>OX031060.1:48302539-49611282 GCA_943736015.1 Tridacna crocea
TATGTATGTATTTGCTGGCTTTCACATGCCAATACTGATATAACTTTCTTTCCAAGTCATATAATAACCAATTCTTTCCCTTTTTTTCTGTCACAATTATTTCATTACACTACTGAAAGCTGAAGGCGTAACAATATGGTCATACTTCAATACTTCTGCTATAAAGTCTTACCCCTTTCTCAGACAACAATACTTTAGAATGGTCCAATTCAACTTAGCATCTCCAGCTAGTCTAAAAAAGTTTAACACTTTACCATATGATCCCAGGTTTTCATGACCCTGTGAAAGAAACCTTCTGAAAACATTGTGGGAAAAGGAGAAAATGCTGGTAACCAGCATTATCTCCTTTTCCAACAATATTTTCAAAATGGCTTCTTCCTTAGGGTCATTAAAACTTGGGATTGTGTAGAAAAGGGTTAAACACTTTGTTGCAAATACTTGTTGGTATATTGTCTCAATGATGCAAAACCAATGGTTACCGACAAAAAAACTGTTAACCCTCTGGGCTTTATAACAGTACAAGCTTGTAGACTGTACCAAATTCAAAGCATTAACTTTGCAAATGATGAAATGTAGCTCAGAGAACAAACATTGTTGGAAGGGAGATATTGTTCGTTCTCCTTTTCAAACAATGTCTTTCAAAAGGCACCTTCCCAAGGGTCTTTTAAACTCAAGATTGTGTGGTAACAAGTTAACCGATTACCACACAATCCCTACTCTTGACGACCCTGAGAAAGAAACCTTTAGAAAACATTGTGGGAACAGGAGAAAATCCTGGTAAGCAGCATTTTCTCCTTTTCCCATAATGTTTTCTACTCTTTACAAAACAAATTTCAAATTTTCATTCACTTTTATTCTGTCAGCTGCAAATGCTTTCAATTTGGACCAGTCTAAAATTTTGTTGTTTGGTAATGACTTCAACAGTCCAGTTGGAGAAAATTACAGTTAAAATTGTTGATTCTCCCCTTACTTAACATAAGCTCTTACAGCCATCCATCCATACAAAACTATATACATAATAATTATCTGTGCAGTATCTTGTCTCACTTTCATCTACCCTTAGCCCTAGAGAAAGAAAACTTCTGAAAACATTGTGGGAAAACTAGAAAATGTTTTCTACCCCATCAAAGATAACTTCCAGCTACACTAGCTACATTTAACTTGGTATCTGAATAATGCTTTGGATTTTGACAGGTCCAATTCTGGTTGTATTGAGGGGTTAACTGCCATTTCAAAATTAAAACCACTCTCAACTAGTACTTTTAGAGAAAGTAAGGTCAAAGTCAAACTTATACAAAAATAAAAAAACAAGATATAAATACACATCAAATTAAAATAAGATCTTGACTGATGGAAAAAAATCCTTAAATTACATAAAGTACTTCAGAGGTATGTGCCTTGCACCACTATCAAAGATAAGTGCAGTGAAAGTAAAGGGTACAACTAGAAAAGAATGTCTGGAATTTTGTCCCATTAGACAGCTTACCTCCTGGTTACATACAGAAGGAATTAAGATATTTGGATACCTGTATTCCTAATCACTTTAACCATGTATTTTCATATTTTGTTTTGAATCAATGAGCCAGTATATAGCTCAAGTAGCTCAAATTCTGTTGATCCATAAAGCGCCTTTCACAAGTACTAATGTTAAATCTGATCTTACAGCTATGAATTTATTATATGTCTGCTGTTGTGAGATATTTTGGGCCAAAATCAACTTTGTAGTATCACATTTGGTACCTTAATGTACTATATAAGGAAAATGTATGCTAGGTTTGTCCCTTATAATAGTTATTGCAAGGATCTTATGTACACCCTCTATATCCCTGTGTACTGTAAGGACTCAATGAAAATTCTGTTCTGTGAATTTTGTTCATAGTCTGTTACCTATCTTATAGGTACTCTCTGTAAAACAAAGTTCTCAGCTAGAATACGTAGTGGAATCCCTTTATAAATAATTTTCGATCAACTCCCATATCAATTTATCTGTACAAGGAAAAGTTAGCTATTATGTAAATAATGGGATTTGAGAAAACATTGTGTAAAAAGGACAAAATGCTGCTTGTAAGTTTTTTTTTTTGTTTTTTAACAATGTTTGCAAAAGAGGACAGAAATGGGATGTGTAACAATCTGTAGCTTAACCCATTACCACACAATCCCTACTTTTGATGCCCTGAGAAAGAAGCCTTTTTAAAACACTGTGGGAAAAGGAGAAAATGCTGGTAACAGCATTTTCTCCTTTTCCCACAGTGTTTTCTACCCTTCCCAGAACAAATTTCAATTTTTCATTCACCTTTATTTTGTCGTCTGCAAATGCTTTCAATTTGGACCAGTCTAAAATTTTGTCGTTTGGTAAAGAGTTAACCAATATCAACTCTTTACCAAACAACAAAATGATGGACTCAACCACAATGAAAGCATTTGCTGACACCAAATTCAGTCAAAGTGTAGCTCAAATGACAATTTCTGTTTGTGATAAAACATTGTAGGAAAACTAGAAAATGCTGGCTACCACCATTTTCTCCTTTTCCTACAATGTTGTCAAAAGCCTTCTCTTTCAGGGCCATTAAGACTTTGGATTGTGTGGTAAAGAGTTAACCCATTACCACACAATCCCTACTTTTGACCACCCTGATAAAGAAGCCTTTAAAAAACATTGTGGAAAAAGGAGAAAATGCTGGTAACCAGTATTTTCTCCTTTTCCCACAATTTTTTCTACCCTTCACAAAACAATGTCAAATTTCAAATTTTTAGTCGCTTTTATTTTGTCTTCTGCAAATGCTTTCAGTATGGACCAGTCCAAAATTTGTCATTTGGTAAAGAATTGAAGTATGGAGAAATGTATTTTGATCTTGTATCTTTAAAATCAATATTTTCAAATGCAGTATAGGAACTAAGACTGTTTATTTGAAGTTTTTGAGACATCTTGACTGATGGAACCTTAAAACATCTACCAAATTTTGTCTCTTTCTCTTATAATATTCAACTTCTTGTAAAAATAAAATCATCTCTCTTGGGATACAAAAATGACTTGAATTTATAGCAACAGAGAAATGAAACAGTATCATGATTGAGGATTTGGTTCCCAGAGTCACTGGATCAAGATAAAGCCTAAATTTATATCAGCTATCATGATCTTGGTCTGTACTTTTTGCTTCTCCACCTGTTATATGTTATAAAATTTTAAAAACTAAAAATAGCAAAGAATCAGCTTCATATTCAAACATTTATCGGCTTATAAAAAGTTTCAAGTCTTACATTCAAAACTCAACTGCAATAATGGTTGATTTAGTTTCATCATTAGATCAACTCTTACTAAACAATAATATTTGAAGATTTCTCCTATTAACTCCTTACCACATGAACCCGACTTTTAACGACCCTGAGAAAGAAGCCCTTTGAAAACATTGTGGGAAAAGGAGAAAATGCTGGTAACCAGCCATTTCTCCTTTTCCCACAGTGTTTTCTACCCTTCCCAAACCAAACCTTAATTTTTCATTTACCTTTATTTTGTCATCTACAAATGCTTTCAATTTGGACCAGTCTAGAATTTTATCGTGTGGTAAAGAGTTAAAAATACAGAGTCCAGTTACGCAGTCAGGAGTGTGCAGGACATGAGAACAGGGGGTTGTAGGGGTGATCCCTGGCTTGGCGAATCTCTTTCTGAAGACTGATGATAAATCACTGAGATAGGACTTATTCCTCTCCCACTCCTGACCATTGAAAGCAGCCAGTGGCTTCGAAAGAAAAATTGTGTGTGGCACTGGTAAAAGAGACTCCAGGAAATCATGAACAGGTGCACTTGCTGCCGCAATATACCAGAAATAATGTTGAAAATACCAAACTATCAAGCAATCAAATTTAAAACATAGGTACGCCATTGAATAGATGGAACTCAAAACAAATGAAATTTGTTCTCAAATGGAAGGAAAGACCCTCATAAATTGGGAAATGGCTTGGTACTGGCATTTTTGTACTTTTTCTACAATGTTTTCATAAAAGCCTTTTCCCCAGGGATGTGAGAACACAGGATTGTTTGGTAAAGGGTTAATCCTGTCAAAAAAGAAAAAAAAAGTTTGCATAATATAATAACTGCAATATGACAAGTCAAATTAAAATCAACGCCCATCCGGTTTTCACCAATCCCTCACCTACATGGATAAACTATGTACAATGCTTCATGCCCTTGCAGATGCCAACTATAGAAAACTTTATGGGAATAGGAACAATTTTTCAAAGGCAACTGCTCCTTTTTCTACATTACTTACCAGTAACCGAATCCAGTACTGTATTTATAAATCAATTTTTTACAAATCATGAAATAAATATATCCAAAACTTTAAATGTAACAGAAAAAAAGATGAATTGTATTAAACACTAAATTCAAAAATAAACTTGTTGCCTGATCTACACAAAATGGTTTCATCTCTGAATCAAATTACCTCCATATAAAGCATTAACGCCTTGACAGCGATACGGAATAGGTCCTAACTCCATCTTTAATCCATTTGTTAAAACATCAAAATTTCGTCTAAAAACGTTTCATTAAAAAACAGGTAAAAATTACATCCCTCTCTCTCAATGTTTACATCTTCGAAAGCCGTGTGCACTGGCGCATTTTCTCCTAGTTGAAGAGTAAGTGAGCGAAGGGAGGTAACTCTAACTTTGAAGAAGAGGCCCGTCTTTCGTTTTCGGGGCATGAAACAATAAGACTCACATACATAAAAAGATCTGTATCAGTACTGTTTTACTGTTTCTGGGAAATTCGTCCTATTCGAAAAATCGATGTTGGGCATGGGAGAATCCATTTCATTAATTGTGTCGTTCATTACAGACGAAGTTCTCAATAGTTCTCAATAATTCATAATTGATTATGGATGATACATTTAAAAAAAAAAGAATATAAATCATTCAGAATTTTCAATTTTGCCTACAAGTTTGTTACAAGAAATATTGGGTATATCGCTGCACGTTGATGACCGTTTTGAAGAAGGCTGTCAGAACTTATGGGAAAATGAAAATTATTATGTGATGCACTTTTCCTAGAACTCCCCTTTCATGGAAGAAAGCCGACCAATTGAGTGACATTTAATTTGTTGTCTGCAGACGCTTTCAATCTTGACAGGTTTAAAATCATGTCATTTGGTAATGATTTTACCAAATGAATTTCAACAGTACCATTGAAAACCAGTTAAATTATGCGTCTGCAATTCTGCAGTATGAAGAAAATGAACCGAGATGAGTAAACTCTTGGATCTCCGATCTATTTCCTTTTCTACACATTAGTACCATCCATTTGTATTTACATCACGATAAGCCACCGGTAGCCTGAGTCCAGCGGTAATAAATACTAAACCAGTCCTTTTCGCTATCTCGTTTCACGATCAATACATCTAAGACAATGAGTTGGTCATTGGTTCCTTGTCATTTTTACAAAGTTCCGTACGAATATAACATAATTGATCAAACTGGAACCAAGCCTCTGTGTATGTGCAGTCTTTGGGTACACTCTCTGCTCTGCTATCATGAAGTTAAAGGTAGTACTTTTACGGCTTGATTCTATTTAACAATACGACTTCTACAAGGCATGGTTAATTTCAGATAAATACATTAATTTTAAAATCTAATAGCAAATGATCACGTCATCATTCATGTGGTAAGTGGATTGATCCACATCACAAATCTAAGAGTAGTTTTAATCAGGGATTCTATATACTGTTATGTATGATCCCTGTTTTAATGTAATCATAATAGTATATTATAAAGATATCAGAGGAGCATTCACTCCTAATTTCTGTTGTTATTTGATGAAAAGTGTTCCTGTTTCGGTGAATTCCTGATTTTTTCATACCAATACTAACAGAACTTTTTCTCCAAATTACTTACCACTTTTCTCACATGTATCAGAGGTGAGAGGGCAAAAATCGCCTGGAAAAAAGTTTGCCTCACCTAGGTATCAAACTTGCAAGAACCAAGTTACGAGCTAGATACGCTAACCAGTAACCACTGAACTACTCGGGCGGACGAAATTGTCTCCGTAGGCCTATTCCATCAAACAGTGTGATATCAATTTTTTTATACAGAAACCAGTGCGTGCTCCTGAAACAATATTCATTGATCTCAGTAATATGGATGAACCTTATTTCTAACTCATACTGTTTCGTTTACAGGAACAACATACCAAAGAGAAGTGCCGTAATCACATGGGTATAAATTTATATAGCAGCAAAATAAACGTGAGCTACAAATCCTCAGAATAAACATTTTCTTAATCCTGGGCCCGTTTTGATTCGTGCGATAATGTAAGCCGGAAACCTATGATACTCTCTACAAAAGAGAATGTTGTAAAATTACAAAATCGGATTCTACTCAAATTTTCACAAAACTATGAACCGATTTCTCGTTTTCCTGTCAATCATCTTATATAGATATCGTGTAACCACAGACACCTTTTATTCGCACTACCTCTAGATTGCATACAAATAGCGATTAAGTGCTGTAAAACTGTGCAAATTAGCTCTAGGTCGAAACAATCTCGCATGGAAACAACGGAGTGAAATCACAGTACTGAGAGCGCTCCAGAAAAGGGCATGGAAGAAGTCAGACTCATTGATTGACTCTAGATACCAATGATCGAGACCAAATGCAAGTTTTTAATAGCACATATTTCAGGACAGATCAAGATCAGTATTAGGATGACAATGATTTAGATCAGACGTTATTTAAAATCCTTTTAAAACTTTCTCTATGTTGGCCATTATTTGCAAGGGCCTTTTTGTACCCGTTAGGATGCAGACAAAATTTGTTTATTTGGCAAAAAACGTTGTCAAGCGGTAATTACACTTGTTTTATCGGTTGAATTTATGTTATGGCCTAGCACAATACTAGGGTGCCAAGCCTATTTCGACGTTCCTTTTTTAGCGTATGCATAAAAAGGAAAAAAATATCAAGCAGCTGACGAGGGTAGATCTGTACATCTATCCGTAAAAATCAACATTGAACATAAATTTACGTGTAGCCTTGCAACATTTTTCTTTCTTAGAAAAAAATACTCCCCATATGGTTAACTCATTACCAAACGACAAAATTTTAGGTTTGTCCAAATTCAAAGCACTTGCAGACGACTAAACAAAAGTGACTGAAAACTTGAAATTTGTTTTTCGAAGGGTAGAAAACATTGTGGGAAAAGAAGAAAATGCTGGTTACCAGCATTTTCTCCTTTTCGCACAATGTTTCTAAAGGCTTCTTTCTCAGGTAATTGTGTGGTAATGGGTTTTAAACCGCATGGTGTATGAGCCATGCTCTGGCAAAAAGAGGCTTAATGCCTTATCTTGATCCATCATACCAAGCCAATCATCCATCACGTGATTGTGGATCCGTAAAATCCATCTTGTTGGACAGCCGACTGAATTGTGAGGTAAACTGGCCCTTGAGTAGTACAACCTACTGAGACTGACAAGATTTTCATGTGATAGGCTTCATTAACTCTTTACTCCACAGATATTCATTTCTATGTATTGCTTGTAGGAGCCTTTGGAAAACATTGTAGCAAAAGGTGAAATTGCTTGTGACGAGCAATTTCACCTTTTGCCACAATGTTTTCTACTCTATAAAAAGATTTCATATCCACTTAAGAATCGGCTTCATCCTTGCAGTTATTTTGGGTCAATTAGAGATACCTTAGAAATGCCTTACGGAGTAAAGGGTTTAAACAAACGGACGACATAGATTCAAGATCAGACTGCACAGAATGTGTAGTCTGATCTTGGTCTTGCCGTCCGCAAAAGCTTCTTTTTTCGCCCATGCCGCTGAAAGTGCTAGGCAGATAAAAAATGTTCTGTAAAAACAAAATGATCGCGTTATATTGAATCATACAGCGTACATTTCCGTCCTGATTTAACCCATTCCCACACAATCCCTACTTTTGTCACCCCTGAGAAATAAGCCTTTAGAAAACATTGTGGGAAAAGGAGAAAATGCTGGTAACCAGCATTTTCTCCTTTTCCCACAATTTTTTCTACCCTTCACAAAACAAATTTCAAATTTTCGGTCACTTTTATTTTGTCATCTGCAAATCCTTTCAATTTGGTTAAACCTAAAATCCTGTCGTTTGGCAATGATTTAAGTCATTCTAATAAACAAGGTACTCAACTACAGTAAAGTCACAGAAATATGTGTTGTTACTCGCCCTTCTTCTGTTTCTTGATGATTTTGTTTAATGAAAAGGCTCTATTCAACGGGCTGACACCAGTCTATATTGAATCATACAGCGTTCATCTCAGTCCTGGTTTAACTATAACTGCAAACGACCTTTGGTAGAGTCTTGTAGCACACCATTTCTGAACACATCAAGGCAGTAATAGGAATTGCTTGTTACGAGCAGTTTCTCTTATTAACATAAAGTTTAAATTTGAACCTGTCTAGTGATTTTTTATATACTTTAGTTGCCTTCCTTTTTTTTTTCTAATATCTTTAACACATAATTCAGAGTTCTACCTACCTTCAGGAAGAAAACATTTTTATAAAAAGAGAAAGCAAAGTTTTCTCAATATCTCCTATTTCCGACTGTTATTGTTTGAGCCATCCTTAATCCATATCTTGCTAAATGGATTAAAAAAATCTTTGAAGCTGATAATATAAAGCCAAGATTGTAATTTTAATAAGGCGGATAGAGAAAAAATATCTTCGTATCGGACAATGTAGATCAAAGATCAGACTGCACTGTACGGTCTGATCTTTATCTGCACTGTTCACAAAAGGTCAGTGATAGCGCTCAGCAGCTTAACTTTCACCAAACGACAAAAGTGTACACTTGTCCAAATTGAAAGCACTTGCAGATAACAAAATGAATGGGATTTAGAACTGAAATTTGTTTTGGGAAGGGTAGGAAACATTGTGGGAAAAGGAGAAAATGCTGGTTACCAGCATTTTCTCCTTTTCCCACAATGTTCATAAAAGTTTCTTTTTGGAGGTCGTGAAAAGGGTTAAGGGTTAACCCTTTGTCGTCTGCGATAGTCTTGAATTTATACTAATCTAAATTTTTTATCGTCTGGTAAATAGCTAAAAGGATCTTTTCACAGTCGTCTGCAGCGAATTTGTATCAGAAGGTAATATGTTAGAGAATGCTTTCATACATTACGTGTAAAATCAATATTAAATCAATTCCAACTATTCATCAAACGCTAATGAAAAAGATCGCCAACCTCATCGACCATGACGAAGATTCGCGGAAAAAATCCCCGGTCCTAATGCAATTACTCGAGTTTGGAATTTTTAATTTGTCGTTCAAATAAATGGATACTTGAAAATTAAACAATGTCATTTCCGCGGGCAAACAAACCGATAGTTTTTGTTGTATGTTGTGCGCGACCAAGTGTTGTCATGGAGGTAAAATGTACATGATTTATTAGAACTGTTATATTATACTCGCCGCTGATTTGTCCCATTCATTTCCATGGAATTGTAATGCTGGATTAAATGAACTATGGAAGCTTTCGTAAGTTTGTAAATAAATGTTTGCTCTTAAACTTTTTTTTTTTTTGTTCGAACAAATTGAAATGATGTTAATTTGCTTGAAGACTTTTTTTTTTCTGAAAGTGTTTAGCGAAGTAAGTCAAAAACGATTATCATATTTGCTAAACGCGACTCGAAACGCTTAAAGTTTCTGTCCGAACTTTTAATAACTGATCATTGATCTTCACAGCCCGTATGGTGAGATTTTACCCGGCGAACAGAGCTTTAACTTAATTTCTGAGGTTTACTATTGGCTGGAGATTTCTGTTTAATTTGAGCCATATTCTGGCAAAAAAAAAAGTTAGGTGCCGTTGTCTGCGCATGTCATATTCTTCGAAGACTCGACCTGTCTGCTGTGATGCATCACCGATCCCTTATCTAGGTAAAAGTAGCATTACCCTAGTCAGTAGGAGCTGTTTTAATAAATGGCTTGTACATAGGTTACATATGCTAGCTGATCATAGCTGAATGAGTCGCACCGGGTACCGTTTAATTGAGTAAACGTTTATTTCAGTTTGAAGTTCAAAGTAACGGTTTTCTCGAAGAAAAGTAGTCCGGTGCTGTACCCAGAATGTCCAAATTAGATAGATGTACACGTATTAGTAGAATGTCATCTACTGGGAGATAATGGTTTTGATCAGAAGCGGAGTAAGTTTTCAAAACAGCAATCGTTACTTTGAATTTCATCAGATGGCTATGGACTGATGTCACAAAGTACCATTGTATTTTTTCCTACACTAGGAGGACTGGCAAGGTGATCGCAGTGTGATCGAGGCGAACCATTATATGCTGAGATATGAGGTAGCGACTGACATAACCTTTCTCGTTGGGGAGAACCAGGACAGAGTTCGAGCTCATAAGTACATTTTGGTCGCCAGAAGCGCATTATTCTCCGATACACTTACAGGACATATGGAGGACACGTCCATTGGCATTAATGTACCGGATGTCGATGTCGCCACCTTTCGGGACGTACTGACGTTAGTATGAACTTTTGGGCTTGTACTTCCTACCATAAGAAACGTTTTCATTTTATCAAAATCTGATTCTTATTCTGGATTTAAAACTAGCCTTTACCATTAGGTTGCATCGCGTGACTCCAGAACCTTTTGCGGACAGTATAGATCAAAATCAGACTGCACAGAACGTGCAGTCTGATTTTGGATCTACACTGTCCGATAAGGAGATATCTCACCCCCTCCCCTAAATTACCTCTGAAATAGTACAAGCTGGGTTTGAACTATCAGGTTGAAGATTTCAATTTTATTTGTTTGGCCGGACAAAGGATAAGATTGTCTTGGACGATTTGTCTAAGCCAATCTGAAGACTATTCTCTAGATACCGAATTCAGATCACGTTTGAAACGGCATGGGTACAAAGTTCAGCTCTTGCGGTTTTTATTTAAGGTTCATGTAAAGTGTTTATTTTGCTTAATTTCATACGTCAATAATTCTGTAATTATTAAAATTTGTCCGGGAAAACCATATATCAAATTAAAGCTCTGGATGAGTACAAGCTGTTTTACATAATAATACCTACTGGCCTTACATAATAAAACTAAAACATTGCAGAAAAAGATGACATCGTTTAAAACCTACAAAATAATAATGACATAACAAAATTGCTTAAGTTTTGGAGAAAACATAGGCTATGGTACATACCAGGTACTGCTACTACCAAAAATCCTATAGTTTCTTTAAAAAGGCACATATTTAAGTCAGAAAGTTTGACATTTTTCCCTTATTGAATTGTCAACCATGTTTGACCTACTTTGTTTTAGTAACAGGTATGGTGTCTCCACAGGATCAAAATGTACAAGTGGTTGTGCATGATAAACTTTCATTAGTAATTTTAGATAATAAAACAAATAAAAATGACCTGTACAAGTGAAATGTCCATGTCTACGTCCAAACCCTTTCTCAAAAACAGCAGTTACAAAAGGTGTCACCAGTCTGGTAGATAGGATTAAGGTGTCACCAGTCTGGTAGATAGGATTTAGAATCAATTTTTGACAAAAGCATTTTTTTCATTGTTCTTTTTGTGTGTGTGATGGGGTAGTGGGGTGCTGTTTTTGAGAAAGGGTTTGTAAGTGGACATGGAAATTTCACTTGTACAGGTCATTTTTATTCTAAAATTATTACTGGAATAAATTGACCTGAAATTGACCTTTATGCAAAGAGTAATTAAAACGTGAATATTTAAACCATCTGGTATAATCGGACTGTACGGAAACTGTTATCGGTAAATGTCGGGTTTGACCCTTACTGCGCCTTAGTCAAAATAAAACGGTTTTGCGGATGGCATAGATTAAGATCAGGCTGCATAGAAAGTGCATCATAGATCTAAGTCACCCACCATGTATTACCAATTTAAACCAACAATATAATGGTTATTTCAGGTATTTCAAGTATTCTTTGAAAACACTATAAATCTATTAGCAGCATAAAGAGTTTAGAAACATGCACATAGTTCCGCATGCAGACGACATTAGCCGGAGCCAAGTTAGAACAATAAATCAAGCGTGTAATATATGGTAATTGAGGTCATTTATTTCATGTCAATTTGTTCAGGTAATACTAATGAAAGTTTATTACACACAACCACTTGTACATTTTGATCCTGTGGAGACACCATACCTGTTACTAAAACAAAGTAGGTCAAACATGGTTGACAATTCAATAAGGGAAAAATGTCAAACTTTCTGACTTAAATATGTGCCTTTTTAAAGAAACTATAGGATTTTTGGTAGTAGCAGTACCTGGTATGTACCATAGCCTATGTTTTCTCCAAAACTTAAGCAATTTTGTTATGTCATTATTATTTTGTAGGTTTTAAACGATGTCATCTTTTTCTGCAATGTTTTAGTTTTATTATGTAAGGCCAGTAGGTATAATTATGTAAAACAGCTTGTACTCATCCAGAGCTTTAATTTGATATATGGTTTTCCCGGACAAATTTTAATAATTACAGAATTATTGACGTATGAAATTAAGCAAAATAAACACTTTACATGAACCTTAAGTCAAAGCCTTACTCTAGACTTATCCCAATACAGTATATGCACTTGTAGACCACAGTTTTAGGGCTACCTTAGTATCAGAAAATGCATATGGTTTTGAACCGGGCGGAATGGTAGCTTTTTAACAGCTTTTCTCCACTTTACCAATTTTTGTTCCCCCAAAGGAAACGTGGACTTGGTATTGAATGAGTTATGTAAACACGGACATAATATTTAACCGGAAATTCAGATAAGTGGGCGTGTTATCAGTCTAAAACTATTAGTGTGTGTGTTTTTTAACCCGAACTTAATTTCAAGTAAGAGTAGATAATGTCCTATCAACACTAACTGTATTGAAGATGTAAATGTTACTTTTTATTTGAATTGGTGAACTACACATAATATGCGGTTTCGACGAAGAACGCAATCCCCAACATTGTTTAAGTGTGGTACAATAACACCCCTACCCCTGTTCAGATGTTTTACATTTCTGAGTGCCTTCAGCCGTGTTAAGATGCATTACAATAACTTCTCCACGGCTCCACCTTATTCAGCTAACACCTAACAATGTTCTAGTGTGGCACAAAATTACCCATGCTAGAGTTTAGATGTGGCACAGTACAACCGCTTTTCAGATATGGCACAGTAACGTTCCCACCGAAGTTTTGATTGAAATTGAGTTTATTTATCGTCGCCCCCGGTTGCCCATATGGGCGACGCCCCCATCCTGGGATACCCCGGGGTCTCTCTATTTGCTACGCTACATCGCCCCTGGGACAATTGACTAATGAAACTTTGAATCAGCCGCCGAAAATCGATACGAAACGTCATAGCGTACAGTCCACTCGCCCATCACAAAATGATGATGGAACCAATGAAAAGCCAGCATTCGGCAAGCGGTAAAACGAAGGAAAATTCAATTAATTGTCCCAGGGGTCGATATAGCGTGGCAAATAGGGAGATCCTGGGGTATCCGAGGATGCGACGCCCCTAGAAGGCTGTTAGTATTGTTAGGCGGGCATAGTGCAGATACAGGATGAAACCCATCGTTACGCCTGGTTCATCTACGTGCTCGGTGTGCAGCACCATCACGCGGGATCTCGGTTTATCGTCTAATCCGAAAGACTGTTAGTAATGTTAGATGGCCAGTCATGGGAATCGAATCCACACCCTCTAGGGACTCGAAACACCACTTTCATGAGTCCTACGCTCTATCTATTTAGCTATGAGGGCTGGTCCCCCACTGAAGTTCAAGTGTGGTACAGTATTAGATATACGGTCAGGTAGCAGCCGAATTGGAAACTCGTCTACGGCTGTGATAAATCATGCCGCCCCGAGCCGACGGCGAGGTAGCGACATGATTCACAACAGCCGTGAACATGTTTCCATGTTCCCTGCTACCTGAGCATACAACAAATTTATTAAACTGCAAAGTTTTACCATTCCGATGTTTGTTAAGCGTTTTTTACTTTTTTTTTTGTTTAAAAAATTGAGTACGCTGACGATTTCCCTTCCTTCTAATTGCCTCAATTCAAGTGTGATACAGTCAAGGCCCCCGTCACCGACTGCAAAAAGTGTCGATTCGGGTCAACCTGCACAAATTGTGCGCAGGCTGATCTGGTCGGTACTTTTATAGATGCAATAGACCACTTTTCACAGAGCATGGCCTGAACATACATCAACTGGATATTACTCGTAGTATTCAGACTAAGAGAAAAAAAAAACCGAATTCATTTTGACTATAATATTGAGGTGTAATTTTAAGGACGCTCTAATTTCAAACTTGATAAAAAAGGCAGAAAGTTCTCTGAATGGGTAGAAAACACTGTGGGAAATGGAGAAATTGCTCGTTACGAGCAATTTCTCCTTTTCCCACAGTGTTTACAAAAGACTTATAAACACGTAAAGGGCTTGTTTGGGAAAGGGTCAAAGCCATTTTGTGTAAAATACACGCATTCATTAAAAGTTTCAAAAACAGCAACAGCGACAACATATGTTTGTGTTTTTTAAGTCATTTTTTTCTGAGTGACATGGGTTAAAAATATACATATACGACAAATTAACACAAACTTAAATGATAGTTCCTAAATGCTTTGCGTCCAAAACTGATCAGCGTCTTTCAACAAGACGTTGATAGATATACGAAAAGAGCGTTTGATGTCAACTAGACCAAATTAAATTTTCAAAACTTTTTGCAAGTATAGCGATGTAACACCCTAACAATTTAGATCTACCACCAAACTGCTGCTCTTGATCTCCACTGCCCGCCATAATATCCAAGAATAACTGAAGATTGCCCGAAGCATAATAAAGCCGGTCTGAAACCAAAAGCCCTTAGCCATGTTTGTTGGTTCATTGTTAATCAAATATAGGGCTATTTGATTTTCATTGTGAATATTGTGAAATTTAGACAAAAGGCACGTTCATTGATTCCCGGTGATCATAACTATAGAGGAATTGATATTGATATCACGTATTGTCCGCTCAACTCTTTACAATACCATCCAACTGATTATGAAACCTGAGAAAGAGGCGCCTGAAATTATTATGAGAAAAAGAAAATTCGCTGGTCACCATCCATCCTCTCAAAGACAAATTCCGTCAACTGGGCCATACTTAATTTGTCGTCTGCAAATGCTTTCAATTTTGACGAGTCTAAAATTTTGTCGTTTGGCAAAAAGTTAACCCTTTACCTCATAAGGCATTTCTATGGTATCTCTAATTGACCCTAAATAACAGCAAGGATGAAGCCATTTTTTTTTTATATGTATAGGACACCTTTTGATAACATAGAAAACATTGTGACAAAAGGTGAAATTGCTCGTCACGAGCAATTTCACCTTTTGCCACAATGTTTTCCAAAGACTCCTACAAGCAATGTGTAGAAACGAAAATCTATGGAGTAAAGAGTTATAATACATTGATTCTATATCGATCTTTGTTGTCATTGTTGTACATCAGTATATCAAAGGAAAGTATCATCCAAACAAAAGGAGTTATATCCACAGCTCTAGGGTAACATTTTAACCAAACGACCAAAGCTTGGACTTGTCCAAATTCAAAGAATTTACAGACGATATATAAACTCTTTACCAAACGGCAAAATGCTAGGCTCACCCATAATGAAAGCATTTGCAGACGACAAATTAGAAGTGTCTCGATTTATGAAAATTGTTCCTGAAAAGCTAGAACACCTTGAGGGAAAAGGAGAAAATGCTGGTTACCAGCATTTTCTCCATTTCCCACGAGGTTTTCAAAAACTTTCCTTTTCAGGGTCGTGAAAACCAGGGCTTGTTTGGTAAAGATTTCAATCAGGCTCAAATAATCGGATTTGTGATTGAAATAGTAGAAACATTGCGAGAAAAAGGGAAAATACCGGTTACCATAATTTTATTCTTTTCCTGATGTTTTAATTTTTTCAGTGCCTTTCTCTCCAAGTTTGTTCAAACAAGGAGTCAATACATTGATTGAGTATTGATCTTTGTCGCCTCTGTGGCACATTGGTCTGCCACAAGACAGCGTGTCTCAAAGGCAACGGAATTTGTGTGCTTAGTGATCCGATCGCCTTTATGTTTGTATCAATATCGATGCATGCACAAAATGATTTTTGAACTCTTATATGCTTTTACATGCATTGTTTTATTAGGCATTTCCATTTTATAATCTTTAATCATCAATTTTATCTAGCTTACTTTGAACATATTCATGTTACGATCGAGAAACAAAGCTCTTGATACTGATACTAATCTCTTTCAATTTTTCTGTACTCTTTTAATAAAGCTGAGATATCAAATCTTTATCATAGAATCAGAACGGTTTTTCACTACAAGGGGCTAAAAAATATACCTGTAATTATTTTTTCGAGTACGATGTATAACAAGATCAGACAGCACATTCGGTGCAGACTAATCTTGGAGCTGCACCTTCTCCGATTCTTCGTTAGAACCATCTAGGACCTAAACGAAGATTTCAAAGCTGCACTGTGGTCCGTTTCTTTCTGAAGGCCCTTTGAATTTTTCCTGATTCAGTGCAAAGGCAACTCTTGGGCCCTAGGCGTATTTATTCGATCAAATCATCTGCTGCGAGTTAAATTCAAGCGGGCAAGGGCATAATTTAACCCTTTGATACATAATGACGAGTTTAATGACCCGGATGTCAATAGCATTTGAAAACATTGGGCGCAGAGAAATGCTGGAAACGGCATTTTATCCCTTTTCCAAATTTTTTCTATCGTTTCTGATACAATTCACATCAGTTGAGTCATTTTATGTGTCGTCTACAAAACGTTTTGAATTCAGAAAAGCCTAAAACAGAGCTCCAGATAGAGGGAGTGATTTTGATTTCATAATTGAAAATATCAGTTGTTCTCCACTAAACCCGATGTTATGGATACTCACTAGAATTGTCTCATCGAGACGATTCTAATGAGTACCCACAACATTGGGTTTGGAACAGAAATAACAGATTTAGAATGTCAAAACTCCTTTTTATCTGGCGCTCAGCAGTAAAAGTTTTACTCGTTTGGTAAAGAATTAAGTATGAACTGTGTACTCTGTATCAATATCTCTGTTTGGAATCCAGTGACTGTTTACAGAAAGTCCTTAGAAGAGTAAACAGAACTAATTCAGTGTTTGTTTCATTCAAGGAGTTGGGTGACGAATCTAAACCCGTGTTGGGACCCAATTTTCTTGACTTCAAATATTTTTTTTGAAAAGAAAATGGATTAAGACGAGTTTGTGCATTCGAACATAACGGTCTTAGCATGCTGCATACATTCTTTGATGAAAATTAGTACAGCATTACTACAGCCTGTCAGAGCCATGAGGTGTTTGGCGACAAAACAATTGTTCTTAAAAATTTAACCGGAGACAAAATTGCCGCAAAAGCACTGAGAAAATATTGATTACCAACATCAATAATTAATGATTTAGTACATGGTATTTGCTTCAATAGTTATACCAAAAACTTCGCTTCGCACCGCTATTTAAAGTTCACGATTGATACTCAAGAATACATTTACATGTATAGAACCTTGGATTGGCTAAGACACTTGGCGGGACAGAAAATAGGACCTAGTTTCTTGCCACCCATGAATGCAGCTATAATGCTATGAATGCAGCTATTTTTAAAAGCAGGCTTGAACTTCAAAAGTACTATTATAACAATAAACACTGAATTTTTTTCCTTAAATATAAATCGCAGAAGTCGAAAACAGTTTCAGATTATGTAGACTCTATTTTCTTTCCTATACATGTAGTTTACACCAGTTTTCAAATATTCGTGTCTTTGTCACAGGTATCTCTACACAGACTACGTGGATTTACACGCAGGAAATGTGACGTCATTGTTGTTTGCTGCTAGAAAATTTGCTGTGAAAGACCTGACAGCTCGCTGTTTTCGTTTTCTTGACTCTGAAATCAACGTAAACAATGTTTGTCAAATAATGGAACAAGCTCACTCGTATAAAGAGGAACCTTTGAAACAAAAATGCCTGAAATTAATACAGGCTAGTGGGATAAAGGTTTTAAAATCCAAGGGTTTCACGACATTGTGCTACGATTGCCTTAACGATATTCTAAAATCAGACGATCTAAAAGCAGACGAAGAAGACATTTTTGAGGCCGTTATTGCATGGTCAGACGAAGAATGTCGAAGACAAAAAATGCGACCTATAGACGAAAACAGACGTAAGGTGCTGAGGTCCCTGGTATACGCGATCCGATATACGACAATGGACGTGGCGTATTTTACTCACGACGTATCCTTCAGGCAAATTCTTTCAAATGATGAATATGTAGCCATTTATCAGTATTTTCACGGCGAGTTAAAATGTTTACCTAGAAAGTTTAACACAAAAGAAAGAAACAGGGTAAAAACGAAAAGGGTACGACCTAGGCCGACCCAGCCATATGTTTCAAAATCGGGTAATGTACAGACACTCCAGACAACTCCCAGGATACATGAACCGAATGTGACCTTAAATAGGGCTAACATGAATCCCAGAAGAGCAGAGAAGGTCCGTTTTGCTGTGGACGACAGAAAGGACCTCAAAAGTCCTATAATTCTATCTGCACCGCCAAGTCCTAACATGTCAAAAGTGACACGATTTCGAACCTACGACGGATTATGGAAGCAGAACGGATTGCCGGATGCGATTGCATTCACTTGCTCTTCTCCCATCGTTTTGTACGGTGTGGAGGTGTTTGGTTCGTCACAGAGCCATGAAACATACACTGTTACTTTGTGTCTGTATGACGATATACAAGACGAAGTAAGAAATAACGAGGCTTCAATAACTACTGACTTAGTAAGGAAAACGTACGAAGTTATGTTCGCGAGGCCAATACGAATACCTCCGAGACGCACATTTACGCTTGTGCTCACAATGAAAGGCAGTCCAACAATAAAAGGCGTCGAAGGGACCCGAATTCACGTGATGGCCGGAGTCACGTTCGAATTCAGAGACAGTAACAGGAGTTCAAACGGAACTGACGTCACAGTTGGTCAGATACCAAGTCTCCTTTTCAACAACACGGAATGATGATTTTGTGCGTCCCTCACACCATTCCATTTACGTGTTGAACAACAAATCTTCGATTTTTCCGAATTGTAGTGTTATGATAATAAATGAAGTACTTTTATTATCATAACACTACAAAAATGAGCTTGGATTCGCTAATTGGGTGCAAGGCAAATTATTGGCAAACAGAAATTGCTTTTTAAAAGTAATTCGTTTTTTTTTTTACCCACAAATGTTGTCGAAAAGCTTCGGCTGAATACAAGTTAAAAATATGAGATGTAAGAGGCTTCTGTTCATTTCAGAGGGCCTACCTGGACAGCTCCGAGAAAACCATTTAACTCTTTACCAGACAATCTCTGGTTTTTTCATGACCCTGTGGAGGTTTTTGAAATATTGGAGGAAAAGGAGAAAATGCTGGTATCCAGTTTTTTCTCTTTCACCATCAGTGTTTTCTTCCTTATCAAAGCCAAAAATTATCATTTGAGCTACATTCCAACTGTTGACTTCACCTTTCGATTTGGTTTGGTCAACATGTTTTTCATTCCTCAAAGGGTTACAAGGCATTGTAATTGGTGACGGGTTTGAAAAGAATGAAAAGGCAGTGTTCTTTGATAGCAAGGTTTTTGTTTATTCCAGATGTTTTTTGTGTTGTCCATATATGTTTCATGCAACAAACACACACACATGAAAAGTTCAAAACAAAAATAAGATGCAAAGTTCAAAACAAAAATAAGATGCAGTGTAAAAAGTGATTCTATTCTCAGGCCTTGGCAGTAACAGTAAAGCAAACTTTTACACAATATTTCAGATTATGATATAAAGTTTTCTTAAGGAACTGTGTCAAATTGATTGATTGTATGGTGTTTTAACTCATTACCAAACGACAATATTTTAGGCTTTTCCAAATCAAAAGCATTTGCAGACGACAAAATAAAAGAGACTGAAAAATTGAAATTTGTCTTGTGAAGGGTAGAAAACATTGTGGGAAAAGGAGAAAATGCTGGTTACCAGCATTTTCTCCTTTTCCCACAATGTTTTCTAAAGGCTTCTTTCTCAGGGGCGTCAAAACTAGGGAGTGATTATTTCAGATATATCGCACCAGCCAGTGCACCTATCCATGCTTTCCTGGAATTTCTGTTACCAGTACACAGCACAATATTCTTTCCAAGCCACCGGCTGTTTTCCCACAAAACCATCATGGAAACAACGATCAGCTGTGAGAGAGGAATAAATCCAGTCACAATGACTATCATCAATCCTCAGAAAGAAATTGGCCAAGCCGGGGATCGAACTCACGACCCCCTGTCCTGAACTCTACCGACTGAGCTACCGAGGCTCAACAACTGTGTCAAAAATTGAACCCATTGCTCATTGCAATCTACTTATCCATTTATGCTGGAGACGTTTCAGGTAACCAGAATGATGGAACCTTTCTAGAGCTTTGATACCGAGGAGTGTCGTGAAAAACATTGCTGCAAATAAAGAAACTGCTCATTCTCATCAAATTATTTCCCTGTCACAACATGCTGCAATGTTATCTGACACTTTAACCCTTTACCAAACAATCCCTTGTTTTTAAGACCCAGAGGAAGAAGCCCTCAGAAAACATTATGGGAAAAGGAGAAAATGCTGGTAACCACAATGTTTTCTACTCTTCCATACTCAAGTTTCAATTTCTTAGCCACATTTATTTGGTCATCTGCAAATGCTTTCAATTTGGATAAGTCTAGAATTTTGCAGTTTGGTATATGGTTAAAATTCAAACAGAGCAGCAACTGGGTGAAGGTTGGTGTACTATATTCTTCATGAAGCAAATACAGAAAACTCAAGCTACCAGTGGAAGACTGGTGTAAGTATGTTCATAACAATCAAGAAAGAAAAGGATATTTGACTGGAGAAAAATCAGTTATCTCTTCCACTCCTGGGATAATTCAGATGGCTTTGAAAACAGAATCTTATTCACTGTACAACAATGTATCAATTTGTGATTGATACATGTGAAAACGCTTTGACAATTTTTTAAATAATATCCCATAAAGCACTGGAACCAACTTAAGTTGTTTTTTGTAGATAGCATAGATCAAGATCAGACTGCATGGGATGTGCAGTTTGATCTTGGATCTACACTGTCCGCTACTTTCTTACATATTCTGGCCAGAACAACAATGACAATTCCGCACTGTGGATTCTGTTTATAATTGAAGGGGTCCATTATATCAATTCAGCACTGTAAGTGATATGAACCTTTCTCTTACAAAAGGAGGTTTAACCCTTTACTCCATAAGGCATTTCTATTGTATCCCTAATTGACCCTAAATAACAGCAAGGATGAAGTCGTTTTTTATGTGTATTGTGTATATGACACCTTTTGATAGTGTAGAAAACATTGTGGTAAAAGGTGAAATTGCTTGTCACAAGCAATTTCACCTTTTGCCAAAATGTTTTTAAAAGGCTCCTACATGCAATGCGCAGAAATGAGTATCTATGGAGTAAAGGGTTAATAAATCTGTGATGCATTATACCAAGCACAGTTATACCATTACATAATCATGGATCCATCAGATTCAATTTGTCCAATAACCTCCTGAACCAGGTAGACTGGTCATTATGACATGTAGAAAATGGATCAATCACGAAAAGTTATATACTTGTAGTATACTGGTCTATCACACACATAGATAAAATGTATAACATGTATTTGTATAAGGGGACACTTTTGTTATAGAGCTAGACTTTGTAGTGACGTTGTAAGAGTGTTCGCCTTGAGACCCAGAGGTCTAGCGTTCAAACCCCGTCAGGGACAGCTATTTCCTAGAAATGTTACATACTAGGCAAGCCTGCACCCTTTTCCTAAAGCATGGCACATAATTATGTGTCTTAACTCATTACTAGACAACAAAACTTTAGGCATAAATGGTGCAGTTGTTTAGTGATGGGGTATGAAACATCATGGAAAAAGGCTTCTTTCCAAGGATCGTCAAAAGTCGTCATTGTATGGTTAAGGGTTAAATGGGCAATTTCATTTCACATTATTTATCAAACATAGTCCTGCAGAACTACACAAACAACACAACGGTCACAATGTGAAACTGCCGCCCGCCGATTTTTAGACATTGGCGGATTCTAAACCTTACATGCCGCCGGCCAATTTTTAACAAATCGGTGCGAGTTGTCGTAAATAATTGCCAGTAAAAGGCCACCTGACGGGTTCCGGGCGGCACTAGGCAGTTTCTTAAGGGGTGTGGGACATCATCAGGGCTTCTGCCAGTGGCAGTTAGGGGACAGGCCGGTAGCCGTCAGATTTTACCTGCCATTGCCCGGCGACCCGACGGACACCGGCCATTTACACCTGACACTGTCCGGTTATCGGGCGTTCGAACTGCCACAGCCCGGTGCTCGCCCCATAGTCTGACGGCGGCAGGCTGGTTTACGGGGGATATATAAACTTAGATTGCTCTCATATCACACGACAAAGTGTTCATTATTATTATCAACCACAAGATAAATAGATCTAATTTTTAAAAATTTTTTCCTTCCACAAGTTGTCCCTAAAGGCAGCGGCAAGGAGAAGGACAAGGCACCAAAGCGCAACAGCCCAAGCCCAAGCAATACTTAAGTCTCTGAATCTATTTGGTGCTATTAGAATCGCCATGACGACCATTTTGTATGATGTATGGCCTCGGATTTCTTTACAGGGGTCCCAAAGTCTGCACTCAGCAGATCGCCGACCTGCCACCTTCCAACACCGACAGTTGCCTTCCAGCTGCTTTTCAATCTCCATCCTGCCGCTGGCAGATATTTTGAAATCGTACGGTGGCATGTGGGTACCGTAACGGCAGCAGGTCGCATGCTGGAGAGTGGCAGTTAGTTCCCCCCGATCGCCAGCCGAAGTTTGAAAGCCGTCGAACCCCACGACCAAGTAAAAATTGCATTGCAGCCCGTCTGCCGCTTGATAGCCACTGTGCGACCACGAAGTGCGCCTGGTTGGCACCCTGACGAGAGGCACAATTGGAAGAAATCAGCCGGTGGCAGTCAGAATTTTAACCTTTTCTTAAAACTTCAGCAGCATCAAAGCGGTGTCTAAAATGCCGCCTGCCAATTGTGCCTGCCACCGAGCTACAACTGGGCTGCCACCGGCAGATTTTGACTGAAAACTGGCGGTTACCACGCCGGAAGGCGGCATTTACTGATTTGTGACCGTACTATTTGCTGGTAAAGTGTTGTCATTATCTAAATTCAGTAACTCCTTACCATGCAACAGAACTAAAACCTTGTCTAAATTCAAAATAGTTGAATAATATTATGACAATAATGAATATAGCTAAAATAATAATATGCATCTCTGAAAGGGCAGAAAACACTGGGTTAAAGAGAAGAAATTGCTGGTTACCAGCATTTTCATCTTGTTCCACAATTTTTTCAATAGCTTTCTTAATCTGGGTTGTAAAAATTAAAGATTGTTTGGGAAAGGGTTAAATAACTTTGAGTGAAGTACGGAGCATAATTATATTGACTGTTAATTACATAGAATACAGAAAACTACAAACAACAGTGGGAGCCTAGTTAGGTGGATAGAATAGATACAGATCAGACAACCTAAAGATTGCCATCAGATCTTTGGTACATACTATCAAAAACTTTATGATAATCTGGCTTAAAAAAGCGATAGTATTTTTATATCTGTTCTTCTGTCAGAGGAAATACTACAATTTACATGTATTTCTAAATTTGGTAGCCTTGATGGTAAAACATACATAAACTTAATTCACAACCTTTCAGTTGTACCATTATATATGGCTTACAACAGGCGAAAAGGGGCTTTTAGACATTTGCATAAACTATCTTCTTGGATCAGCCTGCCCAGTTCCTGCAGGCTGATCTGAGACGGCACTCTACAACTACATTAGATTTTGTCCCACAGTAGAGTTACAAAAAACAGAAAATTACATAAAACTCAAAAGTGTTGTTTCAGATTTGCCTGTGCCGACTGCGTAGGCTGATCCGAGACGACACCTTACGCAAATGTCTAAAAGCTCTTTTTCCCATGTTTTAGACCATACAATTACCAGTTTCATGATTTCAGCATTTTCCCTTGATGATACTTAACTCTTTACCACATGAAAAAAATGTTAGCCATGTCTAACTTGAAAGCAGTAGCAGACAACAATTTCAATGTGGTTCAAATGGTGCAATCTTACTTTGATAGGGTAGAAAACATTGCGGAAAAAGGAGAAAATGCTGGTTACCAGCATTTTCTTTTTCAACAAGGATTTTAAAAGGCTTCTTTGAACTGTCCAAATTGAAAGCATTTTTAAGCAATTGTAAACAACAAATTGAATGTGGCTGAGAGCTGTTTTTGAACAGGGAAGGAAACAAGCAGATTCTTCTTTTCCAACAATGTTTTCTAGGTGTTTCTTCCTAAAATTCTTCTTCAGAAGAGTTGTTAAACTCTACCACACAATCCCGACATTTAATGATAAAAGAACCCCTTTAAGAAACATAGTGGGAAAAGGAGAAAATGCTTGTAACCAGTATTTTCTCCTTTGCCCACAATGTTTTCTACTCTTCCCAAAACAAATCAAAAATTTGAATCACATTTATTTTTTGGTAAGCAATATCTTTCAATTTGGCTAAGTCCCAAATTTTGTCATTTTGTTAAAGACTTCAACATAGGATTTTGTGGTAAAGGGTTAAGCCTGTAACACAGAGTATGTGAACTTTTATTGCAAAAATTTCCATCTAGAGGTCACAGAAATGTTCAAGAAAGCAACATGCAGACTTTCCACAGGCTGCTAAGACTTTGATGATTGCTCCGCCTGACGTCTCTTCACGTCCCAATTATATACACGTGCCATATCTACAGTTTTGTAAAGGAAAAAGTTAAAGCCCAATGGTCCAACAAGATACAATCTGTTCAAAACTGAGTTCTATTTCTACCATGCATTATTATGAATTGGCTTGGTGCTGCATGCCCATGTCCTAAGGTGCTTTGCTGTATAGTCATGACCAAGAACAGCAGGGAGATATATATTATATTTTTTTTTAACAAAATGTACTAGAAACACCACTGTGTTCAGGAACAGAAACTTTAGCAACAATTCAATCCAAGTCTAAGAATAAGGCAAAGGCAAACATAGCCTGCCTGGTGCTTCTGCTCAGCAAAGCAATGCCACACTTCTTGTTATTTTCACCTAACCACACCTACATGAAGCGATTAGGTAAGAGCATACCCTCTAATCTTCAGAAGCATAAGTTGGACCATACCTTAATCCAAGTCCCCTATGTACAAAGAAAAAGGATACTGACTTCTAATGTAGTTGTTTGTTCAGTAATAAAACTTAATTCTTCCTCCACCTGTTTACATGTCTTTAAGGCAGCCTCTTGGTTCTTCTTCAGCAAGGCTTCAGCATCATCAAGATTATATTCAAGCATTACATTAGCCTGAAATGAGTTAGTTTAACTCATTACCACACAAGCCTGACTTTTAACAACCCCTAGGAAGAAGCCCTTTGAAAACATTGAAACCAGCATTATCTCCTTTTCCCACAATGTTTTCCGCTCTAACAAGGGCAAACTCCATCTTTTGAGCTATGTTTGAATAGTTGTCTGCAAATGCTTCCAATATGGACAAGTCTATTATTTGCTTGTGTGTTAGAGAGTTAAATTATCATATACACTACATGTACTTGTATACTAAGCAAATACACATGGCACTAGTATTGCTCTGGCAAAAGGGGGCTCAATGCACCTCCTTGATGCATGCTAGCCAAGTCATCACATAATTATGGATAAATAAAATTAATCGAGTAAAGCCCGAGGTAGAATGGACCTTTAACATGCAAAAAAATTAAAAATAGCAAAAAGATTTGATCGACATGACAGCCTGCACACAATGTCTAGGCTGACAAGGGTCAGTACTTTTTGCAGGTGCATAAAGCCCCTTTTAACCATTTACCCCTTAAGACATTTCTATGGTACCTCTAAATGACCCTTAATAACAGCAAGGATGAAGCCATTTCTAATGTATATATGACACCTTTTGATAGTGTAAAAGAATATTTTGACAAAAGGTGAAATTGCTCATTACACCACAATGTTTTCCAAAGGCTCTTACAAGCAATGCATAGAACTGAGTATCTATGGAGTAAAGGGTTAAAAGAGGATGGACCAGATGTAAATGAGGAACATTTCAAGGAATGGATATTATTTACCTTTGACTGAAAGAAAAAAAAATTGGAGCAAAGGTACAATTGCTTGTAACAAACATTTGCTCCTTTTACCTCAGTTGTTTCAAAAGCAGTCAATTGCAGGGATGTTAAAAATTCATTACAGGATTAGAGAATTACATACCAGTAGGCACAAGTAAGCTTTACCTCTGGGTTGAATTCTTAAGTAAATGCTTAACCTCTGTTTTTTAACAGATTAAATTTAAAAAATCCTTTTCTGTCAATGTTTATAAGAGCAGTCTTTGGCAGTCAAATAAATAGATAAGTACAAGCTTAAAGAATTCCTTACCCCTAGCCACAAGCATACTTTATCTGTGGGTGGAATTCTTGCTTTAGCATACACCTGATCAGACAGTAAAAACCTGGATTCAAATGGATCAGTGTTTTCCTGAAAGAAAGATGATAAAAGATACCTTTGCCAAAGCAGCATTTACATTGTGATACATTGGGTTTGTCACACTGACTAGTATCACTATTCTACAGATTGATTCTCTGCAAGACAACAAAAAACTTCAACATGCCAAAAGTTCAAAACTATAAGCATTTTTTTAGACAACAAAATAATGTGGCGTAATTAATGTCAGAATTCTTTTTTTTGAGAAAGAGATGAAAACACAGTAAGAAAAATAGATATAGCCGTTTAAACATAAACGAGGGGTGATCAGAAAGAATGTGGACTAGTACCAGTATCAGAATATTGTTAAAAAAGCAACTTGGAGTGTTCACTATTTTTGAAAATAACCTCCTCTGAGTTCTATGCACTTATATTCATTCTTGATTTCCATGAGCAAAGCAGGAGCATGTCACGTGACGTTACCATCAAGGACCCGGCTTTAGCGACGGTTAGCTCCTCTCTGCTGTCGTAGTGCATGCCACATAGAGAATCTTTCAAAACAGGTACTAGTCAGAGGACACATGGAGTTGGGACTAAATTATACAGAGCATTGCTAAGTTTTTCTATGTTTATTTTTTGAAAAGTTTCCAGTACAAGTGTGGCTCTGAGAGCTAGGACGTTATTTTGGTGTAAAGTGATGTTACTCTGCAGGACTTCTGGCAAAGCTTTTCGTACCATGTATGTGAAATTCATCTGCATAGTGTGAGCATAAAACTCACTACTGACTGTAGTATGTATAGATACAACATGCTTTATAAGAAAAAACAGGGCAACAGAGATACTTGATGTAGATAACTTTGCCAAGTGACCTAGAAAGGTTAGCTTTACCAGCAGAAGGCGATGTTGAATGTTTCTAAACACTACTTTGTTGTTTACCGTTATATTCAGTCTCTTTATGGTGTGCCTATCTTTCATAGCATATTACTATACAATCAGTAAAGTTTGACCCCTCTACCCTAATGCATTCAGAAATTTCTTTAAAGATTTCGATCCTACCCCAAATTTTCTCGGGCATCAGTTGCAGAGGTACCCACATTGAGCATTTACGCTACATTCCAAGATTCCCTGTCAAAATCTCGTGGACACTTCTTTATGAAAGGTCAAATGTATAAGCTATTTTCCAGACAGCATCTCGGCGATCTTGTTTTACATGGTGCTCTACAGCCGTTATGTTTTTGTCTGTGACTGATGTTGATGGACGACCAGATTCAGGGTCATCTTTTACAGTAATGCACCCTTGTCTAAACCAGTCCGATCAAAGTACAAATATCAGATTTCTTGAGGACAGAGTCCCCTTTAACTGGTTCTAAATACCTTTTGATTTCATATAGACACTTTTCGAGTTTGATATAAAACTGTATGATTACTCTCAGCTCAAAAAATGTCCGATATTTTAAACTGCTTATGTGGTATATGATGTCATTAAGATGACGTCATACTTTACCTACCTGATCATGACGACATTTGAAAGCTTGAGCCAGTTACCAGATAATTGGTGCTCATCTATATAAAATCTTGTAATTGTACAAGTAGTAGTTTTCAACATAAGGCGGTAGTCCACGATCTTTTTGATCACCCCACATATATTTTTTTTTTCCTTTTCCTACAACGTTTACTAACTCCAGGGTCAATAACACACTTGACTGTTGGTAACAGATTACAGTCTTACTCTTAGACTCTATTTATAAAGCATTAGACCATTTTAAATTCATACATGTAAAGACAATTGACAAGTTCACCTTGCAACATAAAACTAAACTCAATTCTGAGAGTGCTGAATAAAGTTAACCTTTTACCACACAATCCTGACTTTTAACAACTCTAAGAAAGAAGCCTAAAGAAAACAAAGTGGGAAAAGGAGAAAATGCTGGTAACCAGCATTTTTTCCTTTGTCCATAATATTTTCACCCTATCAGTCAAATACTATCAAATTGGCAAGATTTGATTTGTTGTCTGCAGATGCTTTGAATTTGGTCCAGTCCAAAAATTTGGCATTTGGTAAAGAGTTCAGAGACATAGATAAGCTCAATTTCAAGACTGCTTTTGTCCAGAATGTCTCTGCAAATCGGACACTGTAGATCAAAGATCATACCGCACATTTAGTGCAGTCTGATCTTGATCTGCACTGGCCACAATGGTAACTATATTTGTGAGAGGTGCTTTAAGTGTTCAAGTCTAAACATGAATTTGTACATAAATTTGCCTACCTTTTTAGTTTGTAAATGAGCTACAATATCTAATGATTTCTTTATGTCTGGTATCTGTGCCTTTAACCTGATATGACAGAAAAAAAGTATGACAAATTTTCTGTAAAAATTACGTACATGTATGGCTTGGACTTGGTCAGTCTTGCACAACATTAACCCTTTACCCAATAAGGCATTTCTATGGTATCTCTAATTGACCCTAAATAACTGCAAGGATGAAGCCATTTCTTATGTGTATATGAGACCTTTTGAAAGCATAGAAAACATTGTGGCAAAAGGTGAAATTGCTCGTCACGAGCAATTTCACCTTTTGCCACAACATTTCCCAATGGATCCTACGCACAATGCGTAGAATTGAGTATCTATGGAGTAAAGGGTTAACATATGAGCCATGCTCTGGTAAAAGGGGGCTTTATGCATCCATGTGATACATGATACCAGCCCCAGTCATCACATAATTATTGATCCATAAGGAGCCACCTTTTTTAATAATTGACTTACTCATGGGGAAAACAGGTCCTTTGACAAACAGAAAATTGGCTGATAGCGAAAAGTTTTGGCCCTGGTCAGCCTGTGCAGATGACCCGGGTCGATACTTTTTTGTAGATGCATTCGCCCCCTTTTCACAAAGTATGGCTCATACATTCTTACCCTTTATCAACTATTAAAGCCTAAGTTTCAGTCTGAATTTATGCCATCTTTCAAAAAAAATGTAGGAAAAGGAGACAATGCTGGCAACAAGCATTTCTTCTTTTCTCACAGTATTAACTTCCATCTCGACCTTTTAAAAGCAACCTATTATTAGGACTTTACTGTGACTTTAAGTTATTCTATAAATATTCAAGTGGAGTTTGGGCAATGATACAAAGATGGACTGAACAGACATCCATACCTAGCTTTCTTGGTTGATAGATTGTATTCCATAAACTTGTATTTATTATGTTGTTCATCTAACTTCTTCAACATTGACTCTGCTGTTTCATCAACTTGTTTCATATAGGAATCTACATCTTCCTACAAAAGTATCCACAGTAATTCAGAATTATACCATGCAGAAAAAACACAAATTCTAGAACAAACTTTTTCTTAACTCCTACTTTCATATTATTAATATCAGATCACAACACCAAGCAATGAGTATTACATCAAGGGGAGGCCTGGGTGTAAGGTGTGCTTTGTGAACTGTGGTTTCAAATCTATTTTCTGATATTTAGTGTAGAAAAAAGACAACAACTTGTCATTCTCGACTGCTATATCTGCACATAAACAAACATACATTTTAGGTAAAAAAATAATACAAGTTCTAGGAGATGAAACAAGCGTATGAAATTACCTGAAGGAATGTACAGATTTACCAGCAAGAGTACAGAATAAGCCAACCTCACTATCTAGCCATTATCCCCACCCCTGTTATGACAACCTATCAAATCAATGTATTCTAGTGACTGTATTCACAAGGGAAAAGTTCGACCTTCATGATATTAACTACATTTTCATGATCAGCATTCTAAAGCTGACGTTGCAAATTTCAACCGAAGGTGTACGGAATTGACTGGATCCACTCTAGAAGTTAGGTACTCTAAATGGAGAGAAATCCGTTACCATTGGCACAACTACCTTCAGTCTGAAGGTGTCTGCTCCGATGCTATTTTTCTGACTGGTCTTCGCTAACACCTTCAGTCCAGCCATTCATTAAACCCTTCTGGAAAAAATACGATGTTACCCGCATCTTTTCGAACGGCTCAATGCGACAAAATTCCAAATGACAGCTAATAAAATGGGTATGGACCGTTAGATAAATGATTAATCTTCAAGAGCACACAAAATATGCTGCAAAATACCAATTAAATCAATGGGAATTTACCTTTTTCCCAACGTAAATAAATCCAGCATAATTTGTAAACAACTAACGCTGCGACTTCCGTTAGTCAGGCATGCGCACTCAACGGAATTTGAAATTTGTACAGTCTGGTTTCCTAACCCTATACAGCCAAGTTCGATCAAGGTGCGTTTGTTTACAGCAAAATTCGCAACTAAACCATCCTGTAGCATGTCAGAGATACTGCGATTTCTGCCGAGACATGCGCATTGAAAAGATCACCATGTTTTGATTTCTGGTGAAGTAGGTCAACGATTATTTACGCTGAAAAGTACAGATTTGCACAAAGGTAAGAGTTGGATATTAACTAACATCAGTTTTTTTGTAAAGATTAATCATTTATCTAACAATCCATGCCCATTTTATTAGTTGTCATTTGAAATTCTGTCGCATAGAGCCCTTCGAAAAGATGCGGGTAAAGTCGTATTTTTTTCCATACAGGTTTAATGAATGGCTGGACTGAAGGTGTCAGCGAAGACCAGTCACAAAAATAGCATCGGAGCAGACACCTTCAGACTGAAGGTATGGCACAACATGCGATACCATGGTGATTTCAGTAACAGACAAAACGTCTACGTTAGAGAGTCGTAAAAAAAAATTGCATACTGGGATCTCGTGATCTCCATATTTGCCGTAATATACAAAATAAAATCCTGCTCTTCAACTACGAAAACATGTCTCATACTTGGCAATATGCCTGCAAGTTTCCACACGTGTTTCTCTTGCAAGCTTGAACCATCAAGAAAGTTTAGTTTACGTAAGGGAAACATGGCTCTCCTGTATGTACCAATTACCGATCAATATAGCTATCGGATAATGGACATTTTCTCCTATAGAGAAAAATTACCAAGAAATCTGCTCTCGGTATTCCATGGAAAGTTTTGTCGTCATCCTCTGATACATTCGTTTCTGTCGACGCCATTTTGCTTCAACGGGAATTGGATTGGTCCTGGCGTATTTCGCATAGAAACATTTTAATATTTGTGAGGTTCGGAACCAGATTGATAAATTTTTCTAAATGAGCGAAACCTCTTGCTAAGTAACCCAATGTAATGAAAATATGAAACGGATCAAATGTACCGCAAATTCTTTTTTCGTTAATATGATTTAACATCACATATAGATATCTAGATAGATCTAGAATATTTGGAAAAGGAGGTCATGCTGTTGAGTCTCTTGATCTTTTTTTCCACTGTGATTAGATTTACTAGACATAGATCTAGCATCATTTGTCCCACCATTAATTTGTCGTGGAAGTGCCCTCGACAAATCCCAAGTGTTCATGAAATTTTTTTAAAGGGTAAAATTAAAAACATGAAAATGTTTGACTTACAAGTGAGAACGTGTTTAAAATTGATTGGAGAAAAGTCTTACAACTCTAGAAATATTCAGCGCTGGAGCTCATTCGAGACAGCTTAATAGGCACAGATTTTTCTTTTTTTAACCACCTGTCTGAACAGGGATCATATCTCTACGCTGTACATTCTCTATTGCCACTTGTTGCTTCCTAAGAAAGGGGGCAAAACTGGGCTTGCACATTCTAAATGAGGTCTAACTAGGGTTTTATATAAATTGAGGAACATAGGTTTGTCCATATATGTAAATGATCTGTTAATTATTGCAAGATTCCGGTTTGCTTTATTTATTTTGGCTGTTATATATGGGAATCAAATTTTAAACTGGTGTCGATAATTACTCCTAAATCTTCTTCTTCTGTTACGTTTAGGATTTGACATCTTTCACCCTTGCTGTTTTTCATGGTATAATTTTCATTGAATTGGTGTTTTCCTATACGTAGTCTTTTGCATTTCTTGGCATTTAAATCCATGCCCTAGGTTTGTGACCAACCACAAAAGTTATCTGTTGTACGTTGTAATTTTGTGAAGTCTTCAAAAGCATTTAGATCTATATCTGTATAAGTTTTAGTATCATCTGCAAACAGCTTCACGACTGATTCTGCAGTTTCAGGTAGATCATTAATAAAAATGAGGAAAAGAGTCGGACCTAATGCACTTCCTTCAGGTACTCCACTTTTGACAATTATGGTATCTGATTGTTCGTTATATATGACTTTTAATGTGGAGTGTACACCGAAAAATGGGTTGCCTGAAAGGTCATAAATTTGAACTTGAAAATCTTCATTGACGTCATCGACAATACGAAGTGACGTCACCGACGTTAACTTTTTTGTTATAGTAACGGCTACGACAGATTCCTTTGCAAATAGTAAGAACATCATGTTCGTTAGTATACAATATGGAGGTGAGTTTAATACAATGGACTTGAAACGGATTCAAATTTACGATATGAAATCCATTATGATAATAGATCTGTATAGATCTAATAAGCCTACAGGCCAAATGATAATTCAAATTTACAAAAAAAAAAAGAGTAGATCTAGTCTATATAGATCTAGTACATTTTAAATCAACATGTTTCGAGGGGAATGAATTATGCAGTTTCAACATTATTTCTACCAGGAAGATAGTCTAATTGCAGCCTATCGAACTATTGAAAATCCAAGATTAAACTGCGCGTTTTTTCTTCTTTTTTTTTTCTTTTGGCCTTTCTTAAAAGATGCGCTGTGTGCAAAATCGAACTTAGTCACGCTTATTTGTCTAAGGGTTAAACGTATTTTTTTTTCATTTATTTCCTCTAAGAAAACGAAGAACTACTGATCAACCCAAATTGCAGACAGCTGACTTTCATGGGTTACCTACGCCAGAAGTGTCAATATAATAGTAAAGGTTTGTTTGTTTTGTAGTTAATACTTGTCCGCATTACTGCGTCAGATATGTCGGGCTCGCCAATTGATGCGCATATCCATACTCTTCCATAGTTTTCTTTACCAGTACTTCGCACAATAGTTTTTCTAAGCCGTTGATCGCTTCCTCGTGATCAGAAACATCACCTAAACAACGTTCAGTGATGGGAGTGGAATGAATCCTGTCACAACCATCAGTTCTTGGATTGACAAATGGCCTAGCCTGTAATCGAACCATTGACATGTGACACTAATCCTGGTAAATAAGTGAAACGAAACTTTCACGTCGATAGTATGTCGCTTTTTCAAAGTTACTTTTTGAGGACAAATATCCTATAATCCGACGGTGTATATCTAAGATCAGACTGCACATTCTGTGCAGTCTCAACTTAATCTATGTGCATAGTCTGCATTATAAGGACTTTGAGCCGAGCCTAGCAGCCTTATCTTCATCTAGAGTTAACGGCTATGAAGAAGAGGGCTTGTGAAAACACAGACTCGTCTTTTCCAAAATTGTTAAAGTTCGACGCTTTCAAAGACAGATTCCACCGCATTTATATAAGGAGATCGCATTATGTCCCGCCAGATGGCATTCTACAAATACATTTCTTTCTAATTTGGGCATTTTGGGTACAGAGCAGGACTACTTTTCTACGCGACAACCATTACTTCGAATATTGCCAACTAAAATAAATGTTTACCCAATAAAACGCTAGTTGGTGTGACTCATTCAACTAACTAGCCCGTACATGCTTGGGTAATAGGCTTCGGCGTAAGCTCTACTTTTCCTAGATACGAAGGGGTGGGTGATGCGTCATAGCAGATAGAATCTTCGAAGAATATAACAAGCGCAGACAAAGGTAAAGTCGTTACGATTGGTCGAGTCTAAAATTTGTCGTCTGGTAAACAGTTTGAATAAAGTTTGTTTTTTTATGATAACGTAACGTGATGTCTTTGATTGGTCTCGATTTTTGCTCCCTGAAAATGCCAGTTTTGTTAAATATGCAACCACGCACCTATCTTGTGGGTTTATTTCTATTCAACTCACAAGTTATTCCAGGGATCTTATAAACATGTATATGAGATCCCTGGTTATTCTAAGACCAGCTGATTCGCTGAAGCTTTCTTTTTTGCCCCAATGCAGGCTACTGATCAGACCAGAACTGAATAATATCCCTAGTCTCAGAAATTATTCATTCACTGGCCAAAAAATAACAGTAAGGACAGTAATAAAATATCCAACATTTCAGCGTTTATTGATCTGATAGATGAGAATGGTAGACTGGCTAACATCCACAAAGTGGATCCACAAACAAATGTGCTGGAGAATTTTGAAGACAGACTTATGTACATACCCGTAATGCTGGAAAGTAAGAACCTTTTTCTATCTCACTAGCTTTCTGTTGGACGTTTCCATGAAGACTAGGATAGTATAACTCTAAGCTTATGCATGTTTGTTGGATATTTTTGAAAAGGCTTGCTAGTAGATCTATTATAATTTGATACTTTAAGTAAACATTTTTGTCACAACTTTCCGGAAAAACTAAGAGAACCAGGTGTAATGACATGGCCAGTTGCTGTGTATACTCAAAGTTCTATGTACAGTGTTCATTGAGGTTTCCTCAGAACCCTTTCACCCCGGTACTAACAGTTTAACCCTTAACCAAACGATAAAATTATAGATTGGTCCATATCAAGAGCACTTGCTGACGACAAAGTGAACATAAAATAGAAATTGAAATTTGTTTCCAACAGGGTAGAAAACATTTTGGGAAAAGGAGAAAATGCTGATTATCAGCATTTTCTCCTTTTCCCACTATGTTTTCAAAAGGCTTCTACGTCAGGTCGTAAAAACCAGGGACTGTTTGGTAAAGAGTTAAATGCCTTGAAGGAAACATTGGTCAGTTCTGTCCGTGGCTACTTGAAATGAGCAACTTTGTAAATAGGAGGTTTTTAATGCATCTCCTTAGGTCATATAAATACAATTATGGATCACTAAAATCGATTATGTCAAATAAACAACTGAGTCATGAGGTAAAATTATCCTTGAACATGCAGAAAATTTACCAACAGCAGAAAATTTACCAACAGCAAAAAATTTTCCCAGAGATCAACCCACAAAAATTGTCAAGGTTAACTGGGGGTCACTATTTTTGCAGATGCATTAATCTTTTCCCAAACATCAAATTTTTGGACTGGACCAAGTTCAAAGCATCTGTAGACAACAAATTAAATCTTGTGTATATGATGATTTCTGACTTCGACAGAATGGAAAATATTGTGGGAAAAAGAGAAAATGCTGGTTACCAGCATTTTCTCTGTTTCCCACAATATTTTCTGTTGGCTTCTTTCTCAAGTTCATTAAAAGTTGGTATTGTTTGGAAGAGTTAAACCCTCCTTCCCTGATAATGGCTCAAGTAGGATGATATATGACCTGAGGATTGTTCACCTTTTTATTTGTTTAAGAGAGTGGAGATGAGCGAAACCCCTACAAAATGATAAGACCTTTGCTAACAGACTGGGAGAAAAGATTTCCACAGTTAGAACGTAAGTGAAAGTGTAGGCCTATATAACAGTGTAAACTTTTGCACATTACAGGTAACATTTGCTGTGTTTGGGCACTCTGTAGATCAAGATCAGACTGAACAGAACGTGCGGTCTGATAATTGATTTGCATTGTTTCATATGCATAAAAAATTTATAAAAACTATCTTGTGGAACAAGATCAGACTGCCAAAAACAATTAAATCCCATCATTTATCTATGCTGTCAGTTACTCAGAATAAATCTTATCAAAAGTATCTTGAAATTACAAGGTATACAAGTGGTGTCCGTCTAACCACTGGAGAAGCGATTCATTCTTTAAGCCATTACCACACAATCCCTACTTTTGACGCCCCTAAGAAAGAAGCCTTTTGAAAACACTGTGGGAAAAGGAGAAAATGCTGGTAACCAGCATTTTCTCCTTTTCCCACAGTGTTTTCTACCCTTCCCAGAACAAATTTCTATTTTTTAGTCGCCTTTATTTTGTCGTCTGCAGATATTTTCAATTTGGACCAGTCTAAAATTTCCTCGTGTGGTAAAGAGTTAAGCACACAAAAAGATATATATTAGTATTATTTAATATACATCAAAATCATCCTTTAAAATGGAAAATATTTGCATTGAATTTGATTTAACTCTTAGGCTCCTAATGGCACCTCTCTGACTTTTAGCCGACAGTGAAGATTAAGATCAGACTACATAGAACATGATCTTTAATCTGCACTATCCGCTGGGGAAATAATTATCATTTTTTCAAACCATAATTTTGAAATCGCAATATTTAGGTTTTTGATTCCAAATTAAAAATTTTAGCACAATAAAGGTTAACCCATTACCACATGAGAAAATTTTGGACTGGTCCAAATTGAAAGCATTTGCAGACGACAAGATACAGGTGACTGAAAAATAGAAATTTGTACTGGGAAGGGTAGAAAACACTGTGGGAAAAGGAGAAAATGCTGGTTATCAGCATTTTCTCCTTTTCCCACAGTGTTTTCAAAAGGCGTCTTTCTCAGGGGCGTCAAAAGTAGGGATTGTGTGGAAATGGGTTAAGGAATGAAGTCAAGTACATTGTACTTCCCAGGTCACAAGTCAAGTCACCATGCTGAGTTTGGAAAAGTACTAGTATACCTTACAGACTCTTACACTATTAAATAAACAATTGCAAAGGCTAAAACTATATTCGCTATGCAAGATCAAGAGACAGTTTGGCTATAATCTGGAAAGTGGCAGTGGATAGTGCAGATCAGACTGCATTTTTTGTGCAATCTGATCTTGATCTAAACTGTCCAGCATACATATTAAACCTTATCTGCCATTGACTCAGTGAACTACTTCTTCAGAATGTATGGAACAGGATCCGACCGTGCAGTTCTAATAGGTGACCTGGGTCCATAGTCACCAACCATGTTTAAGAACGTCCTTTCTCTTATTCTTCAAGATTTTCTGATGGTGAAAGTAACAGAACTTCTGATTGGCTAAGTTCTGTTACTTTCACACTGACGAAATTCTGAAGAATAAAATTAAGAATGCTCTTGAGAATGGTTTGTGAATACAGACCCTCTGATTTCAGTAGTAGTATTGACATTACATTATTTGGGTCGCATTTTGTCATCTTTAAAATTTGCATCGTTTTTGGGCTGTCATAGGGTTATAAAATACATTTACAGGTAAGATAAAGATACTTACTGGAGAGCTCAAGAGAAAGAAGAGTCCAGTGGGAAAAGGTAGGAAATACACATTTTTAAGTACACACCCCTCCCCCATAACATAATGGGAAAGAAAACAAAAAAAAACTGAACTCTTTACCACACAACATATAATGTTGACTTGTCCAAATTGAAAGCATTTGCAGAGAACAAAATACATATTACTCAAAAATTGAAATTTGTTTCCAGCAGGGAACAAAACATGTGGAAATAGGAGAAAATTCTGGCTTCCAGCTTTTTCTCCTTTACCACAATTTTTTCAAAGGGCTTCTTTCTCAGGGTCGTTAAAAGTTGGGATTATGTTGAAAAGGGTTAATCAAGTTTTCTGCTATCACATAGATGCAATTTTGTGCCCTCTTCTTTTAGCTGGAACTTTGATGAAAGCCTTCTTACTATTGGAACTCATGCATCTGCAGGTTTCATAGCAATAGCAACTACAAAAGGAGGTATGGCCCTTTGAATATTACTGTATTCACCAACCATTCTTAAGAACGTTATTTGTCTTATTCTCCAAACTATCTATGTTTGTAAGTAACACAACTTGTGATTGGCTATCCAATGTGGTTTAGCCAATCAATGGCTAAGCCATTCGGTTTAGCCAATCAGAAGTTGTGTTACTTACAAATTTAGAAAACCTCGAGGAATAAGACTAAAAATTTTTTCAAGAATGGTTGGTGACTACGGGCCCAGGTATTTTTCATCTAGTGACAAGGCTAGAAACTGGTGGTCTTTTTTTGTCTGAATACTTAAATATTTGATCTGTGCTCTGATAAAAGTGGAGTTAACGCATCACCATGATGTATGAAGCCAAGGATTTCATCACATCATATAATAATGGACCCATAAACTGTTCTGTCTTACAGAGATACATGTAGAATGGTCCTTTGTACTGCAGAAGATTAACAAATAGCTAAACATTTCGACCCATGTCAGCCTGCGCTGATTGCACAGGTTGACATGGGTCGAAACTTTTTCCAGATGCATTTAACCCCATTTTCACAGAGCAAAGCTCTCTTATCTTTGCATTGTATCATAGAGAAAGTAATAAATAAGGAGTGTAAAATTATGTGAGCAATATTTGATTTGAACCTTTTGTTCCTTATGAAAACAAACATATCAAGATCAGACTGCAAATTCCATGCAGTCAGATTTAACTCATTACCATACAATCCCTAGTTTTGACGCCCCTGAGAAAGAAGCCTTTTGAAAACACAGTGGGAAAGGGAGAAAATGCTGGTAACCAGCATTTTCTCCTTTTCCCACAGTGTTTTCTACCCTTACAAGAACAAATTTCTATTTTTTCGTCACCTTTATTTTGTCGTCTGCAAATGCTTTCAATTTGGATCAGTCTAAAATTTTCTCGTGTGGTAAAGAGTTAAAACTACACTTTCAGCTGTTTCATATGCTGACGACAACCTCGATTTTGAAATATTTTGAACATTGGAAATGTGTATTTTATTTACTCATAGATCTCCGTGTAGGAAAAATTGTGTAAAGGGTCGATATTGTTGATAGAGAGTGACATGATTAGAAGGATAATCTTTTTATGTGGAGAGATTCCAGTATGAACTAACTCTTTACCACACAATCCCAACTTTCAACCACCCTGACAAAAAAGCCTTTTGAAAACAATTTTAGGAAAAGGATAAAATGCTGGTAACCAGCATTTTATCCTTTTCCTAAATTGTTTTCCATCCTTCTAAAAACAAATTTCAATTTTTCAGTGGCATTTATGTTGTCGTCTGCAAATGCTTTCAATTTAGACCAATCTAAAATTTTGTTATTTGGTGATAAGTTTACTCAAGATTCTAGGCCCACCCAAATTAAAAGCATTTGCAGACTACAAAATAAAAGTGACTGAAAATTTGAAATTTGCTTTGTGAAGGGTAGAAAAATGGAAATGGTAGGAAATGCTGGTTACCAGCATTTTCTCCTTTTCCCACGGTGTTTTCTTAAACCTTCTTTCTCAGGGTCGTCAAAAGTAGGGATTGTGTGGTAAAGGGTTAAATAGGGTTTTAATGCCCCCTTGAGATGCATTAACCCAAACAAGTCATCACATAATTATGGATCCACAAAGTTACAATGTTGTAACAACTGACTGAATCAAGAGGTAGAATGGTCCTTTGCAATGCAGAAAATGGACCGAGGGCAAAGTTTCAACTCTGATCAGCCTATGCAGGCTGCTAAGGTTAACCTGAATCGACACTTTTTGCAGATGCATCTAACCCTTTACCACAGAGTCCTGACTTTTTACAACCCTGTGAAAGAAGCCTTTTGAAAACATCGTGGGAAGAGGAGAAAAATGCTGGTAACCAGCATTTCCTCCTTTTTCCACAATTTTTTCTCCCCTTCCTAAAATAAATTTCAATTCTTTAATCACATTTCCTGTGTGATCTGCAAATGCTTTCAATTTGGACCAGTCTAAAAAAAATTGTCGGTTGGTAAAGGGTTAACCCTATTTTCTTGGAACACTGTTCTAATATGTGACACATTCCAAGACGTAGATTAAAGATCAAACTGCACATTATGGTCTTGATCTACTCATAGTAAACAATACTAATACCTACAGTTACACATAGGAAGCTACCTGTAGATTAACCCTTTACCCCATGTGGCATTTCTATGGTATCTCTAATTAACCCTAAATAACAGAAAAGATGAAGCAGTTTCTTATGTGTATATGACACCTTTTGATAGCATAGAAAACACTGTGACAAAAGGTGAAATTGCTCGTCACGAGCAATTTCACCTTTTGCCACAATGTTTTCCAAAGGCTCCTATAAGCAATGCGTAGAAATGAGTATCTGTGGAGTAAAGGGTTAATAACAATAACAACTGTTTCATACATTTCAGGCTTATTGGATATGCGTGGTAAAGGAATTGATAGAAAGGCGTCATCGAGTCACAAGTCGGATACCCCTGGAAGATCATCCTCCAATGTTGGCCGCCCACCTTCCATTATGAACCAATCTGGTCGCATGTCTACTTCAACTACTGGGAGGAAATCCATTGTGGGCCATGCAGATAAGATGAAAGGTGCTGCGAAAGGGAAGACTAAGAAAAAGTAGCTGGGCATGCCATGTCCTTCATTGTTATACATTTTGGAGAAAAAAAAGAATAAAATGTCATTTTGATAAAACTTACACCCTTACACTGTAAATAATTTGGAATGCTGTTTGCATTAGCCCATTACTAAATGACAAAATTTTGGACCAGACCAAACTGAAAGCATTTTGGTGCCAACAATTAAAATGTGGCTCAAATGATGAGTTCTGTTTTGGAAAGGGTAAAAAACATCGTGGGGAAAAGGAGAAAATGCTGGTTACCAGCATTTTCTCCTTTTCCTGTAATGTTTTTAGAAGCCTGTATTCCCAGAGTCGTGAAAACTATGGACTGTTGGTAAAGGGTTAACCCTTTACCACACAATGACGACTTTTAACGACCATAGGAAAGAAGACTTCTGAAAACATTTTGGGAAAAGGAGAAAATGCTGGTTACTAGCATTTTCTCCTTTTCCCAAAATGTTTTCTACTCCATCAAAAGATGATTGCACTGATTGAGCCACATTGAAATAGTTGTCTGCAAATGCTTTCAATTTGGACAAAGCTTAAATTTTGTCATCTGGTAAGGGCTTAACTCACAACAGACTTAAAATCCAAATTTCCAAATATTTTCTCACTGTTAAATTTGAATGCTGGACACTGATTTAGAGGTTTATCTGGTCTTTCAGTAGCTTTCAAATTTTCAGGACGACAAAACAAATATGAATGAGAAATTGAAAATTGATTTGGAAAGGGTAGAAAACATTGTGGGAAAAGGAGTAAATGCTGGTTACCAGCAATTTCTTCTTTTCCAACAATGTTTTCCAAAGGCTTCTATCTCAGGGTCGTTAAAAGTTGGGATTGTGTGGTAAAGAGTTAAAACAATCTTATGAATGGAAGATGAATATCAGTCTTGATAGCATCAATTCTTTACCAAACAACAATATTTTAGACTGGTCCAAATTGAAAGCACTTGCAGATGACAAAATAAAAGTGACAGAAAATTTGAAATTTGTTTTGTGAAGGGTAGAAAACATTGTGGGAAAAGGAGAAAATGCTGGTTACCAGCATTTTCTCCTTTTCCGACAATGTTTTCTAAAGGCTTCTTTCTCAGGGGCGTCAAAAGTAAGGATTGTGTGATGTTGGGTTAACAAAATTTTTATAACAATAAAGATTTCAGATGTGTCCAAATTGAAATTGTTTGCAGATGATAAAATAAAAGTGACCCAAGAATTAAAATTTTCCCACAATGTTTTCAAAAGCTTTCTTCTTCAGATTCCTGAAACTCTGGATTGTGTGCATTTGATTAACCCATACCAAAGCCCTTGTTTTTACCTAATTTAACCCATTAACACACAATCCCTACTTTTGACGTCCCTGAGAAAGAAGCCTTCAGAAAACATTGTGGGAAAAAGAAAAAATGCTGGTTACCAGCATTCTCTCCTTTTCCCACAATGTTTTCTACCCTTCACAAAACAAATTTCAAATTTTCAGTCACTTTTATAAAATTTGTCCACTGCAAATGCTTTCAATTTGGACAAGTCTAAAATTTTGTCTTCTGGTAATGAGTTAACTGTTAAACAGAGTCCCAAGTTTTAACAACTCTGAAGAAGATGGTGTCTGAAAAACATTGTGGAAACAGGAAATAAACTGGAAATTAGCATTTTCCCATTTTTTTTTCCTCTGTTACCTGCATTTTCTAACAAATAAGGCACCTTACAATCATTAACACAAAAAGTCTAAAGATTGTTGCTTGGGAAAGAGTTAACATATTCAGGAATTAAAGCAGAATCAATGCTAGTGCAATGTCTGTCATTAACCCTTTTCCAAACAATTCCTGTTTTTTCACAGCCCTAAAAAGGAAGCCTTTTAAAAACATTGTGGGAAAGGAGAAAATGCTGGTAACCAGCATTTTCCCCTTTTCCCACAATGTTTTCTACCCTACCAGAATTTTTGTGTCACATTAATTTTGTTGTCTGCTAATGCTTCCAATTTGGACCAGCCTAAAATGTTGTCATTTGATAAAGAGTTAAGCATCTTCGCAAGCAAAGGTTACGACCATTACATTGATCTTACCTTGACGGATCGAGCCTGATTTCGAGATGCCTGCGACATGCCCCCTATTGGATGCTGCTTATTATCTCCCTTTACATCATATTTCTTTTAGCCAATGAAATGTTGTTTTACAACTGCTTGCGAATACAATAATTCAACATGAAGCAATAACCACAAACACACTTTGACATTCCATGGTCAGGTGCTGGGATATAGCCTAAAACATCTGATAATGAATTGGTCACATTGAAACTGTATGTAAATAATGTTCATCTATGTTTTCTTCAATAATAAATCATTACAGATCCTGCACACATCCACGGAGGTATTCATGTTTACCATCTATTTTTATCCCAACCCTGTTCTATTTTTATCAGAGATGAAATGCTACAACCGATTTGATTTGATGCAGTTAGAGCTAGCTGCAACCAATGAAAATGCGTATCGGGTGATTGTCGAAATCAACCTCTATCTGCCAAGGGTAGAGTAGCATAGTGGATCGTAACCCTTGGCTTGTGAAGAAGAAAGTTAAGAGCTTGGACATGCTTTGAGTCTTACACATGACCCAGGGATTACAAACAGAGATCTTAACTGACTGTCAACACCGTCTGCTTTTTACTATACAATTTTTATGGTCCTAACTTAAATCAGGTGTTTAATCTTTCTCTTGTTGCAGTGTTGTTTTTATTTATTAAAATAATTTTCATAAGAATTTACATCAAACAAGTATAAAAAAAAACACCAGTACTTATAACACATTGTCAACCGGTGGGAAAATGAGACAAATACAGAGCACATGACAGCATCCTACAATCAACCATGGACTGTTTAGCCTTTATCACACAATCCTGTGTTTAACCCTTTACCAAACAATGGAATTTTAGACTGGTCCAAATTGAAAGCACCTGCAGACCACAAAATAAACATGACTCAAAAATTGCAATTTGTTTCCAGCAGGGTAGAAAACATTGTTGGAAAAGGAGAAAATGCTGGTTACCAGCATTTTCTCCTTTCCCCACAATGTTTTCAAAAGGCTTCTATCTCAGGGTCGTAAAAACCAGGGATTGTTTGGTAAAGGGTTAAGTTACCCTCAGGTATGTATATAGCTTCTGAAAACATTATGGGAAAAGAAGAAAATACTGGTGACCGGCATTTTCTCTTTCTCCCATAATATTTTCGAATATTTCAGAGACAAAATGCACCATCTAAGCCAAGTTCAATGTTGTGTTTTTACATGCTTTTAATATGAGCTTTTCTAAAATTTCGTTTTGTGGTAAAGGGTTAACTCTTTACCAAACAACCCTATGTTGTAACAACCATGCGGAGGTAGGCCTTGGAAGACACTTTGGGAAACAAAAACTTGTAACCAGCATTTTTGAATTTTGCAGAATGTTTTCTGTCTTCAGAAAAGTAGATGTATTAATCCTTTCCCAAACAATCCCTGATTTTTATGGGTCAGGAATAGAAGCCTTTTGAAAACATTGTGGGAAAAGGAGAAAATGCTGATAACCAGCATTTTCTCCTTTTCCCACAATGTTTTCTACCCTACCATATAGAAAAATCATCTTTTTAGCAACTGTTAATTTGTCATTTGCAAAATTTGGTCTGGTCCAAAATTTGCTGTTTGGGAAATCTCCTTTTCCCACAGTGTTTTCAAAAGGCTTCTTTCTCAGGGGCATCAAAAATAGGGATTGTGTGATAATGGGTTAATGACCTGGAGGAATAAGGCATTTGAAAACATTGTGGGAAAAGAAGAAAAAATTCTCATTTTCCAAAAATGTTTTCCATCCGTACAAAATACAAACCTATTTTTTTTGTTTGCTTTATTTTTCTGTCTGCAGATGCTTCAAATGGGCAAGTCTAGAGTTTTGTCTTTTGGGAAAGGATTAATCTGCACCTGAAAAAAAATGAAAACAGAGCAATAATTATGATATTCAAATACTGTGAGAAAGAAAACACTTTTTGACAACACTCTAATAATATACTGAACATAAACAATGTATGATATTGGCAAATTCTATATGGATTTCAGTTTCATGAACATTCATAGCAGCACATAGTGAACATGGTTCTAGGTCTATATTCAAAACAATGTTTAAATTTTCAATACAAAGAACTCTTTACAATGGTTGAGGAACCCTTGAAACTGAACATACAATACCTAACTCTGGCAACTGTCATTTGACCTTTTTCAGCAAACCACCTTTGAAACACTGTAGCTTAAGGCTAAATTGTTCAGTGTTTCATCTCGACCACAGTATTAACTCTTTACCACACAACCCATACTTTTAAGGACCCTGGGAAATAAGCTGCCCTTTAAAGAGTTAATATTTCTTGTTCTGTAAAAGACAATTCCAAAGTTTTTAATCAAAATTTCTTTACATGAGATAAAATATCATTATGAATTATAGATGAAGAATGGTGAGCAAACACAGCCCCTTTGATTTGATTTTAGCACACTATATAAACACTCTCAGTCTAAAATCATCCGCGCTTTTCCAAAGTTCATGCCCGCCTGACTCGCGCCCTTGTTACTTCCATACTGTAATCCTATGATTTGCTGCCCTGCTTGTAGCTGTTCTTCTGTAAATGTTCGAACATTCTGTTCATTTTTCTTTGGCCATATCACTGGGAAACTGTAATCTGGTCTGCTTTGTGCCTAAAGGGTAGAACAAATGCCAAGATGATTTTTATCTTACAAGATGATGATGATGATGATAATGATGATGATGATGATGATTGTGATAGTGATGATAAGAATGCTGTCCTCCAAACTTGTAAAATGTGGGTAATTCATGATCAGACTAGTTGCATGTATTACCATTGTTCGACTCCCTACCTGACAACAAAATTTTAGACCAGTCCAAATTTTAAGCATGTGCAGACAAATCAAATGCTGGCACAATGATAGGTTATATTGTTAGGAGGATAGAAAACACTGTGGGAAAGGGAGACCTTGGTTATCAGCATTTTCTTCTCTTTCTAACAATCTTTTCCACCCTTCCCAAAACAAAATTTCATTTTTCGATCAACATTTATTTTGATGTCTGCAAATACTTTGACTTTGGACCTATCTTTAATTTTGTCGTTTGATAAAGAGTTAAGCAACAATCAAGCCATGCTCTGTGAAAAGGCAGCTCAATGCATCTGCAAAAAGTAACCAGTTAACCCTTTACCCCATAAGGCATTTTCATGGTACATGTGTATCTCTAATTGAGCCTAAATAACAGCAAGGATGAAGCCGTTTTGTATGTTTATATGACAGCTTTTGATAGCATAGAAAACTTAGTGGCAAAAGGTGAAATTGCTCGTCACGAGCAATTTCACCTTTTGCCACAATGTTTTCCAAAGGCTCCTACAAGCAATGCGTAGAAATGAGTATCTATGGAGTAAAGGGTTGACCCATTACCACACCATCCCTACTTTTGACGCCCCTGGAAAAGAAGCCTTTTGAAAACATTGTGGGAAAAGGAGAAAAAGCTGGTAACCAGCATTTTCTCCATTTCCCACAATGTTTTCTACTCTTCGCAAAACAAATTTTTAGTTTTCAGTCACTTTTATTTTGTGGTCTGCAAACAATTTTCAATTTGGACCAGCCTAAAATATTGTTGTTCCGTAATCGGTTCACCCTTTACCAAACGACAAAATTTTAGACTGATCCAAATTGAAAGCACTTGCAGACGACAAAATAAATGTAACTTGAAAACTTAAATTTATTTCCAGCAGGATAGAAAACATCGTGGGAAAAGGAGAAAACGCTGGTTACCAGCATTTTCTCCTTTTCCCACAATATTTTCAAAAGGCCTCTATGTCAGGGTCGTTAAAAGTCGGATTGTGTGATAGAGTTAAACCTGAGCAAGCTGACCTGGGCCAAAACATTTTGCTATTGGTCAATTTTGTAAATGTCAATGGACCAGTCTACCTCATGATCATACCTCAGTCCATTACAAGACAATATGGGTTTTATGGATCCATATTTACGTGAAACTGTGCTTGGTATAACACATCACAAAGATGCATTGACCCATTACAAAATGACAAAATTTTAGGCTGATCCAAATTGAAAGCGTTTGCATACGACAAAATGAATGTAACTATAGAATTAAAATTTGTTTTTGGAAGGGAAGAAAACATCGTGGGAAAAGGAGAAAATGCTGGTAACCAGCATTTTCACCTTTTCCCACAATGTTTTCAAAGGGATTCTTTCACAGCGGTGTTAAAAATCAGGATTATGGGGTTGAGCATGGCTCAATCTGTTTAGTGACTCCTACATGCTTGGTTGAAACAAGCTGCACTATACTTACTTCTATTCCTATGGCTCTAATACATGCACATACGTGGACCAGGTTCGTTTTCTCATATAAATAGTCTGTTTGAAATATGTTGGTATTTGGAACTCCAAACTCTTGAGTCTTTGACAAAAAAATTCCAATTCGTTCTCGCTCTCTTGCAATGGCAAATGCTTGATTCGTTGTCGGTTGAAAAGTTTTCTTGGAAAAATCTATTTTTTTATCAGAGGGAAGGAATGCATCGATAAGTCTGAAAGATACAAAATACATGTATTAATATAAACATTTAGTCGGTTTACTTCAAATATCTTGTAACTACAGCTTGAAACAAGCTGTAGTTACAATATTTTTGAAGTAAACCGATGATTTATTAGTTATCCACTATCCAGAGTAAATACAAGTGTCGCAAGTGGATAAAACATCATACAGAACAGAGAAAAATCCCTATCTAAAAACTGTGAAGTATAGTTCCAAATAGGGTTTGATGATATCATAATGATGTAAGTCACACGCAGTATTCATAATGTATTCATTTGCAAGTTCATTAGTCAAAATTTTATGCTGTAATATTCATCCGCCATTTATAAAATTGAAATTACTTGCTACTACACTATTATTAGTTTTATTCTTCTAACCATTTTAACATAAACTGTCAATAATTTGCACTATTTTGTCGTTGAAAAATTTAATGGGAAGATATAAATAAAAGGAATATTATGCTGTAGTCACTTTGCTGCGTAAGAAAATTCTGGCATCTCGCTCAACCTTTGATCTCCCATAATACCAAATTTTCTCACGCTGCTCGAAGTAAATACTCGCACCGGAAAGTCACTACTGCATAAAATTCCATACTTATTATATGTGAGTAAATTTTCTGGCTCAATTAACCCTTTCCCTAACGGTGAACTTTTGGACTAGACCAAATTGAAAGCATTTGCAGACGACAATTCAACTCTTGCTGAAAAGATGATTTCTGTCTATGATAGGGTAGAAAACATTGTGGGAAAAGGAGAAAATGCTGGTTACCAGCATTTTCTCCTTTTCCCACAATGTTTTCAAAAGGCTACTATTCTAGACCCATTAAAACCAGGCATTGTTTGGGAAAGGGTTAATGAATCGCAATCGGATAAAATAACACATGACTGAAGAAGATCCATATCAACACACCGTGAAATATGGGCTCAAAAATGGAACAATGACATTTCCTGTGCATAGACCTTCTTTACTGTTTCAATGACAACATTTTGGTTGACATTTTTTTGGAATGGTTTTTCGAAAGTTTTGTTTATTGTTTTCATAAACATGTCAATAATTGCAAAATGCTGTCCTCATAGTTTGTATATTTACTTCTCACAATTCTCAAGTGACCTTCCCTATCTAAAACAAAACTATTATGATGCATATTTTTCCTCAAAATATTATATAATGCATCATAACATCAAAGTACTGATTAAGTCTAAAATTTACAAAGTATGTCATATTTAGTATCAGACTTAAGGATTTTTTATGTATATTAAGGTTTTATTACTAATATTTTGAAATTTTGTATTTGAAACAAATTACATTTTATTATTCAAAAATGCTGAAAATATTTTATCCTATCTTGTTTGATCTTTGTTGGAATGTTTGACACCTGATTGAGCTATTACCATTGTTTGCTCATTAGGGTCTTACCTATGTGATCAGATGTGACAAACTTGAGATGTTAGCATTTCTAGATTGGTTACCTTTCTTTTTACATTCCTTGTGGGATATTGAAATCTACTTAGACAAGCTAAGGATTTTCTTAAGCCTTTCTAGGCTCCACCCTTCAATCTAGGTTCTTAACCAATCATATTTTGAGTTTAGCTGAGCAACCAGTGAGTTTGCCCATGGAAATCGAAGCAGGTTTTAAAAGTAGCAGTTCCAAAGTACCAAGCTTCATTCATGCTTGTGACGCAAAATAAAGAACTGTGAATACTAAAACTGTCTTCGTCATTTCCAGGTATGTAGAAATTGTTGCTTTACTTTGATTTACTTTATGTCTTATTTATATCAGAATTTATTATACTTCAAACTTTTCTAAATTGATATTGATGTTAAAAGTTAGGCATCATTGAAATATTAATTTATGTTTTTCAATAAGAAGTTAATTGATTGTATTGTTGTTGTTTCTATGTTTCTTCTTCATAAACTTTAGATTTAGAGCACAAATAGACTATAATGTATAAATCATGCAAAAATTGGTTAAGTTATTATGTCCAAAAATTGTATGTTTCATATAGTCTGCTCTGTCTTATGTTTTTATGAAGTTTATTTCATAACATAAAATACAGAAGAAGTAGCTTAGAGATAAGAATGACTTTCAGTCTTCAATTCCAATCCCAACAAATCCCAAAGATACCTTTAGTTTTGTCTTATGAATAATAACATGATAAGTGAACTTATGGTACCTTCTTACAGCCAAGCATATGTTAACTCCCCCTTAACATCATGTTTTAAGTAGAGTTCCTTGTTAATTGTTTTATTCATGTAGATGATAACTGTGCAATTATGTGTTTTATATAAATTTGGGTATTTTGTTAACTTTTACTTGAAATTTTACTATATCATCATTCATGCTTGTGACGCAAAATAAAGAACTGTGAATACTAAAACTGTCTTCGTCATTTCCAGCCTGCTAATCCAGACTCCTGTAATAGGAATAGTGGTCCATACCTTTTTTAGTGAAAAAGGTTATAGAGGTTTGAGTAAAAGAGCCCTTCATAATAAAACTACTAACCTGTAACAAGACACCATTTCTAGAGTACCTAAGAACACTTCAACAAGCAATAGTGTGTACAGTGTTTGTGGTATGCCTGCCAATTCTCCAGTCAACCCTTCACCACACGGCAAAAATTAGACTAGTCCGAATTGAAAGCATTTGCAGACGACAAAATAAACATGACTTAAAAATTGAAATTTGACTTTAGAAGAGTAGAAAAGATTGTGGGAACTGGTTACCAGCATTTTCTTCTTTATTCTCAATGTTTTCAAAAGGCTTTTTTCTCAGGGTCGTTTAAAGTCGGGACTGTGTGGTAAAGAGTTGACTCCATTTTACAAGCATTTACTTACCTACATAATAAAATACCATCTTTAAGAGTATTATAGAACACCCCAGCTAACTCTTGCTTGTCCTCTGTTTGTGGAATGTCAATTGCCTCCCCAGTTACCTCCCCTATCCAAAACAGACATTTACTGGCCTCGTCAATGTCAAACTGGTTGTTTATCTGAAACGAGACATGGTCAAAAGATTGATAGATGAGAAATGCAGATAGAGATAGGATCGTTTTATTTGAGCCATGCTCTGGTAAAAGGGGACTTCAAGCATCTCAGTAATGGATTGTATCTAGGAAGACATCACATATTAACCCTTTCCCAAACAATAAATTCTGGACCCTTCCAAACCGAAAGAGTTTGCAGTTGACAATTTTAGATTTGGAGAAAATGGCAGAAAGTTCTCAAAAAGGGTAGAAAACACTGCGGGAAAATGAGAAATTGCTCGTTACGAGCAATTTCTCCTTTTCCCACAGTGTTTTCAAAAGGCTTTTACTGTAGACACGTAAAAAACCAGGACTTGTTTGGGAAAGGGTTAAGCGATCCATAAGACTCATTTTGTCTGACAACTGACAATATCATCAAGTAGTTTAGTCATTTGGTATTTCGAAAGTTGACCAATACTAAAAAGTTCCCGCCTGTGCAGTCCGTGTAGGCCGATCAATACTTTTTGCAGATGCATTAAGCCCCCTTTTCAAAGAGCATGGCCCATTTAGGTTTTGCCCCGATTTCAACATTATTTTAGTCCTACACCAGCAACAACTCTCTTGAGACTCAAGTAAAGAATATTCTTAACCCATTACCACACGAGAGAAATTTAGACTGGTCCAAATTGAAAGCATTTGCAGACGACAAAATAAAAGTGACTGAAAAATTGAAATTTGTTCTGGGAAGGGTAGAAAACACTGTGGGAAAAGGAGAAAATGCTGGTTACCAGCATTTTCTCCTTTTCCCACAGTGTTTTCCAAAGGCTTCTTTCTCAGGGGCGTCAAAAGTAGGGATTGTGTGGTAATGGGTTAAGAATGGTTGGTTAATATGGGCCCTGCTTACAATTTAAACTAACTTCTACCCAAAGTTAACACGCAGACCTGGGTATCAAACTTGGATCTTTATGGTTAAAAGGCTTTACCTCACAACCAAAAAGATCACTAATTTGTAAGATTTGTATTTGAAAAGGTAGAAAAATCTGCAGGGAAACGGTGAAAATCTGGTTCTCATCATTTCTTCTTTTCCCATAATGATTTCAAAAGCAAATTGTCGAAGGGTTGGTGTGGGTGATGTGTGTAAAGGGTTAAGTATTCACATTCTAGTACTCCAAGACTGATTACCATTTTATATCTCCTATCTAGGTAGCCTTCAGTATTTTGTATTTAACTTCAGATAATGAGCTTCCAACTTTGTTTTGCATACATCAGAAGTCAAACACTTGAGGTAGACAACTTGTTACATTCAACCCTTTGTCACACAATCCCTGGTCTTGAAAAACTCCCTAGGAAAAAAGCTTTATAAAACATTGTGGGAAAAGGAGAAAATGCTGGTAAACAGCATTTTCTCCTTTTCCCACAATGTTTTCAACACCATCAGAAACAAATTCCATCATTTGAGCTATGTTTCATTTGTCATCTGCAAATGCTTTTAGTAAAGTCTAAAACTTTGTCATCTGGGAAAATGAAGAGTTGAACTCTTTTAACAGACAAGCTGAGAAAACTATACTTTAGGTTAATAAATTTGAATAAAATTTGCTGACAAACACCCAAAATCATAGGACTGGTCTTTGAAAGCACAGAAAACATTTCGGTAAAAGGTAAAGAGGCAGGTTTCCAGCATGTTTCCCACCATGCTTTCAACAGCCTTTTTCTCCCTTTACCAAGGTTAACCCTTTACCAAACAATCCCTGGTTTTTTACGACCCTGAGATAGAAGCCTTTTGAAAACTTTGTGGGAAAAGGAGAACATGCTGGCAACCACCATTTTCTCCTTTTCCGACAATGTTTTCTACCCTGCTGGAAACAAATCTCAAATTTTGAGTTACTTTTATTTTGTCATCTGCAAGTGCTTTCAATTTGGACCTATCTAAAATTTTGTCATTTGGTAAAAGGTTAACCCTTTACCAAACGACAAAATTTTAGACGAGTCATTATTGAAAGCACTTGCAGACAACAAAATAAACCTAACTCAAAAACTGAAATTTGTTCCCAGCAGGGTAGAAAACATTGTGGGAAAAGGAGAAAATGCTGGTGACCAGCATTTTCTCCTTTTCCCACAAAGTTTTCTAAAAGCTTCTATCTCAGGGTCGTGAAAACCAGGGATTGTTTGGTAAAGGGTTAAAAAGATAAATTTCAGAGTAAGTATAGCCAAAGTTTAATATCGGAGGTTTCATGGGAAATGCCGACTTGTTAACCCTTTACCAGATGACAAGCCCACCCGGGTGGCTCAGTGGTGAGCGTGTCGCACTCGTGACCTGGTGGTTGTGTGTTCGATACCTGGTTGAGGCAAACTTTCTTTCCGGCGTATTTTCGCCTCTCACCTCTGCTGAAGCATGTGAGAAAAGTAGTTGGTGGCTTTGGAAAGAAAGTTGTGTTAGTATCGGTGTGAGAAAGCCAGGAAACACATGTGCGTCACCGACCGCCATGATATGACCTTAGCTGTTAAAGTGGCGTTAAACTCCAATACAACAACAACCAAATGACAAATTTTTAGCCTGTCAAAATTGACAGCGTTTGCAGAAAACAATACTAATGTGGCTCAAATGGTGCAAATTTTCTTTGATAGGGTAGAAAACATTGTGGTTACCAGCATTTTCTCCTTTTCCAACAATGTTTTCAAAAGGCTTCTTTCCCAGGGTCGGTAAAAGTCAGCTTTGTGTGGTAATGGGTTAACCCTTTCCCAAACAATCCCTGGTTTTTACGACCCTGAGATAGAAGCCTTTTGAAAACATTGTGGGAAAAGGAGAAAATGCTGGTCACCAGCATTTTCTCCTTTTCCCACAGTGTTTTCTACCCTGCTGGAAACAAATTTCAATTTTTGGGTTTCATTTCATTTGTTGTTTGCAAGTGCTTTCAATATAGACCAGTCTAAAATTTTGTCGTTTGGTAAAGAGTTAAGTAGTGTCAACCCTCCCTCTATGAAAGAAGTTTTAGCTGTTACCAAATAATTCCAAGTTTGAACCACCCTAAGGGAAAAGGCTTATTGTGCAGACTGCAGTTGCTCTGCATTTTAACCCTTTCCCAAACGACAAACTTTTGGACTAGACCAAATTGAAAGCATTTGCTGACGACAATTCAACTCTTGCTGAAAAGATGATTTCTGTCTATGATAGGATAGAAAACACTGTGGGAAAATGAGAAAATGCTGGTTACTAACATTTTCTATTTTTCCCACAATGTTTTCAAAAGGCTACAATTCCAGACCCATAAAAACCAGGGATTGCTTGGGAAAGGGTTAACTCTTTACCAAACGACAAAATTTTAACCTTGTCAAGTTTGAAAACATTTGCAGACGAAAATTTCAGTGTGGCTCAAATAGTGCAATTTTCCTTTGACAGGGGAGAAAAAATTGCGGGAAAAGGAGAAAATGCTGGTTACCAGCATTTTCTCCTTTTCCCACAATGTTTTCAAAATGCTTCTTTTCCAGGGTCGTTAAAAGTCGTCACTGTGTGGTAAAGGGTTAAAGAGTCTAAAATTTTGTCAATGGATAACAGTCAAATGCCTCAGCTGATAGGTGAATGCTGGCTTTTTCTTGGGCAAGGCACTTCAGATCGCACCCCCCTCCCCCATAGCATTGGTTAAGCCCAGGGACACACAATTAAGTGAGAGGCAGACTAGATAGGACTAGAAAAATGTTGACATGGCATATTTCATGACTCAATCGGTCGAACAACATTTTCACCTTTTCCCTTTCATGACACATCAAATCGTTTCAGCTGTTTTTCAATTGCCATCTGCACATGCTTCCATAACTCAAATATGGGCAAATCAACAATGTGTTACATAGTTAAAGAAATATCAACTTTTTACTAAATGATATTTAAACCTTTCCCGCACAATGACGACTTTTGAAAACCCTGTGAAAGAAGTCTTTTGAAAACATAGTGGCGAAAGGAGATAATGCTGGTGACTAGCATTTTCTCCTTTCCCCATGTTTTCTACCCTTCACAAAACAAATTTCAAATTTTAAGTCACTTTTCTGTCGTCTGCAAATGCTTTCGATTTGGACAAGCCTTGAATATTTGGTATTTGGTAATGAGTTAAAATTGGTGTATACCGAGAGCTTAACTCTTTACAAGACAACAAAATTTTGGCCTTGCCATAAAATGTTACTAAAAGCATAAAGTTTGCCTCTTATTGGGTAGAAAAATTGTGGGAAATGTTTTCAATTGCCTTGGTTCCTATGGTCGTTAAAAGTCAGTGATGTCCAGTAAAGGGTTATGTGCAGATGAAAAAATCAAATTAGCTCAAACCAAGAAAGGTGTCTGTGAAAGGGCTGAAGACATTGTGGTTAACTCTTTACCAAACAACAAATTTATAGACTGGTCCAAATTGAAAGCATTTGCAGACGACAAAATAAATGCGACTGAAGAATCAAAATGTGATTTGGGAAGAGTAGAAAACATTGTAGGAAGAGGAGAAAATGCTGGTTACCAGCATTTTCTCCTTTTCCTACAATGTTTTCAAAAGACTTCTATCTCAGGGTCGTCAAAAGTCATCATTGTGTGGTAAAGGGTTAAAAGGGACAAATGGTTATTACCATCAGTTTATCCATTTCCTACAGTGTTTTCAAAAGCCTTCTTGCTCAGAGCTCATTGAAATTATTTTAAAATCTGACCAGCGGTTTCAGAGAAGAAGAATTTTTAAGAATTTCTTAATACAATCCCGACTTTTAACGACTCTGAGACAGAAAGCCTTTGAAAACATTGTGAGAAAAAGAGAAAATGCTGGTAACCAGCATTTTCTCCTATCCCACAATGTTTTCTACCCTTTCCAATTCAAATTTCATTTTTTGATTCACATTTACTTTGTCGTCTGCAAGTGCTTTCAATTTGGACTGGTCCAAAATTTTGTCGTTTGGTAAAGACATAATGCATAGGATTATTCAGTAAAAGGTTTAATCAGGAAAAATAGCTACTGGCCAAACAGCCTTCTGTAACGTAAGACAAAGTTTTATGCTCATCCAAGTTCAAAGTTGTTGCAGACTATAACCAAATGTGGCTCAGTTGGTGAAAAATGACTCTAATACAGTAGAAAACATTGTAGGAGAAGTAGAAAATGCTGATTACCAATGTTTTCAAAAGGCTTCTTCCTCAGGGTGGTTAGAATACGGAATCATGTTGTAATGGATTAATGTGGGAAGTTTGTAGATAAGCATTCAACCTGGACTCATAACCAGTTATTGGGAAAAAAACATTTGTTACAGGATAACGAGTAATATCTACAGTTGTAAAAATGTTCTAAACAATCACTACAAGGGACGCCTAACAAATCTTGGTCTGTATGCATTTGGGGCAAGAGGTACAATGTTTGCTTTACCTAGCTTATCAATATGTGAAATGCATTTGTTTCTAGGATATCAAATATCGTAAAAATGTGTGAAAATGTCATTGACATTTAAGGTTTCCCCTGCTCTCCCCGACGTCTGACCCTGACTCAGGGGTTACATTTGTTACAAGGTCAAACCAAATTTTCTTTTCATTTAAGTTTCTAAACTCTTTACCAAATGACAAAATTTTGGACTTATCCAAATCAAAAGCATTCGCAGATGACAAAATAAATGTGAATTAAAAATTTAAATTTGATTTGGAAAGGTTAGAAAACATTGAGGGGAAAGAAGAAAATGCTGGTTACCAGCATTTTCTCCTTTTCCCACAATGCTTTCAAAGGTTCTCTTTCTCAGGGTCATTAAGTCGGGATAGTGTGGTAGAGAGTTAACTTTTTACCAAATTATACAATTTTGGACACTTAATAAAATCAAGGCATTTGCAGATGACAAATTGACTGTACATGTATAACTATTACAAGAGGGCTAAGATGGCCCTGGATCGCTCACCTGAATTTTAGAGAGGACCATAGTCATGTTTTTGTGAGGTATTGAAACACTGGAAACAAAATCATTATTTTGCCAAACAATTTTCAAAAGGTCACTTGTAAAAAGTCCTTTCAAAATCTGACCAGTAGTTTTGGAAAAGGAAGAAAATATTGTGAGAAAATGAGAGAATGATAGTTACCAGCATTTTCTTTCTCCTTTTCCCATGGTGTTTTCATAAATCTTCTCTATTAGGGTCATTACAACACATGATTGTGTAGTAAATGGCATCACTAAACAATCCTACATTTAACTCCCCCGACGAGGAAGGCCTTTGAAAACTTTATGGGGAAAGGGAAAAAAAAAATAATGCTGGTTATCATCATTTTTACCTTTAAAGGTGGATATTTAGATTTTTCACATCACACCAAATTAAAAAAAATGTATTTATCACTGAAATTAATTCGAAAAAATACTACAAATCATCAACATTTAATCATAAAATTACAAAAAAAATTTTTTTTTGGTGGTATTCCCTTAAAAGGCTATGTAGCCTCTTAAGCTATTTTTAGATCTCCCGCCAAAAATCAAAAAAGCATTGTGGGAATGTTAAGTGACGGACACACGACCAATGATTCTTAAATTCCATAACATAACAAACGTAATTATTTTCCATTATGTCTAGAACTTCAGACGCTTTGTTTGAAATCATCAGTGTATTTCCGGTATTTAAATGAGCGAGTTGCTGATGTAAAAATAGACAGTGTTTCCCTTCAGTGTCGACCTGGGCTGTAGTAAATCTCTAATTTCTCATGTTGGCAGATGGGTTTCGACTACTGGGATTTTATGAATGGAAATTTAAGGCTTTGGGAGTATTAGGATGATTTTTCTGTATTTTTGTAAAATTTGTGTCCCAAATTCTGAAGGGTCAGCTTTAACAGCAATGCTCTCTACCCTCTCAAAACACATTTCATCATTTGAGCCAACATTAGTTTGTTGCCAAAAAAGCTTGGAATATGGTCCAGTCAATAATTCCTGTTCTCTGGTGAAAAACGATTGACTGATTGTATGGTGTTTAATGCCGTTTTCAACATAATTTAAGTTATATTGCTGTGGCCATTGCACCTATTCATGCTATGCTGGAGTCTCTCATACCAGTACTCTGCACATTTTGCTTTCCAAGCCACTGGTCGATGGCTGCGCATGCCATATTCTTCGAAGATTCGACCTGTCTGCTATGAAGCATCACCGATACCATATGCTAGGGAAAAGCAGGCCTTACACCTCAGGTATAACCCAAGCCTGTAGGGGCTGTTTTAATAAATGGCCAGTGCATAGGTTACATGTTAGTTGATCAAAGCTGAAAGAGTCGCACAAGGTTGTGTTTTATTGAGTAAACGTTTAATTTGGTTTGAAATTTAAAGTAATGACTGTCGTGTAGAAAAGTAGTACAATTCTATATCCAGAATGCCCAAGTTAGAAAGATGTGTATTTGTTGAATGCCTCTAGTGGGAGATAATGAGCCACTAGCTGCTTGCCCACATAACTATTGTCGAAGGTAGCCAACCACCTCTACAATAACTTCATGTTCCGGTTTGAACAAAAATTTATGACAATCAGAATTAATATAGTTGGTAATACAGAGTCAGAAAAAACAACACTGTCACCAGAAGTTTTGAAAATCCTTTTACAATGCATGCCACTTCAGAAGAACATCTATTTTAAGACTTGTCTGAACAAGAAGCATTTGAAAATGATGACATGGAAGTGCCTGAACATAATTATGAGATTTCTATAAGAAAGGACAGAAATCATTGTGGTAAACAAAGAAAATGCTGGTTGCTAGTGTTTTCTCCGATTCCCATTTTCTTTTTTTATTCTTCTATCTCAAGTTTGTTAACCCATTACCACACAATCCCTACTTTTGACGCCCCGGAGAAAGAAGCCTTTAGAAAACATTGTGGGAAAAGGAGAAAATGCTGGTAACCAACATTTTCTCCTTTTCCCACGATGTTTTCTACCCTTCGCTAAACAAATTTCAAATTTTCAGTCACTTTTATTTTGTTGTCTGCAAATGCTTTCGATTTGGACAGGCCTAAAACATTGTCCTTAGGTAACGAGTTAAAACATGGGACTGTTTGGTATTGGAATATACTGGTATAACCTCAAACCAGATTTCAAACGAGTTGTGCATGAATTGATGGGATACTCGGATATCAAATTATCACACTGGAATAACAGGGTGGGTAAATTGTTAATCGATAAATACAAAAAATAGGTGTAAACCCTTCCATGAAAATTATGGGTTATAAATGCATCCAGTTGTACCTTTATTATTTACCATTCATGCAGAGAACTTTTTGAAATCTTTGACCATTTACCATAGAATTTTAAGTTTTCATGACCTTCATGAAGAAGGCTTTTGAAAACATTGTATTAATCAGAAAAATGCATTAAAATGTTTTTATCCATCCAAAGGCAAATGTGATTTGATTGGTCTGCAAGTGCTTTCAATTTGGACAAATCTTAAACTCTTTAGCCAGTGAAAAGGAACGAATGTCCATTAAACTTGTAGGAACAACATCAAAACAGTTCGAGTTAATTTTGAAAAGGTCAAAATCCCGTCTGAGTGCATTAGAATAAGATATTTTTCTTCAATTCAAAGGAAAAAATCAGACTTGTCAAAAGTGTAAACATTTGCTGGCTACTTATTACATGTGACTCAAATGCAAGTAAGAATACTGTGGAAAGAGAAGAAGATACTAGAAACCAATTATTTTATCCTTTATCCACAATGCTCTGAAAGGCTTTTTCCAAAAGGTCTGACATTAAAAAAAGAAAATTATATCAGAAAGGGTAGAAAACGTTGTTCGAAAAGGAAAAATACTGGTTACCAGCTTTTTTTTCTTTTTCTCACAATGTTTTCAAAAGACTTTCTTCTTCAAGCTTGTAAAACATCCAGATTGTGTGGTAAACAGTTAAACATGGAATTGTTTGGTATAGAAAGAGTAAACTTTTTGGGTGTCATATAAACCCCAATCATTTCAGCTGTTAACAAAATAGAACCCAAATTGATGTATTTATATCTGGATTGATTCAAAAATTATTTTACTGTCAATACAAGATCAGCAGACTGCACATTCTCAGTGGTTTTCTTTTGAAATAAATAGTCCACACTTGTAACTACAGATTTGGTAAATCTAGGACATTTAGGCTAAAAGGTCTATAAAAGATTATTTCTGTCAATAGGACCTATTATTACATGAATGGGTTTATAAAACATGTCTTTTACCATAACAGACATTGTCATGAGATCTGTCAACAAACATGTCATATTTCATAGTAGTATAAATATTGAAAGGGTGTAATTTGGTCCCGATTTTATTTTCACCTATTAATCTTGAACTTGCAACCCACTTTTCATTATGTTCTGATTTTATTTTCATTTATTAATCTTCAAATCTGTACTAAATGACAAAAATTTAGATAGGTCCATATGATACACTATATTTTGCACAAACTTGAATATATTTTAGTTTGAAAGGGTAGAAAACGTTATGGAAAAAGGTAAACATGCTGGAAAAATTGTGGGCTGGTTTCCAGCATTTTCTCCTTTTCAAAAGGTATCTTTCCTTGGGTAATACAAAGTCAGCATTGTGTGGTGAAGGGTTAAACCTTTGCTGCAATAACAAAACTTATTATGCCCTTGCAGCTCTATGACAGGTTTGATTACGCCGATATTGGTCTTTCTTTCATTTGTTTCGCCATTTTGAGTTCAGGTCATGTGACGAAAGTATCCACTCTCTTGCACTCCGGATCATTCACATTCGCATCTATCACTCTCTTGCACTCCGGATCATTACATTCATGTATGTGAGGTAACGAACGACAACTCTGCTCGGAGATTGCGCATCTATAGTGGGCTCAGAAAGTAGTCCGTCATTAGGCAGGGCCTACGTGATACTTTCGTCACATGACCAGAACTCAAAATCGCGACACAAACGCCGGTGAAAGAAAGACCGAGTGCTATTCAAACAGCATACGGCCAATCAGACTAAGAGATATGAAATGTGAAAAAGAGGGATTTTCTGAAAAGCTTTTAAAAATGTCTTTTAATGGACCATAACTTGTTTTTTAATCTTAAAAACTAAGACCCATCGGTGTGTCAAAATTGTTGTTATTATTCATGGGCGCAGCCATTTTTGTTAAAATTGGCGTAAGATTCTGATCAGTCAAGAAAGTCGAAAAAAAAAATAGTTCCATTGTATACATGTAAATTCATCAGTTGAATGCATCTATAATGTATCCAGAATCATATTTCCTTTGTCTACTTTATAATGTTGCACATGAAACAGTTAAACAGTAACAAAACATCTTTTTCTCGGTTTGACAAGATTCTTGTCATATAGCCCATGTGGAGATGTACCCTATGGTGACAGAAACGAGCGACATCTCTGCTCGGAGATTGGAAAGTATCACGTAATGACGGACTACTTTCCGAGTCCACATTAGAGGTGAATGTGAATGATCCGGAGTGTAAGAGAGTGCTATCATCTATCTAATTTGGGCATTCTGAGTATAGAGGCGGAGTAATTTTTCAAAACAACAACCGTTACTCTGAATTTCAAATTAAAATAAATTTAAAGTAAATACTCAATAAACGCTACCAGGTGCAATTCATTCAGCTATGATCAGCTAGCATGTAGGCCTATCCTATGAAAAGGCCATTTATTAAAACGACAAAACAAGCTTGGGTAATACTTACGTACTCAGTGTCCCGTGTTGGTCTAATTTTACATGCTCTATATATAAATACAAAGATTTGCAGGACTTAATAGGTCGTATTTTTTTCAAATAATTTTTGCCCGTAAAAATTATTATATTTAAGCAAAATTTGGACCTAACCCAGGCCAGATTTGTCCACAAACGTTTTGATAATAGCCATTAGCCATTTTCTCCATTGCTACTTTTATATTAGCGCGTAATACCCCAGTCAGCAAAATTTATGGGGCCAATATGGGCCCCATGTCGGATTTTATATGGGTCCTAAAAGGGCTGCCCATGTGGGACTGAGCTGGTTTTTGCAACAGGAATCCATGCGGGACCTACATGGGCAAACATATATGGGTTATACATGGGAACTATATGGGTCCAATACGGGTAATTTGTAAATACCCACACTGGACCCATATAGTTCCCAGATCTCTATTATAAGGGCACTATATGGGAATCCTGTAGGTCCAATGTTACTACTTGGGTCCCATTTTAGTCCTGCTTTGCATAAAATTGGCTGGATACGGGAATCAAGTTGGTCCAGTTTTGGTGTACTGAGGTTGACCTGGTTATCCATATGGTTTGGCACAAACATCCTTGAACTTCACAGATAGAAAGCACAAATAGCCAAGCAATCAGAGGTGCTTGCCTTTAGCAATTCATGCATGAGTGAGGTAATATTCTAAAGTCCTTTGTCCACGAAGTAATTTGGTTGACTTATAAGCACTGAAGACTAGAATGCATATCAACTTGCTGTAAAATCATCTAATATTTAGGTCAAACTACCATAAACTACATGTACAGTAAAATAAGAAATGAATGTATTTTTAAGCCATCTCTTTATTTTGTTTCAGTATATTGCTTTCATTCAAAATTACAATTGCAAAAGTGTAGAAAAAATAAGGTACATGTAGTTAACATTCACAGATATATAAAACAAAACAATTGTGTTACTGCTTTGAAATAACATCATTATGGTATGATATATCTTTAAACAGCTAGGAGTCTTATCTAATAAATGCAAAAAAGAAAAATATAAAATGTTAGATTTGTCAAAAGTCAAAGCAGCTGCAGGTGACAACAATTTAGTTTAACTCAAAAGATGTGATTTTCTTTCACAGAAAATTTTGGTTATCAGCATTGTATTTGTTTCCCAAGTGTATTCAGAAGATAACTTCCTATGGGTCATTAATCCTTAGACTGCTAAGCTCATCTCAAGTACCTTTTGCTGACAAGGTAGGTCAAGATCAGACTGCAGAAAATGTGCACTCTGATCTTGGATGCACACTACCCATAAAACGATATTTCCCCCAAAAGATCACTGAAATTAACAACAAAAATTTGGAACTTACTGTTGGCTTAAAAGTTTCATTTCAGGTACTTGATGTATTTAGCATGTTAAGGGTTAAAATGTGACTTTACAATGTAAGGGTAAATGTTTATATTCACTGTTGTTTACACAGATCAGGAATACCTCTTAGTAAAAAAATGAGAGTTTAAACAAGTCTTGAACACCCTTTTCTTGTATTGTAAATCAATCGAGGTCCTCATTTGCAGGACTTTTAGGCAACACTGTCCAAACATCTCTCTTTTCTGCCCTAGATCTCTGTGTTGAGCACTGCTCCACTGTAGGTCATGGCTTGCAGAATGTCGTGTTTAAGGCCTCTTATACAGTCATCCTGTAAATTGATAAAATGCAGTTTTAATGATGCCATAAGCTGTTTTCAGCAAAATTGCAGTAATATCTCAACAAAACTTTGGACTTAGCCATACTGAAAGCATTTCTAGACGACAAAATAAACGGGACAGAAAAATCGGAATTTGTTTTCAGAAGGGTTGAACACATTATGCAAAAGAAGAAAATACTGGTTACCAGTGTTTTCTTCTTTTCCAACAATTTTTTCAAAAGCTTTCTTTGTTGAGGTTGTAAACCCTTTACCAAACAACAAATTTAAGAATGGTCCACATTCAAAGCACTTGCAGACGACAAAATAAACCTAGCTCAAATTTTGAAATTTGTTTCCAGCAGGGAAGAAAAATGTTTTCAAAAGGCTTCTATCTCTGGATCATAAAAACCAGGGATTGTTTGGTAAAGGGTTAAAACTTAGTAATGTGTGGTAAAGGGCTAAACTTTAATTCAGTTGAAATCATCATGAGCATAGGCCTACCAAAGAAACAATCATTTCCTGTAAAACTGATGTGAAAAATGAGACGGTTTTAACTCTTTACCAAACGACAAAATTTTAGACTGGTCCAAAAGCAAAGCACTTGCAGACGACAAAATGAACATAGCTAAAAAATTGAAATTTGTCTCCAGCAGGGTAGAAAACATTATGGGAAAAGGAGAAAATGCTGGTTACCAGCATTTTCTCCTTTTCCCATAATGTTTTCAAAAGGCTTCTATCTCAGGGTCGTTAAAACCAGGGATTGTTTGGTAAAGGTATAAAGGACAATTCTACAGATACATAATGCATGTACACATGATACACATACTGTTGAATTGGGTGCAAAAAAAGAAAACAGTTAAACTCACCAAATATTGTAATTGTAAATCCAAGGTTTTCGAATTACAGCTTTCCCGTAGTTCCCATGGGTTTGTCCTTCCTCCATGTTCAGTTACAAGTACAAATTGTCCTTCCTCCATGTTCAGCCAAGTGCTGCATCTCACCTATGAGTAAATAATACAATGTTATTAAAAATCACTTCATACCCTGAACTGATAAAAACTAAACTATTGAAAGTCGAAATATACCTCCAGCCACTTTAAGCTGACACTCTGATACTGCACCTAAAAATTATCTAGTTCTTAATTTTCTGAACAACTTAAATAGTTTTCATTCTCCAGATTGTAAGTATTAGATGTGTTAGTATTCTATTTATGACAGAAGTATGGGCTTGAACACCAGCAGAAATTCTTAGGTAAGAATTCCAATAGTAGGGAATTTGTACGATCTGTCATCCAAAACAAGAAATACATGTATCTTTAAAAAAAAAAAGGATAGAAGGCGTAAATTTGCCCACAAATGGCCCTGGGCCCCTTAAAATAAACATGTCTACATTTTTTTATCAATCATAAATTTCCATTTATTTAATTTATCAGTACTCAGTAGACCTAGCAAACATGACTTTTGAATGGAAGCTCATCAAAATCCAGAACCTTGATTTAATATGGGCAGACGGATAATGCCATACATATATACAGATAAAAACTTTAACAAAACGGGCGCGACGCGAATTCATGTGACAATACGAAATTTTTCTCCATTGCGATAACCAGCTGACCGATTAACAAAAAAAGGGTAGTGAGTAAAGATTGAAATACATACCATATACATGCCTGCAACGAGGAGTAGATTTCATATGTAGAGCTTAACCCATTTTGAATATGATTCAAACCGCTTCAATCTTGCTCTCAACGGATATTTCTGTTTACATCACGTGATCGCGCGCAATTTGTTTTTGAATATCAGTTTAATCCGTAAATGTGTTTTCTTCACATTTTTTATCAAATAATATATGTTTGAAGGTGAAAAATGTAAAATGGCACAATTAATCAGTAGAGAAATAGAATAAATGATAACTGTTGAAAAAAAAACTCTCATACCGACATTTATCGGTAATTTCCGTCTCCACCCGTCACTGCTGATCGATAAATGGGACCCTGATGGGACCCGTGTGAATACCTTGTTACAGTTTTGGAGTTTAAATCATCGCTAAACTTCTACTACAACAGACAGAAATAGTGTACAATGAATGAGAGATGGACTTGTTTGGATTTATTTTATGTTACATTGTAAAGGTTTATGAGTATAAAAATAACATGGGCTCTATGTGGGTTTCAGAAGGGCTGAAATTCCCGCAAAGGACCCACATGGGTCCCATATAGATATTTAGCCCAGGATTTGCCCATATGGGACCCAGTTTATCATGTTTGCTGGGACTTCATTATCTCCCGCTAGATGGCATTCTATAAATACTCATCTATCTGATATAAGCATCATGGGTACAGATGCGTCATATAAGACAGTCGAATCTTCGAAGAATATGACATGCGCAGACAACGCGTAGTACTTCAATTCCCCCCCCCCCCCAAAAAAAAAAACCAACCGGGGGGGGGGGTGTTGATGCATTAGGGTCCGACGTACCTGTCAAAATGGAGGTCATACCTGTTCAGTCTTCAAAGTGAAAAGTCCAATGCTCGAAAATAAATTCAGAATGACTTAAATTTAGAACACTCATCCTAATTTAGGTCTGTTAGGGACAGTCTTCGAGTGAAAGTGTACTACTTCGAAATTTTTCGGTACGCTGGTCACCATGGACGCTAAATTGCTAATTGAAGTCATTGTTATATCAACAGTTTTCCCTGGTTCCCGGTTTGCCTGATATCAACAATAGTTACATGACGGCTACGCTTTTAGCTAAAAGTTTAAGAACAAATGTAAATTCAAACTTGGGTTTCATCAAATGTAAAATGGAAAACTCCGAAAGAAAATAAAACAGAGCTGTCCTAATTAGATCTGGCGGTAGATAGAAAGTATGAGAATAAAGATAGGGTTGGTGTCCCGAATATTGAAATGAAAGTTGGTCGTGGGTTTTCTTCCACTGTGCAACTGTTCAACGCCGGCTAACACAAAAATTTCATGTAGGTCAACATAATAATGCTAATTGTTTGTTTGACATCTCCTGAGATACCACTGCCCTGTAGAAAATGGGGGAAAAAAGCACAGACAGGTCTGTCCAGATATAGATCTACTTCGGACCCTCCTGTTATAGGGGCAAAAAGGTCTCGGACCCAGCAATTTGTATCACTATTTTTCAGCTCTGTCATTCCACAAAGGATTTTATAATTCTCATATCCAAACCGGGAAGGATGAGCGAATATTTCCATGCAGCTATTGTAGATCCAATTATTAGTCATTAAATTGATTTGCTATTTTCTATCCTACACCATGAATAGCATTTCATTGGTCCCATAGATGATATTTCACCTGAAACAATTTACAATCAATCTACAGTATCATTCAATCTCAGTTTCAGTCTGCGAATATTGATTTCTATTCACATTATTGATTTCTATTCACAGAGTATTTTTCTTAAAATTTCCAGATGAACATTGTTTTGTCTATGTGGGCAAGCAGGCAGTGCTCAGCATGAATTTTTGCATGAAATACTGGCAATAGCAACTTCTAGTACAGAAAAACTGTCCCTGAAGGTGATTTTAGTTTTTAAATGGTTGCTCATTTCTTCTACTGTTTCAAAATTATTCATAAATTTATACATTTTCCATTCCTTCAAACATTCTTTTTAAAGGTAATAGCCTTGCCCCCCCCCCTCCCCCCCCCCCGAAGCATGGTCTGTAAGTGGAGTGTACACAGGACTTTGGGATGTGGGTGGGGATGGCTGGTTTGAATCCCCACTGGCAAATTTCTTTTCCATGATTAACTCTTTACCAGTCAATCCTGACTTTTAACGACCCTGAGAAAAGAGCCTTTTGAAAACATCATGGGAAAAGGAGAAAATGCTGGTAACCAGCATTTTCTCCTTTTCCCACAATGTTTTCTACTTTCATAGAACAAATTTGAAATTTACAGTCACATTTATTTTGTCGTCTGCAAATGCTTTCGATTTGGACAAACCTTATTTTTTTTGTTTGGTAATGAGTTAATAGGATTAATGATAGACATTGTAATAGGATTCATTCTTCTCTCATTCTTGATCATTGTTTCCATAAAGGTTAAATGGAAAAGCAGCCAGTGGGAAGAATGTAATAATTGTGGAAGGTACTGGTGAAAGAAAGTCCAGGAAGGAATGGACAGGTGCACTAGCTGCCACAATGTAACTGAAATAATGTTGAAAAAGGTGTCAAATACCTTACAATCAATTTATCAGGTCATTTACACTTATTCAACCCATTACTAAACAATTTGAGGGTTAAATAACCATGATGAAGGAAGCTTTTGAAAACATTGAGGTAAAAGGAGAAAACACTGGTAACCACTTTCCCAACAATGTTTTCTATCCTCCATGAAACAAATTTTTCAATTTCTGAGTCACATTGATTTTGTTGTCTACAAATACTTTCATTTGTACTAGTCTGAAATTCTGGTGTTTGGTAAAGATTTAACTCTTTACCAAACAATCCCTGGTTTTTACGAACCTGACATAGAAGCCTTGTGAAAACATTGTAGGAAAAGGAGAAAACGCTGATAACCAGCATTTTCTCCTTTTCCCACAATGTTTTCTACCTTGCTGAAAACAAATCTCAATTTTTAAGTTATGTTTATCGTTTGCAAATGCTTTCAATTCGGACCAGTCTAAAATTTTGTCGTTTGGTAAATAATTAGTTAACTCTTTACCAGACCACAAAATCTAAGACTAGTCCAAATTGAAAGCATGTGCAGGCGGCAAAATAAATGTGACTGATAATTGAAACTTGACTTTCGAAGACTAGAAACATTGTTGGAAAAGGAGGAATTGCTGGTTACCAGCATTTTTTTCTTTTCTCACAGTGTTTGCAGAGGGCCTATTCTTCATATTGTTGAAATCAGGAATTGTTTGGTACAGAGTGAAGTAAACAAAAGTTCAGGAACCGATGGTTGAAAGTAACCTGTAGTAGCAACAGGTTAAACCTACACAAACAAACAACCTTTCCACTATAAATTGAAAAGACATTCTTGAGAGGTCTATCTAAGGATCAAACAAACTGTCAAACTTCTATGCTGGCAGATGTTCATGATAATACATCACATTATCTCCTGTTCAGTTCTTTGTGTCATTCTTTGCATAAAATTCAAAAGATAACAATATTTGAGAAAATTTTACAAAGTTCTGTAAGTTTCATGCTTCATCCAACAAGCTCTTTAATAAGTTTACACTTTATCCAACAACCAAATTTTAGACTTGTCCATTTAGAAAGAATTCAAATCGAATAAACTGAATGTAACAGTAACTCAATTACAAGAATTGACTTAAAATAGATACCAGTAGTTAAGATTGTGGAAATAAGAGAAAATACTGGCTTCCTGTATTTTCACAGTTGTTTAACTCCATACCAACCCTGTATTTTAACAACCCTGAAAGAGAAGCTTTTTCAAAACATTGTGAGAAAAGGGAAAAAAATGCTGGTAACCGGCATTTTCTCCTTTGCCTTCAATATTTTTTTCGCCCTATCGATCATTTTGGCCAAATTTAATTTGGTATCTACAAATTCTTTGAATTATGTCCAGTTCAATTTGGTAGTGTTAAACTTGGGACTGTTTTAAAAAGGTTTGCTTGTTTGTATTAGAATACTGTTTAAAATTATATTGCAGTGGCCAATGCACCTACACATGCGTTTCTTGGCTGTCTTAACCCATTACCACACAATCCCTACTTTTGACGCCTCTGAAACAGAAGACTTTAGAAAACATTTCGGGAAAAGGAGAAAATGCTGGTAACCAGTATTTTCTCCTTTTCCCACAATGTTTTCTATTCTTCTGAAGTCAAATTTCAAATTTTCAATCACCTTTGTTATGTCGGCTGCAAATGCTTTCGATTTGGATAAGCCTAAAATATTGTCGTTTGGTAATATGTTAACCATTTCCCAAACAAGCCCTTGTTTTTACGTGTCTGCAGTACAAGTCTTTTGAAAACACCGTGGGAAAAGGAGAAATTGCTCGTAACGAGCAATTTCTCCTTTTCCCACAATGTTTTCTACCCATTCGGAGAACTTTCTGCCATCTTTATCAAATTTAAAATTGTCGTATTCAAACTCTTTCAGTTTCGAAGAGTCTGAAACGTGTCGTTTGGGAAAGGGTTAAACCAGTACTGGCACAACTTTCTTTCCATACCACTGATTGCTGTCTCACATGCATCAATGGTGGGAGGTAAAAAATTGCAAGAAAAAAAGCTTGATGCGACTAGGTCCCACAACCACCTGGTCATGGCTTGGAAATGCTGTACACTGAACAACCTGGCTAGCCTTATTTGGAAAAGGGATAAATACTTTTTACCTGTTGAAAGAAAACAAGGAAGTTGTGTTTCATCAGTAGCATGTCATGTCACATAATGATCCTATTGCCACATGAATAGAAGGTTAACATTTTACCAAACAATGCTCTAGAGAAGACCCTGAAGAAGAGATCTTTTAACCCATTATCACACAATCCCTACTTCTGATGACCCTGCTGGTTACCAGCATTTTCTTCTTTTCCCAGAATGTTTTCAAAAGGCTTTTTTCTAGGGTTGTTAAAAGTCGGGATCATCTGGTAATGAGTTAAAGAATGTGATGAAGATGGCCTTTGAAAACATTACAGAAAAATGAAGTAGGGCTGGTAACCCATATTTTCTCCTTTTCCACAAATGTTTTACACACAATCAAAGACAGAAATAATTGTTTTAGCTACAATCATTTCATTATCTGCAAAATTAATGCTTTCTATTTGGTAGAGTACAAAATTTTGTCATTTGGCATAGGGTTTGGTTGTTTGGCAGATAATTCATAACAAGCAAGAATACCATCATTTCTGCTTTTTCCAACACAGTTTTCGAAAAGTCTTCCTCTGATGGATCATTTGATAAATTGTTTACGTAGCTGTTTACACGTTGTTTGCTGACTGTATTCATTGTCATGCGAAATGACACCCCCCTTCTCAAAATTTCAGATGAGCTTTGAATTTTACATGAGACATAACATCATGGACAACCCTTCCCCTGTGTACTTATATTCTTCAACCCTGTAAGCCTTTATTAAACAATCATTAAAGGCAGAGTTTAAACTTTAACAACACAATGACAACTTTTAACGACCATGAGGAAGAAGGCTATTGAAAACATTGTGGGAAAAGGAGAAAATGCTGATAATCAGCATTTTCTCCTTTTCCCACAATGTTTTCTACCCTATCAAAGAAAATTTGCATCATTTGAGCCACTTCGAAATTGTTGTTTGCAAAATTAATGCTTTCAATTCCAGGAGGTCTAAAATTTTGCCGTATGGTAAAAGGTTAAACAACCTGAAAGAGAAGCCAAGGCTTTTAAAATCATTGTTGGAAAAGGAGTAAATGCAGGAAACCAGCATTTTCTCCTTATCCCACAGTGTTTTCTAGCTTTTCAAAGATTGAATAGATCATAATGGAACATTTTTTGTCTGCAAACTAAAATTTCATTTTGGACAAGTCAAAAGTTTTGTGCTTTGGTAAAGACTTTACCCTTTACCACACAATACCAACTTTTAACGACCCGAGCAAAGGAGCCTTTTGAAAACACTTTGGTAACCAGCATTTTCTTCTTTTCCCACAATGTTTTCTCACAGCAAGCTTTAATTTTTCAGTGCCATTTATTTTGTCATCTGCAAATGCTTTCATTTTAGAGTATCCTAAAATTTTGTTGTTTGATAAAGAGTTAAAAGGAATTGTGTCCCATATGTAAGCATTGTTTTTTCCTCTGAATGTTTTTTCCCCTCAAAGGCAAATCTTCTCGTTTCAGCCACACTTTAAAACTACTTTAATGCTTTGAACTAGATTGTATCTTTACCTCACGACCAAATTCTAGACTGGTCCAAATTGAATGCACCTACAGAAGACAAAATAATTCAAGTAATTTAAGTAATTCAAAAATTCAGATCTGTTTAGAGTTAGGTAGAAAACACTGTGGGAAAAGGAGAAAATGCAGGTAACCTGCATTTTCTCCTTTTATCCACATGTTTTCAAAAGGCTTCACACTCAAGGTAAAAAAAAAACAGGGACTGTTTGGTAAAGAGTTAACCCTTTACCACTCAGTGATGATTTTTAACGTCCCTGAGAGAGAAGACTAATGAAAACATTGTGGGAAAAGGAGAAAATGCTGGTTATCAGCATTTTCTCCTTTTCCCACAATATTTTATACCCTGTCAAAGAAAAACGAGTCACACTGAAACAGTCATCAGCAAATGGACAGGTCTAAAATCTTGTCATGTAGTAAAGAGTTAATCCTCAAACAGTCCAGCCTGGTAGCTCAATGGTTTATAGCATAGGCCTACCAGTATCTGACTTATAATGACTCTGGAAAAGAAAGGGGGTTTTGAAATGTGCATTTCTTTTCTGTTTGTCACTATGTTTTCTATCTTTTAAGAAAAATGCTTATAGACTATATCGTGTCAATTTCAAAACAACTTGTCTGCAGACGCAATCAATTTTGAAGACTCTAGAACTCCTTAGGAAAATGGATAAGATCTAGTAGATCTATAGAGGTAACAATTGGAAATGCTGTAACGTCTTTAATTATCAAGCTTGCATGATAAAAAAATCCTGAAGGGTTAAAAAGTTTTGGGCACCAAACCTCCACCAAATGATTCCTCTCCACCCACTGATCTCTTTCTGCAGAGGACTTCATGTGGACAGAGATATGAGAGAAATTGTCCATGATGCTCAATATCTTATTGCCACCAATGCATGTTTTCCCTGGTATTCCAATCAAAACTGATTCAGGTTGACAATCCTTACTAAATGTCTGGATCTTTCTAATTCTATAATAATTGGAGTGCAACACACGAAAAGCGGCATTCGGACATAAAAATTTGCGTAAAGTGTCGTCCCGGATTAGCCTGCGCAGGCTAATCCGAGATGGCACTTTACGACTACATTAGATTTTGTGCTACAGTAGACTTGCGTAAAACAGAAAATCACATAAAATCGGAAAGTGTCCTTTCGGATTAGCCTGTGCGGACTGCACGCGCTGATCAGAGACGACACTTTACACAAATGTCCGAATGACCCTTTTCGCGTGTTGCACTCCAATACCAAGTTTTGGACATCACCAAATACATATACAGAGCATTGGCAGACGACAAGTTACATGTGACTCAAATGATTAATTCTGACTTTCACATGTAGAAATCATTATGGGAAAAGAAGAAAATGCTGGTTACCTGCATTTTCTCTTGTTTTCAGAATGTTTCCAAACGCCTTCCCTTTCAGTGTTGTTAACCTTGTGGTTTTGAAGTTAACCAAAGAAGAAAAGTGTGCCCAACGCGGGACTCGAATCCACGACCCCCGGAACACTAGAACCGCAGCTCTACCAACTGAGCTAGCCGGTCATCTGGTCGTGAGTCCACCCAACGTCATATATCACGACAGTTGTAAGGCAAAGGATTAACCCATTACCAAACGACAATATTTTAGACTGGTCCAAATTGAAAGCATTTGCAGACGACAAAATAAAAGTGACTGAAAATTTGAAATTTGTTTTGTGAAGGGAAGAAAACATTGTGGGAAAAGGAGAAAATGCTGGTTACCAGCATTTTCTCCTTTCCCACAAGGTTTTCTATAGGTTTCTTTCTCAGGGGCGTCAAAAGTAGGGACTGTGCGGCAATGGGTTAAGAGAAAGTCTTATTCGAATTTATTGCAGGAGGGAGGTAATGAATTTACAGTATGCAATTACGAGTTGTCACAGTTCATCAGCGACACGGGGTATCTTTTGAATACCTTGGCAAACCAGGTAAACATGAAACAATTAGAGTGGAACAACAATACATTTCGTCATCCATTTAGTTTGCTTTAAAAAGTAATTCAAAGTACTGTACCCTTCATCGACAGTCTTAAATGTCAAATAAATCCTTTCAACAAACCTTTACTTGAGTCTCTCTCGCTAATCCTGCTTTAGCCGCTCTATAAGACATTTTAATCCCAGTTGACAGTTTTCAATCACTCCACTGCACTACAAAGTACAAACTGTACGCACAATTTCAATCAAATACTACTCCGGTAGTGAACTGTGAAACCTAGTATCCCATTACGGTGCCTCATTGTGACCGGTAGGCCTTTGACATGAAATTTAAGGTAAGAAAAAATCACGTGGTACGCGATCAATATATTCATTGGATAGTAAGTTAGAATTGCGGTAAATATAGGGCTAAGTATGCGTTTTGTGTGCAGACAATGATAAAATGTTCAGACTGTCGATATCAAGTGTTAAACAGCTAGATCTACTTAAACATTAATAAAAAAAATATCTGATTTTGTTTTCCATGTAGATCTACATGTACATCTTTCTGCCTTCAAAAACGTTCCCAAATTTCTGCTGGTCATGATGGAATTCCTGCTGTCAGTTCCGGGACAAGGGACCATTTTAAAACAACAACAACAACTCCAATTAGGACCTGGAGCAATTCACTTGGAGAAAAGCAAACTGTTGATCTAACTACAAGAGTAAATTTATGACAACCACCGCAATTTCGTAACCAAAAGGGCTGAAACCTAGCCCCGATCGCATTCAAATATGCATGAAAAAATGACCACAGAGGACCCCTTGACTCTTTACCATTTCAAAGCATTTGCAGACGACAAAATTAACATGACTCAAAAAATAAATTGACATTTGTTCTGGGAGGGTAGAAAATATTGTAGGTAAAGGCGTCTTTCTCTGGGTCGTCAGAAGTAAGGATTGTTTGGGAAAGGGTTAAATAATAAAAAAATAATCATGTGGGAGGCCTCCATTGACCAAATCCCCATTATGAGAAGGAGAAAAATGCCTGGGAACAAAATGCTTTTAACAGGAATTGAATACTTGTTTACCTACATTTTCTGCTTTTCAAATAATGTTTTCAGTGATCCCTCACCCTCAGGTATAGAAACACAAGTCTGTTGGTAACGGCTTTAGTAATAACATAATGAAACATTTTTTTAGCAAATAGCTTTAGATTCATTTGGTCAGTGATAAATTGAAGTAATGCCTAAGTAAAAAATCTCAAAACATAGTAAGCTACTCATACTAGACCTATGTAATTTCGTATTTTGCCACCATAATTTAAAATCGATGGTATGTTGCCTTGAGTATTTTGCTTAGTGTTTATTATTGTGAACTAGATGATTTCACTCGTTATCAAACGGTATAACAATGCATTATAGGAACTGTGGGAGTTTGTTTTCATCGTAGGTCTAAGGGAAAAAACTCGTACAATAGTAATTGAATTCATAAGAGTTACCTTCCTTAACTCATTACCAAACGACAATATTTTAGGCTTGTGCAAATTGAAAGCATTTGCAGATGACAAAATAGAAGTGACTGAAAAATTGAAACTTGTTTCGTGAAGGGTATAGAACATTGAGGGAAAAGAAAATGCTGGTTACCAGCATTTTCTCCTTTTCCCACATTGTTTTCTAAAAGCTTTTTCTCAGGGTCGTCAAAAGTACTGATTGTGTGGTAATGGGTTAACAGCAGGTGTGCACCCTTTTCCTCACCACTAACAAGCTGCTGCTGTACTAACCAGAAAGATTGTGGGAAACAGCAATCAAAATCTTTTGCTTGTTTACCAATGGAATTTTGTTACCTGAAAAGTTGGGTTTATATGATTGAAGTGATAGAGTCTATTGCAGTATTTATTTTTGTTTTTAAATTTTCTAAAATGCAAACAGAGTCAATAAACAGACTGTGTGCCTTTATCGTTATACCATAATACTTTCCGAATTGTCATATAAAATACATCAGAAATCATCACTAAATCTCAGAATAACTAATTTTGAAACTAATCATCTAAGTTACAGATTCAACATGATTATTTGTGTTTGGGTTTATGGGATAGTCTACCCACAAATATAAGGGTGGTAACTCTTTACCCCTTTGACCATATAAATTGTTTGCAATTTCCCAGCCTTTAAAGGTGGCCCTTCAGATTTTGGGAAAAAATTTTTACAAAAATACAAAAAAATAATCTTTATACTCCCAAAGCCTCATAATTTTCATTCATGAAACCCCAGTAGTCAAAAAGAATCCAACAACAAGAGAAATTAGAGATTTGCTACAGCCCAGGTCAACATCGACGGAAAACACGGTCTATTTTTACATGAGAATCATGCTCATTTACATACTGGAAATACACAGATGAAGCTTCAAACATAGCGTCCGAAGAAGACATTATGGAAAATAATTACATGTTTATTATGTTATGAAATTTAAGCCTCATTAGGGACATGCCAGTCACTTAACATTCCCACAATGCTCTTTTCGTTTTTGGTGCGAAATCTAAAAATAGCTTAAGGAGCTACGTAGCGTTTGAAGGGAATGCCACCCCAAAATCTTTTTTTTTTTGTAATATTATGATTCTTAATTATTGATAATTTGTATAATTTTTTCATGTAAATTTCAGTGATATAATATATATTTCTTACTTTGGTGTGATGTGAAAAACCGAAATACCCATCTTTAAGATTGTTACTTTTCGATTTACTGGATCTCTTCTACTCGACAAATATGACAGTTTGAGGTTATATGTACTGTCTGAAAAAAAAAATTGACTCGTCCAAACGGGAAGCATTTGAATGTGACACATTTATGTGGCTCAAAGGATGATTGCTGCTTTTGAAATGGGGGAAAACATCGTGGCAAAATGAGAAATTTCTGGTCGCCAACATTTTCTCCTTTTCCCTACATAGTTCCATGTGCCCTCTCCATCTTGGTTTTTAAAACTTGTGATTGTTAGCTCAAGGGTGAATAATAATTTTAAACGGCTGTTTTACATACAAACTATTTAAAAGATATAAATAGAAGCTAAAATCTCTATGTATAAATCACATGGAAAGGACTTGCATCTGGTTTTTACGAAATGAAATATTGGAAAACCGAAATTAGAGAGGCAATGAAGCAGGACGGGATTGGGTTCTTGTCTGGCAGCTTGCTATCAAAGAAACAAATGTGACCCATTACATGAAATGGGACCATTGGAAACTGCGACAAGTGCAGACCCTGGTCAGAATGCGCAAATTGCGCAGTCTGACCAGGGTCAACACTCTTCCCTTTTATGATAATTTCTGTATAAAAAGGGTTCATTCTACTTTACTATACAATCATTTTTAACTATTTAAATTGACCTGCACTATCTTTGATCTGTTTACATCTAATTGATGTATGGAATTCCAAGACTGTCCCTTTTTTATTTAATATTCAAATTTAATATTAATATTGAATATTTAGGATAGAATAATTTCTGTGGAATTGCATTCTAAGCAAGGGGTTCTTGTTGAACTGCTTTTATCTGGTGTCAGCAACACTCTAATTGAGAGGGATATCTGCTTACTTAACTCTTTACAACCCACCTGGATGGCTCAGTAGTGAGTGTCGGACTCATAGGCTGATGGTTGTGAGTTTGATACCCGTTTGAGGCAAACTTTCTTTCCGGCGTATTATCACCTCTCACCTCTGCTGAAGCAAGTGAGAAAAGTAGTCGGTGGCTTTGGAAAGAAAGTAGTGTTAGTACTGGTATGAGAAAGCCAGGAAACACATGTGTGTCACCAACCGCCATGATATGACCATAGCTGTTAAAGTGGCATTAAACCCAACCAACCAATAACTCTTTACCACACAATCCATAGTTTTAACAAACCTGAAGGAGAATGCTTTTGAAAATATTAAGGGCAAAGGAGAAAATGCTGGTAACCAGCATTTTCCCCTTTTCCCAAAAGTTTTCTTTTCTGTCAAAGGCAAGTTATATTGTTTGAGCCACATCCAATTTGTTATCTACATATACTTTTAATTTGGCTCTGTCTAAAATTCTCTTATGAGGTAATGGCTTAAATCTTGATAAGTTTCTTTATGTTGTTTGTACTTGTTAGAATCCTTAAATTGGAAAAAAATGTTAGTACCCACTAAGTTACTCCAACTTAGAGCAGTAAAACATCCATGGCAAACATTGATAACCATCATGAATCGAGGAACTATTTCATTGATGCATGTGAAGATAGTCTGAACAAAGAAAAAAGAAAGATAAGGTTGCAAAAATTTTTCATATCTACCACAAATTTTTTCCAAAGTCATGATGATAAAAGTTGCCATCAGAAGCAGCTGACTTCACAGCTGCCCCTCTACACCCAACATTATTTCGAAGCACTTATTAGTTTCTTAGTTGTTTGAGGCATTTGGTATCCAAATATGCCATAGTCCAATCTATAAATATCCTGCAGTTTGGTGATCTTTTTGGGGTCTATGAGCCTGTAAAAGTTCTCCAAGACGTCTTCTGTCTTGTTTCTTTTATAACTTTCCTCTCGCTTTGGAAATATCACAAGTTGATCGGCTCCCATTTCTGTCAATAGCAGGTCAACATCTTCTTCTAATGTCTCTAGTTTTCCTATGAAATCATAATGAATACGACAAGGGCTACACAAATTGAAATATGTATCCCAGTGTTGATTAAATTCCTGAAAGTGTGCATTTAGATATAATATGTAATCAACGAATTCAGAAAATTTCGCATCATGTCCTTCTTCTAAAGATTTTTGTGATGGATTTTCACGAAACAATTTAATCACTCGAGTTCCATGCAGCCTTGTCATATGTTTATTTCCTCCTTCTGTAAACTTGTTACGATAGGCAGACAGAAGTCTCACTAGAGGCTCCCGTACAAATATCACTTTTCTATAATATTTCAATCTGTGCTGAATCTTTTCTGCTGATAAAGTATGCAAAAATGTAAGATGTCCCCGGAGAAAACCATGGACTTCACCAGGTTTTATTTTTACAGGATCTGTCATGTTTATCTTTCCAGTCAATAACAGAAATATTCTTAGTAAATTTGTGCATGCAACCTTTGGTATAAAACAATATAATACTTTGTACTTATCATTAACAATAACATTTTTTAATCGAAGTTTCTCTCTGGTTTGGAATTCAGATCTGTTCCTGTCAAGTTGGTCACATTGTTCTATCAGCATATTCTTCCGGACTTGTATAGTATCAGTGATGCTTTCCAACCCCTGACAAAAATGATTTATCATGTACATTTTAGAAAGCTTTTAACCCTTTCCCAAACAAGCCCTGGTTTTTACATGTCAACTGTAAAAGTCTTTTGAAAACATTGTGGGAAAAGGAGAAATTGCTCGTAAGGAGTAACAAGCAATTTTCATTTTCCCACAGTGTTTTACACCCTTTTTGAGAGCTTTCTGCCATTTTCTCAAAATCTAAAATTGTCGTCTGCAAACTCTTTCAGTTTGGAAGAGTCCAAAATTTGTTGTTTGGGAAAGGATTAATCTTGGGTCCAAATCTAGAAAGTAATGATTTCAACCATGCTGACTCAAAACAGTTTAACCCTTTGCCACACAATCCAGACTTTTAATGACCCTGAGAAAGAAGCCTTTTGAAAAGATTGTGGGAAAAGGAGAAAACAGTGGTAAACAGCATTTTCTCCTTTTCCCTCAATGTTTTCTACCCTTCCCAAAACAAATTTCAATTTTTCAGTTACATTTATTTTGTCGCCTGCAAATGCCTTCAATTTAGACCAGTCTAAAATGTTCTTGTGTGAAATGAAAATCTTCATGATGTAAACATGCAATGTAGTTACATGTATTTGGAATTGTTTCAGTTGTTAAAGTGTGCACATTCAGTATATGCAATACAATGTGCATTCTATATCATGTTCCAGTAGTTGAAATACCCATGTTATTTGCTGCTAAAATTATTTTGAATGTGCTTTTGTGAGACTCTATGGTTTAATTATTGAACACTCTTGGACCTTTCCAGGTGTTTGTATCAACAATGATATTTTAGGCTTGTCCAAATTCAAAGCATTTGCAGATGACAAAATAAAAGTGATTGAAAATTTGAAGTTTGTGTAGTGAAGGGTATAAAACATTGTGCGAAAAGGGGAAAATGCTGGTTACCAGCATTTTCTCCTTTTCCCGCAATGTTTTCTAAAGGCTTCTTTCTCAGGGTCATAAAAAGTAGGGATTGTGTGGTAATGGGTTAAACACTAGGACCTTGATTAGTCTTACCTCATAGTGAATTCCACTATGTAAAGTTACTAGCATTTTCTCCTTTCTTAAAGGCTTCTTTCTCAGGGTCGTTAAAAGTAGGGATTGTATGGTAATGGGTTAAACACTGGTACCTTGATTAATCTTAGCTCATTGTAAATTCCACTACGTAAAATCTACTTTTTAGCTTTTTCAGTTGAAATATAAAATAATTATGGGCATGTTTGTTAAACCTTCACAATGTGGCAAAAACTGAAATTGATCTAAACTGAAAGGATTTGGAGACAAAAAAAAATAAATTCAACTGGACAGGTAAAAGTTGTTTCAGGAAATTTATAAAAAAAACATTGAGGGAAAGGAGAAAATTCTACTTTACCACAATGTTTTAAAAACCTTCCTTTCTCAGGGTTGTTAAAACTTGTTATTGTGTGGCAAAGAGTCAAAGGAAACAGTCGACAGTTACATGTTTTACCAGACAAACCATTGTTTTCACTCTTCACCACACAATCCTGACTTTTAACTACCCTAACAAAAAAAGCCTTTTGAAAACATCGTGGGAAAAGGAGAAAATGCTGGTAACCAGCATTTTCTCCTTTCCCCACAATGCTTTCTACCCTTCCCAAATCAAATTTCATTGTTTGATTCATGTTTATTTTGTCATCTGCAAATGCTTCCAAGTTAGACTAGTCTAAAATTTTGTCATTTGGTAAAGAGTTAATAATTCTGCAGAAAAGGTCTTTTGGAGCCTTTGAAAAAAGCCAATCTCATTATTTAGCTACATGTACATGTATTTTGTCTTCTGCAAAGTCTTTGATCATGGACGAAGTTGAAAATTGTAGTAAAGACCACTTTAGTTTTTCTTTCTAAACTCAATTTTCTTGTTATGAGTGGTTGTTGATCATCATTATGATTCCATTTTCTCCATTTCTCTGTTATTTTCTTTCTCATAGCAAATTCAGTAATTGGCATATACATGTCACTTTCTGTATAGTCACATGGCACTTTGCTTCGAAGTTATTGGTATTTTTGTCTGAGAAAACATCTTTGCTGACTGGTACATTTCCTTGCCTCTATTTTTTGTGAAATACTTTCATGTTTCTTAAGCTTTGAAAATAAGTTTTAAAAAGAAAAAAAAAATAGAGGGGGTGAAAATAATGTAAGCATTCAGCATATCTCTGGTGATGGGAGCCATTAAACATTAGATGCAGGTATGGAATCGGCCGAGTTGTGACAAGTGTGATGTAAGTGAACCTACCTGCTTAACTCCATTTACCCCACCCACAGAAATCCATTATGATATACAATTTTACCAACAGACATGATGACTTTAAATCATCTGTTTGATCAAGTGGCAATATGTTTTCAAATGTGAACTCCTACAAGTTTGTGCCAACAGTAACAAGCACCAATCATTTAATGACAAATGTTAGGGAAGTCATGTGATGTAATTTCAGAATGACTAGGGCCTAATCATGTCGGTCAGAGTGAATGGTATTACTTGTAACACTAGCGTAACTTTTTAGTGTTCAATTTTAGTTTTTTTCAATTGATAATACTGGTATACTGTATTTATTAAACCTTAAGGTTGGGTTTTTCTTGATTGGACATTAACTCATTACCAAACGACAATATATTAGGCTTGTCCAAATCAAAAACATTTGCAGACGACAAAATAAAAATGACTGAAAAGGGAAACTGGCTTTACATGGTTTTTGCCAGGGAACATGATATGTTCCCGGCATGTTAATTAATCAGATCATGAGAAATTTCTTTGCAATATAATAATGAAGAAAGTCAAAGCCTACCACTCTACTGCTGCTTTGATATTGCAGCTTCCCTTACCTGGGTTTGTCTTTCAAAGTAGTGCTCCCATAGCGTGACTTCACTCTCCCTGGAAATAAAACTAGGTAGAATTTACAACAAAGCAAACTTTTCTGTTATTGCTTTAACAACCTTGGAGAAGAAGGTCTTTGAAAACATCATGGGAAAATAAGACATTCAGTTAGCATGCCTTGGGTATTTTGATGTGCCCAAAGCATGTAGTTACTGAAATTTCTAAGATAAGAGAAAAATCAGGCAATTGTGTGTTAAAAATTCAACATTTTACTAAATGACAAAATTTTTGACTCGACAAAATTGAAAAGATCTGTAGACGACAATACAGACAACGATGTACCGGTAACTTACGTTATGATTTCTGTCTTTGATTAAGAAGGAAAAAATATGGAAAAAGAAGAAAATACTGTTTCCAAGCATTTTCTTTTTTTTTTTTACCTTAATATTGTCAAAAGATTTCTATCTTCAGGGTTTTCATTGCATGGTAAAGAATTAACTGTTTTCCAAACAACAAATTTTACTCTTCTTAACTGGAATGAGTTTGCGGACAACAATAATAAATTCTTAAAAATTGCAGAAAGTTCTCCAGCAGCAATAGGGTAGGGTAGAAAACATTGTGAGAAAAAGAGATATTGCTCATTACAAGCAATTTTTCATTTTCACAAAATGTTTTCAAAAGAGCTATTCTACAGAGAAGTAAAAGAAAACCATTTGTTTGGGAAAAAATTAACTCTTTACCCAACAGCAAAATTTTACGCTGGCCCAAACTGAAAGCACTTGCAGACAACAAATAAAAATAATTCAAAAACTGAAATTTGTTTCAAGCAGGTTAGAAAAGGTTGTGGGAAAAGGAGAAAATGCTGGTTAACAGCATTTTCTCCTTATCACACAATGTTTTCAAAAGGAATCTATCTCAGGATTGTAAAAAACCAGGGATTGCTCGGTAAAGAATTAAGGTACCGAGGTGATTACAAGAATTACTGGGTCCAGCGTCGTATTGCCCAAGAAACAAATATAGAATCACACACCAAACTAGTATCAGACCAAAACCAATGAAGGCTTTCTGCACCATTGCAATCTGTCTTCTCACAGTCCAGCCTCAAATAAGCAGTATAGGTATTACCGTATATAACTCATTACCAAACAGCAATACTTTAGGCTCGTCCAAATCGAAAGCATTTGCAGATGACAAAATAAAAGTGATTGAAAATTTGAAATATGTTTTGTGAAGGGTAGAAAACATTGTGGGAAAAGGAGAAAATGCTGGTTCTTAGGGTCGTCAAAAGTAGGGATTGTGTGATAATGGGATAAACAAGGATTTAACATATACTGTAATGCAGAGACTTTCTTTGTGGTATAGCTAAAACCGCTGGCTTTTAACTTTCTTTTGTTTATGATTATGTCCTGCAAACACTCAAAAAGGGCCATTCGGACATTTGCGTAAAGTGTCACCGGGATCAGCCTTTACAGTCCACGCAGGCTGCTTTGAGGCGGCACTTTATGACTACATTAGATTTTGTGTTGCTGTCGCCTTGCAATAAACAGAAAATTACCTAAAAACAGTATTTTCTTGGATTGACTTGTGCAGACATGCTCAGGATGATCCGAGAGGACAGTTTACACAAATTGGGCCAATACCCCTTTTTCCAGCATTTTCACAAGCCAAGGCTGACAATTCACTACGCTACTCTACCCGTGGCAGATCGAGCTTGATTTTTACATTCCCCCTATACACTTTTTCATTGGATGCAGCCAGCTCTAACTGCAACGAATGAAATCGCTTGTAGCATTTCATCCTTGATAAAAATAGAATAAAGTCGTAACCTTTCGAATAGAAGGTAAAATTGGAAACGCACGTGGATGTCTGCTTATCGCTTCATGTTGAATAATTGTATTCGTAAGCGGTTTGTAAAACAATATTTCATTGGCTTTCAGAAATATGATGTAAAGGGGGGTAATAACCAGCATCCTATAGAGGGTGCATTGCAGGAATCTCGAAATCGGGATCCACGTAGTGATCGTAACCTTGGCTCGCGAAGATGCTTTTCCAGTGTTGCAGGCCATATTTGAATCAATAGATATTATTACGTAATGGTCAAACATATCAAAATGTGTATTCCACTAGGCCAAAAAGGTTTCTTTTTGGGACACAAGTATGACACAAAATGAACAAGTGATGTTACTTCTGTATAAATAAATCGATACCCTGGAATGCTCACTGACACAAGAACAACTGGATAATGGTATGATAGAGGAAATTTTCTATTTTCTTTAATCCTTTACCAAACAATCCCTGGTTTCATGACCCAGTAAAAGAGACCTTCTGAAAACATTGTGGGAAAATGCTGGTAACCAGCATTTTCTCCTCTTCCCACAATGTTTTCTACATTTCTGAAGACAAGTTTTAATTTTTTGAGTCACAAATATTTTGTCATGCGCAAATATTTAATGCTTCCAATTTGGACAAGTCTAAAATTTTATCGTTTGGTAAAGATTTAAAACTAACTGGTAATTTAATCCTTAACCACACAATGACAACTTTTAACGACCCTCAGGAAGAAGCCTTTTTGGAAAAGGAGAAAACCAGCATTTTCTCCTTTTCCCACAAAGTTTTCTAACCCATTAAAAACTGCATCAAATGAGCCGCTATGAAATTGTTGGCATCAAATGTTTTCAATTTGGATAGGTCTAAAATTTTGCTTTTACTTTTGTAAGCATTTTTCCTATAACCGATCACAGTGTACATGCGTGTTTGTGGTGGAGAGCATTTACAAATAGATTAGCCATGCTTGACAAAACAGGGTTTAACCCATTACCACACAATCCCTACTTTTGACGAACCTGAGAAAGAAGCCTTTAGAAAACATTGTAGGAAAAGGAGAAAATGCTGGTAACCAGCATTTTCTCCTTTTCCCACAATGTTTTCTACTCTTCACAATACAAATTTCAAATTTTCAGTCACTTTTATATGGTCGTCTGCAAATGCTTTCAATTTGGACCAGTCTAAGATATTGTCGTTTGGCAGTGAGTTACATGTAAATGCACCTCAACGACACATGATACCAAGCTGATTATCACATATTTTGTGAATCCATAAAATTCATCATATATAATGTTTTAATCATGAGGTACACTGGTCCTTTGACAAGCATAAAATTAACAAATAGCAAAAAGTTTCAACCCAAATCAGCCATTGGGGATTGCCTAGGCTGGCCTTAGTGGGCACTTTTCGCAGATGCATTTGAAATTCTTTGAACAGAGCATTGCTCAAAATTTAATGTGTGAAAGGAAAATTCCTCGTTTACCTATGTAGCCTCCTTAGATATTTTAAGGCTGCATGCCAGAGTTTGGAAAAGAGCTCTGGGAATGTCACTTGATAAATAGTATGCATGGATTACTAGGATATAACGTGAAATTGACTTACGATGATGTCATACCTGATGTAATAAGAAATACTGTATTTCTCCTAATAAAAGTGCCCTCCTTAATAATAACAAATCACTGCCCTATTTTGATCCACTGAATTTTAAGCTAATGATATTCCTGCAGCACCTATATTTGTTATGATGCACTTGAAGAAAACAAAAGCTCTTGAATTTCTTTATTGTAATTATGGTAACAGCTGTTTAAAATAATGATATGCTCATCAGATGTTTCCAAAAACAGAAAAATACCAGTATTGGTGAGCTAGTGGATAGTATATCTAATTAACTCAAGAACAGTTCACCAAATTTTGGACCAGCCTAAACTAGAGCTATTACTAAACATGATTATACCCCCCACCAGCTCCTCGTCACAAAACTAGAAGGCCCTGAAGGGCCTTAATATGCTCTACTGGCAGAGAGTTTGCTTTTAAATAAAGCATACAATAGGAATTCATTACCCAAAAAGACAAGAGGACCATGATGGTCCTATATCGCTCACCTGAGTACCAAGCAGCACAGGTCTAAACTAAAGATATATACCAAATAACAAGGTTCAAGGCCAAATGATAATGAAACAGGAGCAGCAAATTGTTGCAATCTAACTTGAGACTTTGAAGTTCCATTCCATACAAGCAAGAAATACTGTAAAAATGAAGATCAAAGTGGAATTACTCAAAATTCCTGCTACATAGAGTTATTGTTCTTGTGCACTGTACTCTGTAATATTGCAAAAAACATGAATACCAAGTTCGAAGTAGTTCTGACTTAAGATAACAGTTATATTTAGGGCAGGCACTAAATGCTGTAAAAATGACATTCAAAGGGAAATAACTTAAAGACAGCACAAGGTACAGTTACAATTCTTAGGCACTGCACTTCCAAATACTGCATCAAATAAGCATACCAAATATCAAGTCATTCCTCCTTAAGATGACAAAGTTTTGCTCCTGACAAAGCAAGAAATGCTATAAAAATGAAGGGGGAATAACTCAAAATTTGTGCTAGGAAATTATGGTTCTTTTGCAGTGCACTCCATAATTTTTCAACAATCATGCATATCAAATTGGACAATGTTCAGGCTGTAGATGACAAAGTTATATTCCAGACAAGCAGAAAATGCTGTAAAAATTTCAATCAAAGGGAATTAACTTATAGACAGTATGAAGTAGAGTTCTGGCTCTTTCACACTGCACTCTGTTTTATTGCAATAAACACAAATGCCAAGTTTCAAGTAAATTGGACTGGAAATAACAAAGTTCTGCTCCAGCCTACGAACTATTCTAAAAAAAACTTTCTAATTCAAGGGCAAATAACTCCCGTTGTTCTGGTCACCCATAATCGGACTCATCTGAGATCTTAGAGTCATATATGTTGTGACAAAGTTTGGAACTAATTGGTTGATATTTGTAGATGCTAGAGTGTAAACAAAGTGAAATACAGCAATTTGTTTAATTCAAGGGCAGATAACTCCAGTTGTTCTGGTCTGAATACACCCATAATCAAACTCATCCGAGATCTTATGGTCATGTATATTTTGTCCAAGTCTGGTGTTGATTGGTTAGTAATTGTAGATGCTAAAGTGAAAAGAAAGTCAAATATAGCGATTTTTCTAATTCAAGGGCAAATAACTCCAGTTGTTCTGGTCCGATGAAACCAATCATCAAGCTCATCCGAGATCTTATGATCATATATATTTTGACAAAGTTTGGTGCTAAATGGTTGATATTTGTAGATGCTAGAGTGTAAACAAAGTGAAATATAGCAATTTTCTTAATTCAAGGGCAAATAACTCCAGATGTTCTGGTCCGATTTGACTCATAATCGAACTCGTCCGAGATCTTATGGTCATACACACTTTGTCCAAGTTTGGTGTTGATTGGTTAAAAATTGTAGATGCTAAAGTGAAAACAAAGTCAAACATAGCAATTTTCTTAATTCAAGGGCAAATAACTCCGGTCATTCTGGTCCGATGAGACCCATAATCGAACTCATTCGAGATCTTATGGTCATATATATTTTGACAAAGTTTGGTGCTAATTGGTTGATATTTGTAGATGCTAGAGTGTAAACAAAGTGAAATATAGCAATTTTCTTAATTCAAGGGCAAGTAACTCCAGATGTTCTAATCTGATTTGACCCATAATCAAACTCATCCGAGATCTTATGGTCATACACACTTTGTCCAAGTTTGGTGTCGATTGGTTAAAAATTGTAGATGCTAGAGTGAAAACAAAGTCAAATATAGCAATTTTCTTAATTCAAGGGCAAATAACTCCGGTCGTTCTGGTCCGATTAGACCCATAATCGAACTCATCCGATATCTTATGGTCATATATATTTTGACAAAGTTTGGTGCTAATTGGTTGATATTTGTAGATGCCAGAGTGTAAACAAAGTGAAATATAGCAATTTTCTTAATTCAAGGGCAAATAACTCCAGATGTTCTGGTCCCATTTGACCCATAATCGAACTCATCTGAGATCTTATGGTCATACACATTTTGACCAAGTTTGGTGCTGATTGGTTGATATTTGTAGATGCTAGAGTGTAAACAAGAAAATGTGAACGGACGACGGACGGACGGACGGAGGACGGACGCCGACGGACGGTGAGTGATCACAATAGCTCACTCTGAGCACTTCGTGCTCAGGTGAGCTAAAAAGAAAACTGACATTTTCAACCCGAAATGGCTACTTTTCCATACTGTTTGTTGAATTTTTTCAAACTCAACAGGGTTAAAAAGCTATTGATGGGATAAAAAAGCTGAACAAGAGCGGCAAACTGTCGCAAGATACGCCCGTCTTACCCCAAGTTGTAAAGCTGGGGCATGCACCAGACTAAATTCAAGTATGAAAAACGACAAAGGGTAGTAACTCAAAAATTAAGCGAGCAAGAGTTATGATTCCTGTGCACTGCACTCCCCCTTGATGAGATCTATCCACCCATGAAATTTCATAACCCTAGCTAGTATAGTTTTGGAGATATGCTCCGGACAAAAATCAAGTATGAAAAACGACAAAGGGCAATAACTCAAAAATTAAGCAAGCAAGAGTTATTATGGTTCTTATGCACTGCACTCTCCCTTGATGAGATCTATCCACCTATGAAATTTCATAACCCTAGCTAGTATATTTTGGAGATATTCACCGGACAAAATTCAAGTATGAAAAAAGGACAAAGGGCAATAACTCAAAAATTAAGCAAGCAAGAGTTATGGTTCCTGTGCAATGCACTCCCCCTTAGTGAGATCTATTCACCCAAGAAATTTCATAACCCTAGCTAGTATAGTTTTGGAGATATGCTCCGGACAAAAATCAAGTATGAAAAACGACAAAGGGCAATAACTCAAAAATTAAGCAAGCAAGAGTTATGGTTCTTATGCACTGCACTCTCCCTTGATGAGATCTATCCACCCATGAAATTTCATAACCCTAGCTAGTATAGTTTTGGAGATATGCTCCGGACAAAATTCAAGTATGAAAAACGACAAAGGGCAATAACTCAAAAATTAAGCAAGCAAGAGTTATGGTTCCTGTGCACTGCACTCCCCCTTGATGAGATCTATCCTCTCATGAAATTTCATAACCCTAGGTAGAATAGTTTTGGAGATATGCTCCGGACAAAGAACTGGACGCCGCCCGCCCGCCCGGACGCCCGTCACGGGTGATCCCATAATACGTCCCGTCTTCGACGGGCGTATAAAAATTCATAAAATTTGATCACAAATAAATACTTTATCAAGTAAACAGGCAATGAAATTATTCAATTTTCCATACTGTTTGTCAGATTTTTTTTCAAAATCGATAGGGTTAAAGCTATTGACGAGATAAACAAACTGTAAGTTTCACGGAAATCTGACCAAAAATGAAGACTTTATTGCGTAAACAAGACTAGAAGGCCTTGAAGGGCCTGAATATGCTCTACTGGCAGAGAGCTTGCTTTTTTAAATAAACCATACACAGGAATTCATCACACAAAAAGATAAAAAAATTGACATCTGACCAAAAATGAAGACTTTATTGCATAAACAAGAAATGGAAATTTTAAACTTGAAATTGCTACTTTTCCTGTACTGTTTGTCTGATTTTTTTTCAAAATCAATAGGGTTAAAGCTATTGATGAGATAAACAGGGTAAGTTTTACAGAAATCTGACCAAAAATGAAGACTTTATCACGTAAACAAGAAATGAAAGTTTTCAAGTTGAAATGGCTACTTTTCCCATATTGTTTGCCGGAAATTTTTCAAAATCGATAGGTTTGAAGCTATTGATAAGAATGTAATCCCTGGGCTACAATTTGGGTACCTTCAGTACACAACCACTTGATAAAGCTAGATGCAAAATTGAGTAGCCCTAGGCCTTATGGCTTGGTACGAGAAGATTTTTAAAGTTTTCCCTACATAAAACCATATAAATTCATGACCCCCAGGGCCGGGCCAAATTTGATCCCTGAGCTATCATTTGGGCACTCTGGTTAGAGGTCTACTAGATAAAGCTACATGCCAAATTTGGTAGCCCTAGGCCCTATGGCTAGGTACCAGAAGGATTTTACAGTTTTCCCTATATATGCCGATGTAAAACTTGTGACCCCTGGGGCATGGCCAATTTTGAGCCCAGGACTATTATTTGAAGGAACTTGGTAGAGGTCTACTAGATAAAGCTATATGCCAAATTTGGAAGCCCTAGGCCTTCTGGTTTCAGAGAAGAAGAGTTTTGAAAATTTTCAATATTTTTTAGTTTTGTTGCCATGGCAACCAGAGTATTTGAAGGAATAAAATTCTTTCAAGGAATTCTGAAGAGGACCATAGCTTGATAATTTCTGTGAAGTTTCATCAAAATTGGATGGGTAGTTTCAGAGAAGATGTATGAAATAAAAGTTAACGCACGGACGGACGGATGCACAGACGGACACATGACGGACACTGGGCCATGACATAAGCCCACTGGCTTTTGGCCAGTAGAGCTAAGAATGGTTGAAAAAACACAAAAATTTTATTTTTCGAACATAATTTTAATTCCTAGAATTAATTTAACCTAATACGGGCATTGAACAAAAAGAACTCTGACATCACATAAAAACATGGAAGACTAGGGGAGACAGGTGCATAATTGCTTGTATATTTAAAATAAAAATTATAAAACTTTTGAAAAAGCTTTCATGCCATGTCATGCAAAATGGGACTGTATACAAAAATGCAATGGATTTGAAAGTGTGGGATAACCAGCAATTCTTTGTTGCCAAGGAGCAGTATTTTTCTACCTTCATAAAGAAAAGGATTTTTTTTTCCTTTTCATCCCAATACTACCATTCTGTGTTAACTGGTTCTAGGACAGTTAATACATAGACATTATTGTTATACCAGGATTATTTGTACCAAACAATTTGTACCCAGAACAACTGATACCTATAAAAATTGTACTATGTATCAGTTATCATTGCCCTAGGTACCAATCGTTCCAGGTGGGACTAATTTTCAGGAGATCCAGAACAACCTGGCTTAAATCGCCACGGGCATTCCACTTCGTCCTCAAGGTTGTTTAAATCAACAAATGATTTGCAAGGGTCAATGACCTGTTTTGAATCAGAGAATATCTGGTCAAGACAGCTGGTTCACAGAGTTCAAGTGTTTGACAACTTAAAACAAGAAACAAAACACATACGATTTTCATAATCATAAACTACAATCATGTACCTTGCATTTTGCTCTTTACATCAAGTAATGTAATCATCACTGATATGCAAATTTGGCTTTTCTGATATAAAATACAAACATTTTCTCTCATAAAAAATCATTTTTTAACCCTATACCAAACAATTCCTAGTTTTAAAACATTGCTGGAAAAGGAGAAAATGTTGGGAACCAGCATTTTCTCCTTTTCCCACGATGTTTTGTACTCTGCTAAAATCAAGTTTCAATTTTTCAATCATGTTTATTTTCTCGTCTGCACTGCTTTCACTTTGGACAAGTCTAAAATTTAGTCGTTTGTTAAAGAGTTAAATTTAGTTGTTTGGTAAAGAGTTAAATATGTTGTTAACATTATATACTGTACATGTACTTTCCACTGCTCTAACATAACCATAGAAATTTTATTCTTTGCTTACCCCTTTATCACACAATGACGAATTTTGACGACCCTGAGGAAGAGGCCTTTAGAAAACTTTGTGGGAAAAGGAGAAAATGCTGGTAACCAGCATTTTCTCTTTTTCCCACAAAGTTTCTCCTCTATCAAAGAAAAATTGTGTCAACTGAGCCACTATGAAACTACTGCCTGCAAATGTTTTCCATTTCAGATAGGTCCGACCTTTTGCTGTGTGGTAAAGGGTTACACAGTCTGATTATAAAATGAACATCTAGCTTTCCAAATGAGGCACACAAGACATGATCCGTGTAAAAGAGGCTTCATATATCTGCAGAAAGTATCGTATAAATCCAGGTCAGGGTGTGCAGTCAGCACAGGCAGACACAGGTTGGACACTTTGCTATCTGACAGTGTTCTGCATGTCCAAGGACCACCCTTCCTCCAGATTTAGTAAATTCTTAGACTTTGTGGATTTTATGGATGCCTAATTAGATGATTGCTTGTTTGGTAAAACACCTCACAGGAATGTATAATGACCCCCCCATCCCTCCTGCAAGTGAATGCCTTACATACTAATGAAAACAATTGGTAAAACTGTGGACATAGTTTCTTCCCCAAAAGTCATGCTTTTTGGGCTTCTTAAACAATCAGAGTACCGTGTTTTGGTGTGTATAACACGCACATTTTTTCAGCTCTGAATAATTTCAAACTGGGGACTGCGTGTTATACACTACAATAGGCAAAATCATGTTTTTTTTCCTCCTTGAAAGTCGGTCGTATACCTGTTCAAAGTGGGTGGGGGCGGGGCGTAGGTACAAAACGGCAAAGTTCTCTCGCTACAGCCTTAACTTTCGTCATCATCCCATTACAACTTTTACCGATTTAAATAAAAAAAACATTATGTTTTAATTTTGTTAAAATGTACTTGTACATTCTTAATTCGTGGATTAGGATTCGTAATTTCCCGATTTTATCAGCCATTTTGGCAATGACGAATGTACCCTGGAATGATAAATATTGATTTACTGTTATCGTCTGATTCGTCTTATATTTTTTTATTCTTTGTTAATAGCTGAAATTGAACAATTATTAAAGAGTAAAATAATGATTCAGAGAGAAATGAATGATTTGAAAATATATATATTTATCGCTACTTTTTACGAAAACTGTGATTTACATCATATAGATCTATGTTTATTTCACACCTGTCACATTTGTCGATGGAGGTGAGACAATAGGAGATTAACTACGATATGGTCGTCAGTTCAATGTGTGAATTTGCAACATGTCATAAGCTGGCATGTTTTTATAATCCACCGAGTACACATCGAATCATTACCATTTCCACTTTGATTAAAAATGGTTATTTCCCTTTGATAAAGTATCGCCATTTACAATTTTTCAAGATAGCGTCGTAAGCTTCAGATGTTACGATATTTTGGTCAATTTTTGATGCGTGTTGTACATCCGAACAACCTTTTTTCCTCGGATCTGATGCTGAAAAAGGCCTGCGTGTTATACATGCCTGCGTGGTATACACACCGTTTTACGGTATTTGTTTTCATGGACCATTCTATTGAAATATATTTAATGAGACTTAAGCCTTTACCAGTCGGCAATATTTTAGACCCATCCAAATTGAAACCATTTCCAGACAAGAATTGAATAGCGATTCAAATGACCTAATTTTTCTTTGACAGGGTAGAAAACTTTGTGGGAAAAGGAGAAAATGCTGGTTACCAGCATTTTCTTCTTTTCCCACAATGTTTTCGAAAGGATTCTTCCTCAGGGTCGTCAAAAGTCGTCATTGTGTGGTAAAGGGTTAACGTGAAATTTCTCAAAAACATGTACATGTATACTTCGATACATTTATGCAGGACTCCTGATTTGAGCTCAGTTAAAAATGCAAAGCCAAGAAACTGTTTATTTTTTTTCCAGACAAAAAGACATCAACTCTAGAATTTTTAATCTCCATAATTGAAGCTGTCAAGATGACATATTAAATACAACTCAAAAAGATGGAATTTGTCTTTGATATTGTATGTATAAACTCTGAGACCATGAAAATACAGGTTACCAGTAATTTCCCATTTTCCCACAATGTTTTCATAATATCTCTTCCCCTTGGTCATAAAAATATGGTATTTTTAAGTAAAGAGTTTAAGTCCTTACCACACTATCCCAAGTTTTAATACCCCTAAGGAAAAAGCCTTTTGAAAACATTATGGGAAAAGGAGAAAATGCTGGTAACTAGCATTTTCTCCTTTTTCCCACAATGTTTTCTACCCTTCCAACGACAAATTCTTATTTCTGAGCCACAATTATTTTGTCATCTCTAGAAAGCTTTCAATTTGAGCACAATACATAAATGACTAAGGAAAAGCAGTTGTTTTCTTTTCATCCACCACAAAACATTCTGTTATGGATCAAAGCACATCCAAAAAGCATTTTGATTGGACACTTCAAACCAATCAGAACGTCTGTTGTTGAATTATCCAATCAGGGAGTTTTTTACTAGCAGTCTTTAACATTCTCCCATATCAAGTTCGCTTCATCACAGCTACCCATAAATTGCATCATAATACTATTGCCTACTAAATGTAAATATAAATTAAACTATCTACAATCTCTAACAGAAAAGTACAGGTTAAACCTAGCTCTTACAGTTACTATAGATCTGAATTGGCCATAACATGTGAAAATATGAACAATGTGAATACTATACTCAAGTACATATTTTTTTATCATCTGCACAAACATTCAACAGAACTGTCCCACATTCATGTATTTCCTTTTACATGAAATGAAACATAGTTTCACAATTAAGTGTAATTCTAAGTTACTTTTTTCAGATGTTTTAAATAGTTGCTTAACACGTTACCACATAAGCCTGTGTTTTCACTTAGAAAAAAAATTATTAACCTGCATTTCCTCCTACAAAGTTTTCTATCCTTTCACTCTACCAGACCACAAAATTTTGAACTGGTCCAACTTCAGAGCTTTTGCAGACATCACACTAAAATTAATGTGGATCTAATGTGGAGATTTGTGTAAGAAATATTAGAAAACCTTGCAGGAAAAGAAGAAAGTGGTGGTAATCAGCATTTTCTTCTTTTCCAGCAACATTCTCAAGCTGGCTTGTCTGGGGGTTGTTAAAATTTATTTGGTAAATGGTTAAAGACAAATCATATGATTTTAGCCAGATTAGATTTGCTATGTGCATCTCCAAATGTTTCCACCCAGTCCGGAACTAAACTAGAATTTCGTCATGTAGTGTTTACATGTCATCCCTGTAGGATAATTTTTTGATTAGCAAAAAGTTCAAGAAATATTCCTTCTTGTGCCCTAGCAAAGTTTAACCTGCTCTTATTCTTAAAGGTCCTATGACTGCCAAAAGTAAACAAACTAGTGGTAAAATGCATTTAATTTCAAATTATGTCATTTAAAATTATGTAAATTATTGTGAATATGGTATCTTTTACTGTGCATATTGTCCAAGAAATAGTTGCTGGCACACAAATTAATTTTCAAATCTGATAAAAGTAAACAAAATATAGACCTGTGTGGCAACTTTTTATCTAGTTTTAAATTTCATTTTTTTGTCTGACATTAACTCTTTACCACACAAAGAGAATTTATAATGATCCTGGAGAAAAAACCTTTTGAAAACATTGTGGGAAAAGGAGAAAATGCTGGTTACCAGCATTTTCTCCTTTTCCCACAATGTTTTCTACCCTATCAAACAATTAAATCACATTGTTAACCCTTTACCCCATAAGACATTTCTATAATGTCTCTAATTGACCCCAAATAACAGCAAGGATGAAGCCGTTTCTTATGTGTATATAAAATCTTTTGATATCATAGAAAACATTGGGACAAAAGGTGAAATTGCTCGTGACGAGCAATTTCACCTTTTGCCACAATGTTTTCAAAAGGCTCCTACAAGTAATGCGTAGAAATGAGTATCTATGGAGTAAAGGGTTAAGCCACACTGAAACTGTGGTCTGCAAATACTTTCAATTTGGAGCGGTCTAGAATTCTGTTGTGAAGGTAAAGAGTTAACACACTCAATGACTGTACTACACTAACATACTGTCATCTTCACAATAACTTACCCAGTACATAGTTTTAAATTCTATAATATATATCTAAATGCATTTCAGAATGTGCATGATTTAGTTTTGACAGCTAAAGGGCCCATAATAAATGTTCAAATATATACAAATCATTAAATTCTAACAAAACAATGCAATATCAACAATCTAACAGTCCCCTAGACACTTGTAAAACCCAATGAGTCTATTTCATCTCTATCTCCTCAAATTAAAATCTCTAGATTATGTGGTTAATCCTTTACCAAACGACAAAAGTTTAGACTGGTCCAGAATGAAAGCACTTGCAGACGACAAAATAAATGAAAGTCAAAAATTGGAATTTGTTTCCAGCTGGGTAGAAAACATTTTATTATACTGCAAAGAAATTTCTCATGATCTGATTGGTTAACATGTCAGGAACACATATATCATGTTCCCTGGCAAAAACCAAATAAAGCCAGTTTCCCTTTTGAGTGCCCCGTTAACATCACTACGCATGCGACAAAACATCCAAAATGGCAGCGTCAATCAATCACCAGACTGCACATTTATGCACCAAACAGTGCGTTTTAGTGAAGTCAGTTTCCTGTGAGGTCAATTATCACTGAATTGGGGCATTCAGAAGGGCATTTCTATTTCGTCAGCATACTCAATGTGTGAGCTAATACAGGAGAATTTCCCTTAACATGCTTTGAAAGGGTAAAACTTTGCAGTATAATACATTCATTGTACAGTCAGGTGGCAGGGGACTTGGAAACTTGTTCACGGCTGTGTCGAATCATGTCGCCACCTGGCCTTCCAAGTTTCCAAGTCCCCTGCCATCTTACCGGACAACTAATAATGGGAAAAGGAGAAAATGTTGGTTACCAACATTTTCTCCTTTTTCAACAATGTTTTTAAAAGGCTTCTATCTCCGGATGGTAAAAACCAAGGATTGTTTGGTAAAAGGTTTAGGAAGTTAAGGGTCCTGAAATAGATGCCTTTTGGAAACATTGTAGTAAAAGAAGAAAACACTGTCACTAGACACTGGGACTGTGTGGGAAAGTTTTAAAAAATACAGAAAAGACAAATTTTACCTGATGACAAAAAAATTGGCCTTGTTCATGCTTGTCCATGCTCATCTTTCAAAAGGTGAAAAATAAGAAATGCTGATTACTAGCATTTCCTTCTTTCCCCCATGTTTTCAAAAGGAAAAAAGATGTACAACACTGAAGTAACAGACCACAGTAGTGCAATTCTAAATTTGGCACATTGGAACTTAACTGAAATAAGTATCTGAGTCATACGATTTGAAAAGGGGGCTTAACCCATTACCACGCAATCCCTACTTTTGACGCCCCTTAAAAAGAAGCCTTTAGAAAACATTATGGGAAAAGGAGAAATGCTGGTAACCAGCATTTTCTCCTTTTCCCACAATGTTTTCTACCCTTCACAAAACAAAATTTCAAATTTTTCAGTCGCCTTTATTTCATCGTCTGCAAATACTTTCAATTTGAACCTGTCTAAAATTTTGTCGTGTGGTAAAGAGTTAATTAACTCTGGTCAAAATTGAAAGCATTTGCAGACGAAAAAATGAACGTGACCAAAAATTTGAAATTTGTTTTGTGATGTGTAGAAAACATTGTGGGAAAATGAGAAAATGCTGGTTTCCAGCATTTTCTCCCTTTCCCACAGTGTTTTCTAAAGGCTTCTTTCTCAAGGGCATCAAAAGTAGGGATTGTGTGGTAATGGATAAGTGCACCTGTAAAAGTATCAATACAAGTAAACCTACTCAGTCTGCACTCAAAATTTTTTTGCTATTTGTAGATTGTCTGCATGTCAAAAGACCATTCTACCTCCAATTTTAATCATTTGTTGGACTAAATGGATCCACAATTATGCACATAGTTATTACACAAATGCATCAGACGCTCTTTTGCCAGAGCATGGCTCATATCTAACTGCTTGTTTCTGCATCAAATAGCAAAATTGCAATAGCGTTTCAAAAAGGTAATTTTTGAACATGATGTTTTACCTCTTTTTTCTTTCTGTATGTTGTTGTCTCTCAACAGATTAAAATACATCTTTAATCTTATAACTACATGTAATTTTATTACAGCATACAGCAATTTTCTAAACTTTGTGACAATCTTTGCATTTTAATCTGCTGCAGAATTACTTTAGAACTGATAAGGGAAAAAAATTATTAAAGCATATTGTCATACTGTGCAAGAACTACACCATGATATGGGTAAAAAGTAAAAATTAAAAGAGAAAAACATCAAACTAACAAAAAAGGAAAAATAAAATACAGAATTTATCATAGATAACACAAGGAGATTCTTTCACTTACAAAGATCCCATTGAACAATTGAGAGATTCTACTGACAGAACAAAATTTTGTTCAGATCTATATTGATGTAGTAACACAGATGGTTCTTTGCACAGGAACTTTATGGTCACAGTCTCAAGTTTGGTTGCTTTTGCTCATAGTGCAGATCAGGGTCAGGGTGCACAGAACATACAGTCTGGTCTCCAATATAAATTGTCCAATAACTTGAAGTACATTTTGACCAAAGCAGCTGTTTAAAACTCAGTAGGTAAAGGAGAAAATGCTGATAACCAGCATTTTATCGTTTTCCCCACAATGATTTCTACCCTCGTAAGGATAAATTTTTAAATTATTTTTTTTCCCTTATTTTCCCATCTGCATAATGCTTTAACCATGAAATATGTCAAAACTTTGTCATTCCCATACAATGAATCAAAACGGAGATAAGCATTTTCATTGAAACGATATCACTCGCCAAAAAGACCTTTTCAAAAATTTATATGACCACATAATGGACAATGCTACAACTATATCCCTCCACCTGTGGCAATGGATAACAAGAAGGCCCTGAAGGGCCTGAATATGCTCTACTGGCAGAGAATTCAATTTTGCTTCTTCATGAAAATCTGACAAGAATGCATACTTTGTCACAAAAACAAGAATTGGTAATTTTCAACTTGAAATGGTTTCTTTTCCCATACTGTTTGTTGGATTTATTTCAAAATAAATAGGGTTGAAGCTATTGGTGAGATAAACAAACTGTGCAAGTTTCACATAAATCTAATTACAAATGCAGACTTTATCGCATAAACAAGAATTTGAAATTGTCAACTTGAAATGGCTACTTTTCCCATATTGTTTGTTGGATTTTTCTCAAAATCAATAGGGTTGAAGCTATTGATTAGATAAACAAACTGTGCAAGTTTCACGAAAATCTGGCAACAAATGCAGACTTTATCGCATAAACAAGAATTTGAAATTTTCAACTTGAAATGGCTACTTTTCCCATACTGTTGGTTGGATTTTTTTCGAAATCAATAGGGATGAAGCTATTGATGAGATAAACAAACTGTGCAAGTTTCATGAAAATCAGGCAACAAATGCAGACTTTATCGTGTAAACAAGAATTTGAAATTTTCAACTTGAAATGGCTACTTTTCCCATATTGTTTGTTGGATTTTTTTCAAAATCAATAGGGTTGAAGCTATTGATGAGATAAACAAACTGTGCAAGTTTCACGAAAATCGGGCAACAAATGCAGACTTTATCACATAAACAAGAATTTGAAATTTTCAACTTGAAATGGCTACTTTTCCCATACTGTTTGTTGGATTTTTCTCAAAATCAATAGGGTTAAAGCTATTGATGAGATACACAAACTGTGAAAATAGGGCAACAAATGCACACTTTATCACGTAAACAAGAAAAAGACTAACTGACGGACGGATGACGGAAACCACGCCATGACATAAGCTCTGCTGGCTGAAAGCCAGTAGAGCTAAAAACCTGGTTAATCAGCTATCTGCAAACCCTTTCATTTTGTGTCTAGACTTTGTCTATTAAAAAAAAAAAATCAATGGCAAGTTCTTAGATTTGAAAAAGTGCTAGCCACACATTCTATTTGAAATCACTAGTAGCCAGTAGACAAACAAACTTGAAAAAAAAGAGACTCCTACAAACTGTTCAAAATAACATGGTACATTTTAAACAAAGTATCTTAAAAAGTTTATGAGAATTATAAGAAATGTTACAGTTGGAATTATAAGAGACATTTAGGGATGGACTTGAAGTTATCAGAACACCGTCCAAAACTCCCATCTACATTGACTTCAGTACATGTATTTAATTGCGGCCACAATCTGGACAAAGAATGTCTCCTTCATTCATGAGGAATCCTCGACCCACCATACACGAGTTGCACTTGTAGCAAACGAAACAGTCACTATGCCAGTGACGTTCTTCAAACGAAATGAACTTAGTTCCACCAAACCCTGAAAAAAGTAAATGTAATTTGCTGTAAACAAAACAATGCATGTATTTAACCCTATCCAACCAGCTACCTCCAGTTCTGAAGTCCTTGTGCATTACTAACTGTACTACTGAGGCTCGGCAGTCCAGTCCAAATTTTTGTCATGTCGTAAAAGGGAGACACTGGCAGACTAGGGGTAGAAAGCTAGCTTCTCATTTCAGATGCTCTGATTGTTCTAAGTCCAAGCCTAGCTTTCTAATAAGTTAAGAAACAACATTTAACTCTTTACCAAACAACAAAATCATAGACTAGACCAAATTGAAAGCATTTGCAGATGACAAATGAGATTTAGCTCAAATGATGATCTCTGTATGTGGAAGTTTACTGGCCTGGTCTATTGGACCACAGTTACTCATGTCACATGGACCTCACTAAAAACATCCAATCTTTCTTGCCATCTCATAGGGCTCTGGAAAGTCTAACAACACTGCGCCAGTTGCTGTGGAGATGCAATTTAGTATTTAGTATTGAAGGGCCTTAACCCATTACCAGAAGACAATATTTTAGACTGGTCCAAATTGAAAGCATTTGCAGACGACAAAATAAAAGTGACTGAAAATATGAAATTTGTTTTATGAAGGGTAGAAAACGTGGGAAAAGGAGAAAATGCTGGTTACCAGCATTTTCTCCTTTTCCCACAATGTTTTCTAAAGGCTTCTTTCTCAGGGGCGTCAAAAGTAGGGATTGTGTGGTAATGGGTTAATGGAGACTCTGACGCTATTATGACATACTTAGATCTTGAACCCTTTTTGTATGTGTCAATTCACTTACCATAAAAAATACACATGTCCATCAATATCATAATTTATTAATTTACTATTGGATATATAGAAGTTATACAAGGAAACCGGTCCACGCGATACCAGCCACATTTCTGATTTCGTATAGTACACAGGTCGTGACCCCGGCTTAATACGACTTGACCTCCGATCAATACAGTTGACCTCGTATCAATATTGGTGACCTGCGACCAATACAGAATTCCTTGAACGTGATTGGTCAAAAGTTCAGTGGCGTGAGCGTCTGCACTTATTTTTAGCCAATCACCTTCCAGGAGGCGGCAAAGTAAACGTAACCCAAAAATTGATATTTGTTTCCAGCAGGGTAGAAAACATTGTGGGAAAAAGGAGAAAATGCTGGTTACCAGCATTTTCTCCTTTTCCCACAATGTTTTCAGAAGGCCTCTATTTCAGGGTCGTAAAAACCAGAGGTTGTTTGGTAAAGCGTTAATTAATAAAATTGTCATTAATCAAGTGATTTCGTATTGGACCAGTTACAGGTCCTCGGTCAGCCGTATTGACCCTCGGCCTTCGGCCTCGGGCCAATACGGCTGACCTCGGACCTGTAACTGGGCCAATACGAAATCACTTGATTAATAACATTATAAATAAAGTGATTTCATATTGGCCTTTGGCCTTGGGCCAATACAGGCTGACCTTGGACCTGTAACTGGGCCAATATGAAATCAATTGATAAATGACATTTTTATTAATTAACTGTTGGCCCAGAATCAGTATGACATACTAACAGAAGTGAAAATAGGGTTTTAACTCAAATCCACCATTTCTGTTTACCCAAAGTAAGCGCAGACGCTCAAGCGACTGAACTTTTGACCAATCAAATTCAAAGATTTCTGTATTGGTTGCAGGTCATCAATACTGATACAAAGTCAACTGTATTGATTGGAGGTCAATTCATATTAAGCCATGGTCATGACTTGTGTACTATATGAAGGAATAAATGTGACAAGTATCATGTGGACTGGTTTCCATATATAACTTCTATATACATGTATCTAACTGATAAAAAGTTTTATGGAATGGATGACATCACATTGAAAAGAGAAGTGTTTGTTTACATTAGGTATATTATTTAATCTTGAAATTAGGATTTAGACTTGAAATTATACTGATTGGTACATACAGCCTCAAAAATAAAATTTCACATGGTATTGTGCTTCTGGCTTTCACAAGAATTAGATGCTCCATTATGTAAAACCTGAGGTAGATGACTTATAGTGCTTTTAAATTTTCAATACATTATGGAATATAGAGAAACGCAAAGAAGAAACTTATACTTTTGCTACAATGTTTTCAGAATCACGTATTTAAACTGAAAGCACCCAAATAATCCATATACAACAACAATGATTTAAAAGTCATCTACTCAAAATTTGTCCCTTGGTTGACTGATGAAGATCCTTAAATTTATGTCTGACTAATTCATGTATCTCAGTCAATCAAACCTGTAATGGGTTCTGTGCAGCGGCAACACTTTTTGGCAAACAAATTTCCGTAGCAGTCGGCACAATATGGTTTGTCTTCTCGAGATGTAAACTTCTCCTTTGCGAGTTCTTTTTCACAGTTGGTACAGAGGAAACATTCACGATGCCATGGCATGTTTTTGTATGCCACACCACCCTTGTTGATCACCTGAAGTAGAATGGCAAACATGTTAACTTCTTTTCAAAGATTTACAATAGTATGTTATGTAACCTGTTACCACACAACCCAGAGTTTTAACAACCCCGATAGTATTTTCTCCTTTTCCACAATGTTTTCAAAAGCTTTCTCCTTCAAGGTAGTTAAAACTTGGGACTGTAAGGTTAAGGATCAAATCTTTTAACCCTTTACCAGATGACAAAATTTTAGCCATGTCCAAATAGAAAGCATTGGTAGACAATAATTTAGATGTGACTCAAATAAAGGAACGTGATCTTGACAGAGTTGAAAACATTGTGGGAAAAGGAGAAAATGCTGGTTACCAGCATTTTCTTCTTTTCCTACAATGTTTTCAAAAGGCTTCCTCAATGATGCTTAAAGATATCATTATGCAGTAAGGGGTTAGTTTTTAACAGAATTACAAATTTTTATCAAAACTGATCGAAATTTAAAGCATTTGCAGGCAACTCCGAAAGACAAGACAACTTTGTGAGAAATAGAGAAAATGCTGGTTACCAATTTTACATTTGTGTATTTTTTGTCCCACACAATGTTTTCAAAAGACTCCTCTTACTGGCCGTTCAAACACCAGACTGTTTAGTGCAGAGTAAAAAGATATAAATCTGTGTTTTCATAATCCAGAGGCAGAATGTTTCTGAAAACATTCTATGTTACCAAGTATTTTCTCCTTTTTGCACTATGTTTTCTTCTCTTTCGACACCAATTTTGATCATTTCAGTTCTCTTTACTTGGTGTCTGACCTTTCTTTCAATTAAGCCAAGCCCAAAATTTTCTTTTATATGAAAGACACAAGACTGATTTACTTACAGAAACAATGGGGCTGGTTTGACATTAGGGATGAATGTATCAGGTAGCCTAGCATTCAGGTCCTACATGTGTATTTGAATCAGTGCTTATTTTATTGATCGTGAGTAACAGAGATTATGCTATAAACTCACCCCGGCACATTTGGTGCACTTCTGTGCAAAATCTCTCTCATAACATGGAACACAAATAACTTGTTCATCTCTCGGAATAAAACTCTTGTTTCTGATTGGCTCCTTACAAACCATACAACTGAAGCATTCCTCATGCCACTGTTTTCCTTTGTACTCAAACTTTTTCATTCCTGAAATTAGAATTAGCTCTTTACCAAGCGATAACATTTTGGCCCGATAAACAAAAAGCACTTGCAGATGACAAATGAAATACTGTGCAATTAATGATTTCTGTCTTAGATAAGGTAAAAAATATTGTGGAAAAAGGAGAAAATGCTGGTTACCAGCATTTTCTCCTTCTCCCACAATGTTTTCAAAAGCCCTCTAGTTCAGGGTTACTAAAATTGTTTGAAAAGGGGGTAAATGAACTGGATGAGCAATTGACTCTGTGAAAAGGTGGCTCAATACATATTCAATAAGTATGAGCCCATGTCTACCTAGGTAGTCTGCCAAAGCTGTCATGGGTCAAGACTTTTTGATATTAGGCAACTTTCTGCATGTCCAAGGACCATTCTACCCTGAGATTTAGCCAGTTGGTAGACAAAATGGATTTTGTCCCTAATTATGCCATGATTGACTTGGTACAATACATCACTGTGAGGCATTTACCCATTACCACACAGCAAAATTTTAAACCTATTTAAATTGAAAGCATTTGCAGATCACAATTTAAAAGTGGCTTAAAAGGAGCAATTTTGCTTTGATAGGGTAGAAAGCTTTGTGGGAAAAGGAGAAAATGCTGGTAACCATCTCATAATTATCAGCCTGCACAGTCTGTGCAGGCCTATCCTAAATGACACATTCCGTTTTTATGTAATTTTCTGTTTTTAAAAAGTTTACTGTAGCACAAAATTCTAATGAAGTCATAAAGTGACGTCTCAGATTAGCATGTGCGGACTGCCCAGGCTAATCCGAGACTAAACTTTACACAAATGTCTGAATGTCCCATTTCGCATGTTGCAGGTCATATAGGGCACATGACACTCACCTCCCCTGAAGGGATTGCTGCAACCATCACATCTTGCAGCGAAGTTGTTGTCATGGCAATCCGAGCAGTAGATCTTCTCATTCTTTGGAGCAAATGGCTGATCCACTAGGCTCTTCTGACACTCAACACACTTGAAACAGAACTCATGCCAGTGATGATCCTTGTAGGAAAGGTCCTGAAAGATCGACAGAAACATAAGTGACCCGTCCCGCAAAAAGGGACCATCTGAGAATTCCATACATCAATTAACCCTTTACCACACAATGACGACTTTTAACGCCCCTGAAAGAGAACGCTTTGGAAAACATTGTGGGAAAAGGAGAAAATGCTGGTAACCAGCATTTTCTCCTTTTCCCACAATGTTTTCTACACTATCAACGAAAACAATTTCATTATGAGCCACATTGAAACTGTCATCAGAAAACGCTTTCAATTTGAACAGGTCTAAAATCTTGTAATGTGGTAAAGGGTGAAATGAAAACAGATAAATGATAGTGCAGGTCAATTTAAGTTGATAGTTAAAAAATAATTGTATAACAAGGTAGCAGGACCACTTTTCATAGAGAAAATACCATAAAAGCAGAAAGTGTCGACCCTGGTCAGACAGCGCAATTCGGGCAGCCTGACCAAGGTTGACACTTTTCACAGTTCCCAGATGGTCCATTTTTGTGTGATGGGTCACATATAGATCACAAGGATGTTAGTGAACATAATTATGTCAAGTTTTGAGTTGCAGGGCAGCAGCAATTCTGATTGCTCATTCACTTTTTAACCCACACAACTTGTCTGTTCCCAGAAACGTTACATATTCACATGTATAGCACTTAGCCAAACAATCCCTGGTTTTAAAAAGCCCGAGGAAGAAAGCTACTGAAAACAATTTGGAAAAAGGAGAAAATGCTGGTAACCAGCATTTTCTCCTTTTCCCACATTGTTTGCTAGTCTTCCAAAGTCAAGTTTCAATTTTTGAGGCATGTTAATTTTGATGTCTGCAAATGCTTTCATTTTGGACTTGCCTAAAATTTTGTCTTTTAGTACAGAGATAAACAAACTAATCAAGAATTCACTATACCTAGGTGAGAAAATAAAGTAAAAATCTTTCAAGGAGACCAGTGTTTTCAGATACTTTCACCTGCACAGATGTGTCAAAATATTTACATACAAGGCAAGAATTGCAGATTTCTACAGGTAAAACTGTTAATATCAATCTGTTATGGAGTACTCAAAGATCATTACGTGGTTTGTTTGAAAGTGAACATTTCATGGAAATGTTTGTATTAACAATTAAATCAGACGAGTTTACAGAAGAGAAATGTAAATCAATGATCAATATTATTCCCTCTAAAATTGTAAGAGCTTACTGACAGCATCTTCTATGGCTGTACTTACAGGGTTAACCATCATTCCACGATGCACAAATCCTGCATAAGTGACGCGAATTCAACTCAAATGACCCTTAGCTGATTGTAGCTCAAAGAAAACTATGTGCCGGACAAAATGCATTAGGACAGGTAGAGGTTTGAATTTAGTTCATGAGTAACAATCTGTTTAAATAATGTTTAACCCATTACCACACAATCCCGACTTTTGACGACCCTGAGAAAGAAACCTTTGAAAACATTGTGGGAAAAGGAGAAAATGCTGGTAACCAGCATTTTCTCCTTTTCCGCACAATGTTTTCTACCCTTCACAAAACAAATTTCAAATTTTCAGTCACTTTTTTTTTGTCGTCTGCAAATACTTTCAATTTGGACAAACCTAAAATTTTGTCTTTTGGTAATGAGTTAAGTAGAGATTTAGTTATTCACCATTTGTAATCATCTGTCCACATGGGGTAAGAGTCCAGGTTTAGGTGTACATTGTAACCATTTGTTGACAAGAAGTATTAGAGTAAGTAAAAGTCTGATTGTTTTCCATGTGTAACCATCTGCCTATATGAGGTATGAGGGTAAGTAATGTCTGTAATACTATGTTGTCCATGTGTTACCATCAGTATACATGTTGTATGATGGTAAGTAAAGGTCTGTTTGTAGTCCACATGTAAGCAAATGTTAACATGAGGTATCGGGATAAGAGTCTGGTTGTTGTCCACGTGTAACCATCTGTTAATATAAGGTATGTTGGGTAAGTGGTGATTTGATAGTTGTTCATGTGTAACCATCTGTCTACATCAAGTATGAGTAGAGGTTTACTTGTCCATGTGTAAGTAGAGGTTTAGTTGTCCATGTGTAACCATCTGTTCACATCAAGTATGAGTAGAGGTTTACTTGTCCATGTGTAAGTAGAGGTTTAGTTGTCCATGTGTAACCATCTGTTTACACAAGGTATGTGGGTGAGTAGTGATTTGACAGTTGTTCATGTGTAACCATATGTCCACATCAAGTGTGACTTGAGGTTTAGTTGTCCATGTGTAACCATCAGTTCATATGAGGCACATGGGTGAGTAGTGATTTGATTGTTGTTTATGTGTAACCATCTGTCCACATCAAGTATGAGTAGAAGTTTATTTGTCTATGTGAAACCATCTGTTCATACAAGGTACATTGGTGAGAAATGGTCTGATTGTTGTTTATGTGTAAATATCTGTCCATATTAAGTATGTGTTCAGGTTTAGTTGTCCATGTGTAACCATCTGTTTACATGAGGTATTAGGATAAGTAAAGCCTTACTGGTGTCCATGGGTAACCATCTGTCAGCATCAAGTATTAGCACAGTTTTAGTTGTTGTCCAGGTGTAATTATTTGTCTACATGAAGTAAGAGGGTAAGTAGAGGTCTGACTGTTGTTTATGAGTAACCATCTGTCTACATGAGGTATGAGGATAACTACGGGTGTGATTGTTGTCCATGTACTGACATCTGTCTACATGAGGTATGAGGATAACTACGGGTGTGATTGTTGTCCATGTACAGACATCTGTCTACATGAGGTATGAGGATAACTACGGGTCTGATTGTTGTCCATGTACAGACATCTGTTTATATACGGTATGAGGATAACTACGGGTCTGATTGTTGTCCATGTACAGACATCTGTCTACATTAGGTATGAGGATAACTACGGGTCTGATTGTTGTCCATGTACAGACATCTGTCTACATTAGGTATGAGGATAACTACGGGTCTGATCATTGTCCATGTACAGACATCTGTTTACATAAGGTATATAACTACAGGTCTGATCATTGTCCATGTACAGACATCTGTTTACATGAGTGTGAGGATAACTACAGGTGTGATTGTTGTCCATGTACAGACATCTGTTTACATAAGGTATGAGGATAACGTAGGGCTTTCATTACAGCCCAACAGTAACTCATGTTTACATGAAGTATGAGGATGTAGCTGTTTGAGTAATCATCTCCCTAGATCAGATATTAGAATATGTAAAGTTTATAACTTGTAGCTAAATAGTTACCATTGATCTACCTGAGTGTTGACTGTATAGAAGCTATTATCATGGTCTAAGAGTTATCACTTGTCTGCATGAAGTTAAGGTAAGACCTGTGTAATGGAAAATAGCTATTTCCACTGAAATATCATCCTGCAAAATTAGCTATAATTAAAAAGGAGTATTGTTGAACTACTTTCACCTTTTCATTGTTTCCATTTTTTCCTTCTTTGAATTATCATTTATAAATCTAAAACCGCTATATTCTCCATTGAAAAAGAGATAATAATTACCTCCCTTTTTAGAAAACGAACAAAAGTATCAAAAAAAAGTTTCAAGATAGACATAAACGGAATTTCTGATCCGTTAGAAATGTGCAAAAATATTATTTCGGCATAAATCCTTATTTATCCTTATTTAACAACCAATTAGAATTTTTGCCAAATGTTCACCGGAAGTGCATTACACAGGTCTTACCTTAATGGAAAAAGATTAGAATGTAGTTCAGGGAGCAAGTTTCTACCCACACTAGGTTCACTCTATACTAAATGGTGAAGTTTTGCACTGTCCAGATTTATAGCAAAAAAAATGTCGCACAAATTAACTTTAATAAAACTTTTCCTTAGAGGAGTAAAAAACATAAATGTAGAAGGAAAAGGTGAAAATGTTGGTTACGAGCATTTTATCTCAATGTTTCAAAAGCTCTTTTCTTTGGGGTTGTTTAAAGTTGGGTTTCTTTTGTAAAGTGTTAACTTATCAACAGAGGTTTGTTTGATTGTAGTGAGGAAAAGCACTTGCCAACATGACATCTAATATCAAACTACTAACAGACTACAAACTATATCTGGCTCAAATTTGTGAAAGAAAGGACAGAAAACATTGTGGAAACGGAGAAAATTCTGGTTACCAGCATTTTCTCCTTTTCCCACAATATTTTCAAAACACTTCTCCATTTGGATTTTTCAGAACTTAGATTGTATCATATAGGGTTAAACACAGATTTGATATCCGTCCAAGAGCAATACCACCTGTTGGCAATATCTCCAGGCTTTGAGGCAACATTTTCTGATCAGTTTTGATATGTGATCTTTGTTTTGGAATGATCAATAACTTCAGATCAAACAATGCCTTTCCCTTCAAAGCAATTACAGCATAGGCTTTTTTCCAAAAGCACTAATAGCAGAGAACTAGTTCTATAAACTAGTGTAAAAGAGCAATACTTGAAAATAAAGGAAATATTTTTACTGGATTAGAGCCATTGTGGAAAAGGATTAGATGCTTGTACCAAGATAACCATTGGTCCAAAAGCACTAATTTTTGTAAAGTCATCTAGATTGATAAAGTTGAAGAGACCCTGTTTATGCTGATGCAAACACATGAGTGTTAGTGTTCCACGCTTTTGTCAGATAATTATAGAAAAAAGATAAAATGTGTAATATTCTGACCATGTTTTATGAGTATCAGATTGGAAATATGCCCTCTAGATTGCACAAGAGGTTCTTCAAAGATATGGCCAGGTAACCTACTTTTTGACCAAAGGTGACCCAATTTCAAACTTGTTGGAAGTATTATCAAAACAAACATTCTGACGAGGTTTCATGAGGATAAGGATGATCATGTGTTGTCTAGAGTGCACAAAAGGGTTTTCTAAGATTTGACTTACTAGTTACTGGTCTATTTTTTTATTCGGCATGACCCAATTTTAAGCTTGTCTGAGACATTATAAAGATATCAAGATAAACATTCAGCCCAAGCTTCATGTTTATCAGACTGAAAAAGTGCCTTCTAGAGTGCATACAAGGTATTGTTGATGCCCGAACAATACACATCAGACAATACAGCACTATCACAAAAGCTCACCTTAAGCACTTTGAAGGAATAGGATTCTTTCAAAAAAATTCTGAAAGAGACTGTGGCAGTATCATTTCTGTGAACGTTGAGCAAAATTGGACTGGTGGTTTCAGAGAATAAGATTTTTGAAATAAATGTTAACTCTGGAAGCTCGACAGACACCGGGCCATGTCGTACGCCCACTGGCCTTGGGCTGAAGCTTAAAATGCTAGCAACCAGCTTTTTAACCATTATTTTGGGTTAGCGTTTGACTTTCACATGACATTTTGTATACAAAAGAATTTCATTCTGAACACGATTCTATACTCTCAGTTTTAAAGGTGGTCCTTTAGATTTTAGGACCAAAATTTTACAAAAAAAACCCCAAAAAATTATCCTCATATGCCCAAAGCCTTTTAATTTTCTTTCATAAAAACTCAGTAGCTGAAAACCGTCCGAAAACAAGAGAAATTAGAGATTTACTACAGCCCAGGTCAACACCATCAGGAAACATGATCTAATTTTACATGAGCAACTCGCTCATTTACATACGAGAAATACACAGATGAAGCTTCAAACATAGCATCTAAAGAAGACATTGTGGAAAATAATTAGATGTTTGTTACGTAATGGAACTTAAGTGTCATTAGTGACCTACCAGTCACTTGACATTCCCACAACACCTATATTGGAACTTGTATGTTTACATGCTCAGCCTCCGGCTTAACCCTTTACCTGATATGCCAATTTGAGGCTCTTCCATTTCAGCAGCAAATAAAGATATGATTTCAAAAATATGGACAAATGAGGATACAAATATCTTACTGAGTGGAAAAAATTGTGGGAAAAGGAGAAATTGCTTCATAGCCTTGGACACTCTAGAGGTCATATTTTATGCACAATTTAATGGACTATTGGTCAGAAATTGAATTACGCACAAGGAGTGAATTTCGCCTATTGGCTCACGTGAGCGATCCAGGGCCATTATGGCCCTCTTGTTTTCAATTTATTAATTCCACTCAGTGGCTTCCTTGACAAATGCCACATCAGTGCTCTCAACACTTTGATTTACTATTAGCTCTAAAGTTTCAATTCACTTCTTTAGCTGGATATGGTTTAATTTCATCAAATCTAAGAAAATAAGTGTTCAATAGAAAAATCAAGCAATTATATCAGATGAAGGGATAACAGCTGGTAAAAACATGTCTGTGAGTCCAGTTGGGCTAAGACATCATCAATCTATGCCAATATTCCATCAAATCACTCCATTCTCTCTTCCACATTTAGTCTTCACCAAACGCCAACGTTTTGGGCCAGACCAAATTCAAAGCATCTGCAGACAACAATTTAAACCTTGGTAATATGATTTCTGACTTTGACAGGGTAGAAAATATTGTGAGAAAAGGAGAAATTGCTGGTTACCAGTATTTTCTTCTTTGCCCACAATGTTTTCTATTGGCTTCTTTCTCTGGGTCGTTAAAAGTTGGGATTGTGTGGTAAAGAGTTAATAGCTCATAGGTTGCAAGATACATGGCAGAGACTTTTTCAATGAAAAAAAAATCCAAACCATGCCAAAATTTTGTTGCTTGGTAAAGATAGGACTATTACATATAAAAGCTCTTGCATCACATAATTGTCATTAACATAATCACTCTACTGACATAAAAAAGATTACTTCATCTGTTACTTTGATTTATCTCCATTTTTGTTGGTTTTTTTTAATAGAAAAATAAGCAGTATGTTTTTCAGGGAGTAAACCCACAACATGATATCATGAGTGATAAATATCAGGGATAAGTATCAGACATGATGATAAACAACCTTAAGTGATTCCCCCTGTATGTAAGTACATGTTTGTTTTATTGCTGTAAGCTGTCAGATAGATAATAGGCAATCACCTTTACTTTTTGTGGTGTTTGTCGAACAAAATACCTTGGTAAGTTCAATATTGAATTTTGAAGACCATATATCATACTTTGTGCAAAGCCGAGGGAAAAAAACCTAATTAAACTCAATTTTTCTCGGGAAATAGAGGATAATCAACTGGTTGTTTTTGATATGGAAAATATCTCACGAGGATGCGTTGTTAGGCGTTGAAAAAACGAGTGTGCAGTTTTTTTAACACCTTACGACGCGTCCGAGTGAGATATTTTTCATATCAAAAATAACCAGTTGATTATTCTATTTATTATATACCTTATTAACATCATTATTTGTAATTTTGCGTTTGAAAGTCGAAAAAAATGTAGTCGAAAAAAAAAAGGAGTTCCCAAATTACGTCAGGAAGTGAAAGTGAAAGTTGATAACGTCACTAGTGATGATATCAAAATTTATTACACTGGGAAATTCCAGGATTTCACTGCTAGGTATATAATAAAACAGGTTTTTCAGTAGAACTCGGATATGTAATTGGAAATGGCATGTTGTAATACACTGGGTGAGGCCATCGATCCTAGAAATACTAATTTTCTATTGAAAATAGCTAGACTGGCTCATAGCCTTAGATCTAATGGTGCAATGATACAAAATTTGTCTACCGATCGCTTGGTCCTGGGCTTTTGCATTCCAAAACTAGTTTGTCCCATGGCTTGTTTATCCCATGGTTGCGCGCTATTCCACTTGATTGGGCATGAATATTCAAAGATCGAAATAATTGATTGAAATGCTGGGAATGTTAACAGTAACAGAAATTTCAAAATCCTAGTTTTCAGGTACCAACTTTTTATATATATATATGTATGAATTCACAATCATGGTTTTCCTCTCTATCGATCATAATTATGTCATGCTGACAACTGATGTAACTCCCGACTACAAATGATCGAAGGGAGATCACCAATACACAAACAATCCTAATTTTGTCATGACTACTCTCCCTTCAACAAACAAGAGGGTCAAGATGGCCCTGGATCGCTCACCTGAATTTTTGGGAGACCATAGCCCATTTTTTTTTGAGGTATTGAAAAATTGGAAACAAAATTATTATTTTGCCTAGCAGTTTTCAAAAGGTCACCTGTAAAAGTCATTTCAAAAACTGACCATCAGTTTCAGAAAAGAAGAATTTTTAAGAATTTCTTCATTTCTGTATAGTGCAAGTAGCCTCCATTCACCAGAGCCATGTTTCTTGATGGATCACAATTTACCGAACAATTTTTGAAAAGGGTCATTCAAGTAACATCCCTGTGAAATTATTTCAAAATGTGGCCAGCGGTTTCAGAGAAAAAGAATCTTCAATAATTTCTTCATGTCTATATAGTGCAAGTAGCCCCCATTCACCAGAGCCATGTTTCTTGACAGATCAAAATTTCGCGAACAATTTTTGAAAAGGGTCACCCAAGGAACATTGCTGTGAAATTATTCTAAAATCTGATCAGCGGTTTCAAAGAAGAAGAATTTTCAAAAATGTCTTCATTTCCATATTGTGCGAGTAGCCCCCATTCACCAGAGCCATGTTTCTTAACGGATCAAAATTTCACGAACAATTTTGGAAGAATTTCTTCATTTCTGTATGGTGCGAGTAGCCCCCATTCACCAGAGCCATGTTTCTTGACGGATCAAAATTTTGCGAACAAATTTTGAAAAGGGTCATCCAAGGAACATCCCTGTGAAATCATTTTGAAAATCTAGCCAGCAGTTTCAGAGAAGAAGATTTTTAAAGAATTTCTTTGAAAATTCCATTTCGTTGCCATGGCAACCAGAGTTTTTGACAAAATCAAATTCTGTGAACAGTTTTTAAAGAGGACCTCCAAAGGAACAATCCAGCCAAGTTTGGTCTAAATTGGCCCCGCGGTATAGGAAGAGTCGATGTTTAACTCTTTACCACACAACAATATTTTAGACTGGTCCAAATTGAAAGCATTTGCAGACGACAAAATAAAGGTGACTGAAAAATTGAAATTTGTTCTGGGAAGGGTGGAAAACACTGTGGGAAAAGGAGAAAATGCTGGTTACCAGCATTTTCTCCTTTTCCCACAGTGTTTTCAAAAGGCCTCTTTCTCAGGGGTGTCAAAAGTAGGGATTGTGTGGTAAAGGGTTAAAGAATTGTTGATGACGCACAATGCACGACGGACATCGGGTGATCCTAAAAGGTCCCCTTGAGCAAGTTGTGCTCAAGTGAGCTAAAAAGCTATTCATTTGCTCAGCTGGTCGACTTGCATGTCAATATTTGAATAATATTTCTCTTTTTCTTTCAAATTATTGACTCCACACAACAGCTTTCTTCAGCGTTTTGAATACCTTGATTACCATGCCTGGTCCCTTAGTTGGCAATTCATACAGGTCTTGAAGGTTGCTGGTTCAAATACCCAGCTCAGCAAATTTCTATCTAGGGACTGATGAGTTGTGAGTCATTCCTCTCTTACTGCTGATGATCATATTATAATTATGTAAGTAATCAGTAGCTTTGGAAGGATATTAAGAGAAGTTCCAGTAAAAACAAAAGCTTCGAAGAGCATTGCATATACACCCATTAGGGCTTGTCAGTAAAATGGGTTAAAATCAAGAAAGCCTTAGGAGATCTAAATTTTAAGAGTCACGTGCACAACTTCACATCATGGTAAGTTTGAACTTATTCCAATAGAAACTGTAGGAGTTGCACACACAAGTAATTGCAAACAGACAGATGGATGGGCAGATAGATGGATGGCCACAACATAATATGACCCTTCAAACGTATAAGGACTCCGAGTACATGTACCCATTAACCATTTGGTTAAGCCAATCAGACATTGCTACTTACAAAAGAATAAAATTCTTGAAAAATAATATATGAAAGAATTTGATTGGTTGTTAAATATGACTCTAGTGATCCACAGTATAAGATTCTGTGTAAAGGTAAATGCCATGCTTGTCAGTCTGTATGGGCCACAAGAGCAAGTCTCATTCCATTATCACTGAACAAGATGCTACTTTAGAGAAAGTCGGCATTGTGGGAGCACAGGTTGTTGAGAAGTAAGTTTTTGACTCTCCTGCAGAGATATCTCCTTCAATCAGAACTTTATCAATTTTTGTTATTACCTGCACAACCCACTAGGCTTATCAGCTTCAAGCAGTAGATCAAATCTTTTCCCCTAAAATCCACAAAAATCAGAAAGCAGAAGATTCTAGGCCTAGGACTATCATGAAACAACCCAAATGACTGGGTACATTATTAGTTGTACAGTCAGGTGGCAGGAGACTTGGAAACTTGTTCACGGCTGTGGTGAATCATGTCGCCCCGACCCGACGAGGAGGTGGCAACACGATTTGACACAGCCGTGAACAAGTTGCCAAAGTCCCCTGCCACCTGACTGTACAACAAACTTAGTATACTGCAAAGTTTTACCCTTTCAAGGCATGTTAAGTGAAATTTTCCTGTATCATAATCTCTCACAAATCGAGTATGCTGACGAAATAGAAATTCCCTTCTGAGTGCCCATGTTCAATGAAAACTGACATCACTGGAAACTGACATCACTAACATGTGCAGTTTGGTGCATAATTGTGCATTCTGGTGATCGATCGATGCTGCTATTTGGATGTTTTGTTGCACGAGTAGTGATATGTTTACAGGGCACTCAAAAGGGAAACCAGCTTAACATGGTTTTTGCCAGGGAACATGATACATGTTTCCGGTACTTTAACCAATCAGATCACAAGAAATTTCTTTGCAGTATAATAATAATTCTTGCCCAAACTATCCCAGGTTTCAACAATCCTGAGGAAAAAGCCTTCTGAAATCATTTTGGGAAAAGGAGAAATTGCTGGTAATCAGCATTTTCTCCTTTTCCCACAATGTTTTCTAACTTTTCAGAAACAAATTCAGTAAATATCTGAGGAACATTTAAGAAGTCGTCTGCAAATGCTTTCAAGTTGGATCAGTCTAAAATTTTGTCATGTGGTAAAGTCTTAGAGTAATCTAACATTTTTTCTTAAGCTCTTTTCCTGCCAATTACACAAATTCACCTTTTCAAGTTTTCAAGAAGCCTGTTTGAATTTGTACCACAATACAAAATTTCCTTTGTAAGACTGATAGATAAATATTTCATAAAGAAACTGGACAGTTACATTCAGCCACATTAAATGAAAAAGGTGCGAAGGTTGAAATAATGGGATGGTCCTTTTATCTCTTTTCCAAATGACAAAATTTTAGACTGGTCCAAATTGAAAGCAATTGCAGATGACAAATGTAACTCTAAAATTGAAATTTGTTTCCAGCAGAGTAGAAAAGCCTCCACAGATAGAAACTAAAGAAAACATAACTATTGGCATGTCTGGGTCTATTAAGGGATTGGTTTTCCATGTCTAAAGAGTGACTTGCAAACTTTATAAGAACACTTTCTTATTTTTAGAATCAGTTCTTGTAAACAGAGGCACTTGCTGCCAAAGATCTGGCTAATCCATTTGACTTTCAGGATAAAAAGTCAGTATTAGCTAGCTGACTTGAATTCCAATCATGACGTCTACAAGCAGACGTAAGAAAAAGTTCCAAAACAATAGTTGTTTCAATGTCATGGTTTAGCACTGAATCAGCATCTAATAATCACCTTCAATTTGTTTACTTCAGAAGACAGGTAAGAAAAAACATTGTTTGCACACAGCACTAACCTATATGGAACTGTTTGCACAAGGCACTAATATTTGAGAAATAGTTTGCACACAACACCAACCATCTCCAAGCATCATATGTATAAATTGGGCAATATCTTCTTGGATTCACCTTTCACATTTACCATGAGTTTATTCATAAGAAATCAGCTTGTAATATTGTACTGCAATAATGTCTGATGTTGTAAGTACTTTAAATCATTGAAACATCAATACAGTGATCCCCTGGGAGAACCATCTTCAGAAAGAAAGATGAAAAGTGAACTGCTTTCTTGACAACATTACTGGAAATAAACCAGCTACAAGTAAAAAAGTTGTAATACTTTGATGAAATAGGTTAAATGTTCCTAACCTTAGGTAGCCTCAGACTGACCCTGCATGAACTGGTAAATTTTCTGTCTGTCATAAAAATGTTATTGAGTATCTTAACAAGGTTCCACAGCAAAGTAACTTTTTCTATCTTGCAGCAAAACACTCTTGAAAACATTGTAAATAAATAAATATTCCAATCCATTTTCTTTGCAGCAAAAAATTTGAGCTTTTTCAAACTGAGAATTTTAAGGCTTGTCCAAATAGAAATTTGTAGATGACAAACATGTTCATGATGAGGGATCGTTTCTGTGAAATATTGTGGGAAAAGATGAATATACTGGTCACAAGTGCTTTCTCCTTTTCCTACCATATTTTCAAAAGTGCCCATCTAATGACATAATTATCTCATTAACCCATTACCACACAATCCCTACTTTTGATGCCCCTGAGAAAGAAGCCCTTTGAAAACACTGTAGGAAAAGGAGAAAATGCTGGTAACCAGCATTTTCTCCTTTTCCCACAGTCTTTTCTACCCTTTCCAGTACGAATTTCAATTTTTCAGTCACCTTTAATTCGTCATCTGCAAATGCTTTCAATTTGGACCAAGTCTAAAATTTTGCCGTGTGGTAAAGAGTTAACTAAGCTACATTCAAGTTACAGTCTACTATTGCTTTAAATTTGGACAAGTTTTCTGCTATATGTTTAACCCTTTACCAAACGACAAAATTTTAAATTGGTCCAAATTGAAAGCATTTGCAGACGACAAAATAAAGGTGACTGAAAAATTGAAATTGTTCTGGGAAGGGTAGAAAACACTGTGGGAAAAGGAGAAAATGCTGGTTACCAGCATTTTCTCCTTTTCCCACAGTGTTTTCAAAACACTTCTTTCTCAGGGGCGTCAAAAGTAGGGATTGTGTGGTAATGGGTTAATCCTTTACCAACAATCCCTCATTTCAACAACCCTGTGAAAGAAGCCTTCTGAAAACATTGTGGGAAAAGGAGATAATGCTGGTAACCAGCATGATAATGCTGGTAACCAGCATTTTCTCCTTTTCCCACAATTTATTCCACTTTTCCAAAGTCAAGTTTAAATTTTTCAGTCATGTTTATTTTGTCATCTGCAAATGCTTTGAATTTGGACCAGTCTCAAATTTTGTTGCTTGGTAAGGAGTAAACTCTGTACTAGTGGACAAGATTTAAGACTAACAAACAATAGCACTTGCAGACAACAAATAAAATGTTGCTTAACCCTTTACGTAATATGCCAATTTGAGGCTCTTCCATTTCAGCAGCAAATAAAAACATGATGTCAAAAATATGGACAAACGAGGATGCAAATATCTGATTGAGTGGAAAACATTGTGGGAAAAGGAGAAATTGCCTGTTACGAGCAATTTCTCCTTTTCCTACAATGTTTTCAAAGGCTGTCTGTTGTTAATACATCAAAATGAGTATCTATGGAGTAAAGGGTTAAATGTTGGATCCTCTCAATAAAAGGTTGGAAAATATTGTGGAACATAGAGAAAAAGCTGGTTTCTGGCATTTTCTTACTAAACCACAATGTTTTCATAAGACTTCCTCCCAGTCTCATTAAAACTAGGTATTGTGTGGTATAAGGTTAAGTTTTATCTGTAACAGGACCCATATTCTGTCAAAGGCCTATTTCTGCTATCCTTGTAGTTAGTTACCATTTCTGCAGATATCTTTTAACTCATTACTAAACGACAGAATTTTAGGTTTGTCAACTCATTACCAAACGACAGAATTTTAGGTTTGTCCAAATTGATAGCATTTGCAGACGGCAAAATAAAAGTAACTGAATACTTAAAACTTGTTTTGTGAAGGGTAGAAAACTTTGTGGGACATGGACATTGTGGGAAAAGGAGAAAATGCTGATAACCAGCATTTTCTCCTTTTCCCACAATGTTTTCTATAGGCTTCTTTCTATGGGCGTCAAAAGTAGGGATTGTGCGGTATCGAGTTAAATCAATCCACTATATTATAAGAAGTCAAAGTTGAAAATTCATAACCAAGATTAAGTTTTCGTTTTTCAAAGAATTCAAAAGATGTACAAGAACTTGAATATAGAGAAGCACAATTATTTTGCTAAAGAAATTATATCAAACACCAAAGTAACAAAGGTTTTTGCTGCAGTTATTTTGAGAGACTCTCATGGTTTGTTACAAGGTTAGATCATACAATAAAGGGATAAAATATTATGGTTTAGTTCTTTTTTTTTCTCTTATTCTAGAGTAAAATTTCCAGATGTTTAGTAATGGTTAAAGAATTCTAAGAATTTGGTTAATTTCAGTTATTGCAAGTCATACAAAGCATCTATCACATTCCTACATTATACCTACAAGATACATGTAATTATTAGGTATTGTGATTAACTCTTTACCAAACAACAAAATGTGAAACTAGTCCAAAGTGAAAGCATTTGCAGATGACAAAATAAATGTGAATAAAAAATTGAATTTTGATTTCTGACAGAGAAGAAAGCATTGTGGGAAAAGGAGAAAGTGCTGGTTACTAGCATTTTCTCCTTTTCCCTCAATGTTTTCAAAAGGCTTCTTTCCCAGGGTTGTCAAAAGTCGGGATTGTGTGGTAAAGGGTTAAAGTGTAAGGACTTGAGCAGGAGCTCTATGGTATTAGCCCTTTACCAAACAATCCTGCATCTTCACAACCCTGAGGTAACCAGCATTATCTTCTTTTCCCACATTGTTTTTTACCCTTCCCAAGACAAATTTCAATTTTTGAGTCAAATTAGTTTTGACGTCTGCAAATGCTTTGGACTGGTCTGGATAAAGTCCTTTGGTAAAGAGTTAAATCAAATACTCAAACTTAGTGCCTAGAAAACAAGTTAGAAGATTATGATATCTGAGGATCAATTTTCACAAGCCACTCAGTGTTTCACTTAGAATCTTCCTTTTACCATTTACCACTAAAATCCCAGCCCTGATGAAGAAAGCTTTGAAAACATTGCAGGAAAAGTTGAAAATGCTGGTAACCAGCATTTTCTCCTTTTCCCACAATGTTTCATACCCTTTTAAAGGAAATTCCAATTGATTGACACATACTGAACATTTTGTCTGCAATTGCTGACAGGTTAAATAGCAGTTTGTATGTCTTGTATTTTTCTTGTTTCAAAAATACCAGTGCTAGCATTGTGATGACGACTCAAAAGGTTTACCCTGTTCTTCATGGAGTTAAAGCCTGAAGCTGAGAGGCTATATATAACTCTACCCATACACTACCATTTCGCACCAGTTTTATTTTCAGCATTCTTTATTTTACACAGCTAAGAATCCAAACCTTGTTGACTCATTAGCACACGACCAACATTTAGACTGGTTCAAATTGAAAGCATTTGCAGGCGACAAAATAAACATGACTGAAAAATTGAAATTTGTTCTGGGAAGGGTAGAAAACACTGTGGGAAAAGAAGAAAATGCTGGTTACCAGCATTTTCTTCTTTTCCTACAGTGTTTTCAAAAGGCTTCTTTCTCAGGGGAGTCAAAAGTAGGGATTGTGTGGTAATGGGTTAATTTAACTGTAAGTACTGTAAGTACTTAAATTAGGCCTTGTTAAATTAACTGTAAGTACTTGCTCAGAATATAGATATAGATGAAAAAGCAATTAAGGGCAAAGAAAATAAAAGAAAAAAAAAAGTTTTCATAAGAACACAAAAAGAATCAGAAAAGAAACAAATCTTACTTACTCGCCCCTGATTTAATAAAGAGACAACAAAGAAATTACAATTTTACAGGCCATTGACTTATTCTGCCAAAATGCAACATGAATTATTACCATTTTAACTCTATCCAACCACAAATTCTTGGACTCATCTAAATTGAGAGCATTTGCAGACAACAGAATAAATGTGACTCAAAAATTGAAACTTGACTCTAGGAGAGGAGAAAAAAATTGTGGGAAAAGGAGAAAATGCTGGTCACCAGCATTTTCTCCTTTTCCCACAATGTTATCAAAAGCTTTCTTTCTATAGATTGTTGAAAGTCAAGATTGTGTGGTGAAGAGTTAACCCTTTGTTAGATGACAAAATCTTTGACTCGTACAAATTCATACCATTTGCAGACAGTAATATAAATATTCAACAATAATCGACAGTATATGAACCATGCTCATGCTCGTGAAAAAAGGGGCTTAATGCATCTGCGAAAAGTATCGACCTAGGTTAGCCTGTGCAATCTGTGCAGGCTGACCTGGGCCTAAACTTTTCGCTGCACGAGTATTTTCTGTATGTCAAAGCACCAGTCTATCTTATGATACTGTGGATTGTTAGACATGCTCAATTGTATGGATTCTTAACTCATTACCAAACGACAAAATTTTAGGCTTATCCAAATAGAAAGCATTTGCAGACGACAGAATAAAAGTGACTGAAAATTGGAAATTTGTTTTGTGAAGGTACCAGCATTTTCTTACAATGTTTTCTAAAGGCTTCTTTCTCAGGGGCGTCAAAAGTAGGGATTGTATGGTAATGGGTCAATTATGTGATAACTTGCATGGTATGATGTATCAGAGATACATTTAACCCCCTTTTGTAAAAGCATGGCTCATATGAATGGCACTCTGGGACAATATTTATGCATCATGTGGGACATCAGTTAGAAGTCATTGTGTAATATGGATTCAAAGAGTCTAAATCCAGGTAAATCTTGATATAGAACATCTTCGCAAACCAAGGATACTAACTCCACTTTGTTCGTTATGTACCTTGGCCGCTCGCCTCTTTAAAAATCGAAACACCCGCTGCGCCACCTGTCGAATATCACGAGTTGCGTAACCATTGCTGATGTTATTTCTGACAAATCAAAATGCTCGTAATAAAATTGGTTGGTTATGCATCAAATATGGCTGCGCTTTCGGATTCATCACACCAAAACAAGACGAACAGACGCAATCATTTGGCTATGGAACCCGTCCTATTACTTCACATAATTGATCGTAAACAAAAAAAAAACCTCACTAAATATCGATCGTCTACTCCTTTTTGGAAAATTTCGTCACAAACACGACAACTTTCGTTTTTGATGGGCGCCACCATTATTGTTTTCTGTTTTGCGAAAGATTTCTTGTTACGGATGGTTTGATTGGACGCGATGGGTTTTGATCGCATCCAATGAAAAGGCCAATGGGAGCTTCGATTTTTAAAGAGGCGAGCGGCCAAGGGTACTACCCTAGTATCCTTGGCTTGCGAAGATGGATATAGAATGGTCCTTTGGCATGGAGAACTTTTAGCGACAGCGCTAGGTTGTGACCTTCTTGAGGCCTGTATATGTTGATATATGGATAAATGCATCACCTTTTCACAGATTGGCTCATATGCATTACCTTTTCCTTTGCACAATATAAAACAACTGTCTAACAACAAACAGAAAATACTACAATAGGATGTTTTGGCACAATTCTTAAAGCAGTGTATGACCTTTTACCCAACACTGAAACAGATTAATTAACCTACATGTAACATCTACCAGATGTACAAAACATACAAAAAATATTGGTATTTTTTTTGTCTGGTGCACTCAAGCTGCAGCTAGGCAGACATTGCATGCATTCCTAGTGTGTGTCTAATTGCATTTTGTATGTAACTCCTGACACACCCTCCTGTAATTATTTTCAAAAGTTCTCTCTCTTCCACACTTAGCCCATTACCACAAAATCCCTAATTTTGACGCCCCTGAGAAAGAAACCTTTAGAAAACATTGTGGGAAAAGGAGAAAATGCTGGTAACCAGCATTTTCTCCTTTTCCCACAATGTTTTCAACCCTTTACAAAACAAATTTCAAATTTTCAGTCATCTTTGTTTTGTCGTCTGCAAATGCTTTCAATTTGAACCAGTCTAGAATTTTGTTGTGTGGTAAAGAGTTAACGGTTTCCATCCAGTCATCTTTGGTGGGGTATTGAATAACTTTTATCCCGTTGGCTACTGATGATGAAAAATAACTTTGTACTTCTCGGTCAGGAAAAATATCCAAATACATGTATTGCTAGTTCAAAACGCTATAAAATTTTGCTGACTTTGGATCAATCTGCTTCTGATGTGCACGGTGTCTCTACTCATAATTTATATATCTTTTGAGTCTGATAAAATGACCTTTGAAAACTTTGTATATAATTGGTATTGGGCTGAAGGTGATATTACGCCTTTGGTGTAAGAACATTGCACTTTGTATATCATTGGTATTGGATTGAAGGCCATATTACACCCTTGGTGTAAGAACATTGCACTTTGTATATCACTGATATTGGGTTGAAGGCGATATTACACCCGTGGTGTAAGAACATTGCACTTTGTTTATCATTGGCATTGGGTTGAAGGTGATATTGCCCCTTTGGTGTAAGAACATTGCACTTTGTATATCATTGGCATTGGGCTGAACGTGATATTACACCTTTGGTATATGAACATTGCATGAAACTTAAGAGTGGGCCATTTGTTATAACATTGCAAATGTGTTTATAAAAAGTTTACTGAAACCATAAATTTAGTTACATGTGAAAAAAGCAAGATAATTATGTATACTTTATTTCTTCTCAGGTCAGGTGCTTTTTGGGAATGCAACAGATTTTATATCAATGCCAAGCTAGAGATAATGGCATTATAGAACCAACACAGTTTTTACCAAATTTCTCTATACTAAAATCAGATACAAGGTTTAGTCTTTGGGTATCAAATGTATATAACAGACATTTTCAGCTTGGGGAAAAGACAACAAAATCGCCATTTTGAGACACTTTTAGCCTGAATATCATAAAGAAAAAATAAAACATCAAAAGGAGCGGATCCTTTATGTTGCACTTTTTTCTACTTATTCTGATCTACACTGTCTAACAAAAGACCTAAGTGGTATTGGTACTCCTATGGATAACCGATGATAACTGATGATGGTTTTTTTTCAAACAAAATCAGCTATAACTTATAAGATGGCAACAGTTCAACATCATGGCAACAGTTCAAAGATCCATGTTTCTCTGCTCAATCAACATGGGTAAATCATAGCTTAACACCTAAGTACCAAATGTAATCAACCTGAATCTTTCATGCCAAACTAAAAACAACAAGAATAAGTTTATTTCTTATACAGCGTGGGAGAACAAAATTGAAAATAATGGTGGCCATGGTATTTAAAATCACATATTAAACCAAATTTATGCTACACTAAGAAAACTTTTCTACCAAAACAAAAAAATCTCAAGTATTTTGACTAAAAAAAACCATAGCCACATACCTTGTAATCTGGACCAATGGGTTTCTTGCATTCTTCACAGTTGTGTGCAAAGAGCTCTTGGTAACAAGGAATACAATATGGCTGCTCTTCTTTGAGGATGTACCGACACGCTATCAGCTTCTTGTCACAGTTCTTGCAGGCAAGATGGTCTTTATGGTAATTCTGATCCATTGCTTTTGTGTACTCCCCCGAAAATATCAACTGAAATAAAGAAAAGGTAAACAGATTATTGTTTATCACATTACAGAAGACAAATAGGTAATTACTTTTGTTCCATCACTCTGAATTTTTTGCAGCTGATCTTCCAAAATATATTTAGAACTATAAATGACAAACTCTGTAGTCAGAGCTGCATTAGCTTTTACCTTTCTATTATAATAAAAGACAAAATTGGTCACTGCATAACTTTTCCGTCAAATCTTTATATAGGTTAACTCTCTACAAAACACTTCTGTGTTTTAATAACCCTAATGACGAAGCCATTTGAAAGCAAAAAGAGAAAATGCTGGTAACCATAATTTTCCCCATTTCCCATTTGCTGGTAACCAGCATTTTCTCCTTTTTCCACAATGTTTTCTGCCCTTTCTTGCACAAATTTCGATATCTGAGTTACATTTATTTTGTCATCTGCAAATGCTTTCAATTTGGACTGGTCGAAGATACTGTCATTTGGTATAGAGTTAATCATTTGAGCCACATTAACCATGTTTTCTGCAAACTTAGAAATTGAACAAGTTCAAATTTTGTCCTTTGGTAAAAAGTTCAAGAGCACACTGTAAAATTTGAGCTTTTGATAAACTAAGTACAATACAAGCACTTAGATGGAATTTACAACAGATTAAAACATAAATCAACCCTGGACAGCCAATGGCTAACAGTACAATTCCAGTTGTGAATGACCAGTAATTAGCAAAGACAATTGTCTGTTTCACCCGTCAAAACTCTCCCACTTATATCAAACATTGGTGCGATGCCAGAAAACTATCTGACAACTTCACAACAACCTCATAACATTATCATGTTGTTTTCTGAATTATGACAAGCTTTTTTTTTTCCAGTGGCCAAGTGTAAAACGTCATCAAACAACAACTCTTTAATTCAACTCTTTACCAAATGACAAAATTATAGACTTGTCCAAATTGAAAGCATTTGCAGACAACAAAATAAATGTGACTCAAAAGTGAAATTAGACTTTAGAAGAGTAGAAAACATTGCGGAAAAAGAAGAAAATGCTGGTTACCAGCATTTTCTCCTTTTCCCACAATGTTTTCAGAAGGATTTTTCCTCTGGGTCGTAAAAACTTGTGAATGTCTGGTAAAGGACTAACAAAAAAAAAAAACTTTTTATATACCTAAAAATATAACTAACAGCCTGTGGAAACACAGGGGGAAAATGAGCAATTGCTAATTCCAAGCATTTGCTCTATTTGCCAAAATCTTTTCAACCGTATGAAAGAAATTAAGCTCATTTAAAGCAAGTTCTAATTTGTTTTCTGTAGCTGCTTTTGCTTTTATAGGTTGTACAATTTGCCATTTTGGAACAGAATACAAGCTTGCAGCTCTTTTTGATTAGAAGGTTGTACAATTTGTCATTTACGAATGGGGAATGTATCTTTTACAAGGATGTGTTGCTTCTGTTAAATATTTGCTATTGAAGGCAATGAGTTGGGCAATTTACCGGATAAATAACACAGTATCAGTGGCAGACATCTCTGTAACACTAAACTGTAGACAAAATTAATGTTCAAACTCATCACCACATGACATCATTTTAGACTAGTCCAAACTGACACCATTTGCAAATGACAAGTTGAAATAATGGTAACTGTCTCTGAATGCGTAAAAAATCTTGTGGGAAAAGGAGAACATGATGGATATCAGCATTTTCTCCTTTTCCCACAATGTTTTCAAAAGGCTTCTAGCCCAGGGTCATTAAAACCAGGGATTGTTTGGGGAAGGGTTAAAGCATTTTGCAGACAACATTTCAAATATGACTCAATTGATCATGACTCAATTAATCGGATTATTGTTTAACTCTTTACCACACAATCCCGAGTTTTAACGACCCTGAGATAGAGACCGTCTAAAAATATTGTTGGAAAAAGAGAAAATACTGGTAACCAGCATTTTTTCCTTCTTCGACTGTTTTCTTCTCTGCTGGAAACAAATTTCAATTTTTGATTTATGTTTATTTTGTCGTCTGCAAGTGCTTTCAATTTGGACAAGTCTAAAATTTTGTTGTTTGGTAAAGTGTTAATTGGCTTAAAACCAACAAAATGCCTGTTACCAGAAATTTCATGTTTTCCAGCATTGTTTTGAAAGGCTTTCTTCCTTATGCTTGTTAAAACTTGGGATTGTGTACTAGAGGGCTAAATATTGATCATTCAATATCCAAATAAAGGCAGTGACATGAAACTACACTCTCCTTGGCAAAGTTATCATTATCTCCCGCTAGATGGCATTCTATAAATACTCATCTATCTAATATGGGCATCCTGGGTACAGAACCGAACCACTTTCCTACGTGACAACCGTTACTTTGAATTTAAAATAAGATTAAAGGTTTACTCAATAAAACGTTACCTCGTGCAAGTCAATCAGCTATGATCAGCAGTTTAGAGAAATCTGGAGCTAAAGCAGGTCTCATTTCTCATCAAATGTATTGATAAAAGCTATTGTCAACATTGCTACTTTATAGAGCGTAATATTACAGTCAGCCCGCTTTCGGGGCTAGAGATGTGTCATATAAGACAGTCGAATCTTCGAAGAATATGACATGCGCAGACAACGCAAAGTTACCCTTCAGAAAATTTGTTTGTTGGCTGCAATGAAATTTTACATCCCTTTAACCCTTTGCCACACAATCCTGTCTTTTAACAACTCTAAGAAAGAAGGCCTTAGAAAACATTGTGGGAAAAGGGGAAAATGCTGGTCACCAGCATTTTCTCCTTTTCCCACAATGTTTTCTACTGATTCAACAAGTATAATTTTTTGAAAATAAGTTAATTTTCGTCTGCGAATTTCCTCGTTGTTGACAACTATCAAATTTTGCTGGTGGTAAAAGGCTAAACAGTTATTGCAGTTATATCTCTGCAACAGCACACTTATTCATATCATTCCATTAATACATCCCTAAAAAGCTGGGACTATGAAGTGCCTTTCCCAGGGACATTCAATGGTGAAATATGGTACCAGTTGGGATCCAACCATGATTTCCTCATTACACATCCAAATGGATATTCTTCACATAAAGAAAAAATACTACAAGAGTGAATTCTTTAAGTCTTGGTCACACCGAGCTAACGGACCAGTAATCATTTTATCCGTTTGTGTATGTTCCTATCCGTTTTATGTCTGTTTCTAATCAGATGAATCAACTACTTGTCCAGCAGTGTCCGGTGATGTCCATTTTGACTGAAGGGAATTTTTGAACATGTTCAAAATTTCCTCGTGACAAAATGGACAGAGAGATGCAAATTAAAGACTTTGGATGCATCTGACTATTTATAGCCTCATACATTGGTTTTCGCTACATTTCCGTTTGTCGTATGTTGGATAAACGTTTTTTCCGGTTCTCATGCATTGCACTTCTGTTTTATCTGGTAAGAGTCCATTTCTTGTACGGTGATATGCTTCTTCACTCCACACACCAATTGCGTGAGCCTCATGCGGCAGAGTAGATGCATTTTGTAACCTGATAACCAAATTCTGCATGTTTCTATCTCGTTTTCCTCCGTTACATATCCGTTAGCTGGCCTGACCAAACCTTTATAAATCTGAAAGTTAAGCTATACCTCATTTACACATTTGGGTTTCATTGTTGGAAAGAGTTTTAAACTGCTTTCAACAATATTTCAATCACATTACAGGTTTCCTTGTTCCACCTGTACCTGGCTGGGACTCTGCAATTCCTTGCCCAAGGATACTCCCATGTGACCAGCACCACCAGAAGGGAGCAAGCCATGATTTCCTGCATATGAATCGAACACCTTTTCCTGAACTTGGATTGTTCATGTTGAATTCAACTGAAATACAATTTCAAAAGGCTTTGAAAAAAGGTAATAGTGACAAAGATGGCAGGGAGCATTAACCCATTACCACATAATCCCTACTTTTGACTCCCCTGAGAAAGAAGCCTTTAGAAAACATTGTAGGAAAAGGAGAAAATGCTGGTAACCAGCATTTTCTCCTTTTCCCACAATGTTTTCTATCCTTCACAAAACAAATTTCAAATTTAAGTCACTTTCATTTTGTCGTCTGCAAATGCTTTCAATTTGGACAAGTCTAAAATTTTGTTGTGTGGTAAAGAGTTAAACAAGTGGGCCATGACAGCCCTGTAATGCCCTACTACTGGTACTTACAGTTAGTGACCTATAATTGTCATGGACAATAACAACTATCCTTTACTTGATAATTCTGTTTTTTAATAACCTTCAAGATTGATTGATTGCATGGTGTTTAACGCTGTTTTCAACATTGCAACCCTGAAGAAGAAAGCTTTTGAAAATAAGTGTTTTCTATTGTAGTGGGTTGTATAGTCCTTAATTGACGCCTTTTTCAACATTATTTCAGTTGTATTGTGGCAGTCAGTGCACCTATCAAAGCTCTCCTGGAGTTTCTTTACCAGTACTTCACCCAATATTCTTTCCTAGCCACCAGCTGCTTTTCAACGTAACTTGTTAAAACAATTGTCAGTGGAGAGAGAGAGAGGAATGAATCCTGTAGACAAGCCAGGGATTGAACCAAGGACCCCTGTCCTCCAGTCCGGTACACTACCTACTGCTAATGCAGCTTGGCCAAACTTTTTTCTATACTTTTAAAAATAAATTCTATGTTTTGATAACATTTGTTGTCTGCAACTGAATGCTTTGAATTTGAGTAAGTCTAACATATTGTCATCATGTAAAGATGAACTCTTTAGCAAATGACAAAATTTTGGACTAGCCCAACCTCAAAACACTTGCAAATGACAAAATAAATGTCAATCAAAAATTGAATTTTGATTTTGGAAGGGTAGAAAACATACTGAGAAAAGGTGAAAATGCTGGTTTCCAGCATTTTTACCTTTTCCCACATTTTCTTCAGCTTTCCTTCTCAGGGTCATCAAAAGTCGGGATTGTGTAGTAAAGAGTTAAGTACAAATAGATGCATTAAGAAAAACAGGCACAAAACACAGAGCAATGACAACATGGCTGCTCTTAAGCCAATAGAGCTATAAACATTATCACTAAAAGAAACAAAGCATTGAGAATGCTGATGTGGCATTTGTCAAGGAAGCCACTGTGTAGCATAATAGGGCCATGATGGCTTTGGATCGCTCACCTGAGTCAATAGGTGAAATTCAATCCATGTGCATAATTCAATTTCTGACCTGTTGTTTGGCCAATTGAGCTGTAAATGAGGCCTCTAGAGCATCTACAAGAAATTTCCTGAAGTTGACCTAGTGACCTAATTTAGAACTTGTCAAAAAATTTATCTTATCAAGACAAACATTCTGTACAGTTTTAAAGTTAATTCAGCAATAAATGTGGCCTCTAGAGTGCCCAAAAGGTATTTCTTAAATTTGACAAAGTGACTTAGTTCATGACCCCAGATGACCCAATTCCAAACTCATCCAGTATTTCATAAATATAAACATTCTGACCTATTTTCAAGTCAATTTAGCAAAAAAACATGACCTCTACTGTATCCAAAAAGTTTAAGTTTGATTCAACCTTGAGACCTAGTTAATGACCCAGGTGACCCAATTTTGAATTGACTTGTGCTCTGGTGGGCTAACAAACTTAGAACAGGCTCACTACATGTCAAATAACAAGCTCTATGCTTTCCAGTTTTAGAAAAGAAAAATTTTAAGGTTTTCCTTCTTTGTTCCTTTGTGTGAGCTTGTGACCCCTGTGGCGAGGCTGGTTCTGACCCAAGCGTTACCATTTGAATAGACTTGCTTGAGGTCTACTAGAAATTGCTACAAACTAAATATCAAAGCTCCACACCTTTCAGTTTTAGGGAAGAAGAATTTTAAAGTTTTCCTTCTTTGTTCCTATGTTCGAAATTATGACCCCTGGGGCAGGAGCAGTTTTGACCCAAGGGCCATCATATGAAGAAAATTTGTAGAGGTCCAATAGGAGATGCTAGAATGCCAAATGTCACAGCTCAATGCCTTCCAGTTTCAGAGAAGAAGAATTTTAAAGTTTTCCTTTTTTGTTCCTATGTTCAAACTTGTGACCCCCGTGATGGGACCAGTTTTGATCCAAGGGGCATCATTTGAACGAACCTAGTCGAGGTCCACTAGGAGATACTACATACCAAATATCAAAGCTCTACGCCTTATAGTTTTCTAGAAGAAGATTTTCAAAGATTTTGCTATTTATTTCCTTTCTGTTGCCATGGCAACCATAGTTAAGGATGGAATTCAATCTCTTAAATAATTTTGGTAGAGCTTTACCCAAGGAACATCCCTGTCAAATTTCAGCAAGATTGGCCCAGCGATTTAGGAGAAGATGTTTAACTCTTTACCACACAAGAAAATTGTAGACTCGCCCAAATTGAAAGCATTTGCAATCGACAAAATAAAGTTGACTGAAAAATTGAAATTTGTTCTGGGAAGGGTAGAAAACAGTGTGGGAAAAGGAGAAAATGCTGGTCACCAGCATTTTCTCCTTTTCCCACTGTGTTTTCAAAAGGCTTCTTTCTCAGGGGCGTCAAAAGTAGGGATTGTGTGTAATGGGTTAAAGGAATTGTGGACAGATGAGCGCCAGACAATGACCAATCACAATATCTCACCTTAGCACTTCGAGCTCAGGTGAGCTAAAAATTAGAGAGAAACATTATATAAACTTGAAAATCAACCTCCTACAAAAATTAATATGTCTCTTTGGTTAAAGGGAGATTACTAGTGCCTAAGTTAGCGTTATTTTGTGCATTGGTGGTCTCTGTTTCATCTTTCAAGAGGAGTCAGGAGTAACGTCCCTTGACAGAAGGATGCATGATGGGTATGAGAGAAGCCATGTAAATATATTTTTAATTTAATTAGATTTATACCTGAATACTACAATTTTGAGGTACTTTTTGCCGTCGGATCTAATTCTAACATTACAATCAAGTTTTCTTCATATAAATATAAATTTTATGCATAATCAAAATTAATGAGTAGCGTGCAATCATGGGACGAACAAGCTCGGGGACAAACCAGTTTGGGAAGGAACAACCCCGGAAGCACAGCAATCAGAAACCAAATTTTATGCATAACATTGTGCCAATAGAAGGCTATGAAGATGTTAAGCTATTTTTAATCAGGAAGAAGTATTCCATGATTGATGGCCTTTCGTAGTTTATTTCAATACACCATTTCCAATTATATATCCCAGAGCTAATGAAAAACTCATTGGTCTTGAAAAATTGAGTTTAACTGAATTTACTTCCTTCATTTTTGCACAAAATACCATACATGGTCTTCAAAATTCAATACTGAACATTCATTGTTGATCTCATTATGGCATTGTCTTCGACAAATGCCACAAAAACTGTTCATGAGGACCATCAATGCCCTGAAGTAGTTTTCAGCACTCTTTTACATGCAAAATCACAGTAAAAGGTCAAAGACCAAAGTTTATGTCAACAAATCTGGAAAAAAGTACACTTGTAGCTATTCTGAGGGTATCCACTATTTTGTCCAATGATAAAACTGATACATCCACAAAAATATCTGACTAAAAGATCCATATTTGGAAACACCAACATTGCAATCTGTAGCTCATCAAAAATTTCCCCAATGTTCTGCTTTCTTGCTGTATACATCAATATATCAGTACTAAAGTTCTGATGAGACTTATTCTTATCATCTGCAGTTAACTCTTTACCAAACAAGCCCTGGCTTTTACAACCCTTGGAAAGGAGCATTTTGAAAACAATTTTGGTAAAGAAGAAAATGCTGGTGACCAAAAATGTTTTTTACACTATCAAGGACAAATTGTGCCATTTTTAGTCACTTTTGATTTGTTGTCTGCAAATGTTTTAAATTTTGATAACTCTAAAGTTTTGTTGTTTGGTAAAGGGTTAACCCCTGTAGCACTCAGCCTCAATTTAATTGCTTGTGTGAACAGTGTACATCAAGATCAGATCTCACAGTCTGATCTTGGATCTTGACTGCCTGCTTCTTGAACCATTATCATACATTTCCTAGTTTTAATGACCCTGTAGGATTTTCTCACAATGTTTTCTTTCCAATCCAAAACAAAAATCATCATTACAGTTACATTTGTCATCTGAAAATCCTCTCAATTTGGACCAGTCTAAATTTTTGTTGTTGGGAGGAGAGTTAACAAGTAAACTGACAAACATATTTTGTCATCTGGCAAAGGGCTAAGGTTTCACACATGATAAGATGGAAAAGTATTGCGGTAAAATGGAACATTTCTAATTTTAACTATTTTCAAAACTATTTTCAAACCTACAGAATTAGACTGGTCTTGATAAAAAACATTTACGATCTAAAATTTTGTCCGATGGTAAAAGAGTTAAGTAGTTCAGGCATTAATGATTCACACAGGATACCAATGGTGTAGACATAGACTTTATGCTGTTGGAAGAGGCATTAGGCAATCATTACCATCTGGAATTATTATTTTTGTCTGTAGACTGTACTTAATGCCTTTTTTTCATGTGCGATATCTCTAGCATAATAATTTGAAGCTATGAAAAACATTTATTAATTTAGTTACATAGCTTTAACCCTTTGCCATACAAACATGACTTCCCACAACTCTCCTCCAGTTGGAAGATATATAGTAAACCCTTTACCAAACAACAAAATTTTAGACCGGTCCAAATTGAAAGCATTTGCAGACATCAGGATAAAAGTGACTGAAAATTTTAAATTTGTATCAAAGAGGAAACACTGTTGGAAAAGGAGAAAATGCTGTTTACCAGCATTTTCTCCTTATCCCACAATGTTTTCAAAAGGCTTATTTCTTAGAGTGCTCAAAAGCTCAAAAGTTGGCATTGTGTGGCAAAGGGTTAAAAAACATGATTGTTAAAACCCCTGACAAATACAGAGAATCTTTTGGTGAAGAGTAAGAATCATGGAGCAGATGGTTTAGCATTATGATCAAACTGATCTTCATCTGCACCATTATAATTGTGTTGCCAATCATAGCAGTAAAACAGTTTATACCAGGTGCCAACATCCCTTTGTATCCAGTTTTTTTTTTAAGCACTGAATACCACATTACCATCCTGCATCCAAGATCGAAGATCAGACTGTATGTCAGGGTTGTCAGCACCATTTGAGAATGGACCATAACTCCAGTACTGAAAGCATGTGTGGGGAAGGGACAGCACAAGAGCTGGCGGGTGTCCCCATCTGGTAAGTGAGATTCCCCCCAAGAACACCTTTAAATTCAAGACATCATTAGAAGTAATTCTAATACATTTTGATACCAGTTTTCCTTGTGAAACTCTGGAGTGGTAACAAACATAAAAAGCTAAGAAAGAAATATGAAAATAGCAGTATATAAAGCCAAAATCTTATTTGGCCAATAAAAAGGTCTGGCCATAGCGGAATTGGCAAGACAGCCAAAGATGGCCTTTTACAATCTGATCTTCATCTATTCCATCATAAGTTATTCATCATGGCAGTGAAATAGAACATCATGGGAATGAAGTATAATATCATGGCAGTGAAATAAATTTAGCTCAAAGGACGATTTTTGTTTTTTGAAAGGGTAGAAAATGCTTTCATTTAATTTTCTTTGTTTTGCAGATTGGAATTAACCCTTTGCCACACAATCAATGGTTTTAACAACCCTGAGGAAGAACCTATTGGCAGTGAAATAGAACATCATGGCAGTGAAATAGAACATTATGGAAGTGAAATAGATTATTATGGCAGTGAATTAGAACATCATGTGAGTGAAATAGAACATGGTGGCAGTGAAATAGAATATCATGTGAGTGAAATAGAACATAACGTGAGTGAAATAAAACATCATGGCAGTGAAATATAACATTATGGCAGTGAAATAGAACACCATGGCACTGGAATGGAACATTATGTCAGTGAAATAGAACATTGTGGCAGTGAACTAGAACGTCATGGCAGTGAAATCGAACATTATGGCACTGAAAAAGAACATCATGGTAGTGAAATAGAACATTATGGCAGTGTAACAACATCATGGGAGTTTAATTAAACATTATGGCAGTGAAATAAATAACTTGTACAATTACAAGGTATCCAATATTCTGTGTAATATTCAGTCCTTTGAGAGCACTGAATCCAACAAAACTGCTCTGTGAAATGAACACTGAAATGAACCAAAATGAACAAGGAAAAACTTCAAAGCTGACACACATGTGGGCTATTTTATGACAGTTAATAATGAAAAGAGAATGAAAGCTCAATAATAGTCTCCTCTTTTCTCATTCAATTAACATAGTCCCTCATCCCATGAAAGTATTACACTATCCCCACAGCTGGGAACAGCAAATGCACACATTATTCCTTGTAGGGCTAAAGCTAATTGCTAATTGCGGACAGTTTTAACCAAGATCAGATTGCACAGAAGGTGCAGTCTAATCTTGGATCTTCCTTGTTCCTTTCTTTGCCAAATTGTCTAACAAAAATAGTTTTGAAATTGCAACTTCTGCATCTAATTTAATGACAGAGCAGTTGTATTATAATGTCATTTTCCTTTACTTACATAGCATTACAAGTGTTTACTCTTAATTCTTTAGCAAATGAAAATTTTTTAGACTAATCTAAATTGATTGGTTGTTGGTTGGTTGTATTGGGGTTTAACACCACTTTAACAACTGAGGTCCTATCATAGCGGCTGGTGACACATGTGTTTCCCGGCTTTCTCATACCAAAACTAACACAACTTTCTTTCTGGAGTCATCAACTACTTTTCTCACATGCTTCAGCAGAGGTGAGAGGCAAAAATACGCTGGAAAGACAGTTTGTCTCAACCTGGTATGGAACTCACAACCACCAGGTCATGAGTCCAACACGCTCATCACTGAGCCACCCTGGCGGGCATAGTCTAAATTGAAAGCATTAATGCTGATGCCAAACTAAATTTAGCTCAAATGAAAATTTTTGTCTTTGAAAGGGTAGAAAATATTTTGTTTTGATTTTCTTTGTTTTGCAGATTTGAATTAACCTTTAACCACACAATCCTTAGTTTTAACAACTGTGAGGAAGAACCTATTGTAAAACATATTGGGAAAAGCAGAAACTGCTGATATCCAGCAGTTTCTCCCTTTCGTAATATGTTTTCTACCCTTTTTGGTACAAACCTGATCATTTAAGTATTATTTTATTTGCTGTCTGCAAATGCTGCCATTTTGGACTAACCTAGAATTTTGTGGTGTGGTATGGAATTAACCCTTTCCCAAACAAGCCCTTGTTTTTACATGTCTGCAGTTCAAGTCTTTTGAAAACACTGTGGGGAAAGGAGAAATTGCTCATAATGAGCAATTTCTCCATTTCCCACAGTGTTTTCCACCAATTTGAAGAACTTTCTGCCACTTTTATCGAATATGAAATTGTCGTCTGCAAACTATTTGAGTTTGGAAGAGTTCAATATTTGTTGTTTGGGAAAGGATTAAATGATGGAACAGTCCCAAGATGGAAAACAAAGTTAGCTGATGTTGGTAAGAGTTTGCAGAATCAAATGAACTGGAATGGAATTTAAATTCTATAGAGTATTAAACTTTCATCTAAATCATTGTATCACGTTGCCAGTCAGCCATTAAAATCTTAAACTGGTTAACAAACAGCGACATTTTACATCCCCCTGTATTAAAGAACTTGCAGACAACAAATATAATGTAGCTTCAGTACCAAAATTTGTCTGTCAAAGGTAGAAAACATTGTGGAAATAGAACAATATACATGTTACCCGCACTTTCTCCTTTTCTCACAATGTTTTCAAAAGCTTTCCCTCCGTGTAGCCTTACGAAACTTGGGAATTTGTGGTAAAGGCTTCATAGACAAAAGAAATACTTGTCTACATTGATAGCATTTTCAAGCAATATAATAATGAGCTTCTCATGACTGGATTAAATTTTGGAAAACGTTGTAGGAGGAGGAAAAAATATTTGTCACCAGCATGGTCTCCTTTTCTCACAATGCTTTGAAAAGCCTTCTTCCTCAGGGCCATAAGAAAAATAGAATCATTTCATCGAGGGTCAAGCTAAGCTGTGTCCCTATGTAGAGAGACACTATAAAATGATAGCGAAGTCCACAAAACATAGCCCCATACCAAATGATACAGGTCTAAAATATGTGGTTATAAACAAGAGTATTTTTTCAAAGTTTCCTCATTAACCCATTACCACATAATCCCTACTTTTGATGACCCTGAGAGAAAAACCTTTACAAAACATTGTGGGAAAAGGAGAAAATGCTGGTAACCAGCATTTTCTCATTTTCCCACAATGTTTTCTAACCTTCACTAAATAAATTTCAAATTTTCAGTCACTTATGTTGTTGTCTGCAAAATGCTTTTGATTTGGACAAGCCGAAAAAATTGTCGTTTGGTAGAGTTAAAAGATCCTGTAAAATATGAAATCCCTGAGACAGGGTTAAATTTGGTAGCCCAAGGTCTTATAGTAAGTAAAAAGACAAATCCTAAAGTTTTCACTGTATAAGCCCATATAAAATTATGTGACCCCCATTGGGCAGGGGTCAATTTTTACTCCAGGATTATAATTCAGGCCCCCTAAAATCCTACTACATAAAGCTTTATGGAAAAATTCAGGCCCCCTAAAATCCTGCTAGATAAAGCTTCATGGAAAAATTGATAGCCATTGCCCTTGTGGCTTGGTACAAGCAGACTTTCAAAAGTTTTCCCTATGTCAGCTCATTTAAAACTTGTGACCCCTGGGGCAGGGCCAAATTTGATCCCATGGCTATAAATTGGGCCATCTTGGTAGAAGCCCACTAGATAAAGCTACAGGCAAAATTTGGTAGCCTTTTATTATCCTTAACCCTTTCCCAAATGACAAACTTTTGGACTAGACCAAATTGAAAGCATTTGCAGACGACAATTCAACTCTTGCTGAAAAGATGATATCTGTCTATGATAGGGTAGAAAATATTGTGGGAAAAGGAGAAAATGCTGGTTACCAGCATTTTCTCCTTTTCCCACAATAGTTTCTAGAGGCTACTATTCTAGACCTGTAAAAACCAGGGATTGTTTGGTAAAGGGTTAAAATGTTTACATACCAAACAGTTGAGGTTTAGACCTGGTGAAGTTGACAGCATTAGTAGACATCAAATCAAATGTTGCTGATGTTAAGGTAACTTTCTGTGAAAGTAAAGAAAACATTGTGGGACAAGGAGAAAATGCTGGTTATCAGCATTTTGTCCTTTTCCCACAAGGTTTACAGAAGTCTATTGACTCAGGGTCCTTAAATTGTGTAGTAACTGGTTAAAGTAATGAAGGCGGGTTAATCTAGACAGGCACATTACATTAATATTTCAAGGCCAAATGTTGAAGGTGTGGGTTTTGATTGTCTGGGCCCATTCAATAGCTATTCTCAACAAAATTCTCAGCCTAATTCCCAGGAATTTTCTAAACCCAAAGAAACATGATTTCTGATTGGGTACACCAAATGGTTTTGCCAATCAGGATTTGTACTACTTTTAAATTCAGAGTAGGTCTAGGAGTGAAATAATAACATTTAATAAATACAGGTCAAGGTGTCCTCAGATCAATCCAACATTGTGGTCTGTCATTTGGTATTTGTCAAAGATAATACCACCATGAGTTCAATAATGAATTTAACTAAATTTTTCTCAGGTAAATGACTTTTTTGTTAGCACTGAGATATGTAATTGGAAATGGCATGTTAAAATACATTGGGTGAGGCCATCAACTGTGGAAATACTAATTTTGTATTGAAAGTAGCTTCATTAGCTCACTAAGCCTTCTATAGGCACTATGATACAAAATTTGTTACCCAATCACTTGGTTCTGGGCTTTTTCGTTTCACAGCTAGTTCATCCAATGGTTTGTTCATCCTTTGATTGCACGCTACTCCATTTGATTGAGCATGAATACTTATAGATTGAAATAATTGGTTGTAATGTTGGAAATTAATTTTTATGGCTAAAGATATTTTAAAATCCTAGTTTTTAGGAACAAAATTAATTCTATTAAATATATTCAAATGTTTCTCTCTATCAATCATACATCCTTCTGTCAAGGAATGTTACCCCTGACTCCTCCTAATGATCAAAGGGAGACCAATAATACACAAATAATCCAACTTTGACATGAGCACTCTCCCTTAAACTCAAAAGGTATAAATTTACTAACCAGATTGAATTTTAAGCCAATATTTGAACAATATTTCCCTTTTTCTTTCAAATTATTATTATGTAGATTAAATTTTAAGCCAATATTTCAACAATTTTGCCCTTTTTCTTTCAAATTATTAGTTCCATACAGTGAGTTCTTTGAAAAATACCACTTCAGAATTCTTAACGCTTTGATTTGAATTGTCACTTGGTTCAACATTTTCCCCTATACCTATTACATACAGGAAACATTTATTAGAGTGCAGTTGCCCAAATACACCATAATTAACAGTCTTAGAACCACAAACATCCAAAGAAATACACACTTCATCAACATTACATCTCAAAGCAGCCATTATTACAGGTAAAAAGGTAACAACTGTTTATTACAAAGTAGCCCCTCATGATTTATTGTTTACATGGTCATGTAAATGTCATGTAGGAAGAATACATCCATTTTACTTTATAGTAACAAGATGTCTTTTATAACTTCTATATCATTCTGTATCATGATATCAAAGCTTTTATACATAAACCGTAATTCTTTATGCAGTCTTCTATTTAACTCTTTTTGCTTGGCTCATAAAATAGGCATAATAATTATGTTGTCACCAGAAAAAAAGCAGATAGTAAAACATGATCTGCAAATCAAAAATGGGGGAAAGTAGCTAAGAGGGGACCTAATAGGATATCTTGCAATTGCATTATAATTTCAAAGTGTGATGATCAAAAAAGAAAAATGCATGTTCTGTGAAATCTACACTTAAGTCTATTCTGCAATACTAATGGCTGTTGTCCCTGAAGGCATATTGGCGCCAAATGGCGTATAGTTTAGGGGTTAACTTAGGTGTGGCTTTGTAATTTGTGCCCTTAAAGGGGTAGAAAACATTGTATGAAAAAGAGAAAACGCTGCTTACTAGCTTGATAGAGTGGTACTTTACACTGCTGTCATCATTGTCATCATTATTTCAGTTGTATCACAGCCATAGTTCACAATGTTCATGTATTTCCTGGGTTTTACCAGTACTGGGCTGGGACCTGTATTGCCCAAAGACCATCCCACAAAAAGCCCAGTGGATCTAGTGAGGCTTGAACCCTGAGCTCTCAAGATCAGAAGTCCTACACTTTACCACTGAGCCATAAAAGACTCCACCAAGATGTCCTTGTTTTCCACATTGTTTTTTCAAGCCCTTTTATCTCAGGGGCATTAAAACTCAGGATCGATTGTTTGGAAAAGAGCTATCACTTTTACCAAACAATACCCGCATTTTTTTATGGCTATCAGAAAGAAGCCTTTTGAAAACATTGCAGAAAAAGGAGAAAATGCTGGTAACCAGCATTTTCTCCTTTTCCCACAATGTTTTCAACCCTTCTTAACCCATTACCACACAATCCCTACTTTTGACGTCCCTGAGAAAGAAGCCTTTAGAATACATTGTGGGAAAAGGGGAAATGCTGGTAACCAGCATTTTCTCTTTTTCCCACAATGTTTTCTACCATTCACAAAACAAATTTCAAATTTTCGGTCACTTTTATTTTGTCGTCTGCAAATGCATTCAATTTAGATAAACCTAAAATTTTGTCATTTGGTAATGAGTTTATAAAAAATTTCAATTCTTTGAGTTGTGTTAATTTTGTCATCTGCAAAGGTTTTCAATTTGGACCAGTCCCAAACTTTGTTGTTTGGTAAAGAGCAAAACATATGGAAATAATTTTCTCTTTATGTGGAAGATTTTTACAATAAAACAAACTTCCACCATTCTGTAGTTCTTTCATCTTAACTCCCATGATGCTTGATTCCCTGTTTAGTGCCCAGCTCTCTAACAAACCACACAATTTTCGCCTCTGAGCTCTAGATAGAGGGAGTGATTTTGATTTCAAAATTGAAAATATTAATCATTCTCCACTAAAACCTACATTGTGGGCACTCATTAGAATCGTCTCATCAAGACGATTCTAATGAGTACCCACAACATAGGGTTTAGAAGAGAAATGAAACATGTAGAATACCATCACTCCCTCTTATCTGGAGCTCTGTGACAGCCTCATCCGAATTGAAACCATATTTGCAAACAACAAATTGAATGTTATTTGAAACTTGAATGATGTCTTTCAAAGAAAAGAAAATTTTATGGGAAGAAGAAAATACTGGTTACTAGCATTTTCTAGTTTTCCCACAATGTTTTTAAAAGTCATTTCCTGAGGTTGGATAAAACTTGGGATACTGTAGAAAGGACATAAAGTAATCTGTGGCATTTTGGTTTTACCACAGCAACATGTTCACCTATCTATGTGTTACTTGAATTTTTCTAGCAATGCTAGCAGCAACAGTGGCTGCTTTTCTATAACCAAATTTGAGACAGTTCAAGGGCAACAAAAGAAAACTAAGTTAACTTTTGTAAACCAAAATTAGACTGCTTTGACTTTAACAGTAGAAATCACTGTGGACAAAGCAGCCACATAGGAAGCATTTCAAGGTTGCGGGGGGCTAACTTCGAAGTACTGAGATTTTTTGCGTGGTAATTGCATTGCGCTAAAAACTCATATTTTAGTTACTATGATTTTCAAAATTATTGGGGGGGCTGGGCCCCCCCTAGACCCCCCTGTTCCTACGGGGCTGCAAAGGAGAAAATATTGGTTACCAACAAAATTTCAAAAGCCCTTTCCCGAAGCTTATTATAACTTGAGATTTAACCGTTATGAACAAAATTTCAAAGTCCTTCCTTAAAGCTTATATTGTAACTTTTAGCACAAGATTTCAAAAACTCTTTCCTACAGCTTATTGTATCTTCAGATTTTACCAACAAAAATTCAGAAACTCTTTCCTAAAGCTTAAGACTGTTTAGTGAAGGGCTAGATGGGTAGGTATAGACAATAGGCTGTGTGGGCAGTCCATCATTAATTGCTGTGACACCTTTAAATCATTTCTGATGTCACCATTTTCTACACTCTCAGTTCAGAAATACAGTCATTATGCATAACATATGGTTTAATCAACTATGCTATCGACATAAATATCACTTAGCTATGTTATCACCTTTGCTATGAAGTAAGATTTCTTTTATCTGCAACAAAACACCTAGATCCTTTGAAATCTCTATAGAGCATCTACTGACAAATTGCTCTGTTAAATCATTATCTTGGTAGTATTAACTTGAACTGCTGTGAAAGAATCTTGCTATGATTTACAGTTTTCCTATGAAGAAAATTTGGATCATTCATAGCAAAAAATTTGCAACCCTGTAGCATTTTGCACTGAAGACAATTTTAACCTTTTACCACACGATCCCGACTTTCAACAAGCCTGAGAAATAAAGCTTTTGAAACCAGCAATTTCTTCTCCTTTTCCCACAATGTTTTCTATTCTTTCCAAAAAAAAATTTTCAGGTTTTGAGTCAAATTTAATTTGTCATCTGCAAATGGCTTCAATCTGAAAAGGTCCAAAATTTTGTTGTTTGGTAAAGAGTAAAAAAAAATAGGTATGTTATTAATTTAGAGAAACCAATTGATTCAGCTTTACCAAATCAAACAACAAGTTTGGAAAATATTGGGTATAAAAGAAAGGATAGTTTGTGAGAAGCTACAAGAATCACTCAATTCACATCAGCGAAAGGCTGGGGACTAAGTAAATAAAATGTTACTGTCTTAGTATATGAACAAACCACAAAGTTATGGTACATTTTCGGTTGTTAAATTGAGAAACAACTAGATTTTACTGGTAAAAATGTATCTATAATTATAGGTATCACTAAGTCAAATCAAACAATTTATGCTTCTTGGATATTAATTTTTTTCCATTATAAACTTCAGGTTTAGGGGGGGAAAAAAACCATTGAATGACTGGCTTTCATAACAAAACACCATAAAATAAAAATATTATGAATTATTCTAAGTGTTATCAATTTGTTCAAATTTGCTGGGCAAAACCTACCTAGATAATAGAAACAAATTTCCTACACTTCACAAGAGCACACACAGCTTCTGAAAGCACTCCGAAGTGAAGAAGATCTCATTCAGAAATCAAACCTAGCCTCATTATATACAGGCTGTACATCCACTTCTCTCCCACACAGTTCTACCACAGTCTGGAACCTTCAAGACAGCCAAAACATGGAACCAGTCCTTTCTTTTACGCAAAAATTAGTCATATAATGTAAAATATAGATGCTGGTGACAGTCAAAATCATGTGTCAAACATACAGCACTTGACCCTTTAACTCTTTACTAAATGACAAAATTTTAGACTGGTCCAAATTCAAAGATTTTGCAGACCACAAAATAAATGAGGCTCATAAAATGAAGTTAGTTTTGGAAAGTGTAGAAAACATTGTGGGTAAAGGAGAAAATGCTGGTTACCAACATTTTCTCTTTTTCCCCCACAATGATTTCACAAGGCTTTTCCTCCAAGTTTGTCGGGATTGTGTGGTAAAGAGTTAACAAACAATCTCTGGCTTTGACAACCCTGAGATATAAGCCTTTTGAAAACACTGTGGGACTAAATAGCATTTTCTCCATTTCCAACAATGTTTTCTACCCTGCCAGAAATAAATTTTAATTTTTGACTTGCGTTTATTTTGCCATAATTATGCAAGTGCTTTCTGCAAGTGTTGTCTGCAAGTGGACCAGTCTAAAATTTTGTCATTTGGTAAAATGTTCAGAAAGAAGGAGCAAAAAATTTGCTCTGATGCATGATTGGATCCCACATTCATTAGTTTTTGCTTCAATCCAGATATCATGTAGGTATTCCTCAGCAGAGAAAATGGCTTAACCCAAAAGGGCTTATCACGGCACAACTGAAGTCTTTTTACTGCAAGTTTAGATCACCGCTGTGCAGTCAGGGTCCGTATTCACCAACTCTTTACCAGACAACAAAATTTTTGACTGGTCCATATTGAAAGTACTTGCAGATGACAAAAAAATGTAATTCAAAAATTGAAATTTGTTTCATGCAGGGTAGAAAACATTGTACCAGCATTTTCTCCTTTTTCCACAATGTTTTTAAAAGGCTTCAATCTCCGGTTCATACAAACCTGGGATTGTTTTGTGAAGGGTTAATTATCTCAAGCAAACAGGGAACCACTGTAATTATGAATCAGTATAGAGCACACCTGGATTTCTTGGAAGAGAGAGATCAAGCATTAACTTGGTAGATACTTCATTAGCAGACTTTATAAAAAGGTTGTTTACCATGTCTTTCTAGTAAACAAGTTTTTTGAGAATTTTCCCACGTCAAAGGCCATCGGTTTTAACAGTATATAACTATATATAGTGCAACAAAATTTGAAACTGGACCACATTGAAAGTACTTAGAGATGACAAAGTGTAATGTGGCTCAAATAGCAAGATTTGTCCTTATGTCAGAGTTATGTATTAAACTGCACAGAGTGTTGCATCACTTTAACCCATTACAAAACAACAAAATTTTAGACTGGACCAAATTGAAAGCATTTGCAGACGACAAAATAAAAGTGACTGAAAATTTGAAATTTGTTTTGTGTAGAGTAGAAAACATTGTGGGAAAAGGAGAAAATGCTGGTTACCAGCATTTTCTCCTTTTCCCACAATGTTTTCTAAAGGCTTCTTTCTCAGGGGTGTCAAAAGTAGGGATTGTGTGGTAATGGGTTAATCTCAGATCTAGCAATATGCTTTTTTGCACTTAAGGTATTACCATCCTACCGCTTCGTGTGTAACATGAAGTGTAACATGGAATAAAATTTCTTTCTAGTTGACAACTAATAAGAATTTATACGGATATAAATATAAACACTTTTGCACATTTCTAACCGAGCAGAAATTCTTTTTATCTCTTTCTTGAAATTATTTGTTGATACTTTTGTTAGTTTCCGGAAAAGGGGAGTAATTATTATCTCCCTTTGTAATGAGAATCTAGTGCTTTTAGATTTATAAATGATAATTCTAAGAAGGAAAATAAGGAAATTTGGCTCAGTTGAATTAGTACAAGAACTGTTTTAATCATAGCAAAATTTGTAGGATAATATTATGGTGGAAATAGCAGCTGTTTTCCATTAGGAGGGTTCTTTCCTTACCTATAATAACCAAGACATCTTAATTTGCAATGGAGTAACATTTTTGGATGTTGAAAGGTTAAATCATGAGAAGCCTTACTGCAATTACTACAAAAACATGTTTTCATACCTATGTTGTCTACTTATGAAGCAGTTACATGGATAATATTAATTTTGTATTTACAAAAAATATTTACTTTTGAACTTTGTTAACCCATTACCACACAATCCCTACTTTTGATGCCCCTGAAAAAGAAGCCTTTAGAAAACATTGTGGGAAAAGGAGAAAATGCTGGTAACCAGCATTTTCTCCTTTTCCCATGATGTTTTCTACCTTTCAAAAAACCAATTTCAAATTTTGTATCACTTTTATTTTGTCGTCTGCAAATGTTTTCGATTTGGACAAACCTAAAATTTTGTCGTTTGGTAATTAGTTAAAGTAGTTCTTGTACATGGGGTCAATATTTACATGTTTCATAGTTGTAGTTAACTTCTATATATGGAACAAAAGTTTTCAGAATGTTTGATATTTTCTTATTACAGCCATTTGTCTTTCATTTCCAGTGCAGCATTAAATTTTGTGTGGTTTTCTTTTCATGGTGAATGCTTAAGACTGTACTCTACAGCATTTCATACCATTGTGTCCTATGTATAAATCCATTTCGTCACATGCCAGTAGACCAGAGCTCCACATAGAGGGATTGATTTTGATTTCAAAGATTAAAATATCAATAATTCTCCACTAAAGCCTGTTACAGGTACTCATTACAACCGTCTCAGCGAGACAATTCTAATGAGTACCCACAACATAGGTTTGGAAGAGACATAATGGATTTAGAATGCCATCATTCCCTCTTATCTGGAGCTCTGCAGTACAATTTGCCACTGAGCCACTAAGGACCCCTATGACAGAATGTACCAGCAGTACAAGAGGCAAGTCTTGGGATTCAGTTATAATTGAAATTCAGAATGGTTAGCACATAAAGACACAGTGGGATTTTTTGCATTTCAGACTGAAAATAACTGCCTCCATTTCATCACTTTAGTCACATCTCTCTGAGCTTCCTAAACTATTTATTTTGAAATCTATTATGTTGACCTTTAAACCATATGCTGCCATGGGCTACTATTAGTAGACTTTTAAGGACAATGTAGATCACAAACTGTGCAGTCAGTCGGTCCATCCATCTGTCGGTCAGTTAACCAGTCAATCAGTCAGTCAGTCAGTCCATCCTACATGATTTTCCATCTACTGTATTTGAGAAATGATATCAGCTTTTCCAACAAATATGTATGACTTTATCTGTTAACTCTTTACCAAACAACAAAATTATAGACTTGTCAAAATTGTAAGAACTTGCAGACCACAAAATTAAAGTGACTGAAAATAGTGAAAAATCAAAATTCCTTTTAGGAAGGGAAGAAAACATTGTGGGAAGAGGAGAAAATGCTGGTTACCAGCATTGTCTTCTTTTCCCACAATGTTTTCAGAAAGCTTTTTTCTCAAGGTCGTTAAAAGTTGGGATTGTGTGGCAAAGGGTTAATCTACATTGCCAAATAAATTAAGATGATTCTCACAAAAAAATTTGAACTGCAATCAAATAGCAATTGAATAAGTAGTACAGATAACTGTCCCCAAAGGCGATGTTACTTTTGGACTGGTCACCTCTGGTACGGTGAACAGTAAATGTCCAAATATGAAAAAGATCACCGGGGCGTCTCATTATTGAGACTATTGAATAAGGGACGTCACCATTGGCTAGAAATACTCGTTCATTTCACAGTTTAAGGGTTATACAATCAATCATCAAACAATGCCTTAATTCATTATTGCTTCAAGTGTTGGAATATTCATCAAAAATTTAAATTAGCTGCAATAAATCATATCATACATTAATTAGGAAAGACAAATCAAAGGCTTTAAAAAAAAAATCAAAGCACTGAAAGTACTGAAAGATCAGTCATTCTCCCAAAAAGTCCCTTTTAACCCATTACCACACAATCCCTACTTTTGACGCCCCTGAAAAAGAAGCCTTTAGAAAATATTGTGGGTTACCAGCATTTTCTCCTTTTTTCACAATGTTTTCTACCCTTCACAAAACAAATTTTAAATTTTCAGTCACTTTTATTTTGTCGTCTGTAATTCCTTTAAATTTGGACAAACCTAAAATTTTGTCGTTTGGTAATGGGTTAACCTTTTACCAAGCAATCTAGAGATGGAACAAGCCTAATGGAGATTTTTGAAAAAAATATGGAAAAAGAAGAAAATGCTAGTCACCAGCATTTTCTTCTTTTCCAAAAATATTTTTAACACTTTCAAGTGGCTCACTTGAAATTTTGTGTCTTTCCTTGGTTTCATCAGTACCATCTGTACAAAATCAGGGTTCTGCTTTGTCTTGCATTTAAGGACAAACCAACACAACTAACAATGCAAGTCACATTGATCCAGAATTTGCAAAATTTCTGAAAACAATGTGTTAAAAGAATGAATTGCTTGCTGCAAGTTTTTCATATAAATACCAGTGTTAACCTTTTTCCATGTACATTATCCCAACTTTTGAAACCTTGGAAACGAAGAGTCTTTTGAAAAGGCTGTGGGTAAAAGAGAAAATACTGGTAAACTTTCTCCATAAACTGCCATGCTTTCTGCCCAGTCAATTCAAAACTACATCCACAATTTAAGCCATGTTGGATATGATATCTATAATAGTCTCAATAATGAGACGCTATGGTGATCTTTTTCTTATTCGGACATTTACTGTGCACCATACTGTCTCAAGTCCAACATTAATTTTCCGGTAGCAAACATAGAGCGCTATACTGACTTTCTGTTTCGTCAGTTTTATCTGTATTGCAACGAAATGCAACTAACTCCTAGTAATAAGCATGACCAAAGACAAATTGTTAAACCATTCATTATATATGAGCTTGTAGAAGTCCTTTGAGACATGTAAATCTCGAAAAAATCACTGACAAAATTTATTGTGCGTGGCGGCTATTTTGCATCTCTTCGGGATCGTAAACCACTCAAGTGACAAATGAAATGTACAGTTTTCTCTCACGTTCTGCATTAAATTAAAAATATTTGTATTTCAAACAAAGGATTATTGAATACGCATTAGCAACAGTATCTTTAAATCCTACTTATGTGCTGTATTTGCGAAATTATAAGAGTTCAAAAGTGTGCACAAAATCTGTATGGAACTTTCAACTGATTTTGTCTTGATTGTCTCTGTACCCAGAGGTGACCAGTCGAAAAGTAACATCGCCTTTGGGGCAGTTATCTGTACTAATGTCTATAAATCCCAGGGGGTGGGAGGGGTGGGGGGGATGGGGGGGGGGGGGTTTAGGGGGAAATCTAAAATTATGTATGTGATGTGGTAAAGAACTGAACTTTAAATCATATCATCCCTATTGCTTTTACCAAAATGTTTCCAAAGTCCTCATCTGCAAACTAGTTTTATGAAATATGGAGTTAACCCCTTACCATGCGATGCCGAGTTTTAACTATCCTGAAGAAGATTAACTCTTTACCACACAATCCCGACTTTTAATGACCCTGAGATAGAAGCCTTTTGAAATCATTGACGGAAAAGTTTCCAATTTTAAAGCCATATTAATAAAAATTTGTCATCTGCAGATGCTTTCAATTTGGACTGGTTTACAATTTTGTTGGTTGGTAAAGAGTTAACAGACTGATACCAGTCTATCAGTCTAGTAACATACAAAGTTTTTGATTAACCATAACACAAACTTTTACCAACCAGACCTTTGATTTCAAGACCCCAAGAAAAAAAAAGGCGCTTGAAAAACACTAAGGAAAAAGGAAATGCTGATGACTACCATTTTCTCCTTTTCATATACCTCAAAGTTTTCCTCCCTTTCAATGAAAAATCTGTCTGATTCCTTCTCAAAATATCAGATTCTTAAATTTTGTTATATGGTAAACTTAATCTCTGATTCATATGGAAAAGACAGATCAGGAAAGATATTGATAAGCATGATTCAGTTAAGATTTGATCCCCAGATATATAAAAGGTAACGTAATACTGTCATAAAATAAAGATCCATATAGATAGAAAAAATATTTACATACAGTCTGTAGCCATTGTATAGAAATTCCTGTATTTATCTAAATTTCACTTAAAATCCGTTACAAGAGATGACACTGACGAAAATGCATGGCTCAAGTTCAGTCAGTGATAAACAATACCTTTACCACAGACAAGCCCATATAAAAGAGATATGTCACATTCCTTTATCCCTTTTACAACAAGTGGTAATTACAGTGAGGTCTTTTTAACTCATTACCAAACATCAATTTTTTAGGCTTGTCCAAATCCAAAGCACTTGCAGACGACAAAATAAAAGTGACTGAAAATTTGAAATTTTTTTTCGTGAAGGGTAGAAAACATTGTGGGAAAAGGAAAAAATGCTGGTTACCAGCATTTTCTCCTTTTCCCACAATGTTTTCTAAAGGCTTCTTTCTGTGGGGCGTCAAAAGTAGGGATTGTGTGGTAATGGGTTAACTCTTTACCAAACGACAAATTTGTGAACTGATCCAAATTGAAAGCATATCCAGGCAACATAATAAATTTTTCTCAAGAATTTAAATTTGTTTTGGGAAGGGTAGAAAACATTATAGGGAAACGAGAAAATGCTGGTTGTCCAAATTCAAAGCATTTGCAGACAACAAATTGAATGTGAGTCTAAATATACCGTAAAACTTGTCTTTAATAGGGTAGAAAACATTGTGGGAAAAGGAGAAAATGGTGGTTACCAGCATTTTCTCCTTTTTCGACTATGTTTTCAAAAGCCTTCTTTTTCTCTGTCATAAAATGTAATCCTTGAGCACAAAAAGATTAATTTTCCATCTTATCATTTTGGAAAAATACCCATCCTGTCATGTGTTTTCGAATTAACCTAACAAGCAAGGTTAATTTTCTTTCATTAATATTGTCCTGTTTTTTTTCAACCACACAACAAAATTTTAGGATGATCCCAATTTAACCCTTTACCTGATATGCCAATTTGAGGCTCTTCCATTTCAGCAGCAAATAAAGATTATGATGTCAAAAATATGGACAAATATGGATACAGATATCTGATTAACCCTTTACCAAACAACAATTTTTCAGACTGGTCCAAATTGAAATCACTTGCAGACGTCAAAATAAACATAACTCAAAAATTGAAATTTATTTCAAGCAGATTCGAAAACATGGTGGGAAATGGAAAAAATGCTGGTTGTAAGCATTTTCTCCTTTTCCCACAGTGATTTCTAAAGGCTTCTATCTCAGGGTCGTAAAAACCAGGGATTGTTTGGTGAAGGGTTAAGTGGAAAACATCGTGGGAAATGGAGAAATTGCTCGTTACGAGCAATTTCTCCTTTTCCCACAATGTTTTCAAAAGCTGTCTGTTGTTAATGCGTCAAAATGAGTATCTATGGAGTAAAGGGTTAAAACATCTGCAGATGACACATTAAAACTGACTTGGGCAAAGGTACAGTTGCCTTTGCAAAAAGAGTTAATCACAATTAGAATGCATTAGAGTTTCTGATCTTGGATTTCTGGTATCTGATATTTGTTTAGAATTTTAGGCAATGAAAAGAAAATTCTGCATTTTTTTCATAAGGTCCTTACTTTGACTTCAATCTATACCATAAATCTTTGCAAAAATACTTGTTAACACATTACCACACAATCCCTACTTTTGAGGACCCTGAAAAAGATGCCTTTAGAAACATTGTGGGAAAAGGAGAAAATGCCGTTAACCAGCACTTTCTCCTTTTCCCATAACATTTTCTTCCCTTCACGAAAAAAATCAAATTTTCAGTCACTTTCATTTAGTTGTCTGCAAAATTAATGCTTTCAATTTGGACAAGCCTAAAATATTGTCTTTTGGTAAAACTCAAAATAATTTAAGAATCATTGTACAAAACATGCATAAACATTGTAGCAACAACAGAAATTCTCCATTTATTACAATCCTTTCCCAAAAAATATGCTCTAGCAATTGAAAATGCCTTCTGCATGGGGTTAGAGAATGTGGCCGAAATGTTGAAATTCATTTTAAAAGACCAACATTATCTCCTCTTTCAATCCCTTTTTCCCCATAATGTTTTCAATATTTTCTTGGTTAGGGTCATTATAACTCAGGATTGTGTGGTAAAGGGTCAAACTACTACATTAATTCCTTACCAAATAACAAAATTTTAGACTTGTCTAAATTGAAAGCATCTGCAGATAACAAAATTAAGTCGACTCAAAAATTGAAATTTGGTCTGGGAGGGTAGAAATGGGTTAATAAAAAATGTGTGGCAAATTGTGAAATAGTAAAAAAATACACTACGGGTGAAATTTCAAAATTTCTTCAAGAAATTCTTCATTGCATTGGATAAGGAAATCCAAGATCAGACTATAAAGTCTATGTAGCCTGGTTTGTATATACTACCCACAAAATGCAAAAACGCACTAAGAAACCTAAAATTGAACAAAATAGAAATTGTTGGCTGAGTCACTTCAGGGGTGCAGTTTTCTCAGTGTGTGCTGTCTTAAACCACATTAATTTTTCTCAGTCAGTTCTGTATGTGCACTTTAACAGTTCAAATACCTTCATTTTTTCAATGAAAGAAGAAGAATGGCTATGTCACTAATGCAAACAACATCCGCTTTAATCCTTTACAACTCTGGTTTTAATGATATTGTCATAGAAGTCTTTTGAAAACACTATGGGAAAAGGAGAAAATGCTGGTTCCCAGCATTTTCTCCTTTTCCCACAATGTTTTCTGCCCTGCTGGTAACAAATTTCAATTTCCAAGTTACATTTATTTTGTCATCTGCAAGTGCTTTCAGCTTAGACTAGTTTAAAAATTTTGTTGGTTGGCAAAGACATAATTATAACATCTCTATTTATTATCTCGGTTTGTGTATCTTGACCCTTAACCCATTACCATACAATCCCTACTTTTGACGACCCTGAGAAAGAAGCCTTCAGAAAACATTGTGGGAAAAGGAGAAAATGCTGGTAACCAACATTTTCTCCTTTTCCCACACTGTTTTCTACTCTTCACAAAACAAATTTCAAATTTTCAGTCACTTTTATTTTGTCGTCTGCAAATGCTTTCAATTTGGACCAGTCTAAAATTTTCACATGTGGTAAAGAGTTAAAATTGTATGTTCTGAAATATTCATCTAAATAATCACATTTAACTCTTTACCAAACGACATTATGTTAGACTGATCCAAATTCAAAGCATTTTGCAGGCAACAGAATTAATGTGCCTGAAAAATTGAAACTTGTTTTGAGAAGGTTAAAATAACATTGTGGGCAAAGGAGAAAATGCTGGTAACCAGCATTTTCTTCTTTTCCCACAATTATTTTCCAGAAGGCTTCTTTCTCATGAAAACCAGGCACTGTCTGTTAATGCATCTGTTTACTGGAGAAAAAAATTTTAGGTTTGTCCAAATTGAAAGCATTTGCAGACAACATAATATTATTTAACTCCTTACCAAACGACAAAATTATAGACTGGTCTGAATTGAAAGCATTTGTAGACGACAAAATGAATGTGTCTAAAGAACTGGTTTGGGAAGGGTAGAAAACATTGTGGTACAAGGAGAAAATGCTGGTTACCAGCATTTTCTCCTTTTCCCACAATGTTTTTAACCCTTTACCCCATAAGGCATTCCTATGGTATCTCTAATTGACCCTAGATAACAGCAAGGATGAAGCTGTTTCTTATGTGTATATGACACCTTTTGATACCATAGAAAACATTGTGACAAAAGGTGAAATTGCTCGTCACGAGCAATTTCACTTTTTGTCACAATGTTTTCCAAAGGCTCCTACAAGCAATGCGTGGAAATGAGTATCTATGAAGTAAAGGGTTAAAGGCTTCTATCTCAGGAATGAATGAATGAATAGCGTTTTAAGGCCCGTCAACAACTTAGGTCATATTGGGCACACTTACTTAGTAAACAATAATGCAAGGTGAAAAAAATAACATACTATCAAACCGCGATAACTGTGGCCTTTGTTTACAAACACTGGATCAGTTCAAAACAAACAAATAGGGAATACCAGGGACGAAGCAGTTACTTATTGGTAAATTTCAACATAGACATGCAAGTAACGCTGTGGTGCAGTGATCAAAGGCACTCTGCTACCGCCCAAACGGATCGACTTCGAGTCACAGAGGTTTTTTTTTCAGTAAAGCATTTTTTTTTTAGCTAATGTCAATGGTTACATTATTTTTATGACATCATAGTGAATATTTTTACTTTTACAGTGAAAATGAAGCAAGTTTCGATACTGCCAGAGCACGGGATGAGAGTTGCACACTTACCATTTTATTGTTGAGTCAGTCCTATAGAAATATGCTTTAAAAAAAGAAGAATAAATTGAATAAAAAAAGAAGAATGAAATGAATAAGAATAAAATGTAATAGTAACAAAAGAATATCAATGACAAAAAAAAATGATGTACACGTCCAAAAAAGGAAGAAGAAAGGATAAAGAAAAGAAACATAAAAGACATTCAAACAAGGAAAAGCAAAGTATGGAGAGGAAAAAAAAGAAAAGTAAAGCGAAAACCGAAAAAAAAAAATGCAACATGCTTCCTTAAAAAAAAAAGTGGGTCTGACGGCTCGAACGAGGAACGCCTGCTTTAGGGGCAGTGATGTTATCCATTACACCACTGGTCACTTAGTACAATGGAGAACTTGTAAAAGTTTTAAGCCTTTTCAATTTACATTTTAACTAAAATTATCGGATAATTTACCTGACCTTCCCGTATACGAAAATAGAATGGTCTGAATTATTGTAAACAAAGGCCATCGTTATCGCGTTCCATTAATACATGTGCAACAACGTAAGACAAACATGATAAATGAGGAATGGACAAGACACAAAACAATGTCCCTTTTGTTGCCTTTTACGACATGCATGCTGTCATGTTTGTTCTGCCAGACGAAATGGCAGATGTGACGATCTCAGGACTGCAGTGGTTTATTCTTATACCCCCGATTACGATTAAACCACATGATTAAACCACATAGAGAAAACCTTTTCATAAAATGTTTACCTATCTTTCAGCACCTCTCTTTATTCCACCCACACCCTTATACCTTTTGACTTCCTGAACTCATTATCAAACGACAAAATTTTAGGTTTGTCCAAATTGAAAGCATTTGCAGACGACAACATAAAACTGACCGAAAATTTGAAATTTGCTTTGTAAAGGGTAGAAAACATTGTGGGAAAAGGAGAAAATGCTGGTTACCAGCATTTTCTCCTTTTCCCACAATGTTTTCTAAAGGCTTCTTTCTCAGGGTCATCAAAAGTAGGGATTATGTGTTAATGGGTTAAAGAAATTAGCAATAAAGAAATGTGAACAGTACCAGCAGTACTGGTTACCAGCATTTTCTGTTATTCCCCAAAATATTTTTAACTCTTTACCAAACGGCAAAATCTCAGACTGTTCCAAATTGAAAGCATTTTCAGACAATATAATTAACGTAACTCAAAAATTTCAATTTGTTTCTTGCAGGGTAGAAAACATTGTGGGAAAAGGAGAAAACGTTGGTTACCAGCATTTTCTCCTTTTCCTACAATGTTTTGAAAAGTGTTTTTTTTTTTCCCAGGGTCGTTAAAATTTGGGATTGTGTGGAAAAGGGTCAAGAGCCGTCTTACTAGGAGTTGTGAAAATGGGGGACTGTGTTGTAACAGGTTAATTCTTGCATCATGTGTTTTATATCTGATAATACCTTCGAACATCACTGGTTACATATTTCCTTTTTAACCAACTTTTTTCAGGACTTATAGTCGCCTTTGTGGACTTTGTAGATTAAGATCCGACTGCACAAAACATGCAGACTGATTCTTTTTATCTACACTGTCCCATTTTGTTGAGACAAACTGGGCCAGAGCAACTTTGAAACTCCAACTATTTTGGTCTCATTTGTAGACTGAAAAAGTTTGTCTGGTTTACAATATTTTAGGGTGGTCCAAATTGAAAGCATTTGCAGACGACAAAATAAAAGCGACTGAAAAGTTGAAATTTGTTTTGTAAAGGGTAGAAAACATTGTGGGAAAAGGAGAAAATGCTGGTTACCAGCATTTTCTCCTTTTCCCATAATGTTTTCTAAAGGCTTCTTTCTCAGAGACGTCAAAAATAGGGATTGTGAGGTAATGGGTTAAAAGTTTCCAGGAAACAATTACCGGGCATGATTAATATAAGTTGTATGAACTTGTTTAACATTTCATGTAAAACAAATAACTTTAAACAAAACATTTCCTTTAAAAGTATTTTATAACCATTTCCTTCACATAGAAACATTCTTAATTAATTACATCAGGGGCCAATTTCACCAATTTTTCTTACTTAATACTGAAAATCTTTCCAAAGTAATGGCAGGTTCTCTTGTATAAACTTGGCATTGCAGTTATCACCAGAGTTGGAAAGGGCTATAACTCTGATCTTATTGACTGGGTATTTCCCTAAATCAAACTTCACATAGACTTGATGTTTATATTGTTGTGTACAAAACATGAATCTGTAACACCAATGTAGTCAACAGACAACAGAAACTATTTATGCAAGTGCAGGATATTGATATATAATTTGTATTAGTACCTTTGAAAGTGTCAATCCTGCCTGGCGTCAATCTTTATAGGCTATGTTCAATATGACATCCGATTTGGGCAATTACGACGTCAAGTCTGTCTGAAATTATTGATCATGTTCCTACATGTTTCCTGGGCAATGGAGCTGATCTCTCTCCCGATGGCACTTTAAGTTCATCTGTATTTGCTGATGTGGGTCTGTATACGCTGCATCCTTCAAGTAACCCCACAAGAAAAAGTCAAGGAACATGATTAATAATTTCAGACAAAGACTTGACGTCGTAATTGCCCAAAACGGATGTCATATCGAACATAGCCTATAAAGATTGACGCCAGGCAGGATTGACACTTTCAAAGGTACTAATACAAAATAATTATATTGATATAAAATTTGTTTTGTCTGCTATGCAGATACGTATTCGCTTTAGTTGTGTTTTAAGTTTTGACGAAACCAGAATGGTTTAGAAAGGGGACAGATATTATGAAACACCCTGTATATGGCCTGCAACTTGCAAAAAGGGGCATTCCTATATTTGGGTAAAGTGTGGTTTCAGATCAGCATGTGCAGTCAGCACAGGCTAATCTAAAACCACACTTTCCGTTTTCATGTGATATTTTGTTCTAAATAAGTCCACAATAACACAAAATCTAATGTACTTATAAAATGCCATCTTGGATTAGCCTCCGCAGGCTGATTCAAGACAACACCCTACACAAATGTTTGAATGCCCCTTTTCGCATGTTCAGGCCACATAATATTATGTTCTTGTCAAATCCTATGCTTTAAAGGTTAGCCATGGTCTATTTTTGTGGTTGTTTCTCCACTAACAGAGAAAACAGTCACATAATTAAAATAGAGCTACCCTCCAAAACTATAATAATTTATGGACAGCTTTGATACTTTATGTGCCCTCTAACACTATGGGAGAGGTATAAATGGATAAATATTGAAATTGTTTTTGCACTTACAGGCCAAAAACGGGAAGAGGTTGTTCAGGAAAAAAAAACAACAATCATCAGCCAATCAGAATATATCTTTCCTTCTAAGCACAGAAAACTAGAGATAAGCTAGAGTGTTTGGCTATAATATATACCCCCTTTTTCACTGACTCATGTTGGAACATTAATTTTACTTGTTTGCTTGCAAACACTTCCATATAGCTTAGATCTTGATGAATCAGATACACAGGTATTTCAGCTATGCTTCATGTCCACTTTCAGACAAAATCTTACAATAAAGAAACAAACACACCCCTTTCTCTCTCTGTATCATGTTTTCTATTTCTCTCTCTCTATCATGTGTTCTATCTTTTCTTTCTTAACTCTTTACCACAAGACAAAATTTTACATTGGTCCAAATTGAAAGCATTTGCAGACGACAAAATAAAGGTGACTGAAAAATTGAAATGTGTTCTGGGAAGGGTAGAAAAACACTGTGGGAAAAGGAGAAAATGCTGGTTACCAGCATTTTCTCCTTTTTCTACAGTGTTTTCAAAAGGCTTCTTTCTTAGGGGCGTCAAAAGTAGGGATTGTGTGGTAATGGGTTAATCCCGACTTTAAAAGATCCTGAGAAAGAAGTTTTTTGAAAACATTGTGGGAAAAGGAGAAAATGCTGGTAACCAGCATTTTCTCCTTTTCCCACAATATTTTCTACCCTTCCAAAACCAAATCTCAAATTTTCAGTCACATTTATTTTGTCGTCTGCAAATGCTTACAATTTGGACTGGTCTAAAATTTTCTTGTGTGGTAAAGAGTTAATGTGACTTGTCACACAAAAAGGGACATCTGAGAACTATGACAAGAGTCAATCCTGATCAGACTGCACTGATTGCACAGGCTGACCAGGGTTGACACTTTTGGCTTTTATGATATCTTCTGTATGAAAAGTGGTCAATCTACCTTACTATACAATCACTTTAGATCTATCAACTTAACTCATTACCAAACGACAATATTTTTGGCTCATCCTATCAAAAGCATTTTGCAGACAACAAAATAAAAGTGACTGAAAAATTGAAATTTGTTTTGTGAAGGGTAGAAAGCATTGTGGGAACCAGCATTTTCTCCTTTTTCCACAATGTTTTCTAAAGGCTTCTTTCTCAGGGTCGTCAAAAGTAGGGATTGTGTGGTAATGGGTTAAACTGACCTGTACCATCTTTGATCTGTTTTCATCTAATTGATGCAGGAAAATTCCAGGATTGTCCTTTTTTTTGTATGAAGGTTCACATTTATATCATTATCACACAAAATGAAAATTCAAACTTCTCTAAATTGAAACCACTTTTAGACAATACGGCAAGAATGATAAGATTTATCTTTGGGGAGGCAGAAAACAACAAGGGAAAAGAAGAAAATGATAATAACAGACATTCTTCTCCCTAACATATAATGTGTTTTCAATACTCTTTTTGCTAATGATTATAACAAGTAAGGGTAATGTAATAAAAAGTTTACCCTTTACCACACACTCCCAACTTTTAACAACCCTAAGAAAGCAGCATTTTCTCCTTTTTCCCACCAATATTTTTACCCTTTCACAGAAACATTGTGTCATTTCAGCCACTATGAAATTATCGTCTGCAAATGCTTTCATTCGGACCAGTATAAAATATTGTTGTTTGCTAAATGATTAACGCATTAACAAACTACAAAATTTTAGGCTTGTCCAAATCAAAAGCAGTTGCAGACAACCAAATAAAAGTGACTGAAAATTTGAAATTTATTTTGTGAAGAGTAGAAAACATTGTTGAGAAAGGAGAAAATGCTGGTTAGCCTCCTTTTTTTCTCCTTTTTCCACAATGTTTTCTGAAGACTTTTTTCTAAGGGTCGTCAAAAGTAGGGACTGTGTGGTAATGGGTTAAGAAATTTCCACCTGCAAACTGCCCTTTACGCCTGGACACAGACCATGTTGGGAAACATAATGACAATTTTAGAATTCATTTTGTTATGAGAAATTTCTCCTTCCATACATGTTTTTGCAAAATAACGCTGAGAATAGAAGGGTTAACTCTTTACCACACAATCCTGACTTTTAACGACCCTGAGAAGGAAAGCTTTTGAAAACATTGTGGGAAAAGGAGAAAATGCTGGTAACCATGTTTTCTACCCAGCTGGAAACATATTTCAGTTTTTGAGTTACATTTATTTTGTTGTCTGCAAATGCTTTCAATTTGAACCAGTCTAAAATTTTGTCATCTGGTAAAGGGTTAAACTGATAAAAAGCCAAAAAAAAGCTTAACTCCTGGAATAAGACCTACATAGTTGCAATTTCAAAGTTGTTTGTATTTAATACCTCAGCAATATGCAAACGGCCGATCAAAGATCAGAATGTGACTTCTGTTCAGTCTCATCTTGATCTACACTGAAAGCGAAAGTAACTTGAGTTGCGAAAGGCCCGCAAAAATTTGACCAAGAACAGTTGGGAAAAGGCAATGTATTTCTACAGATGCACCATGCTGATTTCAATCACAAGTAAACAAGGGAGAAAAAAAAAGATACATTGAATTAAAAATACCTGGAGTTACCTCCCTTCAATGCATAATATTAATGCCCCATCAAAATAGGCATACAAGAGTTAACCCTTTACCACACAATGACAACTTTTGATGACCTTTGGAAAGAAGCCATTTGAAAACATTGTGGGAAAAGGAGAAAATGCTGGTTACCAGCATTTTCTCCTTTTCCCACAGTATTTTCAAAAGGCTTCTATTTCAGGGTCGTAAAAACCAGGGATTGTTTAGGAATGGGTTAAGTTTGGACCAGTCTACTTTTTTGTCGTGTGGTAAAGACTTAACGCTGTAACACAGCTTGTCCAAGTTGAAAGCATTTGCTAACAACAATTCAAGATCAACCCACATTGCACAACTGCTAGAGTGTTGGACGTGAAAAAGTGATTTTCAGGTCACTTGAAAGTGTGGGTTCGGTTCTGCAGGCATGCCATCTAAAAATTACTAGACTAATGGTCCTTCTGATGAAATTTTAAAACAAGGACCAGTCTGACGGTGCTATACATGAGCACATTCAAGAGCCAGGAGTAACTTGGGATGGGTTTTTTCCTGTATATGCACTATCCCACTTAACAATACTACCACCCTTTATTAGCGATGATGTAAATAATATTAATAATATAATAATTATAATAATAAATAATATTAATAATATTAGCGATGATGTAAATAAATTGAAATTCATTCATTCACAACAATTTAAATCTGCCTCATATAACCCTTTTCCACACAATGCCAACTTTTGACGACCTTGAGAAACAGAACTTTTGGAAACATTGTGGGAAAAGGAGAAAATGCTGGAAACCAGCATTTTCTCCTTTTCCAATAATGTTTTCTACCCTCTTTCTACATCCTCCACAACTTTAACAACATTAAAAATTTGCGTCAACATATGCCTTGGATTTACACAAGTCTAAATTTTGTCATGTGGTAGAGGATTAGGAGGGGTCGGAAACATTGTGGGAAAATGAAAATATGCTTGGAACATGTAATTTCTACAATTTCCACAAAATTTTCACAAGGATTAATTCTTGAGGCCATTAAAACTCTTGGGCAGAGAGTCCAAAACAAGGTTTTTTGAAAATATTGTGGGTACAGAGTTACAGGAGACCACTCTTTCATGCATGACGTCATCCTGGTTTTAAATAGAGTACCTAACAATATAGCCTTGGGAGAATTTTCTCTAGTTCAGTGGTTATGGTGTTGGCTTTTCACCCGGGTGCCCGGTCCCTGTATTTCTGCTATGTATTTGTTCATTTTTTTCTTTGTTACAGACGTACGATGGAATTGGTCCAGGATTGGCCACTGAACCATTAAAACACATTTGTTGTCCAAAAATAGACATTCTGCCTATTAACTCATTACCACACAATAATATTTTAGGCTGGTCCAAATCGAAAGCATTTGCAGACGACAAAATAAAAGTGACTGAAAATTTGAAATTTGTTTTGTGAAGAGTAGAAAACATTGTGGGAAAAGGAGAAAATGCTGGTTACCAGCATTTTCTCCTTTTCCCACAATGTTTTCTAAAGGATTCTTTCTCAGGGGTGTCAAAAGAAGGGATTGTGTGGTAATGGGCTAAGGCTTTAAGTCAGCAATAAGTGATGACTTTTAGAGGGGCTGTGTTGCGGAAGACCATTCCTTCATGCATGGCCTCATCCAAGTTTAATCACAATACCTAACAACTGCATTAGGGAGGATTCTCTTTAGTCTAGTGGTTATGGTGTTGGCCTTTCGTCCGGGCGTTCAAACCCTGCCCGGTCCCTGCATTTCTGCATTTGATGCATTTGTTTCTTTGTTACGACCTTGTTTGTAGGTACAGGAGAAAATTACAATAATAAGCTGGTAGACTGATAGTTAAAAAGTTGTATTATATCATGGCAGCTCTTCACCAGACAACAAAATGTTTTGCTGATCCAAATTGACAGCATTAGCAGATGACAAAATATGGCACAAATCAAGGAGATTTGTCTGACATACAGTGGAATACATCATGGAAAAAGACGAATAGCAGAAGTTCCTCCTTTTAAAAGCCTTTATCACCACATTAACTCATTACCAAACAACAATATTTCAGGTTTGTCCAAATCGAAAGCATTTGCAGATGACAAAATAAAAGTGACTGAAATTTTGAAATTTGTTTTGTGAATGATAGAAAACATCGTGGGAAAAGGTGAAAATGCTGGTTACCAGCATTTTCTCCTTTTCCCACAATGTTTTCTAAAGGCTTGACTCTCAGGGTCGTCAAAACTAGGGTTTGTTTGGTAATGGGATAACTATTACCTTACCTCATCACAGGCTGGACAGCGTGGTCGTATCAATTCTGCATAGTGTCTCTCGCAGTACAGTTTCCTTGCATGCTGACAATATGTCAAGTCTACGAGAAGTTCCTCACACGTTGAACACACAAAACATGCTGGATGGAAAAAGACATCAGGACTTAATTTGGTGGCGACTACAACCAATTCACCCTTCTCTATGTCACTGCCGCAATTAGGACAACTCTGAAAATGAAAATATTCATTTACTTGTTTGGAATATATAAGTAATGAATCAAGAGTACAAATTGCTGACTACATAGAGAAACTTTTTAAAAATAGAGTGGAAAATGAGAAACAAGAGCTTTGCAGAGCCAAGCTTTAAGACTAACATGCACAACTGCACATAAAAGAGATTTGTTGTGGTAAGTTTGAGGCAATTCCAATGGAATCTGTTGGAGGAGTTGCATACACAAGAAATTGCTCACAGATGGATAGATGGACAGGAGAAAATGCTAGTAATCAGCCCCTTGTTGTTAAAATTTTTGTGGCAAAAGCATAAAACACCAAATCAGTGTGGGCAGTACAAAACTTACAAGCCTATTTCAATCAAACCAAAAGATGCTTTAAGTAAATGGTTTGCATAATGATGGGCACATGGCACAAACCATACACAAGCTGTCAAGATAAAATTAAAAGTTTGTAGAATGGACACAAAAATTTCCAGTTCATAATTATGTCTTTCCCCAAAAATATTATCATCCATTTGGGCGATAACAAAAATCAATGCATGAACCACTATCCAAAAAGTAGATCATAATGAGTGCCAATTGTCACCATTCATCTTATCTTCAAATCAGTCTGTCTCACCACAACCAGACTAGAACAATTGGCAAACAAAGGTCATCTTTAGCTCCTAATATCAAAGTACTTTACTGTAGACCATAGATCATTTATTCACATTCCATAAACTTGACTGGGTTGGATAGTGCCACATTAACTCTTTATCAAGCCACAATGATTTTAGACAAGTTCAAATTTGTGAGCATTTTGCAAGCAACAAATTAAGTGTGACTAAAAAATTGAAATAAATTTGTCTATGGGATGAAAGAAAACATTGTGGGAAAAGGAGAAAATGCTGGTTACCAGCAGTTTTTTTCTTTTTGCCTCAGTGTTTTCAAAGCCTTCTGTCTTAGGGTCATGAAAAGTCAGGATCGTGTGGTAAAGAGTTAAAATAACAAGTAATCATTGAAGCTTCAGGGATCTCAGACAAGACTTCCGTTTTTACACAAGACAACACTGATTTTTTAAACTCGTTATCAACACCCCCCCCCCCCATACTTTGACAACCCTGAAAAAGAAGCCTTTAAACTCTTTACCAAACAACTAATTTATACACTGGTCCAAACAAAACTAGAGCTATCACTCAACGTGATCATACCCCCCACCAGCTCCTTGCCACCAAACAGGTCTTTGTCACAGAATGCAGAATGGTTGAGTACAAAAGTAAGAGTAGAACATGAGCGGCAAATTGTTGCAAGATACGCCCGTCTTACCCCAAGTTGTTAAGCTGGGGCATGCACCGGACAAAATTCAAGTATGAAAAACGACAAAGGGCAATAACTCAAAAATTAAGGGAGCAGGAGTTATGATTCCTGTGTACTGCACTTCCCCTTGATGAGATCTATCCACCCATGAAATTTCATAACCCTAGCTAGTATAGTTTTGGAGATACGCTCCAGACAAAATTCAAGTATGAAAAACAACAAAGGGCAATAACTCAAAAATTAAGGGTGCAGGAGTTATGATTCCTATGCACTGCACTCCCCCTTGATGAGATCTATCCACCCATGAAATTTCATAACCCTAGCTAGTATAGTTTTGGAGATATTCACCGGACCAAATTCAAGTATTAAAAACGACAAAGGGCAATAACTCAAAAATTAAGCGAGCAGGAGTTATGATTCCTGTGCACTGCACTCCCACTTGGTGAGATCTATCCAGCCATGAAATTTCATAACCCTAGCTAGTATAGTTTTGGAGATACGCTCCGGACCAAATTCAAGTATTAAAAACGACAAAGGGCAAATAACTCAAAAATTAAGCAAGCAAGAGTTATAATTCCTGTGCACTGCACTCCCCCTTGGTGAGATCTATCCACCCATGAAATTTCATACATGCGCTCCGGACAAAATTCAAGTATAAAAAAAACAACAAAGGGCAATAACTCAAAAAATAAGCTAGCAAGAGTTATGATTCCTGTGTACTGCACTCCCCCTCGATGAGATCTATCCACCTATGAAATTTCATAACCCTAGCTAGTATAGTTTTGGAGATATGCTCCGGACAAAATTCAAGTATGAAAAAGAAATATGTCCAGAATCATCAAAGGGCCGTAACTCCATGAAACCTAAATAAACCATAACCAAAATAGGATATGCACATCTCTGCTTCATACTGAGTCTATTTGTGTAGTTTGAACCAAATCTGTCCAATAGTTGATGAGAAAAAGAGCGGACAAGAAATTTCATGAAAGGGCCATAACTCAGTGAAAAATCAATGAACCATAACCAACATTTCATATGCACATCTCTGCTTGATACTGAGTCTACCTGTGAAGTTTGAATAAAATTCGTCCAGTAGTTTATGAGAAATAGAGCGGACAAAAAGCTACAGACCGACCAACCGACCGACCGGCGGACGGACCGACCGACAAGCTGACTCCTATATACCCCCCAAACAGAGTTTTGGGGGGGTATAATAAATGTGATTGAAAAATTGAAATTAGATTTGGGAAGGGTAGAAAACATAGTGTGAAAAGGAGAAAATGCTGGTTACCAGCATTTTCTCCTTTTCCCACAATGTTTTCAAAAGACTTCTACCTCAGGGAGGTCAAAAGTCATCACTGTATGGTAAAGAGTTAAAAATAATGAGGGTAAACAATAGAATAATGTTATCCAATATTTTCTTCTTTTCCAAAAATGTTTTCTGTCCATTGAAAGCAAACCCTAACAATTCAGCTGCATTTAAACCTTCACCACACAATCCCCACTTTCAACATCCCTGTGAAAGAAGCCTTTTGAAAATATTGTGGGAAAAGGAGAAAATGCTGGTAACCAGCATTTTCTCCTTTTCCCACAATGTTTTCCTCTCTTCCTAAAACAAATTTCAACTCTGTAATCACATTTACTTTGTCGTCTGCCAATGCTTTCAACTTGTACCAATCTGTAATTTTGTTGTTTGTTAAGGAGTTAAATTGTCTTCTAAAAAGTGCTTCCAATTCGAAAAAGTCTTAGATTTTGTTCTGTGGTAAGGAGTTAAACTTCAGAATGCTATGATTAAATTAAACTGCTTTTGTGCATGGTGAAAATCAAGATCAGACACACCAGGTGCTGATCTACACTTTCAGAGTCTTTGTGGGATACTCATACAAAATCAGAAAAAAAAAAAGAATTGCAGTGTATTTCGTTTTGCTAAATGAAAATGTTCATTTTGGTATTCTTGAGGTGGGGAAAAAAGTTTATCTAAATTGTAAACATTCCAAGAAATTGGGAATGAAATTTTTTGTAATTTTTACTCTTTATCAAACGACAAATCTATAGACTGGTCCAAATTGAAAGCATTTGCAGACACCAAAATAAATGTGACTGAAATTGAAATTTGATTACGAAAGGGTATAAAACATTGTGGAAACAAGAGAAATTGCTGGTTACCACCATTTTCTTCTTTCCCCACAATTTTTCAAAAGGCTTTTTTTTTCGAAGTCATTAAAAGTCAGGATTGTTTGGTAAAGAGTTAAAGGAGTTTTTGAAATTGTTTGCTGTTATAAATCTATGTTTTTTCAGACATTTGAAAAGCTGTATATATCATGTCTTTGACAAAAAAAAAATGCATCCAAACTGGATAATATCAGTTATTATGGCACAATTTACGGATTTTAGACAGAAACACTTTCACTGGAACAATATTTAGGTAGGTCCTGAAATTTTCTCTGAAATACCTGTCAGCTCCTACTTCTCAATTAATACAAATTAATGACTACCATTTACAGGTCATTAACTTGTAAAAAAAGTTAATGGCTTGGATATTTTTCAAGTTGCCTTCAAGTTCAAAATAAAAACCCATTTCATTCCCACTAGAAAAACAAATCAAGATTAATCCTTCTAATGCCTTTTACAACCTTAGCTATCCTTGCTGCCTGTGTAGATTGAGATTAGACTGCACAAAATTTGCAACTGGTCTTTGATCTACACTGTGTGCTTTGGTGTGACTCTGAAGGAAACAAGCTTGAAGCTGTGAAAAGGATCTCACACATAAAGTTGTTCTAGTGATTGTTTGGTAATGGGTTAAACCATTACCACACAATCCATACTTTTGATGACCCTGTGAAAGAAACCTATAGAAAATAGTGTGGGAAAAGGAGAAAATGCTGGTAACCATCATTTTCTCCTTTCCCACGACATCTTCTACCCTTCAAAAAAATTTCAAATTTTTAGTCACTTTTATTTTGTCGTCTGCAAATGCTTTTGATGTGGACAAGCAAAAGATTTTGTTGTATGGTAAAGATTTAACCCATTACCACACAATCCCTACTTTTGACGACCCTGAGAAAGAAGCCTTTGAAAAACATTGTTGGAAAAGGAGAAAATGCTGGTAACCAGCATTTTCTCCTTTTCCCACAATGTTTTCTACCCTTCACAAAACAGATTTCAAAGTTTCAGTCACTTATTTATTCTGTCGTCTGCAAATGCTTTCGATTTGGACAAACTTAAAATTTTGTCTTTTGGTAATGAGTTAAGGCATCATACATACTGAGGAGTTGGGCGCAGACTTCACAACAGCCATATCCATTGCCATGCTGTCCCTTAACTCCTTGAACACTTTAAATTCTTTAACCTCCGCTGGATATTCAAGCATCTTGCAGTATTCGCTGGATAGATCTTGTTTTGGAAGTTGATATATGAGCTGAATGTCTCGGTATTTTTCTCCTTGTGTGCCTAACCTCGGAACTTTATGGTTTGGCAACTGCTCCATGTACTCTTCTATCTAAAAAAGTTAATGTTATAAAATGTTATTTACGATAGATCTGTTATCAAATGACCACAGACAAACAACTTTTTTGTCTTGCAGCTGAACTGTGAAAAACAGAGAAATTTATGAACAAGAGGGCCAAGATGGCCCTGGATCGCTCACCCTGAAGTTTTGAGAGGATCATAGCCAATTTCCTTTTTGAGGTATTGGAACACTGGACTCAAAATCCTTATTTTGCCAGGCAATTTTCGAAAGGTCACATGTAAAAGTCCTTTCAAAATCTGACCAGCAGTTTCAGAAAAGAAGAATTTTAAGGAGTTTCTTAATTTCTGTATAGTGCAAGTAGCCCCCATTCACCAGAGCAATGTTTCTTGACCTGTCAACACTTCGCGAACAATTTTTGAAAAGGGCCATTCAAGGAACATTTTTGTGAAATTATTTTAAAATCTGAACAGCCGTTTCAGAGAAGAAGAATTTTCAAGAATTTCTTCATGTCCATTTAGTGCAAGTAGCCCCCACTCACCAGAGCCAGGTTTCTCAACGGATCAAAATTTCACGAACAGTTTTTGAAAAGGGTCATCCAAGGAACATGACAGCAGGTTTCAGAGAAGAAGACTTTTCAAGAATTTATTCATTTCAATGTAGTGCAAGCAGCCCCCATTCACCAGAGCCATGTTTCTTGACAAATCAAAATTTCATGAACAATTTTTAACAAGGGTCACCTAAGGAACATCTCTGTGAAATTATTTCAAAATCTGACCAGCCGATTCAGTGAAGAAGAATTTTTAAGAATCTCTTCATTTCCCTATAGTGTAAGTAGCCCCCATTCACCTGAGCCATGAATCAAAATTTCGAGAACAATATTTGAAAAGGGTCAACCAAGAATCATCTCTGTGAAATCATTTTAAAATCTGACCAGCGGTTTCAGAGAAGAAGATTTTTAAAGAATTTCTTAGAAAATTCCATTTGGTTGCCATGGCAACCAGAGTTTTGACGGAATCAAATTCTGTGAACATTTTTTAAAGAGGACCTCCCAAGGTACATTACAGCCAAGTTTTGTCCAAATTGGCCCAGAAGAAGATTTTTAAAATATTTCCTAGAAAATTCCATTTGGCTGCACATGGCAACCAGAGTTTTTGACAGAATCAAATTCTGTGAACAATTTTTAAAGAGGACCTTCCAAGGAACATTCCAGCCAAGTTTGATCCAAATTGGCCAAGCAGTTTAGGAGGAGTTGATGTTTAAAGAATTGTTGACGACACACAAGGGATGACAGACGACGGACGACAGACACTGGGTGATCCTAAAAGCTCCCCTTGAGCATGTTGTGCTCAGGTGAGCTAACAAGAGGGCCAAGATGGCCCTGGATCGCTCACCTGAATTTTTGAGATGACCATAGTCTATTTTTTTTTTGAGGTATTGAAACATTGGAACCAAATTTATAATTTTGCCAAGCAACTTTCAAAAGGTCATCTGTAAAAGTCATTTCGAAATCTGACCATCATTTTCAAAAAGAAGAATTTTTAAGAATTCTTCATTTCTGTATAAGAGCAAGTAGCCCCCATCCATGAGAGCCATGTTTCTTGATGGATCAAAATTTACGAACAAGTTTTGAAAAGGGTCACCCAAGGAACATTTCGGAAAATTTCTTTTAAAATCTGACCAGGGGTTTCAGAGAAAGAGAATTTTCAAGAACTTCATCATGTCCGTATAGTGCAAGTAGCCCCCATTCACAAGAGCCATGTTTCTTGACGGATCAAAATTATATGTACAGCTTTTGAAAAGGGTCACTCAAGGAACATCTCTGTCAGATTATTTTAAAATCTGACTACAGGTTTCAGAGAAGAATAATTTTCAAGAATTTCTTCATTTCCATATAGTGCAAGTAGCCCCCATTCACCAGAGCCATATTTCTTGACCAATCAAAATTTCGCGAACAATTTTAGAAAAGGATCACCCAAGGAACATCTCTGTGAAATTATTTCAAAATCTGTCCAGCCATTTCAGAGAAGAAGAAGAATTTCTTCATTTCTGTATAGTGCAAGTAGGCCCCATTCACCAGAGCCATGTTTCTTGACCAATCAAAATTTCGCGAACACTTTTTGAAAAGGGTCACCCAAGGAACAAGCAGCTGTTTCAGAGAAGAAGAATTTTTAAGAATTTCTTCATTTCTGTATAGTGCAAGTAGCCCCCATTCACCAGAGCCATGTTTCTTGACCAATCAAAATTTCGCGAACAACTTTTGAAAAGGGTCACCCAAGGAACAAGTCTATGAAATTATTTCAAAATCTAACCAGCTGTTTCAGAGAAGAAGAATTTTTTAGAATTTTTTCATTTCTGTATAGTGCAAGTAGCCCCCATTCACCAGAGCCATGTTTCTTGACCAATGAAAATTTCGTGAACAATTTTTAAAAAGGGTCACCAAAGGAGCAACTCTGTGAAATTATTTCAAAATCTGACCAGCGGTTTCAGAGAAGAAGAATTTTTAAGAATTCCTTCATTTCTGTATAGTGCAAGTAGCCCCCATTCACCAGAGCCATATTTTTTGACAGATCAAAATTTCGCGAACAATTTTTGAAAAGGGTCACCCAAGGAACATATCTGTGAAATTATTTCAAAATCCGACCAGCGGTTTCAGAGGAGAAAATTTTTAAAGAATTCCTTCATTTCTGTATAATGCAAGTAGCCCCCATTCACCAGAGCCACATTTTTTGATGAGTCAAAATTTCACAAACAATTTTTGAAAAGGGTCACCCAAGGAACATATCTGTGAAATTATTTCAAAATCGGACCAGCGGTTTCAGAGGAGATGATTTTTAAAGAATTTGCTAAAAAATTCCATTTGGTTGCCATGGCAACCAGAGTTTTTGATGGAATCAAATTCTGTGGACAATTTTTAAAGAGGACCTCCCAAGGAATATTCCTGCCAAGTTTGGTCCAAATCCACCCAATGGTTTAGGAGAAGTTGATGTTTAAAGAATTGTTGACGACGGACAATGGACACCGGGTGATCCTAAAAGCTCTCCTTGAGCATGTTGTGCTCAGGTGAGCTAAAAACTCATGATAAGAGTAGAGCCAGGGGAACAAACAAAACAGAAAGCTTTTTGCTGTATCAAACCAAAATATTCATGTCATGGACAGTATTACAGAAGAATGAAAATAGGATGAAATGACATTTCCAATTATCAAATGATTTGGTAGGAAGTTTTGTATCTTCAATCAATCAGTCACTGATTGGTCCAATTATCATAGTATAATGTTACGTCTGGTAAATATCAAAGATCATTATGAGACATGTGCATGTCTGCTGGCAATAATAATATCCTTTGATCTAATGGCTAAAAAGGAATTTCATCGTTTATAACACAATTTCAAAATTATTAGGAACAAAATGATGTAAGCCATTTGGATTCAAAGGCCAAAATATAAAAATTAAGGTCTGATTTTGCCAAACCGACTGACAAAATTTAAGACAGTGTAGATATAAGATTAGCCTGCAGTCTGATATTCTGATATCAATCTACACTTTTTGCAAAAGCATCCCATTTAACTCTTTACCCACTCAATTCCAACTTTTGAGCCTTTTAGTCCAGCAGCCAAAAAGCGATTTTTCGTCGAACCTTGTTTTGCGGTATATAGAAAATATTTTTGGTGTTTTGAGTTCACCAGACCTTCTAGTTGAAGAATTCGATTGGCGGCGCATCGCCGCCCTTGGGGAACTCGAAGTATTCAAGATGGCGTCCAAGATGGCCGCCAGAATGTCAAAATATGATATATAACATTATAACGTAGACTCAATCGTCCTACAACTTTTATTTTATTAGAATTCGCTGAAATACAACTAAACATGATATTTGAGATAGTTTAAAGAAAAACAAGAGGGCCAAGATGGCCCTGGATCGCTCACCTGAATTTTTGAGATGACCATAGTCTTTTTTTTTTGAGGTATTGAAACATTGGAACAAAATTTATAATTTTGCCAAGCAATTTTCAAAAGGTCACCTGTAAAAGTCATTTCGAAATCTGACCATCAGTTTCAAAAAGAAGAATTTTTAAGAATTCTTCATTTCTGTATAAGAGCAAGTAGCCCCCATCCACGAGAGCCATGTTTCTTGATGGATCAAAATTTACAAACAAGTTTTGAAAAGGGTCACCCAAGGAACATCTCTCTGAAATTATTTCAAAATCTGACCAGGGGTTTCAGAGAAAGAGAATTTTAAAGAATTTCATCATGTCCGTATAGTGCAAGTAGCCCCCATTCACAAGAGCCATGTTTCTTGACGAATCAAAATTATATGTACAGCTTTTGGAAAGGGTCACCCAAGGAACATCTCTGTCAGATTATTTTACAATCTGACCACGGGTTTCAGAGAAGAAGAATTTTCAAGAATTTCTTCATTTCCATATAGTGCAAGTAGCCCCCATTCACTAGAGCAATGTTTCTTGGCCAATCAAAATTTCGCGAACAATTTTAGAAAAGGGTCACCCAAGGAACATTTCTGTGAAATTATTTCAAAATCTGGCCAGCGGTTTCAGAGAAGAAGAATTTTTAAGAATTTCTTCATTTCTGTATAGTGCAAGAAGCCCCCATTCACCAGAGCCATGTTTCTTGACGGATCAAAATTTCGCGAACAATTTTTGAAAAGGGTCACCCAAGGAACATCTGTGTGAAATTATTTTAAAATCTGGCCAGCGGTTTCAGAGAAGAAGAATTTTTAAGAATTTCTTCATTTCTATATAGTGCAAGTAGCCCCCCTTCACCAGAGCCATGTTTCTTGACCAATCAAAATTTTGCGACCAATTTTTGAAAAGGGTCACCCAAAGAACATATCTGTGAAATTATTTCAAAATCCCACCAGCGGTTTCAGAGGAGAAGATTTTTAAAGAATTCCTTCATTTCTGTATAGTGCAAGAAGCCCCCATTCACCAGAGCCACATTTTTTGACGAATCAAAATTTCACAAACAGTTTTTGAAAAGGGTCACCCAAGGAACATACCTGTGAAATTATTTCAAAATCTGACCAGCGGTTTCAGAGGAGAAGATTTTTAAAGAATTTGCTAAAAAATTCCATTTGGTTGCCATGGCAACCAGAGTTTTTGATGGAATCAAATTCTGTGAACAATTTTTAAAGAGGACCTCCCAAGGAACATTCCTGCCAAGTTTGGTCAAAATCCACCCAGCGGTTTAGGAGGAGTTGATGTTTAAAGAATTGTTGACGACGCACGGCGCACGACGGACGACGCACGACGGACGACGCACGACGGACGACGCACGACGGACACCGGGTGATCCTAAAAGCTCCCCTTGAGCACTTTGTGCTCAGGTGAGCTAAAAAAACTTTGATTGAGCTAAAAACACGGTCGAGGCGTTACGAAGAGCACTATTCAACAGATTTTTTTTTCAATGAGGATATTTTCTGCCTTAGTGAACAATATTTGTTCTTATTTGTTTATTTATTCATTCATTTGTTTTCACTTGAAGGGTTTAAAACCTTAATTGGTGATAAAAGATTAATAACAAATGTTGACATGAAAACTGTAATATAGCATTACTTTATTAAAGGGAGACTTTCATCTTTAAAATAATGACTAAAAAGAAAATGCTGAATTGGACTATTTTTCAATCGTTTTCTTTTTATAATCTACCCACTAAATAGCGATTGAATAGAAATTTACCATTTAAAATAATTTCAATTATTTTAAACCACGAATATCACAAAGTTAAGGAGAAATATGAGTATTCACCTTTAAAAAATGTGTATTCTATACGTAATAAAGACTTGGGTTGTTTTGATTTTTACGCTAGTAAACCACTACTATGATAGTCAGTGCTGTGATTTTAATCCCTAGTGAGGATATAGCCTACATTATCTATCCCTGTTATGAATATAATCAGATATCTGCTATCATAGCATCCAATTATAAGCTCTATATCCCGTTTATTGTTAAAAATTATACTTGCTTTTATATACTAGCAGAAAAAGTTCCAGTGAATTTCATAATAAGGTATAAAATAGACTTGTGTAGGTAAGAAACAGCCATTATATAAAATTGACCTCAAATATAGACTTGTAAAATCATGTGTGAGTTCTTCCGTGGAACCATACGCCATTGTTTCTCAGACGTTAGTTTTATTAACGCACATTTTACGTGCGGTCGCTAAGTTTTCAAGAAATTTTATCATTCTAATCACTGGTAGTCTTTGAGTACCTTTGTGACAGTCAGAAAAAACAAAATTGTTTTGGGTTTTTATGCAAGTTAGAGATACCATGTCTATCCGAAAATGAACGTCAACGAGGCGTTAGCGTGGTTGAAACAGAGAAAGCACGAATTGAGGCTGCTAGATGATTCTAAGTGCACGAAATACCGCACAGTCTGTATGGAGACATTACAAATATTCAGGCAGCGTTCCAGATGCTTAGAGGTCATGGCGGCCCCCCTCTGACGTCAAGACAACTATATGCGCCAACAGTCTCCAAGGAATCGCTTTCAGACAGCAGCATTAAATGTCCCTAGCATCCTTAACCCTTTGCCGACCAGTGGACAAACTATTAAAAATTGACCACGAGAGCACGGCATACACCCCATACGCCTCCCATACACCCTATATTACGTCATCATCATAGACGACGTAATCGATTTAGGTGACAAACTTGGGCGAATATCCTGCTTTCCCTTTAGTCTCGTTTCCATTTAGGCAGTACAGCTGGTGACGTCGTGTTAATCCACGTCCCCGTGAAAAATGCTTAAGCCAACGTGTTGTTCAATGCATGTTTTTTTGGCAGGGTATTTGTGATCCTTTTGGGAAGGAGGAAAAGCTGTAATTCACAGACCCCATCTGTGCATTTCTACAGTAACTTAACGACGCCATACGCTATGTACAGCACTGGGACGTTATCATCCAATCCTTCGTTTTGCCGTTTTTTAAAGCACATCTATTTCCAGTGTCACAATTGATGTATACAGGTTACTTGCGTCAGGATTTTTTGAGACAAAACAAAACAATATTCATATCCTTCCTGTGCCTATATCGTCAAATTTTTCACCAAAGGAACCTATGTGGGATACTATGTAACGGCATCGCCAGCGCTTTCCCAACCAAACGGTTACCGTGCTTGAACTGCTTAAAAAGACCCGTTTCACATATGGACTGCTATTCCACAGGCTCCACTGAAAATCTTAAAGCAATTCATGCAAAATCGGTGCGTAGAATGCATTGCAACAAAGGGCGGCTACACAAAACACTGGTTTGTACTCGGTGTTTAAACGTCATGTCATTTGAAGGGCTGTACATAGTGCTTGCAGAAATTTTGGCAGTAGCAAATTTGCTTATTATCAAATTGTTCAATCCTTAATACATATTTAATTTCAACAGATTGACAAGAATTCCCCTTTTTAATTCGGTTATGTTTGTGATTTGCAATGCACACCAATTTTTTCCACTGGTATATGTAATAAGTTTAAACATATTTATTTTCCCTCAAGTTTACATGAAAATGGGGTTGGGTCACAAGTTATAATAACTTAGTATATATAACTGTAGATCTGTTAGCACTTATATATTATTCTAGTGTATTCATCACTACCTGAAAAATGGCTGAATGCTATTTTTCAAAAGCGAATAAATGCTGCTGTCCTAAATCTGCCAATTTATCCAGCAATGGCCCGTCCCGCATTCAAACAATTATTCAATGTAGTAGGATATACGAGGTTGGTTGGTTGAATGGTTGGTTGGTTGTATTAGGTTTTAACGCCATTTTAACAGTTAAGGTCATATGGCGGTCGGTGATGCAGATATGTTTCCTGGCTTTCTCACACCAGCACTATCACAACTTTCTTTCCAAAGCTACCGACTTTTTTTCTGATATGTTTCAGCAGAGGTCAGAGGCGAAAATACGCCGGAAAAATAGTTCTCCTCAACCGGGTATCGAACACACAACCTCCAGGTCACGAGTCCGACATGCTAACGACTGAGTCCCCCGGGCGAGGCTAATGTATACGAGGATGGGTTGCATCAAGAATTTGAGCAATTATTAACTGAAGATAGCAATTGCACTATCACGTCCCACTGCACCACGGAATTCTTCGTTGAAAATACTAGTCGAGTTCATATTTAAACTTGTGTTTGGAAACATGCAGTTAATCAAGATCCTCCAAACATGGATCCGTGCGATTACGGCTGGGAAAAGAGGGAAGTAGCACTCTCTCTTGAGCCAGTTATGTTTCAAAAAAACATATCAGATGCCTCAGATGATATTTTGAAGTGAATCAAAAGTGAAGCACAGACACCTTGCAGTACCCTAAGATGCAGATGTTACGCTTCGCGTCTCTGTTGTACCATGTTTTGTAATTTTCAAGGATCGGATCTTTGTTGTAATGAGCAAAGAAGAAAAAGATAGTGGTAACTGTTTGAACCATATACCTCACAACACAAGGTAATTCATTTGAAAAAAGATGCCTTGGAGAAAACCTTGATTAAGTGCTGGGACTTTCAGTACTTTGATTTTGACATACAGCGCCATTAGTACTTTGATTTTGTATCATATACTGTTACAAATAAAAAGATTAAATATTAAATTTTGCTGACTGTTTCATTATTTACCCCTAAATGGACAACCTTTAATCCAAAAAGAAAGGTCAATGTACATAATTCATCCATTTTAGGGGTGTATCTATGTTATTTCCCCGGCTTATCCAAACATGGCCGCCATTTTTCTTTCGGAGAGCTTTTTTATGTTGGTTGAAACCACTTTTGAGTACAACTCTTTCTAGAGATTTTCAGACGTTGAATTAGTTGAAAAGGGCGTCTTTCATGCAATATTTTGCACCTTTATATAAGTGATCTCCTAAAAAACGACATTCTCTATATGATGGCAGCCATCTTGGACGCCATCTTGAATATATTGATTTCCCCATGGGCGGCGATGCGCCGCCAAGCGGATTCATAATCAGGAAGGTATCACCTACCAATATCACACAAAACATTTTCTATATACCGCAGATCCAGGTTCGAGTCCTTGGCTGCCGGACTATTTAGAAAAATGTGGGAAAAGGAGGAAATGCTGGTAACCAGCAAAAACTGTGGGAAAAGGAGAACATGCTGGTTTCCTTTTCCCAAATATCCTCCATCCCATCAAATTCAGAAATCATCATATTACAAGAGTTTAATTTGTTGTTTGCAGATGCTTTGAATTCGGTCCACTGTCCAAAAATTTGTCACTTGGTAAAAAGTTCACATTTTACCATAAGTCCTGTATCTTACTTTCCTTCATATTCCTGGTTACCAGCATTTTCTCCTTTTCCTATGTTGTTTTCAGAGGCCTTTTTCTTTGAAAGCACATTATTGGTGGTAAACAAAACAATGTTTGGCAGGTTCAGAAATAGCAAGAAATAGCAAGAAAAGCTTGGGATTAACTCTTTATTAACTCTTTACCACACAACAAAATATTTGGCTTGACCAAATTGAAAGCATTTGCAGACAAGATAAAGGTGACTGAAAAATTGAAATTTGTTCTAGGAAGGGTAGAAAACACTGTGGGAAAAGGAGAAAATGCTGGTTACCAGCATTTTCTCCTTTTCCTACAGTGTTTTCGAAAGGCTTCTTTCTCAGGGGTGTCAAAAGTAGGGATTGTGTGTTAATAGGTAAAACGACAAAAATTTAGACAGGTCCCTTTAATCATGAGCATTGCAGATGACATATTAAATGTAGCTGAAATGATACAAATTGTCAGTGAAAGTGTAGAAAACCTTGTAGGAAAAGGAGAAAATGCTATTTTTCCCATAGGTTTTCAAAAGGCTCCTTCTTAAAGGTCTTTAAAACTGGGGATTGTTTGGTAAAGGGTTATTCATAACTTGCCTGTTCTGGCTGAAGCCCAGATGGGACCCACATATACCCCTGTTTAAGGGTCTGTTCCTTTGTCACCTGTAATGTAGGATCATCGTCTCTGTGCCACCCGAGTCTGTCACGAACATTGACAAAGTTTTCGTTGTAGATATCATGGAGAACTCTGGGACATTTACACACTAAACAAGTATTCCTGTAAAGCAAATCGTTGGAGTCATTTCTTTACACATAATGGTAGGCACCTTTGTCAACAAATAATCTGTATACAACAAAACAAGAGGGCCATGGTGGTCCTGTATTGCTCCACTGGCGAATAAGTAAAAACACTACAAGCCAAATATTACATTATTTGGCCAACTGATTTCAAACTTGAGAACATACAAAATCTTTTCTATAAAATCCTATGAGAAAGTTGTGAAGAAGATTTTTAAAATTTTTCAAAATTCTTCAGTCTTGTTGCCATGGCAACCAGAATTTTTGAAGGAATCAAATTCTTTCAAGGAATTCTGAAGAGGACCATGGCAGGATCATTTCTGTGAAGTTTCATTAAAATTAAATGGGTAGTTTCAGAGAAGATGTTTGAAATAAAAGTTAACGCACGGACGGACGGACGGACACACACACGCACGGAATGACGGACACTGGGCCAAAAATTGATTAAAACTAAAAGGTTTAAATCCAGGGCCCGTATTCACCAACCATTCTTGAGAATATTCTTAGTCTTATTCTCCAGGGTTTTCTAAATTTGTAGGTAACACAACTTCAGATTGGCTAAACCAAATGGTTTAGCCAATCACAAGTTGTGTTACTTACAAATGTAGAAAATCTTGGAGAATAAGACAAAAAACGTTCTTAAGAATGGTTGGTGAATACGAGCCCAGGTCTAGCCTGCACAGGTGGATACTTTTGCATATTCATGAAATGCCTTTTAACACAACAGGGGTCAAATGTATACCTGTGTGGTATTTAAAAAACAAGAGGGCCAAGATGGCCCTGGATCGCTCACCTGAATTTTTGAGAGGACCATAGCCTTTTTTTCTTTTTGAAGGTATTGAAACACTGGAAACAAAATCATTTTTTTGCCAAGCAATTTTTAAAAGGTCACCTGTAAAAGTCTTTTCAAAATCTGACCAGCAGTTTCAGAAAAGAAGTATTTTTAAGAGTTTCTTAATTTCCGTACAGTGCAAGTAGCCCCCATTCACCAGAGCAATGTTTCTTGACCTATCAAAATTTCACAAACAAATTTTGAAAAAAGTCATTCAAGGAATATTTCCGTGAAATAAATTTCAAATCTGACCAGCCATTTCGGAGAAGAAGAATTTTCAAGAAATTCTTCATTTCCATACAGTGCAAGTAGCCCCCATTCACCAGAGCAATGTTTCTCGATGAATCAAACTCTCGCGAACAATTTTTGAAAAGGGTCACCTAAGTAATATCACTGTGAAATTATTTCAAAGTCTGACGAGCAGTTTCAGAGAAGAAGAATTTTTTAGGAATTTCTTCATTGCCCTATAGTGCAAGTAGCCCCCATTCACCAGAGCCATGTTTCTTGACGGTCCAAAATTTCGCGAACAATTTTTGAAAAGGGTCACCCAAGGAACATACCTGTGAAATTATCTTAAAATCTAGCCAGCGGTTTCAGAGAAGAAGAATTTTCAAGAATTTCTTCATTTCCCTATAGCCCAAGTAGCCCCCATTCACCAGAGCCATGTTTCTTGACGGATCAAAATTTCATGAACAGTTTTTGAAAAGGGTCAACCAAACAACATCTCTGTGAAATTATTTCAAAATCTGACCTGCGGTTTCAGAGAAGAAGAATTTTTAAGAATTTCTTCATTTCTGTATAGTGCAAGAAGCCCCCATTCACCAGAGCCATGTTTCTTGACGGATCAAAATTTCGCCAACAGTTTTTGAAAAGGGTCAACCAAGGAACATACCTGTGAAATTATTTTAAAATCTGGCTGGCGGTTTCAGAGAAGAAGAATTTTTAAGAATTTCTTCATTACTGTATAGTGCAAGAAGCCCCCATTCACCAGAGCCATGTTTCTTGACAGATCAAAATTTCGCGAACAAGTTTTGAAAAGGGTCAACCAAGGAACATACCTGTGAAATTATTTTAAAATCTGGCCAGCGGTTTCAGAGAAGAAGAATTTTTAGGAATTTCTTCATTTCTGTATAGTACAAGAAGCCCCCATTCACCAGAGCCATGTTTCTTGACGGATCAAAATTTCGCGAACAATTTTTGAAAAGGGTCACCCAAGGAACATCTGTGTGAAATTATTTTAAAATCTGGCCAGCAGTTTCAGAGAAGAAGATTTTTAAAGAATTTCCTAAAAAATTCCATTTCGTTGCCATGGCAACCAGAGTTTTTGACGGGATCAAATTCTGTGAACAATTTTTAAAGAGGACCTCCCAAGGAACATTCCAGCCAAGTTTGTTCAAAATCTGCCAAGAGGTTTAGGAGGAGTTGATGTTTAAAGAATTGTTGACAATGCACGACGGATGACGCACGACGGACGACGGACACTGGGTGACCCTAAAAGCTCCCCTTGAGCACGTTGTGCTCAGATGAGCTAAAAAAACCACAGCATTTCTTACCTCCATTCATGGGATTTAAATCCGGTACATTTGTCTTCACAGGCCAAACATGGCTGCCCCTCATCCACTTCCTGTACAATACAGTCCTGAAAGATAACAAGAGGGCCAAGATGGCCCTGGATCGCTCACCTGAGTTTTGAGATGACCATACCCTATTTTGTTTTTTTTTTAGGTATTGAAACATTGGAACCAAATTTATAATTTTGCTAAGCAATTTTCAAAAGGTCACATGTAAAATTCATTTCCAAATCTGACCATCAGTTTCAAAAAGAAGAATTTTTAAGAATTCTTCATTTCTGTATAAGAGCAAGTATCCCCCATCCACGAGAGCCATGTTTCTTGATGGATCAAAATTTACGAACAAGTTTTGAAAAGGGTCACCCAAGGAACATTTCGGAAAATTTCTTTTAAAATCTGACCAGGGTTTCAGAGAAAGAGAATTTTCAAGAATATCATCATGTCCATATAGTGCAAGTAGCTCCCATTCACAAGAGCAAGGATCACCCAAGGAACATCTCTGTCAAATTATTTTAAAGTCTGACTAGGGGTTTCAGAGAAAAAGAGTTTTCAAGAATTTCTTCATTTCCATATAGGGCAAGTAGCCCCCATTCACCAGAGCCATGTTTCTTCATGGATCAAAATTTTGTGAACAGTTTTTGAAAAGGGTCACCCAAGGATCATCACTGTGAAATCATTTTAAAATCTGTCCAGCCATTTCAGAGAAGAAGAATTTTTAAAAATTTCTTCATTTCCCTAGAGTGCAAGTAGCCCCCATTCACCAGAGCCATGTTTCTTGACGGATTAAAATTTTGTGAACAATTTTTGAAAAGGGTCACCCAAGGAATATCCCAGAGAAATTATTTCAAAATCTGACCAGTGGTTTCAGAGAAAAAAAATTTTTAAGAATTTCCTCATTTCCCAATAGTGCAAGAAGCCCCCATTCACCAGAGCCATGTTTCTTGACGGATCAAAATTTCGTGAACAATTTTTGAAAAGGGTCACCCAAGGAACATCTCTGTGAAATAATTTCAAAATCTGACAAGCGGTTTCGGAGAAGAAGATTTTTTAAGAATTCCTTCATTTCTGTATAGTGCAAGTAGCCCCCGTTCACCAGAGCCACATTTTTTGACGGATCAAAATTTCACGAACAATTTTTGAAAAGGGTCACCCAAGGAACATATCTGTGAAATTATTTCAAAATCCAACCAGCGGTTTCAGAGGAGAAGATTTTTTAAGAATTCCTTCATTTCTGTATAGTGCAAGTAGCCCCCATTCACCAGAGCCACAATTTTTGAGGGATCAAAATTTCACGAACAATTTTTGAAAAGGGTCACCCAAGGAACATATCTGTGAAATTATTTCAAAATCCGACCAGGGGTTTCAGAGGAGAAGATTTTTAAAGAATTTGCTAAAAAATTCCATTTCGTTGCCATGGCAACCAGAGTTTTTGACGGAATCAAATTCTGTGAACAATTTTTAAAGAGGACCTCCCAAGGAACATTCCTGCCAAGTTTGGTCCAAATTGGCCCAGCGGTTTAGGAGGAGTTGATGTTTAAAGAATTGTTGACGACGCACGACGCACGACGGACGACGGACGACGCACGACGGACGACGCACGACGGACGACGGACAGCCAGTGACCCTAAAAGCTCCCCTTGAGCACGTTGTGCTCAGGTGAGCTAAAAAGATATTCAAAACTTAATCTTTAATCACAATCCTATTTAAAGTGAACTTTGGGAAAAGGAGAAAATGCAGGTAACCAGCATTAATTTTGCTCCTTTTCCCATAATGGTTTTTATTCTTTCAGAGATATATCCCATAAAGAGTGTCACATTTAACTCTTTACCACACAATCCCTATTTTTGACGCCCCTAAGGAAGAAGCCTTATGAAAACATTGTGGGAAAAGGAGAAAATGCTGGTAACCAGCATTTTCTCCTTTTCCCACAAAGTTTTCTATCCTATCAAAGCAAAATAGCACCATTTGAGCCACTTTGAAATTGTCGTCTGCAAATGCTTCCAATCTTGATGGGTCTAAAATTTTGTCTTGTGGTAATGGGTTAAGTGGTGTCTGGAAATAGGTTAGATCATACTAAAGGAAAACAGATGCATCTCCAGAAGGTATTATAAACCCATGTCAAGCCTGCAGTCTTGCACAGGCCGACCTGGGTGAAAATTGTCTTTGCCCATGGCCAGTACTCGACAAAAGCTATTTCAGTCATGGGGCTGCAAGGGTAAATACTTAACTCTTAACTCTTTACCACACAATCCCGACTTTTAACGACCCTGAGAAACAAGCCTTTTGAAAACTTTGTGGGAAAAGGAGAAAATGCTGGTAACCAGCATTTTCTCCTTTTCACAAAATGTTTTCTACCCGTCACAAAACAAATTTCAAATTTTCAGTCACTGTTATTTGTTGTCTGCAAATGCTTTCAATTTGGAACAGTCTAAATTTTTTTCATGTGGTAAAGGGTTAACTCATTGCGAAACAACAATATTTTAGGCTTGTCCAAATCGAAAGCATTTCCATATGACAAAATAAAAGAGACTGAAAATTTGAAATTTGGTGTGTGAAGAGTAGAATACATTGTTGAAAAAGGAGAAAATGCTACTTACCAGCATTTTCTCCCTTTTCCACAATGTTTTCCAAAGGCTTCTTTCTCAGGGTCATCAAAAGTAGGGATTTTGTGGTAATGGCTTGAAGTGTCTTTCACAACTATAGTTGCCTGATCAAGATCACACTGCACAAAATGTGCTGTGTGATCTTTATCCCTTTGCCAATATATTCTGGGCAAAATTTACAGCAGCCTTGAAATTGCAATCATTTGGGTATCATCCCTTAGCTGAGAATGTCTGTTGTGTTTATTTTCTGTTTCAATTATTTACCAAATGACGAAATTTCATACCAGTCCAATTTGAAAGCAGATGCAGACGACATCATCAATGTAAGAGATTGTGTTAGAAGGGTAAGTAACATTCTAGCAGAAGGAGAACATGCTGGTTGCCTGCATTTTCTTCATTTCCTGCAATGTTTGTAAAAGGTTTCTTTCCCAGCTAGGATCAATAAAAGTTAGGATTAACCCTTAAACATACAAGCCCAACTTTGAACAACCCGAAAGAAACGACCTACTGAAAACACTGTGGGAAACGGAAAAAGTGCTGGTAACCACAATCTTTTCTGCCCCACTCATAACAAACTTCAATTTTTGAATCACATTAATTTTGTTGTTTCCAATTGCTTTGAATTCATACCTGTATTTGTTGTTCAGTAAAGAGTTTTGCCCTACAAATTGTACCCTATTTATTTCTTTTATTAACCTCTTAGCCAATGTTGTGGCCTTTGATTCGTATTTCTAATAATAAAACTCTTTATTTTATGTACCACATGTTTACATAAACTTTTGATAAGGTTAAATGCTTGCAATACTTGTCCAAATATTGATTTGTTTGTTTGGATCCCAGTTTAATACCTCTTTCAACGATATTTAGTTTGTATAACAGCAATAGCTAACTTTTTCGTGTCTTTTCAATGCATGCAGTGCAATACACAACAAAATTTTCAAAACCACCAAAACTGAAAGGTCAACACATAAAATTACGAAGATCTCCAAACGACAATGTTTAAGGCTTGTCCAAATCAAAAGCATTTGCAGACGACAAAATAAAAGTGACTAAAAGTTTGAAATTTGTTTTGTGAAAGATAAAAAACACTGTGGGAAAAGGAGAAAATGCTGGTTACCAGCATTTTCTCCTTTTCCCACAATGTTTTCGAAAGGCTTCTTTCTCAAGGTCATAAGAAGTAGGAATCGTGTTGTAATAGGTTCAAATGGGCCCTAACCTTATTCTTAAACATTTATCACAAAATCAGAAGTTGTGAAAGAAAGCATAAGAAAAAATTGTGGAAAAAAGAGAAAATGGGAGTAAATAGTATTTTCTCTTTTGCCCACAATGTTTTCTTACCTTTCATAGACAAATTCAATTTAGCTGTTATGGCCGTGTCACACAGCCGTTGACGTATAAATTTCGGACGATTTACGCATAAAAATTGAAAAATCTGGATTTATACGCGGCGATAATAGAAAACTTAGTGGTTATACGTGAAATTTTGACAGATGAATTACGCAAGAATGACGCAGAAACTACGTGTAACTTACGCATGAAACACGAATAAACCGCGCAAAGAACACGCATATCAACGGAAAAGCCAATTTTCTAGATAATGAAACACGCATGAACACGAAAGAAATTCGTATGATTTACGCATGCTCCGCTTACAGATCGCGTATGTTTTACGCATGAATCGCGCATGTTCCGCGCGTGCTCCGCGTCTGCAACTTTTGTATAAATTTGCCACCTCCGCTGCACTTCTTCACAAACCACTGATCGTCATTTCTCATCTCCACCATCAATCTGTCCTAGATCCAAAGTTCGAATCTTCCCCCACGCCTTCTTCTCCTCCTGTGGTTCAGGATCTGCTGGAGCTGGACCAGTTGGTTGTTGTGCTGCTGAAGGATGAAGGCAAGAACTTCTCTGTGTTGGGGATTCATGATCTCCTCTCTTGGATGGCATACGACAGAGATGTGAACTCATGGACGGCATAATGGAGACTGAGGCAGCGGTCCGAAATCGACCGGTTTATATACCCTGTCCCCATACGCGTTTCTTGCGTGAAGCATGCGTGATTCCAGCGTAAATCTAGCGTATTTCATCCGTTTTTATCAGTGATCCATGCGTAATGTGTGTAGTTTCTAAGCGGTATACGCGAAATATAAGTGATACATCTGCGATACATGAGTGTTATATCCGTGAAAGGCTCGTTAAACATACGCGGACATACGTGGAATGATCGTGAAAATTGCCAACTTTGCGTATGTATCGCGCACATACGCGTATGAATTACGCACGAATTACTTAAGAACTACGTAAAAACTACGTAAATTACGCATAGATCGCGTAAATCCAAACAGTCGAAAAATTTTGTGCAGCTCAAAACCGTTTTCGCGTATGTCCACGTATGCTCACCCTGGACTCCACTCGCTGCGCACAGAGACGAATGAAATGCGCATGAAAAACGTATGAATTACGTATATCGCGCATGTATTGCGTATCTCCGCGTATGCCTCAAATTTTATACGTAGTTTATGCGTAATTTATGCGTAAGTACTGTGTGACACGGCCTTTACACATTTATTGTTTCGTCTGTCAATGCTTTCAGTTTGAATCAGTCTAGAATGTGGTACTATTGTAGTGAGTTAAGCATACTAACAAATAGCATTAGATCATTTAGCTAACAATATAGTGGAGATCAAACTACAAAGGTTACTCACTACCAAATGACAATATCTTAGGCTTGTACAAATCAAAAGCATTGGCAGATGACAAAATAAAAATAAGTGAACATTTGAAAACATTGTGGGAAAAGGAGAAAATCCTAGTTACCAGCATTTTCTCCTTTTCCCACAATGTTTTCTAAAGGTTTCTTTCTCAGGGTCATCAAAAGTTGGGATTGTGTGGTGATGGGTTAAAGAAAGCAGAATCTGAATCTTCACTGGCTGCTAAAAAGTCTGATGATTGTAGTAAACTGGCAGCTATAATGCTTACCTTCTCGCAAGATACCACTATTTTCGGAACAGTGTTTGGTACAATCATATTGTAATATGTTGTTATTTTCACAAATACTTAATCTTAGTATCAAATGTTAATATAAGTGTTCTTTTTTTAATATAAAATTTTCTGTGTTTAGCACTATGTTTCTGACACTGTGTTCTGCTGTAAGAACAAAAAAGTTTGTACCAGCAATTAATTCTATAAATCAACCAATTTTCAGCACCAATATACCAATATGATACTTTTATTCTTCAATTCCTACATTTTTTTTTGTTTCTTATAATTGTGTCTATTGCATACATGGTTTTTTGAAGTAAACCTGCTAGGAACAAGCATGGATATTCATGATTTGACTATATTTCCTCCAACTTCCCAACAAACATCTTGACAAAAGTCACAAAAATCATTAAAGATCACTATCATAATTTCCATCATAAATTTCCCAAACAACTTCACTCTTAACACACCAATCGAAATTCAAATTAACCATATCTGACTCTTCCACTCCTTGGTAAGTAAAAACTTATCTATTCAGTCCTTTGACAAAACCAACTTGTAACTACTTAACCCCTTTCAATACAATGACCACTTCTGATGACCCTTTGGAGGAAGCCTTTTGAAAACATTGTGGGAAAAGGAGTTGATGCTCAGAGCCAACATTTTCTTCTTTTTCCAAATTGTTTTCAAAAGGCCTATTTCTCAGGGTCACTAAAAGTCAGAAAAGTGTTGAACAAGGTGACATCATGTCCAAATCAAATCAATACTAAAGGTATTTGTATAGTCAAGGGCCACCATATCTTATGTCATCCTCGGATACCCCGGGGTCTCCCTATTTGCTACGCTACATCGACCCTGGGACAATTGACTAATAATACTTTGAATCAGCCGCCGAAAATCGATACGAAACGTCATAGCGTACAGGCCACTCGCCCATCACAAAATGATGATGGAACCAATGAAAAGCCAGCATTCGGCCAGCGGTAAAGCGAGGGAAATTCAATTAATTGTCCCAGGGGTCGATGTAGCGTAGCAAATAGGGAGACCCCGGGGTATCCGAGGATGATCTTATGTCTGCAAAGGATTGAATTAAACAACCATTTGGATGCTACTGACAACTTGAACCTATATGCAACAATCATTGTATTTCACAGTACTTAGGCAGAAGATTACAACTTTTCCCACAATATTTTCTCTCCTTTTAAAGAGGAATTCCACCTTTGAAAGTAGCATACAATTTATGAAAACCGTCTGACAAATTTTTTATTTATTTAGTGATTGTATCCTTTTTACCATACACCATGATAGAGTACAGATAACTCCATCACAATTTGGTTTTGAAGGCCAAACACAGCTTTGAAGTTTGTGATCTTTGTCCAAAATATTTGAATATTGATTATGGTATACAAGTAGTATACAGCAGTACTTCAAAATCATGACACCTTTGGTCATTGAAATACAGGGATCCCAAGTTTTCTGCAGAAACTTATCATATGACATAATAGGCATAAAGTTGGCTTTAACCCATTACCAAACGACAATATTTTAGACTGGTCCAAATTGAAGGCGTTTGCAGACAACAAAATAAAAGTGACTGAAAATTTGAAATTTGTTTTGTGAATGGTAGAAAACATTGTGGGAAAAGGAGAAAATGCTGGTTACCAGCATTTTCTCCTTTTCCCACAATGTTTTCTAAAGGCTTCTTTCTCAGGGGCGTCAAAAGTAGGGATTGTGTGGTAATGGGTTAACTCAACAAAGTAAGAGCTTTTATACCCTTCCAAACAGTCTTTTTCTATGACTTGAATTGGTTTCCCAATATAATTTGTAAGGTTGTTGATGAAACGAGAAATTAAAAAAAAAAATTGTCTATCCTACTTTAATGCTGCTTTACCACACAATGATGACTTTTAATGCCCCTGAAAGAGAAACCTTTTGAAAACACTGTGAGAAAAGGAGATTTAAAAGCTGGTTACCAGCATTTTCTCCTTTTGCCACAATGTTTTCTACCCTATCAAAGAAAAATCATTTGATATGAGCCAAACTGAAACCGTCATCTGAAAATTAATGCTTTCAATTCGGACAGGTCTACAATTTCATTGTCTGGTAAAGGGTTAATATATTAGAAATTGCATAAAAAAACTGGTTTTTTTTTACAGAAAATGAGCAAATTTTTAAACATTTTCTATACAAAAAATTCTTGATTTAGACCTAATTTCCAAGTCAGAAGCATTTACAGATGTCAAATAAGTCAAGCAGCGAAAAGTATCTTCCAAAAAGGCTATCAACATCACAGAAATGGGAGAAACAGATTTTCTGTATTCCTTAATGTTTTCAAAAGGCCTTTTCACTTGTTACAATATGGTACTCTTTGGTGAGGGGTTAAGCCTTAGACATTGCAATGAATTTTATCCCTTTACCAAACAATCCCTGGTTTTTACGACCCTGAAATAGAAACCTTTAAAAAAACATTGTGGAAAAACGAGAAAATGCTGGTAACCAGCATTTTCTCCTTTTCCCACCATGTTTTCTAGTACCCTGTTGGAAACAAATTCCAATTTTTGAGTTAAGTTTATTTTGTCATCTGCATGTGCTTTCAATTTGGACTAGTCTTAAATTTGGTCGTTTGGTAAAGGGTCAAACATCTCTGGAATCTTACTTAGTGGATATACCCAGTAAAAATACAAAATTAATGTGTGGTGAAAAAGGATTCTATTTAACTTTTTATACCAAACAAGCCCTGGTTTTCAAAATCCTTGGAAGGAAAGCTTTTGAAAACCTTGTGGGAAAAGGAGAAAATGCTGGTAACCGGCATTTTCTCCTTTTAGCCAAAAGGTTTTCTTCCCTCTCAGAGACAAATTTCATGTACTGAGACAATTTTAATTTGTTGTTTGCATCATGCTTTCAATTTGGATAAATTCAATATTTTGTCATTTGGTAAAAAGTAAAAATTCCATTGAGATATACCTGGTATGCACCTTTTTATTCAAAATTATAGTCTGTTTTTATGTATTGCGATATCTTTCAACAAAAAGTCTTATCTTCAAACGGCAGGTTCTTCATTGATTGATATCTCCATCAGTATAATTTAACCCATCATCCCCTATAACTCTTTACCAAACAACAAATTTTCAGACTGGTCCAAATTGAAAGCACTTGCAGACAACAAATTAAATTAAACTCAAAAATTGAAATTTGTGTCCAGCAGAGTGGAAAATCATTGTTTGAGAATAAGAAAATGCTGGTTACCAGCATTTTCTCCTTTTCACACAATGTTTTCAAAAGACTTCTATCTCATTGTCCTAAAAAATAGGGATTGCATGTTTAGTAAAATGATAAGACTTTTCACATCGAGCTACAGACCAACTTTGAGACCATTGTAGAATAAGGAAAGTTGCTTTTTGTCCATTTGCCACAATGTTTTTTACCATAATTCATAGGGATTATCCGTATTTCAGAAGCCTTTTTTCAATGTTGTGTACTGAAAAGTTGTATAAATCTTTCCTAGACGACCAAATTTCAGAGTTGAAAACATCTGAAATTGACATTAATTATCGACCATAGGTCATCAACAAGAATTGATAGAGGGTTGAAATGACTGCATGAAAAGCAGAAAATGATGGTTGCCAATCATGTTTTCAAAATGCTGTCTTCCTCTGGGATTTGTAAAAATTCATTATTATTTATATTGAAATGGGTAAAAGCAGTTGTTATCAGCCTAGAATTAGCTGTAAAACATTTTATCATTTATCTCTTCATATCTTTAATTTTTATTTGTTTGTTTGGCTTCAATTACTTCTATCACGCTGCTATGATGAGCCTACCCATTACAGGAAGTTGTAATTCTTACAAACTTGGATTTGTAATGCACACAAATTCAATGTTAGTTGAAAAAAGATGAAAAATGTCATAGTATCTCCTAGAAGTCTTTGGATTGTGCCAGTCTATGTTGATAGAGCCATAATTGACAGCAAAATGAAAAAAAAATTGGAAAATGCATAAAAAACACAATGATACATTGTCAGAACTGCCCATAATGAACTGTTTCTCAAATCTGTGTAATGTTGTTTGTTAATTCAGTTGACAAGCTCATTAGTTTAACTCTTTACCAAACAACGAAATGTAAGACTAGTCCAAACTGAAAGCATTTGTAGAGGACAAAATAGTTATAAATCAAAATTTTGAATTTTGATTTTGGACAGGAAGAAAATATTGTGGGAAAAGGAGAACATGCTGCTTACCAGCATTTTTGCCTTTTCCCTCAATGTTTTCATAAGGCTTCTTTCCTAGGGTCGTCAAAAGTCGGGATTGTGTAGTAATGGTTTGATGCACCTTTAAAATTAGGATTAAAAAGTAAAAACCTACCTTTCTTGGGTAATCCTTTTTGAGACTGGATACAAATTCCAGTGTTTTACCAGTCCACATTTTCCAGAATTAACAAAGTCCCTGACCACAGTTTAAGCAAAGTTTAATTACCGGCACACCCCCTGCATCATAGTTCAAACTTTACACCCCTGCATCATAGTTCAAACTTACTATATAACCTTGAGAAAGAGGTCTTTTGAAAACATTGTGGTAACCAGCATTTTCTCCTTTTCCCAAAATGTCTTCTACCCTATCAAAAACAAATTTTGTCACTTGAGTCACATTTCAATTGTTGTCTGCAAATGCTTTATACATGGACAAGTCTGACCTGCTGTCCTTCAGTAAAGAGATAATTTGATCCAATTATTTGCAATGAATCAATTTACTCGTTACAAAGCAAAATAGTTCTTGGTACTTTACAATGTTATAATCAATCAACTTTTTACCAAACAACAAATTCATAGAGTGGTCCAAATTCAAAGCATTTGCAGACCACAAAATAAATGTGACTGAAAAATTGAAATTTGATTTGGAAAGGGTAGAAAATATTGTGGGAAAAGGAGAAAGTACTGGTCCCACAATGCTTTCAAAAGGCAAATCTACCCAGGGTCCTCAAAAGTCATCATTGTGTGGTAAAGGGTTAAAATCATTCTTTAAGACAAAAACTGAAAGTGGCTGAAATGAATTGAGCAAAGGTTACAGAACATTGTGGGAATAGGATAAAATTCTGATTACCATCTTTTCCTCCTTTTCCCTCACTGTTTTCAATGCTATCAGAGGTCTTCTTCCTTTGGGTTATTAACCCATTACCACACAATCCCTACTTTTGACGCCCCTGAGAAAGAAGACTTCTGAAAACACTGTAGGAAAAGGAGAAAATGCTGGTAACCAGCATTTTCTCCTTTTCCCACAGTATTTTCCACCCTTCCCAGAACAAATTTCAAAATTTCAGTCACCTTTATTTTGTCGTTTGCAAATGCTTTCAATTTGAACCAGTCTAAAATATTGTCGTTTGGTAAAGAGTTAAATCTTTACCATACAATCCCGACTTTTAACGACCCTGTGAAAGAAGCCTTTTGAAAACATTATGGGAAAAGAGAAAATGCTGGTAACAAGCATTTTCTCCTTTTCCCACAATGTTTTCTACCCTTCCCAGAACAAATTTCATTATTTCAGTCACCTTTATTTTGTCGTCTGCAAATGCTTTCAATTTGAACCAGTCTAAAATATTGTCGTTTGGTAAAGAGTTAAAGCATAGGACCATTAATTTAGGTGAAGGATTGACTATTTACTGAACGACAAAATTTTAGACTTGTCCAAATTAAGATCATTTGCATACAACATATTGAATTTAGCTAATTAACAGTTTAAATGATGGCAAATGTAAGCAAAAGTGTAGAAAACCTTGTGAGAAAAGAACAAAATGCTGGTTACCAGCATTTTCTCCTTTTCATACAAGGTTTTCGAAAGGCTCCTAGTTCAGGATTGTTAAAACCAGGGATTGTTTGGGAAAGGCATACAAGGGGCTTATCTAAGTGGTATGGCAAGATCAGACCCTACAGATAATGCAGTCTGATCTCATAATTATCTACATTATCTACTTTAAATGACCTATGTTGTGTGATTTATTGAGTATTCTAATCGCATCAACCTAAAGAAATTGACAAAATTTTGGTTTTTGTCATTTTTTTCAAAAAATGGTTTAACTCTTTCCCAAACAAGCCCAGGTTTTTATGTGTCTGCAGTACAAGTCTTTACAAAACACTGTGGGAAAAGAAGAAATTGCTCGTAATGAGCAATTTCTCCTTTTCCCACAGTGTTTTCTAGCCTATCTGAAAACTTTCTGCCATTCTCATCAAATTCAAAATTGTCATCTGCAAACACTTTGAGCTTGGGACAGTCTAAAATTTGTCATTTGGGAAAGGGTTAAGAGTTAACTCAATACCCAAAACTATCCCGTGTTAATTGCCCTTGAAAACCTTGCAGGAAATGTTGAAAAAGCTTGGGTAACCCAACATTCTCCTGTTTCCTCAATGTTTTCTACTGTTGTATAGAAAAATGTCATCCTCTTTGCTGAATTTAGTATGGTGCTAGACTTTAGACTAAATTTTTGTCATTTGGTTAACTTTTGCCACACAATTCTGAGTTTTATCATCATTAACCCATTACCACACAATCCCTACTTTTGACGCCCCCTGAGAAAGAAGCCTTTTGAAAACACTGTAGGAAAAGGAGAAAATGCTGGTAACCAGCATTTTCTCCTTTTCCCACAGTGTTTTCTACCCTTCCCAGAACAAATTTCAATTTTTCAGCCACCTTTATTCTGCAAATACTTTTAATTTGGACCAGTCTAAATTTTTCTGTGTGGTAAAGGGTTAATTAAGGAAGACGGCTTTTGAAAACATTGAGGGAAATAGAGAAAATGCTTGTAACCAGCATTATCTCCATTTCCCACAATGTTTTCTACCCTTTCTTAGAGAACTTCTCCCCTTTGAGCTTCATTTAAATTGTTGCAAGAAAATCAGAGCTACAGATAGAGGGAGTGATTTTGATTTCAAAATTGAATTATTAATTATTTTCCAATAAACCCTATGTTGTGGGTCATCATTAGAATCGTCTCATCAAGATGATTCTAATGAGTACCAATGACATAGGGTTTCACAGAGAAATAATAATTTAAACCATCACTCCCTCTTATCTGGAGCTCTGGAAAATGCTTTCAATTTGAAAGGGTCCAAAATTGAGTTGTTTGGCAAAGGGTTAACCCATTACCACACAATCCCTACTTTAGATGCCCCTGAGAAAGAAGCCTTTAGAAAACATAGTGGGAAAAGGAGAAAATGCTGGTAACCAGCATTTTCTCCTTTTCCCACAATGTTTTCTACCCTCACAAAACAAATTTCAAATTTTCAGTGACTTTAAATTTATCCTCTGCAAATGCTTTCAATCTGGACCAGTCTAAAATATTGTCGTTTGGTAATGAGTTAAGCCTTCAGTCACTAGCAAAATGATTAATTGCCCCTGATGTTGCAAAACAGCCTCTCACTGCACTTTAGAAGTTTATTTTTATGCTCCCATAGAGAATTAATTCTGCACACACACAAAAATCAATTCCAAAAACTACGGCTCCATACATCAAAAATAAATCCAAGGAGCCTCTAAAAATAGGGAGCCATAAAAAATCCAAACTTTAAGATTTAAACCAAAGATAAAGTCAGCTCTGTAACAAGTTCTTGGTTTGAAGTTTCTCGACAGAACATTGAGATAATGTAGCTGAACAGAAATGATAAACCATGAATTTCTCTGTGAACATTCAGGAAACAAAAATATTGCATCCTTTTCCCTTCGATTCATATAACGAAAAAATCACAGACTCTCTGTCCAAATCCTATATAACATGATAATAAAGTCTAATTTATGTGAAAAAATTCTATTATGTGACCATGATTGAATGTCAAGAAATGTGATAAATATGAAATTAGCAGTCTGTGTTTTCATAATCAACATTAACTTTTTGACAGCCAAATAATGTACTTTAACTCTTCATGAAACGACAAATTTATGGACTGGTCCAAATTAAAAGTTGCAGACGACAAAATAAATGTGGCAGAAAAATCCAAATTTAATTTGGAAAGGGTAGAAAACATTGTGGGAAAAGGAGAAAATGCTGGTTACCAGCATTTTCTCCTTTCCCCACAATGTTTTCAAAATGCTTCTACCTCAGGGTCATCAGAAGTCGTCATTATGTGGTAAAGGGTTGAGCAGGCAAAACCATTTAAAAGCTCTTTCAAGGCTGATTTCAATCAAATTATCTCTCAATAAATACTATGTATAAATATATCTGACATTGCTGACGTATGATATTTTGTTGCCTGATCTTGATCTGTACCGTCTGAAAAAGCATGTTACATTGATTGCCCTTAGATTGCCATGAGTAAAATCTGTAATATTCCGGAGGGGAATAGTAACCAGTGGATATAACTAGACAGACAAGGGTCTACTTATTTTCTCTATATTGGCAATTAAGCTGTATAACACTAAATAAATTCCTCTGGACATTCCCTTTGCCCATACAAATATTTGCCTGATACAATATTTCAAAGTTATTAATTTTCGCCAGGAAATATCTCTCAAAAAAACAGTGTAAATCATAGATCAGAGTACATGTTCTGCACATTCTGATCTGATTTACATTATTCTTCAGGTCACACACAATTTGCTAAGCATCTAAGGAATGCCTCCGACTATTTAACTCATTACCAAACAACAAAATTTTAGACTTGTCAAAATCGAAAGCATTTGCAGACGACAAAATAAAAGTGACCGAAAATTTGAAATTTGCTTTGTGAAGGGTAGAAAACATTGTGGGAAAAGGAGAAAATGCTGGTTCCCAGCATTTTCTCATTTTCCTACGATGTTTTCTAAAGACTTCTTTCTCAGGGCCGTCAAAAGTAGGGATTGTGTGGTTTTGGTTAACTAAAAGTTCAAATACTATATAAAAATTCACAGATATCAAGCTGTAATAGCTGAATGTTTCATCTTGATGACTATATTGAAAGCCAAGACTTCTTTTTCTCAACTGTTTACTTAACCCTTCACAACCTGGCAAAATTTTAGACCTCTCTACATTGAAACCATTTCCAGACAACAGTTTCATAGTGACTCAAATGACACAATCTTTCTTTGACAGGGTAGAAAACTTTGTGGAAAAAGGAGAAAATGCCGACTTCCTATCAGCAGTTTCTTCTTTTCCCACAGTGTTTTCCAAAAACTTCTTTTTCTAGGTTGTCATAAGTCATCATAGTGTGGTGATTTTAGGGTTAAGATGGGTTGCACTTACTCCATATAGCAACAAAATGTTATGAGGGAAAAGTTAGGCACCAATGGAGTCCTTAGAGAGGAAAGCAATTCATCAGTTTCGCTGGTAAAAACTTGGAAGTTGTCAAGGATATAAATATCCTACAGGAACTGCTAGACAAACAAATGGTCTGCCTCAAAATGTTCACTTTACTTCCTTTTTCCCCCTGTTATCGCTTCCCTCCAAGAGTTTTGTTTTCCCATCTCATAATCATAACCATAATAAATGCATGGCAGCACAAATGTCACATAAAAGTATAAGACACCTGTTCAAACCTTATAATCATTATCCTGGTTAACCTTTTACTCCATAAAGCATTTCTGTGGTATCCCTAATTGACCCTAAATAACAGCAAGGATGAAGTCATTTTTTATGTGTATATGACACCTTTTAATAGCATAGAAAACATTGTGACAAAAGGTGAAATTGCTCGTCACGAGCAATTTCACCTTTTGCCACAATGTTTTCCAAATACTCCTACAAGAAATGGGTAGAAATGAGTATCTATGGAGTAAAGGGTTAAAGTTCATGGGCAGACAACTCTATTATACGCCATGGCATGAGCTTCAAAAGAGTTGGCACTGAACTGCTTTTCTTGGCTAAAACTGCTATGAGGCTTGTATGGAAAATAAAATAAAATTTCCGAGAAATTTCTTAGAAATTGTTCCTCAGCCTGTACAGGTGAAAATTTAATGCTACAAAATTTGAAATTTTGGGCTCTGATAATTAAGGCACTTGAAGACAATAAATTAAATGTAGCACAAGACATTAGCTCATAGGCAGATAGGTGCCACTAACTGACCTTTTGTGGACACTATAGATCAAGATCAGACTGCACAGAACTTGCAGTCTGATCACTAATCTATACTGTTCCGATACAGTGATTATAAATTTTCCCTAAAAATACCTTTGAAATAGCAAAACTTGGGTTTATACTGTCAGCTTGAAAGTTTCATTTAACGTTTATTTAGCTGGATATGGTTAACTCTTTACCAAATGACAAAATTTTAGATGTCTAAATAGAAAGTATTTACAGCCAACAAAGTAAATTTAAATTTATATTGTGAAGGGTAGAAAACAATGTGGGAAAAGGAGAAAATGCTGGTTACCAGTATTTTCTCCTTTTCCACAATGTTTTCAAAAGGCCTATATCTCAGGGTCATTAAAAGTAGGAATTTTGTGGTAAAGAGTTACTGATAGGGTTGGTCTTTGAAAGGTCAGAAAACATTGAAAGAGGGTAAAAAAAAAGAAGAAAATGCTGGTTCAAAAGCAATTCTTCCAGAAGAGGGCCATGGTGGCCCTGTGTTGCTCCACTGGCTAATGAGTAAAAACCCAACATGCCAAACATTTCAATACTTGGCCAATTGGTTTTGAACATGAGACCCTTGAGACAGGACTAAAATTGATTGCCCTAGGCCTTATGGTAGTAAGATTTCAAAGTTTTCACTACATAAGCATATGTTAAACTTATGACCCCTTGGTTGGGATCAAATTCAATCCTAGGGCTACAATTTGGGCACTCTTGGTAGACATTCACTGAAAAGCTTCATGCAAAATTTGGTAGCACTAGGCTCTGTGACTAAGTACAGGTAAATTTCTAAAGTTTTCAATACATAAGCTTATAATATAAAACTAGTGACCCCCCCCGTCCCAGATGGAGCCAATTTAAACCCCTGGGCAATAATTTGGGCACTCTTGGTGGAAGCTTATACTAGATAAAGCCACATGCAAAATTTAGTAGCCCTTAGCTGTATTGCTAGGTACATGTAGATTTCCAAAAATTTCTCTGTTTAGCCCATATAAAACTTGTGACCTCTCGGGGCTGGGTCAAATTTGACCCCAGGGCTATCATTTAGGCATTCTTGGTAGGAGCTCACTAGACGAAGCCACGAGCGAAATTTGGTAACTTTTGGCTATGTACAGGAAGATTTCTAAAGTTTTCTCTCTCTCATTCCATGTAAAACTTGTGACCCTGGGGCCGATTTTAACCTAAGGGCTATGATTTGAAGAATTTTGATATAAGTCTATTAAACAAAGGATGCATACATGTGCGCGAGCCACAACATAAGCCTACTGGCCTTTGGCCAGTACAGCTAAAAATGCTGAAACCATTACATAATGTCAGGCCATGGGTTAATCCTTTACCAAACAGACCTTGAGATAGAAGCCTTTTGAAAACATTGAAGGAAGAGGAGAAAATGCTGGTAATGTTTTCTACCATTCTGGAAACAAATTTCAATTTTTATGTTACTTAATTTTGTTACATGCAAGTGCTTGAAATTTGGACCAGTCTAAATTTTGGTGTTTGGTAAAGAGTTAAAGCCCAGATTATATCAAAATGCCCATGTATGAAGGAAAGGGTTGCAGGTTATTAGCCTTCCATAATCCTGGCTGGAAATAGAGGTCTAAAGATAGCTTGGCTATCTGAAATCAACCTGATAATGAAGTCTATAAATCTTGTATTTTCTTCTGCCAGCCTCCAATGACCTCATCCTGTCTTGACCGGACATACTAGAGAGGGTTCAGATTGGATTTAACTCTTTACCACACAATCCCGACTTAACGACCCTGGGAAAGAAGCCTTTTGAAAACATTGTAGGAAAAGGAGAAAATGCTGGTAACCAGCATTTTCTCCTTTTCCCACAATGTTTTCTACCCTGTTGGAAACAAATTTTAATCTTTGAGTTACATTTATTTTGTCGTCTGCAAATGCTTTTAATTTGGACCAGTCTAAAGTTTTGCTGTGTGGTAAAGAGTTAACTCTTTACCAAAAGATAAAATTTTTGACTGGATCAAAATTGAAAGCATTAATTTTGCAGACGACAGAGTATATGTTGCACCTTTACCACACAATCCTGACTTTTAACGACTCTGAGAAGGAAGCTTTCTGAAAACATTGTTGGGAAAAGGAGAAAATGCTGGTAACCAGCATTTTCTCCTTTTCCTACATGTTTCCTTCCCTTCCCAGGGATCGTATGTACATAATCCCTGCCCTTCCCAAGAAATTTAGAATTTTCAGTCACTTTTATTTTGTCATCTGCAAATGCTTTCAATTTGGACCAGTTTGAAATCTTGTCATTTGGTAAAGAGTTGAATGATGCTTTCAGCATTTGATCGCATAGAAAACATTGTAAGAAAAAGAGAAAGTGCTGGTTACCAGCAATTTCTCCTTGTCCCAAAATGTTTTCAAAAGCTTTCTTTCTCAGGGTCATTAAAAGTTACGATTGCGTGGTAATGAGTTAAGTACTGAAACTGATTTGAAAATTGCAGAGGGAAAAAAAATCACAACTACAGTCATTCAACATTTCATGCCCACCTACCTCTATTCCATAAAAAAAAAAATTGGAAAAGTTTCAAAACTATCATTAAATAGATTTATCATCATCGAAAACAACAGTTTTTGCACTAATATTTAATCAGACTTTATCATAATATCTCTCCTAAGTAAGTTGAAAACATGACGTACTTAATGATTTTCAATCAAATAGATAAAGTAAGAACCTGTTTCTTTTCAAAAGCTCCAATCCTGTTTTGGAGCACTCTCTAAAACTGCAATACATTTAACCCATTACCACACAATCCCTACTTTTGACGCCCTGAGAAAGAAGCCTTTAGAAAACATTGCGGGAAAAGGAGAAAATGCTGGTAACCAGCATTTTCTCCTTTTCCCACAATGCTTTCTACCCTTCACAAAACAAATTTCAAATTTTCAGTCAGTTTTATTTTGTTGTCTGCAAATGCTTTCAATTTGGACCAATCTAAAATATTGTCGTTTGCTAATGAGTTAACCCTTTGGTGGCCAATAGGAAAAAATAAGGACTTTTGCGGACAGAATAGAACAAGATCAGACTGCACAGAACTTGCAGTCTGATCTTGAATCTATTCTGTCCATTTGTTCAGTCTAGTCTATGGGACAAAAATCCACTTGCTGGGTCTCAGTGGATTCTATGTTCAGGCATTGACAAGAATCACATATTTGGCACTGAAAGAGTTGACTCTTTACCAAACGACAAAATTTTAAACTGGTCCCATTATTGAAAGCAAAATAAAAGTGACTGAAAATTTGAAATTTGTATCGAAATGGAGAGAAAACCTTGTGGGAAAAGGAGAAAATGCTGGTTACCAGCATTTTCTCCTTTTCCCACAATGTTTTTAAAAGGCTTCTTTCTCAGGATCATCAAAAGTTGGGATTGTCTGGTAAAGGGTTAATTTCTAGCATGAAAGTGCACTAAAACTCAGAATAAAACAACAAATTTTGGACTCGACTTCGTTACAAGCATTTGCTGAAAACAAGACTAAAATTAATGTTTTTTGTTTCTTTGTTTGTAATGTTGTTAAAAACACTTAACTCTACACCACACCATCCCTACTTTTTACAACCCAGAGAAAGAAAGCGCTTTTGAAAATGTTGTAGGAAAAGGAGAAAATGCTGGTAATGACCCCTTACTAAATAATCCCATCTATAATAATCACTTTTTACCACACAATCTCAACTTTTAATGACCTTGAGCCAGACAGTTTTTGAAAACATTGTGGAAAAGGGAGTACATGCTGGTAAACAGCATATTCCCGATTTTCCACAATGTTTTCTATCCTACCAGAGACAATAAATGCACTTGAATCAATAACAAACTGCATTTTGTGGCCTGCTAAAATTTTGAAATCATTACAGTCTAAAATTTGTCATTTTTTTAAAATAACAATTAAGAAAATTTTTTGAAAAGAAGAGTACTTTGTTACAAAGGATTTCTCCTTTTGCCATGTGCTTTCAAACACTGTCCGCTGAAAGACCAAATCAGAATGTCTACAGCAATCTAAAATCATGGTCAAGGGCAGTCTATCCAGTGTGACAAAAAATAGTCAATTTTCTATACTTATGTTATCTCCCTTAAACAGCTTGATTGCTCACTCTCTCTCTCTCTCTCTTTTCCCCCCGTAAATATCTTTGTTCCTACCCACTTCTCCCGCTATACTACTATGAATAGCAAATAAAGTACTTTTAGAAATACATAGAAAATATTGTCAGAGTTAGAGAAATTCTTGCAACAAGTGATCTGGCATTATACAAAGTGACCATTACTTTGGCAGCTCAAACATAAACATACCATAAGATAAATGTTAGCCCCTGAGTTCTCGAATAAGGTAACTGATTTTCTTAACCCTTTCCCACACAATCCCTGGTTTTTACGGGTCTGGAATAGTAGCCTTTTGAAAACATTGTGGGAAAAGGAGAAAATGCTGGTAACCAGCATTTTCTCCTTTTCCCACAATGTTTTCTACCCTATCATAGACAGAAACCATCTTTTCAGCAAGAGTTGAATTGTCATCTGCAAATGCTTTCAATTTGGTCTAGTCCAAAAGTTCGTCGTGTGGGAAAGGGTTAAATTACTTGCAGAGCTCAATTTTATGCAGATACCAGAATCAAGATCAGACCTTTGATCTATAATGTTCTTATGAACATGCAATACTGTTTGCAACAAATGCATAGCTGATGCAACAAATGCATAGCTGATGCAACAAATGCATAGCTGAAATACAAACCACATCTGGTAGGATTCAAACCCTTGTGCATGGACAAGATCCTTCTTTTTTCTTTAGGTTTAAAAGACCAATACCATAACTACTGAGCTAAAGAGATGTCTCCCAAACGCATTTGTTAGATATCGTTTTTAAATCTGGACAGAGCTATGCATTACAGAGTGGTCTCCTGTAACACACCCTCTTTTAGCCCATTACCAAACTACAATATTTAACCCTTTACCAAACAATCCCTGGTTTTTACCACCTTGAGAAAGAAGCCTTCTGAAAACATTGCGGGAAAAGGGGAAAATGCAGGCAACCAGCATTTTCTCCTTTTCCCACAATGTTTTCTACCCTGCTGGAAACAAATTTCAATTTTTGAGTTACGTTTGTTTTGTCGTCTACAATTGCTTTCAATTTGGACCAGTCCAAAGTTTTGTCGTTTGGTAAAGGGTTAAGACTTGTCCAAATTGAAAGCATTTGCAGACGACAAAATAAGTGTGACTTAAAATTTGAAATTTGTTTTGTAAGGGTTGAAAACATTGTGGGAAAAGGAGAAAATACTGGTTACCAGCATTTTCTCCTTTTCCCACAATGTTTTCGAAAGGCTTCTTTCTCAGGGGCATCAAAAGTAGGGATTGTGTGGTAATGGGTTAAAGTCATCATTTATTAATGACTCAAGGCCTTATAAGTTATTATAGGCAGAATGTCAGCTTTTGGACAACAAATGGGATTAATGGCTTGATGGCCAATCCTTGACCTGAGCCCCCATCTTACAAACATGCAAGTTTGCAACAAATGCATAGCTGAATACAAACCGCAGTTGGCTGGATTCTTACCCATGCGGACAAGATCCTCATTTTTTTTTTAAGTTTAAAAGACCAACACCTTAACCACTGAGCTTCAGAGATATCTCCCTAATGCAGGTGTTACGTATTAAATTTAAATTGGGACAAAGCATTATCTTCCGCTAGATGGCATTCTATAAATACTCATCTATCTAATTTGGGCATCCTGGGTACAGAGCCGAACCACTTTCCTAAGCAACGACCTTGAATTTCAAACTAAAATAAATGTTTACTTAATAAAACAAGGCTGTCGGAAGTGGTCCGGCCGGTCCGGCCATGGCCGGACCAAATTTTCGGCCGAAAATGAAAAATGGCCAGACCAATTTTCGAAAAAAAAAATGCGTAATATAAACTTCAAAAAATGCACCAGAGAGTGTCTTATTTTCAAAATTTTTCCGGGGGAGCATGCCCCTGGACCCTCCTAGCATGGATTAAATGCGAAAAATAAACCTCAAAAAATGCCCCAGAAAGCGTCTTATTTTTCAAAATTTTTTCGGGGGAGCATGCCCCCGGACCCCCCCCCCCAGCATGGCTTTGCAACTTCGTTGCTCGCCATACTGGCCGGACCAATTGAAATTTCCTTCCGACGGGCCTGTAAAACACTACCTCTTGCAATTCACTCAGCTTAGAGAAATCTGGAGCTAAAGTAGGTCTCATTTTTCCTCAAACATATAAATAAAAGCTATTTTCTACATTGCTACTTTATAGAGCGTAATATTACACTCAGCCCACTTTCCGGGCTAGTGATGCGTCATATAAGAGTCGAATCTTCAAAGAATATGACATGTGCAGACAACCGGGGGACAAATTAAGCCATGCATAAAGGAGTGGTCTCCTGTAACAATGTCCAGTTCTTGACCGGTTGATTGTACGGTATATAACAGTAGTTTTAACATTTTTTCAGTTATATCATGGCGGTAATTCCACCATTCCATGCTTTTCCTGGACTGTCTTATATCAGTACTCCACACAATGTTCTTTCGTAGACACTGGCTGCTTTCCCACATAACCACCATAGAAACAATGATCAGCAATTAGAGAACAATGAACCCTGTCACAATGACCGGCATGCAATCCTCTGAAAGAAATTGGGCAAGCCGGGTACTGAGCCAGCCATCTCCTGCTCTTAACCCTATACCAAATGACGAAAATTAAGACTGATCCAAATTGAGGCACTTGCGGACAACAAAATAAATGTAACTCAAATGTAAGAATTTGCTTCCAACAGGGTAGAAAACATTGTGCAAAAAGGAGAAAATGCTGATTACCAGCATTTTCTCCTTTTCCCACAATGTTTTCAAAAGGGATCTCTCTTAGGGTTGTACAAACCAGGGATTGTTTGGTAAAAGGTTAAGGAGGCCCTTATCCTGATTTCCAGCCAGTTTTAACTCATTTTGTCTTTATTTTACAAACTACAGTCTTTTTTGTATCTCCATGCCAAATATTGCACCTGAGGGATGCAAGGTTGCTTAGATCATGGTCGATAGAAAATGCATTTTGCCGAGTTGCAGCCTTCCATGTATATAACATGCGCAGACAGCACTTTTGAAATAGCAAAATTTGGGCTTATATTATATAGTCCGGAATAGTAGCCTTTTGAAAACATTGTGGAAAAAGGAGAAAATGCTGGTAACCAGCATTTTCTCCTTTTCCCACAATGCTTTCTACCCTATCATAGTCAGAAATCATCTTTTCAGCAAGAGTTGAATTGTCGTCTGCAAATGCTTTCAATTTGGTCTAGTCCAAAAGTTTGTCGTTTGGGAAAGGGTTAAAAGGTTCATTTCAGATACCAAGCATGATACGGGTTAACTCTTTACCAAACCACAAAATTTTACACTTGTCCAAATTGAAAGCATTAAATTCCTGCAGACGACAAAATCAATGTGAACCTAAAATGAATTTTGACTTTGGAAAGTTAGAAAATATTGTGGGAAAGGAGAAAATGCTGGCTGCAAGTATTTTCTCCTTTTCCCACAATGGTTTCAAAAAGCCTCTATTTCAGGATCGTTAAAACAAGAGGGCCAAGATGGCCCTGGATCGCTCACCTGAATTTATGAGAGGACCATAGCCTTTTATTTTTTAAGGTATTGAAACACTGGAAACAAAATCATTATTTTGCCAAGCAATTTTTAAAAGGTCACCTGTAAAAGTCCTTTCATAATCTGGCCAGTAGTGTCAAAAAGAAGAATTTTAAGGAGTTTCTTAATTTCTGTACAGTGCAAGTAGCCCCCATTCACCAGAGCAATGTTTCTAGATGAATCAAATTTTCACAAACAATTTTTGAAAAGGGTCACCCAAGGAATATCTCTGTGAAAATTTTCCAAAATCTGACCAGCCGTTTCAGAGAAGAAGAATTTTTAAGAATTTCTCCATTGCCCTATAGTGCAAGTAGCCCTCATTCACCAGAGCCATGTTTCTTGATTAATAAAAATTTCACGAACAATTTTTGAAAAGGGTCACTCAAGGAACATCTCTGTGTATTTCAAAATGTGACCAGCCATTCAAGAGAAGAAGAATTTTTAAGAATTTCTTCATTTCCCTATAGCGAAGTAGCCCCCATTCACCAGAGCCATGTTTCTTGACCTATCAAAATTTCACGAACAATTTTTGAAAAGGGTCACCCAATACACATCTATGTGAAATTATTTTAAAATCTGACCAGCGGTTTCTGAGAAGAAGAATTTTAAAGAATTTCTTCCTTTCTGTATAGTGCAAGAAGCCCCCATTCACCAGAGCCATGTTTCTTGATGGATCAAAATTTCACGAACAATTTTTGAAAAGGGTCACCCAAGGAACATCTCTGTGAAATTATTTTAAAATCTGGCGAGCGGTTTCTGAGAAGAAGAATTTTTAAGAATTTCTTCATTGCTGTATAGTGCAAGAAACCCCCATTCACCAGAGCCATGTTTTTTGACGGATCAAAATTTCGCGAACAATTTTTGAAAAGGAATACCCAAGGAATATCTCTGTGAAATTATTTTAAAATCTGGCCAGCGGTTTCAGAGAAGAAGAATTTTTAAGAATTTCTTCATTTCTGTATAGTGCAAGAAGCCCCCATTCACCAGAGCCATGTTTCTTGACGGATCAAAATTTCGCAAACACTTTTTGAAAAGGGTCACCCAAGGAACATCTGTCTGAAATTATTTTAAAATCTGGCCAGCGGTTTCAGAGAAGAAGATTTTTAAAGAATTTCCTAAAAAATTCGATTTCGTTGCCATAGCAACCAGAGTTTTTGACGGAATCAAATTCTGTGAACAATTTTTAAAGAGGACCTCCCAAGGAACATTCCTGCCAAGTTTGGTCCAAATTGGCCCAGCAATTTAGGAGGAGTTGATGTTTAAAGAATTGCTGACGACGCACGACGGACAGCCAGTGACCCTAAAAGCTCCCCTTGAGCACGTTGTGCTCAGGTGAGCTAAAAACACTTGGATTGTTCGGTAAAGGGTTAAGTACTTTCTAAGAATGTCTATTTCATATATTTGGCGCCACAAAAGTTTGACATATTGATGACAATTCATGGTAAGTTGCTTTTATTGGCAATATACATCAGAATCATATTTTTATTGAACATCCATATTTTCTGGAATATTATATGTCAAACAAGACTGGAAATTTGGACAATTCTTAAAATATAAAATAATTTTAAACATATAGACGATTCTAGTGAGTACCCAAACCATAGGATTTAGTGCAGAGAAATTAAATTTTCAAAAAACACTCCCTCTATCTGAAGCTCTGGTTTTCATGTGGCTGATACCCCGACATCTAAAATTCTTCTTGGTCCATTTCATTGAGGCTGGCTGAATAACCATCATTCTAGCAACAGAAAATCTCCCAACTTGTTTGTATTCATAATATAACCCTTTACCCCATAAGGCATTTCTTTAGTATCTCTAATTGATGCTAAATAACAGCAAGGATGAAGCTGTTTCTTATGTGTATATGACACCTTTTGATAGCATAGAAAATATTGTGACAAAAGGTGAAATTGCTCGTCACGAGCAATTTCACCTTTTGCCACAATATTTTCCAAAGGCTCCTACAAGCAATACGTAGAAATGAGTACATATCTATGGAGTAAAGTAACTTTTGTTACTTCAACAGATAAGTACTTGATATTGATTGCATTCTGAAAGTGCTGTTCTATATTAACAAACAAAGATCAAATTGTCTGCCTCCAGATCAGGATTCCATGATATTTATGATACACCAATCATGTGCCTTCTATATCTAATGTAATGAAATTTGATGATTTACACTTAGCTGTTTTCCAACTGATAAGACTTCAGGCAGGTCCAAATGGAAAGCGATTGCTGACAACAAATTTATTGTAAGTGAAATTATGGCAATTGCCTATAAAAGTGCAGAAAGCCTTGTGAGAAAAGGAGAAAATGCTGGTAAACAACAGCATTTTCTCCTTTTTCCACCAGGTTTTCAAAAGACTATTTTCTTATGATGGTTAAAACTTGGGATTGTGCGGAAAAGGGTTAACTCATTACCAAACAACAAAATGTTAGGTTTGTCCGAATTGAAAGCATTTGCAGACGACCAAATAAAAGTGACTGAAAATTTGAAATTTGTTTTGTGAAGGGTAGAAAATATTGTGGAAAAAGGAGAAAATGCTGGTTACCAGCATTTTCTCCTTTTCCCAGAATGTTTTCTGAAGGCTTCTTTCTCAGGGGCATCAAAAGTAGGGATTGTGTGGAAAAGGGTTAAAGTTTGTTTCCCAAGTCTAGTTGCTTTAGCTGTCAGACTGCACAAAACATGCAGTTTTATCTGTCATCAACACTGTCTGCTTTGCCAAAACACTGTAGACAAAAGTGAGTTTGAAAATGTTATTAACTCTTTACCACACAATTCAGACTTTCAACCACCCTGTTAAAAAAGCCTATAGAAAACATTGTTGGAAAAGGAGAAAATGTTGGTTACTAGCATTTTCTCCTTTACCAAGAATGATTTCAGAAGACCTCTTCCACTGGGTGGTAAAAAACAGGGATTGTTTGGTATAGGGTTTAAGGTGGGTATTTAGAATTTTTACATCTCACCAAATTAAAAAATATATATATCACTGAAATTCATATGAAATAATTATACAAATTATCAATAATTACCGGTAAGATTCAGAAAATTACAAAAAAAAAATTTTTTTGGTGGTATTCCCTTAAAAGACTACGTAGCCTCTTAAGCTATTTTTAGATTTCGCACCAAAAATCAATAGAGCATTGTGGGAATGTCAAGTGACCGGCACGTGACTCATAATGCTTAAATTCCCTATCATAACAAACATGTAATAATTTTTTCCATAATGTCTTCTTTGGACGCTATGTTTGAAGCTTCTTCTGTGTATTCCTGTAAGTAAATGAGCGAATTGATCATCTAAAAATAGAATGTGTATCCCGTTGGTGTCAACCTGGGCCGTAGTAGATCTCTAATTTCTCGTGTTGTGGGGCGGTTTTCGACTACTGTGGTTTTATGAATGAAAATTAAAAGGCTTTGGGAGTAGATCTATAAGGATGATTTTTTTGCACTTTTGTAAAATTTTTGTCCAAAAATCTGATTGGCCACCTTTAAGGTGTTAGTACTTAAATAATACTAGATGTCACTAGGGCACATTTTCAATGGAGATCCAAGATCAGACTGCACAGAATATGCAGTCTAATCTTCACTTGATATTCTCAATTTCTCTTGTAAGTATCCATACAAAAGGAGCCAAGAAATTGCAGTATCAGATTTGGGATCTCTTGTGACTGATATTCTACACGGAATTCTGAATGACTGAATATTGTTTTATGGTGCATCGACGATGACACAGTATTCTGGCGACTCTAACTAGACAACCAAATTTTAAACTAGGCCATAATATAATTATTTGCAGACAGTAAACCAAAAAGGTTTTCCCCTGTGCCAAAAAACAAAATTTTGGACTTGTCCGAATTTGAAAGCATTTGCAGATGATAAATATAAAGTGTCTGAAATAATGAAACTTGTTTGTGATAGGACAGAAAACATCGTGGGAAAAGGAGAAAATGCTGGTTACCAGCATTTTCTCCATTTCCCACAATGTTTTCAAATCTTCCTCCTTAGGTTTATTTAAAGTTGTGATTCTGCAATACACGCCTAAGCTTTAGCAGTCTCCTGTGAAGGTTAAAAAACGCATTATGGGAAAGGGAGAAAAGGCTGTAAATCAACATTTTCTTCATTCCCAACAATGTTCTCCAAAACTTCTTCCGTTTGCTTGATATAATGAGGCATTGTTTAGTGAATGCTGAACTTCATTATCTGGATTTTTACACTTGAATGTGCTCTTTTTCATTCAATTTGTTTATCAAGGGATTACAATTGGCTTATAACATGCAAAAAGGGACATTCGGACATCTGTATAAAAGTGTCGTCTCAAATCAGCCTGCGCAGGCTAATCCGAACAACACTTTTCTGTTTTTCATGTAACTTCCTACTTTGCGCTAATGTCTACTGTAGAACAAAATCTGGTATAGTCATAAGGTGCAGTCTTGGAATAGCCTGCACAGACTGCGCAAGCTGATCAAAGATGACACTTTAAACAAATATCTGAATGTCCCTTTTCGTGTGTAATGCAGACCACATGATATTGAAATTTGAAAGCTGTTTCCTTCCTGAGAGGTTTTGAGGATTGATTTATTGAAAGCATTTACAGTGTTTAATGCTGTTTTCATCATTGATTCAGTTACATTGTGGGGGCTAGTGCACCTATCCATGCTTTCCTGGAGTTTGTTTTACCATTAACTAGCACTTGGCACAATATTCATTCCAAGCCACTGGCTGCTTTCCCATATAACCATCGTTGAAACAGCAGTGAGAGAGGAATGAATCCTGTTGCAATGAATTACATCAATCCTTTGAAAGAAATTTGCCCAGCCAGAAATCGAACCTTCCACCTCTTGCTCTTAAGTCCTGTACTCTACTCACTGCGCTATTGGGGCTTGGCAGATTTTGAGGAAGAATTCCGTCAAATATTTATTTCAAATGCATTTATTCTCAAACAGAAATATATTGCAGCACAATTTGAAAAGATCAGGGCCTGTATTCACCAACCATTCTTGAGAATATTCTTAGTGTTATTCTCCAAGATTTTCTACATTTGTAAGTAACACAACTTCTGATTGGCTAAACCATTCGGTTTAGCCAATCCGAAGTTGTGTTACCTACAGATGTAGAAAATTCTGAATAATACCGGTAAGACAAAGAATGTTCTTAAGAATGGTTGGTGAATAAAGGCCCAGGCCATAAGAATCGCATGAAGTTTGGGAAGAAATATTTGAGTATCGACTGTTTGTTACTTCTACCGCAAGGAACAAACTTATTTCTGCTTGTTCTGTAATGTTTTCAAACATTCATTCATACTGGCTTTATTTGTCAGAATTTGGCCATGTGAAGGAAAGAACTATATAGACTCAATTAACCCTTTACTCCATAGATACTAATTTCTATGCATTGCTTGTAAGAGCCTTTTGAAAACATTGTGGCAAAAGGTGAAATTGCTCGTGATGAGCAATTTCACCTTTTGCCACAATGTTTTCTATGCTATCAAAAGGTGTCAAACATACATTAGAAACAGCTTCATCCTTGCTGTTATCTAGGATCAATTACAGATATCATAGACATGTCTTATGGGGTAAAGGGTTAACATGAATAGGACACATTAAATTTGATCTTTCTTAACCTTCAGAGCAACGAATAAACCTATTTACTTTACCCTTTACAACATAATGCCAACTTTAAACTAGGAAAGAAGCCTTTTGAAAACATTGTGAGAAAAGGAAAAAAACATTGGAAACCAGCATTTTCTCCTTTTCCTACAATGTTTGCAACCCTGTCAAAGAAAAGTTGCGCCATTTGAACAACACTGAAATTGTCTTCTATTATCCAGAATTTTCTACATTTGTACCGGTAAGTAACACAACTTCTGATTGGTTAAACTGAATGGTTCAGGCAATCAGAATTTGTTTTATACCCCGGTCACACATTCACGGAAGGCCGCCATGGAAGAGCTATGGATTCGTTCCGGCATTGTCCATGACAACTCGTACTAGTCTGTAGCTCTCCGTATTGTAACTGGTTGGTGAATAAAGGCCCTGGTAATGGGTTACAGACTTTCAGCTTTGAATCAGAAATGATTGCTTTATCAAGGTTTCTTTTGTCTTGATTTTCCTACCAAAGACAACAGTGTAGATCAAAGATCAGACTGCACATTTTGTGCAGTCTGATCTTTGATCTACACTATTGTTAAAGGAAAACTGCAGCTGTGAATGGTTCGTCTAGGTTACATTATTCTTTCACGATGTAATCCTCAAGAGCTGAAAACAGAATCATAAAATCTCAAGTATCTCTACTTGCATTTGCGTGAAATTTCAGTTATTTTCCCATCTGTTCAATAAAATTTGCTTTATATGATTAATTTTAAGTGGCAAGCTCTTCAATAGGTCCTGTTATATAAAATATAGGTTATAATCAGGAGGCATCAAACATGCAGTCTGATCTAAATTGTGGATAAGTAAACATTCTAATTACAAGAAACCTGAGCATAAAATCTTGTGCCTTTTTAAATTTGAGATATGCCAAATTTTAATAAAACCATTTGCAGACGACAGTTTAATTGTACCTCAAATAATTGTAATTAACTTTGAAAGAGCAGTAAAATTATGGAACAAGGAGAAAATGCCAGTTTTCTACAATGTTTTCAAAAGAAATCTATCTCTAGGAACATTAAAGACAGAGTTCTGTGGTACAGGGTTACCAGACTAATCACAACATTTCTGTAAATTCATGTTTGTTTTTAGTCATTATAAAAACTATTAAAAGTTACTAAGGAGGCACATAATTATTTGAAGGAAAGAAAACAATGCTGACAAAAGCGAAGAAAACATTGTGGCAAAGGGGCAAGTGCTTGTGACAAGCACCTGCTCATTGTTCCACAATTCTTGTAAAAAAACTGAGAACAGTAGTGTTATAAGAATTTTGTTTAGTAATTTCGATATGTTATTACCTTTTTCTATTAAAGTACCATAGACAACACCAAAAGCTTTTGTGGACATTGTGGACAATGTAGATCAAGATCAGGCTGTAGAGGTTGCAGGAAAAGAAGAAAATGCTGGTAACATCCTTATAAATCTCTCATTATACATTAAAACTTTGGACAAGACCAAAATGAAAGCATAATTGCAGACAATAAGTACATGATTGTATCGTAGTTCAGAGGATGATTTCTTTGTTACAGGAAAAAAAAATAGTGTGAAAAGGAGAAAATGCTGGAAACAGCATTTTCTCTTTTTCCCACAATGTTTTCAAATGCTCCTTTTCGGGGTTGTTAAGACTCAAGATTGTGTGGTAAAGGCTTAACCCTTTATCACACAATGACGACTTTTAACGACCCTTAGAAAGAAGCTTTTTGAAAACATTGTAGGAAAAGGAGAAAATGCTGGCAATCAGCATTGTCTCCTTTTTCCACATTGTTTTCTATCCTTCCCAGTACAAATTTCTTCTTTCAAGCGACAATTATTTTGGCATCTGCAAATGCTTTCAATTTGGACTAGTCTAAATTTTGTCATCTGGTAATGGGTTAAATGACAATATTTTCCATCGACCTTTCACTGTTGAGCAAGTCCTATTATTTTACCCACATTTAATTTGTCATCTGTATAATGCTTTCAAATTTGGACACATCCAAAACTTTGTAAAAAAGGGAAAAACAAAAATGATAATCTAACAGACAACACTTATTTATTATAAATTTTCTACAAATCCTCCTTAAGCTGCTATAATCTCTCTCTCTGTATTGCACCAACAGGCATACTTCCTAACATTCTTGACATGTATTTTGCACATATAGACATTCGTTATGTGAAAAATATGAGAGAGTAATACATTTTTATGAGGATCGTTTCTTCTTTTTTTTTTTTCGCATATTAACTCTCTACCAGATGAAAAAATCTTAGACTTGTCCAAATTGAAAACATTTGCAAACGACAATCTAAATGTGGAATTTGTCTCCAACCTTTTACTACACAATCCCCACTTTTAACGACTCTGAGAAAGAAACCCGTAGAAAACATTGTAGGAAAAGGAGAAAATGCTGGTAACCAGCATTTTCTCCTTTTCCAGAATGTTTTCTACCCTTCACAAAACAAGTTTCAAATTTTCAGTCGCTTTTATTTTGTCATCTGCAAAATGCTTTCGTTAAAGAAAGAACTAAAATGAGTTACAGGGGTAGAAACATTGTGGGAAAAGGAAAATCATCGTGGGAAAATGCTAGTAACCAGCATTTTCCCTCAAAAGGCTTAATGCTTCCTTAGGGTCTTTTAAACTCAGAATTGTGTGGTTAAGGGTTTAACCCTTGCAGTCCAAAAAGTGTGATCAGAGGTTTTTGCTGATAGCATAGAGCAAGATCAGACTGCATAGAATTTGCTGTCTGATCTTGAATTTACATCATTTGACTGATCTACAAAAAAATTTGACTGCATTTAAGCTGCCAAAAGAGTTTTGGTTAACCCTTTCCCAAACAACAAAGTTGAGACTGACTTTCAAATTCAAAATATCTGCAGACAACAAATTCAACATAGGCACAAAATTTATGAGCTTTAGCTCTGTGATTATTATTGCAGGAAACATTGAAGGAAAAAGAGAAATTGTTGTTTACCAGCATTTTCTCTTTTTCCTTCAATGTTTTCAAAAGCCTTCTCTCCAGGGGCTGTGAAAATGAGATTATTTGGTCATTTAGGCTAAATAATTATATTTTGCGTTGGAAGACTTAACCCTAAGAGGGTTTAAGACACACCAAGCAGACATTTTTGGTCAGGGAATAGGACCAATAAGATGATTATTGTTTAAACCTTTACCACACAATCCCTACTTTTAACGACCCTGAGGAAGAACCCTTTTGAAAATATTGTGGGAAAAGCAGAAAATGCTGTTAACCAGCATTTTCTCCTTTTCCAACAATGTTTTCGACCATTTCCAGAGCAAAGTTAAAAGCTTTAGTAACTTCCATTTTGTCCTCTGCAACTGCTTTCAATTTTGACTAGTCCAAAATTTTGTTATTTGGTAAAGTGTTAAACAATGCTTGGTCAACAGTGTCTCAGCAAAGCAAACAGGTTAGATCAAAGGTAAGACTGAGCATTTATGAATGCAATCTGACCCTGATCTGCACTAGCCAAAAGAATTGCAAATTAAACTATATTGTGAAAGAAACTTCAGGAATTAAGTTATTAGCACAATGTTTGTATCTCCAGTAAACAATAATTTTGAAAAATAAAAGCAAGATATCTGAGCAATTTCTCCCTTTCCAACAACGTTTTCATATTTAACTCTAATTTTTCAGGCTACCTGTAAAATTGGAAAAAATCTCAGCCAATACAATAAATAATCTCTGAGGTAAGAATTACTTTTAGAATAGAAAATCAGATCACTGAAATGATTGAGAATTATTATCAACTTTTTACCAGGCAACAATATTTTCAACTGGTCCAACTTTCCGGATGGCAAATTATTTTAATGCTTTAGAGTTCTTTTTTTTTTTTCTTTTCTTGAAAAAAAAAAAAGAATAAACATTGTGGGAAAAGTAGAAAATGATGGTTGCCAGCATTTTCTCCTTTCCCACAATGTTTTCTACCCTATCACAGACAGAAATCATCTTTTCAACAAGAGCTGAATTGTCGTCTGCAAATGCTTTCAATATGGTCTAGTCCAAAAGTTTGTCGTTTGGGAAAGGGTTAAAGTGTTATTGAGCAATTTCATTTCTAATGTAAGGCTTATTTACATTGTCACTACATATTTAGAGTCTTTTCATCTTGCAGTAGATTTTAAACAAATTGTTGAAAGGTAGGCTTTTTTTTAAAGACCAATGATATTGATCCGTATGTTTTGAATGTTATAAATTTTAAAATCTCAGTTAATTTTTCACCAAACAAAAAAAATTCTGGACTTGACTAAACTACAAGTAGATCTGTTTGAAGATGACAAATTTGATGAAGCACATGATTGGAACTTTCTTTTGATCAGTACTTAACAATATGGAAAGAGGAGAAAATGCTGGATACCAGCAAATTCTCCTATCCGAACAACGTTTTCAAGTGTAGACTCTTTCTCAGAGTCGGTGGCTCTTCAGATTTTGGGACAAAAATTTTACAAAAATACAAAAAAATCATCCTTATACTCCTAAAGCCTTATAATTTTCATTCATAAAACCCCAGTGGTCAAAAACCATCCAAAAACAAGAAAAATTAGAGATATACTACAGCCCAGGTTGACACCAATGAGACACAAGGTCTATTTTTACATGAGCAACTTGCTTATTTTATTTACAAACCGAAAATACACAGACGAATCTTCATACATGGCGTTCGAAGAAGACATTATGGAAAATAATTACATGTTTGTCATGTTATGGAATTTTAGCGTCATTAGTCATGTGCCAGTCACTTAACGTTCCCACAATGCTTTTTTGAAATTTTGGCGCAAAATCTAAAAAATAGCTTGAGAGGCTTGTGATGTAGCCTTTTAAGGGAATATCATCAAAAAAAAAAATTTTTTTTGTAGTTTTATGAATCTTAATTATTGATGATTTGTATTGTTTTTCATATAAATTTCAGTGATCAGGGTTTTCAATGATGCACAAATCCTGCGTCATTGATGCAATTTTAATTCAAATGACCCCCAAAATAAATGACAGTGTGTCATCAGTGACGCAACTTTCCAAAATCTAAATAATGTATGAAGTTGAATGAAGCGTCATAATTCCAAGTCTGTTCTTGCTTCAATGTCAGAGGAACACCGTTCTTTTTTTAACTACAGGGTTTATTTTAGATAAAAGTGGTTTTCCAGTAATTTATTTATAGAATAAGACTGGTTTACACATTATTGCCGAAATGTATATTGGACACGTCTAGTAAATATGGTCCCAGTCAAAGTCGTGGTTGGGTTCTCTGTATTTCATAGCATATTTTACACGACTTCCGGTATATAAATGTACACATTACCCGGTCTGTGCGGTTAGCGGAAAAATAATGTCACGATGAAGAAAACTGTAGCATTCTTCTATCATCTGCTTCCTACAACTGCTGATCAAGCCATGTCAAGCAGCAATTCAGACGAAAATGTTTGGTCTGTCAAAAAGTGACATCAGCCTTTCTATCAGAAATGATCGACTGACTATTCTATCTTGGAAGTTTGGCGTTTAAAGGTGAAATGCATTATAAATCATGCTTGAAGCTGATGTCGAGGAAATCCATATTTTAGACCCCCAAAATTAATGAAATGACCCTCAACTAATGAGGATGGAGGTCACAATGACCCCCAATTTTCAAAGCCGAGGGAAAACCCTGAGTGATATATATTTCTTTTAATTTGGTGAGATGTGAAAATTCTAAATACCTATCTTTAAAAGTTGTAATCATGTTGGGAATGGTTTATATTAATTACTGTATCTATCAGAGATATTATCTGCATCATTTAACCTGACCAAGGTCAAAATCATTTACATAACTTAATATTCTATTTTTACCATCGGCATTACTCGGCATAGGTCCCGAATAGTCTCGGAATTATTTCGTGCGGTTTATGCCAATCAGTCTTAAACTAACTGGATATGTTAATTGAAACTTTCCAGTCAATAGAAATAAAAGCAAATACTGTATTACAATTTCAAAGTTATTTTGGGAGGGGAATATCTGCTTCAGTCAGGCTTTGTAGGCTAAGGATTAAACTAAGGATTCATCTGGCTTTCCTTCTGGAAGAACAAATGTTGGTTGAAATTGAAATTGCACAGATCATTAACAGGCGGAGGCACAGAAGAAGCTCAAGAAGATACTGGGTACGGCCACGGCTATCTGCAGATAGGAGGCTCCAGTTTGGACACTATGATACAATGTTGCGAGAACTCCGAATGGAAGACTTCAATTCCTTCTTCAGCTGTTAGAGGATGGAACCAGCGATGTTCGATGAGCTGCTCCAGAGAGTTGGCCCTAGGATTCAGAAGAAAGATACAGGCTGGAGGAAAGCGCTAGAACCAGGTATCAAACTTGCCATTACTATCAGACATCTCGCTTCAGGAGATAGGTACCCTAGTCTCATGTATAACTTCAGAGTGGCTAAGAATACGATAGCGTGTCTCATTCCTGAGGTTTGCCAGGCTATTCAACCATAGCCTGTTCCTGGTCCTCGGTAAGAACTGTCTGCATTTTCCTGCGTTTCTGCTGGAGAAAATTTTGACTCTCTTCTACATCGAATTGAGTCTCAATAGAGGGATCATCAGGCTGAGGAGTTTCCGTGGTAGGAAGGGCACCAGCTTCAACAGTCGAAGGCTCGTCATGCTTTTTCCCGGCAGCAGGAAAGAGCATGACGAGCCTGCGCTGCTTGTACGATTACGGCGCTTCTACTACGACCTTTTTTTACGACCTTACCCCGATTCTTGTTGGCCACGATCCCGCTACGCTTGTTTTGAGCATGTTCAAAATAAGCGTGGCGAGAGCGTAGAGCTTCCCGATCATGAAGACCCTACCGCGATCATACTGCGCTTATGAAGACTCCACTACGTTTCTCCTGCGATTTGTCACGATCGGCCACGTTTTCGGCCACGCTTTGATCGTAGTAGAAGCGGCGTCTATGTGTGAACGGGGGGTTAACTATATATGAGTAGATTCTTGTGTATATGTAACTTTCCGATGCTAGTCAGACTTCTATAATTATGTATGTCTACTTATATATTCAGCATAAAGGATAAGGTTAACTTAAGTAGAATATATATATCCGTCCAGTAATTACCTCCCTTCCGATTACATGATGTTACTCCATAGTGACCACTGATGAGGTGTATGTTAGCCAAAACATGTTTGGTTGTATATACAGTTTATTAAACTAATACATACAAAGGCATGTGACGTTTTATTAAATCCGTTTATCCACTTAACCTTGTGTCGGACTGGCATTTGCAGAATTTTTTCGTTTCCATATATATATAAATATGTTAAGTGGATATATATATATACATATCAGAAAGTTTTCTGCAACAAATTTAATCCTGTATACAACAATCAAGAGCAGTGTCATTCTACAAGAAACATTTAAGCTCGCTGACAAATGGTTGGTCATATCTAATTCTATAGTTGAAATATGAAATATTCTAATTTCAAAATTCTAACTTAGATTTGATTTCATATTACCAAACTAACATAAAGATTCTATAAGTTCCATCTTTACACGACTTCTTATTACTATGGTAATTAGAAGAGATAAATTCAATACAATTTTTCAGAAGATAATTTTACAAACAGCCTTGTAGAAAGATGGACTATCAAAATTAATCAAATAATGGTATACAAACATCATCAAAGGCATCATATGAGAAATTCAAAGTATTGTGTCAAAATGAAACATTACTCATTACAAGTATTACTCATTACATGTATACTCCATTTTCCACGATTGTTCATGAGTGATTACCAATAAAATGTAAAAACTTGTTTCAAGTTAATTATAATGAGACTCTGCTAGAACAGAAATAATTATAATTAATGTTCACTTACCAAGTAATTGACCAATCCAAAGCCATACATAAGTCTTTCGACATCATACTCGGACACCATAATGTCACCCACTGACGACATGACCACACAGTTAAACACCCCACAGACCTACACTATGCCACTTAACCCATTACCAAACGACAATATTTTAGACTGATCCAAATTGAAAGCATTTGCAGACGACAAAATAAAAGTGACTGAAAATTTGAAATTTGTTTTGAGAAGGATAGAAAACATTGTGGGAAAAGGAGAAAATGCTGGTTACCAGCATTTTCTCCTTTTCCCACAATGTTTTCTAAAGGCTTCTATCTCAGGGGCGTCAAAAGTAGGTATTGAGTGGTAATGGGTTAAATATACCAAGACAAATATATACCTGTCTTATCCATTACAAAACATTTCCAAGTAAAATACCTGTCTTTCCCATTAGAATCATTTCAACACTATCTAGATCCAATGTTTCATTCTGTCCACCATCTGTCACTACTTAAGATAGTCAAAGGTTTTTTTTTTCCTCACACAATATCCAACTTCCAGGTATATGAATTTGGACCAAAGTAACTGGGTAACTAGAGAAATTTTGGATCTAAACTGTTCCAGCTCATATTGCAACCTATAAAAGATTAAGGTCCTAATGAGCACCTATGACAAAGGCTTATCAGGTATTTTAGGTCTATCCAAAAACTATTACAAAAAAAATAAAGCAGGGGAACCAAAAATATTCACGGAGAGGATAAAATCATTTTTTTTCCTACAGTATGGGGGTACATTCGTTGGAAAAAGAGCAATTGCTTATAATAAATAATTGCTCTTTTTCAACAATGTTTTCTTAACTTCATCTGCAGTCACAGATATTATTATGCATGTATAAGTATCTATATACAGTGGGACCTCCAGATAAGTGGGTGTGATATTATTCTAAATCCATCATTTCTCTTCCAAATTCTATATTGTGAGTACTCATTAGAATCCTCTCAATGAGACGATTCCAATGAGTACCCATAACATAGAGTTTAGTGTAGAAAAATTAATATTTACAATTTTGTAATCAAAATCACTCCCCCTATCTGGAGCTCTGACAGTAATAATGTTTCCAGAAAAAGATAACCAACACATATCTTGTATCCCTGTGAATGACTTCCGAAAGCAAACTGTAAACAACAACTGTCGGAGTACATCACTTCTAGGACATTAAAATGCATGAATGCATGATCATTTATCTGTCAGGTAACATAAGTTATTTTTTTACGGTGCTTGTTAGTTACATGGGGTAAATCAAAGTACAAACGGTCCTGAGGGTTTTGTGGTCTTTGAAGATAACTGTAATTTAGATTAATTACCATGCAAACAAATTTAAGTACAGTAATAAACTTAACACTTCACCAAAATTCAAAAAATACTAGGCATGTTCAAACTGCAATATGCAGATGATTTAAGCATTTATAAAAACGACAAAATTTCAGTCTGGTCCAAGTTGAAAGCACTTGCCGACAACAAAAATAAATCTAACTATAAAATTGAAATTTGTTTCCAGCAGGGTAGAATACATTGTGGGAAAAGGAGTAAAGTTTAGATACCAACATTTCCTCCTTTTCCCACAATGTTTTCAAGAGGCTTTTATAAAGTGTCATAAAAACCAAGCTATGCCCTACAGGGACATAAACTCTTGGATGAAAGGCTTTCTTCAACAAATGATTCTGTGTTTCAATGACTTTTGTAAACATGACTTTGAAAACATGGTCAGAACACAGAGAAAATGCAGGTGACCAGCATATTCTCTCCTAGTACAAATATTTTATACTCTTTCATGGACAAATTCCATAACTTGCATCATGTTTAATTATGTTTAATTTTGTTATCAACTAAAAATTTCAAATTGAAAAGGTCTACAATCTTGTTGTTTTAAATACAGAATTAAGTCATTTTCAGACAAATACATTTATGACCCATGCTGTGGTAAAGGGGGCTCCTAACTCTCAGATTAACCCTTTGGCTGCTTATCGCAACTCACAGACGTTTTGAAGACAGCGTAGATCAAGATCAGACTGCACAGATTGTGCAGTATGATCTTGGATCTACGCTGTCCGATCTTGAGATTTTATTCCTTACAACAAAACTTTGATATAACAACTTTTTTGGTCTTTACTATCGAATTGAGAATTTCATTTTAGTTATTTAGCAGGATAAGGGTTAAAAGAATGGAAGCTGCTGATTTACTGATGAGATGGTGTGTCTATATTTACTGATTATTTAGTGAGTCTATCGCCCCTAACTGTCGTTTAAAAAGACAGAAGCTGTCAATATTGGCTGAAGAGTGTTTACAGAAACGTGGATGTTTCCTGATGAGTTAGGAGTCAAAATCCATAACTCTTTACCAAACGACAAAATTTTACACTGGTCCAAATTGAAAGCATTTGCAGACGACAAATTAAATGTTGTGAAAATGATGATTTCCTTTTTTGATGGATAGAAAACATTGTAGGAAAAGGAGAAAATGCTGCTTACCAGCATGTTCTCGTTTTCGCACAATGTTCTCAAAAGGCCTCTTTCCCAGGATCGTTAAAAGTTGGGATTGTGTGTTAAAGGGTTGACCCATTACCACACAATCCCTACTTTTGACACCCCTAAAAAAGAAGCATTTTTGAAAACACTGTGGGAAAAGGAGAAAATGCTGGTAACCAGCATTTTCTCCATTTCCCACAGTGTTTTCTACCCTTCCCAGAACAAATTTCAATTTTTCAATCACTTTTATTTTGTTGTCTGCAAATGCTTTCAATTTGGACCAGTCTAAATTTTTCCTGTGTGGTAAAGGGTTAATACATCTCATTGATGCAGTTGACCAAATAAGTCATCACAGAATTATGGATACATAAAATCCATTTTTTTTTGACAATCTGTCGAATCCTGATGTAGAATTATCCTTACTAATACAGGAAGCTGACCTATAGCAGAAACTTTCAACCCATGTCAGCCTGATTGCAGCCTGCATATAAATACATGAAATCCCCTTTAACCCTCTACTACACAAAAAAATTTCAGACCAGTCCAAATTGAAAACATTTTGTAGATGACAGTTTCAATGTAGCTCATATCAAATGGTTTTTCTTTGATAGGGTAGAAAACATTGTGGGAAAAAGAGAAAATGCTGGTAACCAGCACTTTCTCCTTTTCCAACAATTTTTTCAAAATCTTTCTCTTTCAGGGGTGTTAAAAGTTGTCATTGTGTGGTAAAGAGTTAAACATGGCTAAAATTCTTTTCAACAATGCAACAGTTTTCTGCTGAAATAATTGCTGGAAAAGGAGCTATCTCAAGCAAATTGCTCCTCTCCAATAATTTCATGTTTTTCCTGCCCTTAAAACACTTCTCTCTAGTGAAAGTGCCCTTAAGCAAGACAATTCCAAGCCCTTGCCTTGTACTGGTGGAACGAAGGACAGAAATAAATATCCAAGCTGTCACCCTGATGTGACTGAAATAATGTTGAAAGAAGACTTAGTCTAAAAACATCATTCACACAGCAAAACATTTTTAGTTTGTCAGAGACACTTAATGTAGTCTGTACGCTAAGTATAATCTTGTATTTTAATAAGTTTACCCTTATGCAAAAATCCTGTGTTTTTACAATACTCAAGAAGAAGGCTTTTGAAATCACTGGGAGAAATAGAAATGCTAAAAACCATCATTTTTTGCTTTTCTCATAATGTTTTCCTACTCTTCACATCTCCAAATAATGACCAATTAACAAACACTGATCTATTTCTTTAATTCTTTTTGATACCTTTTGCTCTGACACTTTCTGCTTTCAGAAATCCTATACAAGAAAAATAAAATGTCGTCGGTTTGCTTCCAAATAATCTGTAGTTACGAGGTTTTGGAAGCAAACTGAAGATATAACTGATGCACATAAAAAATGTGTATGTTCAACAAATACAACATAATCCTAAGATCCTATTTCAAGTTTACTTTTCTCATTTCTTATCAGAAGAAAACATTAACTCATTACCACACAATCCCTACTTTTGATGCACCTGAGAAAGAAGCCTTTAGAAAACATTGTGGGAAAAGTAGAAAATGCTGGGAACCAGCATTTTCTCCTTTTCCCACAAGGTTTTCTACCCATCACAAAACAATTTTCAAATTTTCTATCATTTTGTCATCTGCAAACGCTTTCATTTGGACAAACCTAAAATATTGTTGTTTGGTAATGATGGCAACAAATAACAGAAGTCTCATTTTCCAACTTTTCTGAGCCATTACAATGTTATTCATTTTTCTCTTACCAAGAACCCCATTTTTTTACAATCCTTACATGGAAGAAAACATTTGCAAACATTTTACAATAAGGAGAAATGAATGCTGGTAACCAGCATTTTTAATACTATCAAAGATAATTTCCATAATTTAAGCCATATTTGATTTTTCATTCTGCAAATGCTTTATGATGGGTGAAATTTTGTAAAATGTCTGGTAAAACTTTAACAGTTATTTTACAAGCAAACTTTGAAATAATACAATGGAAATAAACAATGGAAAAATTGAATTTTTTTTTATATGATGTGGACATCTTTACAAATATTATATTATTAAAACTTCAAAACATGTACTGCAAGCCCAATTTTTTGAAAGGGATTTCTTTTCATCACTGTATATAGGTATATAACAATTACTGCAAAAGTAGTTAACTCCCTCTATTTTGAGCAAAAACAAATTTAAACGGAATTTAAACAGTAAGATTACTATACAAATTATATTTATGATCTTTAACACTACCCTAGTAAAACGTAATGGGAAAATGATATTTGCTTGTCTTTCTACAAAGTTTCCCACAATGATTTTCATACTATAAAAATAACACTTGACTTTTCCTCAAATCAATACCCCTTTTTGTGTGTTTTTTAACTTTTTCCTTACAATCCTGGTTTTTAACACCCAAGGGAAAGAAGACCTATATTAAGACACTCAAAGTAAATACACTAATTAAATGAGCTGCACAACTCCATGTCAGAGAGGTGCATTTTGTAAGCCTCAAGGAATCCTGATAAAATCTATTACTGAAGACAGCTGCAAGACAAAAATAAAGTGTCCTAATCCAAAACTAAACAGCCAATGTCATGTCCATAATTGATCCAGACAGTTCAATAGTTTGACAAGTCACTGTGATGATCTGGTGTCACTCCTATGAAATTCAAATGAAAACTGTCGGAGAATATAGCTGCACAAGCAGCTCCTTGTAAATCTCGACAGATTGACTGAAAACTGTCGGAGAATATAGCCCCACAAGCAGCTCCTTGTAAATCTCGACAGATTGACTGAAGACCAGAGCTAGAGAGTAATAACAACCCACAGGCATAGAATGAGTCCCTCTCAGTACTGTCAGCACTTTGAATCCATGATTTATTATGCACTAAATTAATATTCTAAGGCATATCAAGGCAGTAATTACAATAAAACCTTGATCAACTGCAGAATTCCTATCATTCAAGGTACAGCCCACATTTTTAGCAAGTTTGATGATGTTTCTTATAATGTCTTCGAATGGTTTTGCCATTATAATAACATACCTGGACTCTTTTACTTCCAGTGACTTTTATACTTCCAGTGACTATATGGACAGTATAGATCAAGATCAGAAAACACACAGCATGCATTCTGATAGTGGACCTACCTATGCTGTATGCTGCCTGACGCTATACTCTAACCAAAGTTGTTTTCAGCGGAGTGGAAGTCTAAATTTAAGTGATTTATTTCGTGGGTATTGAAAAGGTTAACCTAACTGTTATTGCAGTCTTCTCAATGTACAGGAATCTGTAACCTTTCTACAACAGACTTACCTTCTGAATGACCTTGACAATATTATGGAAAAAGAAGCAATTGCTTGTTACAAGCAACTGCACCTTTTCCCATGTTTTCAAAACTTTATCTTCAGTGTTAAGAAGACAAGAAAATTCTGATTGTATATATACTCGAAAAGTCTTTGAAATCTGTCCTTTATAAAGCTTTTAGTGCAACATAATAAGCATTCTGTCAGTAGACTGGATTCTTGCTGTAGACAAAGATACCTATTAGAATGATATGAAAATACAATCAAAACTTTGTTAAACCCTTTACCACACAATCCCTACTTTTCACAACACTGAGAAAGAAGCCTTTAGAAAAGATTGTGGGAAAAGGATGAAATGCTGGAAAGCAGCATTTCTCCTTTTCCCACAATGTTTTCTTAACCCTTCACAGAACAAATTTCAAATTTCTAGTTATACTTTTGTTCTGTCGTCTACAAATGGTTTCGATTTGGACAAGCCTAAAACATTATCCTTTGGTAATGAGTTCAACCCTTTTTCTCAACGCCTGTATTTTAAAAATTCTGAGGAAGAGACGTTGAACTCTTTACCAAATGATAACAAAAGGCTACTTTCTCAGTTGTAAAAACCAGGGATTGTTTGGTAAAGGTGTAAAGCAATACTAAAGGCCAAATGTGAGCAAAGGAGGTTAAAATGCACTTGAATTAATATCATACCATTTATAAGTATGGAAATTATACTTGTGAACATGACAATCTGTCATTGTACGGTCAGTCCATATGTTAGTCACTGGCAGAGAAATTGATATTAAAAAGTAGGTTAAAACCTACCAGGTAGCTGTGTATTTTTACTTTTTGCCTGATTTTTATTTTTTTTTTTCTGCTAGCGAATAAGATATGGCCCACCTATTATGATAACAGGCTGTCATCTCCACAATATTTTCTATACTTTATAGGTGGGTATTTAGAATTTTCACATCACACCAAATTAAAAAATATATATGTCACTGCAATGTATCTGAAAAAATAATACAAATCATCAGTAATTATGAATCATAAAATTACAAAAAAAAAAATTTGTTTGGTGGTATTCCCTTAAAAGGCTACGTAGCCTCTTAAGCTATTTTTAGATTTCCCTGTATGTTTCCGGTATGTAAATGAGCGAGTTGCTCATATAAAATAGACCGTATTTCCCTTCAGTGGGCTATAGTAAATCTCTAATTTATCTAGTTGTTGGATGGTTTTCAACTACTGTGTTTTAATAAATGAAAATCATAAGGCTTTGGGAGTACATGTATAAGGATGATTTTTTTTGTAATTTTGTAAAGTTTTTGTCCCAAAATCTGAAAAGCCACCTTTAAAATGAATTGATTTAGATGTGAATGTATTATGATACAGTGCTTTGACATTTTAGCCTTTACTGGGCCTTTAGTTTAAACATAAATTTTACATCAATTGAGAAACAAGTTCAAACAACTTATACTAGTCTCTCTCGATTCTGCTTCCAGGGAACTACACCCATACTGGTGCCGACTGTGTGGACCTTTCAAAAACCCCGAAGTTGACACCCGCTCCTGGGTATCCAACTCAGGACTTTTTGGTTATGTGGCCGACAATCAATCTCATGACCAAGGACACCACTGGGCCTTTAAAAACCTGGCATGACAAGAAGAAAGTATCTCATATCTAAGCAACAAATTTTCTACCCTGTCAGAGGTAAATCTGATAATTTAAGCCACACATAACATCATCTGGGATGGTTGCACATTTGTACAAGTCAAATTTTCATTTTTTGGCACGGAGCTAACCCTTTGAAACAAAATCTCGAGATTCAACAACTCTGAGAAAGTAACTTTTCATTTACACTGTTTAACCCTTTACCAGACGACAGAAGTTTAGCCCCATCAAGTTGAAAGCATTTACAGAGGATAATTTCAATGTGAATCAAATGGTGCAATTGTTAGTTGATAAGGTAGGAAACATTGCAGGAAAAGGAGAAAATGCTGGTTAACCCATTACCACTCAATCCCTACTTTTGACGACCCTGAGAAAGAAGCCTTTAGAAAACATTGTGGGAAAAGGAGAAAATGCTGGTAACCAGCATTTTCTCCTTTTCCCACAATGTTTTCTACCCTTCACAAAACAAATTTCAAATTTTCAGTCACTTTTATTTTGTCGTCTGCAAATGCTTTCAATTTGGACCAGTTTAAACAAGAGATGTTTGTAAAACATGTATGCCCCCCTAATGGCATCCAATGTGATTATAAACTCTTACGTTCAAAATGTAAAAACGAACAAAGGGTAATTACTCAAAAATTATTAATGATAAATTAACAATTCTTGGGCACTGTACTTCCCATTTAAGTGAACTATCAACTTTTAAAGTTTCATGATTTTACCTCACATACTTTTTGAGTTATGCTCCGGAAAAAAAATAAGTATGAAAATCAACAAAGGGCAGTAATTGCAAAAATATAATGGGCAGAGTTATGGTTCTTGTGCAATGCACTTCTCCTGAATAAGATCTATCCACATATATGGTTTCAAGATGATACCTGAAAAACCTTTTGAGTTATGCTCTGGACAAAAATTAAGTATGAAAATCAACAAAGGGCAAAAGCTCCAAAAATATAATGGGCAGAGTTATGGTTCTTGTGCACTGCACTTCTCCTTAATAAGGTTAATCCACCTATAAGGTTTCAAGGTGATACCTGAAATACTTTTTGAGTTATGCTCCAGACAAAAATTAACTATGAAAATCAACAAAGGGCAATAACTCCAAAAATATGATGGGCAGAGTTATGGTACTTGTGCACTGCACTTCTCCTTAGTATAATCTATCCACCTATGAGGTTTTAGGATAATACCTGAAACACTTTTAGAGTTATGCTCCGGACAAAAATTAAGTATGAAAATCAACAAAGGGCAATAACTCCATAAATATGATGGGCAGAGTTGTTGTTCTTGTGCACTGTACTTCTCCTTAATGAGATCTATCTACCTATGTAGTTTCAAGATGATACCTGAAATACTTTTTGAGTTATGCTCTGGACAAAAATTAACTATGAAAATCAACAAAGAGCAATAACTCCAAAAATATGATAGGCAGAGTTATGGTTCTTGTGCACTGCACTTCTCCTTAATAAGATCTTTTCACATATAAGGTTTCAAGGTGATACCTGAAATACTTTTAGAGTTATGCTACGGACAAAAATTAAATATGAAAATCAACAAAGGGCAATAACTCCAAAAATATGATGGGCAGAGTTATGGTACTTGTGCACTGCACTTCTCCTTAATGAGATCTATCCACCTATGAAGTTTCAAGGTGATACCTAAAATACTTTTTGAGTTATGCTCTGGACAAAAATTAAGTATGAAAATCAACAAAGGGCAATAACTCCAAAAATATGATGGGCAGAGTTATGGTTCTTGTACACTGCACTTCTCCTTAATGAGATCTATCAACCTATGTAATTTCAAGATGATACCTGAAATAGTTTTTGAGTTAGGCTCCGGACAAAAATTAAGTATGAAAATCAACAAAGGGCAATAACTCCAAAAATATGATGGGCAGAGTTGTTGTTATTGTGCACTGCACTTCTCCTTAATGAGATCTATCCACCTATGAAGTTTCAAGATGATACCTTAAATAGTTTTTGAGTTATGCTCCGGACAAACTTGGTCTACGGACCGACCGACCGACCGACCGACCGACCGACCGACGTACCGACGTACCGACGGACCGACCGACAAGTGCAAAGCAATATACCCCCATTTCTTCGAAAGGGGGGCATAAATATTGTCGTTTGGTAATGGGTTAATACCAGCATTAAACCAGCATTTTCTCCTTTTCCTACAATATTTTCATAAGGCTTCTTTCTCAGGGCCGTGAAAAGTCAGGATTGTGTGGTACAGGATTAAGCCAACTTTCAATTGTCATCCGAAAATTTTTTCAATTCGGACAAGCCAACATTTTCATTATGTGGTAAAGAGTAAGCAATTACCCTATCTGCCTGCTTCAGAGAGGTTGCCTTCAGGATATATTTATTGTACTGTTGAAATTATTTAGAGAAAGCACTTTCCAGCAATCTGATCTGTGCTTCCCTGCCATTTTATATCAGGGACATCAAAGGATCGTTCCAAAGGGTAAGATATTCACCATGATTGCAGAGATGCCAACCATTCCAATTTTTGCAGAATCATTATAACCAATCTTAAAGTCTAATTTCCGCATTACAATCTCAGACATCGAAATTCCGATAAATTCCGACAAAGAATGATTTTTAAAAATGTCGAAAAATAGCAAAAGTAACAAAAACTTCCTTCATATGCAAGGGGCAGTAGCCTGATACTGATCAGAGTAAATTCCCTTTGATAGACGGGTCTACCATATTTTGTCGGGAAGTTCCTGTTGTACAACATTGTATGTTGTTGTAAACCGGACTAGTAAATAGACAACATGGCTGCCCCAGCCAAAAAATGTGGCATCATGCAGAAAATTATTGGCAAATATACTGTTACGGGAGACCACTCCTTCCTGCATGGCATACTCCCGATTTAAATACAATACCTGGCTACTGCGTCAGAGAGATATCTCTTTGGCTCAGTGGTTAGGGTATTGGCTTTGCGTCCAGGAGTTCGGAGTTCGAATCCCGCTCCGACCCTTATTTCTGCCATGCATTTATTCATTTGTTTCTTTGTTACGGACTTCGTTCTTAAGATGGGGGCTCGTCCGGGATTGGCCATTGAGCCATTAATCCCATTTGTTGTCCAAAATTGGACTTCCTGCCTAATAAGGCTTTGAGTCATCAATAAATGATGACTTTAAGAGGGGGTGTGTTACGGGAGACCACTCCTTCCTGCATGGCATTCTCCCGATTTAAATACAATACCTGGCTACTGCGTCAGGGAGATATCTCTTTGGCTCATTGGTTATGGTATTGGCCTTGCGTCCGGGAGTTCGGGGTTCGAATCCCGCTCGGTACCTTATTTCTGTCATGCATTTATTCATTTGTTTCTTTGTTACGGACTTTGTTCGTAAGATGGGGGCTCGTCCGGGATTGGCCATTGAGCCATTAATCCCATTTGTTGTCCAAAATTGGACTTCCTGCCTAATAAGGCTTTGAGTCATCAATAAATGATGACTTTAAGAGGGGGTGTGTTACGGGAGACCACTCCTTCCTGCATGGCATTCTCCCGATTTAAATACAGTACATGGCTACTGCGTCAGGGAGATATCTCTTTGGCTCAGTGGTTATGGTATTGGCCTTGCGTCCGGGAGTTCGGGGTTCGAATCCCGCTCGGTACCTTATTTCTGTCATGCATTTATTCATTTGTTTCTTTGTTACAGATTTTGTTCGTAAGAATACCAATCTGTAGCCTGTTCTCTGGCCATCTAGTAAAGGGAGGCAGTGGGTATATACTGTGCTCTTTGGTCATATGTCTCTTGTATGTCTATATTCACAAATAAAATTGTATTTTAAATACAAGTATATGGTATTCTGGAAAATGTTCTCAGATTCCTGAAAAATGCCTTTAAGATTCCAGATAAGTGTAGTTTATGGTTGGCATCTCTATGATTGTGACTAGTAAAATTGCACACGAATTCCTTGGAGGGAGGCATTTATATTTTTATTCAGCTTCCATCAAAGTGCATCCTAATTTTTACCATTTTATGACCACAATGACAACTTTTAATGACCCTGAGGAAGAAGCCTTAACCTGCATTTTTTCCTTTACCCACAAAGTTTGCTACCATATCAAGGAGATTTTGTCATCTGCAGACACTTTAAATTTGGACAGATCTAAAATTTTGCTGTGTGGTAAAGAGTTAACACATTAAATGTGGTCTTATTGCTTGGAATTGTTTGCAAAAGTTTAGAAAATGCAGTAAAAGAACAATATGCTGGTTACTTAAGATTTTCTCTTTTTAAGACAGTATTTTCAAACACAGTATGACATTAAAACACCAAATTGTATGAGAAAATTTTGTCCTTGTTCACATTTAAATAAGTTGGGATAAGTTAGGATAAAATGAATCAGACTCCATCATCAAAATTAAAGCCTTTCAAAAGGTGGAGAAAAAGGAAAATACTTATCAATATTTGTTCGTTTTCTACAATGGTTTGAAAAAGCTTCCTTTTTAAGTACCATTTGCCCATCAGCACCACAGCCAAAAAATGGGCCTTTTGTGGATGGTATAGATCAGGTGGCACAAAACGTGTAGTCTGATCTTGGATCTATATTATCCATATGTTCAGTCAAGACTCAAGTCTATGACACATAAATCTTTCTTACTTTCAGCAGACTGTATTTTAAGCTGTTGAAAGAACTCAAGTGCATATATTTGGGAGTGGCGGAGTTGACCCTTTTGGCACCAATCAGGCAAAAACAATGATTTTTGCTGATGGCATAGATCATGATTAGACTGGACTGAACATGGTCAAATCTTGATATACATGGTATATACATATGCCTGTGTAGTCAGCCTGTACAATCAACATCATTGTAAGTTTCAATGGACTGTATTTAAAGTCACGGAAGAGGTAAAGTTAACTCACTTGATGCTAAAAGAGTTAAAACTCAGGCCTGCATGGTACAGGGTCTGAGAACAGTAATCAAGAGAAACAAATTACTGATGAAAGAGGCATGTAGCACCATTCAAACAAAAAAGATGTCTCTGATATATAGATTGTTGCAAAAAAAAACTTTCAAAGTCTCAATTGCACGATATAATGGAAGTTTTACAGCGCAATAGAATTTCCAACCTGAGCCACGTAGGCGGCAACAAAAATTGTTGATGTTGTAAAAAACTTGTGCTTGTCAGAAACTGATAAATCCCCCCCCCCCCTTTTCCACTAATATTGACTTCAAACAATGATGGATGTTGCAATTTCATATCTCGTCGCCCATATGACAAGATATCCATAACTTCTGACGTTTCCGTCAATATATCAACACCAGGCATGCCTCCTTTCCAATCCTGAGATCATAATTTTTGTTAATTAACTCTTAACCAGACAGCAAAATTCTATACTTTTTGCTATTTAACTCTTTCCCACACGACAAAATTTTAGACGTGTCCAAATTGAAGGCATTTGCAGACATCAAAATAAAAGTGACTAAAAATTTGAAATTTGTATTGTAGAGAGGAGAAAACATTGTGGGAAAAGGAGAAAATGCTGGCATTTTTTTCTTTCCCCACAATGTTTTCAAGAAGCTTCTTAATCAGGGTCGTCAAAAGTCAGGATTGTGCGGTAAAGGGTTAACCCTTTAACAAACAATCCCTGATTTTTACCACCCTGAGATAGAAGCCTTTTGAAAATTATTGTTAGAAAAGGAGAAAATGCTGGTTAGCAGCATTTTCTCTTTTTCCCACTATGTTTTTCCCACAATGTTTACTACCCTGCTAGAAACAAATTTCAATTTCCGAGTTATATTTATTTTGTTGTCTGCAAGGCAAATAGTGCTTTTAATTTGGATCATCCAAACATTTTGTCAATTGGCAAAGGGTTAACTCATATACCAAACAACAAAATTTCAGTCTTGCCGAAATTGAAAGCATTTGCAGACGACAAAATAAAAAGAGAAAATACAGTTATGTGCGCATTCTTCTTTTTTTCTCAGTGTTTTCAAAATAACTCTTTTCCGTAGGGTTTTGGTAAACTCTTTACCACACAATGATGACTTCTGATGACCCTGAGAGAGAAGCCTGCAAAAAAGATTGTGGGAAAAGGAGAAAATGCTCATAACCAGCATTTTCTCCTTTTCCCACAATAATTTCAACTGTATCAAATTCAGAAATTATCATATTCGTAACCAAGCTCTGACTTGTTGTTTGCAGATGCTTTGAAATTGGTAAAGTCCAAAAATTTGTCGTTGGTAAAGAGTTAACTCTTTACCACACAATCCCGACTTTTAACGACCTTGAGAAAGAAGCCTATAGAAAACATTAGGGGAAAAGGACAAAATGCTGGTAACTAGCATTTTTTCCTTTTACCACAATGTTTTCTCCCCTTTCCAATACAAATTTCAATTTTTGAGTCGCACTGATTTTGTCGTCTGCAAATGCTTCCAATTTAGACTAGTCTAAAATTATTTTGTTTGGTATAGAGTTAAACAGATCAAAATTAATATTCTATCATCAGATATGACAAGAAAATCTGGGAACTCTGGATTTTCTTTTCACCAGAGCTCCAAATAAGAGAGAGTGATGGCATTCTAAATTCACTGTTTCTCTTCTAAACCCTATGTTGTGGGTACTCATTAGAATCATCTCAATGAGACGATTCTAATGAGTACCCATAACATAGGGTTTAGTGGAGAATAATAGATATTTTCAATTTTGAAATCAAAACCACTCCCTTTATCTGGAGCTCCGCTCATTCCCATTGCCAAACAAACAAGAGCACCTCATGTTGGTACCAATGCTCAGCTGCTACTGCTAGATTTTCTGAAATTTCAAAAAATTCTTGGTCAAAACAAAAATATTCCAACAGTTACCTGCCCTTGTTTCCTTCCTAGGTTCTGTATTTGATAGCTTACAATCTAAAGTTTAACCCTTTAACACACAATGACGACACTGAGGAAGAAGCCACTTGAAAACATTGTGGAAAAAGGAGAAGATGCTGGTCACCAGCATTTTCTCCTTTTTCCACAACATTTTCTTCTCAATAAAAGCAAAATTGTATCATTCAACTCTTTACCACACGAAAAAATTTTAGACTGGTCCAAATTGAAAGCATTTGCTGCGACGACAAAATAAAGGTGACTGAAAAATTAAAATTTGTTCTGGGAAGGGTAGAAAACACTGTGGGAAAAGGAGAAAATGCTGGTTACCAGCATTTTCTCCTTTTTCCACAGTGTTTTCAAAAGGCTTCTTTCACGGGGGCGTCAAAAGTAGGGATTATGTGGTAATGGGTTAAACCACTTTGAAATTGTTGTCTGCAAATGCTTTTCAATTTGTATAGGTGTAAAATTTTGTTGTTTGGTAAAGAGTTAAGATAAATACTTTCTATAATAACAATGATATTACAAATCATGGAAGCTTTTGCATATCAACGAAAATGCCAGGGCTGCAATAATGCTTTAAACAATTACCACACAATTCCTTCTTTTGATTGCCCTGAGAAAAAAAGCCTATAGGAAACATTGTGGGAAAAGGAGAAAATGCTGGTAACCAGCATTTTCTCCTTTTCCCACAATGTTTTCTATCCTTCACAAAATAAATTTCAAATTTTCAGTCACTTTTATTTTGTTGTCTGCAAATGCTTGCAATTTAGACAAGCCTAAAATATTGTCGTATGGTAATGAGTTTGGGAAAGGGTTAACACTTTTTCGAAAACAGCCTTCGTGTCCAGTGGACAGATCTGAAAGTGTTGAAGGACAGTCAATCTCATTTCTTTCCAACACTACAGTGCTTATCATACTATAAAACATAAATACTTAGATGTGAAAGTATCTTTTATGAGCTCTGTGTATTAGAACTTTTGCTACAAAATTTACCCATTATCACACTATCCCAAGTTTTTTATAACCACCCTCAGAAAAGAAAGATTCAAAAATATTGTGGGCAAAGGAGAAAATGCTGGAAACCATTTGAATTTGAGACTTGTCAGAAATAGAAAGCTTTGCAGGTGACAAATTTAAACTCATACAAAAATGACGATAATTGTTTTTGAAAGCGCAAATACATACAAATAAAATACTGCAATTTCCAATGTCATCTTGCCTGAAAAAATTCACAACGGCCAGTGTAGATATAAGTTCAGACGGAAGTTTGATCCTAATCTGCACGGTCTGTTATGCCAACTAGCTTAAAGGTGGGCATTTAGAATTTTCACATCACACCAAATTAAAAAAAATATATATCATTGAAATTTATATGAAAAAATAATACAAATCATCAATAATTAACAAACATAAAATTACAAAAAAAATTTTTTTCGATGGTATTCCCTTAAAAGGCTACGTAGCCCCTTAAGTTATTTTTAGATTTTGCGCCAAAAAACAGTAAAGCGTTGTGGGAATTTCAAGTAACTGGCACGTGACTAATAACGCTTAAATTCCATTACATAACAAACATGTAATAAATCATTTTCCATAATGTCTCTTTCGGACGGCTAATTGAAATTTCGTCTTGAGTTTTCCTGTATTTAAATGAGAGAATTGATAATCTAAAAATAGAACGTGTCTCCCGTTGGTGTCAACCTGGTCCGTAACAAATCTCAAATTTCTCGTGTTATCAGATGGGTTTGGACTACTGAGGTTTTATGAACGCAAATTAAAAGGCTTTGGGAGTGTACGGATGATTTTTTTTGCATTTTTGTAAAAATTTTGTCCCAAAATCTGAAGGGCCACCTTAAAGAGTTATCTTCACCATACAACAAAATTATAGCTGCATGCAGTTGACGAATAAATGTAGCTAAAACAATTAGGTTTGTGTTTTGAAGAGAAGAAAACATTGAGGGAAAAGAAGAAAATGCTGGTTACCAGCAATTTCTCCTTTTCCCACAATGTTTTCAAGCACTTCTTCCCACAAGGCTTTGTAATGTTGGGACTGTCTGGTAAATGTTTAATATACATGTACCTTTTTCTCAATAGATGAAATAAGAAACTGTCATCACTGCAAGCACATTTCAACATAATGACTGTACTCCTATAGATTGATAAATCATTATCTTATAGTTTTATAATTAGGAACAGAACTGGTAACACATCAATAATAACTCATAACCTACTGTAACAAACTTTCAGAGGAAAACTTCCAAAAATATTACTTTAAATTAAGGAAATTAAAAGAGCATTAAGAATTTTTCCATGAATACATTTTAAACATCATGGCAAAAGATGAAAGTAATCATTCAATGACACAGTATTTTGAAAAGTGGTTTGCAGGCAAGACGGGTTACAAAAGCCTGAAAACCATGATACTATGAGAAAATCTTTTTAAATCATTTTCTTCAATAGAAGATATTTTTTGGAAAATTATTTTTTTTGAGAAAATTTTTAACTTGGAGTGGTAATTTTTTTTTGTCCTAATAGCCTCAGTAGTACTTATTACTTGCTCTTTGTTTTACATAATTTTCACTACAGTTCTCAATATTAGTTTGGTGTAGTTGGGTATATATAGAGGTAACACTGCAACGTAAGTTTTCACATTTGTGGTACAGATGTTGCTTTTGTCATTATTGTGGAGCACATTAATGTTACCTCATCCAATTAATTACCCGGCTTTTAAACCCTAGTAACTATTTTTTTTGTTTAAGGCACCACTAAGACAACAACCTACAAATTGAAGCCATGTGTTGCTTTTTTTCTAAATAACATTCCATTATGTAATTGTTGCATCTACAGAAATATTGAAAATCCACCATATATTCAGGAACCAGCAGTTTCATTACTGTGTACAGTGAGCATGGTACCCAGTAACATAAGAACATTGTTCAGTACCTTGAATAATGTTTCAAGTAATACATGTATAAAACTATACTGACATCAACCACAAAGTGGTGTTCAAAAAAAAGTCAAAAAAATAGTTCTTTTACACAGTAATGGTTACAAGATATCACTGCGATAAAAACTGGGACTAGAAGCAACCTCAGAATGGTATATATTCTCATCCTACTGTATGGGGAACTGAGATTTTTGTTCAGCATGAAGAAACCAAATAATGATGGTCATCAATGGTGCCTATCAACACAAAAAAAGTGCTCGGTTGCCCAACATTATACAGTGTGACATTCAGCCAAAAACATCAGTTTCTCAGTGCCAACCTTGATTGATGCATAATCTAGCCTTAAACTGGTGATCTTTAAATCTAGCATTCCTTTTGGACAGGTTCCCAGGAATTTATAAAAGAACTCAGCCATTTGATCATAATGGAAATTGGTTCAGAATTACATTATTGAATTGTACAAAGGCACCTCTGAGTGATGCTAACTCAAGAGCATGGCATGCTGGTGCAAACACTTGTCTGCCGCCATGCCTGTTTTTCAAAGTTTTATGTTAAAAATGGGGCATAACTCTGTCAGTTAAGTATTTTGATGATTATATGTCCTTGTTGTGTTAGGTTCCCCTTTTGACAGTTAACCCTTTACCACACAATCCAGACTTTTCACAACCCAGATAAAGAAGCCTTCTGAAAACATTGTGGAAAAAGGAGAAAATGCTGGTAACCAGCATTTTCTCCTTTTCCCACAATGTTTTCTACCCTTCCTCACACAAATTTTAATTTTTCAGTCACATTTATTTTTTTGTCTGCAAATGCTTTCAATTTGGACCAGTCCATAATTTTTTCGTTTGGTTAAGAGTTAATAAGTATTCCGACACAGACAACAGAGAAGAATTTTTTATAAAAAAAAAATACCAAGCTAAAAATGGTACCAACCTCTCTAAAATGGTTATCTTAGCCAATAACCTACAGCCTTTACCATACAAGGCTAAGTTCTAATGACCCTGAAGGAAACGGTTTTTGGTAACCAATATTTTCTCCATCTCTCACAATGTTTTCTAAATTATCAAAAACAATCCCAAAATTTTAGCCCAGTTTAATTTGCCTTCTGCAACCAAATTAAATTTGGTGGAATAGTCTAAACTTTAGATGTTTGGTAACGAGTTAACTCGATCTATACCAGACGACAAAAATTTTAGCTTTGTCCAAATTGAAAGTACCATGACACCACAATTCCAATGTGGCTTAAATGGTGCAAATTTTCTTTAATAGGATAGAAAACATTGTAGGAAAAGGAAAAAATGCTGGTTACCAGCATTTTCTCCTTTTCCCACAATGTTTTCAAAGCATTCTTTTCCAGGAGTGTCAAAAGTCAGTCTTGTGTGTTAAGTGGTTAAAGCAAGTTTGGAGTGGTTACAATATCAACTTCAGAAAGCTGATCACTGCCAGATACAAGTGTTTTCCATTTGACCAATTTGTACATATCATATTTCTTCAAAGACTCAGTGGAATATTTATGTTTTTTGTAACCCTTTGGATATCAAGAAAAACTTTACTTGCTTTTTTGGGTAGTGTAGATCAAAACCAGCTCATCCAGAATGCGCAGTCTGATCTTTGATCTGAATTGTGAGCCATGCAGTGGGATACAATATTCATAGCCGCTTTGATATATTGTATGATTATAAACCCTAAACCTGACAATACTGTGTTTCCCTGACATAAAAGAAGAACATTTTTTACTTAAGGGAAATATTTCCCCTACACACACACAAAAAAAGTACAATGGGGGAAAAGGAGAAAATCCTCAGGTAATCAGCACTTTCTCCTGTTCCTACAATCTTTTCTATACATTCACTGAAAAATCCGAATGTAGGTAAAAAAGCCAGAGGTAAAAAAGCCATAGGTAAAAAGGCCATAGGTAAAAAAGCCAGAAGTAAAACGGTAAAAAAGCCATAGGTAATAAGGCCATAGGTAAAAAAGCCAGAGCTAATTTAGTACATGTATATATGATTTATTAAGAAAATACCAAATATTTTAAATATAATATTGATTTATATAAATATTTAATGAAAATGATTTGTGATGATTTGTGCATTAATTGTTGATAAATTAATTGAAACCAATAATAGGTGCAGGAAATGCCCTATTACATAATCTAACAGTATTATTTCAAACTGTTATTGACCAATCGCATAATTATGATTAAAACTTGGACTTATGAAATGACACTTTGCACTTGTTTGCAATTAGTTTGTTTCTTGTATTGAAAGTTTGTTCCATGGAAACTTTGAAGTATAAGATAATGGTATGCAATGATTGCAAACATTGTAGGAAGTTGCTTCCTTTGAGCAGTTTCCCCTTTTTCCCGAAATGTTTTCTAAAGTCATCACCTGCAACTGCAAAAGTGTTAAGTATGACCAGTTTCACTTATCAAACAACTAATTTTAGACTCTTTCATATTGAAAGAGCATGCATAAAACACATCAAGATAGGATATAAAACATTGTTGGAAATGCAGAAATTGTTTCGTGTTATGAGCAAGAAAAGTAAAAGGAGGCCTGTCTTAAATTGCATTGTTCGGGAATTTAGAAAAGGGTTAAATATTGAAAAAATCTGCATACAACACATCAATATAGGGAAATGTGTGAAAAGGAAAATTTGTTTGTTATTGGCAGTTTCTCCTTTTCCTTAAATGTTTTCAAAAGTCAGTAGCTGAAGACTGGAGAAGTTCCCCTTATCAAACAACTAATTTCAGACTCTGACATATTGAAATAATCTGCATACAACACATCAATATAGGATATAAAACATTGTGTGAAAAGGAAAATTGGCTTCTTCTTTTCTCAAAATACTTCTAAAGATTTTCTGAAACAAAAAGCTTTCTCTACATCATATACTACTAAATTAGCTCTTTTTTTCTTAATAAACCATATATACTAAATTAGCTCTGGCTTTTTTACCTATGGCCTTATTACCTATGGCCTTTTTACCGTTTTACTTCTGGCTTTTTTACCTATGGCCTTTTTACCTATGGCCTTTTTACCTATGGCTTTTTTACCTCTGGCTTTTTTACCGCACACCGAAAAATCCCCTTGTCTAAGCCATTTGCTTTTGAAACTGAATGAGTCTGTAAGTTTCACCTTTAGGTAAAGTAATACAGGAGTTTTTCTCTACAGATTTTTTTCTGAAGAAATATTTATTTTTCAGTCAGAACTTAATTTCTCCTGTATTAAAATTTCCAGGGAATGTGCATCAAATTAAATGTTTCAACCCTTTACCACTCAATCTAAAATTTTAACACATTACCAAATGACAATATTTTAGGCTAGTCTAAGTCGAAAGTATTTGAAGTGAACAAAATAAAAATGACTGAAAATTTGAAATTTGTTTTGAAAGGTAGAAAACATTGTGAGAAAAGGAGAAAATGCTGGTTACCAGCATTTTCTCCTTTCTCCACAATGTTTTCTACAGGCTTTTTTCTCAGGGTAGTAAAAAGCAGTGATTGTGTGGTAACGAGTTAAGTGAACCTTTTTAAAAACATAATGTGGAGAAAAAGGCGAAAATGCTGGTAACCAGCATTTTCTCCTTTTCCTACATGGTTTCGTACTCTCTCACATTTACCACCATTTCAGATTAATTCGACTGTTTTCCACATAATCATGAGCTTTAACTACCCAAATATACTGGGCTTTTGAAAAACATACCAGGGAAATGAAAAATTGCTGGTAACCAGCATTTTTTTTCCTTTTCCCACTATGTTTTGCATCCTACTAAGTTGTTTTTTGCAAACGCTTTCAATAATGGACCAGTCCAAAATTTTGTCATTTGGTAAAGTGTCAACCCTTCACCACACAATCCTGACTTTTAATGGCCCCAAAAAAGAAAGCTTTTGAAAACATATTAGTGGGAAAAGAAGGAAATACTGGTAACCAACATTTTCTCCTTTTCTTATAATATTTTCTACCCTTCCATTCACAAACTCTGATTTTTAAGTCAACTTTATTTTGTCATCTGCAAAGGCTTACAATTTGGACCAGTCTAAAATTTTGTCATTTGGTAAAGAATTAATATGTCATCTGCAAGTGTTTTCAGTTTTGACCAATCTAAAGTTTGGCCTTTTGGTGAAGTGTAAATAACATCTCTTAACCCATTACCACACAATCCCTACTTTTGATGCCCCTGAGGAAGAAGCCTTTAGAAAACACTGTGGGAAAAGGAGAAAATGCTGGTAACCAGCATTTTCTTCTTTTCCCACAATGTTTTCTACCCTGCTGGAAACAAATTCTAATTTTTGAGTTACATTTATTTTGTCATCTGCAAGGGCTTCCATTTTGGACCAGTCTAAAATTTTGTTGTTTGTTAAAGGGTTAACAAACTTGTAACAAAAATTTTTAAAGAACATGCTCATAAATTAAGGAAAATAAAACAAGAATTCAAATTCACATAGTTCACTTTTTGTCACCATACTTTCAAATTGTGCAAAAAGAAGATGTTCCACTTAACCCTTTACCATACAATGCTGACTTTTAAAGAACCTAGGAAAGGAGCCTTTTGAAAACACCGTAGGAAAAGGCCCTGTTTTCTACCCTATCAAAGAAACAATGCACCATTTCAACCACATTAAAATTGTCTTCTGCAAATGCTTTCAATTTGGACAATATCACAATTTTGTCGTCTCGTAAAGGGTTAAACAAATTAATAAATGACACTTTTTACCCTTTATCACACAAACAACTCTTATAAAGAAAGTTTTAACCACCATTTTCCACTTTTCCAGTCATGTTTTCTGGCCCTTCCAGGCAAATATTATCACTTGAGGCACTTTAACCCTTTACCCAACGACAAAAAAAATAGACTTCCTCAAATTGAAAGCATTTGCAGACGACAAAATAAACATAACTCAAAATTTAAAAATTGACCTTAGGAGAGAAGAAAACATTGTGGCAAAAGGAGAAAATGCTGGTTACCAGCATATTCTCCTTTTCCCTCTATGTTTTCAGAAGGCCTCTTCCTCTGGGTCGTGAAAACCAGGGCTTGTTAATCCATTACCACTTAATCCCTACTTTAGGTGACCCTGACAAAGAAGCTTTTATAAAACATTATGGGAAAAGGAAAAAAATGCTGGTAACCAGCATTTTTTCCTTTTCCCGCAATGTTTTCTACCCCTCACAAAACAAATTTCAAATTTTCTTTCACTTTTATTTTGTCGTCTGCAAATGCTTTCGATCTGGACAAGCCTTAAATATTGTCGTTTGGTAATGAGTTAAACTTGCTGCTTGCAAAATTTAATGCTTTGGCTTTTAAATATTTTCAAATTATGGAGAAAATGGCAAACAACATTTTTCTCCTTTTTCCACAATGTTTTCTGCCCTCTCAATGACAGAAATCAATCATTTATTTTGTCATCTTCAAATACCCTCAATTTGGTGGAGACCAAAATTTTGTTTTGTAAAGAGTTACGCTGAAATTTCAAACACATTAGAAATAATTCCAGATAAATTGATCTTGACAATATCATTTCCCTCATAATTGAATCCTAACACCATATACCCTGTGTTTCTGGTAATAATTTCACAAAACAAAGAAAAACAGTATCAATTTATTGAGTACAAAATGAAAACATACAGGAGCAATAAAATAACTCCAGACTCTAAACATCAAAACAGACAGCTGTGCCGTATGGCTTTATCCTTTTCTCGGGTAGAGCCTGAATGAATCTGCTTGATTAACCTATTACCACACAATCCCTACTTTTGACGCCCTGAAAAAGAAGCCTATAGAAAACATCGTGGAAAAAGGAGAAAATGCTGGTAACCAGCATTTTCTCCTTTTCCCACAATGTTTTCTACCCTTCACAAAGCAAATTTCATTTTTCAGTCACTTTTATTTTGTAGTCTGCAAGTGCTTTCGATTTGGACAAGCCTAATTAAGATATTGTTGTTTGGTAATGAGTTAATCGGGAGTCAGAGTCTTTTAATATGTTTTTCTTGCTGAGCCCCGGTAACTCAGTCGATAGCACAGTACAGTACTTGAGAACAGGTGGTCACTGGTTCGATCCCTGGCTCGGACAATTACTTTTAGAGAACTTGTGATTGTCAGTGTAACATGATTCAGTCTCTCTCTCTCTCCTGACCATTGTTTTGACGATTGCTATGTGTCAGCAACCAGTGGCTTGGAAAGAAGATTGTGCAGAGTACTGGACTAAAACAAACTCAAGGAAGGCATGGATAGGTGCACTTGCCCGACAAGACATAAATGAATTAATGTTGGAAAATAGTGTTAAACACCATAAAGTCAATCAATCAATCATTCAATACTTTTGTCCAAACAATACTAAAAAAAGAATATTTGGCAAAACAAGAAAATGCTCATTTCAAACCATGCATCGATTCCTAATGTTTGCCTTTGCATTCAAACATTAATCCTGGTATTCAACAGTTTAGGCTGGGTCCATGTCATACCTAGCCCATGGAAACTTCCATGGTCTGGGGCTTCAACATGAAATCAACCCATGATTTCAATGCTTTAACCCTCGACCACATATCATCCCTAGGGAAGAAGTTATTTGAAAACATTGTTGGTAAAGGAGAAAGGCTGGTAACCAACATTTTCTCCTTTTCCCAGCACAAATCACACGACCCCTGTCAGCTGTTGCAAAAATCCGAAATCCGCAGGAAATCGGAAAAGTCTTATGCCTGACAAACTTAATGTGCTACGAATCAATTCTTTCAATGATTGATATAAAACTCATAATTTTAACCTCAAGGCTGTTAGCTCTTTACCACACGACAAAATTTTAGACTGGTTCAAATTGAAAGCATTTGCAGATGACAAAATAAAGGTGACTGAAAAATTGAAATTTGTTCTGGGAAGGGTAGAAAACACTGTGGGAAAAGGAGAAAATGCTGGTTACCAGCATTTTCTCCTTTTCCTACAGTGTTTTCAAAAGGCTTCTTTCTCAGGGGCGTCAAAAGTAGGGATTGTGTGGTAATGGGTTAAGCAAGACTTAGAATTTTAATGGCAGTGTAAATGCAAGATCAGACTGTTTTCTGCCCTCCTGCAAACAAATTTCAATTGGAAAGAATCGGTTTCATTTTGTTGCATACAAATGCTTTCAATTTGGACAAGTTTACCGGTAAAAAGGTTTGGTAAGAAGTTAACCCATTACCACACAATCCCTACCTGAGAAAGAAGCCTTTTGAAAACACTATGGGAAAAGGAGAAAATGCTGGTAAGCAGCATTTTCTCCTTTTCCCACAGTGTTTTCTACCCTTCCCAGAACAAATTTCAATTTTTCAGTCACCTTTATTTTGTCGTCTGCAAATGCTTTCAATTTGGACTGGTCTAAATTTTTCTTGTGTGGTAAAGAGTTAAACTAATTCTTAATTTCAATGGTCCTAAAGTACTTATATATCAAAGAAGAAGCACTAAACCACAGGAATCTTCATAATTGTGGAAAAAGTTATACAAATGTGATTTCAAAGCTGTCAAGAATTTCTATGAGATAAATGGAACTTTATCAACCATGCAGGCTTTACTGCTAGTAGAGTTCAATTAGAACACTGTGTACTAGTAACTGTATGAGATTCAATCTGAAAAAAAAAATCCTGGCAGTTCAGCTTTGAAGTCTAAAACACTCATATTATGACTTTGTAGCTTTTGCAGGCAGTATAAATCAAGAATAGACAGCAAAGAATGTGCAGTTTGATCTTGGTTTAACACCAATTTGACAGTTTTTGCAGACACTACAGATCAAAATCAGTCTGCACAAAAAATGCAGTCTGATTGTGAATCTTTACTGCTTGCTTCTTTGTAATATATCCTAGATAAAAAAAGGGACGTCATTTTGTTATGTGTAAGGAGACTTTGCAGAATGTAGACCCAATTAGCCGGATCGACTCAGTAAAAACGCGGCATTTTGCACGCTTAGTTTTTAGATTTTGGAGGCATAATCGGAAATAAAGGGGTAAAGCCTCACTCTGGCTGCATCACTGGCAGTCTGATCTTAGATCTATACTGTACAATAAGGAGGTATATTTCCTCCATAAATACCTTTCAAACAGTAATATTTTGATTTTTACTATGGGTGTGAAAGTTTCATTTCTTTTAGAAGGATAACAATAAAGACACGAAAGCCTACAATGCTTTCATTTGAAAATGAAAGTATTTACATCTTTGAAATTCAACACACTGCCGGAAAAAGATATCCAAGGGATACAGACAATCTAACTAGCAAACAAAAACATCAAAATATTCATCCAATATAACTCCAGCACATAATTATTCCAAAACTGATCCAGACTAGAAAATTTTGTTTGAAACAACTCAGCTTGTGGCCTGGGTTTATGGCTAAAAAAGCCTGTCTGATTAACCTGTTAATTAATATACCACATCATAGAAGTATACCCAAATATATCTCAACAGAGTTTTTATGGCCAACAGCGAAAAAACTCAACCCCTTGGTGTGCAAGATGTGTGAAATGAATAATACCAGATTGCATATTAAAATACTAAGATAAACCATTTCAAGGCCAACTCTTCAACTTGCTGGTGTCCAGCACACATAAAATCAGGCTGCATATACGAGACCAGTCTTGATCTACATCCTGTAACGAAGCAACCCACGAATTTCCAAATTAACCCCTTACCAAATATTCTCTATTTTTTTTATGACCCAGAGGAAGATGCCTCCAGAAAAACATTGTGAGAAAAGGAGAAAATGTTGGTAACCAGCATTTTCTCCTTTTCCCATTATGTTTTCTACTCTTCCAAAGTCAGGTTTCAATTTTTGAGTCACACTTATTTTGTTGTCTGAAAAAGCTTTCAATTTTGACATGTCTAAAATTTTGTTGTTTTTTAACTCTTTACCACACAATCCCGACTTTTAAAAACCCTGAGAAAGAAGTCTAATAGAAAACATTGTGGGAAAAAGAGAAAATGCTGGTAACCAGCACTTTTTCCTTTTGTCACAATGTTTTCTACCCTTTCCAAATCAAATTTCAATTTCTGATTCCAATTGATTTTGTCGTCTGCAAATGCTTTCCATTTGGACTTGTCCAAAATTTTGTTGTTTGGTAAAGAGTTAAGGAGTAAAAGGACTCTTTATTATATAATTATTAATTAATATTCTACCAAACAACAAAATGTTACACCAGTTTGAGAGCATTTGTGGACAGCAAAATCAATTTGACCCCAAACCTCCTGGATGGGTAAAAAACATTGTAGGACAAGGTTACCAGCATCTTCTCCTTCTCTCAAAATGTTTTACAAAAGCTTTTTTCTTAGGGTAGTTAAACTCAAGATTGCGGGGTAAAAGGTGAGATGAACTTGGGGCTAAAACTAAATAGAGCCGACACAGGAATAAAAGGATGAAACAATGAAGAAATCTGTGCATTTGTTACCAGAACAGAAAAGTGTTGCTACAGTTTACTGTAAGTATGATGATATTTGGCATATTTTTTCAAAACCTTGTTCCGAGGGCCTAGTTTCACAAAAAAACTAAAGTCTCTTATTATACTATTATACTTTTAAAATCTTCAGACAAACTTATTTTCAGACTTAAGTTAAGTTGTTATTCTGAAGTTAAGTTGTTATTCTCGAAGTATTTCATTAATCAATTAACAGACTTATGAAAAACATTCCCAAATCCCAAGTTGAAAATGTTTCAGATTCAACTAAGCAAAATAATGGACTTAAGTATGTTGATTAACTTAAGTCCATTTATTTTGCTTTGTTGAGTCTGAAGCCTTTGTGTCGACTCAGGATTTTAGCATGTTACAATAGTCTGTTATTGTTCCTTAACCCTTTACCCCATATGGCATTTCTATGGCATCTCTAATTGACCCTAAATGACGGCAAGGATGAAGCTGGTTCTTATATGTAAATGACACCTTTTGATAGCATAGAAAACAAGGTGACAAAATGTGAAATTGCTTGTCACGAACAATTTCACCTTTTGCCAAAATGTTTTCCAAAGGCTCCTACAATGTGTAGAAATGAGTATCTATGGAGTAAAGGGTTAACTCTTTTACCAAATAAAACAAATTTTGGACTTGTCCATATTGAAAGCATCTGCAGACGACAACATAAATGTGAACAGAAAATTGAAATTTGATTTCAGAAGGGTCGAAAACATTGTGGAAGTGGGAGTTACCAGCATTTTCTCCTTTTCCTACAATGTTTTCAAAAGCTTTCTTTCTCAGGGTCCTCAAAGTCGGGATTGAGTGGTAAAGAGTTCAATGCATCTCAAATAATGAGCCAAACTTAACGCTTTACCAATTGACAATATTTTAGGCTTGTCCAAATCGAAAGCATTTTGCAGATGACAAAAATGACTGAAAGTCTGAAATTTGTTTTGTAAAGCGAAGAAAACATTGTGGGAAAAGGAGAAAATGCTGGTCACCAGCATTTTCTCCTTTTCCCACAATGTTTTCTAAATGCTTCTTTCTCAGGGTCATCAAAATAGGGATTGTGTGGTAACAGGTTAAGTCAGAATCTGGGACCATTAGTAGAATTTGAGTAAAATAAGAAACTGAAGTTTTTCTTGAACCCAGGCCCTGGTTGTTCCAGGTTTTAGTTGCATCAAATTTTGCATTTACAAAGACAAGGGTTCAAACATAACTGGGCTGTTATTTTACAATAATGCCTCAGAATTAATGTGGTAGATCCTTCTATACAGAGTGATTCAAGAGCTAATTCTGGCATGCTGTGGGAGAATAAAATTATGCTCACCTATCTTTACCCATTACTTCAAAGAGATTTTTTTTTATTCTCAAATAAAACAAGGTTATGTTGTGAAACACTGCCAATGTTAACTGTTGCTTTTCTTCCCATTGACAAAATCCTAAAATTGTTGACAGAGCTCCAGATAAGAGGGAGTGATGGTATTCTAAAATCTTTATTTCTCTTTGAAAAGCTATATTGTGGGTACTTGTTAGAATTGTCTTGATGAGACAATTCTAATGAGTACCCACAACATAGGGTTTAGAAGAGAATAATTAAGAATTCAAATTTTGAAATCAATATCACTCCCTCCATCAGGAGCTTTGAAACTGTCAATAAGAGAAGCATGCTTGGTGTAAAACAAATTGCAGTACTCTTTAATAGATACGAGTAATTCTCTATGAAAATGGGGCCCAACGCATCTGCAAAAAGTATTGACCCACGTCAGCTAGCTCAGTCTGTGAATGTTAACCCGAGTCAAATATATTTTGTTAATTTGTTATTTTTAACCCTTTACCACACAGCCCAGTTTTAGACCTATCCAAATTGCAAGTATTTACCGACGACAATTTCATAGTGGCTCAAATGATGCTATTTTCTTTGATAGGGTAGAAAACTTTGTGGGAAAAGGAGAAAATGCTGGTTACCAGCATTTTCTCCTTTTCCCACAATGTTTTCAAAGGCTTGCTTCCCTTGGTCTTTATATGTTATTGTGTAGTAAAAGATTAAATTCTCTGCATGTCACAGGACTAATCTAACCCATGATTTTAGTCTAAAAGGCTCTATGACAACATTATGATGATGCATTAGCTCTTTCCCAAACCACAAAATTTTAGACTGGTCCATACTGAAAGCCCTTGCAGATTGAAAAATCAATGCGACTCAAAAATCTAAATTTGTTCTGGGAGTTTGCACAAGTTTTACATTACTATAATATAGTGGCATTAATCTGCCACGAGATACTAGACTGATATACTATCATGATTATTTCAGAAAACTTTTGTGGTAAATCAAAGTTTCCTGGACATTTCATCAAGATAAAAAGAAAAAATAAAATTTCTTTGGAAACTTTGATTTATCACAATGGTTTTCTAAAATACAATTCATAAATGATTCATAATCTAGTATCTCCTAGCAGATTAATGCCACTATAATCATTATAGTCAGGTAAAACTTAAGACAAAATTTGTTCATAACTACCTTACTGAAATGAGGCCTTGGTTTAGCTGTAAAGATATTTCAACATATATCTTGTGTGGCAATGAGTTATCACTGCTTGTAATGAGCATTTTCTTCTTTTAATGCAAAGTCAAATTAAAACCTTTATTCAAGTTAATTATCCACACTTTATATGATCATCATCTTCAAATTTAACCCTTATCCTGCTAAATGAGTGAAATGAACCTTTTAACTCATTACCAAATGACAATATTTTAGGTTTGTCCAAATCAAAAGCATTTGCAGATGACAAAATAAAAGTGACTGAAAATTTGAAGTTTGTTTTGTGAAGGATAGAAAACATTGTAGGAAAAGGAGAAAATGCTGGTTACCAGCATTTTCTCCTTTTCCAACAATGTTTTCTAATGGTTTCTTTCTATGGGTTATCAAAAGTAGGGATTGTGTGGTAATGGGTTAAGCCGATAGTAAAGAAACCTAAATTTTGCTATTTCAAAGGTAGTTTTTACTGGAAAGCATGCTTTTATCAGACAGTGTAAATCAAAGATCAGATTGCATGGTCTGTGCACCAGCATTTTCTCCTTTTCCTACAATGTTTTCTAATGGTTTCTTTCTATGGGTTATCAAAAGTAGGGATTGTGTGGTAATGGGTTAAGCCGATAGTAAAGAAACCTAAATTTTGCTATTTCAAAGGTAGTTTTTACTGGAAAGCATGCTTTTATCAGACAGTGTAAATCAAAGATCAGATTGCATGGTCTGTGCAGTCTGATATTGATCAATGCTATCTGGAAAAGTTCAATAAGTTCTACTTAGCAGCCCAAGGGTTCAATTATCTGCTGCAAATTAGTTTTCAGGAAGTGATGAGTTGAGTTTCTGACATATATTGAGAAGCAGCCACTGAAATATGGAAAGATGCATCAACTTTATGTGCATTATTAAACCTTTACCACACTATCTCTGCTTTTCACAACCCTGGATAAAGATAAATACCAAATATCAAGGTTCAAGGCCAAATGATAATGAAACAAGAGCAGCAAATTGTCGCAATTTGACTTGAGACTTTGAAGTTCCATTCTGGACAAGCAAGAAATACTGTAAAAATGAAGATTAAAGTGAAATTACTCAAAATTTGTGCTCTGTACTCTGTAATATTGTAACAAACATGCATACCAAGTTTGAACTTGTTCTGACAGAGTTATATCTGGACAGGCACTAGATGCTGCAAAAATGACATTCAAGGGAAATAATTCAAGGACAGCATGAGGTAGAATTTTAATTCTTGTGCACTGCACTTCCAAATATTGCAACAAAAAAGCATACCAAATTTCAAGTCATCCCTACTTAAGACGACAAAGTTTTACACTGGACAAGCAAAAACTATTATAAAAATAAAGGTCAAAGGGGGAATAACTCAAAATTTATGCTAGGAAAAGTTATGGTTCTTGCGCAATGCACTTCATAATTTTTCAACAATCATGCATATCAATTTTCAAGATGTTCAGGCTGTAGATGACAAAGTTATATTCCAGACAAGCAGAAAATCCTGTAAAAATGACAATCAAAGGGAAATAACTCATAGACAATATGAGGTAGAGTTATGTTTTTTTTTCCACATTGCACTCTGTATTATTACAACAAACACAAATGCCAAATTTCAAGTCAATCGGACTGGAGATGACAAAGAAATATTCTAAAGAACTTTCTAATTCAATGGCAAATAACTCCAGTTGTTCTGGTCTGATTACACCTATAATCGAACTCTTCTGAGATCTTAGACTCATATATATTTTTACCAACTTTGGTACCGATTGGTTGATATTTGTAGACGATAGAGTGCAAACAAATTGAAATATATCAGTTTCTTTTAATTCAAGGGCAAATAACTCCAACTATTCTGGTCCAATTACACCCATAATCGAACTCATCCGAGATCTTAGGGTCATGTATATTTTGACCAAGTTTGGTGCTTGCTGGTTAATAATTGTAGATGCTAGAGTGTAAACAAAGTCTAATATAGCAATTTTTCTAATTCAAGGGCAAATAACTCCAGTCATTCTAATCCTATTAGACTCATGATCAGTCATCCAAGATGTTATGGTTAAATTTAGGCCAAGTTTAGTGCTGATTGGTTAAAAATTGTAGATGATAGAGAGAAAACAAAGTCAAATAAAGCAAATTTTCTAATTCAAGGGAAAATAACTTCAGTCATTCTGGTCCAATCAGACCCATAATCAAACTCATTCAAGATCTTATGGTCATATATATTTTGACCAAGTTTGGTGCTGATTGGTTGATATTTGTAGAGGCTAGGATGTAAACAAGGAAAGGTGAACAGACAGACGACGGACCCTGACGGTCAGTGAGTGACCACAATAGCTCTTTCTGAGCACTTTGTGCTAAGGCGAGCTAAAAATACTGGCAACCAGCATTGTCTCTTTTTCTCAAAATGTTTTCTGCTCTATCAATGAAAAGAACCTTGATTTTAGCCTCTTATAATTTTTCGTCTGCAAATGCTTTCAATTTGAATGGGGCTAAAATTTTGTTGTTTGGTAAACAGTTAACCTTTTGACCCCTAAATAAACTGAATAGACATTTTCAGACTAGAAATAAAACCTGCATAATTACTATTTCATAGTTGCTTCTTTTTTCTATGGTGAGAGTAGACAGTGTAGGTCAAATATCAGACTGCACATTTTGTTCAGTCTAATCTTTAACCCATTACCACACAATCCCTACTTTTGACGCCCCTGAGAAAGAAGCCTTTTGAAAAACCTGTGGGAAAAGGAGAAAATGCTGGAAACCAGCATTTTCTCCTTTTCCCACAGTGTTTTCTACCCTTCCCAGAACAAATTTCAATTTTTCAGTCACATTTATTTTGTCGTCTGCAAATGCTTTCAATTTGGACCAGTCTAAATTTTTCTCATGTGGTAATGGATTAATATACACTTACCACATTGGCAATCATAGTTGTAAACACAGATCTAAGGGTTTATTCCATTTCACCAAGTTTTAAAGGAATATAAATAGGAATACATATTGGTACCATTAACTTTTTGATTACATAGGTTTTGAAATTAATGGTTCAACTGCATTAACTTTATGAGAAAAGATGACATCAGCTGCTCTCACTGAGGAATTATAGTCAGGTTTCAATCCTTTTCCACACACAGTCTTGTTTGTATGATCCCAAACAAGAGGCTTTTTAACTATTTATCTGGAAAGAAAGGTTTTTATACTACCAATTTCTATTTTTCACATAATGTTATCAAATCTACTAGCAAATGTTTATCAATGAAGCTGAAATGAATTTGCTATATGCAAATGTTTTCAGTCACTGGACATATCTAGAATTGTATCACCTGGTAAACATTGAAAGTCTTTGAAGATGTGTAGAAAATTAATTGAAAGGATTTGCAGACGACACAGTTAAAGTGACTGAAAATTTGAAACAGGTTTTCGGAAGGGAAGAAAACATTGAGAGAAAAGGAGAAAATGCTGGTAACCAGGCTACGTAGCCTTTTGAAGTATTCTTAGATTTCATGCCAGAAATCAAAAGAGCACTGTGGAAATGTCAAGTGACTGGCATGTGATTAATGATGCTTAAAGAGGCCTTTATACTCATTTTCAGCCAGTTTTAACTCATTTTGTCTTTATTTTACCATTACCAAACTATAATCATTCTTATATCTTCATGCCAAATATTGCACCTTACAGTTGAAAAGTTGCTTTGACTGCGGTCGATAGAAATATGCATTTCGCTGAGTTGCGGCCTTCCATGTAAACAGACTCATCGTTTCTGGTTTCTGAATTGAAGATTTTCGATATCCATTATACATTTGGGTAGATTCGTATGATGATCATGCATTCTGTCATGTGACTATATTTGACCTTCGACCTGAGACTAATGAGGTCAACAAAGGAAAATGGAGGCTTCTTTGTTGCAGCCTTGATTTTTAGATGGAGGTTGCAACCTGTATGCAAATTTCACCATATCCGACTCTAGCCTGAAACCGACGATAAATTTCAGTGATGCACGGCCATTGTTTACAGCTTCGTTCGTCAGCCAGTTTTCTTCTTTCCAATGTTCACTTTCTAATACAAATCTCCGTGTTTCATTTTGTCAATTACACCATATATGTCAGTAATTTATCCATGTTTACAAAAAGGACTGATATCTGTACCATTCTGAATTGTTTGAAATTAACAGCGTCTTCTTCACATGCTATGTTTGAAGCTTCGTCTGTGTATTTTTAGTATGTAAATGAGTGCGTTGCTGATGTAAAAAATAGACTGTGTTTCCCGTCTGTGTTGACCTGGGCCGCAGCAAATCTCTAATTTCTCTTGTTGTCGTAAGGTTTTTGACTATTGAGGTTTTATGAATGAAAATTTAAAGGTTTTGGGAGTATAAGGATGATTATTTTTGTAAAATATTTGACCCAAAATCAGAAGGGCCATCTTTAAGGCTCTGAGGAAAAGGCCTTCTAAAAACCTTGTTGGAAAAGGAAAAATGCTGGTAACCAGCATTTTGTCATTTCCAAAAAATGTTTCTACCCTTTAAAAGACAAAATTCAACTATTTAAGCCATGCTGTGCTGATATATATTCTTTGAATTTGGACAATCCTATTTTTTTTTTCTTTTGTGGTAAAGAGATAAATAAAAGTGGGTGTTTTCAGAAAACTGAAACAGGATGATACAGTCTTGGCAAATCTTTGGAACCCTGCAGGCATCAGTCAGATTTAATGTGGGGATTTTCTTAACATTTAAATTGCTAAGCTTGACTCATTGACCTTGTGCGGACATTGAAGATCAAGATCAGACTGCACAAAATATGCAGTCTGATCTTGAATCCACATTGTTCTCATAAGGAGATACTATTCCCCAAAACATTAACTCTGAAACAGCAATATTTAGGATTTTATTATCACATTGAAAAGTTCACTTTAGTTCTTAGCAGGTCAAGGGTTAACTCTTCCAGCATCAAATATTGTATTCACTCAACTTTTTGATGGCTTAAATTACAATTGGCTCTAAAATCTTTATCATACAGAGTTGGACAAACAAGTGGAAGATACAGATTCAAAGTCACAATACAACGATGTTCTGTGCAGTATGATCTTTATCTATACAGTCCTCAAAATGCCATATTTTCCCACATAGCATTAAGAGGATTTAAAAGACAGCTGTAAGTAATAACATGCAATTGTTGATTTCATTAATGAATCCTGCCTGAGCTATTTATATTCAGTAGTACAGTTAAGTCTTTAACCCTTTCCCATACGACAAAATTTTAGACTGGTCCAAATTGAAAGCATTTGCAGACAACAAAATAAATGTTATTCAAAAAATAAACTTGTTTCCAACTGGAAAGAAAACATTGTGGGAAAAGGAGAAAATGCTGGTAACCAGCATTTTCTCCTTTTCCCATAATGTTTTCAAAGGGTTTCCATCTCAGGGTCATAAAAACCAGGGATTGTTTGGTAAAGGGTTCATGCTTATCCTGCTGAATAACTAAAATAAATTTTTCATTATGATATTAAAAATCGAAATACCGTAATGCTAGTTCAAATTTATGTTTTGGGGAATATATATCTGCTTAACAGACAATGAAGATCAAAGATCAGACTGCACATTTTGTGCAGTCTGATCTTGATCTGCACTGTCCACAAAAGGTTAGTGAGTAGCGCTTAGCAGCCAAAGGATTAACACCCTTAAAGTTCTGAATTAAAGCAAGAGACACTTTTAAATAGGAAAAACATTTGAAATATCGCTGTACCAAGGTTTTTTTTGGCCAGAATATGTAACAAAACAGTGGACAGTGTAGATCCAAGATCAGACTGCACATTTTGTGCAGTCTGATCTTGATCTGCACTGTCCGCAAAAGGTTAGTGAGTAGCGCTTAGCAGCCAAAGGATTAACACTTTGGAAAGTTGAATGTTCTTTATCTTATTCAGTTTTAAACTTTGATGAAAATTCAAAACATTGTAAGTCTGCAATTAATGTTTGACACAAGTATTATCTGTGTCTATTTATGAGAACTGCTTTTACCCTTAACCCTTAACTCTTTACCACACGAGAAAATTTTAGACTGGTCCAAATTGAAAGCATTTGCAGACGACAAAATAAAGATGGCTGAAAAATTGAAATTAAGTATGGGAAGGGTAGAAAACACTGTGGGAAAAGGAGAAAATGCTGGTTACCAGCATTTTCTCCTTTTCCAACAGTGTTTTCAAAAGGCTTCTTTCTCAGGGGCATTAAAAGTCGGGATTATGTGGTAAAGAGTTAAAGCGCTGGAGCCGACTTAACTTGTTTTTGTGGCCAGTGTAGATCAAGATCAGACTGCACAGAATGTGCAGTCTGATCTTGAGTCTACACTGTCCACTGTTTTGTTACATATTCTGGCCAAAGAAAACCTTGGTACAGCGATATTTCAAATGTTTTTCCTATTTAAAAGTGTCTCTTGCTTTAATTCAGAACTTGAAGGTTAAATAAATTCGAATAATTGATTGATGGAATGGTGTTTACCAATGATTTCAACATTATTCCAGTTATATTGTGGCTGCAAGAACTCTACACAATGTTCTTTAAAAGCCACTGGCTGCTTTCCCACATAACCATCATCAAAACAATGATCAGGGGTGAGGAATGAATGAATATTGTCACAATAACTATCAAAATTTGAATGAACTTTCTCTATCAGGAAACAAGAGGGCCATTTGCTTAACCCTTTACCCCATACGGCATTTCTATAGTATCCCTAAATGACCCTAAATAACAGCAAAGATGAAGTGGTTTCTTATGTGTATATGACAACTTTTGATAGCATAGAAAACATTGTGACAAAAGGTGAAATTGCTCGTCACGAGCAATTTCACCTTTTGTCACAATGTTTTCCAAAGGCTCCTGCAAGCAATGCGTCGAAATGAGTATCTATGGAGTAAAGGGTTAAAGTGCTCATCTGAGAAAGGTGATCTGGGATTCATTAAGTTGAAGGTCAATCCCAGTGGTGATGATGATACATGAAAATTGTATTCCGAGTGCATAAAAGGAATTCAGTATTTTTCTTAAAATTTATGAGATGTGTATGTAACATGATGACATGAGTGCAGCCACAAATTTCATCCCTATAAAATTTGTCCTATTGTCAAAATGTGGCCCCTAAAATACAAAATAGGTTTTTCTAAGGTTTGTCCCAGTCACCTATGTTTATACCTATAGAGGAATTTCAGATTACGCAATATTTGCCCATCCGCCATGTTGGAGGCCAGGTACGACAACTGGTGTCAGAGTAAATTGTTATCTCAGGCAACTATCGGAAATCAAGACGCTGTACATTTATCAAAAATAAAAGGAATTAAAACGATTTTTATCTTTGTCGATGAACATATTGACGAAGGAATAAAGACATGGTACTAAAGTGTTCTATCTATGGATGTTCGAACAGAAAGGAGCGTGAGAAAGATCTCCATTTTTACCGGCTACCATCCATCATTTCGCATCAAGGAGAAGAAACAAAGAAATTAACTAGCGATCGGCGGCGAGAATGGATGGCGAAAATGGGTCAAGATTTCAACAATGTAAACCTAGATAATGTAAGAGTCTGCTCGGAGCACTTTGTTAGTGGTAAGTGTGAAACTTTCTCGTGTATTATGTTAAAGTTTTTTTCTCACAGAAAATATCTTTGGGTTGGCGGAGGTAGATCTCCCTAACGGACATGGAATCGTACATGTACACAGCTATGATCCAAGTATTTTCTAACTGTAACCCCTTGTAAAGCCACTATTGCTTGTTTTCCTGCGTCTGTACTCTCAAATTATAGATCGAATGGATATCAGGAAGGTCACAAAGGCAATGAGAATTAACCCTTCCATCTTTGTGTGTGTTTTTTAGAGAGAAAAAAACATTGTTTAAGCTTTGGACAAGCATCTCTTTTTTAAAAATAATATTAGTGTTTGTGAAAAGACTATACAATGATTATAATATAATAATGATTATAATATGATATATATAATATAATGATTATTATAATTGTTTCTGAGTACTTTACCATAAAACTTATTTTTTTTCTCTTTATAGGTAAAAAGGCAGACCTGTATGACAGGAACAATCCTGACTGGATACCAACTGTTCGACTTGGAGGTAAACCTTCAACCCCGGTTTTGGTAACACCCATCTTGGCTACCCCAAGTTTAAGCAGATACCAGAGGGCAAAGGAACGGACAAAGCGTAAATTGGAAATGGATGTTAGTGATACCCCTGATATAGATCAGCCGCAACAGGAGCCAACTCACATAATTGCAAGTTCACAAACAGACATTGAAAGTCGACATATCCAAGGATTACTTGTTGAGGTGGATTCTTTAAGAGCAGAGAATGATATTCTGCGAGCCAGTTCGCTTAACCAAAGGTTCTCTTTGGAATCATTCAGAGATTGTGATAGCAAGGTGAATAACTTTACAGGGTTATCAACTTTTGAAACTTTTAATGTGCTATTTGGCTACTTGAAGCCTTTCATTCCTTCAATGGCCTCGCTTGATGGATTCCAAGTTCTCATGATGACTCTTATGAGGTTACGCCTAAATTTGCCAGTCATGTTTCTTGCCCATGAATTCGGAATTTCTCAAGCAACAGTGTCAAGGATATTTTCCAGTGTTATTGACATCATGTTTTACAGGATGAAGCCCCTTATACACTGGCCTGAACGAGAAACACTAGAGAAGTCGATGCCAATGCAATTTAGAAAGCACTTTGGAAAGAAATGCATGGTTATTATTGACTGCTTTGAGGTGTTCATTGAAAGACCATCAAGTGTCGAAGCACGGGCAGAAACCTGGTCTGCCTACAAGCACCATAATACTGTAAAATTTCTGATAGGTATTACACCTCAAGGGAGTATATCATTCATTTCTAAGGCTTGGGGTGGGAGAGTGAGTGATAAATATATAACTGAACACTGTGGATTTTTGAACAAAATCTTACCCGGTGACCTGATACTAGCTGACCGTGGCTTCGACATTAAAGAAAGTGTAGGCTCTTGTGCTGCGAAAGTACATATTCCTGCATTTACAAAAGGGCGTAACCAGTTATCTGCAGCAGACGTGGAGGAAACAAGGAAACTGGCAAATGTACGGATCCATGTTGAAAGAGTGATAGGAACAGTGCGGCAGAAATATTCTATTTTGAACAGTATAGTACCCATAAGATTTATAATGGGTAAAGATAGTAATAATTTTACAATGTTGGACAAGATTGCCTTAATTTGCTGTGCCCTTGTAAACTTGAATGATTCAGTTGTTGCTTTTGACTAGCTGTAACTACCTACTTCACAAAATACATATTTGTTAATATTGTGACAGATGGACTTAACCATCATTATGCGCCCTCTATCCTTTTGTGGCAATAGTTTCAAGTCAGAACCTTGTATTTAGAGAAGCAGACAGTGTCGATCCAAGGTTAGATGTGAAGATTTGTGCAGTTTGATTTAAACTCCTTTTGTCCAACGACCAAATTTTGGACTAACCCATATTCAAAGCATTTGCAGACGACAAAATAAATGTGAATCAAAGATTGAAATTTGATTGGGAAGGGTAGAAAACAATGTGGAAAAGGGAAAAATGCCGTTAACCAGTATTTCCTCCTTTTTCCACTATGTTTTCAATAGCTTTGTTTCTCAAGGTTGTTAGAAGTCGGGATTGTCACAATTTGTGTGGTAAAGGGTTAAACTGCAATTCTGCAATATTCTGGTTCTTTTTCACTAGTATGCACATATTGAGTTTCCGATAACAATAATTTGAAACAATTCTCTTCTTAGATCATTTTATTTAACACTTTTGATGAATATTAAAAGATATGAAAAAACATTTTCAACATTCATTGTCCATTGTATGGCTGATGTGAGTCCATCACTCTTTGAAATTCTTCATCAGTCCTCAGCCTTTACCAGTAGACAAAATTTGAAGATGTAGAAGACATTGTGAGAAAGCTGGGCACTGCTAACCTGTATTCTTTACTTTTTCCACATTGTTTTCTATTGTATGCTACATGAGGGGCATCAAAAATTCCACTACGTTTGGTAAAGGGTTGATCCTTTTCCATACAAACTTAGGATTTAAAAGAAAAGTATTTGCGGATATAGCTATGAAAACACTGGGGGGAAATGAAAAAATACTGGTAACTAGCAAAATGCTGGTAACCGGCAATTTGTCCTTTTTACCACAGTTTTTACCCATACATCCATGATTTCCATCAATTGAGCCACCTTGAAAATGTACTCAACTACTTTGAGTTCAGACTAATCCAAAATTTTTTAATAGTCTAATGCTCATTAACTCTTTAGCAAACAACAAAATTTAAGACTTGTCGAAACTGAAGTATTTGCAGACAACAAATTAAATGTGCTCAAAAATTCAAACATGATTTTCCAAGAGTAGAAAACATTTTGGGAAAAGAAGAAAATGCTGGTTAGTAGCATTTTCTCCTTTTCCCACAATGTTTTCAGAAGGCTTCTTCCTCTGGGTAGTAAAAACCAGGGATTTTTTAAACAGGTTTGTCCAAATTGAAAGCATTTGCAGACTACAAAATAAAAGGGACTGAAAATTTGAAATTTGTCCAGCATTTTCTTCTTTTCCCACAATGTTTTCTACCCTTCCCAAACCAAATTTCTATTTTTCATTCACATTTATTTTGTCCTCTGCAAATGCTTTCACTTTGGACAAGTCTAAAATTTTGTTTTTTGGTAAAGTGTTAGCACCTTATTTAATGCTTGTCCTCTGTTTCTTGTGAGCTTTAGGATCTTTACAGTTTAAACAAAACCATTTTCCTCTTGGTTTATCTTTAACACCTACATAGTTCCAATGAAACCATTCAATTGAGCAGTCTCTGTTATCACAAGCGATCATTTTTCCGAATTCCACCTGATTGCAAATGCAATAAGTGGGCTCATCTTCATAACAATGGTTTTCTTTTGACATGATTGCCTTTGCATTGACTCTCACAGATTCATCCTTTCTTTCTGGCTTGCAAGACATGCCCGCTTTGAATTGGGCATCAGTTACATTTGTCATGTGTGTTAAGGGTTTCAATGGCATTTCATTTCTGTGCTGTAAAAGAGTAAAATGCTTCCCAATAAGTTCTGGTAGAATTCCTAGGTAGAAAAATGACCTTGATTTTGTACATATTTCTTCCCATACTTGTTCATCGAATGCTATTTTCTCAATATGAAGGCTCACTTCTGTCCATACTACAAAATAACTCATTTCTTTTTTTGTCACACCAAGTTGGGTCTGTATCTGATAATGGTATGGATGGTTTTTCTTCAAAGTCAGTTCACCTTTCACCTTGGTTAAACACTGAACAGTTTCTTCTGTAATTTCTGCATTTCTCGAGATGTATGGACACTTTATTTCAATGCAAGCTGTTCCACAACAGTCACAGGTGAAGATCCCATCAGGTGATGCTCCTATAAATGGATAGTCAGTGCTTATGATAAGCCCACTTTCTGTAACCCTTGGATTCTCATGAAGTTTGATGCAAATTCCAAAAATATTTCCCTAGCTTTAGCTTCCTTTGATAAGCCCCATTGAGTTGCTAGTGTCTTAAGTTGAGGGTCGGGATAGCAGACTCGCTTCACCAAACTAACAGATGGCTTAGAGGCTGATGTACAAACTGCTCGTGAATTTGAAGCTGTTATCCTCCCTGACCTGAATGAATGCCACAACGGCGACTTAGATTGTGATCTAGTCTCTGCTTCTACATTTGCTGCTTGTTGACTGGAGCAAGTTACTGTAATAGATTTGCAGTATACAACTAGCTCTTCATATGATTTACCTATCATATCTTTGTTTCTTAGTGTTGATAAGTCAACAGGAAAATCTTTTGACAAAACACAGGGTTCAAACCTATCAGCATAGGGCTCAACAATGGACAGTAAAGCTGGCTTTGACTTAAGTTTGTTAAGTTGTCCACAAAAATTTAAAAATTCTTCATGTGTTGCTGGTGGAACAGTTACTGTTTTTGCTGGTGCTTGTACAGGCAGACATTCGCCACGAGATGCTGCTTCAATCTTCTCATTAAATTGATAATGGGAGTTGGGACTTCAAGCATGTGTCACATAACACTGCCCTTTGACAACATAAACATGTATATATTAAAAATATTCATTATCAATAATCCATTTTTTTTTAAAACAAACTTCACCAGAAATATGAAAACAGTCAAAAGATCATTAAATAGATGCAAGGGTGCAGTATGCATACATTTAATCTTCTTTCCGCCCTAAGATTTCACATCCATAAAGTTTAAAAAATGGGTACGAACCTTAGCAGTGACGACGACTTGCTCTCCTATCACTACAGCTCCTCGCTCTCGGACCCAGCCGAAACACAACTGGTTAACTGCATCCATACTTTTCCAGGCTTTTAAATCTTCCTTTGTATATGGACTAGGTGTATATATCAGGTAAAAGCAGATATCAGGATATGTAATCGCTGGTAAGATTTCAACGGCTGATGACCATTTCCCTTTTCCCTCGTACGGATCAAATCCGCCTATTATAGATAATTTTTCTTCGTATCTTTTCCTTGCTGTTGAATCAAGCCCTTCTTTACATGAAACAGGACCAGAGAATTTTAGCGCTTTGTTGTCCATTGAAAACTTTCAATGAAAATAGACCAGAGAACAGCTTTCTTGTTGTGTGGACGATATTAGCGAGTTCGCAGGTTGGCCTCCAAGATGGCGGATAAACGGTGTTGGGATAAATTATTACTATTTGTGAAATTCCTCTATACAACCCAATTTCTAAGTTTTCAAAGATATAACCAAATTTGAAATATTCTGACTAATTTTCAGACTGAAAATGTGGCTTAAAGATGCACATGAGATTTCTGTATGATTTGACCCAGTGGCCTATTTTTTTACTACACATGACCCAATTTCAAACTCATCAAAGATATTATCAAGACAAACATTCTTATCACAGAGTATCTAGAGTGTGCATACAAGGCTTTACTAAGGTTAGTCCACTATCCTAGTTTTTTACACATGACCCAGTTTCAGTCTTGTCCAAGATATTATCATTGAAGACATTTTGACCAACTTTCAAAAGAATGAAACTGAAAATGTGGCCTGTATTGAGTGCAAAGAAAATTTTTTCAAAGATTTTCCACTATCCTCCTCCTTGACTTCATAACTATAAATATCAAGCTTGTCTGAGATATTATCTGGACAAATCTTCTGACCAAATTTTCTGAGTATCTGAACGAGACGTCCACAAGAGTGTTTTACCGTTTATGAGTATCTAACTGAAAATGTGTCATCTAGCGTGCACACAAGGTAACTGTTAACGACTGCCAGATGGAACACAGACCAAGCTTAACAGAGAATACTGACACATGATCACAAAACTCACCGTCGGCCTTCAAAACTTCATGCTCAGAAGAGCTAAACAGGCCCTAACTTTGCAGTTTTGGGGCTTAATTTCAAGATTGAAAGTGTCTGTAAAGTTTATTTGGCACTCCAAGGATTAAACCAAGCTAAATATATTTCATTCATTAGATAGTATATCTTTTGCAAATAAAATCCACTGCTTCATTTTATATTTCAGTTTTATGCTGTGACTAGATTGGCATTTAATGCCAGTTAGATGTTGTTTACCAATGCCAATTAGATGCTGTTTACAGTAGCAACATACAGTCTTTCATGTTAGGATTGATAATGTCAAACTGTTTTTGCCTTGAAACCCCTTGCCCATCTTTTTTTTTTAAAATGTCACTGTTTGCACTACTTACTCTGATTGTTACCAATGGCAATTGTATCAACTATCAGGTTATTTCTTTAAAAGTATGTATCTCTTAGAACTGAACAGTTGCTAAAAGATCAAATGAAATGCTCTCCATGTTGAAATTAAATGTTTGGTACAGCTTGAGCACTTCATGAAATTTGGACAGTTCTAAGATTAGAATGTATGTTGTAAGCAGTATGACCTTGACCTGTGTACTGTACGAAAAAGAAAGCAAGTAAAGGTTTGCTTAGTGCTCTATGACGGGTCCATATTGAAAGCACTTGCAGACGACAAAATAAACGTACAGTCAAATCTGAGTTAGCGGTCATACCTGAACAACGGCCGATCTGTCGACAACGGCCACTTGAATCCCCCCCGTGCAATTTCCCTCTTTAATTCCACTGTGTACAGCGTGATATTGTGAAATGCAGCCAGCGGTCATATTATTTGGTCGGGATCAACAGTATATCACACCTAAACAAAGGTCAGCCGACAAAACACACGACCTAATTAGTCGGATATGGAAAATAGATAATTAACACTATACTGTAGCATGCGCAGACAACATGTACTTTTTTTCTTTTTCTGTTATCCCGGCGATGACGGCATAAACACTGTTGAAAAATTACCTACACGCATCAAGTCAAGTAATCCATATTTATTTTTCATTATTGCTTTTAGGCTGCAAGGATTTTTTGCAAACAGCCTAATTAATTTTCTGCTGACTACACAAAACATGCGACACAACTGTGCAGGTTTTCTTTAAACAGCCATTACTATATGCAAAGCGACTATAGATTTCGTGGGGTAAAACTGCCGTAAACGTGTTCAACAAACATTTGTATTACAACCTTCTTGCTTTGAATGACTTACACGTTACGTCATAGATCTACCCCAAATCAAAATTTTACTGCAAACGCGTGTGTACCTGTGACAGGCATAAAATCACAGACGGCTTGTTTTATATTTGGGTCATTCTAATATTAAATTTGGTGATGACAAGATGGCGGGTTTCAACGTGTTGTTGGACGGTGTTAGACCAAACAGAACTTACAGTCTGATCTTTGATCTATCTAATCTAGTTGAACAATGACTCAACTCGTATTAAAAAGCAACTTTTCAAAGTCGCACGAGATTGAATAGCGGCGAAACTTAGAGTTACTACAATTTTGACCCTTCACACTTGTTCTAAAAATAGATGCAAATTTGTCAGAGTTTACACTTTTTATTTCGGACACACTTTAGGACATCAAGGTAAAACGCGTCATTTCAGTCATAATAAACGACTCAAGCTCTAAACAATAGATCTGTTTCCTTCTGTCACAATATATCGGCGAATATGCGGTAAGCAGTCTTGTTTTCCTAAGTGAACCAGACATGTGGGAAAGGGTAGCTTAGAAAGTCTGAGCAGTTTCAAATCAGACGATTCTGAAAACGTCGTCATATCTTTTACGGCTTAAAATTTGACTGTAAACTGTGACTACAGGATTAAATAATAACAATGTAAATTGTAAATAATTATGCATGTCTAATTGATAGACTCGAGACCGGCGATCAGATTATCAGATAGGTGTCATAAACTTAACACCCTTTACACTCGATATGATACCTGCATACTTGTCATCGATCGATTCCCGTCGTATATTATTTCATACCAACGAAATTATATGAATCCACAGTAAGTATTGTGAACAGCAGCCAATCTGTGTACAGCAACCAATTTGGGCACATCCCTTGACTGGCTGCTGTACACAGATTTGACTGTAACTCAAAAACTGAAATTTGTTTCCAGCAGTGTAGAAAACATTGTGGGTAAAGGAAAAAAATGCTGGTTACCAGCATTTTCTCCTTTTCCCACAATGTTTTCAAAAAGCTTCTATCTCAGGGTCGTAAAAAGCAGGGATTGTTTGGTAAAGGGTTAAAGAGCTTTGGACATATTGAAGTAGTCAGTGCACAACACTGACACACTTTTGTTTCCAAGCCACTGACTATTTTTCTCACATGCATCAGAAGTGAGCGGCAAAAGATTGCCTTAAAGAAAGTTTGCCTCAAACTAGCAACCACCAGGTTAGTGGCGTCTGTGGTTATTAGGTTGAGTGTCGGCCTCGTAAACATTTGGTCCTGCGATACCCAGGAGCGAGTGTCATCTCTGTGATCTTTCATTGGCCTACACATCCGGCACCAGTACTGGTGTAGTTCCCATGAAGCAGAATCGAGAAAGATTATTAGAGTTTTAAGAACTTGCTTCTCAGTCAATGTAAGAAAAAAAATGTTTAAAACATCTTTTAGCCTTCTACTAGACAAGCCTTTCTTTTTATGAACCCGATTCAAAACACTTTTGAAAGCATTCTGGGAAAAAGAGAAACTTCTGAAAGCCATCATTTTCTCCTTTTACAACAATGTTTTCCAACCTTTCAAACACATGTTCCAATAACAAGAATATTGGTTCCAATTACTTTGAAGTCTGCAAAATGCTTTCAGTAGGAACAAAGCTAAAATTTTGTTGTTTGGTAAATAGATAAACATTTTCTTAACCCTTTACCATTCAATCCTGAGTTTTGAACACCTGAGAATCCTTTAATGGAAAAAGATAAAATGCTGGAAACCAGCATTTTCTCCTTTTCCCACTATGCTTCCTAACTATCAAAGACAAATTCCACCATTTAACTCATTACCAAACGACAAAATTTTAGGTTTGTCCAAATCGAAAGCATTTGCAGACGACAAAGTAAAAGTGAAAATTTGAAATTTGTTTTGTGAAGAGCAGAAGACATTGTGGGAAAAGGAGAAAATGCTGGTTACCAGCATTTTCTCCTTTTCCCACAATGTTTTCTAAGGGCTTCTTTCTCATGGCGTCAAAAGTAGGGATTGTGTGGTAATGAGTAATGAAACGTTTTAATTGTCCTCCGTAAATGCTTTCAATTTGAACAAGTCTACATCTTTTTTCTGTGAAAAAGAAGTAACCCCAAAAGCACCTTTCACTACTTCAGAATGATGCATCTGTAGGAATGTAGATTCAGACCAGACTGCACAAAACTCGATTGTTAGTATCCACTATGTTAAATTACACTGTATAGTCAACTGTGAAATTGTGATAATTTGTATCTTATTCCAACACTGAAACTCTCTGTTGGGTACATATAGCAGACCAAGGGTTAACTCTTTACCAAATGGCAAAATTTGGACTTTTTCCGAATCGAAAGCATTTGCAGACGACAAAAAAAAAACTGACTGAAAATTTGAAATGTGTTTCGTGAAGAGCAGAAAACATTGTGGGAGAAGGAGAAAATGCTAGTTACCAGCATTTTTTCCTTTTCCCGGAAGGTTTTTTAAAGGGTTCTTTAACAGGGTCAAGGTAGGGATTTGTGGTAATGGGTTAACTCTTAACTAACTTGCAAAACTTTGGACTTGTCCAAATAGAAAGCATTTGCAGACAACAAATCAAAGGTGGCTCAAATGAGGAAATTTCGTTTTGGATAGGGAGGAAAACATTGCCTTCAATTGGTGGTTGCCAGCATTTTTCCTCTTTTCCCACAATGTTTTTGAAAAAGTGCACTTCTTCAAAGTCGTTAAAAGTAGGGATTGTGTGGTGAAGAGTTAAATACTTTTCCATCCATGAAATCAGCAGATTCTTGAATACTGTTGCAGGTTTTATAATATTACTTGGCAGGACAGAATTTCTGAAGCCAAGGATTTCCTTTCAACAAGATATTGAAAAATCACTTTCCCACATTTATCATCTTCTGTTGTGAAAAACAAAACATCATGCGGTGAGGAAAACTGCAAGATGAAATTACCTGTAAACTTGGCGATAAAAATGACAATGAAAACATTCTCAATATTGAAGTGTGCATAACAATTCAAATTTAAGCAAAGTGGGTGTTTCAGTTTCTAAACAAGCTCCAAATATAATAACCCATTACCACACAATCCCTACTTCTGACAACCCTGAGAAAGAAGCATTCTGAAAATATTGTGGGAAAAGGAGAAAAAGCTGGTAACCAGCATTTTCTCCTTTTACCACAATGTTTTCTACCCTTCACAAAACAGATTTCAAATTTTCACTTTTATTTGGTTGTCTGCAAATGCTTTCGATTTAGACAAACCTAAAATGTTGTCATTTGGCAAAGAGTTAACCGGCCCTCTTTTACCACAATATCTCGGTACAGCAGACAGTAAAGGCTGGTCAGACCGGATGGATTACTGAGGGCAAATGAACAAAAACAAGCAGAATTTGGTTATCTGATGACAAAATTCATGTCCTCTACTGCTCCAGGCTGCTAACTCAATCTGTCTGTGACGCGAAGAAGCCACACTGACTGCACTAAGTACTGGAAAAAATGCATGTTTACCTGGTATGAACCGTATAAGAAACATCTATAAATGGATATAACTAGTAATGGACTTGTGCCAGATAAAACTGAACTGCAATGCATCATAGAGAACCATAAAATATGTTCTTCCAACATACAACAAATGGAAATGTAACAAACACCAACATGTGAAGAACGTACTGGTCATGTGACCTGCCGAGGGTATAAATGGATGTAGTTAGACATATGCACATCTCTTTCTGTTTTGGTATGATGGAAATTTTTGAGCATGCTCAAAACTTCTCATCCAATGGAACAGACATCACTAGATGTCTCCAGACAAGTAATGGATTCACCCGATAAGAAACAGACATAAAACAGTTACGAACGGACACCAACAAATAAAATGACTTTTTACCCTTATTCAGCCATTAGCTTGGCATGACAAAACCTTAACTCATTATCAAACGACAATATTATAGGCTTGTCCAAGTCCAAAGTATTTGCAGACGACAAACTAAATGTGACTGAAAAAATGAAATTTGTTTTGTGAAGGGAAGAAAAAATTGTGGGAAAAGGAGAAAATGCTGGTTACCAGCATTTTCTCCTTTTCCCACAATGTTTTCAAAAGGCTTCTTTTCCAGGAGCGTCAAGAGAAGGGATTGTGTGGTAATGGGTTAAAGGCCTAAAATAAGACTTTATCTTTGTGCAATCTGTTCTTTCGACTGGGCCAAAATGAAAGCATTTACAGACAGCAAATTAAAATTGTAGCTTACATAGTAATTTGTACCTTTCATAATGTATAAAATATTGTGGAAAAAGGAGAGATTGCTACACTGGCTGCAACAGCAACTCCACAGTTGTGAAAAATACTGAACTCATTTACTGAACAAAAAAAATTTAGACTTGTCCAGTGAAAGCATTTGCAAAGTAAATGTGACTCAAAAATTGAAACTTGAGCTTAGAAGAGAAGAAAACATTGTGGAAAAACGAGAAAATGCTGCTTACCAGCATTTTCTCCTTTTCCCAAAATGATTTCTATGGGCTTCTAATGGGGACATTAAAATTCGGGATTGTGTCATAAAAGAGTTAAACCCTTTATTAACCCTTTCCCAAACGACAAATTTTGGACTCTTACACACCAAAAGAGTTTGCAGACGACAATTTTAGATTTGGAGAAAATGGCAGAGAGTTCTCAAAAAGGGTAGAAAACACTGTAGGAAAAGGAGAAATTGCTCGTTACGAGCAATTTCTCCTTTTCCCACAGTGTTTTCAAAAGACTTTTACTGCAGACACGTAAAAACCAGGGCTTGTTTGGGAAAGGGTTAAACAATCAACAACCACGAGAAAGAACCCTCTTGAAAACAAAGTGGGAAAAGGAGATATTGCTGGTGAGCTTTTTTTTTTTCTTTTTCCACAATGCTTTCTGCCCAGAGACAAATTTCATCAAATGAGAGTCCTTAAAATTGTTATCTTCCACAGATTTGATTTGGTTGATTGTATGGTGTATATAGAGGATATTTGTTTCTTTCGGTGCAAGATCGAAATTTATTTCATCGAGTGGACACCATCAGTAATATTTTCACGGGTGGCCGCAGCCACGAGTGAAAATATTACCGATGGTGTTCACGAGATGAAATAAATTTCGATCTTTCACCGAAAAAAACAACTATTCTATTTATTTTATGCTTTTAACCCTTTCTGGGAGGAGCTTTATCAAAATTCAGTACAGTTCTTTTCTCTTATTCCCTGTGGCGTACCCCTTCAGCATAGCAACGTTACGTCAAGCGCAAGAAATGTAAGGTATATGACGTCATATTTCCCATCTGGTTGTTAGGCACGCGCATTTTACCCAGGCAACAAGAACGTGAAAATCGGTATTTTCACTGGTGGTACCAGTGTAAGATCGAAAAATATTTTCACTGCTATTTCTCGATATCCTACCGGAAAGCATGAAATAAAACGTCGTTTTCAACATTTTGTCAGTTGTATCATGGCAGCCAGTGCACCTATCCATGCTTTCCTGAAGTCTCTTTTACTAGTACTCCACATGATTTTCTTTCCAAGCCACTGGCTGCTTTCCCACATAACCATCGTCAGAACAATGGTCAGCAGTGGGATTCAATTTGAATTTGGACAAGTCTAAAACTTTGTTGTTAGGTAAAAAGTTAAATGTTGAGATCTTCAACTAACAGCAAAATAAACTATTTTAAAGGCAATCCTGACTCTAAATGGTCTACAGGAAGATACCTTTTTGAAAACATTGTGGGATAAGGAGAAAATGCTGGTAACCAGCATTTTCTCCTTTTCCCACAATGTTTACTACCCTTTCAGAGACAAGTTTTATCAAATGAGACAAATTTAATTGGTCATCATTTTGCAAAAGATTAGAATTTGGACAAGTATAAAACCTTTTTGTTTGGTAAGCAGTTTTAAAAATGTTGAGATCTTTATCCAACAGGAAGAGTTAGCCCATTACTACACAATCCCTACTTTTGATGCCCCTGAGAAAAAAAGCCTTTAGAAAATATTGTGGGAAAAGGAGAAAATGCTGGTAACCAGCATTTTCTCCTTTTCCTACAAAGTTTTTTTACCCTTCACAAAACAAATTTCAAATTTTCAGTCACTTGTATTTTGTTGTCTCCAAATGCTTTCGATTTGGACAAGCCTAAAATTTTGTCGTTTGGTAAAGAGTTAACTATTTCCCACACAATCCTGAGGTTAACTCTTTACCAAATGAGAAAATTTTAGACTTGTCCAAATTGAAAGCATTTGCAGGAGACAAAATAAATGAAACTCAAAAATACAAAATTGTTTCTAGCAGGGTTGAAAACATTGTGGGAGAAAGATAAAATGCTGGTTACCAGCATTTTTCCTTTTATCACAATGTTTTCAAAAGGCTTTTTTAAGGGTCGTAAAAACCATGGAATGTGTGGTAAAGGGTTAAACAGCCCTGAGGAAGATACCATTGAAATCAATATTGGATAAGGAGAAAACATTGTGGGATAAGGAGAAAATGCTGGTTACCAGCATTTTCTCCTTATCCCACAATGTTTTCTAACCTTGCGAAGACAACTGTTATCTAAGCCACATTTATATAGTCTTCTGCAAATGCCTTCAATTTGTAAAGTTAACATTCTTCTCATGTGGTAAGAGAGAAATGCTAAACAAATTGATGGTTCTTATTTTTCCCTTTGATTTATATCACATCAGAGGCAAAAATAAATGAAACCCTCATAACACTACAAATAAATTTAATTTTCCTGCAGGAGGGATTCCCAGAGGTTCTTAACTTTTTGTCCTAATGTTCTACCATTCAATCCCATATTTCAACAATTTTCCTGCAGGAGGGATTCTCAGAGTTGTTAACTTTTTGAATCTTCTACCAACCAATCCCATTAATATCAACCACCGTAAGTAGCAGAAGAACACTTTTGACAACATTGTTGGAAAAGGGGACAAAATGCTGGTAGTACAACTGTTTTCTTTTTCACTCACAATTTTTTTTTTAATCCTTTTTCAATATAGAAGAAAATTCACAACTTTAGTCACATTTTTTGTGTTGTGTGCAAATTTCTTTCAAGTTGGATAACTCCTAAATTTTGTCATTAACTTTGGTAAGTGCTTAATTTTTGAGCATCAAACACAATTTTGATCATTTTCTGGCCAATGGAAATTGAGAACTGAATGTCTACCTCATTTGGGATCTGCACTGTACAGAGAGCTATTTAGAGTACTGGTATGCATCAGACAAAAATATCTTTAACTCTTTACCAAACGTCAAATTTTTAGACTCGTCCAAACTGGAAGCATTTGCAAATGACAATATAAATATGGGTCATAATAATGAAATTTCTTTTGAGAAGGATAGAAAACCTTGTGAAAAAAGAAGAAATACTCCATTGTCTCCTTTTCTCACAATATTTTCAACAGGCTTCTTTCTTGGGGTCTTTTAAAGTCTAGATTATGTGCTAATTTCGTTTTATCTCTTTACCAAATCACAAAATTTTAGACTGGTGCAAGTTGAAAGCACTTCCTGGATCAACAAATTAATAACATGTTCAAATGATGTACATGTATTTTGTATCTGAAGGGATGAAAAACATTACAGAGAAAAGGGGAAAATGCTGGTTGTTTCCAGCATTTTCTCCAATTCCCACTATGTTTTCAAAATGCTTCTTTTTAAAGGTTATAAAACTTTGGAATAGAGTGGTAAAGTTAGTTTAATGACAATATTTCAGTCGATTTTTCAGGAATGCCAATGTCATATTTGCTTGTTTGGATCTAAAGAGGAGCAATTTTAAATTTAGAAAGCCACTTAATTAACTTGTTACATAGTTAAGGATGCATCTTAACATGTTTTCATCCTGTTTTGTAACCAATTCTATCTTTATTTTATGCAATTATAATCATTATTGTACCTTTGTACGGTTTTGACCTTTGTAAGGTTGTGCAGATTACAACGGATGGAAAAGGCATTTCATTCTATTGCAGCTAGCCGTAGACACATTTTCGCGAGCCAAGTTTACGATCACTACGTGGATCTTACCTTGGCTAATTTAGAGTGATTTTGAGATACTTGTGATGTGCCCTCTATTGGATGCTTGTTATTATTCCCCTTTACATCATATTTCTAAAAGCCAATGAAATATCGTTTTACAAACCGCTTGCGAATACACATGAAGTGGTAAGCAGACATCCACATGGGTTTCCATGTTTTACCTTTTATTCGAAAGGTAGAGATCTTGTTCTATTTTCATCAAAGATGAAATGCTACGAGCAATTTCATTCGTTGCAGCTAGAGCTGGCTGCATCCAATGAAAAAGGGTATCGGGTGAACATAAAAATCAAGCTCGATCTGCCAAGGGTAGAGTAGCGTAGCGAATTGTCTGCCTTGGCTTGCGAAGATGGCCATAGACATTACAACCACAGTTTATGGTTTAACCCTTTACCATAGTTACAATCCCTGGTTTTTACAACCCTGAGATTATAAGATGCTCTTTGAAAACATTCTGGGAAAAGGAGAAAATGCTGGTAACCAGCATTTTCTCCTTTTCCCACAATGTTTGCTACCATGCTGGAAACAAATCTCAATTTTTGAGTTACCTTCATTGTGCCGTCTGCAAGTGCTTTCAATTTGCACCAGTCTAAAATTTTGTCATTTGGTAGAGGGTTAAATTGAGGACAAATACCTGTCAATTCTTTATCTCGTGCACCTTACGATCCAGATTCTAGACACTGGAAAGTTTTAACAGCTAGTGTTTGTTTACTCTATGGCCATTAACCCTTTCCCAAACAAGCCCTGGTTTTTACATGTCTGCAGTAAAAGTCTTTTAAAAACACTGCGGGAAAAGGAGAAATTGCTCGTAACGAACAATTTCTCCTTTTCCTACAGTGTTTTTGACCCTGTTTGAGAACTTTCTGGCATTTTCTTCAAATCTAAAATTGTCGTCTGCAAACTCTTTTGGTTTGGAAGAATCCAAAATTTGTTGTTTGGGAAAGGGTTAAGGGTGCATCTTTAAACAAATTTGCAGCACTTCGGATCTTAAAACATCAGTAAAGTGAAGATAATGAAAACAACCTATGGTAATCCTTGATATACAAATAATTATAGAACATTCTGGAAATGGGACAAATCTGACATAAAAGTTTAACTCTTTACCACAATTAATGACAAATTTTTGGACTGGATCAAATTCAAAGCATCTGCAGACAACAAATTAAATAAATCTTGGTAATATGATATCTGACTTTGATAGGGTAGAAAACATTGTAGAAAAAGAAGAAAATGCTGGTTACCAAAATTTTCTCCTTTTTCCACAATGTTTTCTGTAGGCTTTGTTCTGCAGAAGATGGGGTTTGTGTGGTAAAGAGTTAAAATATTAATTCATGTACAAATACTAATTTTTGACATTAACAGAAACTATTTGTCTCCATCTGCCATGATGCCCTGAAATGAAGTCTGATTAAAAGCATTGTGGAGAAATTTCAACAGGTATTTGCTCCTTCTCTCGACCTGTTTTTAAAAAGTGACATATGCATGAGCATAAACAGTTGTAACTGTATGGCTGACATTAATACAGAACAATTATATAAAATATAAAATGAAAGCATATTAATTCTAAAGTATTTAAAAATGAAAACTGCTCCAATTGTGCAATATGTCCTCTTTTGTCAACATCTTTCTTTTTGATAAATCATCTCGAAAAAAAGTAGGTAAAAATCTTTGGTATAAAATGAGTTTGTAAGAATTTGTCCAATCCAGAAAATTTCAGGGACCAAAGTTTTGCTTAGCTCAGAGTACTCCAAGGCCAAAAGTAATGATTGTCGAATTCAAATCATCAGCTGACAGAATTGTCAGTGAATCACCAAAAATCAAAGCTACTACATATATTATAAGCCCTTAAAGTGCCTGTAATGACTACAGCTGCCTTTGTGGCCATTGCAGATCAAGATCAGACTGCACAAAATGTGCAGCCTGATCTTTGATCTACACTGTCCACTTTGCTGAAACATTGTAGACATAATTGCAAACATGAAATTGCAATTATATTTGGGTTATGTTTCTGGGACGTGGTTGTCTGATACGCTCTAAGGGTTAGACTTCGTCTTACCTCTCTGAATCTGGTTTTCTTCCAAGATTTGCCTGCAGAAGCTTTCTTAAGAATGAAACTTTGTTCCATCTCCATCAAAAGCTGCCGATTGCTTTTGACACAAGTGGCCTCTTGTATTTCCACTTTATTGGTGGTAGTGACAGCATGATGGCTTTCATGTTGCCCCATAATGCTATTGTTGTTGATAACACTTGGACACAGTCTATTTAGAAAATGAATAATTATGTCAATGTAAAATTGCTACTTATGCTGCTTTGGTTTCAGTTGTTTTGATTTTGGTCAGAGAACTAGATCATTATGAAGAAATATTTTCCTGTGAAGCAAAAGAAAATCTACATACCATACTGTCTCTTTTTAGTGCTTTGGGGGTGTCAGTCTAGACACAGAATTTTCCATAGACAACCATAACATTGTGCAGGTTTTAGAGGGTATTGATTATTAAACGATTGCCAATTGAGAGACCCACTTTATTACCGGTAATGCAAATTATCTGTTTTACCACCATTCACAATTCATTTGGAGATTAAATAGCAATCACAATTAATGTGAGACATCGGTCTTTCAAACTTTCCCTTTCTTGCATATTTTTCAATTTATCTAATAAATTTTTGTGTAAACAAAAGTTTCTTATATTATTGAAAGTGCACAGGTCTACAGTATATTCCAATAGTTTAGATTTAGAGTTAATGGCATTTACTAGTGAAGATACAACTGGATAGGTTGATGCCCTATATTTTATTCAAGCTGATTTATTTCAACTTTATCGAAAGGTTGGCCATCTAATAAGCCCATTTTTGGTTAGAAAAAAGCTCGGGAGCATTAATTTGAGGCAATACGGTAATAAGAGAGACACTGCGGTAATGCAATTTCCAGGAACATTTTTTGTGCCTTTTGAACAGCCTACATGTTTCTTGTAGCATGATGTTGTTCTTAATTGTCTGCAATAGCAGAGTATTTAATACACAAAGCACCTTTCACACACTTATACAACCAGTCTAGATCAAGATCAGACAGCACAAAATGTAGTCTGATCTTTTATCTACACATTCTGCTTTGCTACGACGTTCTGGGTCATTTCAATGATAAAAATTCTTGTTGGTTTTATTCAGCACTCTAGAGGTTGACTATTCATCACTGTTCCATGTGTATTTTCTTTGGTTCATCTACTAAAATATTTAACATTTATTTTTTTTCAGTATAGGTCAGTGCAAAGCACTTTTTGATTCCATACATGAGGATGATGGTGCTTTTTGACATCAGTTACTGCTGGTATCAACTGCATAGTAATTGACTGACATTGATGGTGAGTCTGCATAGTAATTGACTGACATTGCTGGTGAGTCATTCCTAAAATTTGATAACTGTTTAAAATAATCAGAAGATATGTTTTCATAATTTCAGAAGACAAAATTGGGAGCTTGATTGCATAATTATAGGGCAACTTCATGGGTTTTTAAAAAATATGCACCTGTTTCATTCAACCTTTAATTGACAGTTCAAAGTTTTGATGTACCTGAGACTAACATAGGCTTTTGAAAACATTGTTGGAAAAGCACAAAATGCTGATAGCTAAAATGTTTTCCTTTGTTTTTGAGACAATTTTAATGCTTGAGTCCCATTTAATTTTTCATTTGCAAATAAATTTCATTTTTAATGAGCCTAAAATTTCAAAATGGTAAATAGTGGTATCCATCTTTACACTATATAAGGCTTCAAACATCAGTTTTCATTACGGCGACAATGTTATTGGAATTCGCTGATATCTACGAGGCCCTTATCATGTCAAAAAATTGATCGCATTTGAATTCTTCTTAATGCACCATCAAGAATAACACTTTCTACAATAAATCTATTAATGATATTTATCCTTCAATTACTTGCAGCAGTCAGCCTGCAATAACTGGTTTTTATAACATATTCCAGATCTTTTAGCATTAACTTTATATTTCATGAAATTAGTTTGAACTTAGAATTTCTTCAATAAAAAACACACCATTGTCATAAAAAGTATATAAACTGAAGTACAAAATTTTATAAATGAACTTTTCTGGAAATTTATGAGAATTTTACAATCTTCTAGAAGAAGAGTAATAAATATTTTGAAACTAATGTAGCTTTATTCATTTTAACTAGACAGTTTATTGGCTGATTTAAATTAATTTTTGCATTCTCGTATGAAATTACTTTGGGATTGAGAATCTGAAATTAATATGTTATTTTCAAGTACCTGCGCACTCATAAGATGGCTATATCATGTCAATTGTCTAAGTGTTCTTTACACTCAGTTCAACAAACACTTGTAAATATTGTAATAATTTGCAAATTCAATCATCTTTTATCACACAATCCAGAGTTTTAACAACGCTGTGGAAAAATCTTTTGAAAACATTGAGGAAAAAGGAGAAAATGCCGGTAGCCAGCATTTTCTCCTTCTTCCACAATGTTTTCGACCCTCTCAAAGAAAAGTTTCCTTATTTGTGCAACAACTATTTTGTTGTCTGCAAATGCTTTCAATTTGGACCAACCATTCTCAAGAATATTCTTTGCCTTATTCTGCAAGATTTTCTGACTGTCAAAGTAACAGAACTTCCAATTGGCTAAACCATTTGGTTTAGCCAATCAGAAGTTTTGTTACTTTCACAATGAAGAAATTTTGACGAATAAGACCAAGAATGTTCTTTAGAATGGTTGGTGAATACAGACCCTGATTGGCTGAACCATTTGGTGTAGCCAATCAAAAGTTGTGTTACTCTCAAAGTTACAAGATTCTTGAGCAGATGGAGAATCAGATTGAGACTAAGAATGCTCTTATAAATGGCTGGTGAAGATGAACCCTGATCTTAAATCTTAACACTGTTAAATATTTTTTTAAACACTTTGACTAAAAATTGCAGTAATCAGTTCCTGTCTGTCAAAATATAGCATTAACTCATCAAGAAGTCCTCATTAGGGCCATAGGCAAAAAAAGGATCTTATACTGATAGGCACAGATCAAGATCAGACTGCAAAGAATGGGCAGTCTGATCTAGGATTCAATGCCATCTGCCTATTTAGCTGTGCCTTAACCATATACCAGACAACAAAATTTTAGACTTGTCGTAATCCAAAGCTTTACAGAGCAATACGGTAAGTTTTACTAAAAAAGATTAGATTTGTCTTGAGAAGGGTAGAAAACATTGCAGGAAATTTAAATTTGTCTTGTGAAGAGTCGAAAAAACTGCGGGAAAAGGAGAAAATGCTGGTTACCCGCATTTTTCTCCTTTGCCGACAATGTTTTCAAAAGCTGTATTTCTCATAGTCGTTAAAAGTCGGAATTATGTAGCAAAGGGCTAAAAACAAAAAATATTTTTTAAATTTAAATGGATTGTATTTTCAGACATCAAAAAAGTCTCAGATTAGATCTATATATTTGGCATTCAAATACAAAATTAAATTACTTCTAGAAGCACTTTATAAGCAAAAGCAAACTATGGCGGTTAAAAGTAAAGTCTATCCATTTTCTTTAGAATCACATTAAAGTTCACAACTGGTTCAATAATAAATATCTCATACAGTCCATATTTGTAAGCTATTGCCCAAATAAGGGGAAAAGTCAACCACAAGTTATTCTTGCCATAAAACAGCAAGCATGCTTTTGGCACCAGCTTGTGCCAAATATTGGAGAAATCTTGCCATGGATGATGAAACTTTGGCAATCTAGTCTCGACCTGGAACCAGAGCCTTAAATAGTATCAATCAATACAAATAAAACTGATAACGAAGAATATTCTTATAATGTAACTCACTCAAGGAGAGAAAATTACTACCCTTCAAAATCAAAATAGATGTTATCAAAATGAATATAACAAAATTGTCTAAAACTCTTGTTTGTTTGGGCTATTCAAAACCTTATTAAAACATTATTTTCAGTCCTTTTTCACATTCTGATAGTTCACATAATTATACAATATTTGTTTCACTTTTACTTGGCTTGTTTGAATGCTTTGGCCCTGTACTTTGCAAGTCATGCTGTGGGGCAAGACTTCGTTTAGTTTATATTTACATTTTGCATCAATTGAGAAAGGTCTTGCATCTAACCTCCTTTGATTCTGCTTCCTGGAAACTACACTGGTGCTTGTGCAGTATGTGTTGGCCAATGAAAGGTCCCAAACTTAAAAAGCTCTCCAAAAATCAAACTTGGTTGCAAGGCCTACACTCTACCTGACCACCGTGACAGACACTGCTCTTTGCGCAAGCAGGACTGTAATCTTATTCCACTGAGTATATGCAGGATAAACATCATGACTTCAATCATCTTTATGGACTTTGGTATAACCTGGCCAGTGATTGAACCCAAGATCACCAGTCTGTTCTCACAACAAATACAAGTAATCTTGTATTCTGGCTAATGAGGAGCTACTTTGTTGAAAAGGATGAAAAGAGAAAACTGATAATAACAAGTTTTTTTTTATATATTCTTTATTGACAAATTGAATAAAATAGTCAGTTCAAGTATGATTATTTGACCCATAACTACACATCCCACATGTTAAGGGCCCTAAAGAAATGCCCTTCTGAAATACAGTCAAACCTCAGTAGCTCGAACATGGGAATCTTCGAACACTACCGAAAATTCGAACAAGAATCTCGGTCCCGACAAAAAATGCTCTTAATTCAGCGAGTTCGACTTCGGAAAACTCGCACACCGTGAAACTCGAACTCTCGAACACATTTCATGGTCCCAAAGGTAAAATCACTATACGTTTTACCTGGGAAAGGTCGAACAAAAGGTTGGCCTATAAATTAGTTGACAACTGTTGGTAAATTTCACACATGTAGGTTGTATATTGTTTATGACACCTTATGTCCACTGATTGAAACGGTGCGTAATATTAACCCGTTCCGTGAAAAATAACTAGCTTTAATTAACGCTGATTAATATTGACTGTATTATTTTTTTCTTGATTGGAAGTTTGCTCTGCCTTTAATCAGTTTTTCACGCCTTTTGCATCAAACTGTGTATTTTTTCTTGCAAACTGAGACCGTATATTAAACTCGTGTTCTATAAATAGAATAAATGTACATGTAAATAGAAATAAAGAAGAGGTTTTATTGGTTTTATATATTGTGTATTTAATTCTCATTAAAAATCAGATGATACTTAGATGACACGTGCTAAGTTAAGTAAATAAAAGTTATTTTCCTGAACAACTGTTTTGTTTGTAAATGATAAAAATATCAATTTTTTCCGTGCGGTCATTTCAAATGCTATTGGGCGTAGGTAATGTCGGACATAACCTACTGCGGACATAATATATTTCTTGATCAAATCTGGCGATCTGTGAATGATCTTCGGCTCGGTCGAACTTCCGATAACTCGAACAAATCGGCTGGTCCCCTGGGTGTTCGAGCTACCGAAGTTTGACTGTATTGTTAAAAAGGTGAAAATGGCAGCAACCTGAGCATTTTCTCTTTTTCAAAAATTTTTTCTACCCTTTCACTCGCAGATCCCATCATTTAAGCTACATATGTCTTACACAAAATACTTTCAATTTGAAGCGGACAAAAGTTTTTAAGCCATCATAGTCTTCCCCAGGAATGTCCACTTCTAGGTCTTCCGAGTCCGACATATTTTCAGATGGAGGTGGATGAGGGGAAGTGGAAGACTTCTATATGGGTGATCTTGGATTTACTTTCAGGCATGGCAAAATCAAAGATCTTATCTCATTGTACGCTACAGGAGCATTGAGGCAGAGATATGCCTGCACAATCTGTCTACAATTGCAAGGCTATTCAGGTTATTCTGGCCCCTCATTCGGGGCTATTCGTCTGCTATTCGACTGTATTCTGACCTATTTGGCTTATTCGCCTGTATTCTGCTCTATATTCGGAGGGCGATTCCGATGGATTCTGGGAGCTATTCGGGACATTCTGGGCAGATGCGGCTCTATTTGTGTTATTCCGTTCTATTTGGCTAGATGATGTGACCGTTCCACCCCTTAGGATACGAATAACACCAAATATTCCTAGAACACCCCAAATGCCTCCCTAAGTCCGGCTGATTTCTATCTGAATATGTCCCAAATATGGCCCAAATGAAATTAGTTGGGGCCACATTCAAGACATTTTTTTAGGGTATTCGGCTGGTTTTGAACATTTCAAAACAAGCCGAAACCCTCCAGGAATGTTTCAGAATCCCTCCCGAATTTTTGCCCATTCGGCATGTTTTTTTGTTTTATCTAAGCTGAAAATCTCAATTGTCTTAAATTTTATAAAAACAACTGATTCAGAGGACTTGCTGTATCAAGTTGAACTGCCTTATTTGAATATCAATGGCAGAACTATTTTGTTAGTGCACAAAACTGGTTTTGCTTACAAGCTTATCCAGGCAACACCTGCTGGTAGCAAAAATCCAACCTAAATAAAGCTGGCAGGCTTTGAAACCAGCACACATGTTGTGGACACTATGACAAAAACTGTTATTTTCGCCATTTGAGCTGAAAGGATTTAACCAATCAGCAGAAATCAAATTAAACATCTTGTTTCTGTCACAATGTCAATTGTTTCTATTACTGTACGGTTTCTGCAGTTTCTCAAATCAACTATAACAATAAATACGAGGCTTATTGACAATCTGTCATGATCTTCTACATCTAGGTCTTCTGGGAAATGTAATCAAAACTCAACACTTTCTTTCAAATGTTGTGTTGGATGTTATTTTACAGCTGCCAGTACATCTATCTATGAATTCCATTTCTCACTGCAGCATAAAAATAGCTTTTATGCCCCTGTGGTCAAAGAATATAAAAAAAAAATATCATGGGGAGAAAAAAGGAGCCATGGATTGAATGTTTCCCATGCTGTTCCTGTCCTGTCTTTCATTTCGTTTTGTCATTTGCAAAATTTGTACATGTCAAAGGTTTTAGAAACATAAGACAAAAGCTATTCCTGTGAATGATTATTGATACAGGATTATGACCCTTTACCAAACAATCCCTCAGGCTTTTACAGCCCTGAGATAGTGGGAAACGAAGAAAATGCTGGTGATCTCAGTTTTTCTTTGAGAAAATTTAAACTATTTTTATCACAAATACACTACTATGTCTATTCTTTACATGTTGATATCCAATTAAATCATTTGTTTTAAATCAAGGTTAGCAATACTTTAAATATAGCGACCTCTATCAACAACACAATCGAGAAGCATTTAAAACAGATTTTCGTCATAACACTGAACGATTGTTGATTAAAATCGCACCCAAAGATCAGTAGTGTTGTCCCTGTATTGAAGAACAGCATAATCGCACAGGAGACAAGCATGCCGATGGCCGCCATATTTGTTGAAAAACTTAGGTTTTTTTCAGGGTTATTTTTTGTGACAGAATAAATGAAATTATCCTCTCTACAAGATAGTATCATAATGTTATCCATCCTTTGACTGGCTATAAGGGGAACTCCCTGACCATTCATTTATTCATACAAAATGATGATTTGCTGGTCAATTTTCCCATAGGTGATGCATGGAAAGCATCACAATGCTTCAAACCTTGGTTCTGAGGCTGTTGGAATGAAGCCTTTTGAAAACTTTGTGGGAAAAGGAGAAAGTACAGGTAACCAGCATTTTCTCCTTTTCCCACAAGGTTTACAACACTGTCAGAAAGCATAAGTTTATTAAATTTTGTACTAACTTGTATCATCTTGATATAATGTCTTTGTATATTCAGACTACATAGGACATGTCTTGTCTTTGGGGAGTCTTTCTTAGCATCTTATCATACTGTGAAGTATTGAGAGTGGTAAGTCTGCCATATTTATCTGAGGCAATTCTAACAGTCAATAAAACAAGGTCAAAAAAGTTCGAAAACAGTCTAACAAAGAAATAATGATAAATCTTCAGTGAGACAAAAAAGTGATCAACAAATGCTGACCTTGCCTTACATTCCAAAATTTTCACTTACCATGTTTATCCTAATCAAAGCTCCCAGGAGCTATGCAAAAACATAAATAAAAAGCCTTTATTTTGAACCCAATTTGCAAAGCAAACATCTGTCTAGTGTTGTATTTCTTAGTGTTTCAGTGATTGTTAAGAGGAGATATTAATTGAATTACAGGGAATATTTTTCAAATATTGTAATTTTAATCAACTAATATAACACATTAGATTATTGTGATTTGAGCGGGGAAGGTCTTACTATTGGAGGGGGGGGGACTTTACTAGGGAAAATATGGTATTTTCTAAAACATCAAAATAGTCTATGAAGAAATGACACTCAGACACGTTATCTGTATTTCTCCATAACAGTTCTTCAGTAGTCAATAAAACCAAGTCATTAAGTCAGAAAACAGTCTGACAGGGATGTTATGATGTGGATAAATCTTCAAAAATATGAGACAATTGTAGACAATTATCAGCAATACTGACGTCTCTTTGCACAAAGCAGATGAAAATTTTCAATTTTGACATGTAATAAGTTACTTCATATCCTTAACGTCCCAGTAGCTGTCAAAAGCAAATACAATCGCTGGTTATTAATCCGTTACCAAACAACAAAATTTTAGGTTTGTCCAAACTGAAAGCATTTACAGACGACAAAAGTGACTGAAAATTTGAAATTTGTTGTGAAGTGTAGAAAACATTTTGGGAAAAGGAGAAATGCTGGTAACCAGCATTTTCTCCTTTTCCCACAATGTTCTCTAAAGGCTTCTTTCTCAGGGTCATCAAAACCACGGCTTGTGTGATAATGGATTTAAAATGTATTTGAATTTATAATATGCAATTTAAAAACATAGAAATAATTGTGAATATGATAGTTTCTTTTTGTGTGGTAAGTTAGCTGGCAGAAAAATGAGTTTTAAAATCAGGCAGAAGGTAACCAAAAGATAGAACAACTTGGCAACTTTTCACCTAGTTTTCATAACATTCAGCCCAGGACTAACACTTGAATTGACCATACATTAATGGATTGTCATCTCCACAATAGTTTCTATGCTTTTTAAAGGTCTAATTTTAAATTCAAATGCATTTTATCACCAACATGTTTACTGCAAGATGCCACTGTGTCTTTAAGTCATTACCAAACGACAAAATTTTAGGTTTGTCCAAATCAAAAGCATTTGCAGACGATAAAATAAAAGTGACTGAAAATTTAAAATTCAATTTGTGAAGGGTTGAAAACATTATGGGGAAAAAGGAGAAAATGCTGGTTACCAACATTTTCTCCTTTTTCCACAATGTTTTCCAAAGGCTTCTTTTTCAGGGTCATCAAAAGTAGGGATTGTGTGCATTTGGGTTAAGAAACAAATCTGCTGCAGACATCTTTTTAAGTCTTTACCAATTGACAAAATTTCACTCTTCTGAATTAAAAGCTGTTGTAGATGACAAACTCAGTAAGTGCAGCTCATATGATCAGGTTTCTTCACAAGGGTTTAAAACATTGTAGGAAAAGGAGAAAATGCTCTCCTTTCCCCCAATTCTTTTTTAACCCTTTACTCCATATATACTCATTTCTACGCATTGCTTGTATGAGCCTTTGGAAAACATTGTGGCAAAAGGTGAAATTGCTCGTGACGAGCAATTTCACCTTTTGTCACAATGTTTTCTATGCTATCAAAAGGTGTCATATACACATAAGAAACGGCTTCATCCTTGCTGTTTTTTAGGGTCAATTAGAGATACCATAGAAATGCTTTATGGGGTAAAGGGTTAATAGGATTCCTTCATCAGAGTCATTAAAAGATGAAACTGTAATTTTGAACCAATTTACGAAATTCTGACCATAATTATTTAGAACATTTGCGTACAATTAATTGAATATGACTCTAATAAAAAAAGGTAACAAAGGTGTAAAATATTGATAAAAAAAAAAAGTAGGAAATGTTGATAACTGCCTGTTTTCTCATTTTCCCATAGTGTTTTTGAAAGCCACTATGTCATAAAAGGGTCTTAAAAATACAAGATGGTTGCTGAAAGGCTAAATATCCATTGAAGGAGTAGGCAAAAACATCATTAAAACCTGGTGACAAATAAAGAAATTGTCCATTAAAAGCAATTTTTGCTTTTTCACAGTGATTTCAAAACCCTTCAGTTGCACAGAAAGGTAACTTGGACCAACCAAGGAAAATATTATCATAGGCATTACCATTGGCAAGGGAGGCAAATCTATTTCTTATTTTAGTTTACTACAGACTTATATCCCTTGCTTATCCTGGAAGCTGAAAATCAATTCAAAAAGTCCATCAGCATCAATCCATTTCTTATATTTGATTGCCACAGACTTGTCTCCCTTTGACATCTTTACAGTGTCATTTAAAATTTCTGATACTGACCAAACTGAACCAGAGTCCAGGCTGCCCTTATAGAGATAATATAATATTTGTTGATATCATCTCTATATAGGTTAGACTAAACTTACCAGCCGATATAGCTCAGTAGGTAGAGCGTAGGACTTGTGAACACAATGTCCTACAGGTTGTGGGTTCGAATCCCCGGCTGGCCAACTAAAAATTACTAATAGTCTTTCGGATGAGACGTTAAACCGTGGTCCCGTGAGACGGTGCTACACACCGAGCACGTTAAAGAACCAGGCGGAATTCTCAGTAGTTTCGTTCTGTATCCTTGCACTATCCCCCGTAACAAACTAACCGTCTTCTGGGGGCGTCGCTCAGATGGGCAACCGGTAGCGACGATAAATAAACGAAAATAATCAAAAAAAAAATAGACTAAACTTTGATTTCCTGTGCCACTCACCTCCGTTATTGCGTTAATTTCATCCTCATCAAAGCTATAATCCCCTAAAGGCTGTATGACTGTCTGCGTACCTCCTTCTGCTCCTACACCATCTGGTGTGTCTCCACCCTGAAATAGTGAAAAAAACATTGCAGCATTGAACCAAAATGCTATGAAGAATCAACATGAAAGACCTGTCTTGTCTTTGTGAAATTTAAAAATGCTTGCTTCATCATCATCCTGCTGATAATTCTTTGGTTTGATATCAGAGAATACTTGAAAACATGATGGCAAAAGGAGAAACGACTAACTACATATTGGCATGCATAGCCCCGAAGTTCAGTGACATTGCTTGTTCGTATTTTATTGTCTTCATTCTATGTTTTACTCTCTTTTTAAAAGCTTTCTTTCTCAGGGACGTTAAAGGTGGGTATTTAGAATTTTTACATCTCACCAAATCAAAAAATATATGTATCACTGAAATTCATATGAAAAAATAATGCAAATCATCAATAATTAAGATTCATAAAATTGCAAAAACAATTTTTTTTGATGGTATTCCCTTAAAAGGCTATGTAGCCTCTTAAGGTATTTTTAGATTTCGCGCCAAAAATCAATAAAGCATTGTGGGAATGTCAAGTGACTGGCACGTGACTCATAACTCTTAACTTCCATTACATAACAAACATGTAATAATTATTTTCCATAATGTCTTCTTCGGTCGCTATGTTTGAATCTTCGTCTGTGTATTCCTGTATGTAAATAAGCGAATTGATCATCTAAAAACAGAACGTGTCTCCCGTTGGTGTCAACCTGGGCTGTAGTAAATCTCTAATTTCTCGTGTTGTCGGATGGTTTTCGACTTCTGGGGTTTTATGGATGAAAATTAAAAGGCTTTGGGAGTAAAGGATGATTTTTTTGCCTTTTTGTAAAATTTTCGTCCCAAAATCTGAAGGGCCACCTTTAAAAGTAGGAATTGTGGGGTAAAGAGTTAACCATTTATCACACAATCCCAAGTTTTAACAACCTGAGGAAAAAGACTTATGAAAACATTTTAGAAAAAAGAGAAAATGCTAGTATGTAGTATTTTCACCTTTCCTGTATTTCTGCCCATCAGAGAACTAGGCTCTTTTGTACAATTTTGAATTTGTTGTCTGTAGCTGATTTGAATTTGGAACAGAAAAGAATTCATTGTTTCTGAAAGGTTTAAGTCTTTATCCCAGTTTTTATGACCTTTCGTGCCAGGCCACAGTAACTCAGTCAGTAGTGTGCAGGACTTGATAACACAAGGTCCACTGCTAAGACCCTGGCTCAGCCAATTTCTTTCTGAGGGCTGTTGATAATTACTGCGACTGGATTCATTCCTCTCCTACCAATGTCCATTATTTTGACGATAATCATGTGGGAAAGCAACCAGTGGCTTGGAAAGAAAATTGTACGAAATACTGGTAAAAGAATTTCCAGGACACACGGACAGGTGCACCAGCCAGCACGATATAACTAAAATATTGTTAAAAACAGTGTTAAGCACCATACAATCAATTAATCAATTAACCCTTTGCAGAAAAGCTTTCGAAAGTTGTAACCAGCATTTTCTCTTTTTCCCAATAATCTTTTTTATTCAATCAAAGGCATGTTGCACCATTTGAACGATGCTTCATTAATTTAGTTGTCTGCAAATTCTCTGACATTTGACAAATCTAAAATTTGTTGTGTTGTAAAGAACTGATAGTATTGACTATTTTAACCCTTTACCAAATGATATTCGGTTTTTAACTCATTACCAGACGACAAAATTTTAGGTTTGTCCGAATTGAAAGCATTTGCAGTCGTCAAAATAAAAGTGACTGAAAATTTGAAATTTGTTTTGAGAAGTGAAGAAAACATTGTTGGAAAAGGAGAAAATGCTGGTTACCAGCATTTTCTTCTTTTCCCACAATGTTTTCTAAAGGCTTCTTTCTCAGGGGCGTCAAAAGTAGGGATTGTGTGGTAATGGGTTAAGGCTCTGAGTAAGGAGCCATTTGAAAACGTTGTGGAAATAGGAGAAAATACTGGTAACCAGCACTTTCTTCTTTTCCCACTATGTTTTCTACCCTTCAACCTAGAAACTTCAGTTTTTGAGTCACATTAATTTTCTCATCTGCAAAGGCTTTCAGTTTGAACCAGTCCAAAATTTTGTCATTTGGTAACAAGTTCCTCTTTACCACACATTGCCGACTTTTGATGTTCCTGGAAAAGAAGGCTTTTGAAAACATTTTGGAAAAGAAGAAAATGCTGGCAACCAGCATTTTATCCTTTTACCATAATGTTTTCTACACTATCAAAAAAAGATTGCTCCATTTGAGCCACATTGAAATTATTGTCTGCAAATGCTTTCAATTTGGACAGGTCCAAAGTTCTTACCACACGGGAAAATTTTAGACTGGTCCAAATTGAAAGCATTTGCAGACGAAAAAATAAAGGTGACTGAAAAATTGAAATTTTTTCTGGGAAGGGTAGAAAACACTGTGGGAAAAGGAGAAAATGCTGGTAACCAGCATTTTCTCCTTTTCCCACTGTGTTTTCAAAAGGCTTCTTTCTCATGGTCATTAAAAGTCGGGATTGTGTGGTAAAGACTTAAGCTTGTTTCAGAAGGTAATAAGCACAGTCATAAGGATGTAAAACTGACCTCCCTGACATGAAGTGGTATTTTTATTGCTAAATAGAAATAAATCATGTGTTAAACCACACATAATTATATGAAATGACCCTTTGTTCCAACTGATTGCTGTTTCCTCATAGCTGCTTATTTTGACATTGATGGGTATTTAATTCTTTACCAAATGACAAAATTTTATAATGGTCCCACTTGAAAGCATTTGCAGACCACCCAATAACTGTGACTCAAAAACTGAAATTTGTTTTACGAAGGGTAGAAAACATCATGGGTAAAGGTGAAAATTCTGGTTACTGTGTGGTAAATTTAGTCTTAAATTAACCACAAATGCAATGCTTATATATGAACCATGTGCTGTGAAAAGGGGATTTAATGCATTTGCAAAAAGTATCATATCAGTCTATCCAGAAACAGATTGAAACTTTGTGATTTTTAAGTTTTCAGCATGTCCAAGGACAAGTCTACCTCATAATTCAGTCATTTATTAAAAAAAAAGTGGATTCTATGGGTCTATAACTAGAGCTGTCGCTGAATGTGATTTCATACCCCCACCAGTGCTTCGATTTTATACACAGACAGACACACAGATGGACACAGGAACAGTCGGATTACAACAGGGAAAGTAACAATCAAGATTATTAACTTTTTACCAAACGACAAATTCATAGACTTGTCCAAATTGAAAGCATTTACAGACGACAAAATAAACGTAACTAAAATATTGAAATTTGTTTCCAGCAGGGAGAAAACATTGTGGAAAAAGGAGAAAATACTGGTTAACAGCATTTTCTCCTTTTCCCACAATGTTTTCCAAAGGCTTCTTTCTCAGGGTCGTTAAAAGTCGGGATTGTGTGGTAAGAAATTAAAGACACCACACCTTTGTCCAAAAAAACAATTGTTTTGCTCAGTATAATAACATGTATATGATGGCTTGGGTGTCTTCCCAGTTAACCCAATTCCATTTCGGCCATTCCCATTTCGCCAAACTTTTCCTCCCATTTCGCCCTTTGCCGCCTTGTCCCCTACCCATTTTGCCCTTTTTCATTTTGCCCCATTGCCATCTCGCCCAATCATCTTTTCACCCAATTACCGTTTCGCCCTTTTGCCAATTCACCCTTTGCCGATTCGCCCAATGCCATCTCGCCCCTTTATCATTTTGCCCCTTCACCACTTCGCCCAATGCCATTTTGCCCAGGTTATCAGCTCGCTCCATCACCATTTTGGCCCTTATGCATTGTAGCCTACACTCACCTGTGATTTGTGCAGGCCATAATAACCCTCAAAATAAGGTCAAAAAAATTGAGGAATTAATTTATTAGAGAATTTTTCACTAGTTTTGGGCCCAGATTTCAGAAAAATGGTGTTTGGGCAAAATGGGAAGGGGCCTTGTGGGAAAAGGGTGAAATGGTCTTTGGGCGAAATGGGAAAGTTGGGTGAGATGGCTTCTGGGTGAAATGAAAAGTGGGTGAAAATGAATTTGGGCAAAACAGGAAAAGGGCAGGACAGATATTTGGCGAAATGGGAAAAGGGCGAAGTTGGAAAGGCCGAAAAAAGAATGGGCGAAACGGGAAAATTCTGGTGAAATGGGAATGGGGAAACTGGGAATAAACCGATGGCTTGTTCATAGCATGCATCACAGAGATACACTTAAAACCCCCTTTTGACAGAATGCCAATCATATCAACCCATTACCAAATGACAATATTTTAGACTTGTCCAAATTGAAAGCATTTGCAGATGACAAAAGTGACTGAAAATTTGAAATTTGTTTTGTGAAGGGTAGAAAACATTGTGGGTAAAAGGAGAAAATGCTGGTTACCAGCATTTTCTCCTTTTCCCACAATGTTTTCAAAAGGCTTTTTTCACAGAGGTGATAAAAAGTCTGGATTGTGTGGTAAAGGGTAAAAAAGAAAGGCTCATCATTTACATGTATATATGTGAAGTAAATACGGACAGAAATAGAACACAGTTTTAACTAAAATCAATTTTATCAGGTTCCCTGGAGCATGTTTAATTTAAATTTAATTGATTTGCCTATACTTCTAAAACATTAGAGTCTTACTTACCCCAAACCCTTTACCACACAATCCTTCGTTTTTATGTGCCTGATGAAAAATGCGCTTGAAAACATTGTGCAAAGAGGAGAAAATGCTGGTAACCAGTATATTTTCTCCTTTCCCAATACTATTTTTTACCCATTCAAGAACTTAATTCTAATGATTGGAGATAAATTCAATTTGTTGTGCCCAAGTGCTTTCAATGTGGAAGTATAAATTTTTTGCTGCCTAGTTACAAGTAAAGAAAATAAACAACATATTATATACCTGGATATATATGTGTATCAAAAAAGTTGCGAATTACCAATTACCAACATTTTCGCCTGTAGAAATGTTTGCGGTTTCAATTCAAAACAGTCGTTATTTGTTGGTACACTTGTGGTAAAATATGCAAACAGAAAAGTTTGTTAATTTTTGTTTCATATTCGCGAAATTGCGAATATTTCTGCTTACTGGTATACAGAAGATACATGTAAGGACGACAGAGCCAAACTTTGAAGTTTGCAGGCTCTTAACTCTTTACCACAAAATCCTGCATTTTAATGACAATGAAAAAGAATGCTTAATGAAAATACAATGTATTGTGGGTAGAGGAAAAAATGGTGGACACCAGCATTTTCTCTTTTCACTGCAATATTTCTTCTGCCTTTGGCACAGCTTTCCAAATTTGGACATTTAATTTCTAATCTGTTAATGCTTTCAATTTGGACATGTCTAAAATTTTGTTATCCGGTAAAGCGTTAATTCTTTAACACACAATCCCCGACTTTTCATGACCCTGAGAAAGAAGCCTTTTGAAAATAGTGTGGGAAAAGGAGTAAATGCTGGTAACTAGAATGTTCTCCTTTTCAAACAATGTTTTCTACCCTTCCCAAATAAGATTTCAATTTTTCAGTCACTTTCATTATGTTTTCTGCAAATGCTTTCAATTTGAATTGGTCTAAAATTTTGTTGTCTGGTAAAGACTTAAGCCAAGACATTTTAACACAGCAGACAGCTTACTGGTTGTTCAAGATAAAGCTGAATTTCCTGTGCATTCTGACTTAACTCATTACCAAATGACAAAATTTTAGGTTTGTCCAAATCGAAAGCATTTGCAGACGAATAAATAAAGGTGACTGAAAATTTGAAATTTGTTTTGTGAAGGGTAGAAAACATAGTGGGAAAAGGAGAAAATGCTGGTTACAAGCATTTTCTCCTTTTCCCACAATGTTTCTAAAGGCTTCTTTCTCAAGGTGTCAAAAGTAGGGATTGTGTGGTAATGGGTCAAACCAAGCTAAACCATAGCTGACATAGATGCTTTAACCCCTGTCACCAGATGACAAAATTTTAGCTTTGTCCAAATTGAAAGCATTTGCAGATGACAATTTCAATGTGACTCAAATGGTGCCATTTTTCTTTGACAGGGTGAAAAACATTTTGGGAAAAGGAGAAAATGCTGGTTACCAGTATTTTCTCCTTTTCCCACAATGTTTTCAAAAAGCTCCTTCCCAGGGTCATTAAAAGTCCGCATTGTGCAGTAAAGGGCTTCCTATATGGCAAGCAATAAGATTTCAGACTCATCATCCATCCTGAAAGCACTACAGACTTCCAATTAACTCATTACCAGATGACAATATTTTAGGTTTGTCCAAATCAAAAGCATTTGCAGACTACAAAATAAAAGTGACCGAAAATTTGAAATTTGTTGTGTGAAAGGTAGAAAACATTGAAAAGAGGAAAAGCTGGTTACCAGCATTTTCTCATTGTCTCACAATGTTTTCTAAAGGCTTCTTTCTCAGGGGCGTCAAAAGTAGGGATTGTGAGGTAATGGGTTAAACATGATACAATGATGGGATTTGTGTCCGAGTAGTTAAAACTGTGTGAAATATAAAACTGGTTGTTTCCATCTTTTTTTTTCCCTTCTTTTCTGGCAACATTTTTAGTCATATTCTTCAGGGCACAAAAAAAAAACAGGAAATTGTTTGGTGTAGGGTTAAAATTATCCCTCACAATGCTTATTTTTGACTGAATCAGACATTAGTCCTTGAGAGGGCAATGATACTCAGCAATGTAGTTTAACTCATTACCACACGACAAAATTTTAGACTGATTCAAATTGAAAGCATTTGCAAATGACAAAATAAAGGTGACTGAAAATTAGAAATTTGTTCTGGGAAGGGTAGAAAACGCTGTGGGAAAAGGGGAAAATGCTGGTTACCAGCATTTTCTCCTTTTCCCACAGTGTTTTCAAAAGGCTTCCATCTCAGGGGTGTCAAAAGTAGGGATTGTGTGGTAATGGGTTAAACAAAATTACCTTTCAAAAATACTTCGCAATGTACATCAAGGATCAGGCTACCAATCTTTGCAAACTAATCTTTATCTGTACTGTATGCAAAACGGCTGTAAAATGTCACTACCTTGCTAAAGAGTTAACCCTTTCCCAAACAAGCCCTGGTTTTTACGTGACTGCAGTAAAAGTCTTTTGAAAACACTGTGGGAAAAGGAGAAATTGCTCATAATGTGCAATTTCTCCTTTTCCCACAGTGTTTTCTACCCTTTTTGAGAATTTGTTGCCATTTTCTCAAAATCTAAAATTGTCGTCTGCAAACTCTTTCAGTTTGGAAGAGTCCAAAATTTGTCGTTTGGGAAAGAGTTAAAACAGTATGACTCAGAGTAATTTCACACGCTCAATGCAATTAAAGCCCTTTACCAGATTATCCTGAGCTTTAACAACTGTGAGAAGGAGAACTTTTGAAAAGCTTGAGGGAAAAGGAGAAAATGCTGGTAACCAGCATTTTCTCCTTTTCCCACAATGTTTGCTACCCTTCACAAAACAAATTTCAAATATTCAGCCACTTTTATTTTGTCGTCTGCAAATGCTTACAATTTGGACAAGTCTAAAACTTGGTCATCTCGTAAAAAGTTGAAGTACTTCACTTCTAGCATTTTAGTGCTTGTACTTAAAAATGCTTGTACATATCAATCCTTTACTACAGGTTTTTTCGGATGAAAATTGAACTGAATGATCTTTTAGGCCACTTTCAACATTATTTAAGTCATATCACAGCGAAAACCCACATATTCATATATTTCCTTGGTTTTGCCAGTACTAAGCTAGGGTTCCAAGGTGTCTTGCCAAAAAGAAACCCCGCTGCTGCAAAACCAGTGATTTCAGTGCGGCTCAAACTCTGAGCCTACAGGTCAAGAGTCCTACACTTTACCGCTGAGCTACACAGGACCTCATTCTCATAATCAAGAGAAAGGCAGCATTTGAAAATAGCTGTTTAACTCATTACCAAACAACAAAGTTTTAGGTTTGTCGAAATCAAAAGCATTTGCAGACAACAAAGTAATAGTGACTAAAAATTTGAAATTTGTTTTGTGAAGTGTAGAAAACACTGTTTGAAAAGGAGAAAATGTTGGTTTCCAGCATTTTCTCCTTTTCCCACAATGTCTTCCAAAGGCTTCTTTCTCAGGGTCGTCAAATGTAGGGTTTGTCTGGTAATGGATTATAGACAAAATGCTTTTGATCAGATCAATTCAGACAAATTTGCTGTTCCCCACCATAAGAAAACAACTTTATTCTCCTTGCAACTGACATAAGACTTTTTCTTGTGGCAAAAGATTTCTCTTATTCTGATATATAAGATTGATTGATTGATTAATTGGTGTTTAATTCTGTTTTCGACAATATTTCAGTTATATCGCAGCAGCCCGAGCATTATCCACAAGTTTCTAGAGTTTCTTATACAAGTACTATACACAAATTTCTCTCCAAGCCACTGGCTGCTTTTCCACATAATCATCATTGAACAATAATCATGTCAGCGGTGGGAGAGGAACAAGTCCTGTCAGTGACTACCATCAACCTCAGAAAAAACTTGACTGAGCCGGGGGTTGTAGCCAGGGATCAAACCCTGGACCATGTTCTCATGTCCTTTATGCTACCGACTAGGTGACCGGGGCTCAGCTATTCTTATACATGATGTTTTCACAAGCACTAATATAATATGAGCAGCAATCTGGCAAAAAAGGGTTTAATGCATCTATATGATGCATTTTACCAAGCAAATCATCAGGCTGATTAGTATGCTCAGTCTAAAGTTGAATCTATACCGAAAACTACTCTAGCTTCTTATATAAAAAGTTTGTCTGGGTTTCAGTAGATTGTATTCATGGCTGCCAAAAGAGGCACTGGGAGAAGTTATGTTGATGGTACTGTAAGTGTGTGTGTGATTTACTTTTAAATTTTTAGACAAAAGTTCCCCCCAGTAATGTCGCATTTATTTGGTTTCCGTGCTTTCGCAACACCCAGTCAAACTGTTCCTTTTATAATGCGATAGGACAACAAAATAAGGGTAACTGAAAAATTCAAATTTGTTTTGAGAATGGTTACCAGCATTTTCTCCTTTTCCCTCAAGGTTTTCAAAAAGACTTCTTTCTCATAGTCTTTAAAAAGGGTTAAAGGTGGGTATTTAGATAATTCACATCACACCAAAAATAAAAAAAAAGCATTGTGGGAATGTTAAGTGACCGGCAAGTGACTAATGACGCTTAAATTCCATAACATAACAACATGTCATTATTTTCCATAAATATCTTCTTTGGATGCTATGTTTGAAGCTTCGTCTGTATATTTCCAGTATGTAAATGAACGAGTTCTTCATGTAAAAATAGAATGTGTTTCCCGTCGGTGTCAACCTCGCCTGTAAGTAAATCTCTAATTTCTCTCGTTCTCCGATGGTTTTCGACTACTGGGGTTTTATGAATGAAGGGCCACCCTTAAAGCCTTTATTTTACCTAAAATAACAAAAACAGAGATCTGTTATTCTATCCCTCCAATACAATAAATGATACTCCATATTTATGCTGCTCCATTGTTTCTAAGTTTCAGCAAATTTACATGCAAGCGTAGCAAAACATAGCACGTTTTTATCCCCAAAATGCTTAAACATAAATAAATGAAATGAACTATCTTAACCCTATACCAGAAAATCCCAAGTTTAAAACCCAAAAGCCAGAAGCCTTTGAAAATGTTGTGGGAAAAGAAGAAATACTGCTGTCCTGTTATCAACAGGATGTGGTTAAAAATGGTGTAAAAATGATGGCAAAAAACAAACAATGATGTCTTACAACTTACAGTATGATCTTACATGAGCATGAAATTTGTTGCATGCATGCCTACCATTAAATCTCTTTGCATTCTCAACTCTTGACTCTTTACAAAACGACAAAATTTGGACAAATTGAGAGCATTTGCAGATGACAAATTACTCGTAGCCAAGACAAAATAATGGTAATTTCTGTCTCTGATAGGGTAGAAAACATAATGGAAAAAAAGGGAAAAAATGCTGATTGCCAATATTTTCTCCTTTTCCAACAATGATTTCAGGAGCTTTTCCTTCTGAGTTATCAAAACTCTGAATTATGTTGTAATGGGTTATCCTAATAAATCTGTGTAATATATTACGTCTGGTTGGAGAGAGGTTTTTTGAAAACATTGTGAGAAATGGAGAAAATGTTGGAAACCAGTATTTTCTCCTTTTTCCACAATGTTTCAAGCCCTCTTTTAAAGATGAATCCCATCATCTACGTCAGTAATGATTAAAATTTTTGTCATCTGCAAGTGCTTTAGATTTTGGCAAGTGTAAAATTTTTGTATTCTGATATAGAGTTACAGACTAGAAATGAAGTTTTTGCAGTTATAATAGACTCAGAAGTCCCAGGCACTGCATTTTCTTACCCAAAATACCTGTACAACTATCAGGCAGTGTTGACACAGATCAGACTGCACATTCTGCAGTTAGTCCATTTAGGCACCTCAATTACCTTACAGCATGCAAACAGTCAACTGTTTACTAGATCAACAAAATTTTTCGAAACTTCCACAATGAAAGCAAGTACAGTTGACAAATCAAAATGGGGCTCAAACAAGAAGATTTGTCTTCTAAGAGTTGGAACACTGTGGGAAAAAAGAGAAAATGTTTTTTACGAGCTTTATTTTCGAAAAGCTTTGTCCTAAAGATTGATAATTAAAACAACAGACCTTTCACCATAACATCCTATATGCTAAGGATAACAGGGAGAAAACTATTTGGCTTGCAACATGCAAAAAGGGTCATTCAAACATTTGCATAAAGCATTGTCTTGGATCAGCCTGTGCAGGCTAATCCTAGATGGCAATTTAGGTCTACATTATATTCTGTAGTTGGGAATACTTGTGCAAAAAGAAAACAAGAGGGCCAAGATGGCCCTGGATCGCTCACCTGAATTTTTGAGAGGACCATAGCCTTTTTTTCTTTTTGAAGGTATTGAAACACTGGAAACAAAATCATTTTTTTGCCAAGCAATTCCTAAAAGGTCACCTGTAAAAGTCTTTTCAAAATCTGACCAGCAGTTTCAGAAAAGAAGAATTTTTAAGAGTTTCTTAATTTCCGTACAGTGCAAGTAGCCCCCATTCACCAGAGCAATGTTTCTTGACCTATCAAAATTTCGCAAACAAATTTTGAAGAAAGTCATTCAAGGAATATTTCCGTGAAATAAATTTCAAATCTGACCAGCCATTTCGGAGAAGAAGAATTTTCAAGAAATTCTTCATTTCCATATAGTGCAAGTAGCCCCCATTCACCAGAGCAATGTTTCTCGACGAATCAAATTTTCACGAACAATTTTTGAAAAGGGTCACCTAAGTAATATCTCTGTGAAATTATTTCAAAATCTGACGAGCAGTTTCAGAGAAGAAGAATTTTTTAGGAATTTCTTCATTGCCCTATAGTGCAAGTAGCCCCCATTCACCAGAGCCATGTTTCTTGACGGATCAAAATTTCGCGAACAGTTTTTGAAAAGGGTTGCCCAAGGAACATCTGTGTGAAATTATTTTAAAATCTGGCCAGCGGTTTCAGAGAAGAAGAATTTTTAAGAATTTCTTCATTTCTGTATAGTGCAAGAAGCCCCCATTCACCAGAGCCATGTTTCTTGACGGATCAAAATTTCGCGAACAAATTTTGAAAAGGGTCAACCAAGGAACATACCTGTGAAATTATTTTAAAATCTGGCCAGCAGTTTCAGAGAAGAAGAATTTTTAAGAATTTCTTCAATTCTGTATAGTGCAAGAAGCCCCATTCACCAGAGCCAGATTGTTTCTTGACGGATCAAAATTTCCTGAACATTTTTTGAAAAGGGTCACCCAAGGAACATCTGTGTGAAATTATTTTAAAATCTGGCCAGCGGTTTCAGAGAAGAAGATTTTTAAAGAATTTCCTAAAAAATTCCATTTCGTTGCCAAGGCAACCAGAGTTTTTGACGGAATCAAATTCTGTGAACAATTTTTAAAGAGGACCTCCCAAGGAACATTCCAGCCAAGTTTGGTCAAAATCCGCCAAGCAGTTTAGGAGGAGTTGATGTTTAAAGAATTGTTGACGATGCACAACGCACGACAGACGACGCACGACGCATGACGGACGACGGGTGACCCTAAAAGCTCCCCTTGAGCACGTTGTGCTCAGGTGAGCTAAAAACATAACATATAGTGCGGTTTAGGGTTAGCCTGCACAGGATGATCCAAGGCATATACACTTTTCGGAAATGTCCGAATGCCCCTATTCGTGTGTTGCAGGCCACTTTTGATAATGATGGGAGGAGTCTCAAGTTTTAAATTCTATAAAAGAAAAAACCCAATCATGTAAGCAAAAAGTAGTTTGTCATCTGCAAAGGTTTTCAATGTAGGCAATCCTAGAATTTTTTAACTCAAATAAAGGATATCAATAAATATTGATAAAACAAAAGCATTGTCTGCATCCAACAGAAAAATAATTGATTGATAATATAAAACCCACAAAATTAACTCATTACCAAACGATAATTTTTTAGGCTTGTCCAAATCTTAGAAGCATTTGCAGATGACAAAATTAAAGTCACTGAAAATTTGAAATTTGTTTTGTGAAGGGTAGAAAATATTGTGGGAAAAGGAGAAAATGCTGGTTACCAGTGTCATTAAAAGAAGGGATTGTGTGGTAATGGGTTAATATTGTGTAATATTTGCCAGGCAGGGTGCACTAAAACAAAGGCTGTAATTCAATTTTACACAGCAATTTGATTTTCTTTTTATACATTATTGAATACTTGGCCACTATTGCATTGCTTTATAAAAGGAAATTAATCCTTTACTGAGATACAGTTTCCAATTCTTTATTCACACTTTCGGACAAAAAGATTTGTCAGATTGCTAAACCTGACTTCAGACTTTTTCAAATTATTTAAGAATTGATTTTTTTTTTCTCAGAAAAAACAAAATTTAATGCATCCCAAATGATGATCATTGTCTTAAAATTCAATGTTGGAAATTATTCTGGAGAAAGGAGAAAATGCTGCATGACGGCATTCTTTTAAAACAAAATAGTCCGAAGTAAACATTGTAATGCCATTTCAGAGACAAGAGCTTCGCAAAGCGGCGCATATACACCCGAAGGGGCTTGTCAGTGAAATGAGTTGAAATGACATAAGGGCCATGAATGAAGAGTAGTTAATCTCCATGATATGTAAAAATATTAAAGGGCAATAGCTAAAAAAAGAAGGGTGGCACAGTTACAAATTTTGTGAATTGCTGTTCTCCACAAGGTGTTCTATCAGTTTTGAAAGGTTCAAGATCATAGCTTTTATATTTTAGAAATTATGGCCCAGACGAAAATTCAAAGAGAAAACTAACAAAGAGCAATAACTAAAAAAGAAGAATGGCAGAGTTATGGTTCTTGTGCAGAGCACTTCTTCATAATGTGTTCTATTAGTCTTTGAAGTTCCAAGATGATAGGTTTTAAAGTTTGGGAGTTATGGCCTGGACAAAAATTCAAACTGAAATTAACAAAGGGCAATAACTAAAAAAATAAAGGTCACAGAGTTATGGTTCATGTCCAATGCACTTCTCCATAATGTGTTCTATCAGTGTATGAAGTTGCAAGTTATTAGCTTTTATAGTTTGGAAGTTATGGCCTGGACAAAAATTCAAACTGAAAATTAACAAAGGGCAATAACTCAAAAAATAAAAGTGGCAGAGTTATGAATCATGTGCGATGCACTTCTCCAAAATGGTTTCTATCAGTGTGATCTATCAATGTATGAAGTTCCAAGTTAATAGCTTTTATAGTTTAGAAGTTCTGGCCTGGACAAAAATTCAAACTGAAAATTAACAAAGGGCTGTTACTCAAAAAATAACAGTGTCAGAGTTATGTTTCATGGGCACTGCACTTCTCCATAATGTGTTCCATCAGTGTATGAAGTTGCAAGTAATTAGCTTTTATAGTTTGGAAGTTAAGGCCTGGACAAAAATTCAAACTGAAAATTAACAAAGGGCAATAACTCAAAAAATAAAAGTGGCAGAGTTATGTTTCATGTGCACTGCACTTCTCCATAATGTGTTCTGTCAGTGTATGTAGTTTCAATTTGATACCTTTTATGGTATGGAAGTTATGGCCTGAACAAAAATTCAAAGTGAAAAGTTGGTTATTTCAGAAATCAAGGGCAGATAATTTTGGAACGCAAACAGTGATCAAAATTCTAAGACCCAGGTGCACAACTAGGCATCATGGAGATTCATTGTGGCAAGTTTCAAATAATTCCGATGAAAACTGTAGGAGGAGTTGCACACACAAGAAATTGCTAACGGACGGACAGACAGACAGACGGACGGACGACCGGGGGTATAACATAATACGACCCTTCGGGCGTATAAAAAAGAATTAATATTGCTTTTCCCAGCTCTGACAATTTTTATGAAATTCTATCCCCACCAAAATTTTTGAATTCCCCTCATTTTAGCCACATTTGATTTATGATGTGCAAATATTTTCATTAAGGACATGATAACAATTGTTGTAATCTTGAAAAATGTTCAAGTTTCCTCCTTTTCTTCCATAGTTCTCTTTTGAATCAGGCGTGCTGGTCTTTTGGTAGGTCTAAAACTCATATATATATAGTACTTGGTATTCATTTAACCTTTGACAATCATATTTAAAGAAAGACAGCTTTTGAAAGCATTGTGAAATAAAAAAAAAGGAAAGACGGGTAAACAGCATTTTCTTCTTTTCCCTCCATGTTTCCTACCTTTCCTGAATCAAGTTTCAATGTTTGAGTCCCAATTATTTTGTTGTCTGCAACAACTCTCAGTTTAGACTAGTCTGAATTTTTGTCATTTGGTAAAAAAGTTAAAATATCTCCAGGAAAATATAAAATCCATTTATCAGCAGTATTTAAAGTCAAGGAAAGTTATCTCTTCATCAAACAACAAAGTTTTAGACTGGTCCAAGTAATATGACTCAAAATTTGGCATTTCTTCTGCACGGGTAGGAAACTTCATATTCAGAGACAATGGCTCCGACGAGAAAATGTTGTGTTGGTCTTCCGTTTCTGAAGATGTCGGCTGAAAAACTACCCCAAAACAGGTAGGCATGCCAGTATTTGTAATTATGTGTTCTTATGTCTTTGAAATTTAAAAAAGGGAGAATGTCATTCGATCCTCTGGTCTTTCAACTTGTTTTCTGCTCTACGAAAGTTGGAACAGGTGTACAATGTTGTCTGAATCATTTGTTGCGTGGGTTGACCGTTGCCAAAATAATACGTCAAGGACCTAAATTCAGTCTGTTATTGCCATTTAATTGGCAAATAAGAGAGACTCTTGCTGTCCCAAAAACTTGAATTAATGTCTTGAAATGTTACATTCACTACTTATCAAAACTTGAAAAGGAAAGCATAAGAACTGATAAACAAGAGGGCCATTGGCCCTGGAACGCTTACCTTAGACTATAGCTTATGAGTGAAATTCAATTCTTGGAGCAACTTTGGTAAAGCTTCACCCAAAGAACATCCTTGCCAAGTTGCATCAAGAAGATTCTGCATACCAAATATCAAAGCTCTGCACCTTCAAGTTTCAGAGAAAATTTCTAAAGTTTTCCTTCTTTGTTGCTTTGTTCGAACCTGTGACCTCCCGAGGCAGGGCCAGTTTTGACCCCAAGGGCATAATATGAACAAACCTGGTAGAGATCCACTAGGAATTGCTATATGCCAAATATCATAGCTCTATGCCTTCTAGTTATAGAGAAGAAGAATCTTAAAATTTTCTTTCATTGTTCCTACGTTAGAACTTGTGACCCCTGGGGCAGGGCCAGTTTTGACCCCACGGGCATGATTTGAACAAACTTGGTAGAGGTCCACTTGGAGATGCTACATACCAAATATCAAAGCTCTACGCCATCTAGTTTCAGAGAAGAAGAAATTTAAAGTTTTCCTTCTTTGTTCCTATGCTCAAACTAGTGACCCCCGGGGTGGGGCCAGATTTGACCCCCGGGACATTATTTGAATAAACTTGGTAGAGGTCCACTAGGAGATACAACAGACCAAATATCAAAGCTCTATGCTTTCTAGTTTCTGAGAAAAAGAATTTTAAAGTTTTCCTTCTTTGTTCCCATGCTCAAATTTGTGATCCCCGGGGTGGGGCCAGTTTTGACCCCAGGGACATAATTTGAAAATACTTGGTAGAGGTCCACTAGGAAATGCCACATATTAAATATCAAAGCTCTACTCCTTCAAGTTTCAGAGGAGAAGATTTTTAAAGTTTTCCTTCTTTGTTCCTATGCTCAAACTTGTGACCCCCGGGGTGGGGCCAGTTTTGACCCCAGGGACATAATTTGAACAAACTTGGTAGAGGTCCACTAGGAGATGTCACATACTAAATATCAAAGCTCTACGCCTTCAAGTTTCAGAGGAGAAGATTTTTAAAGTTTTCCTTCTTTGTTCCTATGCTAAAACTTGTGACCCCTGGGGTGGGGCCAGTTTTGACCCCAGGGACATAATTTGAACAAACTTGGTAGAGGTCCACTAGGAGATGCTACATACCAAACATCAAAGCTCTACCCCTTCAGGTTTCAGAGGAGAAGATTTTTAAAGTTTTCCTTCTTTGTTCCTATGCTCAAACGCGCTAAAACGCGTTATCCCCCGGGGCGGGGCCAGTTTTGACCCTAGGGGCATAATTTGAACAAACTTGGTAGAGGTCCATTGGGAGATGCTACATACCAAATATCAAAGCTCTACCCCTTCTAGTTTCAGAGGAGAAGATTTTCAAAGATTTCATTTTTTTTTTCGTTTTGTTGCCATGGCAACCAGAGTTATGGGTGGAATTAAATTCTTTGAACAATTTTGGTAGAGCTTCACCCAAGGAACATTCCTGCCAAGTTTCATGAAGATTGGCCCAGTGGTTTAGGAGGAGAAGATGTTTAAAGAAATTGTTGACGGACGACGGACGACGGACGACGTACGACGGACGACGGACGCCGGACATTGGGCGATCACAATAGCTCACCTTTAGCACTTTGTGCTAAGGTGAGCTAAAAATAAGAAGGGTTCCGATTATGTTGGCCGGCTCTGACTTTGTTAGTCGGCACCGATTCATGGGGGCTCCCTTTCAAAAATTTAGTTTTCTGTGAATAATTAGTAAGGAAGTAAGTTCATTTGTTGGATGGAACATGACCGCATTTTTGAAAATACAAAGGACTCGTAATGTCACTTTAGAAAAATGCTGCTTAACATTAGTCTAACTAAATTTTGAAAATACTTCTGCATAGCTTTTGATTGGACCGAATAGTCCATATGTAACATTTTTTGTGCTTTTGTCATAAGTGCAGCCCACACATAAGCACAAATAATGATAAAAAATATTTTCTTTTAGAAGTACAAGAATGATAAATGCAACACATGTTTAAATGGTCTAGACGCATGAATTTGCAGTTTGCATTTTATGAATCATTATTCAGTCATCGATATTACTGTTACTACATGATTGAACATGTGGAAACAAAATCACTATTTTGCAAAGCAATTTTGAAAAGGTAACCTGTAAAAGTCATTTCAAAATCTGTCACCACCCCTACAATCATCACCACAGCAATGGTTTTGATGAATCAGAATTCTGCAAATAAATTTTTGGATAGTTCACCCTAGAACAATTTCTTGCAGAAGAGCAAATGCTTGAAAGTGACTAAAACCATATGTCGAACTAGAGATTCAGGGTCACCCTCAGAAAATATCTATGAAATTATTTCAAAATCTGACCAGCCGTTTCAGAGAAGATTGTTTTAGAATTTATTCATGACCATATATAGTGTTAATAGCCCACAACCATCAGAACCATGTTTCTGGATGGATCAAAATTTCTCAGACACTTTGTGAAAAGGGTCAACGAAGGAACATTTTTGTGAAATTATTTCAAACTCTGACTAGCTATTTCAGGGAAGAAGAATTTTTAAGAATTTCTTCATTTCCGTATAGTGCAAGTAGCCCCCATTCACCAGAGCTACGTTTATTGATGAATCAAAATTTTGCGAACACAATTTAAAAATAGTTATCCAAGGAACTTCTTTGTGAAATTATTTTAAACTCTGATCAGCCGTTTCAGAGAAGAATAATGCTTGAGAATTTCTTCTTTTCCGTATAGTGCAAGTAGCCCCCATTCACCGCAGCCATGTTTATTGACGGATCAAACTTTCGCTAACACTTTTTGAAAAGGGTCATACAAGGAACATTTCTGTGAAATTATTTCAAAATCTGACCTGCGGTTTCAGAGAAAAAGAATTTTTAAGATTTTTTTTTCATTTCCGTATAGTGCCAGTACCCCCATTCACCAGAGCCATGCTTATTGATGGATGAAACTTTTGCGAATAAGTTTTGAAAATGGTTATCCAAGGAACATCTGTATGAAAATTATTTTATACTCTGACCTGCTTATTCAGAGAAGAATAATGTTTATGAATTTCTTTATTCAGTCCATACAGTGCAAGTAGCCCCCATTCACCATTGCCATGTTTATTGACGAATCAAAATTTCGTCAACAACTTTTGAAAATGGTCACCCAAGGAACATCTGTGTGAAATTATTTTCAAATTTGACAGGCAATTTCAGAGGAGAAGATTTTTAAAGAATTTCTTAGAAATTCCATTTGGTTGCCATGGCAACTAGGGTTTTTGGTTGAATGAAATTCTGTGAACAGTTCTTAAAGAGGACCTCCAAAGGAGCATTCCAGCCAAGTTTGGTCCAAATCGGCCCAGTGGTAAAGGAAGTGAAGAAGTTTAAACAAATGGTTGAGGATGGACGACGCACGATGGACAACGCACGACAGATGACGCACGACGGACACATCTTGATCTAAAAGCTCTCCTTGAGCACGTTGCTAAAAATGGAATGAATTTCATGTTTTACGTTTTCTGATTGTACATTCATATTAACAAAATGCCAATTTGACAACATGTAAAATTGGTAAAATACTTCTCTTTGCTATTTCTATAGATAAAAACACAACGAGAAAATTAGGTTAAAATGAACTTGTTGCTTCAAATTTAACTCTATGCATCCTCAGTTTGTATACCTGAAAATTAGAGAAAAAAAATAAATAAACAAAATTCCTCTTCCATCGGAGCCAACCGATATTTTCCTAACCAACCCACATGTAACCCGTTGGGAAAAGAGATAAACACAACGCTTCCCTAGTTAAGTTCTTTTACTGTGCTGTTACATTTACAGAAAAAGCCTGAAATATATATCATTACAGCATCCTTAGAAATCAAGATCTACAATGCACATTATTAAAATAAAACATATACAAGTGTGCAACAAAGGACTAAAAACCCACCAGAATCAAAATATTGCAGTAAGTGAAGAATAAATCATCTGGGTAGCCTTAAAGGTGGCCCTTCAGATCTTGGGACGAAAATTTTTAAAAAATGCAAAAAAATCATCCTTATACCCCCCAAGCCTTTTAATTTGCCTTCATAAAACCCCAGTGGTCGAAAACCATCCGACAGCACGAGAAATAAGAGATTTACTACGGCCCAGGTTGACACCAACGGGAGACACGTTCTATTTTTAGATGATCAATTCGCTCATTTATATACAGGTATACACAGACAAAGTTTCAAATATAGGGTCAAAAATAGACATTATGGAAAATAATTATTACATGTTTGTTATGTAATGGAATTTAAGCGTTATAAGTCACATGTCCGTGACTTGACATTCCCAAAATGCTTTATTGATTTTTGGCGGGAAATCTAAAAATAGCTTAAGAGGCTATGTAGCCTTTTAAGGGAACACCGTCAAAAAAAATTTTTTTCATAATTTTATGAGTCTTACTTATTGATGATTTGTATTATTTTTTCATATAAATTTTAGTGATATATATATGCTTTTTAATTTGGTAAGATGTAAAATTTCTAAAAACCCACCTTTAAGCTTCCAGGTCTCAAAAAACATAGGTCTGTCCTTGTGAAAGGTCTGTGTCAGAGTGCCAAAGACAAAGAGTGCTCAAGTCAACCAAACAGTGCATGCAGGATTGGGTAGGTGAATTTATCTCTCGCACTAAATCTCACTTTCCTTACTTTCTACTAGCTCTCCCTTAACTATCTCTTTACTCTCCCTTAACTCTCTCTAAGCTTTAAAACAAATGAATGCATGGATGTATAAAAATGACATTTATGATATAAAAACACACTATATACATTCATGCTAAAGTATTATACACTGGTTACACACACAATCAGCGCCTTTCTTAAATTACGCTAGTTTTGGGTAGTTTTCTGTCAATTCTTGCATTGAGCAATTGGAAACGTCAAAGACAATTATCTAAGCCTGTAGGATAGGAAAATTTCTTTACCTTGCTTCTTCAAAGGGCAGAAAGAGCCTGCATTCATCTCCGAGATGTATTATTTTGGCTACAGTCAATCTAAGCCACACATGATTCAGACAACATCGTACACCTGTTCCAATTTTCTGTAGTGCAGAAAGCACGTTGATTGACCAGAGGATCGAATGACATTCTCCTTTTTTTGAATTTCAAAGACCTAAGAACATATAATTACAAATACTGACATACCTACCTGTTTTGGGGTTGTTTTTCAGCTGACATCTTCAACAAGAGGGCCATGATGGCCCTGTATCGCTCCACTGGCTTTTTAACCCTTTACCACACAAATTGAAGTGTTCATGACCATGAAAAGGAGGGCCTTCAAAAACAATGAACGCTGTCAGGCAGTACAAGTAGGTTCATTCATTAGCATGAAAGGTAAAATCCTTGGAAAAATAAGCTGAATGATAGAAACCTTACTCTGAATTTATTATTCACCTCATGTGAGCATAACTATTAGCATCAAAAAAATGAATAACACTTGAAAACAGAATATTTTCTATCAAAAAACTAATATCTAGCATCAATCATGTATCAATGCAGTTTGATAATCAAGGGAGGTAAATAGTACCAAACTTTATCTTTCATAAAAAGAGTTATTTCCCTTGATTAATCTATAGATTAAAGTGACTATATCTTGAGGCTCATGTTAAACTTGTGATCCCTGGATGGAGCCAATTTTGACCCCCCAGACCTACAATATGAAACTAGAATGTGTGGTTATAAACATGAAGATTTTTTAATCTTGCCCAATAAAAAGCCCTGTAAAACAAGTTTGCTCAATAAAAGGCCCTGTAAAATATGTGACCCATGAGACAGGTTTATAAAGCCAATGTAAAACTTGTGACCCCTGGGATGGGGTCAAACTTGACCCCCAAAGTTAAAATTTTGGCCCTCTTGGTAGAAGCCCATTAGATAAAGCTACATGCAAAATTTGGTAGCCCTAGGCCTTATTGTTATGTACAAGTAGATTATTAAAGTTTCCCTATATAAGCCAATGCAAAACTTGTGATCCCCTGTGACGGGGGCTAAATTCAACCCCAGGGCTATACTTTTGGGCACCCTTGGTAGAGACCTCCTAGATAAAGCTACATGCAAAATTTGATAGCCCTAGTCCTTATAGCTAGGTGATTTTGATTTTGATTTTGAAAGTTTTCCCTATATAAGCCCATGTGAAATTTGTTACCCCACGGGGGGCGGGGCCAAATTTGACCCCTGGGCTATAAGTTGGAAACCCTTGGTAGGGGTCCACTAGATAAAGCTACATGCCAAATTTGGTAGCCCTAGGCCCTATGGCTAGGTGGAAGAAGAATTTTGAAGTTCTCCCTATATAAGCCCATGTAAAACTTGTTAACCCCGGGGCGGGGCCAATTTTGACCCCAGGGTTATAATTTAGACACTCTTGGTAGAGGTCCATTAAATAAAACAACATCCCAAATTCGGTAGCCCTAGGCCCTATGCCTAGGTAGAAGAGGAGTTTTAAAGTTCTCCTTAAATAAGCCTATGTAAAACTTGTGACCCCCGGGGCGGGGCCAATTTTGACCCCAGGGCTACAATTTGAAGAAACTTGGTAGAGGTCCACTAGATAAAGCTACATGCCAAATTTGGTAGCTCTAGGCCTTACGGTTTCAGACAAGAAGATTTTCAAAGATTTTCAAAATTTTTCAGTTTTGTTGCTATGGCAACCAGAGTTTTTGAAGGAATTGAATTCTTTCAAGAAATTCTGAAGAGGACCATGGCAGGATCATTTCTGTGAAGTTTCATCAAAATTGGATGGGTAGTTTCAGAGAAGAAGATGTTTAAAGAAAAAGTTAACGCACGGACGGACGGATGGACGGACGCACGCATGGACGGACGGACGGACGCACGACGGACAACGGGCCATGACATAAGCCCGCTGGCCTTCGGCCAGTGGAGCTAAAAACGAAAGACCAACACAACATTTTCTCGTCGGAGGCATTGGCTCTGCATATGAAGTTTCCTACCCGTGTTCTGGGAGGGTAGAAAATATTCTTGGAAAAGGAGAAAATGCTGGTTATCACCAGTTTCACCTTTTCTCACAATATTTTCAAAAGGTTTCTTTCTCAAGAGCTGTATAAACTCTGGATGGTTCGGTAAAGAGTTAAATAGTAAAAAAATATTTGTAACCATCATACTTAAATTTTCATGACTGTAATGTGTCAGTTTGCATTTCCTGCAGAAAAAGGTGAACAATAAACCTAGAGGGTTAACTGACTTTACGAAATGACAAAATTTTATACTGGCCCAAATTGAAAGCACTTGCAGACAACTAAATAAACGTAACTGAAAAATTGAAATTTGTTTTAGCATGGTAGAAAACACTGTGGGAAAAGGATAAAATGCTGGTTACTAGCATTTTTTCTTTTTCCTACAATGTTTTCAAAAGGCTTCTTCCTCAGGGCCGATAAAACTTAGCATTGTCTGGTAAAGAGTTAACTCTTGTCCACATGTCAACATTTTAGACTAGTTCATTCGTGACCAAAACATTCACAGACAAAAATTTTGACTCATGAAAACGATAGAATTCATTTATGAATAGGAAGAAAATATAGTGACAAAACAAGAATATGCTGGTTACCACCATTTTCTCCTGTTCTGTTAATGTTTCCAAAGCAATCTTCTTCAGGATCATAATCTCATTTATCTGAAGGGCTTTATAATCGAGTGAAGGGTTAACTTAATCACTGTCTGCATTTTAAGTCTGCATACCGATTCTTTTGTCTGGGTCTCTCTGGAAAATTAACCTATTACCTTCTTTACACTTCGACATGTAACACAATTTTAGACTTGTCCAAATTTAATAAAAACATTTGCAGACGTCAAATTAAATGTGACTCAAAATTTGAAGTTTATTTCTGGAAGGATAAGAAACATTGTGGGAAAAGGAGAAAATGCTGGTTACCAGCATTTTCTCCTTTTCACACAATGTTTTCAACAGCCAGCTTCTTAATGGGCTGCATCAGGTAAAGAGTTTTATACTTTACCACAGGAAGAAATTCAAGTCATCTGTGTTTAAAATGTGAAAATTTTTCTGTGATATGGTAGAAATCATGGTGGGAAAAGGAGAAGATGCTGGTCACCAGCATTCTCTCCTTTTCCCACCATGTTTTCAACAGTCTTTTTTCCCTTGGGCTGTTAAAACTTGGGATTGTGTGGTTAAAGATCTAAACAAGTGTGCCGTAAATATGCACAATTTGTGACCTTTGAAAATATACTTGTAACACATGATTATCAGTCTAGAGAAGATATGTGGATACAAAGAGAAAACATGGCAAATGCAGTAGTTTTTTGTTCATCATTAGCAGTTTCTCCTATTGCCACAATATTTTGAAATGTGGTTTGCTAAAAGGCAAAAGAGTTGCCTGTGAATCAAGCTTATTTTATAAGGGTAATCGACACGGACAAAAGATGCTTTCTGAAGCACTGTGTACAAAAGGTTGGTTGGTTGGTTGGTTGGTTGGTTAGTTGATTGATTGATGTTGATTGGTAGGTTGGTTGAAAGTAAGCCCAATCTTCTATGTGCAATTTGTCATGATCTGCCAACCCTTTTAACCCTTAACCCACCTCTCACCTCTTCAGTTGTTGTAGCATAAATCATAGCTAAAGATCAGTCTACAAAACACATGTTTATCGCATTCCTACATTTTCTACCTTCTCGCAGAGTTTCCATCATTTGAGCCACACTTAATTTGTTGTCTGTAAATACTTTGAATTCGGACAAGTCTCAAATTTTATTTGTGGTACTGATTTGATAGGTATTTCTCCTTTTGTCACATGTTTTCATAATGCCATCTGCTGAAAGACTGAAATCTTTTACCTGAGAAATTTAACAATTAATGGAGAGATGATATTGCACTAAATCTTGGGAAGGGTAGAAAACACTATAGGAAAAGGAGAAAATGCTAGTTACAAGCATTTTCTTCTTTTCAAAAATGTTTTCAAAAAGTGTCTTAAATGTCAGGCTCGCTAACTCTGTAGCAAACAACAAATTCATAGACTGGTCCAAATTGAAAGCATTTGCAGTCAATACGATAAATGTTACTGAAAAATAGAAAGTTGATTTGGGAAGGGTAGAAAACATTGTGGTAAATGGAGAAAATGCTGGTCACCAGCATTTTCTCCTTTTACCACAATGTTTTCTGAAGGCTTCTTTATCAGGGTCGTTAAAAGTCGGGATTATGTGGTAAAGAGCTAAAAGTTGTGATTGTGTGATTGGGTTTAGAGTAAAGAGTAGAAGTATTACATATGAATTTGTCTGCAAAAGTAATGCAAACATATTCTCAATAAATCAAAATGAATGCATGATACTCCTTTCTTCTTTTCATTATCAAAGAAATATTATCAATTGAAATTTACTTCCTTTTTTTTTTATAGAAAGTGTTTTGAACCCTTAACTCTTTACTAAACAACAAAATGTATCACTTGTCCAAATATGGAAGCATTTGCAGACAACAATTCAAGTTTGGTTCAAATGGCATTTGATAGGATAGAAAACATTGTGGTAGAAAATATTGTGGGAAAAGTAGAAAATGCTGGTTACCTTCTTTTCCCTCACTGTTCTGCAAAGGCTTCTTCCTCAGTGCTGTTTAAACTTGGGATTGTGTGGTAAAGAGTTAAGTACATGTATCTGTGTTTTACAGGGATATCAACCTTCACCACACAATGAGAACTATTAACGACCCTGGGAAAGAAGCCTTTTGAAAACATTGTGGGAAAAGGAGAAAATGCTGGTAACCAGCATTTTCTCCTTGTCCCGCAATGTTTTCCACCCTATCAAAGAAAATTTGCACCATTGAGCCACAGTAATATTTTTGTCTGCAACTGCTCTCAATTTGGACATGTCTAAAATTTTGCTGTGTGGTAAAGGGTTAAGGCAGAGGGTTGAAAATGAATTCAACCACCTCCCACTCAATCCCATGTTTCAATGACCCTGAGGAGAGGGATCATAAAACAATACGAGCAAAGTAGGAGAAATTAGTGACCAGCATTCCTTCTTTTCCCACAATGTTTACTATCCTTTCCTTGATACATTTTCAAAAGTTTGATATGCATAATTTTGTTGTCTGCAAATACTTCAAATTTAGGCCAATCGAGTAATTTATCATCCTGGAAAGAGTAACAGGGGATAGTAAGTTTATTGCAAAAACTGAAAGCTTGAACCTTTTACCATACGACAAAATTTTAGACTGTTCCAAATTGAAAGCATCTGCAGACGACAAAACAAACATAACTCAATAAATGAACTTTGTTTCTAGCACTGCATAAAACATTGTGGGAAAAGGAGAAAATGCTGGTTACCAGCATTTTCTCCTTTTTCCACAGTGTTTTCAAAAGGCTTCTTTCTCAGGGTAGTGAAAACCAGGGATTGTTTGGGAAAGGATTAAAATTTTTATACTTTTCCCAATGCTCTTCACATCTCTAGTGACAATCCCTGTAAAAATACATGTAACTTGAAATTATCGCACGTTGAGCTATATCTAGTGAACTCTTTACGCACACAACCCTGAGTGTTAAAGATACTGAGGAAGAAGGCTTTTGAAAACATTGTGTGAAAAGGGAAAATGCTGGTGACCTGCATTTACTCCCTTTCATATAAATAATCACATTCACCCCTTTCAGTGGCGTAGCTGCCATGTACCCACATATGCACAGGCGTACACATTGGAGCCGCAAATACAAGTTTAAATACTTCGGAGAGCTAATTTTTTTTTCACTTCCATATTGCCTTTTTTTCTTTTTCATTTTTGTACGGGGAGGGGGATCCTCCCACAACGGGGATTAAGAGTTCAGAGCCCCTTATGGAGGGGCTTTGCCCTCCTGGTCCCCCCATAAGGGTCTCTGCCCCTTAACTCCCATTTAATGGGAGAGGACCCCTAAACCCCACTTCCAATATTTGTACTGTCATTCAGGCTCCAGCTACACCACTGCCTTTAAAAAACAAATTCAATATAATTGTGCCACACACAATTTGTCAATTTGTTGCCAGAGAATTTACTTCATGTAGAATTGACTTTGAACCAAATAATGAAATGTTTCATGTGCCAACCTTCAAAGCATCAAATGTTTCATGTGCCAACCTTCAAAGCATCATTCTTCTAATATCATTTAAAAGTTTGCTGAAATGATAGAATTTGTCTTTCAATGCATTGAAAATATTGTAAGAAAATCAGAAAACCCTGGTAACTAGCATTTTCATCATTTCTCCAGTGTTTTTCTAAAATGCCTGCTTCCCTTCGGGCCCTCAACCGTGGTGATCGTGCTACAAACTGTGGGAAGAGGGTCAACTTGACTGATCCTTTCAAAAAGTAGTTCTCTAAAAAACAAATGACAAAGCTGCTGGACAAATTCCCTCGAAATATCGGTGTATGCACAGCCAAGATTGTCACGTTCTGTAGGATTCCTATCACTACAGCGCGCAAAAACATCATATGTTACGCTTTTCGTGTTCAGAGTTAACACTTCTTGGCAATTAGAAATTAATACACCTGTAGCAGACGATACGATTCTAAAGAAAATTGCACCGTAGAACAATTATTATAAACAGTGTGGATCCAAGCCGAAGTAAAGGTAAACTCATAATTCGCAATTTCGTCATTCTGAGTGAAAGTGAAATTTGTCGTAGTTTACTTTTTAAATCCTATACATGTAGAATTTGTCAACCCATGTGTTTTATGTTTTGGCCTCTACACACCCAATAGATTTTACTTTCTTTAGAGACGCCCGCGAGTTGTCATGCAATAAACACAAAATAAGTATTACCTGTCCGTCTCCGTCATAAACTTTCATGAATTCAAACTGGTTTAATTCATCCAAAAACTTAGAAAATTCACTTTCTGCAGCAAGCGCAGCTTTAGTGGCCCTGTCTGTCGCCATTGTCAATCTGTAATGTAGCACATTGTAAACTGTGGCCCACCACTTTGTCGCGGATAAAGTTTAAAGGGAGGGATTTAGATTTTAGATAGTCCAACTCCTCTCTTATCTTTTTGTTTTAACCCATTACCGCACAATCCCTACTTTTGACGATCGTGAGAAAGAAGCATTTAGAAAACATTGTGGGAAAAGGAGAAAAACTTTCTCCTTTTCCCACAATGTTTTCTACCCTTCATAAAACAAATTTCAAATTTTTAGTCACTTTTATTTTGTCGTCTGCAAATGCTTTTTATTTGGATAAACCTGAAATTATTATATAGGTTGTGAGGTTCATTTGACAAGACCAACCACCGACATAAGAAAAACAAGAACTTTCATATCTCATCAAAAATGGATGAACCTTTTCAGGAAGTTATTTTAAAAATGGATAGCTCTATCTGTATATTGGAATCGTCATATAATGTAAATATTGATCACGGCAAAAAGTAGTCCAATATTGAGAGGTTAGTGACAAATTTGCATCAAATTAGAGGAAAAGAAGGAGAAGAAAAACTGCATAAAATGTTAAGAAAGTGGACAGCTTACGCCATTGAAAATGTGAACATTTTAAGGAGTGAGGAGACTTTGCATTCAAACGGCCTATGCCTATAATCTCAAAGCTAATCCCATGTTCACAATGAAATAGGAATAGAGACTAAAAAGATTTCACATGGGAAAGAGGGCAAGGAAAGGAACTGTCACGTAAGAGTAGAGCAAAGAAGGCTGAACAGCACCCAAACTTAGTGGCCACTTATGCTCTTAAAACACTTTCAAGTAGGCCTTTTGAAAAGTCCCGAATCCAAACCTGTACCTTTAACAATATTAAACCCAGAATGACTAATTCGACTTAATTTTTTGGGCTACCCTTTCATGTGCTATGGGACTGTTTGTTCGGAATAACAATGCCGTGATAGGAGTGTTCGCATGTTAAAAAGTATATATTATTTCTTTGAAAACGATTGATTCCTTAGATAATGTTTTTAGATTAAACAAAATTTTAATATTGGAAGTCCAAGTGGCCTGTAAAATGCGAAAGGAGGCATTCGGACACTTTTGTAAAGTGTTGTCTCGCATCAGCCTGCGCAGTCCGCACAGGCTAATCCGAAGTGAAAGGTCCCGTCTTTATGTAATTTTCTGTTTTGCACAAGTCTACTGTTGCACAAAATCTAGTTTAGTCGTAAAGTGCCGTCTCGGATCAGCCTAGGCGGACGGCGCAGGGGATGGCAGAGAAGGCTTTTGAAAACATTGTGGGAAAAGAAAAAACCGGTTACCGGCAATTTTTGCTCTTCCCACGATGTTTTCTACCCTACCACAGAAAGAAAATCATCACTTGAGGTACATTTCATTAAATTTTGTGTTCTTCAAATGCTTTGAATTTGGTAAAGTCTAACATTATGACGTATGGGGAAGGGTTGAGTTTCCAATATCTGGACTATCGAACTATATCTTTGAAATCAACATGCGTATCTAATAGATTACATTGAAACAGGTGTATTGTTAAAAATTTCATTCTAATCCAAAATAAAGTTACAACTGTTTCTTAATTTAAATAGTAGATTAAACTGACCGACTTTTATTTTTGTCTTTGTTTGTTTCCTTCTTTCATTAGTATGGCCCAATCCAATGGACAGATATATCGTTTTTATTTTGTAATCATTTTTGCTCGTTAAAAGAAAATTTTTTATAATTAAACAGTCGCTTAGTTTAAGCCATCTCTCTATTTGTAAAGTGCAATGCCGATTCAGTAATTTATTCATGTCTGAAATTGGACTTGTCTAAAGATTGGTGGGAATGAAATGTGTCATTCCGGATTAGCCTGCGCCCACTGCGCAGGCTGATCCGAGACGATAGTTTACGCAGATGTCCGAATGCCCCTTTCGCGTGTTGCAAGCCATTTTATTGTAGTCAATCGTAGTGACTGGCTCTGAGAAAAAAATGAAAACCGTGGTGGTGTATATAGATTAGATATGAGCCATGTTTTGGAGAAAATGGGGCTTAACTCATTACCAAACAACAAAATATTAGGCTTGTCCAAATCGAAAGCATTTTGCAGACGACAAAATAAGTGACAGAAAATTTGAAATTGTTTTTTGAAGAGTAGAAAACATTGTGGGAAAAAGAGAAAATGCTGGTTACCAGCTTTTTCTCCTTTTCCCACGAGCTTCTTCCTCAGGGGCGTCAAAAGTAGGGATTGTGTGGTAATGTGTTAATGTGCATGTATATTCGTGATGTTTTGTACCAAGCAAGACATCACATGATTAGGGAATCTTAAGCCTCTACCAAACAATCCCTGGTTTTTACGACTTTGAGGAAGACGCCTTCTGAAAACATTGTGTGAAAAGGAGAAAATGCTGATACCAGCATTTTCTCCTTTTCCCACAATATTTTCTCCTCTGCTAAAGTCAAGTTTCAATTTTTCAATCATGTTTATTTTGTCATCTGCAAATAATTTCAACAAGGACAAGTCTCAAATTCTGTCGTTTGGTAAAAGGTTAAACTCCACTTAGTGTCAAAACTGACTGCGTTGTCTGCGCATGTCCATCTTCGCGAGCCAAGGTTACGATCACTACGTGGATCTTACCTGTGCTGATTGAGCCCGATTTCGTGATTCCTGCGATGCGCCCTCTATTGGATGCTGGTTATTACCTCCCTTTACATCTTATTTCTAAAAGCCAATGAAATATAGTTTTACAAACCGCTTACGAATACACATGAAGCGATAAGCAGACATCTACATGGGTTTCCATGTTTACCTTCTATTCGAAAGGTAGCGACCTTGTTCTATTTTTATCAAAGACGAAATGCTACGAGCAATTTCATTCGTTGTAGTTAGAGCTGGCTGCATCCAATGAAAAAGCGTATCGGGGGGATGTAAAAATCAAGCTTGATCCGCCAAGGGTAGAGTACCGTAGTGAATCGTCAGCCTTGGCTTGCGAAGGTGGCGTATGTCATATTCTTCGAAGATTCGACCTGTCTTCAGTCTTATATGACGCATCACTAGCCCCGAAAGCGGGTAGACTTATATTACACTCTATAAAGTAGTAAAGTAGAAGATAGCTTTTATCAATACTTTCGAGGAGAAATGAGACCTGCTTTAGCTCCAGATTTCTCTAAACTGCTGATCATATAGCTGATTGAAACGCACGAGGTAGTGTTTTATTTAGTAAACGTTTATTTTAGTTTGAAATTCAAAGTAACGGTTGTCGCGTAGGAAAGTGGTTCGGCTCTTCACCCAGGATGCCCAAATTAGAAAGATGAGCATTTATAGAATGCCATCTAGCGGGAGATAATGAACTGACTGAACCACGAAGTAGACTGGTCCTTTGACATATAGTATATTGACTGATAGCAAGAAGTTTTGACCCAGGCTGACATATCGTCGGTTTACTTAAAAAAACCTCGTAACTGCAGCTTAAAACAAGCTGTAGTTGCGAGGTTTTTGAAGTAACCCGACGAGATGTCAAATACTATTTGTAGATGCATTAAACACCCTTTTCATACAGCGTGGCTCAAATTATCTACGTACAGTAAAACTGCCGTGTGTGAAAGTTTGAAAATCGAATACTTTTGACGAATAATTATACTTTCAAATGGTTATTATTTCAGCTAGGTCGACTGAACAACAGACCACTTTAAACTTGGGAAGTTTCGATCAGAGATCAGATTACAAAATAACGGTCCTAAATTCCTGCATTCAATCGATGTAAATCTCGAATCTTTCAATTTGTACTTGAAATTGCCGGGCAGGGGACGGAGGTGTAGTTTCATTGTATTAAATGGCCTGCAACACGTGATGAGGGGCATTCGGACATTTGCGTAACGTGTCGTCTCGGATCAGCCTGTGCAGGCTAATCCGAAACGACACTTTCCCTCTTTATGTAATTTTCCGTTCACACAGGTCTACTATGGGAAAAATTCTAATGTAGTCGTAAAGAGCCGTCTCTGATTAGCTGATCCGAGACGACACTTTACGCGAATATACGGATGCTCCTATTCGCGAGTTGCAACCCATTTTAATTTGAAGATTTTCAATGACTAGTTTGCACTTACTAATTATCAGAAAAGTACATTTACTTTAATGTTTGAAAGGTTTGATATTAACAGAAACATGTATTTCATTGCCAGATGACAGTGTCATAGTCTTGAGAGGAGTAAAAGATTTGCAGACGACATAAATGTGGCGCACAAAATGATGGCACTTGCCTCCAAAAAGGTAAGAAAAACATCATTGACGATGTTTATTGATGGTTACTATATCCGACTTGGGTCAGTATTCATCATCCATTCTCAAGAACATTCCTAGTCTTATTCTTCAGAATTTGGCCAGTGTGAAAGTAACAGAACTTCTGATTGGCTAAACCACTTGGTTTACCCAATCAGAAGTTCTATTACTTTCACTGTCAGAAAATCTTGAAGAATAAGACAAAGAACGTTCTTAAGAATGGTTGGCGAATACGGATCCTGTATATGAATGTACTTGTAGCATCTGAGGAAACAGTACATTTTTGAACTCGTTACCACACAATCCATTCTTTCGACAACCCTGAGAAATGAAGCCTTTGGAAAACATTGTGGGAAAAGGAGAAAATGCTGGTAACCACAAAACAAATTTCAATTTTTCAGTCTATCTTATTTTGTCGTCTGCAAATGCTTTCGATTTGAAAAAACCCTAAAATTTTGTCGTTTGGTAATGGGTCAAAATGTTATAGACCCTGAAAAATTGTATACATACACCATTAAACATGGTTCATCACCTTTGATGTTCGTATAATTATTTTTATTAAGAGAATTTCTGTATATTTCAGATGTTTGTAAACTCTATCATAGAATTAGCCTTGACTGAACTTAGATACTAGTACATGTACATCTGGTTGGATTCATTAATGATGTAGAAGAAAGATCAGAATGCACAGGCCACGCCCCTTGGGTCCGTATTCACCAACCATTCTTAAGAACATTCTTAGTGTTATTCTTCAAGATTTTCTGACTGAAAGTAACAGAACATCTGATAGGCTAAAACATTTAGTTTAGCTAACCAGAGGTTCTGTTACTTTCACTTTGACAAAATTCTGAAGAATATGGCAAAGAGCGTTCTTAAGCATTTTAAAGGGTCTAATTAATACATGTACTTGAGACATTTTACTGTTAAGTGCTGACAGGGCTATATTTGGGCATTTTTTTAACCTGTTAATCTTTTCCTGGTTGTAGAAGTCGGATTGTATGACTTTGCTATCAGTTTACAATTTCTCTGAGATGGCACAAACAAGATCCGTATTCAACAACCATTCTAAAGAACAGTCTTTCTCTTAAAATTTTCAGTTTTTTTTTTTCTTCCATAATTGAAAGTAACACAAGCTCTGATTGGCTAAACCAAATACTTTAGCCAAACAGAAGTTGTGTTACTGTCAAATATAGAAAATTATGGAGAATAAAACTGAGACTGTTCTTAAGAATGGTCAGTGAATATGGACGCAGGTTTTACAATAAAATAAGCAGCAGAAGTTCATCCATGAAGTAATCCTTATCCTGCTAAATAATGAAAAATTAAAATTACAATTTGATATTAATAACCAAAAAATTCCCGTTCCATGGTTTTGCTTTGGGGAATATCTCCTGATGGGACAGTGCAGATCAAAGATCAGACTGCACATTCTGTGCAGTCTGATCCTGATCTACACTGTTGCAAAAGGTCAACAAGTCGCACTTAGCAGCCAAAGGGTTAATTTAGTCTTTCAATATAATAAGCAAACAGGAGGCTTTTGTCAGATGACATGGATCAAGATCAGGCTGCACAGTCATCTTTGCATTTTAATGGATCCATAGTTGTGTGCTGAGTTGCTTGGTACAACACATCACGAAGATGCATTAGACATCCCTTTGCCAGAGCATGGCTGGTATAGAAGGACAAAGACTATATATGAAAGGACATAAGTCTATTAACCCTTCACTCCGTAGATACTCATTTCTACGCATTGCTTGTAGGAGCCCTTTGAAAACATTGTGTCAAAAGGTGAAATTGCTCATGACGAGCAATTTCACCTTTTGTCACAATGTTTTCTATGCTATCCAAAGGTGTCAAATACACAGAAGAAACGGCTTCATCCTGGCTGTTATTTAGGGTCAATTTAAGATACTTTTGAAATGCCTTATGGGGTAGAGCGTTAGTTTCCCTCTGAAACTATATTTGCAGTAAATGTCCTTGAAAGCATTGTCACAAAATATCAATCATCAAGACTAATCAACTCTATCACACAATCATGACTTTTAATGACCCTGAGAAAGAAAGCCTTAGAAAACATTGAGGGAAAAGGAGGAGAAAACGCTGGTAACCAGTATTTTCCTCTTTCCCTAGAATGTTTTCTATCTTTTCCAAATCAATTTTCACTTTTTGTTTCACATTTATTTTGTCATCTGCAAATGCTTTCAATTTGGACAAGTCAAGAGTTAAGATTTAACCTTTTACCACACAAGCCTGACTTTTAACAAATCTGAATAAAAGAAAGAAATTTGAAAACATTTTGGGAAAAGGAGAATGTGCTGGTAACTATAGCAATGTTGTTTCTGCTATCCACTGCAAAAGTCAATTTTGATTCACACTTTTGTTGTTGTTTGCATTGCTTTAAGCATAGACAAGACTAAAATTCTGTTGTTTTGTAAAGACTTTATACTCAAATACTTGTAAAAACACTGTGATAAAGGAACAAATTACTTATTATGACCAATTTCTCCTTGTGCTATCATAATTTCAAGAGTACTGTCTGAAAAACATGAAGACTCTTCATGAAGTCAGGAGTGAATCAACATCTGAAACAAGGAAACTGAAAGAACAATAGCTTCAGACCATTAACGCTTACCACACAATGATGACTTTTAATGCCCCTGGGAAAGAAGCCTTTTGAAAACATTGTGGGAAAAGGAGAAAATGCTGGTAACCAGCATTTTCTCCTTTTCCTACAAGGTTTTTTCTACTCTATCATGGAAAACTTGTGCCACATTTGAGCCACATTGAAATTATTGTCCGCAAATACTTTCAATTTAGACAAGGCTAAATTGTTTTCGTCTGGAAAAGGGTTAAATCCTTCACTACAAACAATGAGTTTAAATGACCCTGCAGAATAAAGCACCTTTTTCTCCTTTTCCCACAATGTTTTGTGCCGCTCTGCATGCAAAACCTACTATGTAAGCAACTTTTGATTTGTAATCAGCAAATGTTTTCAGTATGACCATGAAGCAGAAGAGAGAACATTTGTGGAAAGAGAGGAGTGCTGGTAACCAGCAGTTTCTCCTTTGCCCACAGTCTTTGCTACAACTCTTTACGATACAATCCAATGTTTTCCAGGCCAAGGACAATAAGGGTTTTGAAACATTGTTAGAAAAAGCAGAAACTGCTGATAAACAGCACGTAAAAAAACCCGTAATTTAAACCAGACAGACCTTTGAAAGGATAGGAAATAATGTAGGAAAAAACACAATGCTGGTTAAATCTTTACTACACAATCCCAACTTTTTGTGACCTAAAGGGAGAAAGCTTTTTGAAAACATTATGGTAAAACAAGAAAATGTTGGTAACCAGCATTTTCTCCTTTTCCCATACTGTTTCCTACGCTTCCCAAAACTTACTTCAATTTTCGATTCAGATTCGATTTGTCTTCTGCAAATGCTTTCAAACTGGACCCGTCTACAATTTTGTCCTTTGGTAAAGAGTTAACTGCTTCTTTCCCATTTTCCACAATATTTCTAACAGTCTTCTTCCTTAGGGTTGTTAAAACTTGGAATTGTATTGTAATGGGTTAAAAGGCTTATAATATTGCTGTTAATCCATGGGGTAAGTACCAATAAACTAATCTATAGTTTGAGAACTGTTAAGAATCAAGTATAAAACCACAGTAACTGTTGTTACATTATTTTCACCAGCCATAATAACTCATTACCAGACAGCAAATATTTTTAGGTTTGTCCAAATTGAGAGCATTTGCAGACGACATAATAAAAGTGACTGAATATTTGAAATTTGTTTGCAGCAGGGTAGAAAACATTGTGGCAAAAGGAGAAAATGCCTGTATTTAGGGAGATAACTTTTGATAAGAATTTTCTTCCTTCTTCTTGCAGCAGACATTTTTTTTTTTAGTATGAAACAAAGTTCCCAAATATGGTCTGCCCAAAAAAATAGTGTACCTGTAGAAAGTCATGTTCTAGTAAACCCTTTACCACATGACAAATTTTACACCTACCCAAATTGAGAGCATTTACAGACGGCAATTTCAGCAAGACTAAAATGATGAGATTTTTCTTTGATAAGGAAGAAAACATTGTAATAAAAGGAGAATATGTTGTTAAACATCATTCTCCCCTTTTCCCACAATGTTTTAAAATGTTTTTTTTTCTCAGGTTCAAAGTTGACATTGTTTGATAAAGGGTCCAATATACATGGATGCATATAAATGTGCATATGCATTAACATGTAAGCCTATCATAAATTTTACAAAGCTTTGACTTCATAGATATAACATTTACATGCCTATGATAAAATTTACAAAGCTCAATAGATCAGAGCTCCAGATAAGAGGGAGTGATGGCATTCTAATTCCATTATTTTTCTTCCAAACTCTATGTTGTGGGTACTCATTAGAATCGTCTCGATGAGACGATTCTAATGAGTACCCATAACATAGGGTTTTGAGGAGAAAACAATAATCAATGTTTTTAATTATGAAATCAGAATCACGTCCTCTATCTGGAGCTCTGATAGATATAAAGACAATGGGAGAAACAAAAACAACATAATTATTGCCTTTATGTGTTTAATGCAGCAATGGGCATGAATGATACTAGAAATACATGTACATGAACATGTTTATAGACTTTTTACATGTACAATAACTTTACAATTATTCAAAATTACCTTCTAACGTTAATAATTGCACACAAACACTAACAAAAAAAAAACAACATTTTTGTTGCTTGTAACCAGAATTTAATTGGAAGTCAATTGTAACCATTATTTTCAAACATATTTCCAACCCCCCTCCCCCGACAAATTCCTTTTTTTGAACCATATTTCAGCCTTTTATCACTCGATAGAATTTTGGACAAGACCAAATGGAAAGCATTTGCATTCAACAAAAATAAAAGGAGCTCAAATAATAATGCCCATCTTTGATAGGGGGAAAAAGAAAAATTGCAGGAAAAGGAGAAAATGCTCGTACCTTTTCCCACATTGTTTTCAGAAGCCCTCTACCACAGGGTCAATAAAAGTTGGGATTGTATGGTATAAGGTTAATATTTCCTTTGCTAATTGCTTTGAATTTGGTATTCTAAAATTTCATTGTTTGATACAAAGTAAACTCCTTTCTATGTCAAGGACTAAATTTTGCTCAAAGAAGTAGTTCAAGCACCTGTAAAACTTTTCACGTCTTCAGGTACTCCAGCCCAACCTCTCATAAACATAATACATATTTTTAACCCTTTTCCAAACGATAAATTTTGGACCCTTCCAACCCGAAAGAGTTTGCAGATGACAATTTTAGGTTTGGAGAAAATGGCAAAAAGTTCTCAAAAAGGGTAGAAAACACTGTGGGAAAAGGAGAAATTGCTCGTAACGAGCAATTTCTCCTTGTCCCACAGTGTTTTCTAAAGACTTTTACTGCAGGCATGTAATAACCAGGGCTTGTTTGGTAAAGGCTTAATGTCTATTAACCAAACTATTCCAAATTTTCACAACTCTTGTGAAGGTCACAGAAAACATTGTGTAAAAATGTAAAATGGTAAATGGTTGGAGGGCTTTCTGATGTTCTTGATGTAATAAAAAATTTAATTCTTTTAGTAGTAAGTCAATGTCTGTTGATATATTCCCAATTTTTTCTGAAAAGTCCAATACGAGTGATTATATGTATACAGACAGTAACATGTCAAAAAGGAAACTGTCTGCATTACATTAAAAACAGGACCACAGAAATACATTCACCAATGACCAAAACAACAAAATTTATTACTGTTTTTTTTCTACAGAAATAATGTACTTTAGTAAATTTAAATGGATGACTTACATCAGTATTACACATATATCACAAAAACACAATATACAAGTACATGTATATATTTTCAGAGAGTAGGATAGAGACCTGTAGTGTTTTACCAAGATAGACTCATTCAACTTAAAGACCATTGGTGCCACAGGAGGTAAGGTCAACAACCATTTGAATATATGTCCAACCCCTACAATATTGAGCAGTATGTTGCAAGTGACATAGATCTAAGATGCACTTTGTGTGCAGTCTGATCCTAATCTATGTCATCCGCAAAAATTCTAATATTTTGATTATGGCACTGTGAGGGTCAAACCTGACATTTACCATTAACAGAGTTTCCGTACCGTCCGAGTATACCCGATGATATAAATATTCAGACAATAGTTATTCTTTGCATGGAGCTCAATTTCAGGTCAGTTTGTTCCAGTAATACCTGCAAAAGGTATTGACCCAGGTCAGACTTGCTTAGTATGCCTCATAGTTCTGCTGGTTGCTAGACAACATGAATTTCAGGGATCCATACTTATGCGATGACTTGTTTGGTATGATGTGTCAAGAGATCCACTAGGCTCACTTTGGGCAGAGCATCACTCATTAAATTGACACGAGAGTTAATTAAGAAATAATCTTCTTTCTATCGTTGTATATCGTTCAATAAACCACAGTTGTGAGTTATGAGGCACAATAAATAATCCACGAGGGCGATAGCCCGAGTGGGTTATTCACTGCACCTCATAACTCACAACGTGGTTTATTGAACGATATACCACGATAGAAAGAAGATTATTTCGATTCTAACATGGCAAATTCTTAATAAAAGGAAAACAAGTTCAAACTAAGAGTAAACACGCGGATGAAGATTATGTTCCATTGAATAACTCACTCATTGAATGACGTCACTCGATATAGGATGACGTCACTCTACATGGATTGTCGCATATTTTACCACGTTTTCCTTGCACTGTGTTTATAGAGCCAAAGTCGCGTGTCATGTTAGAATTATGCAATAATACACTGAAATTAGGACCTCTGAATCAATCTCTCCTTTTCTCGTTTATTGGTATTACTCACTAAAGGTCTGGCTACTTTCAACTAGAGACAAATCACATGTAACATGACATTGATTCACTCCTATACATGTACCTATATTAAGATTCTTGACTTATTCTGATGAATGTGTGAGTCAGTCACAGGGCTGACCTTTCAATGTACACAGAAGGTCAGTATTTGAAAAAGTCAATTAACCCATTACCACACAATCCCTACTTTTGACGCCCCTGATAAAAAAGCCTTTTGAAAACACTGTGGAAAAAGGAGAAAATGCTGGTAACCAGCATTTTCTCCTTTTCCCACAGTGTTTTCTACCCTTCCCACAACAAATTTCAATTTTTCAGTCACCTTTATTTTGTTGTCTGCAAATGCTTTCAATCTGAACCAGTCTAAAATTTTGTCGTGTGGTAAAGAGTTAAGACCCATTACTATTATACCAACACAATTTTTTACTGCATACCTACTGATGGAAATGTATTGAAAACATGGCAGAAAAATGAGAAGTTGTTTGTTGCAAGCCAATACTCATTGTCCTTCATATTTTCTGTATAATTCAACTGGTAATTTTCTTTCTCTAGGTCCTCATATTTGTACTTTGTAGAGGGAGGTGGGAGGCCAAAATTGCTTGTAAGTCAATGAGCCAAAATGCTATATGGTACAACATTGACTTTACAATATATCTCAAGTCATGACAGAAATAAATTATTATTCACAGAGCTCCATATATGAGGGAGAGATGGTACTCTAAAGTCATTATTTCTCTTCGAAACCCTATCTTGTGTGTACTCATTAGAATCGTCTCGAGACATTCTAATGAGTACCCACAACATAGGATTTAGTGAAGAATAATAATTAATATTTTGAAGTTTGAAATCAAAATCACTCCCTCTAACAGGAGCTCTGTATTCATATCTGTAAATATTGCTAGCAAAATAACATGCTACTGTCAGAAACAAATCTTCAGCAGACAACTATGAAAATATCCTTGTAAACTATGTATTATTAACCCTTTACCAAACAATCCCTCTTTTTACAACCCTGAGATAGAAGCCTTTTTAAAGCATTGTGGGAAATGGACAAAATGCTGTTCACCAGCATTTTCTCCTTTTCCCACAAAGTTTTTTACCTTGCTAGACACAAATTTCAATTTTTGAGTTGTGTTCATTTTTTCGTCTGCAAGTGCTTTTAATTTCAACCAGCCTAAAATTTTGTTGTTTGGGAAAGGGTTAACATGAACTGAAGTTTCCATTCATGTAAACAGGTGAAAACATTGCACCAAAAGAAGAAATTACTTGTTACAAGCAATCCTTTAGTCACAATGTTTTAAAAAATATCTGCAACAATGAGAAAAGAAGGTTATTGATAAGAGGTAACAGAATTAAACGTAAGTGTTGATAATCTTTGATTGAATACTTCCACACTAACTGACTTCCTCATACACTTCTTCCTGTTCTGGTCTGTCTCCCTCCTCTTGCACTGCACTGGTTGTCGTACCATCTTCATCTGCAGCATTGGGCACCCACAGGCCCGACTCTACACACCTCTTCATGTGATATTCAGCTTCCTCTTTTGGCATTTCTAGGACCACTTTTTGTAACAAAGCAATGTCTTTCTTGTCAAAGCACTCTTTCATACTCTGTGACATTAAAATATTGAATATAGCATTGAGACATTGACAGATACCAACTTGAATGCAAGTTAGTGACATTAATCCTTCACCAGACAACAAAATTTTAGCTTTGTCCAAATTGAAAGCAATGTGACCAAAAAAAATGAAATTTGTTATAGGAATGGCAGAAAACATTCCAACAATTTTTCAACACACTTTTTTCTAAGGGTCGTGAAAAGGTGGGATTGTGTGGTAAATATTATATTAATAAGCTACTGTGATCAATATTACAAATATTACATTTTATGCTACTTTAAATATCATTTTAGTTATACCACTATCATAGCTTGCTTATTCATAAATATATATCATTCCTTTCAAATCCTAGACTCTTTGTCACATGATAATAGTTTAGACTGGTTTTGAAAGAGTTTTAAAAAAACAAAGCTTTATACACTTCACATTTTCACTATAACTACAGACCAATATTTTAGAATGGTCCTAACTGAACATATTTTATAGACAACAAATTGAATGTGGCTCAACTAATTGAACTTTTATTTGAAAAGGTATAAAACATTGGGGGACATGGTGAAAATGCTGGTGACCAGTGTTTTCTTCTTTTCCCAAAATATTTTTCAAAGGCAATTTTCCCAGGTCATTCAACCCAGGAATTCTGTGGAAATGGGTTATTCATATTTTCAGCAGAAAACTTACAAGCAAACCATCTTTGCCAGATACAGAAAATCAGCATGAATGAAGACTAACTATGAGGATAAAAAAAAAAAAAACATTGTAGCAGCAGGAGAAAAAACCACAATGTTTTTCAAAAGCCATCTGTTAACCCTTTCCTAAACAACAAACTTTTGGACTAAACCAAATCAGAAGCATTTGCAGACGACAATTTAACTCTTGCTGCAAAGATGATTTCTGTCTATGATAGGGTAGAAAACATTGTGGGAAAGGGAGAAAATGCTGGTTATCAGCATTTTCTCCTTTTCCCACAATGTTTTCAAAAGGCTACTATTCCAGACCCTAAAAACCAGGGATTGTTTGGGAAAGGGTTAAAACATTACAAAAAAATCTGCAGACAGGAAATAAGTTGACTTACTTCAGGTAAACTTTCAAATACTTCAACTGGATCTAACCCTCCAGGCCCAAGTCTTTTCTTTCTTTCCTCCTATCAGACAAAAAAAAAAAAATGTATAAGAATAAAGCAAGTTGAACACAAAAATCATACAATTTTTATCAATAATTAAGTTATCTCCATTGGATACAAAAATTTAACGGTACTGAATGCAACGCCATTCATATTTATCAGCTGAGTTAACTCTTTACCAAACAACCAAATTTTGGCCTGGCCTAAATTGAAAGCATTTGCAGATGACAAAATAAATGTGACTTGATAATTGAAACTTGTTCTGAAGGGAAGAAAACAATTGTGGGGAAAGAAGAAATTGCTGGTTTCCAGCATTTCATTCTGTTCCCACAATGTTTTCAAAAATTTTTTTTCTCAGGGTCAATAAAAGTCAGGATTGAGTTAATTCATTGGGCTTTAAAGGGTTCAAGAATAAAGTCTAAAGTGACAGAAAACTATCATCACCTCTTCATACTCCTTCATGGCCTCCTCTATCTTGACTTTGGCTCTGGCCCTGATTCTCTCTTTAAAGCCATCTAGCTCATCATTAAAGGCATCTCTGTATTCCTTTTGTGCCATCTTAATTCTGCAGGAATAAAAGTAGATAAAAATTGCAATATAGCAAATAATTCCTTCTCTCAAAACAGATATCTTTGTAAAAAGAGTCTATGCAAAAGCCATTTTGATTGCCATTTTAAGTCTAAGACTTGGCTCATCAAGCATTAAAAATGTCTGAGCCATGCCCCATGAAAAAGAAGTTAACCCTATATCACACAACACCGACTTTTAAAGACCCTATTAAAGAAGCCTTCTGAAAACATTGTGGGTAAAAGGAGAAAATGATGGTAACCAACATTTTCTCCTTTTCCTAGAATGTTTTCTTCCCTTCCTAAAACAGTTTCAGATTTTTAGGCATGTTTATTTTGTCATCTGCAAGTGGTCTCAATTTGTGCGAGTCTAAAATTTTGTCATTCGGTAAAGAGTTAAAGGCATTTGCAAACTGTATCCCCACAAGGGCTGCACAGGCTGACAGGTGTCAAAACTTGTTGCCTTCATAAATTTATGCATGTCAAGAAACCAGTCTACCTCTGTTTGACAAAACTGACGGATCCATTACTGCGTGATGACTAGCATCATGTAAAGGATCATTAAGATGCATTAAATCCCCTTTCTTCAGAGTATGGCTTATCTCTAAATGATCAACAAGGGCCCGTATTCACCAACCATTCTTAAGAACATTCTTTGCCTTATTCTCAAGAGTTTTCTCAATTTGGCTTGCAACACGCGAAAAGGGGCATTCGGACATCTGCGTAAAGTGTCGTCTCGGAACAGCCTGTGCAGTCTGCGCAGGCTGATCCAAGACGGCACTTTACGACTACATTTGATTTTGTGCTACAGAAGACATGGGCAAAACAGAAAGCTACATAAAAAAGGAAGGCTTCGTATCGGATTAGCCTTGACGGATTGCACAGCCTGATCCGAGACGACACTTGACGCAAATGTCCGAATGCCCCTTTTCGCGTGTTGCAAGCCATTTGTAAGTAACACAACTTCTGATTGGCTAAACCGTTTGGTTTGGCCACTTACAGAATGGTTTAGCTAATCAGAAGTTGTGTTACTTACAAATTTAGAAAACCTTCAAGTATAAGAATATTGTCAATGATAGTAGGTGAATACCAGACCTGGTATTTTGTTACTGATGATAATGGCAGCTTGAATTTTCCAAAATAGCAAAATTCTGGACTAGATCAAACTGAAAGCAATTGTTGCAGACAACGAATTCTAAATGCATCTCAAAAAATAACAAGAGCCATCAGAGACGGGTTATGCTCCCCGAACAAGTGCTTGTCATAAAATATAAGAAATTGATATAAATTCACTTTTTTTATCCTAGAAGAACCTGTTCATACCCCCCCCCCCAAAATTTGAAGTGAAAAGGCAATTACTATCTTAGAGATAGCCAACACAAAATTGTAGAGGACAATAAGCCCCCTTTAAGCCCCCTTTTTCCATGAGACAATATTGGATCATTGCAATAAATACAACGGGTGTGTGGTTTGTGGCATTTTTTAATAATAATTCAAAATTAAAAATTTCATAAAATTTTGAGCAGTCATGTATTAAATATTACATAAAACAATTTTTTACATGAAGCCCCCTTTTTCCGAGACGCAGCCTGAAATTGAGAAAAAGGAAGAGAGGTACCTGGGCAACGTTCCAAAAAGTTCAGATTTGAAATTTCACAAAGTTTTGAGCACTGATAAAGGAGAACCTAGTGAAAAACAATTTTTTCCATGAAGTCCCCTTTTTCCGTGATGCAGCCTCAATTTGAGAAACCAGGAAAGACGAATTTGTGCATTAATAATTCATAGATTGCAAAAACAAAGGGCACATGTTGAAACTTGCAAAACAAGATATAACAATGAAATGTTGACAAAACTGAACAAGAAATTAGTAAAAATTGCAATTTTGCATTAGGGCCCCTTTTTCTTTTTAGAAGAAACCCCCTTTTTCCATGACAGAGGGTCAAATTGAAAAACACATAGATAAAGAAACAAGAGCACATAGTGAAACTTTGAAAAAACCATATAACCATGAAGTTTAATGAAATTTTGACCAAAACTGGATGAAATATTAGTAAAAACTGGACTTTTTGCAAGAAGCTCCCTTTTTCCATGATAGAAGGTCAACTTAAAAAATGCCCAGATTAAAAATAGCAAGCTAAAACTTTCCATAAACAATATAACCATGAAGTTTCATGATATTCTGACAAAAACTGAATGAGATATTGGTAAAAATTGCAATTTTGCATTAAGCCCCTTTTTTCCATGACACGGGGTCAAATTGAAAATCCGGGAAAAGTATATCGGCACCTTACCCTAAGGAGTTCATATATGAAGTTTTATCCAATTTGGTCCAAGGGTTGTGGAGAAATCGCTTCGGACAGACGGACTGACATATGGACGGAAGGACAGACGGACGGACGGACAGACGGATGGACAGACGAAGCGGCGACTATATGCTCGCCCTTTGGGGAGCATAATAATTTTCTACGTTTGGTAGCCTAGAAAATGTCAGAAAAGAAAATGCTGGTTACTAGTATTTTCTTCTTTTCCTACAATGTTTTCAAAGGCTCTCTTCTTCAAGGCAAAGGGTTGATTTAACTTTTTACCACACAATCCCGACTTTTAATGACACTGAGAAAGAAAGCCTTTAAAAACATTGTGGGAACAGAAGAAAATGATGGTAAACAGCATTTTCTCTTTTTCCCATTATGTTTTCTACCCTATCCCATTCAAACTTCAATTTTTTATTCACATTTAAATTTGTCGTCTGCAACTGCTTTCAATTTGAACTAGTCCAAAATTTTGTCATGTGTTACAGGATTAAGTCAACAAAGTAATCATTCCATTAAATAAATAAATCTTGTTACAGACCTAGAAAAGAATGGACGGACACATTGTCTAGGATCTGTATCCAGCTGTTTGGCCAGTTCCAGGATGAACTGCATGACAATTGTCTGATGAGCCACATGGGCCATCAAATCATGTTTCTGAAAGAAATAAATAGATAAACTAGTAAACTTAAAACTAAGACTTTTTCTCTGAGTGGCAGAGAAGTTTTGAAAAACATTCTTAAAGATGCCTGTCTTCAGCCGGTGAACAGAAATGTTAAATTTCAAAAAATTTAGAATGGTACAGAAATCAGCCCTTTGTGTTCACAAGGACAAATTACTGACATATATGGTGTACCTGAAAAGAGGAAACACAGAGGTATGTGTTAGTAACAGAACATTGGTCAGAAGAGAACTGGCGGACTATTGAAGCTGTAAACAATGGTGGTGCGACACGGAAATTTATTGCTGGTTTCCGCCTAGAGTCTGATATGGTGTAACTTGCATATAGGCCGTGACCTCCGTCAGAAAACAAGGCTGCAACAGTAAAGCCTACATTTTCCTTTGTTTTCCTCAAAATATGCAGGGCAAAGGTCAAATATCGTCACATGACAGAATGCATGATCATTATAATTATGAATCTACCCGAGTGTATAACGGATATCGAAAATCTTCTATTCAAAAACCGAAAACAATGAGTCTGTTCACATGGAAGTAGCAACTAAGCGGAATAAATTTTTTATCGACCATAACCTAAACAACCGTGCAACTGTCAAGCGCAATATTTGGCATAAAGATATGAGAATGAATTATCTCCCATTTCATCTCGGTGTTTGTACATTTACCTTGCTCAAAACCAGGCTTTTACATATTTTTTGCACAAAAGTAAATGAATTTTTGTTAGAGTAGTATATATTTTGAAAAAAACTTCATGTGGACTGTTTCAAACATTGTGAAAAAAGGAAACAAAAAGTTTCTTTTCTTTCAATGATTTTTACTCTTTCAGAAAATAAATTCAGCTTTTTTATTCACAACAGTATGATAGAGTAGATATCATCATATTCACTAAATATTCAAACTGTCCTCTGAAAATACTTTCAATTTTGACCAGTGTAAAATTTTGTCAATCAATAATGAGTTACACACGCACCTCTTCCATTTCAAGATCTAGGCACCAAAGGACCAAGTTGTTGGCTGTTTCCTCACACACAAGGTCAACATTTTGTGTGAGAAATTCCTGACTATCTTCGTATTTCCTAATCATGCCAAACTTCTTCACTTTGTCTTTGTGCTTCTTGTTAAACTCTTCCTGTAAAGTATACAGACATACAGATCAGGGCCCCATTTTACTATGGTAAGTATGAACAAAATTTGTGCAAGTTTAGCTTAACCCTTCACCAAACAATCCCTGGTTTTTACGACTCTGAGATGGAGCCCATTTGAAAACATTGTGGGAAAAGGAGAAAATGCTGGTAACCAGCATTTTCTCCTTTTCCCACAATGTTTTCTACCTGGCTGGAAACCAGTTTAAATGTTCGAGTTATGTTTATTTGATCATGTCCAAGCGCTTCCAGTTTGGACCAGTCTAAAACTTTGTTGCTTGGAAATGGGTTAACTAAAGTATAGTGGCATTGATCTGCTACGAGATGCAAGATAACTACATGTATCATGATTATTTCAGAAACAATGAAACAAAGTTTCCTGGAAATTTTATCTTGTCATAATTATAATCTAGAAAAAATTTCCAGGAAAGTTTGATAGTTACCTGCCCCTGTCGAATGGGCTCCCCTTTTAATAGTAAAGAACTTGTCCAAGTTTGAAGCAAATATCATCAATAATAATGTCTTTATTAACCATTTACAAAATAATCCCTGGTTTTTACAACTCTGAGATAGAAGGCTTTTGAAAACATTGTGTGAGCATTTTCTCCTTTTCCCAAAATGTTTTCTACTCTGCTGGAAACAATTCTTAATTTTTGAGTGGCATTTATTTTGTTGTCTGCAAGTGCTTTCAATTAGGACCAGTCTAAAATTTAGCCGTTTGGTAGAGAGTTAATAACTGAGATATAATAACATGTCAAACTTTTTACAGAGGATGACAGCGACAAAAATGACAATGATGACAGGGCTATGACAACAACACAGAGTTGTCTTCAAAAATAAGCTTTACTCTTTACTAAAAACAAAATTTTAGACAGGTCCAAATTGAAAGCATTTGCAGACAACAAAATTTATGGGACTTGAAATTTTGTCTGGAAAGGCAGAAAAACACTGTAGGAAAAGAGAAGATACTTGTTACCTGCATTTTCTCCTTTGCCCACAATGTTTTCAAAAGGCTTCTTTTTCAGGGTCATTAAAAGACAGGATTGTGTGGTAAAGGGTTAAAATAGTTAACTCTTTACCAAACGACATAATTTATACTGGTCCAAATTGAAAGCATTTGCAGATGACAAAATAAATGCGACTAAAAAATTGAAATTTTGTCTGGAAAGGCAGAAACACAGTGGGAAAAGGAGAAAATGCTGGTTTCTCCTTTTTCTACAATGTTTTCAAAAGGATTCTTTAACTCTTTACCACATGAGAAAATTTTAGACTGGTCCAAATTGAAAGCATTTACAGACGACAAAAAAAAGGTGACTGAAAAATAGAAATTTGTTCTGGGAAGGGCAGAAAACACTGTTGGACAAGGAGAAAATGCTGGTTACCAGCATTTTCTCCTTTTCCCACAGTGTTTTCAAAAGTCTTCTGTCTCAGGGGTGTCAAAAGTAGGGATTGTGTGGTAATGGGTTAAGACATAAAGTAACCCATGAAAACACAAGAATAAAATTGGTAAAGAGTTAAACTAAGGGTACATAGTTCACAACAGCTTCAGTCTACTCTAATTGAAGCAAACAAGGTTCAGTTTCAAAATGACTCTGTTCTGATTTAATTTGTTCAAAATATGAAAAAAAAAACCCCCAACATATAACCACGGGAAATGGTACATGTATTTCAAATGTTACACAAAAAAGTATTATGGTACTTTCTTATACAGTTTTTCTGAAATATTTCTCATGCTAAAATAATTAAAACAGACTTATACAAGCACAGTTATTACCTGTTTTTTGGCTTTCTCTTCTTCAGTCAACTCCTTTTTCTCTGTTTTGGAGACTTTGTTGATAATCTAAAATAAAATCATATTCAAATAAAAAAAAATGAATCAAACTTTAGTTACTTAGCACAAGCAATGTTCTCTGATCTGTTTGAGTTTGTATGTCTTAACTCATTACCACACGAGAAAATTTTGGACTGGTCCAAATTGAAAGCATTTGCAGACGACAAAATAAAGGTGACTGAAAAATAGAAATTTGTTCTGGGAAGGGTAGAAAACACTGGGGGAAAAGGAGAAAATGCTGGTTACCAGCATTTTCTCCTTTTCCCACAGTGTTTTCAAAAGGCTTCTTTCTCAGGGGCGTCAAAAGTAGGGATTGAGCGGTAATGGGTTAACTTTATCCTAGAAATGACCAAGACTCATGTTGCCGTTGTTGCGGATCAAGAAAAGACATCATAAGGTATGCCTACAGATAAAAGATCTACAATGTCAAACAGAGTGTAATGTAAATTTTTGCACAGTGGAAATTTTTGCGATTTTGGAAAATTAACAAGCCCATCTTTCCATGACCATTGGGGAAAAAACTTTTGAAAAATTTGTAGAAAATGCACCAGCATCTTCTTCTTTTCCTACATTGTGTTCTGCCCTATGCAAGACAAATTTTATGTTATGAGTAAGATTTAACTTGTCATCTGCAAATACTTTAGATTTTGGATAAGTCTTAAATTTTGATCAGAAAGTAAATGTCTTTAAATATGCTTACATTTGGCATGAAACCTTCCAAACTCTTTACCAAACAACCCCAGGTTTTCAAGACCCTATAGAAGAGGCTTTTTGAAAACATTGTGGGAAAAGAAGCATTTTCTCCTTTCCACAGTGTTTTCTACCCTATCAAAGCAAGACTGCACCATTAGAACCACCTTGAAATTGTTGTCTGCAATTGCTTTAAATTTTGAAAATGCTACATTTAGTCATGTGGTGAAGGGTTAAACCTGTACGATACAAATAAGATCTTTAATCTCTTGCAGAGGAAATCTTTTGAAAACCCAACCAAAAAGTAACTGCTTGTTGCAAGCAACCCTTCATTTTCTCACAATATTTTTGTAATGTAGATAAAAAACAATCTTTTTTTTGTAAATGTTATTCGAAAGTTAAAAAATAGCCTGTACAATTATTTTGGGATATCTACTGAAACGGTACTCACAGTCTTGGATTTACCGTCTTTACAGATAGTATCAATGTTTAAAGGTGTCAGCTGAAATAGAAATTGAAATACATGTATTACATATACTATTACTATTTCTTTCGCTAATGGTTCATTCAAGTCTTTAACTCAGACAACAAAATAAAAGTGACTGAAAATTTGATATTTGTTTAGTGAAGGGTAGAAAACATTGTGAGAAAAGGAGAAAATGATGGTTACCAGCATTTTCTCCTTTTCCCACAATGTTTTCTAAAGGCTTCTTTCTCAGGGTCGTCAAAAGTATGGATTGTGTGGTAATGGGTTAAATAAGGAATGTACTAGTTCTTAACTCTTTACAAAATGACAAAAGTTTGAACTGATCCAAACTGAAAGCACTTGCAGAGGACAAAATAAACGTAACTCAACCACTGAAATTTGTTTCCAGCAGGGTAGTAAAGATTGTGGGAAAAAGAGAAACGGCTGGTTACCAGCATTTTCTCCTTTCCCAACAATGTTTTAAAAGGCTTCTATCCCCCAGTTGCAAAAACCAGGGTTTGTTTTGTAAAGGGTTAAATTATGAAAATGTACAGATTTCCATTAGTTAGACAAACTCAATTGACAGGAGTGCATTTCTGTAATGATAATTAGTTCCAAACATGCAATTACTTGATTTTAAATCTCATGTGGTTGCGAGGTAAAGCATTGGCCTCATACCCACAAGGTTCCAAGTTCAATACAGGGAGGAAGTGTCAACTCTGGGACTGTTCATTACCCCACACACTCAGTGCTAGTATTGATGTAGATCCAAGAAGAAGAATCAAGAGAGATTAGTATGAGCTGCAAGAAATTCTTTCTCAGTCAATATCAAATAAATGAGCCACGCTTGATGAAAAGGGGGCTTAACCCTTTACTCCATAGATACTCATTTCTATGCACTGCTTGTAGGAGCCTTTGGAAAACATTGTGGCAAAAGGTGAAATTGCTGGTGACGACAATTTCACCTTTTCTCACAATGTTTTCTATGCTATCAAAAAGTGTCATACACACATAAGAAACGGCTTCATCCTTGCTGTTATATAGGGTAAATTAAAGATAACATAGAAATGCCTTATGAGGTAAATGGTTAATGCATCCATGAAAAGTATTGACTCGTGTCAGCCTGCACCTTCCACACAGGCTGACCTGGGCCGAAACTTTCCACTTTTAGTCAGATTTCTGTATTTCCAAGGTCTGGAATACCTCATGATTAAACCAGATGTTGAAAAATGTGGCTAACTTGGATCAATGATTATGTGATAGCTTGCCTGGTATCGTCCATCTTGATGATGCATTTCGTCCCCTTTAGTCAGAGCATGGCTCATATATGAAACCATTGTGGGAAAAGCATTTTCTACCCTTCCAATGACAAATTACAATTTTTCCACCACCTTTATTTTGTCCTCTGCAAATGCTTTCAATTTGGACCGGTCTAAAATTTTGTCGTTTGGTAAAGAGTTAAGTCTTTAAGTAGGTCATAAATTATCCTGTACAGTAAATTACACCAAAAAATAGAGCATACCCTTTCCTTTCTTTTCAGCTCCTCTTCTTTCTTTTTAAATTCTTGTTCTTGTTTTTCCAAATTCTCCAGTTCAGCTTTCACTTTGTCAAGCTGGTCAAGAGCACTCTGAAAGTTAAGTTATATGCATTTATTTGTCAGATAGAGACAGTTCACATGAGAACCCACAACTATTCTATTTTTATCAAAGATGAAATGCTACGAGCCATTTGATTTGATGCAGTTAGAGCTAGCTGCAACCGATGAAAATGTGTATCTGGTGATTGTCGAAATCAAGCTCAATCCCCCAAGGGTAGAGTAGCGTAGTGGATCGTAACCCTTGGCTTGCGAAGATGATTTTCTCCAGCTAGTCCAAATAATTTTACATTAAGAATATCTTGGCTTGGGTATATATCTACCTACAAGAGCACCGCATGCAGGCGCAAATGCTCAGCTACATTTGCTTGATTTTCAGTGAAAATTGTAAGTAAAAAAGGGCACATAACTGGATCAAAATATCATGATGGTTATCTGTCCTTGTTGTATGGGTGCCCCTTTTGATAGCAAACAAATTATCCAAGCTTGAAGTAAATATCTTGGGCAATAACAGAGATATTACAAAATGTCAGTTTTTGCATAACAATGTAGACAACCACGCTACTGCAACACCTCAAAGCTTTCTATAAAAACAGCTGGGTTAAAAATGTTCATAAAAATGGTTGGTATATATGGCCCCAGACCTCACAGTCTGATCTTTGATTTACACTGTCTTGTCTAAATTGAAAGTATTTCCAGATGGTGAATGAAATACTGCTAAAATGAATGGTGCTTTCACTGATGAAAGGTTAGAAAATATTACGTGAAAAAGAGAAAATGCTGGTTCAAAATCTATCTACTCAGAGCCGATAAAACTCTGGAAGTCACATACGGTGTAAAGAGTTCCTAATTTTTCTAATATCCAGGAAAAATATACACTGGTCACTCTGAAATAGTTATAAGTCAAATCCTTAGATTCCAAGACCAAGAAACTGACAGACTGAGATTTAAAGTTTCAGCCAGCCTTTCAGATGGCTAGTTTTTGGTAGAGCAAAGTACTTGTAAACACCAAGTCTTGGGTTACTTGAGGGTCTGTGTTCAAGCCCCACAGCTAGCCATCTAAAATTACTAAGTCTCTCAGATGAGACCTGACACCCAGGTGATGTGAGGGACCCCTGACCATATGCACAATTTGGCAACAATAACTAGAGCTACCACTGAATGTGACTTAATATCCCTGACAGAAAAAAAAGTGTCAAGTTCAAGGGGAGATAACTCCTAAAGCAGGAAGAGTTGACACTTGAAAATTGTGTCTTGCAAATCTTCAATATATGATTAGTATATGTGCAAAGTTTCAATACAATTGAAAGAAAACTGTAGGACGAATTTGCGACACAAAATTACTACTATTTTGGAAACCAATCAATCAATCTTGAAATGTTTTACCAACATGAACTTTAGATGAATCAATAACAGGACTTACAATTGACTGAAACAAGAAAAGCTTACCTTATCTTCTGCATCCTTCAGTTTCTGTCGGATACTTGTCATTTTCTGCTGGTGACTAAAATTTTAAAATATTGACAAATTAACCCAATATCACACAATCTCAGGTCTACTTGATCCTGACAGGAAAGGATTTTGAAAATCAATGTGGGGAAAGAAGAAAATGCTCGTTACCAGCATTTTCTTCTTCTCCCTTAATGTTTTTGTATCCTTTGAAAAAACAAATTCTATGTTTTGAGTAACATTCAGTTTGTGGCCTGCAAACCATGTCAAATTAGTTGGCAGTAAAATTTTGTTGTTTGGTGGATCTAAAGGATAAATAAAACTTTAACTTTATCAACAACTTTCATTTTTCTGACAATCCCATGTTGTATGATAAAATGTATAACTTTAGTTTAATTTGACATTTCACAGTATAGTGCTGGTATGTAATGGGATTCAATCATTTCCATTTTAACAGACTGACAAAGACGCAAAAACAGCTGATTTCTATATAGGTCATGTGACTGGTTAGGCTTCCTAAAAATAGACTGGTGTGGAATAAAACCCCTGAACTATAATGCAGTTACACTTTCTTTATCACTTTCTTTTTAGAATGAACATGTAAAAAAAAATGTGTTGTTATCATCTCATTTCTGTATATCAAATGACCAAAGGACTAAATCTTTAGTAAACTCTGCTGTAAGTTTTGAAACATTATTTTATTCCATTACCAAACAATCCCTACTTTTGACGACCCTGAGAAAGAAGCCTCCTGAAAACATTGTGGGAAAAGGAGAAAATGCTGGTAACCGGATTTTCTCCTTTTCCCACAATGTTTTCTACTATTAACAAAACAAATTTCAAGTTTTCAGTCACTTTTATTTTGTCATCTGCAAATGCCTTCAATTTGTACCAGTCTAAAATTTTCTTGTGGTAAAGAGTTAAACAGCTAAAGAAATAACAGGTTGTCACAACCACGTTGTTTCTTTACCACCACTGCTTTCTGATCTCCTATAAGATACAAACATTATCTACACAGGAACCATTCTCTGTGAAAAGGGAGCTTAATGTATCTGCAAAAAGTATCAACCCAGATCAGCCTGTACAGGCTGACCGAGACTTTTTGCTATTGGTCATTTTCCTCTGTGTACAATGACCCATCTACCTCATGAATAAGTTGGTCATTCACCCTTTTCCAAACAATCCCTGCTTTATATGATCCTGATGTATAAGCCTTTTAAAAACATTTTGGGAAAAGGAAATTCCGAAAAAATGCTGCTCTACAGCATTTTCTCCTTTTCCCCACACAATGTTTTCTACCCTGCTGGAAACAAATTTCAATTTTTGAGTTATGCTTATTTTGTTGTCTGCAAGTGTGATCAGTTTGGACCAGTCCAAAATTTTGTTATTTGGTAAAAGGTTCAAAAAAGTTGCTGTTATTGATCCATAGTTGTGTGATGGCTTGCCCTACAAGCAGTGCACATGCCCGTAAAGCGGAATTTTTGGATCAAATTTTCTTGGCAGCAAACAGCGTTGTACAAAGATCTATATGATAATAGGTTCACTTTTTTCATTTGCTGACATACTCTTGAAATTCTTTTTGAAAAGATTCCTTCTCTTTCTTGGCCTCCTCCATCCTATCCATCCTTGCTTGATGTCTCCATCTGAATAAACTTGGTGTGTCAATATTGGGATGTGTATCATCTTCATCATCCGATATCTATTGGAAAAAAAGGAAGGAGAAAGACAAAACATGTTGCATGTCTTGCAATTAATTACATGAATCATGTTTGTAAAATTATGGTACATGTAGAAATAGAGTTTCTTGCAAAAAGGGATTTCTCATTCACGTTGCTCATGCTATAATGCCATCTTCGCGAGCCTAGGTAACAATCACTACAAGTAGCGCAGTGGATCATTACCCTTGGCTTGCAAAGATGTTATAATGCTTACACCTACATTCAAATACTTAATCTTAACTCATTACAAAATGACAAAAATTTGTGCTGGTCAAAATTGAAAGCATTTGCAGACTACAAAATGAATGTGACTCAAAAATTGAAACTTGACTTCGGAAAAGTTGAAAACATTGTGGGAAAAGGAGAAAATGCTGGTTACCAGCATTTTCTCCTTTTCCCAAAATGTTTTCAGAAGGCTTCTTCCTCAGGATCTTTAAGACCGAAGATTGTTTGGTGAAGGGTCAATCCTCTGGATTATCCATATTCTATTAGAGATTTTAAAAATGTTGATGTGAAACAAAGATTGATTGCTTTTTCAAAAATTCAGAGCTGATTAAATCGACAGCAATTGCATACCACCAAGATATTGAGGCTCAAAATGATGGAATTCCCTATTGAATGGAGAGAAAACATTGTACGAAAAGAAGAAAATGATGGTAATAAGAATTTTCTCATTTTCCTCAATGATTTTTGATGCATTCTCCTTCAGTGTCATTAAAACATAGGATTATGTTCTACAGACTTTAACCCTTTCACTGATAAATGACGTCCATTTTCTCAGAGGCTGAAAATACATTTCCTCTGGAAGATCTACATGTTCTATGCAGTCTGATCTTGATCGAAACTGTCCACAAATATCTTCTGCTGTTGTCTTTGGCATGGAAACAAAACCAAAATTAATTTTGATTATAAATAGTAAATGAATAGTAACACTTACTTCAAAACTGATTTGAAGGAAACATGGGAAATCTTGAAATTGGGCAAATGATGATTGATTTTATTTCACTGTTTGCAATGTTTGAAGCTTACATCAGTAAAACATACAGAGCAAGTAGCTTAATTTTAACTTGTGTCCCTAAAGTCAAAATGATTCCAAACTTTTGATCTGCAGTTTGTGGAGGGGTACCGAAGACTTATTTTTCCATCACTTTCATGATTTTTGTAAGCAATGGATATCAGTCAAATTGATTGAAAACTGCACAAAATCACTTTCTGGAAGTTGGAAAGGTATGGTAAAACTCACTTCTGTATCAGATGAAAATACAAAAAATATATCAAGATCGAATGAAGATGTCATGAACATGGTGAACCGTTGCTCTACTTACAGAGTAAACTGCTTGGATGTTTTGGTAGCAAAGCTGTTATTTAGCATTTATGTACTATTAGGTTTTTCACGCTTATTACACTGCTATTCACACACTTTCATGAATATGTTTCACCTGCCATGCTGTACTTCTTTATATCCTTTTTTTCCCCCAATTTCAATCATGATTGGGGAAATGAGTTTTCTATGCTCTCTTAAGCATATACCAGTCGTATCTCCTGTCAATCAATGTCATTCAATCCTTAAGTTATGTAGAAATGTTGAAAATTTTTCTCTAACATAAACATTTGACTTTAATAAAGCCATGTATTTGGGTGTTAAAAGCTATAAAGCATGAAAACTATAATTGCCTTATTACCAAAACATCCAACTGATATACTTCTAATCTTACGAACTCGTCTGTTACCTACCTTCAGTCTGAAGGTGTCTGCTCCGATGCTATTTTTGTGACTGGTCTTCGCTAACACCTTCATATCAGCCCATTTTATTAGTTGTCATTGGAAATTCTGTCGCATACAGCCATTCGAAAAGATGCGGGTAAAATCGTACTTTTTCCATAAGCGTTTAATGAATGGCTGATATGAAGGTGTTAGCGAAGACCATTCACAAAAATAGCATCGAAGCAGACACCTTCAGACTGAAGGTATCTGTTACCAAAACATCCTTAGTTCTTCCAAAGCTACAGATTGTTCCCTTTATTTTTTAAAAAATCTTTTTGGTTTTCCTTGTACCGTCATCTTAAGTAGTTCTCATGACGTTCAAAAAATCAAATATTTGTACCCTGTATCAAAGAATAATGCATAGCGTTTTTGAAATCAAGTTTAGTAATGCGATGTAAAAAAGAACGTTCTAGAAACATTCATTTTTCTATTACAATAATTGTAGTGACGGTACAACAAAAAAATAATAATTGGTATCAACTTTTAGTGTTAAAGGAAACAACTAAGTAAATATATAGTTGTAAGAAAAGAAAAAGGCATACCTCGATATGGTCCCACTTGCTGTAATTTATTGTTGACATTTTTGGTGGAAAAGAAAACCGGAACCGGAAATAAAAGTTAAAAGATGTTTCGTTCCGCAAATATTCGCCCCGTACATTTCCCCTAGATGTTTCGCCCCTATTTTTCAACCTTGGTTGATTCGCCCCCACCCCCTATCCCCCCCCACCATTTCCCTCTAATCTTTTGTATATGAATTGAAAAGATTTAGATAGCACTGTGCCTTTAATGGATATATCATTCATAGGTAGAACAAGTTGGGAAAATAAAAAATGATGTTTGTAACCAGGATTTTCTCATTTCTCTGTAAATGATTTCAGCAGCAGCACCCATTGAAGGCGTTCTTTGCCTGTTAAAGGAGTTTTCTTTCTTTTTATGAATGTCTATATACCCCCTCCCTCCCTTTTTATGAATGTCTATATACCCCCTCCCTCCCTAATTTGGTGGTTGTTCGGTAGACCAATTTTCCTTTCATAAACATTACCTAATTTAATTTTTCTTGCTGCATAGAAATTTAAGTATCTGTCTCATTATTTTTTAATGATATCCATGCCAATTTATTTATTTAAGGTCATAACTAAAGCTGATAATAATCCTTAGAGTCTCTGACAGGACAATGTCATACTGACATTTTATTGTGTCCTGGATTTTTGCTTTTTTTGCATATCCATTTTTTTAAAAGTCAGTTGAGTTTTTAATGATTGTTTTTTTTTTCGTGTGGTTAAACATTAATTTGTCAGTGAAGGTAGCTGACAAATTTAAACCTGTTTTTTTTTTTCAAATCTAGCTAAGCGGATAAACGTCATTATCATGCACGTTTTTCATTTACTGGATGTCGACTGGATTAGCTATGATAGATAGTGGCGGTCTCCGGTTAAAACGTCCCATAGTCAAAACGTCTCATCTTTGTTTAAAACGTCCTCATTTCCATTCCAAGTTGGTTAAAACGTCCCCCTAAAATGTCCCCTTTACACGTCCCCTTAAATCTGATAAAAGTTACGGTATTAATTTAATCTTGTTTGATTATATTTCAGAAAATGTTTACATTTGAAGTTGAACATTATGATGAGGTCATTTATTGTTACAGGTCGTTGAATTTTAACCCATTTTCTGCCGAACTAATAGTTTTAAGAGGTAAAACATTAATTTTCGACAAATCTTATGACATTCAGCTTAATTAATATGACTTAAATCTATATTCAATATCATAGCTGTGTACTTCAATACCAGACTACTCTTATGTCCAAGGATCCTTTTTAAGCTCGACCATCCGTCGTCAACAATTCTTTAAATATCAACTTCACCGAAACCGCTGTGCCAATTTGGACCAAACTTGGCTAGAATGTTACTTAGGATGTCCTCTTTAAAATTTGTTCACAGGATTTGATTCCGTCAAAAACTCTGGTTGCCATGGCAACCAAATGGAATTTTCTAAGAAATTCTTTAAAAATCTTCTTCTCTGAAACCGCTGGCCATATTTTAAAATAATTTCACAGAGATGTTCCTTGTGTGACCCTTCTCAAAAATTGTTCGCGAAATATTGATCTGTCAAGAAACATGGCTGTGGTGAATGGAGGCTACTTGCACTAAACAGAAATGAAGAAATTCTGAAAAATTCTTCTTCTCTGAAACCGCCGGTCAGATTTTCAAATAATTTCACAGAAGTGTTCTTTTGGTGACCCTTTTCAAAATTTGATTGCCAAATTTTGATCTGTCAATAAACATGGCTCTGGTGAATGGGGGCTACTTGCACTGGATACAGAAATGAAGAAATTCTTCAAAATTCTTCTTCTCTCGGACAGCCGGTCAGATTTTGAAATAATTTCACAAAGGTGTTCCTTAGGTGACCCTTTTTAAAAACTGCTCGTGAAATTTTGATTTGTCAAGAAACAAGGCTCTGGTGAATGGGGGCTACTTGCACGATACAGAAATGAAGAAATTCTGAAAAATTCTTCTTCTCTGAAACCGCAGGTCAGATTTTTAAATAATTTCACAGCAATGTTCCTTGGGTGACCCTTTTCTAAAACTGTACGCAAAATATTGATCTGTCAAGAAACATGGCTCTGGTGAACAGGGGCTACTTGCACTACACAGAAATAAAGAAATTCTTAAAATTCTTCTTCTCTCGAACAGCTGGTCAGATTTTGAAATAATTTCACAAAGATGTTCCTTGGGTGACCCTTTTTAAAAACTGTACGTAAAATTTTGATTCGTCCAGAAACATGGCTCTGTTGAATGGGGGCTACTTGCACTATATGAAATCCTTGAAAATCCTTCTTTCCTGAAACTCCTGGTCAGATTTTAAAATAATTTCACAGCAATGTTCTTTTGGTGACCCTTTTCAAAAAATGTTCGCAAAATTTCGATCTGTCAAGAAACATGGCTCTGTTGCATTATATGGACATGAAGAAATTCTTGAAAATTCTTCTCTGAAACGGGTGGTCAGATTTTAAAACAATTTCACAGAAATGTTCCTTGAATGACCCTTTTCAAAAACTGCTCGCGAAATTTTGATAGGTCTAGAAACATGGCTCTGGTGAATGGGGGCTACTTGTACTATACCGAAATTAAGAAACTCCCAAAAAATCCCTTTTTCTGAAACTGCTGGTCAGATTTTGAAATGACTTACAGGTGACCTTTTAAAAATTGCTTGGCAAAATAATTTTTTTGTTTCGAGTGTTTCAATACCTGAAAAAAAAAAGGTTATGATCCTCTAAAAACTCCTACAACATGCAGAAAGCAGCAGAAAACAAGGTAAGTTCATTTGTTTGATTATACATATTAGCTCATCTCTTTTAACCCATGACTACACAATGACGACTTCAAATGACCTTGAAGAAGAAGCCTTTTTAAAAAAGTGAGGGGAAAAGTGAAAATGGTGGTAACCAGCATTTTCTCTTTTTCCCACAAAGTTCTCAATTCTATCAAAGAAAAATTGGTCATTTGAGCCAGATCAAAATTTTTGTCTGGAAATGCTTTCAATTTAGATAGGTCTAGAATTTTGCCATGTGGCAAAGGGTTAAAAACTATATACTAAAGTTTTGTCCTAGCCATGTCACAATCTGCATCATTGTCCAGTAAAAACCTTGACAATTTATATGTGATGACACCTGATTACTGAAGGTATTTAACTCGAGTTCAGGATACTTAATACCCATCTAAAAGGGAGCCATACAAGAAGAACAGGTAACCATCAAAATATTTTTTACACTTAATGCCCCTTTTTCTGCTTTTACTGTTGTTGACAATCAAACATTGTCCATGAATGTGAGCCATTCTCTGTAAAAAGAGGGCTTATCGAGTATCCACAATGCAGTACACCTAGCACTCATCATGATTATAGATACTTAACCCATTACCACACAATCCTTACTTTTGACGTTCCTGAGAAATAAAGCTTTTGAAAATATTGTGGGAAATGGAGAAAATGCTGGTAACCCTTTCCAAATCAAATTTCAATTTTTGACTTACATTTATTTTGTCGTCTGCAAACGCTTTCAATTTGGGCCAGTCCACAATTTTGTCGTTTGGTAATGAGTTAAAAGTCATTTTTTCTTACATTCGACTTGATCTGCATGTATAATGGTCCTTTCACACGCAGCAAATTGACCAATGACAAAAAGTCTACATCATGTCAGCTTGCGCGGACTGTGCACGCTGACATGGGTCATTAATTTTGCAGATGCATTTAGCCCCCTTTTCACAAAGCAAGCCTAATTTCTAATATTTCTAAATTCATAATCTGTTATCTTTTCACCATCTTCACGAACAAAGGTTACGATCACTACGTGGATCTTGCCTCGTTGTCTGCGCATGTCATATTCTTCGAAGATTCGACTGTTTTATATGATGCATCACTAGCCCCGAAAGCGGGCTGACTGTAATATTACGCTCTATAAAGTAGCAATGTAGAAAATAGCTTTTATTCAAACGTTTGAGGAGAAATGAGACCTGCTTTAGCTCCAGATTTCCCTAAACTGCTGATCATAGCTGAGTGAATTGCACGAGCTAGCATTTTATTGAGTAAACGTTTATTTTAGTTTGAAATTCAAAGTAACGGTTGTCGCGTAGGAAAGTGGTTCGGCTCGGTACCCAGGATGCCCAAATTAGATAGATGAGTATTTATAGAATGCGATCTAGCGGGAGATAATGCGAGATTCCTGCAATGCGCCCTCCATTGGATGTTGATTATTACCCTCCTTTACGTCATATTTCTGGAAGCCAATGAACTATCGTTTTACAAACCGCTTACGAATACACATGAAGCGATCATTCGGCATACCTCGAGTGATGTAGGTACGGAATCGGCCGAGATGTGACGAGTAATGAAGCGATAAGCAGACATCCACGTGGGTTTGTTGTACCGAAACTGGTTTTGGTTTCGGTTTCAGGTTTTGTTATGGTTTTGACAAAACCGAAACCAGTTCTGGTTTCATAAAAAAAACCCGAGCAGTTTCACTGCTAAAGATTCAAAATGGTGGCCAGTTTTGCCCTTGTCGGAGAAAGTCCATCAAACGATTTGTTCTACTTAATAAACAACAAAAAAAAAGGGCAAATTCTGGCATCATCCACTAACACTGAAAATGTTTCTGTCATTCAAATGTCATTCAAATAAGGCATACAAGGCCGAGGATTGAAAATTAATTTTGCATAATTATGGGATTCTGAAGTACAGCATTGATGACTTCAAGCAAGTCTTTTGATGAACAGGGCTTTATTTGACCATCAACTTGCAGTGGTTCGTCGGGGCTAACGGTGCCTAGCCTTAGTGATCATGTGTCAGACTTTTTCCTGAAAGCTGAACATTATGTAAATCTGTAAATGCACACTGTCCGCTGTCTGATTTACTGACACTGCAACTCTCGTTTCTGATTTGCTTCAAACAACACACCCTTCAAAACTGCTGAACACCTTGCAATTTATTCATCCGTGATGTAAAATAGAAATTGAGAGAGTGTTTGCATATACCAAGATAATGCTAAAGACAGTAATATTAATGTGACAGTGTTTTATTGTATTTATAAATGAAATTCTGAAAAAAAAAAAACTTTTTCCCAGTCAAAAGAAAACCTGTTTTTCCTATGCATTTTTCTGTTTGCCATTGTGTTGTTAATTTCATCCTTATTGCAGTTTGAAAACAAAACTTGACAGTCAAAGAGCAGGTTTTCATTCTGTGGAATAGTTTGGATCTCTAGACTCGCTCTTTTCAAGGGAAACATTAAGACATTTCCATAGCACTTGCGTCGTCTGCATTGTCTGTGTTGTCGTTCAATGACGTCTGCTGATATTCATATCAAACTCGGATTGGATTTAACTATCAAAATGGAAAGCCATACAGCAAGGACGGGAGTCAAAGAAAGTATTTTTGAAACAATTATAATGCCTTTTTTTACTTAAAAAGTTAAGATATTTCGACACTTTATAATATCTGTGCAGCCGACCATTGACATCTACATGTAGTTCATCCACATATGTCTTTTTTTTTTTTTTTTTTTTTGCGAGAGAGAGAGAGAGAGAGAGAGAGAGAGAGGGGGGGAAAGATTAACTGGAAAGTGAGTGAATAAAAAACCCGATTAACACCGTAACCTTAAAATATTGAATAATGATAATATATACAATTAAAGTGGTCTGAAACCAGTTTTATCAATTTATTTTTTTAGGGGGGGGGGGGGGGGTCACACAGAATGTGGTGAAAATCATTGCAACCTTTATTTAAACTATCACTTGTACTGGTATGGACTTGAACTTCATGAAAGGGATTTGGAAAAATAGTATATGTATCTCTTGTTTGAATTTTTGCAACGTGAGGATACAGCATGTGGTTGCATCCTCTCTCTGCTTCATGGAAAATAAAAAATGGTGCAGCAGTACACAACTTTTCTTTTCCACTTTTTAAATGGACATTTAATAGTTGAATACAATTACAAATTGTTCATGGCCCGTACACTTTCCACCTGCCCTTTGCCATTAGTGATTTCAGCGCTTTGATTTTGTTTAGACTGTGTGACCAAAAGGAATTTGACATTCTATAACCAAAATAAATGATCAAATATGAAAAAAAAAATCTCCACGTGTTTATATTTTATAGGAGAGATTTTCTTTTCATATTTGATAATTTATTTTGGCTGTAGAATGTCAACTTCCTGTGGTGTGACTAATCATACATATATTCGGACAGACGATACTATCGAAACTACCCTATCAGGCAGTTTCGATGGTTTCGCTAACCAATTTCGGTTTCACTCCTAAAAAAGAAGAAAACCGAAACTGGTTTCCTAAACTGGTTTGGAACCGAAACCGGTTTCGCTAGAACAAATACGCCCCATATTTACCTTCTATTCGAAAGGTCGCACGACCTTATTCTATTTTTATCAAAGATGAAATGCTACGGGCGATTTCATTCGTTGCAGTTTGAGCTGGCTGCATCCAATGAAAAAGCGTATCGGGGGAATGTAAAAATCAAGCTCGATCCGCCAAGGGTAGAGTAGCGTAGTGAATCGTCAGCCTTGGCTTGCGAAGATGTCTTTTCACGTCATATCAGGATTTAGAGCTGGGAGAGCTCTTTAACTCTTTACCACACAATGCCGACTTTTAACGTATGCTGATTGAAAACATTGTAGGAAAAAGAGAAAAATCAGGTAACTAGCAATTTCTCCTTTGCCCACAATATTTTCTACCCTATCAAAGTCAAAAATCATCATATTAATAAGACTTAATTTGTTGTCTGCAGATGCCCTGAATTTGGTCCAGTCCAAAAATGTGTCAATTGGTAAAGAGTTTTATTTATACTGCAAAGAAATTTCTCGTGATCTGATTGGTTAACATGCCGGAACATATATCATGTTCCCTGGCAAAAAAACACGTAAAGCCAGTTTCCCTTTTGAGTGCCACGTAAACATCACTACACGTCAACCCAACATCCAAAATGGTGGCATCGATCGATCACCAGCAGGCTGCATGTTTACGCACCAAACTGCACGTTTTAATGACGTCATTTTACAGTGACGTCAGTTTTCATTGAATTGGGCTCTCAGAAGGGAATTTCTATTTCGTCAGCATACTCGATCGATTCGTGAGGTTACAAAGCAGGAAAAATTCGCATAATGCGCTTTGAAAGGGTAACACTTTGCAGTGTAATAAATTCGTTGTACATACGGTCAGGTGGCAGGGGACTTGGAAACTTGTTCGGCTCGGGGCGACATGATTCACCACAGCCGTGAACAAGTTTCCAACTCAAGGTACACGTGTATGTTTCTCAATTTACATACTAGGCTACAGTGTGAAAAAAAAACTTTGCTAAGCCCTGCAGTTTAGTCAGTAGCATACAGGACTGGAAACCAGGGGTTGCTGGTTTGAATCTCTAGGTTGGCAAATTTCTGTCGCAGGGTTGATGTTAGATGTGATGACAGGTGTCATTTCAAACCATTCAAAATGTAGATCTAAGTTGTTTTTGTTTTGAATTCTAATACTAACCTTTTGATTAGCTTAGATGTTCAGAGCCTGGCCGGCTAGCTCAGTTGTTAGCGTACCAGACATGACCTAGAAGTTGCGGATTTGATGCCCGGTTGCGTCGAACTTTATATCCAGCAATTTTGTTTGTCCCTCACGTCTGATGCATGTGAGAAAAGTAGATCTAGTCAGTGGCTTTGAAGAGAAAGTTGTCTCAGTACTGGGGTGTGAAAGACATGAAACTATGGATGCGTCACTGACTGCCATGATAAAACCTAAGCTGTTAAAGTAACATTAAACTCGATTCAAAAAATCAATTCAGATTTTCAGTCTCAACACATCAAAGGGCTCTAGGTGTTGGATTAAAAATTAACAGCTGCACTCGGGGAATAGGGTATTTTATTTAGCTTCAAAATGCATTATACCAAGTAACTTGTAGCATAAAATGGGTCTATTTCATTTAAAAACTTGCTAAACCACTAGGTAAAGGGAACAAAAATATTTCATCTTGGTCAGCCTGCAGAGTGCACAACACAGGTATGGGTTGATACTTTTTGCAGATGCACCAAACCCCCTTTTCACAGAGGTCTGCCCATGTCATGTATATAGGTCACTGAATAACAATTTTGATGAGTTTGTTGGGTCTTTTATTTCATTTCAGAAAGAAAGCCTTAACCCTTTACCAAACAACGGAATTTTAGACTGGTCCAAATTGAAAGCACCTGCAGACTACAAAATAAACATAACTCAAAAATTGCAAATTGTTTCCAGCAGGGTAGAAAACATTGTTGGAAAAGGAGAAAATGCTGGTTACCAGCATTTTCTCCTTTCCCCACAATGTTTTCAAAGGCTTCTATTTCAGGGTCGTAAAAACCAGGGATTGTTTGGTAAAGGGTTAAAGTTGCCAAAAGCAGTATTCACGATTGGGGATTGTTTGCACTGGAACCAATCACACAAGATGACATGGTGATAGGGTATGTTGGTACCTCGCAACGCCAGTCAATGGCTGATCTTAGAGAAAAATAGTACGAAGCAAAGGGAAGATGTAGTAGTGATCTGTTTTGGATCAACGCAGAGATAATTATCGCTGAAACCAAAACTGAAAATCTGGCTTGAATTATCATCCATAGCTGTGATGTAGGAGCCTATCTTCATTACTTTCATCCCTGGACTCTTTGCCAAACAACATTTCTTTTTTTACTTCTACAAACTCAAAGCACTGACCTGGGCCAAATCTTCGCTATTGGTCAATTTTCTGTATGACTAGGGTCATTTTCACCTCTCAAAATCCTTACTTTATCGAATATTTAGGCCTTACTATACAAAAATTAAGACACCCTCATATATGTGTAAATCGTTTTACAAAAGGTTAAATAACTAGATCTACAACAACACGTATTAAAATTTTAATGTTTATGTACTGTACGACGTTTCGGCATTTGCCTTCTTCAGGAGTACACAATCAGAAAAAAAAAAAAAATCGTTTTACTACACAATGAGTTTCAAAGAAGTATTTTGAAAAAAAAAAAAAAAAATGTGGTAATAGGATAAATGGTGAAGAATGCTGAAGAATAAAATTTGGGAAAGGTTCCTTTCAATTTGATTTAATTTTCACTAAACATTATACAGGTCATCCCTCAACTTAGTTACCAGAAGCCAAAAATTTTAAGTTATTCAAATTGAATGCTTCTTCCCCCCCCCCCCCCCCCCCCACACACACACACACACACACAACTTGAAGTCTGATGAAAAAAGTTAAAGCACAAAAAATCCGTATAAATTAGATAAAAGTCTAAAAATATCCGATGCACAGAGGATTTTTTTCACTGTTTCTGTTTTTCTACTTCATTATCTCCCGCTAGATGGCATTCTATAAATACTCATCTATCTAATTTGGGCATCCTGGATACAGAGCCGAACCACTTTCCACGCGACAACCGTTACTTTGAATTTCAAACTAAAATAAACATTTACTCAATAAAACGCTACCTCGTGCAATTCACTCAGCTATGATCAGCAGTTTAGAGAAATCTGAAGCTAAAGCAGGTCTCATTTCGCCTCAAATGTATTGATAAAAGCTATTTTCTACATTGCTACGTTATAGAGCGTAATATTACAGTCAGCCCGCTTTTGGGGCTAGTGATGCGTCATATAAGACATTCGAATCTTCGAAGAATATGACATGCGCAGACAACGGTTTCTACTTGGACAGTAAAAGCCAATATGTGGAGGATTTGTTTTAGTGTATTTCTTATAACAAGTGTTTTCTATGCACCGTCCCGACATTATCCAATCAAAGATCAGCGCCCATTTTGAAAGTAGAAACGTAAATACGCAGCGAAATGAAGATTGAAATGTTCTTAAAAGTAATCTGATTGTAGTCAATTTAAGATCTGAGACTTCACAGTCTTTAGTGATTGTTTATCGATGATGATATTGTATTTCGATCCAAACAGATACTCCATTAAGAGAAATATCTGTACATGTGCACGTCGTCTTGTGCCAAGTTACGGGTTGAATTTCGGCCCATGGCAACTTCACTCTTTTGTGATTTTGATAAACGTATACTATAGAGATCACACAGTTAAAAAAGAAATTAATAGACAAAATTGAAAGCATAGGTAGTTAAAAATAAAAGATAGTTTAAGTGATGAAACTTGTCTCCTTTTCCACAAAGTTTTCAGGAGCCTTCCTCTCAAGATCGTCAAAAGTCAAGATTCAGTTCTTAAAGGTTAAATCAAAGTTTAGTTCAGCACAGTTTAGTTTGATTAATAGGGTAGGGCATTTAATCACTCATAAGAATAGGCTGATGATATTGACCCGACTGTTGTGTACAGATTGAAGAAAGTTCATGCCACGGGGACGACTGTCGTGTACTCAGTGCGGGAAAACTTTGGGTGCCCGATGGTCATGGCTGGCCTGATGAAATATCGTCTTGGAGGCATGACTTACGTGTGCGCTACATCCGATTTCTTCATTCAGTACATGATGCGGTCGTGTTTGCACTGAAGAATTGGACTCTTACGTACACTGTACGTTTACAGGGTTCGAAATTCCCACATGTCTACTTGTTACCAAAACATCCAATCGATTTACTCAATATGTCTATGTTACTGAACTTGTCTGTTACTGAAACATCTGTTACCCTACCACACAATCCTTACTTTTGACGACCCTGAGAAAGAAGCCTTTTAAAAACATTGTTGGTAAAGGAGAAAATGCAGGTAACCAGCGTTTTCTCCTTTTCCCACAATGTTTTCTTCCCTTCCTAAAACAAATTTCAATTCTTTGGTCACATTCATTTTGTCGTATGCAAATGGTTTCAATTTGGACCAGTCTGAAATGTTGTTTGGTATAGAGGTGAAATAAAAAAGTGGCGTATATTCAGTTTGTCTTGTAATCACTGGAGCGTACTAAAACTTGCACTGTTTCCTGCCGCAGATGGTTACATTATGGGAACACGACAAATTTGCATGGCAAATATCCGACATTTGCTGTCGCGCCCTGCAAACAACTGCTGGAGACTGGGCAATTGGAATTCATATCAGTGTTCCCACTCTCGCAAATGTCTTTGTAAATCACATTACAGAATTGAAATTTATTAATGTAACAAATATTGGTTTGGGGAGACCTCACAAAAAATGTGACAAAAAACTATTATCAGCTTATCTTGTGTAAAATGACAGGTTTTGAGGTTCGTTGTTACCCTTGTTGACCTCTAGACAAATCATGCAGAAATACTTAGCCATAAATAAACGGATGTGACATGACATAACAAAATGCTTCCTTTTTACATTTTCTGATCACAGTCTCTTCAAACTATCTTTTCAGCTTTTAATGGATTTAAGCTGTAAATTTCCACAATATCTTGAAATATAACAGACTTTTTTGCTGCAAATACGGATTGCTTTACCTTTAGTTGAGAACCATTATCATCATACCCTCAAATATGAAATCTCATTCAACTTAGGTTTATAGCTGGACTTGTTGTGATGGAACCTAGTGGGTCGCTGTACACATACACTAAAATTGTAAGTGAATCACTGCTGTTGTTGATCTTACAGGAGAATGGATCTTGAAACCTTGAAGAAGAAACAGCAAACTTTACAGAAGAGAACAGACACATCGACTTTTGATTTTACAGGTAATACAGGTATTGTTCAATGATTTGACTGCTCTGATGAATCACCGAAATATCTCTGAAACACCGAAATGCCCCTAATTTTTTATTACTGTGTTATGTTTACTATTGAAGTCCAACAGATTTGTCTTTTTTTATGGAATTTGACCAAGATAGTATTAATAGAGATGAAGGGTTGTTAGTTAAAATCATAATGACAAAATAACAACGTATCATTGTGGTCGACATAAGCAATGCACTCAGATAGACGTATATAAGTCCACCGAAATACCCGCTTGACGTAAATATTTGTTCATTTAGGGATTCAACCTCCGCAAGATTTGTCTCTTTTTCGCAGAATACATGATTAATTATAGTCATGATCACTATAGAGAAGATTAACATTGAAGAAAAATGTTAGTGTACATTGATTCACATGGAGAACAATCACCGAAATACAATGTACTTGCGTATCAAGTCCTGACACACCAAATAACCTGATCTTTACTTACATGAAATACAGCCTTGGGAGTTGTCAGATGGAATTGTCACCTATAATTTATTTCTGTAAATCATAAACTCAGATATACCCCTAAGTATGCAAGTATGTTCCAGTTGCAAATGAAGTACCTAAATTAATCATTGCATGATGTATCTATTGTCACGCGCTTGTTGCCTTTGACAAAAAAAATCTGCTCTTCCACTATATTTAAGAACCTGTAGGGTGAACTGCAATTATATCTACATAAAGTAGATCTAAATTGATATTTATCATCAGCAGATGTGGAATCTAGACAAATCTACAAATTAAGGCTGGGTAACATGTTTACATGATTCAAAATGGTGACCAGTTTTCTTTCTAGATCTGTTGATATTTAATTTCATTATCCAAATATCATGAAAGAAAACCATTTTTTCCAAGCATATGGATATAGATCAGACACGTCAACCTTGTAAGACAGCTTCTATAGTATGAACAATCAACATTATACTTCCTGAGTCAATGTAATTTTCTTTGTTGTGTGGGTATTTCGGTGGACAACGGTTCCGTGTCTTGGTGAACATTCATTACGGCGGACAGCAGTGGTATGTTATTTTATCATTTTGTTTAAAACTAACCACCTTTTATCGATATAAACATAAGTTTGTATTAGAAACAAAAAACGACGAATGTTTCGCACTTATATTAGTTATTTGACTTAATAGCAGAAAAAAATGGGGTGTTTCGGTGGTATTTCAGTGATTCGATGGACCCTGATTTGACAGTTATTCATAGATTCCTAACCCCATCTGTTCGACTTCATGACCCTCTGAAAGAAACCTCTTGAAACACTGGGAAAAGGAGAAAATGCTGGTAACCAGTTGAGTATTTTCTCCATTTCTCACTGTGTTTTTCTACCCTTTCCAATATAAATATTCATATTTCAGTCACTGTTAACTTATTTTGTTGTCTGCATATGCTTTTGATTTGGACAAGTTTGTCATTTGTTAAGGATTTAAACCTCATTTAACTCTTTACCACAAATTTTCTGACTGGATCAAATTCAAAGCATCTGCAGACAACATATTAAATGTTGTTTATATGATGATTTCTAACTTTGGTAGGGTAGAAAATATGTATTCTATAGGCTTCTTTCTCAGGGTCGTTAAAAGTTGCCTTGGGATTGTGTGGTAAAGAGTTAATACATGTTGACCATTACTTTATTTATTTTTCAAGGAGCTTTAAATGCCTGTAGGTGAAGTACATCCTGGGCATGATGAATTTATATACTGCATTACTGGTATGCAGATGTTGGCCAAAAAGTTAGACGAGTGATTGAATGATAAGTCAGATTGCTTCTTAGATCAAATGAGAATCATACTTGACAGACAGAACGTTCTTGGTCTTATTCTCCAGAATTTTCAACCTTTGTAAGTAACACAACTTCTGATTGGCTAAACCGAATGGTTTAGCCAATCAGAAGTTGTGTTACTTACAAATTTGGAAAAACTTGGAGAATAAGACTAAGAATATTCTCAAGAATGGTTGGTGAATACGGGCCCAGCAGTATTTGACAGAAATTCAAATACATGTACATGTTCTGTTAACCCATAACCAAAGAATCTCTGGTTTTTATGGCCCTAAGATTGAAGCCTTTGGAAAACATGATGGGAAAAGGAGAAAATGGTGGTATGCTGGTAACCAGTATTTTCTCCTTTACCCACAATCTTTTCTACCCTTCCCTAAACAAATTTCAAATTTTTAGCCACCTTTATTTTGTAGTCTGCAAGTGCTATGAATTTGGACCACTCTAAAATTTTGTTGTTTGGTAAAGAGTTAAAAGTGGTATAAAAAGGAGTGTTAACCGAGCAAACTTTAATTTGAATTTCTTCCTTTTTCTAATCTTTACAGATGCAAAGAAATGGATGAAAGGAAACAAACCTGAAGACTGGCTAGAACTTGTGGACCATGTGAAGCTAAATGTTGTGTTTCCTAATTCATACCAAAAACACAATGTTCTGTCTGACCTGTTTGAGCAAGCATTTAAAGTAACTTTTCTTTTGTTTCACTCTTTATCACACAATCCCTACTTTTAACGACCATGAAAAAGAAAGCCTTTGAAATCATTGTTGAAAAGGAGAAAATGCTGGTAGCCAGCATTTTCTCCTTTTCCCACAATGTTTTCTGCCCTTTTCAAATAAAATTTCAATTTTTGATTTATATTTACTTTGTTGTCTGAAAATGCTTTCAATTTAGACTTGTCCAAAATGTTGTTGTTTGGTAAAGAGTTAATTCTTTACCACATTGCGACACATACCTTTTTCTACACAAATTGTGACAACCCATGCTTTTAATGACCCTAAGGCAAACAGCTTTTGCAAACATGGTGGGAAATTTTTCTACCCTATGGACGACAAATTTTATGTTTCGAGTAATATTTGATTTGTGATCTGGAAGTACGTTCACTTTGGACAATGCTAGAATTTAAATGGTTGAAATGATCAATTATAGCTTGTCTTTGAAAGGGTTAACCCTTTACTCCATAGATACTCATTTCTACGCATTTCTTGTAGGAGCCTTTGGAAAACATTGTGGCAAAAGGTAAAATTGCTCATGATGAGCAATTTTACCTTTTGCCACAATGTTTTCTATGCTGTCAAAAGGTGTCATATACACATAAGAAACAGCTTCATCCTTGCTGTTATTTAGGGTCAATTAGAGATACCATAGAAATGCTTTATGGGTAAAGGGTTAATAATAAAAAAACAACGTGCTAGTTTTTTCTTTGTTTTCCACAATGTTGTAGAAGGCTTTACATGTCGGGGTTGTTAAAACTCGGGATTGTGTGGTAAAGGGGTAATTTTTAACTGTTAAACGTTCTAGATTCTACCTTAACCCATTACCACTCATTCCCTACTTTAGACGCCCCTGAGAAAGAAGCCTTTTGAAAACACTGTGGTTAAAGGAGAAAATGCTGGTAACCAGCATTTTCTCCTTTTCCCCAAGTGTTTTCTACCCTTCCCAGAACTAATTTCTTTTTTTTAGTCACTTTTATTTTGTCGTCTGCAAATGCTTTCAATTTGGACCAGTCTAAAATTTTCTTGTGTGGTAAAGAGTTAAGTGCTTTTGTGGGCAGTTTAGATCAAGATCAGAATGTCTAGTCTGATTTTTTATATGCAGTGTAGGGTATTATGACAAAAAATATCTTTGCCAATACTAAGATTTTATTTTTTTTTTTTTTGGGGGGGGTCTTTGAAATATCTACTTTATGAACTAGAGTGATAAGTTCTGACCAGTATTAACAAAGTGATAACAAGAGATTTTCTAAACTCATGCATTCATGTTTTTTGCAGTTGAAATCTTGTGAACAGGGAGGTAAAAAAATCTTTTATTCCTTTTGCCATATTGATTTCATATGCTTTCATTGGTGTTGTTTAACCCTTTACCCCATAAGGCATTTCTACGGTATCTCTAATTGACACTAAATAACAGCAAGGATGAAGAAGTTTCTTATGTGTATATGACACCTTTTGATAGCATAGAAAACATTGTGACAAAAGGTGAAATTGCTCGTCACGAGCAATTTCACCTTTTGCCACAATGTTTTCCAAAGGATCCTACAAGCAGTGCGTAGAAATGAGTATCTGTGGAGTAAAGGGTTAACTCTCTAAAGTAGTATGATACTGTTTGACTCCACAATGAAAGTAATTCCAAATGTGAAATTGAATATGGATGAAAAAAAAAATGGAACTTTTGTTTTTGAAAGGATTGAAAAAAAAATGTGAGAAAAGGAGTAAATGCTGGTAATCAGCAGAATACACATATTGTGCAAGGTTTCCTTCTCTGGTCAGTCAACCTCGGTAAAGACTTTAAAGTACATGTAATGATTTTTTGTTACTTTGATAGACTGTCTGAAATGTTGAAAGCTGCTTTTTTACCATTCTTTCTGTTTTTAATGTGTTTCAGGAAATTGATCCAAAAGTCAACAGGAACAATGAAGCCTATGCTCATCTGTTTGTGAAGTATGCAAGATTGAAAAGGTACTTTTCAGACTTTTTACTTTTTTTTTTAAACTTTGGCTTCAAGATTTAGAGTGAGAACAATCTTTTTATGTATATGGGTACTAATTTACGTGAAAGGAATAATTTTTATGGTATCATAATTAATGAAGTTATTCACATATTATTGTCTATGGCTCCAAGGGTTGAAAAGCACTGTTTTTTTTGTATTCTTCTGACTCGTAAAAGCAAGACTAATAAGCTAACGGTGTAGACTGAAAAGCAAAGGGTTTACATTATCCTCTAGTATAACATGTCTTTATTTCAGTAAACATCTATCAGAAGATGCGGCCACGCTGTTTAATCAAGCAAGAGTTATCTCTAGAAAGTATGCAATTGTTCACATAGCATCTGCTCAGTTTGAAATAGATAGAGGTAAGCAGTTACTGTCTTTCATTCCTTCATCTCATCAATTTAAACAGTGAACTGACCCAAATTAAAAGCACTTGCAGACAACAAAATTAACCCATTACCACACAATCCCTACTTTTGACGCCCCTGAGAAAGAAGCTTTTAGAAAACATTGTGGGAAAAGGAGAAAATGCTGGTAACCAGCATTTTCTCCTTTTCCCACAATGTTTTCTACCTTTCACAGAAAAGGAAAAAAAATCTGTCACTTTTATTTTGTCGTCTGCAAATGCTTTCAATTTGGACAAAGAGAAAATTTCGTCGTTTGGTAATGAGTTAAGGTAACTCAAAAAATGAATTTTGTTACAGGAAAGGAAGAAAATACTGTGAGAAAAGGAGAAAATGCTGGTTACCAGCATTTTGTCCATTTCCTACATTGTTTTCTGGAGGCTTTTATCTCAGGGTGGTTAAAACCAGGGATTGTTTGGTGTTAATATGCACTTTTCAAAATATTCTGTAGCACAGAAAAATCAGGGAAAGGGGGAATGAGGACGCAGGGGAAAGAGGGGAGAGGAAAGAGAGAGTAGAGGAGAAATATATGATTTAATTTCTCCCAAAGAATGATACCAAACTATCATGATAGTTGGGAAGTATAAAAACTTTTGGGTCTCAAAAATACCTACATAATATGCTGTTTAAATGGGCCCTCATATCACAAAGTTACATTTTAGGTTCTCTTTCCCCTTTTGAATATTATAGGAATTGATTTCTAATTCTATCCCCGCCTTGTCTTCTTTAACCCTTTACCCCATCAGGCATTTTCATGGCATCTCTAATTGACCCTAAATAACAGCAAGGATGAAGCCGTTTTTTATGTGTTTAGGACACCTTTTGATAGCATAGAAAACATTGTAACAGAAGGTGAAATTGCTCGTCACGAGCAATTTCACCTTTTGCAACAATGTTTTCCAAAGGCTCCTGCAAGCAATGTGTAGAAATGAATTTCTATGGAGTAAAGGGTTAAAGGTGGGTATTTAGAATTTTCACATCACACCAACTCAAAAAATATTTATATCAATGAAATTTATATGAAAAAACAATACAAATCATCAGTAATTAAGAATCATAAAATTACAAAAAAAATTTTTTTTTGGTGGTATTCCCCTAAAAGGCTACCTAGCCTCTTAAGCTATTTTTAGATTTCCCGCCAAAATGAAAAAAGCATTGTGGGAATGTTAAGTGACTCGCATGTGATAAATGACTATTAAATTCCAAAGCATAACAAGCACGTTATTATTTTCCATAATGTCTAGAACTTCGGACGCTATGTTTGAAGCTTCGTCTGTATATTTTCGGTATGTAAATGAGCGAGATGCTCATGTAAAAATAGACCGTGTTTCCCTTCAGTGTCGACCTGGGCTGTAGTAAATCTCTAATTTATCTAGTTGTCGGATGATTTTCGACTACTAACGTTTAATGAGTGAAAATTATAAGGCTTTGGGAGTATTAGGATGATTTTTTTGTATTTTTGTAAAATTTTCGTCCCAATATATGAAGGGCCACCTTTAAGGTGACAGCCTTGGCTGAAGGAGCCCTAAAATTGCATATTTTGGGTCTTTTTTCTTGCCTTAATTATTACTTTGATATTTAATTGGCATGTCTTAACACTTTACCAAACAACAAAATTTGAGGTTTGTCTAACAATTTTTTCCTCCTGTCAAAATGTAGATTTCAGTTTTGTAGTCACATTGACTTTGTCGAGATGTATGCAGTCTCTGATGGCCAGGAATCAAGTGTAAAACGAGACATGTGGGTGGACAGAAGTTGTCTGCTGTGCTAAATGAAAAGCTTAATATGCTTTGTTTGTCCTCCAACTATTTACCAAAGAATAAATCTTTGGCTTAGGCCAAATTGAAAACATTTTCACACCACAAATTAATTTGTTTGAAATAAATGGAATTTGTGTTAGCCAGTGTGGAAAACATTGTTGGGGGGTGGGGTGGGGGGAGGGGAAGGTGACAAATAAAAATGCTGGCTACAAGAATTTCTTGTTTGCAGAAGTCTTCCTCAGAGTCATTAAAACCCATGATCATTTGGCAAAGAACAAAAAGCCTGTCTGCAAGCGTTATAATTTTGTAAGGAGTGATAAGAAAAGTTAATAATTAACAAAGTTTTCTTTTAATGAACAGATGATGCTGACAAGGCCAAGAAAATCCTTCAGAAAGCCTTGATATTGGAGGCCCAGCCTGTTTCTGACATTGAGGAAGCTCTCAGAAATCTTATGAAAGGAGAAACGAATGTGTATATTTCACCAGTAAAGGGCCAAGAACTCACAGGTAATCTTGTATCAATCTAATTAAGCTATGGTCTTTGGAAAAAAGAAGGACTCAGTACATCTGCAAAAAGTATTAGCCCTTTACCCCATAAAGCATTTCAATGGTATCTCTAATTGACCTAAATAACAGCAAGGATGAAGCCATTTCTTATGTGTATATGACACCTTTTGATAGCATAGAAAACATGTGACAAAAGGTGAAATTGCTCGTAACAAGCAATTTCACCTTTTGCCACAATGTTTTCCAAAGGCTCTACAAGCAATGTGTAGAAATGAGTATCTATGGAGTAAAGGGTTAACCCAGGTCAGCCTGTGTACTCCAGGCAGACTGACCTTGGTTGAAACTTTTTGCTGTTTGTTGATTTTCTGCATTTCATAAGACCATTTATAGCCACAACATGTAAGTTCACGGTACATATCGCTTCGAGGTATTCAGCATTTTTCCGTCATAACAAAAAATTGGCAACCTTTAGCGGATTGTCTGGTTTCCATTTGATTGTAAATACCTTGACTTGGACATTTCTTAACCTCAGCCAGCTTCATTTCTCAAAATTTTTTGACACAAGTTTCCAAGTCCCCTACCACCTGACCGTACAAAGAATTTATTATAATGCAAAGTTTTACTCTTTCAAAGTGTGTTAAACAAAATTTTCCTGTATATAATTTCACAAATCAGATATGCTGACGAAATAGAAATTCCCTTCTGAGTGCCTTAATTCAATGAAAACTGACGTCACTGGAAACTGATATCACTAAAACATGCAGTTTAGTGCATAAACGTGCAGTTTAGGTGATCGATTGATGCCGCCATTTTGGATGTTGTGTTGCAAGTGTAGTGATGTTTACGCGGCACTCAAAAGGGAAACTGGCTTAACATGGTTTTGCCAGGGTACATGAAATATAATTATGTTCCCAGCATGTTACCCAATCAGATCATGAGAAAAAACCTAATGAATCATTAGATTAACTCTTAACCACACAACTCTAATTGAGAAAGAAGCCTATGGAAAACATTGTGGGAAACGGAGAAAATGCTGGTTACTGAAACATGACATGTGTATTAAGCGTCAGATGTAAACAAAGATTTTACAATATGATAGCTGTATGGTTGTCTTATCTGGTCTTAAATCTTTTATTGCATTTTCTAAAAGTACTTGAAGTTTAGGTCTGTATGAGAGACTACAAGGAGACTAGACAAATTTTGAAATACATGTAACATGCTATAATATGTTGGAAACCATATTAAAGAATAAATTTTACACAAAACAAATGATAAAAATGTTTTGGGGTCATTTCAGAATTACAGAGTAGCCATCACTCGCCAGGAAATGAGTCATCTAATGAACTACACTCACAGATAACTGATGATCTGTCTAGTAATATGTCTTTTAGGTATGTAATCTAGGAATATATAAGCCTTACTACATACTGCCTGCAACACAAGAAAATGGGCCTTGGGACATTGTGTAAAGTGCCACCTCAGATCAGCCTGTGCAGTCTGCACAGGCTGATCATAGACAGCATTTTATGCTTCAATTAGATTTTGTCCTGCAGTAGACTTGCGCAAAACAGAAAGTGACATGGGGTGCGCAGGCTAATCAGAAAAGACACTACGCAAATGTCCGAATGCCCCTTTTTGCGTATTGCAAGCCACATGGAAAAGGAGATTTAGTCCATCTATCTGATCTATTAAACCAAGCAAGTCTTAGTCATCACATATTTATTGATCCATAATACATGTATCCCTTTTGTCTATTAACTCTTTACCAAATGTCAAAAATTTTAGCCTAGTCCAAACTGAAAGCATTTGCAGATGACAAAATAAATGTTAATAAAAAATTTACTTTTGACTTTTGGGGGATAGAAAACATTGTTGGAAAAGGAGAAAATGCTTACCAGCATTTTCTCTTTTTTCCACAATGTTTTCAAAAGCTTTCCTTCTCAGGGTTGTTAATTGTATGGTAAAGAGTTAAACAACTGAATAATGAGCTGTGCTGGTCTGTTGTCATGCAGAAATTGGCCAATAGCAAAAAGTATTGATCAAGATCATCCTGCACTGACCTGGGTAGATACTTTTTGAAGATTCCTTAACTCTACCAAATGACAAATTTTTGGACTAGTCCAAAGTAAAAGCATTTGCAGATGACAAAATAAATGTAACTGAAAAGATAAAATTTGCTATGAAAAGGGTAGAAAACACTGTGGGAAAGAAGAAAATGCTGTTTACCAGCATTTTCTCCTGTTCCCATGGTGTTTTTATTTGCTTTCTATTTTATATGTTTTTTAAAGCTTTCTCTTAGGGTCGTCAAAAGTTGTCATTGTTTGGTAATAGTTAAATACACTTTTCATAGAGAAAGCTTGTATGTAAAAATTTTTCTGTAAACAATTGTTCTATGATGTGTATCAGATGTAAATAAGGCTCTGTTAAATAAATAATGTGTACATGTATATTTGTAATCAATGAAAGCTGAGCCCAACTGGTTTGGGAAGGGTCAGTGCCTGATCTTTTGTAGAAAACTTGAATTTGTAGACTTAAATACCCGCCAGGGTTTTCCATGACACACAAAGCCTGCATCATAGACAATTTCAATTCAAATGACCTCCAAAGTAAATGACAGTGCTTTGGTGACGGAACTTTCCAAAATCTAAACCATATACGAAATTGAACAATGCCTCATAAATCCAAGTCTGTTCTTGCTTCAGTCTCAGATGAACACAGCTCTATTTTTAACTACAGGGTATATTTTAGATGAAAGAGGTTTTCCGGTAATTTATTTATAGAATAAGACTGGTTTACGTATTATTGCCGTAAAGTATAATGGACATGTGTAGTAAGTATGGGCCCAGTCAAGTCTTGGATGGGTTATCTCTATTTTAGCACATATTTTATACGACTTCCAGTATTTAAAAGTACACATTACCAGTCTGTACTGTTCGCAGAGAGTAATATCAAGACGACGAAAACTGTAGCGCTCTTCTATCATCTGCATCCTTCAACTGCCAATCAAGCCACGTCAAGCAGCAATTCAGACAAAAATGTTTGGTCTGTCAAAAAGTGAAATCATCCTTTAACTGGCTTTAAAGCAGAAATGACTGACCGACGACTTTTCTATCTTGGACTTTGAAGGTGAAATGCATTGTAAATCGTGCTTGAATTTGATGACATCCATTTATTTTGACTCCCTAAAGAAAGGAAATGACCCTTAACTAATGAGGAAGGGGGTCACCTTGACCCCCACTTTTTAAAGCCGAGAGAAAACCCTGCCCGCAAAAATCAAGTACACATTGTAAATATTACTAGTTTCACAGTATTAGTGTTTACTACTTTACAGTATTTCAACCCATCAAAAGACAGACCCGAATGTAACATCATCTTTATTGAAGAAACCTGGAATGAGAGCATACAGAAGTACACCAGTATTAACCAGTGAAAAACAGTAAATTTTCTCATAAATCTTTTGCCCCATACAAACCATGAACAGTATAGACCAATTTTGACCTTTTTTTTCCCCCTATATTCTGCAGTGATTTCACCAAAGCATGTTTTTTAGCTCTACTGGCTGAAAGCCAGCAGAGCTTATGTCATGGCATGGTTTCCATCGTCTGTCTGGGAACAAGACAATTCCCCGACAAGACAGTTCCCCGACACGGTTTTTCGAGACAGTTCCCCGACAAAATTGAAGACAGTTCCCCGACACCTTTGAGGACAGTTCCCCGACACTTTTATTATTAGTATAGATCTATGGAATAGTTTTTTTTTTTTGGTTTGTTTAATATTTTTATAGACATTTATTTCAAATAATGGAAGTAAATTTCAACTTTGGCGGTTATTAATTGCGTATTATGCCCAATTAAGGAGGTCGACATAGTGTGATTAGACTGTTTGTTGCCATGATTGGATGTTTATAATAATGACTGGTTTAATTGCCGGGAACCTTTCGAGTTTCCGTTAATTGTGTATGATTGCCATGAAAATTGTCTTTAATGGCATGGTGTTGGGTTCTGGAATGCAATTTTAAGATGTATAACTCGTGTAATGTATGTGCTGTAAATTTCTTGAATAAAGTTAAACATTGAAACCTTTTGTTGATTCTCGTTGGGCTCACTGTATAAGTGTCATATTAATTGCTACTGTCCATAAAGGCACAAAATAAAGGGGATCTACATGTACTTATATTATCCATTACATTACTAGCGGGTTATTTCAGTTTCTCCGGAAGTAACAGTAATAGATGTAAAATGAAAAATGCGCCACACCTAGGCCCACATGTATTTCCTATCCAAAATTGGGATAAGGATTTGTTTTAGTAATCAAATACACATATTCATATAACAAACGTAATAATATCCTGATCTGCACAACGGCTAAGGTATCATTTCTGAATGGCGTGATATTCAATAATAAACTAAAAGGGAGAAATACTCTAAATTATTTACAATCCTTTCACAAGTACAACAGCCCCCATTACCTTTCCTTAAAAGTTATACATACCGATGATAAATGTCGATGAAAATCAAGTTTGCTAATAATTAATGTGTCGGGGAACTGTCTTCAAAAGTGTCGGGGAACTGTCTTCAATTTTGTCGGGGAACTGTCTCGAAAAGCCGTGTCGGGGAACTGTCTTGTCGGGGAACTGTCTTGAAACCGTCTGTCTGTCTGTCCATTAATCTTTTTCTTATTTATGTGGTAAAGCCTGCATTTGTGGTCAAGTTCCATGAAACTTGCACAGTTTGTTTAGCTCATCATTCATAATAACTTGAACCCTATTGATTTTGAGAAAAATCCAACAAACATTATGGGAAAAGTAGCCATTTCATGTTGAAATTTTTCATTTCTTGTGTACATGATAAAGACTGCATTTGTCATCACATTTTTGTGAAACTTGCTGAGTTTCTTTATCTCATCAATATCTTCAACCCTATTGATTTTGAAAAAAATCCAACAAACAGTATGGGACAAGTAGCCATTTCAAGTTGGAAATTTCAATTTCTTGTTTATGCGGTGAAGTCAGCGTTCCTTGTTTTAATCTTTGTATTTTTCTTTTTGCATCATGAATTCATAATGTATGCTAGCATAAAATCAAAATCACTGCCAGGAGATTGATTTCAGGCCCTTCAGGGCCTCTGGTTTACTCACTTGTCTCATTGAAATTATATAGTTGTATTTTATGGATGCCCCTTACCTTTATCAAACAATCCCTTATTCAAAGGAAGAAGCCTTCTCAAAACATTGTGGGAAAAGGAAAAATTGCTGGTAACCAGCATTTACTCCTTTTCCCACAATGTTTTCTACTCTTTGAAAGTCAATTTAAATTTTTTGAGTCATATTTCTTCTGTTGTCTGCAATTACTTCCAATTCGGACCAATCTAAAATTTTGTCGTATGGTAAAGAGTTATGAAAAATCATATCAATTGAGTCACAATCTATTGGTCAGCTACAACTCTATTCAAAATGGACGGGTCTAAAAATTTTTCTTGGTTGTAGAATAAAACATACTTCTCTAACACAGGAAAAGTTTCAAGCCATGTTTACCAGGTAGAGTAAAGAAAATCAACTTGCCATTTCACATGATGATGGAGGAAAATGAAGAGAACCCACACAACTCTACACTGGACAGTTTTAGACCCATAGAAACAAAACCTTTGGAGAATCATACAATGAATGGTGTGTATGAAGTGATCCAGAAAAGAACAGTTTTTAGTTATTATTCTAGACCAGGCAAAAGGGCAGGGAGGCACAAAAAAGGGGCAGGGAGGAACAGTGCCTTGTTGAATGACTTCTAATATCAGACAAAGGCAAAACAGTGTCCTTTACTCTTTGAAAACAAGTTTTAACCCCTTACTCCACAGATACTCAATTTGACGTATCAACAACAGACAGCTTTTGAAAACATTGTGGGAAAAGGAGAAATTGCTCGTAACGAGCAATTTCTCCTTTTTCCACAATGTTTTCCACTAAATCAGATATTTGTGTCCTCATTTGTCCATATTTTTGACAGCATATCTTTATTTGCTGCTGAAATGGAAGAGCCTCAAATTGGCATATCAAGTAAAGGGTTAAATAAAACTTTGAATATGAATTGCATATCAAAGAAAATAATTAGAAAGGATTCTTATCGACTCAAAGAAACATTATCTGACTGTTTGGGTTTTGATTGCCTTGTAATTTATGACCCCATGAAGCAGTAACACCTAGCATTAATTCTCACTTAGCTTTAATTCTCACCTGATAACAAGAAATGTCCAGAGTATTATAAAGAAAAGCTTTACAGCTGTATTAAGAAACAATTTAAGTGTTATCCAAAAAAATAAGTTTGTCTTTCATAGAGTATAAAACAATCTGGTAATAGGAGAAAATGCAGGAAAACGGCTTTTTCCCTTTTTCCTACAATGGTTTTAAAAAGCTTTTTCCTTATGGTTATTAAAAGTTGGGATTGGGTGTAAAAGGGTAAATTTTGTGAAAGGGTTTTTCTGTATGAGAGTTAACCCTTTACTCTGTAGATACTCATTTCTACGCATTGCTTGTAGTAGTCTTTGGAAAACATTGTGGCAAAAGGTGAAATTGCTCGTGATGAGCAATTTCACCTTTTGTTACAGTGTTTTCAAAAGGTGTCATATACACATAAGAAATGGCTTCATCCTTGCTGTTGTTTAGAGTCAGTTAGGAATACCATAGAAATTCCTTATGGGGTAAAGGATTAACCTTTCAAGGGCTAAATGCATCAAAAGACCTCAGTTTTGCAATGCCAATGGTTTTGCAAAATAGCAGACAGTATAGATCCAAGATCAGACAGCACAGAAAGTGATCTTGATCTGCACTCTCCTCAAAAAACTAGAAGGATGATGGTTGGTATTACATGTTCATGCAAAAACAACTTTTGTTTTGCTTGGTGTTCTGTAGAGTGAAGACGAAATTGATTCTATGGTGTTTAGCACCATTTTCAACATTGTATGAGTTACATCGCGGCAGCACCTATCCATGCTTTCCTGGAGTCTCTTTTAAGTACTTTACACAATTTCCTTGCCAATCCACAGGCTGCTTTCCCACATAATCATCGTCAAAACAATGGTCAGTGCTGGGGGAGGAATGAATCCTGTTACAGTGACTATCATCAATCCTGGAAAAGAAATTGGCCTAGCCAGGGGTTGTAGCCGGGGATCAAGCCCTGGACCTTGTGTTCCAAAGTGCTGCATGGAGCTAGTGGTGCTTGGTGTGGAGTTGAAAAGGAGTTTAATACATCTTTTGAAAGTGTTGACTCAGGTTAGCCTGCCTAGGCTGACCTGGGACAAAACTTTATGCTATTGGTCAAACCTCAGCATGTCAAAGGACCATTCTACCTCATGCTTCAATGGTTGTAGGACAAAATGGATTATAGGGATCCATAATAATATGATGACTTTAGTAGTACAGTGTATCACCGATATTCAGTTAACTACACTTTGCACGGCCCATGTGTTGATATAATTTATTTCATGCTTTCAAGTAGGTTATCGAGAAATAATAGTGAAATATTTTTCAATATTCCATAGTTACAACCAGTGGAAAATACTGATTTCATATTCTAACTATTTAATTGACAGTAAAAACAGTTGTCTTGCTCTGCTTACCAAGGTGAAATGTGTATGCCTATCAACCAGATGAAAATATGACATGATTTACCTTGTATTTCTTGTGCTTGACGTAATACATGTATTGGGTTGCTATGAGGAGTGGGTAAACCAGGAAGGATAACTGAGAAGAACTGTACTGGATTTTGATTAGGTTCGCCCAAGAAAGAGTTTAAAGCATGAAATGAATGATTTTCTTTCTTTTTTGTGAACATCATTGGCAACATTTTTTGCCACTGGTGAAAATATGTAATGATATTCACTCCATAAAATAAATTTTTATCTTTCTCTTTAAAACACAAATATCCTCTATAATTTAGGGACTGGAGGGTTTAACAACCATGCTCATACATCTGGATACCTGTCAATGAGTTGTGACTCCACTATACCAATGGAAAAAGAGCCAATCAAACTGCAAAAAATTAAGGTAGGTTGTTTTATGTGTATTTCATTGTCTGCATATATTCTGCAATGATTTTGGACCAATCTAAGATTTTGTCCTTTGGTAAAGATTAATATAATAATCAAGTTTAATATATGAATAAAACAGTGGCAAAAGGCGAGGAAATAATGATAGTTTTTTAGTCTGCTGTTTTTAAAATCAATGTCAGGGTATTGTTGTGGCCCTGGGCCCCTATTCACCGACCATTCTTAAGAATGTTCTTTGTCTTATTATCCCCCACCGTAGGCGGAGGGATATAGTTTTAGCATTGTCCGTCCGTCCATCTGTCCGTCCGTGCGTCCGTCCCGGCAAATATCTCCAATACCATTGGACGGAATTTCGTGAAACTTTATACACATGTACAATGACCCATTCTCCGGAGACTATTTTTTTCCTTTTTTTGATTTGATGCAAAATGGCCGACTGAGAGCGATTTTAAGTTTCACTTAAGTTACACTTAAGCACACTTTTGATGTTTGGAGTCTTGTCTTCAAAACTATACAAAGTTTTTACATTGAACTTGTCACATCTGTCAGTCTCCATTAGGAAATGCAGGGAAAAAAGTTTCACCTACATTTACCGTGCAACACCACAGTTATTTGCCCTTGTTTTTGTAATAAGGTGTCATGGAAAAAGGGGATTTCATGTAATATTTCATTCCATTTCTTGTGAAGGCAACTCCTTCCACCTTCCTAGACAGAATTGAATAGAATTTTGACAGAGTATTTCTTGTCATGTGACCTCTTGCATATTGTCAACATTTTGCGATTTGTAGCTGTGTCATGAAAAAAGCGGGCTTCATGTTTTATTTCATTTTATTTCTTGTGAATGCAACTCGTCCCATATTTCTCATCAGAATTGAAAAAAAATTCACAGAATGTTTCTCATCACCTGACCTATCCCATATTCTCAAGGTTTTGCGACTTGTAGCTGTGTCATGAAAAAAGGGGGCTTCATGTTTTATTTCATTCTATTTCTTGTGAAGGCAACTCCTCCCACATTTCTTGCCAGATTTGATTGGAATTTTCACATTATCATGTGACCAACACAACACCTCCCACATTTCTTGGCAGATTTGGATGGAATTTTCACATGATCATGTGACCTATGGCTTATTGTCAAGGTTTTGGGATTTGTAGCTGCATCATGGAATAAGGGGGCTTCATGTTATAATTTCATTTTTATTTTTCACCAGAATCTCTTCAATTACTGGACATATCTCAACAGATTTGGATGAGATTTTCACAGATCATGCAACCTAGCACATGATGTCAGGGTTTTGCAATTTATTACTGTATCATGGAAAAAAGGGACTTTATGTCAAATTTAATTTTTTATCAGTGTATCTCCAACTTTCGCACATATTTTCATAGAACTTCATATTTTTATTGCTAGATCAAAGCAAGTGACCAATGAGTCAATTGTGCATTCGTCTCTCCATGCATCAGTCTGTTCGTAAACCTTTTAGCTCACAAGTAATACCATATATCCATACAGCTAACCAGGCAGGTGCTACAATTTCAACACTTTGGCCTCTAGCTACCTGCTTGAAATGGCAGCAGTGTGGCGGCTTATATTGTGAAAGGGATATTTTCTAAAGTCCTTTTCAAAAATTGATGTAACTTCATGCATGTTTTCCATTGGATAGTCCTTTGATACATTTTTTTTTTCCCACATATATGACATGACATGTCATGGAAAAAAGGGTTTTATGTATATTTCCTTTATTTGTTTTCATTTTATGAAATGCCGAGTTCTGCAAAAAGGGCACTTAATGTATAATCCTGTTATGGACCTCTTTTATATTTTTTTATGTAATGAAATCCTGTGCCATGGAATAAGGGAGCCTAATCTATAATTTCATCATGGATCAATAACAAAAAGGCCACATGTACATGCAAAATGCAATACCTTGTATATGTTTGTATCAAAAAAGGTCTTTTTGGCGGGGGATATCATTTCAACGAAATTGCTTGTTCTCCAAAATTTTCTCCATTTGTAAGTAACACAACTTCTGATTGGCTAAACCATTCGGTTCATCAAATCAGAAGTTGTATTTCTTACAAATTTAGAAAATCTTGGAGAATAAGACTAAGAATATTCTCAAGAATGGTTGGTGAATAGGGACCCTGGTGTTGTCAGAGTCATCATTCAAAATCTTTGACATTTTATATCATATTATTTAGCTCAAACTTGGACAAGTTGTTCACTTTCAAAAGGCAAAACATAAAGCAAGGGCAGATAACCATCTTGGGATTTTTAACTGTTACGCCCCAGTTTTGACTGAATTTTCACTGAAAATTGAGCAGTTGCAAATAAGTTTTGGCACCTGCAGTGCCGTTTCAATTTTCCTTAATTAGTCTCACATAGAGATTAACAATGAAGTAATGTCATTTGTCAAACAAACCCTTGTAATACAGTGGATTCCACTTAATCGCAACCCTGTTTATCGGGATTTTCAGTTATTCACAAGAGTTTGTCCAGCACCGATCCATTTCCTATTTAGACAATGTAAATTTAATCGGGATCCCGCAAATGGAAAATTTTTTTTTTTTGCAACAAATAGGGCTTGCAAATACTAGTAAGCGGAATCTACTGCATTAATTTTTTGCCTTTCTTCTCAATTGCATGTTATATCATTTCATAATCAGTATGTTTTTGGTGCCTTATATTTTGTTAAAAAAAAACAAACTCATTTTGTAGGAATTAGAGAAACCCAATCCTGTGGAGGCAAAGGTTCAGGAGATAGACAGAAAACCATTAGCTCCTAAACAGCTAGAACCAGAGACCCCCAATAATAAACAAGTCACTGTACCTAGTACACCAATGGTAGGTTATCCTCGAAACGATGTTGTTCTGTGTTTCAAAACATGACATCCCGAAGATTGTTTGTATTATTTACATACCTTATGATACATTTGAATATTTAATGTTATGTTTAGTTGTTGTTGTTATGTGTTGGTCAAAAATAACTTTGATAGTTTAACCCTCATACTACACAATCCTGAGTTTGTTTAGCCTGAGGAAGGAGCCATTTGCAAATATTGTAGGAAAAGAAGAAAATATGGAAACAAGGATTTTCGCCTTTTCAATCAATATTTTCTATCCTCTCTGATACAAATTTTGTGTGGTTAAGGGTTAAAGAATTTATGCTTTTTCTTTAACTCTTTACCAAACAACAAAATTTCAGACTGGTCAAAATTGAAAGCATTTGCAGACGACAACATGAACGTGACTTAAGAATTGAAATTTGTTTAAGGAAGGGAAGAAAACATTGTGGGAAAAGGAGAAAATGCTGGTTACCAGCATTTTCTGCGTTTCCCACAATGTTTTCAAAAAGCTTTTTTCACAGGGGTGTTGAAAGTCGGGATTGTGTGGTAAAGGGTTAAGGGATTTATTTTGGCTGTCCAACTGTTAACCCTTTACCCCATAAGGCATTTCTATGGTATCTCTAATTGACTTTAAATAACGGCATGGATGAAGCTGTTTTTTATGTGTTTAGGACATCTTTTGATAGCATAGGAAACATTGTGACAAAAGGTGAAATTGCTCGTCACAAGCAATTTCACCTATTGCCACAATATTTTCCAAAGACTCCTACAAGCAATGCATAGAAATGAGTATCTGTGGAGTAAAGGGTTGAACATTATATCTTAAAAACGCTCAGGAATGAGTCAAATATACAGATTTGCTGGCAAACGAAAGTAATGAGATTAAAAAGCAAAAGAAATCTTTGATTCATTTCAGCCACAGTTAAAGATGTTAACGGTGAACGACACACATTATGCAATTTTAGGCATTCTTGGAAAAGGAGGATCTAGCAAAGTAAGTGATTTTCAGATTTACTATACTTAATTCTTTACAGCCTAAAATTTAAACCCTTGGGCTTTTGAAAATGTTATGGGAAAAGGAAAAAAGGCTGGTAACAGCATCTTTTTCTTTTCCCACAATATTTGTTTGCTCATAAATATCATTATTTGAATTTCTTTGAAATAGTCGTCTGCTAATGCTTTCAGTTTGGACTGGTCTCCAACTTTGTTGTTTGGTAAATAGTTAAGACAGTACCTCTGAAAGTAAGTTTACAACAGACAATTGTGAAAACAGTCTTGTAAAGTCAAATTAACTCAAGAAATTAAAATCAAGAAGTTTCAAACATGTCCAAAGTGAAAGCATTTGCAGATGACAAATTAACTGTGGTGAAGATTTTGAAATTTTCAATTAAAGGATCGAAGTACTGTGGGAAAAGGACTTAACTCAGTACCAAATGACAATATTTTAGGCTTGTCCAAAGCGAAAGGATTTGCAGATGACAAAATAAAAGTGACTGGAAGTTTGAAATTTGTTTTGTGAAGGGTAGAAAACATTGTGGGAAAAGGAGAAAATGCTTATTACCAGCATTTTCTCCTTTTCACACAATGTTTTCTGAAGGTTTTTTCTTAAGTTCATCAAAAGTAGGGATTGTATGGTAATTGGTTAAACTTACCATGATTCTATTTTAGGTTTACCAGTGTTTAGATGGGTCCCACAAGATAGTTGCCATTAAATGTGTGAATTTAGAGAAAACTGCTGAAAAAGTCATTGAAGGCTACAAAAATGAGATAAAATTACTAAAACGGCTACAGTATTGTGATCAGGTCATCACCATGTATGATAGGTGAGGAATTAAACTTTTTGTTAGATTTTAGACATGTCCAACCTTAAAATTTTTATATAAGACAAATGAAATATGGGCCTGTGTGATGCTTTTTGATATTTAATAGGAAGAAAACATTGTGAGAAATGGAGAAAATGCTGGTTGTCAGCATTTTCTTCTTTCCTTACAATGTTTTCATAAGCTATTTTCAGTCACAACTAGAAATGGTATTGTAAAGGAATTACATTAAGATACAAAGATGCAGAATTCGCAGACGACTGATGTAGCTGAAATGGTTGAAATTGTATTAGAAAGGGACGAAAACATTGTGGGAATGGATGAATTTACTGGTCATCAGTTTCAAACTATGGTATGATGTCATTATTCATGTGCTTCCTACTTTCTGCTTAGTTTCCAGTTGATTGGTCAAAATTTTACATGATTTTATTTGTTGACCACTCCTATAAAAGTCTTTGTATACTTAATTAGTTTTTGATTTAATTTCCTACATTTTTTTGGATAGAATGTTAGTAATTTTCATGATTTTTTGTTAAAATTTGTAGACAAAATATGTCAAAATTTTCCAGGGGGCTTGTATATGCTTGCTGAGTGTGAATTTCTTTTATAAAAGGATTTGTCAGAAATCAAGGTTTGTATTCAATCATTCTTGATAGCATTATCAGTCCTATTCTCCACAATTTTTTTAGTTTAAAGGCAACAAGTTTTCTGACTGGCTAAACCATTTGGTTCAGCTAGTCAGAAGTGTTACTTTCAAAGTTAGAAAATCTTCAGAATAACTCTAAAGGATGTGAGTTTTCCTCATGGCTTAACCCTTTACCCCATAAGGCATTTCTATGGTATCTCTAATGGACCCTTAATAACAGCAAGGATTAAGGCATTTTTTATGTGTATATGACGTTGACACCTTTTGATAGCATAGAAAACATTGTGACAAAAGGTGAAATTGCTCGTCACGAGCAATTTCACCTTTTGGCACAATATTTTCCAAAGGCTCCTACAAGCAATGCGTAGAAATGAGTATCTATGGAGTAAAGGGTTAAAGTAACTATAAGCTCCAGGAAAAATAGAGTTGCATAGTATTCAGTATGTATGCTCAACATTATTAATAACCATATTTTTGTTTTCAGTGAATTCAATGCGGAGGAGAACAAGCTATATGTGGTAATGGAATCTGGCAGCGAAGACTTAGCTTCCTTTTTCACAAGCCAAATGAAGAAGAAAAAATGTTTGTCTGATAATTTGATACGATACTATTGGGAAATCATGCTAGAGGCTGTACTTGCCCTCCATAAAGAAGGTATATATATTGTTTACAGAACAAATACCTTAGAACACACAAGGCAGCCAAAAGTAAATAATGCTTGTGTTAAATTCAAATCATAATACATGTATTTCAACCCTTTAGCAGGTGGCAAAATTGTACACTGGTCCAAATTAACCCTTTACCAGATGACAAAATTTTAGCCTTGTTCAAATTAAAAGCAGTTGCAGATGACAATTTCAATGTTTCTAAAATGGTGTAATATTTCTTTGATAGAGTACAATACATTTTGGGAAAAGGAGAAAATGCTGGTTTCCAGCATTTTCTTCTTTTCACACAATGTTTTCAAAAGGCTTCTTTTCCAGGAGTGTCCAGGAGCATTGTGTGGTAAAGGGTTAAAAGCACTTGCAGACCACAAAATAAACATGACTCACAAATTGAAGTTTGTTTCCAGCAGGGTAGAGTGAAAAGTGACTTTTTAAAGCAGTACAATAACACTCTTTTTTATTTATAGCAAATTTTGTAGGATAATATTGTGGAAATAGCTGTTTTCTATTAGGGGTCTACTAAGGACTGACTATCGGCCTAAAAAAGACTATCACAGTATGTTTACTATCACAGCATTAATATTATGATACTATCACTATTGAGACCAAAATATTTTGATGCATCATGATACTATCAGGTTATATAAGATTTTCCTTAATACCCGGTCTATGGCAGTTCACAGGTCTCAACAGCAAATGTCGCATGTTTGCTATGCAAAGTTATCATGTTCCCATTGTTTTTCAGTATCATATAACATAATCTACATGCTACTTGCTTTTTATCAGCAGTCTCTTCCTCTTTAAGAAATCCGAAATAGGCTCAAACATTGGCTTTTCAATCTTCACGATCTCAAAATCAGCAGCCAACACAGATGACATAAACACGTATATATAGTTGCGTTCGATTAGTAAGTACGAAAAAGTCATGCAGAATCGATCATTGATAATGAATAACATTTCCAATCACTTGCGGATTATTCCAGCCAGAGTGCGTAGATATGAAAATTAATTCAAATTTAAGATGATGGTTAAGACACGTGAAAAAGATAAGAGAATTTTTTAATGTCTTCTCGAACATGATTATGGAATCAATCTTTAATGTCCAAAAGCCATATACTTAAGACTGAAATCGAGCATGCCTTATAGTAACAATGAAAGTACTCAGCGTTTAATCGGTCTTTATTTGCTATTTCATTCTTTCAAAAAGAATCTTAAACAACAGATTAGATCAAGCTAAGAAGCTATCAATAATTTCTAATATTGACTGTCGAAACTGTCGATTGTTGAACAAAATATTGGTAATTGTTATCGATCTTGGACATAGCAATCCATGCATTGCTATCGGACAGTTACAATTGTGATGCATCGATGTATCGCTACACCCCTAAATCTACTACTTTAATTTCTCTGTCATCAACTAACACCTGTTCAAACTATACAACAACAGTTTGTTATCTTCACAATAAGAAATCACATGTTCAAATATGGACTAGACAAAATTCAAAGCACCTGCAAACAACAAATTTTGTTAATATGATGATTTCTGACTTTGATAGGGTAGAAAACATTGTAGGAAAAGGACAAAACATTTTCTCCTTTTCCCACAATGTTTTCTATAGGCTTCTTTCTCTGGATTGTCAAAAGTCCATGGATTGTGTGGTAAAGAGTTAACTCTTTACCAATTGACAAAATTTTAGACTTGCCCAAATTGTAAGCATTTGCAGATAGCAAAATAAATGTTACTCAAAAAATGAAACTTGATTATAGAAATGTAGAAAACGTGGTAGGAAAAGGATAAAATGCTGGTTACCAGCATTTTCTCCTTTACCCGCTATGTTTTCAGAAGGCTTCTTCTTCTGGGTTGTGGAAACCAGGGATTGTTTGGTAAAGGGATGATCAAATGACACACAATTTATAAGGTTAAACAATACTGTTTATTGCAGGTATAATACATTCAGATTTGAAACCAGCAAACTTTCTATTAGTCGGTGGAAAGCTAAAGTTGATAGACTTTGGTATAGCTAAGGCACTTCAGCAGGACAAAACCAGTGTGATACTGGACACCCAGATTGGAACTTTGAACTACATGAGTCCAGAAACCATCATGGATTCCTGTGGTGGAGAAGGGGATCAGGGAAAACCAAAATTCAAGGTTTGAAACCTGTTTAACTCTCTACTAAACAACAAACTTTTGGACCTGACCAGATTGAAAGCATTTACAGACAACAAAATAAATGTGAGTCAAAAACTGAATTTTTAGTTTGGGAATGTATAAAACATTGCAGGAAAAGGAGAAAATGCTGGTTACCAGCATTTTCTCCTTTTCCCACAATGTTTTGAAAAGCTTTCTTTCTGAGGGTCATCAAAAGCTGGGATTGTGTGGTAAAGAGTTCATGTGTGGTTGGTCCAAGTCTTGGTTAAAGGTAGAGAAATGAATTTTAAAATCAGGTAAAAAGTGCAAAAAAGATGCAGTGACCTGGCAATTTATAACTTAGTTTTGAAATTAACTTCTCTGTTAATGACTTAAGCTTGGGCTGAAAAAACAATCACAATACTTTTAAACAATATGATTTGGATTTAACTCTTTACTAAATGACTAAATTTTACACAGGTCCAAACTGAAAGCATTTGCAGACAACAAAATAAATGTTACTCAAAAATCAAAACTTGTTTCCCGCAGGGTAGAAAACATTGCCGGAAAAGGAGAAAATGCTGGTTACCAGCATTTTCTCCTTTTTCCATAATGTTTTCAAAAGACTTCTATCTCAGGGATATAAAACTCAGGGATAGTTTTGATAAAGGGGTAAGTGCTTTTTAACATCTTTGTTTACATATGGCAGCGATTGTTACTTGAGAAACTTAGCAATGTTCTTATAGAGAAATTTGTGAAGTCAGACCAGTGACAAACTATATTGGTTTCTTGTTCTACTGAAATATAGCATGTAAAGGGATATCATCCATTTTAGGGAAATGTTTTTTTTGGTGAAATGGGCGTCACTCATCCAATTTTATACATATATTTTCTAGATTGGGGTTAAAAGTGATGTATGGTCCCTAGGCTGTATCTTATATAACATGGTCTATATGAAAACTCCGTTCCAACATCTGAGAAATGACTTTTTCAAGCTACAGGCTATTATGAACCCAGACTTTCCCATCCAGTATCCAGATATACCCAACAAACGCCTTGTTGATGTTATGAAGGTAAATTATTTATAATTGTGTAGACCGTAGCTTAGTTGGTGCATGACTAGTAGTTCACAGTCTTTAGATAGACACTCCAGAAATGCCTGGGAAGGTGCCATAGGAATGATTGGGGCTAAATTGAAAGTGATTTAAAACCAAATAACGAAACGAATGAGACATGCTTTGTGGAAATGGAATTTAACTCTTTACCAAACGACAAAATTTTGGACTGGCCCAAATTCAAAGCATTTGCAGAGGACAAAATAAATGTGACCCAAATACTGTAATTTGTTTTGGGAAGTATAGAAAACAGTGTGTTAAAAGGAGAAAATGCTGGTTACCAGCATTTTCTCCTTTTCCCACAATGTTTTCAAAAGGCCTCTTTATCAGGATTGTTAAAAGTCGGGATTGTGTGGTAAAGAGTTAATTCATCTGCAAGACGTGTTGACTCGGTCAGCCTGCTGTCGGCACATCTTAATATCAAACCGTATGATCCATGCTCTGAAAATGTGGGCTCAATGCATCTCCCTGATACATTGCTACTTTTGCTGCAATGTTTTTAAAATTGGCCTGCTTCACAATATAAAGTGTGTACACAGGGTCCAAATTCACCAACCATTCTTCAGAATATTCAACCATTTAGAACATTCTGAGTTTTATTCTCCAGAATTTTCAAAAATTTGAAAATGACACTTCTGGTTTAGCCAATCAGCAGTTGTGTACTTTTAAATTTAGAAAATCTTGAAGGATAAGACTTGCAACATTCTTAGGAATTATTGACGAATATTAACTCGGACAGTTTTCTTCTTTACTTTTAATAGAAATGTTTGACAAGAGACCCTAAGTCACGCCCGACAGTTGATGAACTTTTATCTCACCCATACTTAAGAGGGTATGTATTGTATTTATTCATTGAGTGGTTATACATGATCACTTTGATTAACTCTTTACCAAATGACAAAATTACAGACTGGTCCACATTGAAAGCATTTGCTGTCAACAAAATTAGTCTGACAGAAAGTTGAAATTTGTTTTGGGAAGGGTAGAAAACATTGTGGGATAAAGAGCATTTTCCCAAAATGTTTTCAAAAGGTTTCTTTGCAAGGGTCCATAAAAGTCTGGATTGTGTGGTAAAGATTTAAAAGAGCCAATTTGATTTATGACACAAATCTTGTGAGTTTCACATGTGTTTTTTATTGACGTAGTCCATATACATGAGATGTTAATTATCACAGGAAAAGGAATGACATAAAAAAAGAAATCTGTATTTTTATCTGAAGCCTGTATGTTTAATGGTTCCAAGTTTACTTTGTTTGGAAAGTGTACATAGACAAGTACATGGCCCTGTGGCATGTATAATAATATCAGCAGGAAAATTACTGATAAATAACAAGGACCAAGTAATATTGATTCTTTACCATTCAGCAGAATCTCAGTTGACCGAATCCAAATGCCAAATATGGTTCAAATAATGAAAGGATAGAAAATATTGTCGGCAAAGGAGAAAATGCTGTCAGATAATCAGCATTTACTTTTTTTATAAACAGTATTTTTAAAAGCCTTCTTCCTCTAGGTTGTCACAGTTGATGCCTAATGCTGCTTTAACCCATTAGCACACAATCCCTACTTTTGACACCCTGAGAAAGAAGCCGTTAGAAGACATTGTGGGAAAAGGAGAAAATGCTGGTAACCAGCATTTTCTCCTTTTCCCACAATGTTTTCTATCCTTCACGAAACAAATTTCAAATTTTCAGTCACCTTTATTTTTTCGTCTGCAAATGCTTTCGATTTGGACAGACCTAAAATTTTGTCGTTTGGTAACGAGTTAAACAACATTTCATTCAGATCACTGTGACAGCTTTCTTGTTCATGTCTGTCCCTGGTGTCACCAGACATATTACTCATGGTCAATCCACAAAAAATGCGTGCACTTTTGGCAAGGATCAAACCTGGGGCCTACAGATTGCGGTTCGTACCTTCACCACTGAGTCACAAAGAACAAATGTGCTTTTACTAAAAGAGACTTGAAGAATTGACAGCTGCTGATGAAGCTTTATTATTTGAAGTATTTGATACAAAACACTGTTTGTTAAACCCAGACTTATTTGGGATGAAACATTAGTGTAATTTTTCTTTACCACACACTGTCAAATTGAAACAACTTTAATCATTAGTAAAGAAACACAGAATAGCCACACACTTGAATATTATCGGCTGAAAGTGTTTTAACATTTTTGCTACATGTGGCTTTACTCTTTACCAAACAACAAATTTTTGGACAGAGCATCTCCAGACAACAAATTAAATCACGGTAATACATATATGCTGATTCGTGACATTCGTAGGGTAGAAAATATTGTAGTAAAATTAAAAGGAGAAAATGCTGGTTAGCAGCATTTTATCCTTTTCCCATAATGTTTTCTATAGAGTTCTTTATCAGGGTTGTCAAAAGTAGGGGTTGTGTTGTAATGGGTTAACTCTTTACCACACAATCCCGACTTTTAACGACCCTGAGAAAGAAGCCTTTTGAAAACACTGTGGGAAAAGGAGAAAATGCTGGTGACCAGCATTTTCTCCTTTTCCCACAGTGTTTTCTACTCTTCCCAGAACAAATTTAAATTTTTCAGTCACCTTTAGTTTGTCGTCTGCAAATGCTTTCAATTTGGACCAGTCTAAAATTTTGTTGTGTGGTAAAGAGTTAAGCATGGCTCACTGATATAGTTCGACTTACTTGACCCCTGTAGTAACAAAACCGTCCCTACAAATATCACGGTTTTGCGGGATTGTGTGGTAAAAAGTTAAGGTAATTTTCAATTTTACATACGAAATAAAAACTAAGAACTCACTGAAGATTCTTTATCTTTTTTTTTCTTACAGAACCAGTTCAAAGACTGACTCTCCGCTAATTGTTAAAAGTCAAGGGAATACCTGATCATACAGGCATTAGATCTTGAATATTTTGTCTTTAAAACTCAACCTGGTTGGACTGCTTTTATGAAAATGAAGGGTGTAAAACATTTATAGTTGGAAAAAATATTTTATTTAAATAAGCAGTTAACTAGATATGAAACTGAACATAGCTTCGAGTATGTTTATAGAGAAAAGCAGCCAAATGGCTTGGAATGTTGTGCAAAGTAGCTATGTACCATTAGAAGAAACTAAGGGAACACATGGATAGGTGTACTTGCTGTGTCGATATTGCTTAAATGATGTTGAAGAGAGCACTGAATCCTAAATAATCAAAACAGTAAACAGAAGTTGGGACTTGGCCTTATGAAAGCATTTGCAGGCAATAAACGAGCTGTACTCTGTGAAAAGGGACAGAGGTCCATGCCGGCTGGCCTGGGCTGAGACATTTTAATATTGTTTGTTTTTCTGCATGTCCAGGGACCAGTCTAGATCATGATGAAGTCAGTTATTTAAAACAAAGTGGATATTATGGATCCATAGGTATAAGATGGCTTGCTTAGTACCATGGATTACAAAGATGCCTTAAGCCCCCTTTTGTCCATCCTCGGATACCCCGGGGTCTCCCTATTTGCTTCGCTACATCGACCCCTGGGATAATTAATTGAATTTCCCTCGCTTTACCGCTGGCCGAATGCTGGCTTTTCATTGGTTCCATCATCATTTTGTGATGGGCGAGTGTACTGTACACTATGACGTTTCGTATTGATTTTCGGCGGCTGATTCAAAGTTTTATTAGTCAATTGTCCCAGGGGTCGATGTAGCGTAGCAAATAGGGAGACCCCGGGGTATCTGAGGATGCCTTTTGTCAGAGAATAGCTCAAATATGTTTTTTTTTAAAACCGTTTCCCAAACAACAAATTTTAGACTTTTCCAGACAGGAAGATTTTGCAGACGACAATTTTAACTTTAATAACCATGGCAGAAAATTATCCGAACGGGCAGAAAACATTGTGGGAAAAGGAAAAATTGCTCATTACGAGCAATTTCTCCTTTTTCCGCAGTGTTTTCAAAAGACTTGTACTGCAGACACGTAAAAACAAGAGCTTGTTTCGGAAAGGGTTAAATGAAGGGATCTTGCTGTGTAAGCTAGAAAACATGGGAGATGTAGAGAAGATCACCAGCCATATAGTTAATTTCGCCCAGCAACTGGCTCAATCCTAGGTTAGAATGCTCTTTGGACATGCAGAAAATCTACCAAAAGCAAAAGGTTTTGACATAGAATAGACTGCGCAGGCTGATCTGGGTTGATACTGTTTGCAGATGCAACTCCTAAGTTTTCCTTTGAATAAGTTCAAACTTACTACAATGAATCTCCGAGATGTGTAGCTGTGCGTACCACTTAAAAATTTAGATATCTGCAGGCTAGATTTTAACCCATTTCATAGACAAGTCCCATAGTATGTATGCATGCTGCTTGTCGAAACTATTGTAATTTTGTGCAATATTGGTTGGAATAGCTAAATTTTTAGGGTTACCAAAGTTGAAAGCAATTGAAGACGGTTTTGCCATTGAAAGTTTAGAAAACAGAGGAGAAAATTCTGGTAACAAGCATTTTCTTTTTCATCATCGATTTCCAAGCTTTCTTTCACATATTCATTAAAAGTATGGATTGTGTATGAATGATTCTAAGTTTGTGTAATAATGGGAAAACTTTTTTCAGTTCATGTAATACTTAGTGTACTATATGGGGATAGCTGAGATTTTTTCAATGCTGTGGCACTATTGATAGCTAAAGCTGTATTCACTTAGTATAATACTACATGTAGGATAACTATTACACTAGGATAAATAATGTCGTTACATATGAGCTTTGCTCTGACAAAACCGAGCTTAACTAATTACCAAATGACAAAATTTTAGGTTTGTCCAAATTGAAAGCATTTGCAGATGACAAAATAAAAGTGACCGCAAATTTGAAATTTGTTTTTTGAAAGGTAGAAAACATTGTGGGAAAAGGAGAAAATGCTGGTTACCAGCATTTTCTCCTTTTCTCACAATGTTTTCTAAAGGCTTCTTTCTCAGGGGCGTCAAAAGTAGGGATTGTGTGGTAATGGGTTAATGCATTTCCGTGATCCATGGTACCAAGCAAGTCATCAGATACTCATGGATCCATAATTTCCACTTTTTTAACACTTTCCCAAACAATCCCTGATTTTTACGGGTCTGGAATAGTAGCCTTTTGAAAACATTGGGGGAAAAGGAGAAAATGCTGGTTACCAGCATTTTCTCCTTTTCCCACAATGTTTTCTACCCTATCATAGACAGAAATCATCTTTCCAGAAAGAGTTGCATTGTTGTCTGCAAATGCTTTCAATTTGGTCTAGTCCAAAAGTTTGTCGTTTGGGAAAGGGTTAAACAACGGTCTTAATCATGAGATAGATTAGTCCCTAGGCATGAAGAAAATTGGCCAATAGCGGACTGCGCAGGCTGACCAGGCTTGAAATTTTTTGCAGATGCATTATGTCCCCTATTCACAGAGCATGGCTCAAATGTAATAGACTTCACTTTCAGTGATATTTGGAAATTTTCTGAAATAACTCTGATCTATGAAAAATAATCAAATACTGATCAAGTTCATTGAAGTAATTATGGTTGTTGTAGCAAGGCATGAAATTTCAATTTCTTTCAAACCTTACAGTATTTAAGTAGTTCTGGCTTTACATTTGTATCAAAAGGACAATTTTTGTGTAGTTAATATGAGTATGACATAGTGTGTGTATGTTCTGTAAATGTGTAAAGCTTATTTGGACGAAACTCGAATTTTCCTTTATTTCCACCTGTGCATTCATCATCTATCATTGTCTTCTCTCTCTCTTCTTGTTTGTTTTCTCATGATTGTTTTTGTAAGTTTTGATGTCAATTAAAATTTATGAGACATTTTACATTTTGTTCTTCCTCTAAGTTTAGATATTCAAAGCTAAAGGCGCACACTTTGAATTTTGTGCCATGAATCAAAATTAATTTCAAAGCACTGATATAAAGTCCTAAATGCTTTTTTTTATTTCATGCTTTCCGGTAGGATATCGAGAAATAGCAGTGAAAATATTTTTCGATCTTACACTGGTACCACCAGTGAAAATACCGATTTTTACGTTCTTGTTGCCTAGGTAAATTGCGCGTGCCTAACAACTAGAGGGGAAATATGACGTCATATACCTTACATTTCACGCGCTTGACGTAACGTTGCTATGCAGGAGGGGTGCGCCACGGGGAATAAGGGAAAAGAACTGTATTGAATTTTGATAAAGCTCCTCCCAGAAATGGTTAAAAGCATAAAATAAATAGAATATTTGTTCTTTTTCGGTGTAAGATCGAAATTTATTTCATCTCGTGAACACCATCGGTAATATTTTCACTCGTGGCTGCGCCACTCATGAAAATATTACCGATGGTGTCCACTCGATGAAATAAATTTCGATCTTACACCGAAAAAAACAAATATCCTCTATATCCCAGGGATACAGTTTTAGCCTTATCCATTTGTTCATGTGTCCGCCCAGGTGAATATCTCCAATAGCATAGGATGGAATTTCATGAAACTTTATACATGTGTACAATAGCCCATTCTGCCGAGATGCTTTTTTTTAATATGATGCAAAATGGCAGACTCGCAGTTTTTTTTGGTGGGGTATATCATTTCAATGTAATTGCTTGTTCTTCATAGAAGTAAAGATTCTGGATGGAAACATGCAATAAAAGTATGCAATTTTAACATTTTGATAACGAGAGATGGTCATTTTGCAATCTGGAACTTTGCCTTCTTTTATGAGATCAGATATTTTTGATGCCATCATACAGTTCTTATTTGAATACAACCCCTCATAATCAAAGTATGCCATTTATCATGTAAATCTAACTTTTCTATTTTATGTATTTTATAGTTTGCTAGTTATTTTTAGCCTGCATGGGTGGCTCAGTGGTGAGTGTGTCAGACTCGTGACCTGGTAGTTGTAAGATACCAGGTTGAGGTGAACTTTCTTTCCGGCGTATTCTCGCCTCTGCTGAAGCTTGTAAGAAAAGTAGTCAGTCGCTTTGGAAAGAAAGTTGTGTCAGTACTGGTGTGAGAAAGCCAGGGAACACATTTGCGTCACCGAACTCTATGACCTTAGCTGTTAAAGTGGTGTTAAAACTCAATACAATAACAGCCAGTTATTTTCTGACTAGATTCAGCAATAAATAAAACATTTGTGCTCAAAGAAATCATTTTAAGTATTTTCAGCCCTGTCATAGTCTTCTGCTTTGTATTAAAGCTTCAACATTTTGTGACACCTCTATCATTACCAAAGATTTTTACTTCAAACTTGGACTACAGTAGTTGTTAAGTATTAAAAGGGGAACCTAAACAACAAGGGCAGGTAACAATCAAAATGATTTTGACACAGTTAAAACCTTTTTTACTTGGAATTTGTTGTCTTAACCCATTACCACACAATCCCTACTTTTGACGCCCCTGAGAAAGGTGCCTTTTGAAAACACTGTGGGAAAAGGAGAAAATGCTGGTCACCAGCATTTTCTCCTTTTCCAACAACGTTTTCTACCCTTCACAAAACAAATTTCAAATTTTCAATCACTTTTATTTTGTCGTCTGCAAATGCTTTCAATTTGGACCAGTCTAAAATATTGTCGTTTGGTAATGGGTTAAACACTTGGACATTTTATAATATCTCTGTCATTACTGAAGACATTTACCTATAACTCTGTATAATTATAAACTATCATAAGGGGAATTCATAGAAAAAAGGCATGTAATACGGTAACCAAAATACATGTATTTTTAATACAAATATAACCTTTTTCAAACTTACAATTTTCACTTAATTTCCTGAAAACCTAATGCTCCAATTTTGTTTGAAGTAAAACTTTAAAGTTTAATACTGTCAATAAACTCTGATAGTGGTCCTCAAAATTGCATCTGCAGTAGATGTTGCATAACATGTCTTTACTAAGGAAAGATTTCATTTATGATATACAGAATGACAGAATTTATAATTTACACTACCAGTCGAGTAACTTTTACTGTCTAAGGGCTCTGACTTTTGTTGGGCGTTGTTGGGCAAGACTGGAACTGATGAAACAAAAAAAACAACATAAGAGAGATTCGCCTTTGTGATACATACAAATTAATGTATAAAACAGGCATAAAAAGCTATTCTAAGAAGCATACAAACCAATTTTATGCTTCAACGAAAACATTATTAAAATGGTTATATCTGATGGGTCTCAACATATAAACACCCTTCTCTGCACTGTTGATTGTACATGTGCATAGCCTGCAAATCCCATAACCTTTTCCCACACAATCCTGAGTTTTATGACCTTCAGGAAGAGAGCTTTTGAAAACAATGTGTGAATAGGAGAAAATGCTGGTAACCAGCATTTTCTCCTATTGCAACAATGTTTTTTCTCTTGTCAAGGATCTTCAGTTTGTTTATACCAATTTCCCATATGGAGTGCAACACGCGAAAAGGGTCATTCGGACATTTGCGTAAAATGTCGTCTCGGATCAGCCTGCGCAGTCCGCGCGGGCTAATCCGAGACGACACTTTCCGTTTTAGTGCAATTTTCTGTTTTGCGCATGTCTACTGTAGCACAAAATCTAATGTAGTCGTAAAGTGCCGTCTCGGATCAGCCTGCGCGGACTGCGCAGGCTGATCCGAGACGACACTTTACGCAGATGTCCGAATGTCCCTTTTCGCGTGTTGCACACCATATGTGGTCTGCAGATGTTTTTAATTTGGGAGAGATTCTGAAATTTGTCAATTGGTAAAGGGTTGTAGAGCCCAAAGAAATTTATAATTTCATATAGTTGGCAAATTTATGACAACAAATTATTCAGCAACTTTTTAATTCAGTCTAAGATTGAATAGGAAATGATTTTGTTGTATCTAGGACATTATCAGGCATACCTATAAGTCTTTCAGAGGAGGCTATTCTTTCATCTTCAATGACATCATCACTAATAACATTTTTGTATTTGATTTGTTTTGATTGTCTGGTCACAATGTTGGGTGTGTCATCTGACTTCAATATCCAGACATAAATCTTGTACCCACTTACTAATGTCTGTACTAAAACTGAGAACATCATTAGCCAACTTGACATCTGTAATGATAGAAAAAACATTTAACATTTCTACAAAACTCAGATATGACAATCTCTAGATATACATGTACAACAATCCAATTTTGCTCTCAAGTCTTTTTTGAATTGCATTTCACAACTTGATATGTGCAGTGACAGAAAAACATCTAAGATTTCTACAAAACTCCTATATTATAACAGTCTTAAGATACATGTATAACAATCCGATTTTGTTCTATACTCTTATTTGAACTGCGTCTCACATTTGTCGACAGTATTCCATACTGAAATTTCTTTAGCCCTTTACCAAACAAACCCTGGTTTTTAGCTCCACTGGCCGAAGGCCAGTGAGCTATTGTCATGGCGTTGTGTCCGTCGTCCGTCCGTGCGTGCGTCCGTAAACTTTCTCTTTAAAAAACTTCTCCTCAGAAACTATTGACTGGATTTTTACCAAATTTCACAAGAATGTTCCTTAGGTGGTCCTCTTTCAAATTCCTTCAAATAATTGTGTTCCATGAATAATTCTGGTTGCCATGGCAACCAAAGTAAAAAACCTTTAAAAATCTTCTCCTCCCAAACCGCTAATTGGATAGCATTATTTTTTTGCAGGAATGTTCCTTAGATAGAGGTCTACAGAATTCCTTGAAAAAAGAAAGATCCGTCAAAAAACATGGCTTTTATGGGAGACTCATTTTCCTTTTATGGTATAAAGTAAAATCTTTGAAAAATTTCTTCTCTCAAACTACTCGTTTTGATTTCATTGTTGTATTGCAGGTTAGTTCCAATGGTGGTAAGTCTTTACCATACAATCCTGACTTTGAACAACCCTAAAGAAGAAGTCTTTGGAAAACACTCTTGGAAAAGGACAAAATGCTGGTAATCAGCATTTTCTCCTTTTCCCTTAGTGTTTTCTACTCTATCAAAGAGAGAAATCATCATTTCATCAGTGTTTAATTTGTTGTCTGTAAATGCTTTCAGTTTGGTCACATCCCAAATTTTGTCGTTTGGTAAAGAGTTAAAGATGGTTGCTTTACATAATCTATAATCCTTTTCATATAAAACAAGAGAACCACTGCACTTTGATTAGTTCTGGTAAAGGTTTGTTGACCTACTGGTGACCTACTACGAAGAGGGACAGGGCTTTGCTGTTGTGATAATGCATTTTGTTATCAAATCAAACTGATCCCTGACAAAGAAGACTTTAGAAAACATTGTGGGAAAAGGAGAAAATGCTGGTAACCTTTTCCCACAATTTCCCTTTACCCTTCACAAAACAACTTTCAAATTTTCGTTCACTTTTATTCTTTCATCTACAAATGCTTTCCATTTGGACAACCCTAAAATGTTGTCGTTTGGTAATGAGTTAACTATAACCAGAAGATAAAATTTTTATACCTGGCCATAATTGAAAGATGTTGCAGACAACATAATAAATCTTCAAATTAGTAAAACTTGTATCAAAAAGGGTAGAAATTATTGTGTAAAACTAAGAAAATGCAGGTAACTTTTATTTTCTTCTTTTCTCACAATGTTTTTCATAGCTTTGTTTCTTTAGCGACCTAAAATGCAGGAATGAATGGTAATTGTTAAAAACTTCTCTTCACCGTTACAGAAAAATCAGGCCTGTGGAGCGATACAGGCGCTCAAGCGCCTCTAGTTTAGACCCTCAGAATTGTTTTGAAAAAGTTGCAGGAAAAGGAGAAAATGCTGGTTATCAGCATTTTCTCCTTTTCCCACAATGTTTTCTATCCTTTCAAAGACAATTTTTAAATTTTTCAGTTACATTTATTTTGTCCTATTCAAATGCTTTCAATTTAGAAAACTCGAAAATTTTGTCATTTGGTAAAGTTTTAATTAATGAAGGACCCCAGCCATGCCCTGGTAGCAGTCAGCTGTATAAAGGACTTGAGACCTGAGAGTCACAGATTGGAATCCACAGCTTCAAATGCTGGTTACCAGCATTTTCTCCTTTTTCCCACAATATATTTAAAAAGGCTTCTTCCTAAGGGTCGTTAAAACCAGGGATTGTTTGGTAAAAGGCTAAAAACATACCCCTTTCTTGACTTCCACCAGTACTTGGCTTTAACCTCGCAGTGTCTTGCTAAAGGACATTTCCAAGTAAAAAGCACACAAGATGAAGTTTAAGTAATCATTGTGAAATGTGGCCTTACCCTTGCAACTGTAAGGAACGTGTGAAAGTTGCATCTCTTTTCTAATATATCCCAGTATAAAGTCTGTGTTTCTGCACATGTATACCTGTAAGACAAGTGTTATTATATTGATGAGTGTTCTTGACCTATCAGCCCCTGCAAACAACTTTGTTCTCTAACTGCAGACTAACCATCCAGAATTGCATTAACCCTTAACCCATTACCAAACGACAATATTTTAGACTGGTCCAAATTCAAAGCATTTGCAGACTACAAAATAAACGTGACTGAAAATTTGAAATTTGTTTTGTGAAGGGTAGAAAACCTTGTGGGAAAAGGAGAAAATGCTGGTTATCAGCATTTTCTCCTTTTCCCACAATGTTTTCTAAAGGCTTCTTTTTCAGGGGCATCAAAAGTAGGGATTGTGCGGTAATGGGTTAAACTGCTAAGTATGCCTCGCTGACCTTTTGTGGACAGTATAGGGCAAGATCAGACTGCACATTCTGTGCAGTCTGATCTTGGATCTACACTGTCCGTTAAGAAGATATCTCTCCCTCAAAAATACCTTTGAAATTGCAAAACTTGGGCTTTTAGAATCGGTTTGAAGGTTTCATGTCAGTTATTTAGTGGGATAAGGGTTAATTCTGCATGCAAAAACACTGGCTATACCAAGAGGTTTAGCCTATCTGCATTTCCCTTATCTTTTAAATGAGCCATGCACTGGCAAAAGGAGGCTTTAAGCATTTCTATGATTTACTGCACCAATGAAGCCATCACATAGTTACTGATCCATATCAGCAACCTTTTTTAACATCCAAGCTTTCTCCACACTAGGGCACAAAGGCAGTAGATAACCCCCATACTACGAAACAAAACCAAGTTTGCCCTATATTAGGACTCAAAGCCATGAAGGTGCTTTCTCTCCATACTAGGACACAAAGTCATGTTTTTCACGTACTAGGACACAGTAAGTTTTCCACAAACCCGGACATAACACCAATTTTGACCCGTTCTAAGATAAAAGGTAAGATGTTCTTCCTGTCCATACTAGGACACAAGGTCATGTCATTCACGTACTAGGACACAATAAAGTTTTCCACAGAGCAGGACATGATGCCAAGTTTGACCTGTACTAGGATAAAAGGTAAGATGTTCTTTATTAGGATAAAAAACCAGATGCTTCCTGTCCATACTAGGACAAAGTCAAGTTTCCCCCAAACCTGGGCAAAAAGCAAAGTTCCCGATAGAGTTGGGCATACAGCAAAGTTATCCCAAACTTAGGGCATGAAACCATATGCTTTCCCTTCATACTAAGACACATTAAAGTAACAATAAAGCTTAAAAGTAATCAAAGCGGTTGTTTAAATGCATTTAAGTTTATATCATGCCATATAAAAGTATGGATATTACTGTGAAGATGACAATCTATCATTGTACAGTCGGTCCAAGTGCTGGTAGCTCACAGAGAAATTAATTTCAAAACTAGGTTAATCCCTCCCAGGTAGCTGTGTCTTTTGTTTACTTTTTGCCGGATTTAAAATTCTTTTTCCTACCAGTGACTAACATTATTGCCCTACCACACGATAACAGACTATCATCTCCACAATATTTTTCATACTTTTAAATGGTATGATTTAAATGTATTATTACAAATGCTTTGGTATTTTGGCCTTTATTGGACGTTTCAGTTTTCCACGTACAAAAAACACAACAACACACTTCAAACTGTCTGAACTAGTTGAACTACTTTGAATGATGATAAAACTGCATTTGGGGAGGCAATAACTTGCACACAGTTCAAATCGCTGTATACTGAATGTTCAACCTGTCAATGCATAGATGTACATACTTTTGATTATATGTAAAATACAGCTGTTTGGTTAGGGAATTACACCATATGTCAAGTCCGGCCTGCAACATACTGCTGGACACAAATACTGGTATCAATACTAGGGCGTTCAATACGAAACATGGAAATAATAAGGTATGCTCACGCCTGTAAAAAAATGAAAAACATGAATGTTATAGATAAGAATTGTAAAACTCTTTGAATATTAGAACATTCATTTACATTTTCAATAGCACCTAAATATGACATTATGTATAAAGCAGTGAAATACACGATATAAAAAAAAAGTAATACATATGGCCAACATTGATTCAAGGGTTTCATTTTTCTTTTTAAAATGTCTGCGGTATGCCGCTGTTTACTGTATCAACGGTAATGATAAACTGCATTTACAATCTAATGGCGTGTCCAAGTTTCGCTCAATAAGGTAAAATTGTGCCATGCTAACTACGGACACTAAAAATGCATTCTGGGCAGTACCAGTAACGGATTTTATTAACAGTGACTCATGACCACTGATCCTGCCCGATGTACATCATAACTACATACACAGAACACACAAATTGTAATTGACCGTAGCCTTCGTGTAATATGTGCAGACGAAAAAAGTTGCTTTGCAAACATACATAGTGATGATGGCTTAATAGAAGGTAACATACCAAGACATCTACAACTTATTCAAACAAGAGTTTCTTGGGAAAATGTTTAGTTGAAAATGAGTCACTGCTGAAACTGCGAGGGGCATTTTCAGATGTCTTGTTACCCAGGCGATTGATTGATGCATTATGATGGGTTACATGAATGAGCTCAGGGAACTACTTTCTGCGCCGCATCACATTTTGTGGACGACAATACCCGGCACTTCCGGTTGAATAAGTATAATCTGTTTAATAGTATGAACAGAGCTTTGTGAAAAGTGGGTTAAATACATCTACAAAAAGTTCGACATAGGCTGACCCAGGTTGAAACTATTCGCTTTTGGTAAAAACTTCTGCAACGAAAATGACCATTCTACCATAATTTCATGTTTTTTTTTTTTACAAAACGAATTTAATGGATTCACAATAATATGTGGTGACTTGCTTGGTATAATACGTCACAGATGCACTGAACTCTGTTTTGCCAGGGCATTAATCTACATGTATAACAGTCTGGCATGCAACACGTGAAAAGGGGCATTCGAGCATTTGCGTAAAGTGTCGTCTCGGATCAGCCTGCGCGGACTTGCGTAAAGTGTCGTCTCGGATCAGCCTGCGCAGTCCGCGCAGGCTAATCCGAGACGGCACTTTACGACTACATTAGATTTTGTGGGTCAATAGACTTGCGCAAAAAAAACCATGAAAACGGAACGTGTCGTTTCGGATTAGTCTGAGCGGACTGCGCAGTCTGATCCGAAACAACGATTTACGCAAATGTCCGAATGCCCCTTTTCGTGTGTTACAGGCCATGTAGATCTAGCCTTATAGATACGACAGTGGCTTCAAACAGATTTCGTAATTAACTCGTTAGCCACCTCCCGAAACATATTTGCAGCATACACCATTAATAAAATTATTTTGAAAACATCATGATTATTATGAGTAAGTATTGAAATATGAACACATGTAAATACATTGCGGCAAAAGGAGACATTCTTCATAACGAGTAATTTCACCGTAGGACACACTGCTTTTAAAATGTGGTCAGATGCAAGACGCCGAATTTTATCACGTAGGTAGTAAAAAGTGTAAGATAATATCTGTCGATTATAGCACATATTTGAAATATACGTCTGTGTTGCTGTAAGACTGGATACGTGTGTGTTATGTTTTTGCATCTGCTAAATATCATATTGCCGTAATTGCAATAACATGTTAATAACACGTTAACAGTGTCCTCATTCAGATATCAAATGTGACACCTTTGACCTATTTTTCTTTTTATAGCGAAAAAATCTTTAACCTTATACGTGGGAAAGTGGGTTATGTCGCGTGAAGGGTTCTAAAACTCATTCAAAACATGACTGATATTTTAATTAAAAAGCAGTTCCCTTCGAATTATAACTTCCTTTTGTAGCTCAGTATTGCATGACAATAATCAAAGTATGAAATAACATGATTTGTCACCATAAAGGTTTATTTTTTTCATCCTGTGAAATTCTTAATCCTTTACCCCATAAGGCATTTCTGTGCTATCTCTAATTGACCCTAAAAAACAGCAAGAATAAAGCCGTTTCTTATGTGTATATGACACCTTTTGATAGCATAGAAAACATTGTGACAAAAGGTGAAATTGCTCGTCACGAGCAATTTCACCTTTTGCCACAATGTTTTCCAAAGGCTCCTACAAGCAATGCGTAGAAATGAGTATCTATGGAGTAAAAGGTTAAGGAAAATCTATATGGTAGCATCTTTCTGCCAAGAAATACGAGATAAGTATGGGTATAATTTTAGAAAACATCGTGATAAATCAAAATTGCACGGAAAATTTACTTAGAAAGTGAACAGTTTCTGAAAAAAAATATCACGATTAACTCATTAGCAAACGACAATATTTTAGGCTTGTCCAAATCCAAAACATTTGCAGACGACAACATAAAAGTGACTACAAATTTGAAATTTGTTTTGTGAAGGGTAGAAAACATTGTGGGAAAAGGAGAAAATGCTGGTAACCAGCATTTTCTCCTTTTCCCACAATGTTTTCTGAAGGCTTCTTTCTCAGGGTCGTCAAAAGTGGGTGTTGTGTGGTAATGGGTTAACTTTTTTACCTGGAAAATTGTACAGTGCATTATCTTAACACAAAATTCTTATTCGTGCTTGAAGCTGACATTCGAGATAAAATTATCGCGATATTTCTACCCGTTCCTCGATATCTACAAAAGTCTACATATAGAAAATTCACCATTAGGTTCAATTCTAAATTTTTTTTAATTTGCGAGATGGCTGTATGTAAAATTCGAATCATTTACAAAGATTTAACAGCCTCCTTTTTTTGTTCTCTCTAACTGCATTTTTAAACCTTTACCAAAAAGTCCCAGGATCTACCGATCCTAAGAACGAACGCTTTGGAAAACATTGTGGGAAAAGGAGAAAATGAAATGCTGGTAACCAGCATTTTCTACTTTCCCCACAATGTTTTCTACCCTGTCAAAACAAGTTCCATCGCTTGAGCCACATTTAATTTGTCGTCTGCCAATGCTTTTAATTTGGACAAGTCTATATTATTGTCGTTTGGTAAAGAGTTAAATCCTGTTGTCTGAAAGTTTACTGCCTACGTAAGGAGGTAGAGGTAAAAATAATTAGCTAGAGAAGGAAATACCCCTTTTAAGCAGTATTTCTTTGTTTACAGATTTCTTTTCAAAGTGTTCTTACAAACTGACGTCGTTCATGGCGTCCTAATAGTGGACAGGGTTTTACATGCAGCCATTAGTTTTATGACATGGAGAGAGCGGGGCTTGAATTTCACATTAAATGACATATTTTGAAACCATATCTCTTTTGCCATAGGAATGTACGTGGTTATATATCGAATTTTACACTGAATAAAACGTATTTTACATAAAATATTGAACAAAAACCAAGACAAAACGTATTTATAATTTTCGTTACGTATTACAGGCGCTACGCCTTACGTTGGAATGGGGTAAGCAGAAAATTTATAAAGACACGTGAAACAAAACATCGATAAAAATCTAACAAGCTTGCCAGGCAGACACAAATAGACACAGACGGACAAACAAAAGAGAAAACCCCATTATTGAGTCGTGATCTGGCAAAATGGGGCTTAATGGATCACCGTGATGCACTGCACCAAGCAAGCTATTACATAATTGTGGATTCATCAATCCATTTCGTCGAACAATCAACGGAATCGTGAGGTGATCTGGGTCTGTATTCACCAACAATTCTTTGGAACGTTCTCTGCCTTTACTCTCCAAGATTTCCTGGCTGTGAAAGTTACAAAACTTCTGATTGGCTAAACCAAAATGGTTTAGCCAATCAGAGGTTGTGTTACTTCCAAACCTTGAAATCTTGAAGAAAAGACAAAGAAGGGTGTTAGGAAATTGAATGGTTGGTAACTATGGACCCTGGTCCTTTGACAAGCATCAAACTGACCAATAGCAAAAAGTGTCGACCCAGGCCAGCCTGCGCGGAATGCGCAGGCTGGCCTGGTTCGATACTTTTTGCAGATGCATTAAGCCGCCTTTTCACAGATCATGGTTTTATAAATTTTATTCCTTACTTTTCGTCTTTAAGTTGTAACTTCATCAGCAACAGAAACCAGCACCACATAAAAGCATGGATGCTGACGATGACTGATAGAAAGGTCACAAAATTACAGGTGGTTGACGAGCCCCACACTGACTGCCTCAAGTCTACCAAGACGTCATACAGACCTTCCGGGGTCCTAGGTTTAAATCTCACTTGACCATACAGAACACATTGCTGTTTAAAGTAGTGGGTTGTATAGCTGAGCGGCAGGAAGGTCATGAATCCGAGCACAATGGTAACTGTGTTTATAAGGATCTGTATGGTCCGCCAGGGTAGGTGGAATACTGGTAGTAGCTTCATACTTAACGTCTCTCTATTTCAGCACACCTGCCTGCAAATGTACACAGATTATGTATATATTTCATTAGATACTGATCAAAAAATCTTGTATTTCAGTTAATATTGAAAAAGGCAATTTCAGTCGTACAGGTCCCGGGGCGGGGCATGTGTGTGTCAGGGTCGATAAAAGGTGAGTTGTGTGGTAAAGGGATACGAGATGGGGGGGTGGGGGTTAAGAGCATGCTGTGGACAAAGAAGAAAATGCTAGCTAACTAGCATGTTCTTCTTTTGTCACAGTATTTTCGAAAGTGATCCTCTTCAGGATCGTTAAGTTAAAAACCCAAGTGTTGTTTCAACGAGTTTCAAAAAATACTTTTCGGGTTAAGTACCAACTTGAGAAAATATCCATAAAGTAACATCGGAAAGATGGTTGAGCGAACCAGAGACATGTACGAGCCCTGGACCGGTGGTCAAGTGATAACAGACGGGACCAGCAACCAAGGCATGGTGACTTCTAGTCCAGATGACCCGACGATCTTCATAAGGCTGGTGAAAGCCATTTTAGCTTATTCCTCTCTCGCTGAAACAGTTGAAGAAGAAACAGTGTCGGATGACCAGGGTTTGTATTCTCCAATCATTCTTAAAAACATTCTTAGTCTTATTCTCCATAACTTGCTAACTTTGAAAGTAGCACAACTCCTGATTGGCTAAAACATTCGGTTTAGCCAATCAGAAGTTGTGTTACTTTCAAGTTTGACAAAACTTGGACAATAAGACTGAGAATTTCTGTAAGAATAATTGGTGAAAACGGAACCTGTGGTATCAGTTCTTATCCTTAAAAAATCAAATGAGCCGCGCTCTGGCAAAAGACGGTTTAATGTATCTCACCAAGGAAGTCATCGGCTCATAATGGACCCATAAAATCTATTTTATTTAACAAGCGTAAACAAGGTAGCATGGCCCTTGGGCATACAGAAAATCTACTAAACGCAAAAAAGTTTCGACTCGTGTCAGCCTGCGCGGACTGCGCAGGCTGACACGAGTCGAAACTTTTTGCATGAGCATTCAGCACCATTTTCACACAGCATGGCTGAAATGAAACGGGCAGGTTATAAAATGCACTCAACCTTATATTTATATGTATGTTGCAAAAGGTATGCACCGGAATTACGCACGACTTCATTTTATTATGAAAATGAACTCTATAACTTTTAAAGATTGAAGAAATGCATTTAACTCTTTCCTTATAAGGTTGGTTAAATTGAAAAAAAAAAACTTGCATATTTGATCTTTATATAGCCTAATAAATATATAAGACCTTTTGCTCATAGACAGGGTACAAAATCGGCAAAGGACTCAAAAGGATAAATTTTGTCTGTGAAAAACACAAGAGCAGCACATGCGGGTGCCAATACGTTGCCTATACGCATGTCATATTCTTCGAAGATTCCACTTGTCTGCTATGACGTATCACCAATTCCCCGTATATACCTGGGAAAAGTAGGTCTTATACTGAAGCTAATCACTTATCACTTTAGCATGTAGAAGCTGTTTTAGTAAATGGGATGCAACACGTGAAAAGGGATCTTCGGACATTTGCCTAAAGAGTCGTCTCGGATCAGCCTGCGCAGTCCGCGCAGGCTAATCCGAGACGGCACTCTACGACTACACGAGATTTTGTTCTTCAGTAGACTTGTGCAAAACAGAAACTTACATTAAAAAGGAAATTCTTGTTTCAGATTAGTCTACGCCGACTGCGCAGGCTGATCCGAGACTACACTCTACGCAACTGTCCGAATGCCCCTTTTCGTGTGTTGTAGGCCAAATGGTCGAAGCATAGCTTACATGCTAGCCGATTATATAGCTGAATGAAAAGCACCAAGTAGCGTTTTATTGAGTAAACGTTTATTTCAGTTTGAAATTCAAAGTAACGGTTGTTGTTTTGAAAAATTTGCCCGCATGCCCAAATTAGATAGATGTGTATATGTAGAATGCCATCTAGCGGGAGATAATGGGTGCCTATATTGTCGGCTGCAGGCGCTTGATTTTCACCCAAAAATACTTTGATGGTTATCTGCTCTTAACTCTTGTTACATGGGTTCCCTTTTTCATGGGGAAGAAGTTGTCCAAGTTTGAAGTAAACATCTTTAGTAATCATAGAGGTTGGCTGTATTAGAGTACAACGCCGCTTTAACAGCTTATATCATGTCACTGCCGTCAGTGCACCTGTGTATGTGTTTCCTGGCTTTCTCACACAATTGCCAATACAACTTTCACCTTTAGAAAACATTGTGGGAAAAGGAGAAAATGCTGGTAACCAGCATTTTCTCCTTTTCCCACAATTTTTCTACCCTTCACAAAACAAATTTCAAATTCTCAGTTACTTTTATTTTGTCGTCTGCAAATGCTTTTGATATGGACAAGCCTAAAATATTGTCGTTGGGTAACGAGTTAAATGATTTTAAATCCGCTTTTGCCACAGCGAAGCCTACATCCATTATTATTGGCTCGAATTACAACCAATCGATGAAATTAATCATGAGATAAAACAGAAAGACTTTTTCCAAATTATATTAACTTCTCATCTCACAAAATAACAATTCCCAGATCGGATTAGATCATGTTATCAATACCCTCGAAATGTCTCCGAATGCCCTTTTTGACTGCACCAAACGACATTTTTTTTCATGCTTGTCCAAATTGAAAGCATTCGCAGACGACAGTACAGATGTTACTCAAATATGGAAATTTGTTTTTGGAAGGGTAGAAAACATTGTAGGAAAAGGAGAAAATGCTGGTTACCAGCATTTTCTCCTTTTCCCACAATGTTTTCAAAATGCTCAAGCGGTCTTCATAGAGGTTGTTTCAACTCTAGACTGTGTTGCATAGGGAAACAAATCCAAGACTGACGGGATATAAATATCAACAGAAGTATACTGTCCATATTGAAAGCATTTGCAGACGATAAATAAAATGGTTCCTAAAACATATTTTTTGTCCTGAAAAGGGTATAAAACATTGTGTGAAAAGGAGAAAATGTCGATTACCAGTTATATGTGTCAGAAAGTAGTCTAGCAAATGACCTTAGTAAAGTATTTTTTTGCATGATAGCTAAATTAAAAAAAAAAGACTTAAATTAACAATGTTTTGGGTACAAAATAGTCCCCATGCTGCCTCTGGAAGTCGTGGGAAGGAGGTGTTGACGAAAACTTCCCAATAAAGAATAACCATTGAATGCGCCAGTGCGGACAGAGTTGATCAAAATCAGACTGCACAAAACATGCAGTCTAATCTTTGATCTACACCTTCTGACGAGGCGATATTTTCCCTCTGACTTAAAGATCTGAGTCTCTACAATTGCTGGATTTTCTTTTCCTTCTAATTTTTTACTCAATAAGTCATGGGTTAAGTAGGGCAGGTTCACCTATCAATAAAGGTCATCGATTCAATAGGTATCTAGTTTATTGTTTATGGTCCTTTTGTTTTACACCGTAATTTGACATAAATCTTCCCCCTCCCCCGAGAAAGTCAGTAAAACAAGCCTATGGGGACTAAGTACTTTTGCAAACCAAGCAAATTTATAGTTGTTCAGAATAAGTGTTTACTACATTTGTCTCTTTCTCAAAGGCAGCTACGTTAACCCTTTACCAGACGACAGATTTTAGCTTTGTCCAAATTTGAATCCATTTGCAGACGACAATTTCAATGGGGCTTACATGGTAAAAGTTTTCTTTTGGTAGAAAACACTGCGGGAAACGGAGAAAATGCTGGTTACCAGCATTTTCTCCTTTTCCCGCAGTGTTTTCAAAAGGCTTCTTTCCCAGGTCGTTGAAAGGTAGTATTCTACGGTAAAGGGTCTCTATGAGAAATCGTACTTGCAAGCGTTCTACATGGATCATTCAGTGTGTGATAGGACATGACGTTTTATAACGGTCTCTTAAATCTTTTATTAGTATTCACGTATATTACTATCAGCTTTCAAAATTCTACCACAATATTTAATCATTCTAACTATGTAAGAGAAATAAAGAAGAAACAGTGGCTGTAACAGGTGGCATAGGTCAAGATCAGACTACACAGAATCTGCAGTCTGATCGTGTATCTATAGACCTACTTTTATCTTGTTTAGTCAAGCTAAGTCTTAGTGAAAAGCATTTCAACCATTGAAAGGGGTTAAGTTTTTATGTGTAACTACATGGATTTGTTTTTGAAATTGAAGAATTAATTGATCTTATTTAACCCTTTGCCAAACTATCTCTGTTGTTACGACCGCAGGAAGAAGTCTTCTGAAAACATTGTGGGGAAATGGACAAAAAAATGCTGGTAACCCAGAATTTTCTCCTGTTCCCACAAAGTTTTCTACTCTGATAAAGTCAAGTTTTCAATTTTTGAGTCGCCTTTATTTTGTCGTCTACAAATGCTTGCAATTCGTACAAGTCTAAACTTTTGTTGTTTGGTAAAGAGTTGATGAAACAAAATTTAGACTGACCTTTAAAAGCCAGTAATCCGGATTTGTTCCATTTAGATCTAAACAGCATTTTCCCCACAACACTTGAAAGGTTTTTTTTTTTAAATGGGTCATCTAACCGATAAAGTACTTTAATCTTCCATCCTTCTGCGGCAGAAAAGTTTCAATTAAAACACAGATTATCTAGAGTTTGTTCGACATCTGAATAACTCAGTTATAATTAATGACTCATTGACCATCTTAGCTCTTTACCACACAATCTCGACTTTTAACGACCCTGGGAAAGAAGCCTTTTGAAAACATTGTTGGAAAAGGAGAAAATGCTGGTGACCAGCATTTTTACCTTTTCCCACAATGTTTTCTACCCTTCCCAAGACAAATTTCAGTTTTTGAGCCATACTCATTTTGTCGTCTGCAAATGCTTTCAATTTGGACTGGTTAACAAATTTTGTTGTTTGGTAAAGAGTTAACGAACTGTTAGAAGATGACTTTAACCTCATTTTGGTAAAATATAGATGATATACATTACAAGATACTTTAAAGAATACACTGAAAACAATGAGGCAAAAAGAGGAGTTGCTCGCCACGAGCAATTTCTTTTCTTGCTACAGGTTTTCAGAAGGGTTCATCTCGAAGACGTTTAACCCTTTCCCAAACGACAAAATTTTAGACTGGTCCACAGTGATAGTACTTGCAGACGACAAAATAAACATAACTCATAAATTGAAATTTGTTTCCAGCAGGGTAGAAAACGTTGTGGGAAAAGGAGAAAATGCTGGTTACCAGCATTTTCTCCTTTTCCCACAATGTTTTCAAAAGGCTTCTATCTCGTGGTCGTAAAAACCAGGGATTGTTTGGTAAAGTGTTAAAGTCACCTGTAAGAGATAATGAAATGATCAGAAATACACCCATTCAAATTTACTCACGGTGACGTATCCACAGCAGTCGACAGCTGAAAACAGTGAGACAAAAAGAGAACTTGAACTCATATTACCCTTGCCCTTATAAGGTACCATACCTTAATTAGCACAACTCTGAATCTTGATTCCGGTATCTCATACTGCAATACTGTTCCTTCCAACAAACGTCTTGAAACTGCATGAGAGGTTTAAAAAATCCAAATTCATAATAAAGACAAACGTTTGAAAAGGAGATCGATTCACACACGAGCCATAGAAAGAATAGACTCTCAGTGTGTAGCGTAACTTAAACAGTTGACTGAACGTCAATTGATACTATTTACACTGACTGATTTTTTGGGAGTGTATCCAATGGGTTTGTAAGGCTGTAGCTATACTTCGCCTCGTTCTGCCCGTGCTCTTTTATGGTGCACAGACTTATGAATGGAATAATGATGATAAAGACAAGATAATCGCGACTGAACACAAAATATAGATCTATCTGATTTTATCATGATTGTTTTCTTTTTAAAACGTAGCGTGTAGGCCCTATACATGAGTGTTATGAAAGTGAAAATGTGTATTTTTTTGAACTAATTTATTACCAAGTACGAATTGCTTGTTTTTTTTTTTCAAAGTAAAATATCCATTGGCGAAATTGAAATAAAATATATAAAAAAAAAATATCTAAAAAGTATGCATGGATAGGTATGTTAATGCATTTTCCGAAGGATTGAACAACTGTTCCAGTCAAATCAAACCAGGACAGCAAAATTAAAGATTCGGTTGCTGTAGGGTCGAACAGTCAAAGGCGCTAATGAAAGGTGATCCCTCCACTCTTCATTGTTCAACACCACGATTTTTTTTAAATCCTAAAACTTCAATATATTTTCTCCGTATGTAATCATGAACAATAAGGCAAAACAGGCAAGGAAAAAAATCTGAAATCTTTCTCCTGGCGTAAGAATCCTGTCCTGCAGGCGTTTAATCATCCCTGGTGTATCCAGAGACTGTACATTACTGCATTATTATACGCCCGAAGGGTCGTATTATGTTATACCACAGGAATTTGACATTCTATAATCCAACTAAATGATTAAAATATGAAAAAAAAATCTCCCTTATATAATATGAACACAAGGAATGCAACGTCTCGATTGCTGGCGCTAGCACCCGACAGCCTTTCCCAACCAAAATCACCCATGAAACAAACATTAATCATAATCTCCTTTAGCCTAGCGATAGACAACACACTAATGTACCTGCGACATCCGGCGATACCTCAGTAGACTCCTTTCAACCGGAGATATCTGTCATGTTTTACATCTTTATCAGAAAATTTTGATTTGTCTGGGTGGTCATTCGCTGACGTCACAGAAAGTGGCAGGAAGCGTATTTTCGTATTACTTGTTACTATTATTTTTTTCATTTTTAATATATTTATGGACATCACATGATACTAAAGATTTTTCTATAAGTAACTAACAAAAGTATTTGAGCGCATTCCTTTTTAAAGAAAAGATAGTTCAGGCCATAACTTCCATATTATAAAAAATATCAACTTGAAACTACATACATACACTGATAGAATACATTATGGAGATGTGCAGTGCACATAAACGTTAACTCTGCCACTTTTATTTTTTGAGTTATTGCCCTTTGTTAATTTTCAATTTGAATTTTTGTCCAGGCCATAACTTACAAACTATAAAAGCTATTAACTTGGAACTTCATACACTGATAGAACACATTATGGAGAAGTGCAGTGCACATGAATCATAACTCTGCCACTTTTATTTTTTGAATTACTGCCCTGTGTTCTGGAGAAGTGCACTGCACATAAACCATAACTCCGCCACTTTTATTTTTTGAGTTATTGCCCTTTGTTAGTTTTCACTTTGAATTTTTGTCCAGGCCATAACTTCCAAACTATAAAAGGTATCAACTTGAAACTACATACACTGATAGAACACATTATGGAGAAGTGCAGTGCACATGAATCATAACTCTGCCACTTTTATTTTTTGAATTACTGCCCTGTGTTAATTTTCAGTTTGAATTTTTGTCCAGGCCATAACTTCTAAACTATAAAAGCTATTAACTTGCAACTTCATACACTGATAGAACCCATTCTGGAGAAGTGCATTGCACATGAATCAAAACTCTGCCACCTTTATTATTTGAGTTATTGCCATTTGTTAATTTTCAGTTTGAATTTTTGTAAAGACCATAACTCCCAAACTTCAAAATCCATCATCTTGAAACTTCAAAGACTAATAGAACACATTATGAAGAAGTACATTGCACAAGAACCATAACCCTGCCATCCTTCCTTCTGAGTTATTGCCCTTTTCACTTTGAATTTTCGTCTGGGCCAAAATTTCTAAAATATAAAAGATATGATCTACGACCTTCAAAAAATTTGTAAATTTGCCACCCTTATTTTTTTTGTTATTGCCCTTTAATATTTTTCACATATCATGGAGAATAACTACTCTTCATTCATGGCCCATCCATCAATGCAACTCATTTCACTGACAAGCCCCTCCGGGCGTATATGCTCCACTCTGCGAAGCTCTTGTTGATATATAAGTTAACTAATGCGGGAAGAATCTGTTTCTTTATTTCAAGCGGGTGTCATTGAATGGATCGAGGTATAATGCAGCATCTTTAACGAGAAAAACGTCGGTTTATTTAAAAAAACTTCGTAACTACAGCTTGAAACAGGTTGAAGTTACGAGGTTTTTGAAGTAAACTGATGGAATGTTACGCCATGGTGATATGATGGGAAAAAATCTTTCTTTTCCCCCTTTTAGATTTTACTTTTTTGGCATAATTCATTCCTCAGACTAAAACTCTGTTTTTAATACCGATATACGCACTAGCATATAGATCTAGATCTACACAGCTTTAAAAAACCTAGATATTTTTTTCCCCAAACAATTTTGTAAAAACATGATTGTTTGTATGGTGTTTTACGCCGCTTCAACATTATTTCAGTCACTTAATTCATGTTTTTCACGGGTTTCACCAGCACTATGCTGGGGCTCTGAAGTGTCTTAGCAAAGGACAAACCCATGTAAAACAAACTTTATAAAAAATGAATTGTAAAACAATCTTACGATAAATCGCATAATGCTTTTGATATGGATGAATTCACAAGATACAAGAGAGAGGCAAAGAAACCTCCAGCAAGGGCTCAGTATGCATCTTCAAATGACACAAATTTCGAAATGCTCAATAAAACTCGCAACCCCAAGCAAGAGAGAAGCCGTCTGCTTTCCCTCTTCATCATTCATAAATCTATTGGAAACGCGCCTTTAGCAGGGAAAATGGTCAATGATACAGGACCTTTTTAAAGTTCAAATGAACACCCGAGCTTACAGCACTTTGATCTTTTGGTTCTTGTCCTTGTTACTATTTTAAGAATGTTGCCGATACGTCGCGATTTCGCCTCGGTTTGAACAATGACGGTTTTGAATTTTATCATACTCAACACCTTTTTGTTTTGATTATCAAGAAAGGTGAATGAAACATTTATATGGTTCAGCAGTATTCAGATAGAATTATTAAACATAAAACGATGAACCGTTTACAATTTTAGTCGTAATAATTTGGAAAAAAAAATGTCCCTCCTGCTTCACGATGTTCTCCTCTCTAGAGAGTAGCATAGTTTCCCGTCCTATATTTGTGCGTCTATAAAAACGGGACAAGTATTTAGAAGCGTTGATTCTGCGGATATCCAAGACAAATCCGCAAATTACTAGTATGCTTTACTCATGTAGTTTCTGCCTGCCTACAAAACGCATGAGTTAGGATATTTCTTTATCCAGTCATTAACTTTTCCCACATGTGCTTGCGATAGACAATTTATCCTCAGCTGGCTCCTCCTTTTCCTCATACCATGCTAGAAATACAAAGGTGACGGTTGCATAACTGAAACCATGATGCCATGATGGCCCTGTATCACGCCACTGGCTTTTTAACCTTTTACCACACAAATTTAAGTGTTCATTACCCTGAAAAAGAGGGCTTTTGAAAACAATGAACACTGTCAGGCAATACATTGTATATGCAGGTTTATTCATTGGCATAAAAGGTAAAGTTCTTGGGGGAAAAAAAAACCCGAATGACAGGAATCTTACTTTGAAATTAAAATTCCACTCATGTGAGCTTTTTAACTATTAACATCAAAGTGAATCACTCTCCTTGAAAACAGAATATTTTCTATCAAAAAACTTCAATACCTAGCACCAATCATGTATCACTGCAGTTTGATAGTTAAGGGAGGTATATAGTAACAAACTTTATTCTTTATAACTAGAGTTACTTCCCTTAATTAAGTGAGAGACTCCATATGGAAGCCCTTGTTAAACTTGTGATCCCTGGAATGAAGCCAATTTTGACCCCAGACCTATAATAGGAATAAACTTGTTATAGGTCCATCAGATAAAGCTACATGCCAAAGTCAGCAGCCCTGGGCCTTGTGGTTTCAGAGAAGATTTTTATTATTTTTTCCAGGGTTGTTGCCATGGCAACCAGACTTTTTGAAGGAATCAAATTCTTTCACGAAAATCTGAAGAAGACCATGGCAAGATTATTTCTGTGAAGTTTCATCAAATTTGGATGGGTAGTTTCATAGAAGATGTTTGAAATAAAAGTTGATGTATACACACACGCACGGACGTACAACGGATACTGGGCCATGACATAATACCTGCTGGCCTTTGGCCTGTGGAGCTAAAAAGTTCTGCGTCACACATTTAACTGACTGCATAGTAATTCCAATTTCACCAGCAAAGAGGATTGAACTAGAATTCACAGATTGTAGATCAATGCCTTAACCAATGATATTTCAAACACCCTTATTTAACCATGTACCACACAATATGAATTCTATACCTGCCCTTTTTGAAAGCATCCGAAAACAGTAAGGTTGATCTGGCTCAAAAGACGGAGTGTGTCTTAGAAAGGCTAGAAAACATTGCAGGGAAAGGAGAGAATGCTGGTTACAATGTTTCCAAAAGATGTCCCTTTCAGGATTGTTGAAACTCTGAAGTATGTGTTAGAGGGTTAAAGGTGGGTATTTAGATTTTTCACATCTCACCAAGTTAAAAAATACGTAATGATATATTAAGGTAATTTTAAATTTCGCGCCAGAAATAAAAAAGCATTGTGGGAATGTCACATGACTGGCATGTGACTAATGACACTTAAATTTCATAACATAAAAACCATGTAATTATTGTCCATAATGTCTTCTTTAGATACTATGTTTGAAGATTTGTCTGTGTATTTCAAGTATGTAAATGAGCAAGTTGCTCATGTAAGAATAGAACATGTATCCAGTCGGTGTCAAACTGGCCCATAGTAAATCTCCAATTTCTCTTGTTGTTGGATGGTTTTCAACTACTGGGGTTTTATGAATGCAAATCAAAAGGCTTTGGGAGTATAAGGATGATTTTTTTTTCTGTAAAATTTTCATCCCAATATCTGAAGGGCCACCTTTAAGAAATCTGTGCAAAGTTGAAATCAAGAAACAAAAACAAAGGTCAAAAGTTACTTGATCAGATGTTTATATACACCTCAATGTTCTACAAAACAACAAAATATTAATACATTATTCTCATAAGAGCCCGAATCACTGTTCTGCAAAGTTATCATTTGAGCTTTATGCCTGTGAAAGGTAGTCTACACATTACCAGACGATAAAATTTTAGATTTGTCCAAATTGAAAACATTTGCAGATGACAAAATAAAAGTGACAGAAAATTTGAAATTCGTTTTGTGATGGGTACAAAACATTGTGGGAAAAGGAGAAAAAGCTGGTTACCAGCATTTTCTCCTTTTCCAACAATGTTTTCTATAGGCTTCTTTCTCAGTGTTGTTAAAAATCGGCATTGTGTGCTAAATAGCTAACTGAACATTTAGTTTTGTGCATCACAGTCCCATCATTTGGTTACCTAACATTTACATAAATCATAAAACACCAGATTAGGGTTAAAGCTCATGAATCCAGTAAAAGACCATCAAATCAATTAGAGCTCTTAACAAGACATAAAGAATTACTAGTATTTCAAGTGATACAGATTTTTATTTCCCTTTTTACACATTTACTTGTATCAGGTTTCAACTTCAGTGATGTGCGCAGGCCAGCATCAGTCTGTGGAGCAATTCAGTCCTCATGAGTCAACTTGTTTCCTAATGCAAATCATGAATCTATGAAGTGAACAAAAACAGTGTAAAAAAAAAATAGAGCTGTCACTTAATATGACTTAATACCCCTAACAGTGCTTTGACAGAAACAGGCAATTACTAATATTTTGTACACAGATGGACACAAGGATGGACACACAGACAGTCAGGCTGACTCCCAGTATACCCCCGGAAACATTCATTTTGTGGGGGTATTATAAAATCTTGGGCCACTCATGGGTTGAAACCCATGGCCTAAATGATGACAGCAAATTAGCATATGAGTAGACACAGACACTGGAAAAAAGATTATGCAGGCAAAATAATTCAAATGGTAATAAGGACAATTCACTTTAAGATTAATTGCTTTGAATATGTAGTCTAATTTCAAATATGAAAAGTCTAAAAATATTTTTGTCAATGCTGTCTAAAACTATCCTGATGCAGTCAGATTTTTTTTTTCCTATTTGTGTAGCACGATTCATAATTCCTATCACAAGTTCTAATTTTCTTCACAAACTATAACAAACAAAAAATCTTAAAACTGATAGAGAGAGAAACTGGTTTACACCTACACTGTCAAGATACAGTTTCAAGATTTTACCCTCTCCCCTCAAACCTTTACCAGACAATCCCTTGTTTTTGCAACCCTGAAAGAGAAGCCTTTTGAAAACATTGTGGGAAAAGGAGAAAATGCTGGTAACCAGCATTTTCTGCTATACCCACAATGTTTTCTACCCTGCCAGAAACAAATTTTAATTTTTGAGTTACATTTACTATGTTGTCTGCAAGAGCTTTCAATTTGGAGGAGTCTAAAATTTTGTCATGTGGTAAAGAGTTAAACAAACACTAAAGGAATGGGATCTACTGAGAATCCCTCTCGTCAGCCTCAGTCTGTGTAGCTGCTGTATGTCTATTTCCCTGCGTCTGTGTTGAAGCACTAACTCTGTGAGGGTCTGTATGCGTAAGCCAGGGGACACGCCGTAAAATAAACCGTCGCACATTCTCTGACTGATCATCTTCTTCGGTCAAATCATAACCCTGGGAATCTGTGGGTGCTATTTTTCTCACTGGTGCTTTTACACTGAAAGATAAATTATAAACATGTCCTTGATCTAGTGACACAATCTGATTCTAAATCAAAAGTTACAAGCAATACTTAAACAAAAGAAAATCTCTGCTTTGCTGATGTTCATATTGGAAAACAGCCAGTAAATTGGAAAGGATGTTGTACAAAGCACTTGAAAAATAGAAAACAAAAGTCTAGGAACAGATAAATTGTTGCATTGGCTGCTATGACATAACCGATATAATGTCGGCAAAAACCATCAAACAAACAAGTTACACAAAACAGTAGATGGCCAATGTTTGTCATGATTACTTACCCTGGTTTACAGAGATGCAAATGCCCTCTGTTAGTTCCATAAACAAGTCCTTGTCCAACTAGAGGTAACCATCGTGCTGAGTTACCGCTAACATGTGTACGAATATCGCTGCTGCGTGTGTGGAATATGTCCTTTATAAGCTAAAAATATAAAATTACATTTAACCTTTTACCCCATAAGGCATTTCTATGGCATCTCTAATTGACCCTTAATAACAGCGAAGATGAAGCCATTTCTTTTGTGTATATGACTCCTTTTGATAGTGTAGAAAACATTGTGGCAAAAGGTGAAATTGCTCGTAACGGGCAATTTCACCTTTTGCCAAAATGTTTTCCAAAGGCTCCTACAAGCAATGCGTAGAAATGAGTATCTATGGAGTAAAGGGTTAACTTTTATACATTTACGCAAAAGCTATTTTTCTAGCAGATGCTTTTCAGCTCGAGCTGTTTTCAATTTTTTAGTTTTAGTGCAACTGAGCGGAAATCCTGTGAAGCAAAATCCAATCCATGATATCTGTAGGAATGGTTTTGATACTACAGGGGTAGAATAAGTCGAACTATATCAATGAGCCATGCTTAACTCTTTACCACACAATCCAGACTTTTAACGACCTAGAGAAGAAAAGTTTTTGAAAACAATGTGGTAAAAGGATAAAAAGCTGGTAACCAAAATTCAATTTTTGAGTCACAGTTACTTTGTTGTCTGCAAGTGCTTTAAACTTGCACTAGTCCAAAATTTTGTTGTTCAGTAAAGAGTTAAGCAAAATGGGGCTTTAAAGCGCTGTGTGATGCGTGATACCAAGTAAATCATCAGATAGTTATAGATCCATGAAGTTTATTCTGTATAAAAATTGACTGAATCATGAAGTAAACTGGTCCTTGGACATGCAGAAGTATGACCAATAGCAAAAAGATTTGGCCAAGGTCGACCTGTACGGACTGCCCAGACTGATCTGGGTCGCTCTTTTTTTGCAGATGCATTAAGCCCCCTTTTAACAGAGCATGGCTCATCTACAAAAATAATCCAACCCAAATACAGACACAACAGTATCTTATTTTGTCTTGGAACTTTACCAATTTATCTGATATTTTCAAAATTCTAATGAAGAGGACCTTTATACAATGTAGGAAAAGGAGAAGTGCTAATTACCAGCATTGTCTATTTAACCCTTAACCAGATGAAAAAATTTTAGCGTTGTCCAAATTGGAAGCATTTGCCGAAGACAACTTCAATGTGGCTCAAATGGTGCAATGTTTCTTTGATACGGTAGAAAACATTGTGGTGCACGGAGAAAATGCTGGTTACCAGCGTTTTCTCCTTTTTCCACAATGTTTCCAGAAGGCTTCTTTCCCAGAGCTGTTAAAAGTTGTCATTGTGTGGGAAAGAGTTAATTGACCATCCTTACATTATTTTGTTATCTGAAAAGGCTTTTTTGGGAAAAGGGCCAATTCCTTCATTTAATTTTTTAAGCAAAACTGGTCACAATCAGGTCCTTATTAAATCATTACCACACAATCCCGAATTTTGATGACCCTGAGAAAGAAGCCTTTAGAAAACACTGTAGGAAAAAGAAAAAGTGCTGGTAACCAGCATTTTCTCCTTTTCCCACCATGATTTCTACCCTTCACAAAACAAATTTCAAATTTTCAGTCACTTTCATTTTGTCGTCTGCAAATGCTTTCGAATTGGGCCACTAAAATTTTGTCGTTCGGTAAAGAGTTAACTCTTTCCCAAACAAGCCCTGGTTTTTACGTGCCTGCAGTACAAGCCATTAGAAAACACTGTGGAAAAAGGAGAAATTGCTCAATACGAGCAATTTCTCCTTTTCCCACGGTGTTTTCTACCCTTTTGAAGAACTTTCTGCCATTTTAATCGAATTCAAAATTGTCATCTCCAAACTCTTTGATTTGGAAGAGTCTAAAATTAGCATTAGGTAAAGAGTTAAGCAGCCTTTCCTGATTTGACAATCAGGTTCTCAATTTAGAAAGTAACCCCTATTTTGAATTGGCTTAATCATTTTGGTTTAGCCAATCAGACATAGTGTTACCTTGAAATTTAGAAAATTATAAAGAATAAGAATTTGGAATATCCCTCAGAAAGTTTGATGCATATGGATCTAAATTTACTATTTGCCTGTAGCAACCTAAGGGTTTATCAAGCTACATGTATTTCAAATTAATTGTTCAAATTCAGTCTGATTTGAAACAAGATGTATATTGTACATGTACTTCAAAGTAAACACAAAAGATGATCAGCTGGTTAATCTACCTTGGTTGACTTTTCACCTGCTTCCTTTTGCTCTAGTTTGTATATTTGTGCAACAATCTGAAAGGTATTAATATAGAAAGAAAGGTATATAAATAAAATGAGCTCAGCCTGGTAGTCAGTAATTACTAACCGTTAGTGTATTTGACTTGTGACCTGGTGTTTGCATGTGGGATACCCAGCTGAGGCAAACTTTCTTACCGTTGATTTTTTTGCCTCTCACCTCTGATGCATGAGAATAATAGTCAGTGGCTTGTTTGGAGGGTTGTGTCAGAACTGGTGTGACAAACACATGCGTAGATGCACTGACTATGTCAATATAACCTATGCTTTTAAAATGGCACTAAAACCCCCTATACAGACAAACCACAAATCAATGGCTGAGTGCAATACTATTCTAAGTGCCTGCAGTGTTGCATCCAGGAATTCTGCCAAGAGGGGGAGATCCCCCATGAATTTTCAAAATGGGGGGAGTAAAAATTTTCGGGGGTGGGTGAAATAAAATTACAAAATATGTATTTATCTGGTGAATTTCCTTTTTTGAGTGGAAATGAATACTGTCTTTCGAGGGCTGATAGGATATTTGCTAGGTCTATATTTTTACGGCTGACAGGGGAGGGTTGATGCCTATTGGTCCTTGATCTTACCTTATTTCTAACACAAAACATTACAGATTCTCATTCTTGATTGATAATGTGCATCTATAGATGTACACATCAGTTTTACGATACATCCTCGGTAGTAAGTCAGAATTTGGGGGCCGAACAAACTTAAGTTTATTCCCTGCTGTTTTCAATCAATTCTTTCCATAATATCACCGTATGAACCATCGGCGTTGGCAACAGAACCAATGAAAGTCTTTGACATGTTTCCTTTCAGCGGAATACATGACAAATCGCAGGTTTAAAATCGCCGGGTTCTTCAATTCGTCAGCATTATGAAAGTAAACTTTCAATGCACATGCGTAAATATATTGTTTCCCCGCTTCAATAAAAACTTCACTACAAAATCGGAAACCACCTGGAACAGTCTACATTAGACTGGTTACCGCTCCTGATACTACTACGTGTATAAGTACACGGTATACAATGGTGGCCAGTTCAAGTCAACATGTAAGGAGGCATTGTCGTACTTTTTTTAATTTCTCTTTTATGCACGCAGCTGTGTCTTCTTTTTGTGGGAGTTACACCGATATTGCGCAATTGCTCCCCCATCACATTCACTGAATTGCGTGACGGCAAAAAATAAAGCGTGAATCCCGCAATCGCGGGGCCTGGATGCAACACTGTGCCTGTACAAATGTATAAGCACTAAGAATAGTATTGCACTCACCTATCAAAATACGACTGAACAAAACCAGAAGCTGCAATGATCTGATATTTCCCACTGAGTCACACAGACAAGTTGACAGACAGAACAACAAGTGGACAGATGGTATATGATAACTTCAAACACTGCAGTATCAAGGCCATTTTGAGCTAGAACATGTTCCAGCATAAAACATAGTGTACATTCAACATCAAATAACATACTAGTATTCTGTGCAGTCTGATCTTGATTTTCTCCAATTGCAGAAGTAAAAGAAGTGTCAACACTGTGTCAATACAACACAATACTTTCATCATAAATAAATGCAGCTGGCCAATAATTACATTACCGAAATGGACAACAAAATTCGAGGCATGTTTTGTGAAATCGCTGAGGTAAAAAAAAGAAATAGACAGTTGCATAACACAAGCAATAAACACTAGTTTCAACAATTTTGAGTAGAAGAATTTGAAAACATTGTGGGAAATTTAAGAACATGCTGGTAACCAGCATTTTCTCCTTTTTCCCAGTATTTTTTGAATTCTTTCAAAGACAATTTCAAATCTTGCATCACACTTGTCCTCTACAAATGCTAAAAACTTGGCCAAGTCTAAAATTTCCTTATTTGGTAAAGAGTTAAACAGTACAGATGTAATGTGGAAAAAGAGCAATGGCTTGTTACAAATAATCGCTCCATCTCCCATATATGTCTATCCAAGCTGTCAATTGCAAGTGAGGGCATACGGACTCGTATTTGTCAATAGTTTAACTCTTTACCTTGAGGCAAAAGCTCAAATGATGCAAGTTTCTCTTTAAAATAGTAGAAAACAGTTAAATGCAAAGCTTAAAACAGAATGGCCAACATTTTCTCCTTTTCCCACATAACTTTCAAAAATCTTTTACATCAGGCTCATGAAAACTAAAGGCTAAGAGGTACAGAGTTAAGTCACAAATTTACACTAATTTTCCTTACCTGGCGTGCTGTAAACACCCATGACAATTTCTTGGCTGCAAGGCCTACCAAAACATAGGAATTGCTTGGTGATATGCTGATAGATATTGCATTTGGCCCTGAAATTGAACACAATGGAATCACACTTGTGTATCAGAATAAGGATTTATTTACAGCTAAAGGATACTGAGTCTAGTTAAAAGAAGAGCACCCCATGCAGCTATCAATGCCTGACACAGCATTTGCTTGATTTCAGAGAAAATTTCCAACAAAAAAAAAAGAAGTATAACTGTGTCGAAATACTTAAGTGATTACCTGGTTACCGTTCCCCTTTTAAAAATTGACAAATCTGAAGTAAATATGTTCTGTAATGCAAGAGATATCAAAAAATGATAAAGTTTTTTTCTCTGACGAGGCAGACTGGGGAAGGGCTAAAACAATAGCTCAATGTTTTCTTTGAGAACAGCCCAGCCAAAAATAACCAATGCACAGCAGGATATGCACAAGGAAAAGCTACAGCTCGTATCTTGTAATTGGTACAATAAACAAACAACAAGTCTGCCACAATACCTACTGATGCAATTCTACTTTGGCACTGTTTATACAACAGCTCTGAAAAATGTGGCATGCCAGCAAGAACCTTTGACCCACATCACCTCATCAAGGTGCATAATATGTGTGCAATAATTTCAAAATCAAACCTGGGGTTAACTCTTTACCACACGAGAAAATTTTAGACTGGTCCAAATTGAAAGCATTTGCAGATGACAAAATAAAGGCGACTGAAAAATTGAAATTTGTTCTTGGAAGGGCAGAAAACACTGTGGAAAAAGGAAAAAATGCTGGTTACCAGCATTTTCTCCTTTTCCCACAGTGTTTTCAAAAGGTTTCTTTCTCAGGGGCGTCAAAAGTAGGGATTCTGTGGTAATGGGTTAAAGAAGCCGACACAAAATTGAGAACAGAACGATAGACAGTTAGACAGAAGGAAAATTTAGGTCAAATTGTGTATAAAACTTACCAAAACTTTTTGTGAACAAACACTGACCCCTGTTTTCTGGTTGTAATGAGTATACTGCTAGGATATTATCATCTGGGAAGCCATGATGACTTGGGACAAAGGTTGCAAGAAGAGAACCATTCTCAGAAATATCACAACTAGCACTACTGTGGAGTCGACAGTGAGGTACAACTATGTTTGTGTTACCTGTAAAAAATGTCAGTTAAGTTCAAACTTCGTTTTTTCATACAGGAGTTTAAAACTGTTTCTTCCACCTTGTCTTGAACCTGTACCCATCAGGCTGTTTAAACCTTAATCCTTTACCACATGACAGTGTTTTAACCCTTTCCTGAATGACGAATTTTGGACTATTCCAAACCGAAAGTGTTTGCAGACGACAATTTTAGATTTGGAGAAAATAGCAGAAAGTTCTCAAAAAGGGTAGAAAATACTGTGGAAAAAGGAGCAATTGCTCGTAACGAGCAATTTCTCCTTTCCCCCCAGTGTTTTAAAAAGACTTTTACTGCAGACACGTAAAAATCAGGGCTTGTTTGGGAAAGTATTAAACTTGCCAGATTGAATGCATTTGCAGAAACCAAAACAAAAGGTCATTCAGATATTGAAATTTATTTTGGATACAGTAGTAAAACATTACTGGAAAAGAAGACAAGACAATCAGAATGTGGAGGCAAATGCTTGGCTGCAAGTGCTTGAATTTCAGTGAAAGTCCCAAATGAGGCAGAATTGTCCAAAATATTCTGATGGACACCTGTCCCTTGTGTACATTGTCATTTTTTGACAGATAACAACTTGTCCAAGTTTAAAGTAAATAGCTTTAATAACAACAGTTATTAACTCTTTATCAAATGACAAAAGTTTATACTGGTCCAAATTGAAAGAATTTGCAGATGACACATGTAACTAAAATGATGATTTTTGTTTTGGATGGGGAAGAAAACATTGTGAGAAAAAGAGAAAATGCTGGTAACCAGCAATTCCTCCTTTTCCCAGTGTTTTCAAAAGCCTTCTCCTACATGGTCATTTGCACCATTGTGTCATAATGGGTTAACCCTGTAAAGGGTTAGTATACATCCACACTTAGATACTTACCTGCTAAACAATGGGCTGAGGTGTACATGTAAGAACTTATTTTGATAAATAATACTTACTGTTAGCTATATCTGGTATGACACACTTGGTAAAGTCCCAAAATTGTATCCTATAAGTTTGATTGATGATATTGTTAGCTACAGCCCATTCTCCAGTTCCCATGAAAGCACCTGTAACAGAACAGAATATATCAAGTATTAGACATTCTGGAAACTAAATGAACCATCACACAAGCTAGCTGCATTTCACAGCCAGTTCTATTTAAAGTCAGCTGTATTCATCCTCTGAACCCAGGTTTATGCATTACGTTACTCTCCATGCATTACCCCTGGGAAAATTGACTAGCAAATCTTCGTTTTCCATGAATATTCATATGGTCGGAAAGTACTGTTATAGCTAATTGAAACGATCGATAAAATATTCATTCTCTCTTGTAGGGAGGGCAATTTTATTTCATCAGTTACTAAAAATATAAATGATGGCATATTTGTGATAAAAATAGTTTAAATTTTCTCAAAGAAAAACTGAGATTACCAATCAAAATGCATCATGAACAATTCATGAGAACGCGAATTTTCTCCTTTTCCCATAACGTTTTATACCCTTCAAAAAGAATAAAAATCTTTGAAATTTAACTCACATTTACGATCCCTGGGTAATTTTTTGTCGCCTGCCAATGTGTTCAAGTTGGACTTGTGTACAATTTTGTCGTTTGATAAAGAATTAAATGAGTAAGAAATGTAGCCAAATAACCCAGAGTTGATCACAGCATGAATAGAAACTGGGTGAACGAGGATGGTTGTATTTAACTTTCACTTATATGAATCCTTTTCTACAAAATCCTGTGCTTTAATGACCCTAAAATCCTGTGGAAAAATACATATAACTAAACTGCACATGCAGAAATTAACTTTGTAAAAGGTCAATCCAGAAGATAAAGGACATTTTTTTTTTGTCATGAATGATAATTAGCTGACTTTTCGCCGTAAATCTCCGCAGTATATCATGGCCACCAGTGCAGAAACTGACATATTTAGGTTTTCTCCAATCTTATATATGTGAGTTGCGATTAGTAATCAGCTATATTTTCGAGTTACAAAAGGGGAAAATTACTTACTCTTTGGCTTTACTGCGGCTTTAAGCTTAATTCCCTAGCAGACTGAAAATATCTCTATTCAGCAATTCAAGATCTATTCAGAAATGATAAGAAATACATAGAGGATATTTGGTTTTTTCAGTGAAAGATTGAAATTTATTTCATCGAATGAACACCATCGGTAATATTTTCACGTGTGGCGCAGCAACAAGTGAAAATATTACCGATGGTGTTCACAAGATGACATAACTTTTGATCTTTCACCAAAAAAAACCAAATATTCTATTTATTTCATGCTTTTAACCCTTTCTGGGAGGAGCTTTATCAAAATCCAGCACAGTTATTTTCCGTCATTCCCCATGGCGTATCCCTCCCGCATAGCAACGCATTACAATATTATGTCAAGCGCGAGAAATATAAGGTATATGATGTCATATTTCCCATCTGGTTGTCAGGCACGCGCAACTTACCTAGGCAACAAAAACGTGAAAATCGGTATTTTCACTGGTGGTACCAGTGTAAGATCGAAAAATATTTTCACTGCTATTTCTCGATATCCTACTGAAAAGCATGAAATAAAAGCAATGGTATTTTACCTGCAATGGCTCTGTTTATGGCTGACTGTATAGCATTACTGGGTCTGTTAATTGTTTCATCAAAAATACTGGATGAGTAATGTGGATGTAGATAGTGTCTTTGTAACTGTCTCCAATCTTGAGGCTCTGCGGCCGATTCCAAATATGGTCTAGAGAAAAATATTTACTAGATATACTTTCAGTTGAGTTATAACCTCTTACAGACGTCTTAGTTTTGTCTTGCAACAGTTGTTTTTTTTTTAATCAGCGGCTAGATTATTACATTATTAACAGCATTTTCTCTTTTTCTGTAACTGTTCTCAAAAAAAATCACAAAAAAACCTCCACAAAATTGTTTGCTACAGGGCTTAATAGAAACAATACATCTTACCACAGCAATTAGTAGCCTTCTATGAAATCCATTTTATTTTTTTGGTGAGTTCAGCTTAAGTGTGTTTAATTTGAAACAGCAAGGTATTGGTTTTGTGCCCAAAATGTGTCATTTCTCAATCCAACACACACAAAAACAAGAGGGCCATGATGGCCCTGTATCGCTCCACTGGCTACTAAGTCAAAAAAGTACAAGCCAAACATTACAATACTTGGCCAATTGGTTTTTAACAAAATATCTTCTTAAAATCCTTTGAGAATGTTATGATCTCAGGACAAAGCAATTTTTGGCCACAAAGCTACAATTACTTGAATCCTTGTTGAGGTCCACAAGATACAGCCCCATACCAAATAAAACAGGACTGGTCTAGAATGTGTGGTTATAAACAAGAAGATTTTCACATCTTGCTCAATAAAAAGCCCTGAAAGTCAAGTTTGCTCAATAAAAGGCCCTGTAAAATATGTGACCCATGAGACAGGTTTATCAAGTTTTCACTATAAAAGCCAATGTAAAACTTGTGATCCCTGGGGTGGGGTCAAACTAGACCCCCAAAGTTAAAATTTGGGTCCTCTTGATAGAGGCCCATTAGATAAGGCTACATACAAACTTTGGAAGCCCTAGGCCTTGTGGCTATTTACCAGTAGATTATTAAAGTTTCCTTGTATAAGCCTATGTAAAACTTGTGACCCCCCCGTGACGGGACCAAATTTGACTCCAGGGCTATAATTTGGGGACCCTTGGTAGAGACCCCCTAGATAAAGCTACATTCAAAATTTGACAGCTCTAACCCTTATGGCTTGGTGCCAGAAGATTTTGAGTTTTCCCTATAAAAGCCCATGTAAAACTTGTTAACCCCCCCCCCCATCCCACGGAGTGGGGCCAAATTTGAACCCTTGGCAAAATTTGGACACCCTTGGTAGAGGTCCACTAGATAAAGCTACATGCCAAATTTTGTAGCCGTAGAGGCCCTATAGCTAGGTCGAAGAAGAATTTTAAAGTTCTCCCTGTATAAGCCCATGTAAAACTTGTGACCCCCGGGGCGGGGCCAATTTTGACCCAAGGGCTATAACTTGGACACCCTTGATAGAGCTCCATCAGATAAAGCTACATGCCAAATTTGGTAGCCCTGGGCCTTTCGGTTTCAGGCAAGAAGATTTTTCAAAATTTTTCATTTTTGTTGCTATGGCAACCAGAGTTTTTAAAGGAATTAAATTCTTTCAAGAAATTCTGAAGAGGACCATGGCAGGATCATTTCTGTGAAGTTTCATCCAAATTGGCTTGGTAGTTTCAGAGAAGAAGATGTTAAAAAAAAAGTTAGCGCATGGACGGGCAGACAACCGACAACAGGCCATGACATATAAGCCTGCTGGCCTTTGGCCAGTGGAGCTAAAAACTGTGGTATGCAAGACTCTTCTCCGAGATCCTGGTCTTTGATGAAAGAAAGTGAAGTAAGACCCATGCAAGTCAATCCATATACTGTACATGTACTGTTATATCCAAAAAGGAACTTGCTACTAATAGTTTATTCCAAAATTCAAAAGCATTTGAATCTAGAGGACATTAACTGACAGATCAAAACTGTGAGAAGTGCGATTCGGGAGACCACTCCTTCATGCATGGCTTAGTGCTGATTTAAATACGATACTTAACCACTACATTGGGGAGATGTCTCTTTAGCTCAGTGATTATGGTACAGTATTTATCTTTTAACCCATTACCACACCCTACCAATCCCTACTTTTGACGCCCCTGAGAAAGAAGCCTTTTGAAAACACTATGGGAAAAGGAGAAAATGCTGGTAACCAGCATTTTCTCCTTTTCCCACAGTGTTTTCTTCCATTCCCAGAACAAATTTCAATTTTTCAGTCATCTTTATTTTGTTGTCTGCAAATGCTTTCAATTTGGACCAGTCTAAAATTTTCTTGAGTGGTAAAGAGTTAAGCCTCGGAAAATGATGATATTTGCCTGTCATGGGTTAAAATCCTGCAAGAGGCAGTTTGTATTTGACCATGCATTTGTTGCAAACTTTCATGTTCGTAAGAAGTGTAATTACAATAACAAAGAGATAAACTGTGGTAAGTTTAACCTTTTACAAAACACTCCCTGTTGAAACAACCCAAGGAAGAAGCCTTCTGAAAACACTAAGGGAAAAGGATAAAATGCTGGTAACCAGCATTTTATCCATTTCCCACAATATTTTCTACTCTTCCAAAGTCAAATCTATTTCCCACGATTTATTCTACTCTACCAAAGTTAAGTTTCAGTATTTGAATCATATTTTCTTTTTGTCTGTAAAACTAATGCTTACAATTTGGACCAATCTAAGATTTTGACATTTGGTAAAGAGTTAAAGGAATTCAATGAAAACTGTAGGAAGAAATGGCTAAGCTACTCACAAAATTGCTTACAGGGAGATAGACTGAGATCTAGGGCTAAACAATCATACCAATGCAGCAGTAAATAAGTACAAAAATCACAGGTATGATTTATCGACCACTTACCTTTGTAAGTACTGACTCTGTCTTCCTCTTCTGTGTGACCTGAGAGATGTTTCTAACAGACTTGGTGGCTGAATCATGAAACCTTGCGTGTCTGAAAAATGGGAAAAAAAAATAAGAATTACCATTCTATACTTCCACGAACCTCAAGACATACACATATACATAAATTGCAACAGTATTATCAAAGGTTTTAAACCTTTACCAAAGACAAATTACTGGTTATAGTGTTTATTCTAGAGCGGAATAGCAGGGCGCGCCGCCCTGCCCCTTTTTCACTCCGCCCTTCTGCCCTCGAATCTGTGAACACCCGCCCTGTTGCCCTTATCATATACATACAAAACTTGTCTGTGTATTGTTCTGGTTTCAGAACATACCACCCGGCTACATGGGCAAAAAACTCGCCTTCAGTGTCTTGGCTCCGTCTCGTCAAGCTTGCACAGTCACAAAAGTTCGCCATAAATTTCTTCCGACCTGACTAGATTCATGAAATACAGCCTATCTAAAACTAAGGGTGACACTAATTATCCTTTATCAACTTCGTCAGTTAAGACAGCAAGGTGTTATGATCCTTATCTGTCACTAACTTGCTAAACCATCCCTTTATCCCTCGAAACCGTGACTTTTATCCACCACAGGTACCTTAGGGTCTGCTTATTTCTTTTAAATGACGTCACACAATCAGTGATATTTCTCAATACATGAATAGTTTTAAAATAAAGCAGATTTAACTATTCTTACAGCGGGAGATTATCATTTCGTATATTTTTTGCATAAATTACAAGTATGGATGGTAAACCAAAGTTGCCAGCTATCTTGATAATACTCGATGATTGCTATTCAATTTCAAGCATCGGCATTTTTTTGAAAGCAAAATCTGCATTGCAGTGTTCTATTTTTAGCAGTCTATTTATAGAATGGCTATGCAGTAACACTACTCCATCAGAATGCTTACACATTTTGTAATTCTTTCTATGTAATAATTGAGTCCTATTGGTATTTTTTAATCAATATTATTGTTTCTTAGAACAGCTGAGAAGAAGTTTTTCTTTTATAATTACTCTGAACATTTTTTGTTATCTGACGAGATGTTAGGTAGTGGACCTGTACTAGAAAACAGCTATTTCCACAAGATTATTATCCTACAAAATTTGCTTAAATGAATATTATTGTACTACTTTAACCAAGCCAATCTTTCCTTTTTTCCCTCCCTAGAATTATCATTTATAAATCCAAAACCACCGTATTCTGACTACAAAGCAGATTAATAATTACCTCCCTTTTCTGAAAAGCTAACAAAGTATCAACAATTGCTTTTAAGATAGACATCAATGGAATTTCTGGTCGGTTAAAAATATGCAAAAGTAATATATCTGTATAAATCCATATTTATCAACTATTTAGAACTTTTATTCCATGCTGCACTAGAAGTATTACAGGTCTACTACCTTAAAGCTAAGTGTAACTGTGCATCATGGGATCATAAATTACATGGCAATCAAAACCCTATGGTCAGATTGTGTTGCTTTGAGTCTGTGAGTTGGTAAATCTTTTCCTATTCTTTTCTTTAATATGCAATTCATATCCAAAGTTATAGTTAAAGCTTGTTTCGCAGATAGTAATGGACACTGTTTTGCCTTTTTCTGACATGAGAAGTCATTCAACAAGGCACTGTTCCTCCCTGCCCCTTTTTCCTGCCTCCCTGCCCTTTTGTCTTGCCTAGAATAATCACTAGGTTACCAGCATTTTTTCCTTTTCTCATACTGTTTTCAGAAGGCTTCTTCCATAGGGTCATGAAAACCCGGGATTATTTGGTAGATGGTTAAATAGGAATGAATGAATGAATGTTGTTTTATGGCGCATCGACAACTTTGGTCATTTAGCGCGCATATCTATGTTAAAAGATATTAAACGTGAAGTTGTTTAAACTGACTAAAGTTTGAATGACAATAAAAGAATTTAATTAAGAAAATTTAATGCATAAAGGGCATCATCGAGTTACAGGGCTATCCCTATATATTCAAATGTTTTAAATGATAAGAACTGAATTAAGAAGAATGCATAAAGGGCATTATCGAGTTACAGGGCAATCCCTATATACTCAAAAGTTTTAAATGATAAGATTTAAGAATGTGATAAAAAGGTTTAAACTCAATGCTGGTTTGATAAGAAGTTTTTAAAAAAAAAAAAAAAAAATGTGTGTCATTTATAATGTGCATAAAATATGATATTGAGTGGCTGGGCGTCCCTGCCTACTCCAAAGCTTTAGGTTAAAAGGTAAGACTGATAATATTGTTTTTCCTTGGAAATGAGGTTAAAACTGATAAAGATTGGAACCTCCAATGGGATAATATACTCCCATTAAAGAGGTCCTGTCTCCAATGAGATAAGATGTCTCCAAGAGAGCCAATCCTCCCATTAAGGAGATGCAAAATGAATATCAATGAAGTAAAGAATGTTGTAAAAAGATGGGTAAGAAAGTCAAGAGTAAATATCACAGTTTATTGTAAATGCCAATCTCCTTTATGAAAGCGATAATAGATTCAACGCTGACAGAATCAAAAAGATTTTTCAAACTATCGACGTTGAAATATTTTGAACGAACTGGCTGAAAGTCAATGCAATCTAGTAGGATATGTTTTACAGAAAAGGTTGCATTGCATGGTATACATTCAGGGGCATCATCTCTTGTCAAGAGCCAGGAATGTGTGATGCGTGAATGGCCAATTCGAAGTCGTGCAATTATCACTTCTTCTCGACGAACGGATCTGTAAACGGGATACCATTCACCAAGGGATGGTTTAACTGAATGCAGTTTATTGAAAATATCAGCATCCCACTGGGATTGCCAAGAAGATTGGATATGTGATAAAACGGAGGATTTAAAATCAGTGTGTGGAACTTTAAAATCTGAAATGGGAAGGTTAAGTGCAGATTTGGCAGACCTATCGGCATTTTCATTGCCTTTGATGCCTACATGACTTGGAAGCCAGCAGAACACCAGTCTATTCTTAGAAGAAATTTGTGAGATCCTTTCAAGTAAACTGCAGATTAAAGGATTCTCAAGTCGTTGATTTGAAAGGGTCTGTAATGTTGACAAAGAGTCTGAAAAGATAATAAAACGGTTGGAATTAGAACTTTCAACTAGATTAAGGGCAAGATCTACTGCTTTAATTTCAGCAGAGAAGATAGAGGAGTTGTTTGGAAGGCGGCATTTTAAGCTCCTTTGTCCATAAACAGCGGCAGCTGCTACAGAATTGCCTTCTTTAGATCCATCTGTATAGATGGGTTTGAAGGAAAAATAATGCTCCTTTATCTCATTGTATCTAGCATGAAATACAGTTCTATCCGTGACAGACTTTTTGTCAGATGCAAGGTCAAATCTGAATTCTGCACTGTTTAGCGTCCATGGAGGGATTTCAGAGATTTTATAGTTGGCAATAGACTCAGTGTCTATGCCAAGGTTATCCACAATAGGCTCCATGCGGATACCAAATGGAGGAATAACATTTGGTTTCCTTTCAAAAAGACGTTTATACTCAGGTTTAAAGACAACGTTATGAGTTGGATTAAAACGATTCGATTTAAGTTTTAAAATATATTGAAGTGAGAGTTTTTCTCTCCTGTAAGAAAGGGAAGGTTCATTAGCCTCAACATAGAGGCTATTGACGGGAGAAGTTCTAAAGGCTCCAAGTACAAGACGCAGACCTTCGTGGTGTATAGAATCGAGGATTTTTAGATAGGATTTACGGGCCGATCCGTATACAACAGATCCATAGTCTAATTTGGAGCGAACTAAAGACCGATAAAGTCGCAAGAGGACTTTATGGTCTGCTCCCCATTCAGAATGGGCCACAACCTTAAGAAGATTAAGAGCCTTCTTGCACTTCTTTTTAAGTGCAGTGATGTGAGGAAGGAAGGAAAGCTTTCTGTCAAAGATGACTCCAAGAAATTTAAACTCGGACACGACTTCAATTTTAGTTTTGTCCAAATACAGTTCAGGATCTGGGTGAACACCTCGTAGATTACAGAGGTGCATGCACTTAGTTTTGGACTTTGAAAATCTGAAGCCATTTTCATCAGACCATGTTTGCAATTTGTTGAGACATTGCTGAAGTTGTCTCTCAATAATATTCATATTTCGAGATCTGAAGCATATAACGAAGTCATAAACATAGAGGGAACAGTCTACACCAGGACAGATAGCTTTAACTATACTGTTTATTTTTACACTGAAAAGTGTAACAGAGAGAATACATCCTTGGGGTACACCCATCTCCTGTTCACGGGCTCCCGAGACAGTATTACCAACTCGGACGCGGAAAAGACGTTCATCCAAGAAGGTTGAAATAAAAAGAGGAAGACGGCCTCGAAGACCAAAGTCATGCAAGTCTTTCATAATTCCGTATTTCCAAGTTGTATCGTAAGCACTTTCAAGGTCGAAAAAGACAGATACTACATGCTGTCTATTAATAAAGGCTTCTCTAACAAAGGTTTCAAAGCGGACAAGATGATCTATGGTGCCACGCTGGGGACGAAATCCACTCTGAACATCAACAATGAGGTGGTGTTTTTCTAAAAACCAGACAAGCCTGTCGTTGACCATACGTTCTAGGGTCTTGCAGAGACAACTAGTAAGAGCTATTGACCGATAGTTAGCCGGGTCACTAGCATCTTTGCCAGGTTTTGGGATAGGAATGACAAGTGCCTCCCGCCAGGATGCAGGAAAATCACCTGACTGCCAGATATCATTAAAAATATCAAGTAAAACTGAGAGGGAAGTAAAAGGTAAGTGCTTTAAAAACTGGTAATGAACTTTATCTGGACCAGGAGAAGAATCATGAGCTTTATTCAGAGCAGATTTTAATTCTTTAAAAGTGAAGAGTTTATTATAATGCTCTGAATTCGAAGACTTGAAATTAAGCTTTTTCTTTTCTTCTCTAGCTTTATTCCTCTGAAACTTTTCTGAATAGTTTGCAGAGGAAGACTTTTTGCAAAAGGTGTCAGCAAGAGCATCAGCTATATCCTGGGGAGATTCCAATGAAGTATTGTTAACTTCAAGGTGACTAAGAGGGGACTGGCCTTTGCCATTGATCTTTCTGATCATGTCCCAGGTTTTTTTAGTAGTAGTTCTACTATTTAATTTAGAGACATACTGTCTCCAAGCCTTACGCTTACTTTCTCTAATGGTACGACGGGCTTTTGCCCTGGAAATACGGAATAAGTTGAGATTTTCTTTGGTAGGCCTGAGGTTAAATTTTCTAAGGGCCTGTTTTCTGTCTCTGACAGCCTGTTTACAATCATCATTGTACCAAGGCTTGTCAGGTCGTTTTGGGTTTGTCGAGGTCTGAGGGACGGACTGTTTAGCTGCATCAATTAATAGGGAAGTAAAAAGTTTTGCAGGATCATCGCAATTTCCAAATTTATCATGTGTAATGGTCTGTTCACATAGGGTTTCAAATTTATTCCAATTGGCTTTGGAAAGCTTCCATTTCTGTGGTCGTACACTGCTGGACGGTTGTGTAGATGAAAAGATAATGGGGAAGTGATCACTTCCACACAAATCCTCAGTCACTTTCCAAGTAAAATTGGGAAGTAAGACTGGGCTGCATAATGTTAAATCAATGGAAGAGTAAGATCCAGTTGCTGGATGCAAGTAGGTTTTGGATTTGTTATCATTCATGAAAGACAGAGAGTTGTTCAAAATGAAGTTTTCTAACTGTAGACCTCTCTGGTTGGTGTCATTGCAACCCCACATAACATTGTGACCATTAAAGTCCCCAGCTAGAATATAGGGGGATGGCAATTGTGAAATGAGATCATTCAGATTGGTCTCATTGATAGGTGTGCTTGGGGGAAGGTATACAGAACACAGTGTAATAGCACTGTGTAAAGATAACCTGACGGCAACAGCTTGCAAGTTTGTATTTAAAGAGATAACTTTGTGAGGAATGTTGTTGTTTACAATAATAGAAACACCTCCTCTGGCTTTTTCACCTTCGATAAAAATCTTGTTGTAAACAGAATGATATTTGATAGTGATATCATCCTCCCGTTTAAGGAAGGTTTCTTGCAGACAAACAGCAACTGGTTTGTGCTCATTGATTAAAAGTGAAAGTTCGTCAAAGTTTGACTTCAGACCTCGACAATTCCACTGGATTATGGTATCCATAGTGCATGAGGAAAGTATAAAGACTAAAGTAAAAAACGAGGCCGTAAACCAGTGCATTTTAAAATAGACTGGTTAAGATTTAATTACAGATGTCTCGGCTTTGGATGATTGCCATGCGTCAAAATCCTTGTTCCAAAGATCTTTGGAAGTGGACCAGATAGAGGCTTCTGTATCTGAAGCCTCACCTTCCAGATTTTCAGTATCTGCATCCATGTCCTCTAGCTCCGAAAATCTGTTGGAGGTAGGGACAGGATCATTTACTTTGACTGTGATTTCACAAGATCCTTGGTTATCTTTAGATTGTTGTTTAGATTTGGAAGAAGACCTTTTTGGAGGTCGGGGTGTATGATTAGGATTGTCTTTAGATGAGATGGATTTGGTTGTAGACTCTGAAGATGGAGTTTGTGGTTTCTTTGGTGTCTGTTGTGAAGGGGGAGATGGTTTTGAAGCTTTTTGTGAGATGTTTTGCATAGAGGTAGATGTCTTTGAAGGTTTTTTTGAAGAAATACTTTGAGAAGGGGTAGATGGTGTTTTTAGTGTAGTGGATGAAGTGGTGGGTTTGGGAGTAGGCTGTGTCTGTTTTGGAGGCTTTGGAGGTACGGAAGGTTGAATATCAGGAACTAAGCTCTTTAACTCATTGGCCATTTCTGGAAACTTTTCAAGAAGTTTTTTTGCCAAGAGTTCACAAGTAGAGCAATGTTCCTTTCCAGATGTTGCAGAAGACACTTTTGCATAGGATGTTGAACAATTCAACAATGTTTGGTCATTTCTGCGTTTTTCAATGATCTTTCGTGCTTCCACAAAAGGAATATTTTCTTTATATTTTAAGGATAGGATTTCTTTTTCATCCTTCCAGACTGAACATTCTTTTGAAAAGACTGGATGATTGGACTTGCAATTAAAACATAGAACAGGGTTATTGCAAGTATTAGGCTCATGGTCAAAGCCCTCAAAAGCACATTTTGGACAGACAGGTGTGCTTTTGCAATTAGTTTCGTGATGGCCATACCTCTGGCATTTATAACAGCGCAGAGGGTTTGGCACATACACATCAACCTTCACAGATTGAAATCCTATTTTGATGGAAGCAGGAAGAACTGGTGTACAAAAGGTAAGGATATAGGTATTTGTATCTCTACGCATACCATTCCTGAAAATAGAGATCCGTTTGACCTCAGACACAGCCTGAGATTTCAGGTTACTTTTAATCTCTTCCACCGAGTCACAGTAGGATAGTTCCTTACATCTGATGACTCCTTTACTGGTGTTAAGAGTTTTGTGAGGTACACTTTTACATCCAAATTGTGAAATCTTTTATGACCTAGGAGATTTTTGGCTTGCTGTTGAGAATGACATTCAACAAGCAGAGTGTCATTTTTTAGTTTTTTCACAGATTTTGGTGTGCCTAAAATGGAAGAAACTGTCTTCTCTATAACAAATGGAGAAAGTTTTGAGATGGGCTTGGTTGGATCAACTGCCTCTACTACAATAAAACGAGCAAATGTTGTGTTTATATTGAATGATATGTCTGACTCTGAATCAGAGTCAGAAAGAACACGCTTGGCTTTCTTTTGTGTTGCCATGTTTATTTGATAGGGTTCATCACCGATGTTCCCCACCCGCCCCGGAGCCCAACAAGGGGACATGATCTGGGGAAACCCAACTCAGATCATGACAAGGATACATCGGTGATATACTCGAAGTGAAAGGGCTAGACTGGACAAATGTAGGCCCGCAGAATGTCACACCAAGCATTGACTGTCTTTGGGCATTTACAAGTGTCAACCAAACACCATTCTTTCACCCGATTAGCCCATGAGCCACCGCCTTCTAGGGTTTTGACATACAGCTACTGATGGTAGAGAAGAGACATGAATTTTATTATTATGTGTATGTACTTTTAAAAGAAAACAGAGACAGAGAAACACCCTAGGGCTCGGCGTGACCAGCCGATTGATCAGGATGGGCCTTCCCGACCCCTCGTTTAGTTCAGTTCAAGGCCAAAGTGGTGTGTTGCAAAAACAGAGCTATCAAAGGGCCATACTCTGAATCCACTCAACCACCAGGATCCCGTCATCGAACGACACGAGTTGCAGCCCACGGCAAACAGGCAGGCACAGTGGGGGGGTATTACCCCTGCTATAGTGCGACAGCTGAGCTATTTCTATCCCCCCGCCCAGCTGGGGGCCGGTTAAATAGGAGTTGAAAGGGTATAAAATACTGTGGGAAAATGCTGGCAACATTATTAGAGCATTTTCTCCTTTTCCTGCAATCTTTGGAAATCATCTTGTATAGGATCAAGCCCCATTTCATAAAGCACAGCTCGTTTTGATGTTGAATTTCCAAGATTCACCCTATCGGATGAAAAATAAATAAACGTAGTTACCTGGCATGCCTACTGGTTCTTCATTTTCTTCACTTTCTGGCTCAGTTGTACTGGTAATTATCACAGGAATATTTCTTGATTCGGTGCTCGTAGCACTACTTGATCCTACAACACTAAAACTACTACTGGCTGTTGCTGTCTCTGAGGTGTCACCAACACTTTCATATCTTTGACGATCTTGTCGTATAGAGAAAAGACTTTGGTTAAAACTGTCCCGCAGAGCATTGATTCTACGATTAAGATCACTCATTTCACGCTCTATCTGATCTGTCATTGAAACAAAAGTATTTCTCAATGCTATATAGTCTTGATTTATCTCCGAATGAGGTATGGAAGCCGTTGAAGATACACCTGGGTTCTGTTGTATGATATGAAGTGAATTGTTATTGCTGTCATTTGTACCAACTTGTACTTCATTTACAGGCTGTGAAGTCTGACTGTTATTAGCATTTCTAATTGCAGTGTAATTCTCGTTCTGATCCACAAATAACTCTATACTTTGATCACTGGAATTATTGCTTGGGGTTTGTGAGGTCGACTGATTTGGAATAGAGCACTCAGGCTGTGTGAAAGTTGAAACTTGATTTACAGAGTTTTGTATTGTGGCTGATTCTAAATTACTCCTGGAGTTCTCAGAAATAGGCAAGAAATAATATCCAGACAGATTCTGACTTGAATTCAAGGTACTTGCAGAAGAAACTCTATCCTGCCTGTCATTGTCTCTCTGTATCTGCGGTGACCTAGTGTGTTCACAGCCACTTGAATGGATCTGGTGATTGGCAGATAGTATCCCTTCTGTTAATGAATCACTAGTTCCAGGGATTGAAATAGTTTGAGGGTGACCAGGTGTTCTTATCCCCCTACTTTCTAGATACGGTCCCATCAGAGAGCTGTACCTTGACTGTCTTGGTAGGCTGTATGGCTCCACTCTGTTTCTATAATGGCGTCTTTCTCTTTTAGCTCTTGCTGTTTGCACATTGTGAAATGAAGTATCCATGCTACTAGAGTTTGGAACATTACGAGTTGCGCTAATGCTGACCTTAGTCACTGGATATGACTTGTTATCTGCTAAACTTTCAGCTAAATGAGCACTTGAACTAGGGGTTGTACTGTTAACAGTGAATGTATCAGTAATTGAAATAGCACTATTAGCTGGCACTGTATTCATTGATTTCAACCCTTTAAAGTCTTGAACAGAAGTCTTTCCACTGTGTGTTAAATCTTTATTACCAGCACCAGAGGCTACACATGTGTCAATGACTGAACTTTTATTTGATGGTGCAGCGCTTGTCAAAACTGTGGAGGAGGACGAAGGTTCAACCACTGTTGTATTATATGTACATATATGTCCTACAGAGAGAGGTTTTCCTATTGATGCAGGGTTAAGAGATGAATCGGTGTTGGATTGCACGGTCACTGGTCTACATATGTCACTTAAAGACAATACAGTCACAGGCGGAATACCAGTAACGCTCGCAGCTTTATTTGCAGCACTACTGCTAGTTTGAGATGCTAAAGGTATACTAGTTTGTAGACGATCACGGATTGATGGAAACTGTTTAGTAGGCTGACTCACTGAAGTGGATTTTGATGATTTATTAGAAGCCTGGCCTTTTAAATATCTTGCTAAGTATGGGTTTACATCACTACAAGATGTCAATGAACTTCTGAGTGACTCGGCTTGTGTCTGTAAACTACGTGGTAGAGAGCTGTTCAGTGTTACTTGAGAGGTTGCAGAACATGACGTATCAAGTGCTGAATGTTCTGAAGGCAAAGCCATTGTATTTACTACACTAGGGGTAGATGCTGACTGATATATAGCACCTGCCGTGGCACTGTTATCTATCACAGAGGTTGTACATGAGACATTTAAATCAACAGTATTACCATAATTGAGGGGTAAAACATTTCTACTCGGGGCTGGAATTCTATCTCTTCTCATCCTATTTTGAGAAACAATCTCTTGGAGCACATTTACAGACTCTGAGCTTGGCTGTGCTAGGTTCGAGTCTCTTGAATTCTCAAATGAAACCTGGGACGAGGGTTGAGAAAACAATGGATCATTCCTCGGATTTATCAAACAGTCTGACACATTCCGGACAGCTCTCCTCTCGCTATTTTGAATTCTTCTGTTAGAAAGATGTATTATCTGATCAGAAATACTGCTTGAAGTATCCACTGTATCTGTAGCCTCTACAGAGTTACTGTTGATGCCGACTTCTTGGGCTACATTTGGGGGTGAACTGGGCTCTACAATATCTATATCCCTTGCACCTGGATACGCATCTTCCTCTGAAAAAAAAAAAAAAAAAACCCATATATATATCAACTTCTTCATTTCATTCCTCTTTCGACTTTTCTTTATTATTTTGAGTATGTAAAAATAAAAAATTCCATTATCAGACATTGTAGAACATAGTAACACTTTACTCCATAGATACCCATTTCTACACATTACTTGTAGGAGCCTTTGGAAAACATTGTGGCAAAAGGTGAAATTGCTCGTCACGAGCAATTTCACCTTTTGCCACAATGTTTTCTATGCTATCAAAAGGTGTCATATACACATAAGAAATGGCTTCATCCTTGCTGTTATTTAGGGTCAATTAGAGATACCATAGAAATGTTTATGGGGTAAAGGGTTAAATGAGCCATGCATTATGAAAAGTGTGGTTAATGCATCTGCAAAAAGCACTGCACAGCCTGACCAGGTCCATGAGACTGTTTACCTTTGGTAAGCCCCCTTTTGCCAGAGCAGGACTCAATTCTGAAATTGTTTCAACTTGAAATGAAGTGCTCGACTAATTAGTTAACCCTTTACAATACAATCCCAACTTTAAACGACCTAGTGAAAGAAGCCTTTTGATAACACTGGAAAAAGGAGTAAATGATGGTAATCAGCATTTTCTAACTTTCCCATAATGTTTCCTATCCTTCCCAAGATAAATTCCAATTTTTCAGTCACCTTTACTTTGTCATCTCCTAATACTTTCAATTAAGTCTAAAATTTTGTAGTTTGGTAAAGAGTTAAGTAATCAGACACAGAAGGATGTAAATCTCATTATTCAAGAACTAATAAAAAAATTGAGATGATTTGAGATATATGGGATTTGACATGAGTGGGCTTTTCAGATAAGATTTTATTAAACGAGTCAAGGGAAATGTTATTAAGCCAGCCTTTGGGGAGCTTAATACAATTTTCGTTGACCGGTTTAATAAAATTTTATCTCAAACGTCCACCAATGCCAGATTCTTTTTTATCACAAAACGATATTTCACAAAATATAGATTAAATGATGTTAAAACATTCATAAATGCAGTCCTAGGTAGTATCCATAAGACCCATTCATTTCAGATGTAATACGAACAAAATGACGTCAAAAATGATGTCACACAAACCAGTAGCTAAAAGATTTGACTTATATCTGCCTGCATGGACTGTGCGGGCTGACCTTAATCCATACTTTTTGTCAGGGTATTTAGCATCTTTTTCCCAGAGCATGACTCTTTTCTATGCAAATAGTATGTACAAGTTTGTACCTATTTCAGTGGTTGCTGACGGTCCTGTTGTTGCTGATTCAGTAGACCTTACGCTGGTTTCCCTTGTAAGTCTGCCCCTGCGGTACTCCTGGTAACAATTAATAATCCTGGAATACACACTACTTAACCTAGATGGCTGCCTTGCACTGGTGCTCGGTCCTTGGCTGGAGAAAAAAGAAATCTCTTTGCAATGGCTTTTCAGGTTTTCTCATATTGAAGGAATTTAGATAAAAATTTTATTTCAAATGATTATGAGCACTTTCTGAGTTACATATCTATATATGCTTTCATACTGGACAAGCCTAAAATTTTGCCATTTGGGAAAGAATAAAATTGCTTCCAATGGGTTAAATAGAATTTGAAAGGATTCTCAAGTCTTGTCCACTGTTAAAGAGTTACAGAAATATTTGATACTTTATCCCTGGGTACTGATGTATTGTCTAAAGCTTAATCCTTAAAGCGCTGAAACTGACTTAACTTGTTTTTTGTGGACAGTGTAGATCAAGATCAGACTGCACAGAATAAGCAGTCTGATCTAAGATCTAAACTGTCCACTATATTGTAACATATTCTGGCCGAAAAAACCTTGGTACAGCAATATTTCAGATGTTTTTTTCTATTTAGAAATGTCTCTTGTTTTAATTCAGTACATGAAGGCTTAAGAAAAGCCAATCAGACAGCTAGTCTTGAAATCTAGAGTTAGAGTTATCTTTAGAGTTGTTGAATAGTAGGAAAACTGATTATTTTCCTTACCTGGTTAGAGAGACACTTGAAACTTCATCTCTGTGTATAGAAGTGTTGTTAGAGATTCCTGTATACAGATATTGACCAAATCTGTCAAATTTCAGCCACCTGTGGAACAGAGAGAGACCTTGTGTAAGTTTAAATTGCATAAAAAACATTGATCTTAATCTCTACCTCTTGGAACTTTTGAAATACATGTATACAGACAAAAGGAGAAAATGCAACTAATGAGCAAATTCTTCTTTGATTACTATTTTCACTTGAATTGAATTTATGTATAATGCATATGCTACTTTGTTTTAACCCATTACCACACAATCCCTACTTTTGACGCCCCTGAGAGAAAAGCCTTTTGAAAACATTGTGGGAAAAGGAGAAAATGCTGGTTACCAGCATTTTCTCCTTTTACCACAATGTTTTCTACCCTTCACAAAACAAATTTCAAATTTTCAGTCACTTTTATTTTGTCGTCTGCAAATGCTTTCAATTTGGACCAGTCTAAAATATTGTCGTTTGGTAATGAGTTAATACTTTGTACAGTTGCTGTTATAGTTGGGTACCACAGTTTTATTTAACCGTTCTCTACACAATCCTGAGTTTTAATAACCTTGGAGAATAAAAGTTAAAACAGTGATACAGTGGCATAATGAGACATTGTTTGTAACATTGTCTCCTTTTCCCATAATGTTTTCTAATCTATAAGAGACAACTTCCACAATTTGAGCATCATTTAATTTGCAGTTTGCACTTGCTTTAAGTCTTGACAGACCCTAAATTTTGTCGTTTGATAAAGAGTTGAGAGGATAGTGGGTTATGCCGTAACACATGAACTACTGCTTTAGTCTTTACCTATCCAAAATGTGTTGTGATATGCAGAAAGGAGAAATATTCACATTAAATGATTTTTTCTTTCTAAATTTGTAAGAACCATTGGTACATTACCTAAAATGGCTTCAATGTTTAGATGAAGAGTAAAACCAAATTTAATGAAGTTTTACAGATTATCAGCACCTTAAAAGGTGAATGAGCCAATTCACAAAAAAAAAATCTTAGGAAAGCTATCTAACCATTCATCCCTGTACCACACAGCCCCTACTTTTGAAAGACAGCTTTTAAAAAAAAAAAAAATTCTTGGAAAAGGGATGTTGCACGTGACTACCATTTTCTTCTTTTCCCATGACGTTTTCTAATTTTACACATACAAGTCCAATAATTTTATAGTCATATTGAATTTTTTGCCTGCAAATGCTTTGAAATTAGGGGAGTCTAAAATTTTGTTCTGAGGTAAAGAGCAGGTTAGACCTCGGGCGAATTCCATTAAAGAGAAAAAGTTAAATGCAAAGTTCTATAAGAACCATTTATGGTGTCCCTTAATTTTGACAACTGTGAGAAAATGTTCAGGGTAATTAATCTGTTCTCCATTGTTTTTTTCATAAAATAAAACCAAGATCTTCATTTTCTAGAAATTTTAGTCCTTTGTGCATTTTGAAATACAGCAGCTGTTACTGGGCCTAAAACTTGCCTGAGCATTGTGACAGTTTAGGCTACATTACAGCAAAACTATACTTACCTTATTCTCTCATACTTGTGTACAGTAGAACACTTTGTGAATGGTTCAGGTTGACTCCAGTCCCAAAAATAGATAGAGTTACCAGCAGCTATCACCAAAACATGGTCTGTGGGATGGAAGGTAAGAGAGGCAATCACTGTCGAGTTTTCCGTCTGCCATACTTCACAACCATAGCCCTGAAAACAGATTCAAATGAAAGACCATTAACCCTTTACTGCACAATCCAAAGTTTTACTGACTCTGAGGATTAAATCTTCTGAAATCTCCTGAAAACATTGTAAGAAAATGAGAAAATGCTGGAAACCAGCATTTCTCTTTTTCCCACAAAGTTTTCTACCATATCAAAGAAAAATTCCATCAATTTAAGTCATCTTTAAATTGTAGTCTGCAAATGCTTTCATTTGGACCAGTCTGCGGTTTTCTTGCGTGATAAAGCACTAATTTTACAGCCTTCCTCCTGGACAAAAAAAGCAGTAATCAAACTCAGTTATGTGTATAATCAATATCAAATATGGTTAAACCCTTTACCAAAGGCAATAATCTTGGACTTGTCCAAAATCACAAATTTGCAGATGATAATCCAATGGGCCTAAAATGATGCAGTATTTCTGATAGCATAGAAACAAGAGCTTCACAGAGCGATGCATATAAGCCCAAAGGGGCTTGTCAATAAAATGGGATAAAATTGAGAACACCTACAGAGATCAAAATTTTAAGAGCCGCATGCATTACTAATCATCATAGAGATTCATTGTGGTAAGTTCATATTATTCTGATGGAAACTGTCTGATTGAGTTGTGCACACAAGAAATTGCTAACGGACAGGTGGACAGACAGATGGACAGATGACCCAGGCCATAACATAATACGACCCTTCGGCCATATAAAAATTGTGGGAAAATGCTGGTTATCAGTAAATTCCAATTTTCAAACAGTGATTTTGAACGCTTTTTAATACAGGTTGCTGATTATGGGATAAGTCATTTGCTAGACTTTAAAGGAAGACATTTCATAGGAAAGTACAGGTCAGCTACACATAACTACCTATTACCTTGAGCTCTTTAGAAACAGGATATTGTTATCTCCCTTTTAGAAAGAAAAAAACTTAGTTCATTTATCATATAAGCTCTTTGATAAAATACCAACAACAAAAAAAAAAAACTCAGGAGAAGAAAGTAATTTGTTGGGCAAAGGGGGGAGGGATGTTTTTCAAGTAAGTTTATTACCATACAGACTTTCTATGGTGTATGTCTCTGTCAATCTGTCAATGCCAATTAAGTGCATGTTACCTTAATTTCTCTCTCCAAGAAAGGACAAACGTTTTGACTAAACCAAGTTAAAAGTGATTGCAGATGACAATTTGAAAGTAGCTTTCATGATTATTTTTGTCTTTGATAGGGTAGGAAACATTGTTGGAAGAAGAGAAAATTCTGGCTGAAATGTGGTCCTTTTCCCACACAGTTTTCAAAAGCTTTCTCTTTAAAGGCCATGAACACTTTGATTTGTTAAAATGCCAGTGGGGCAATACAGGGCCATCAGGGTCTTGTTCATTGATACAGTGTATGATGATGTGAAACTTTTTCAGTGCTATGGTGTCATCTTGACCTAAGGGCCACATTTGAATAATCCTGTGAGATGATGAGCTAGTCACACAAGGAGTAAATGATTTCTTCAAGGCATTGTGTTTTGAAAAAAAAAAGATTTTGTAATGAGCACCTACAGTATGGTTGGCAGTTCAGACATAACACTTTCAAAGGTATCCCTTTACCAATAATTCCAGGTTTTCACGACTCTTGAGAAAGAAGCCTTTAGAAAACAGTGTGGGAAAAGGAGAAAATGCTGGAAACCAGCATTTTCTCCTTTTCTCACAGTGTTTTCCACCCTTCCCAGAACAAATCTTAATTTCAAAGTCACAATAACTTTGTCAATAAATGCTTTCAATCTGGACTGGTTCTGGACTGTTTTGGTTTTTTTTGTCTGGTAAAGAGGTAAAAACCCAAATGACTGCAATTTCAAGACTCCTCTTGCCCAGAGTGTCTCAACAATGTGGACAAAGATCAGACAGCACATTTTGTGCAGTCTGATCTTGATCTACACTGGTTACAAAGACAACTACAGCCATGTTAGGTGCTTCAAAAGTCAAGATTTGTAAAGGTATACTCACATACAAATCCCAGATCCTGACTTGGCCACCCAAACATCCACTAGCTAGTATATGACTGGATGACGGATGATAGGCTAAGCACCATGGTGTCCTTGGATGACCATGTAAAGTTTTCACACACTGACCAGTGGCTATCTCTGTTACTCTCACTGTGTGGTCACCATGAGTTGAAGCTACTTTAGTCCTGTTATATGAGGGTAAACCCTTTACAACACAATCCCAAGTTTTAAGAATCCCAAAGGAAAATGACCCTTGAAAGCATTGTTGAAAATGAAGAAAATGCTGGTAACCAGCATTTTCTCCTTGTCCTACTTTGTTTTCTAACCTTTGAAAAACAGATTTCATAATTTATATAGCATTTAATTTTTCGTCTGCAAATGCTTTCAATTTGGACCAGTCTGAAATGTTTTTGTCCAGTAAAGAGTTAATATGAGTATATTGGTAAGTGTGTCAACTCTTTACCAAACGACAAAATTTGAGACTTGTCCAAACTGAAAGCTTTTGCAGTTGACAAATCACATGCAACTCCAATGATGAAATTTGTCTGTGACAGGGCATAAAATATTATGGGAAAAGGAGGAAATGCTGATTACCAGCATTTTCTCCTTTTCCCACAATGTTTTCATGAGCTTACTACTCCAGGGGAAAGTCACGATTGTGTGGAAAAGAGTTAACATGCAAAATCATGTTAAAGTACCTATAATGATTTTATTGCAGTTCCCTAACTCTGTACCTTTATGATATATTTACAAACTATTCCTTGTCAGTGCATTTTAACACAGTTTGTGATACACGTCACAGACTAAAATTGGAAAATAAAATTAGTCTTATGATCAAATTAGTCCTTCACCATTTTCCTTTGGGAGGAGCAATTTCCTCCTCTTGGCACAATGTTTTCAAAAGCCTTTTACTGCATGAGAAGGTAAACATTAATGGGTTAATCCTTTATCACATAATCCCAGATTTTAACAACCATGAAAAAGAAAGCTTTTAAAAATATGGAGGGAAAAGGTGAAAGTACTGGTAACCAGCATTTCTTTCCATTTCCCATAATGTTTTCTACTAATCAGAATCAAGTTTCACCATTTAAGTTAACTTTGATTCATTGTCTGCAAAACCTTTTAACTCTTTACCACACAATCCCGACTTTTAACGACCCTGAAAAAGAAGGCTTTTGAAAACATTGTAGGAAAAGGAGAAAATGCTGGTAACCAGCATTTTCTCCTTTTCCCACAATGTTTTCTACCCTTCCAAAACCAAATTTCAATTGTTCATTCACATTTATTTTATCGTCTGCAAATGCTTTAAATTTGGACTAGTCCACAATTTTGTCATTTGGTAAAGACTTAAATAACACAAGTCTAAAAATTTTGTTGTGTGGTGAAGGGTCAAAAGTAAAACATACCCATCTGGACTGAACTCCATGATGAAAGTTGACCTACATGTTCCTGACACTGAGCATGGCTGAAATACATGTAGAAAGAAAGTTATGAGTAAATAATCTAGTAACATGGACTGAAATTCTTTCACCCGAAAACAAATACAGAAAAGAGTATCAGCCACAGAATAAACAAGCTATTTTGTTGAAATAATATGCCCCCACCAAAAGAGCTCCCTTTTTCAGTGACATGGCATCAAGAAAACATGGAAAAAAGCACATTAAATTTTGCTGGCTTTCAAAAGGAAAACATGTACAAAGTTTCAGTAAGTTTGATCCAGTATTTTAGGAAGGCCTTTTAGAAAATATTCATGCCAATGGACAGAGGGAGCTACAACACAAACACTATATCCTTACAGCTTTGAAAATGTTTACATGTCATACAAAGCTGGAACTGTCACAAGTCAATAAATACACACAAATATACTAGTCCACTGTCACTGGATCAGGAAAAAATCAGTCATAATTTCTGTAAGAGTTGACCAACCTCATCAGAACAGCATATCTTCAAGTTCCTTAGATAGGAAAGTTTGCATGTAAACTTTAACAAAGGTTTATTATTTTATAAAGAAGCAAACAATAGCTCTCTTCTGCCTGTAATTATTCAGTCATTTAACACTTCAAACACAACAAAATCTTCGACTTAGCTGAATTGAAAGTATTTGCAGATGACAATTTAAATGTATCTCAAATAATAGGATTGACCTTGGAAAGGGTACAAAATATTATGGGAAAAGGAGAAAAAACTGGTTACTAGCATTTTATTCTTTTTCCACATTGTTTTCAAAATGCTTCTCCCTATGGTTCATTTTAAGTTGGGACTATGTTAAGGGTTAATTCACTGGCTCAAACAGACGACTCGTGTCTTGCAGCACTGCAGACCAAAATGAATGTTTTTATGTAGCACACCAGCCTAGTATCAGTTGATTATACCTATTTCTACAGTGCCAGGATCAAACCTGTAGTAGGATTAGCCTCTGGTTTCCAGATCCTACACCTTCCCTACTGAGCCATGCAAGTATCAGATGAGCATTACGACATCCTATGTATTCAAGTAATAGAGTTTTATTACTGTACCTTATTTACAAAAGATTCCGTCATCTTTTCATCCAAAAGCTGATCCATTTCTTTGTATTTAAATTTTCTACTTTTGTGATGTGCAAGGCCATACTGCCTGTCTTGTAAATACTCTGCTATATTCATGTCTGAAACTAGAATATTAAGATTTTCCGACTGTAAATGGATAGACTCAGTGACAGCTGGCTTGTTGATACTGTTTACATAGAGTTGTTACACGTCTGTTGAATACACTTTTTATGCAGGGGGAGCATTTCAACCCATTATCATACAAATATGACTTTTCCTGTCCCCTTTAGTACAACTTTTTGAAAACAATGAGGGAAACTGAGCAACTGCTTCTAACAACCAACACAATGCCAGGGCAATGACAATACCTTTCTTCTTCAAAGACAGCTGAGCTAAAAACGGTGTCTTACTCTACCTTTCCACTTTATCCTAATTTTGCAACTGGTAAGTACGGCTGACTATTGTCTCCAAAGGTAGCTGCCATGCTACTATTACTATCGGAGCTTCTATCAAGATACTAATTATAGTAAATGGTAATACCATTCGATAATCTTCTATTTAGTAGCAACACGCTTCTATCGCATAGTGCTGCATCCATTCTTTAACCCATTACCACACAATCCCTACTTTTGACGCCCCTGAGAAAGAAGGGCTTTTGAAAACACTGTTGGAAAAGGAGAAAATGCTGGTAACCAGCATTTTGTCCTTTTCCCACAGTGTTTTCAACCCTTCCCAGAACAAATTTCAATTTTTCAGTCACCTTTATTTTGTCGTCTGCAAATGCTTTCAATTTGGACCAGTCTGAAATTTTCTCGTGTGGTAAAGAGTTAACTACTGTTTACTCAATTGTTCACAATAAATCTGTATACAGAACATTTTACATATACTTCCTATCTTCTTATCAATTTAAGGTAAGACCTTTGTAGCGCACTTCCGGTGAACATGGGGCAAAAATTCTAATTGGTTGATAAATAAGGATAAATAAGGATTTAGGCAGAAACAGTATTTATATTTTTGCACATTTCTAATGGATCAGAAATTCTGTTTCTGTCTATCTTGTAATTATTTTTTGATACTTTTGTTAGTTTTCTGAAAAGGGAGGTAATTATCATCTCTTTTTGAATTGAGAATATAGTGGTTTTAGATTTATAAATGATAATTCAAAGAAGGAAAAACTGGAAAAAATGAATCATTGAAAGTAGTTCAGTAATACTCATTCTTAATTATAGCTAATTTTACAGGATGATATTTTAGTGGAAATAGCTGTTTACCGTTACACAGGTCTTGCCTTAACTCCTTACTAAAAACATGCACCCTTTAGTCCCCGAGATAAGATTTCTGATATACCACAGTAAAAAATAGATTTACGGATGTTTCGGTAACAGACGAGTTCGGTAACATAGACTTCTAGAGTAAATCAATTGGATGTTTCGGTAACAAAGCAATTTTATAGTGTTTATGTATCGTGGCATTCTTTACACCCAACACATGACTTTATTTTATTCAAACCTTCGTTTTTGAAACCTAAATTCCTAATTTCCACTATGTTTTATAAATAAGTTTTTGTTACGAACCTCATTCTATGTATGTATTGACCATGTGGATTGCCTATCTATCGAGCAAAAAGGGTGGAAAGTGAACAAAATAAAGGATTTGAACCTATCTATCAAGGGATAAATTATTGAAAAGTGCAAAAGTAAAAGGTTTGAACAAAACAAAGCCATACATTAGGTGTAAAGAACGTCACAGAACAAAAACACAATATCATTGCTTTGTTACCGAAACATCCAATCGATTTGCTCTATAAGTCTATGTTACCGAACTCGTCTGTTACCGAAACATCTGTCACTCAAAAAATATGCACCAAATGAATGAATCCTGCAAGTGCATACATGTGATGTCATCATGTCAATGAAACAAAAGCATATTAATTATTTGAAAAGATGCGGGTAAAATCATATTGACTTCAGATGTCTTTAAAGAGGGCTGGTTTGAAAGTATGCGAAGACAAGTAAGAAAAACATAGCATCGGAGCAGACCTTCAGACTAAAGGTAACCGTAATGAAAGCCAAGAAAAAAAACCATCCAAAGCATCTTTTCATTTAGTAATTCCATTGAGCACAACACAAGTCTAAACCTATTTAATTCATTTTCAACAGTCCAGCATTAAACTAACAGTAGAATCAGTGATGGACGGCGGATTTCATTATCAGTGATGTAACTTTGTTATCCGATATTACATTATGTCCGAGTACACTGCAACAACCATGATTCAAATTTACCAGCAATGAGAAGTAGCTTTTACACTCAAATCATACGATAAATCAGTACAGAATAACAGACATTGAATAAATCATGTTAAATTTCATTACAAAATAAGTAGCTGTCCTCAGATTCAACCCAGTGAACTTTAATTGACCCTTTTATTAATTTCGGCACCCGGATGGATGTTACCGAGATACCGGTGTCGCGTTAGTATGACCATTCCAAAATTTTTACTCCTTTCCGTATATAGACACATGTTTTAATAGTCATGTGTACCTTATGTGCAATGTGATTGGAAGGGAAACTGGCATGTCTCCGTATGCTTTTCACAGAAAAAAGCATCGATCAAGATAGATTGATAGATAGAAAGACAGACAGACAGATAGATAGATAGATAGATAGATAGATAGATAGAGAGAGAGAGGATGGGTAGATAGATAGTTAGATAGATAGACAGAGAGAGGGAGAGAGAGAGAGAGAGAGAGAGGATATAAAGATAGGTAGGTAGATAGATAGATAGATGGACGAACGAGCGAACGAACAGACTGACAGACAGACAGATAGATTGTTTAAATGATATGAAGGCACTTAGTGCTTTGGCAAAAGGGGGCTTAGTACTCCTCTGTGAAGTATTATACCAAGCAAGTTATACCATGATTATGGTTCCATAAAGTCCATCTTATTTGACCATTAACCCTTTCCCAAACAACAAAATTCTAAACTGGTCCAAAATGAAAGCACTTGAGGACGACAAAACAAACATAACTCAAAAATTGAAATTTGTTTCCAGCAGGGTAAAACATTGTGGGAAAAGGATAAAATGCTGGTTATCAGCATTTTCTTCTTTTCCCACAATGTTTTCAAAAGGCTTCCATCCCAGGGTCGTAAAAACCAGGGATTGTTTGGTAAAGGGTTAAGTGGATATGTAGGTAGAACAGTTCTTTGCCATGCAGATTTTTTTTTAAAATAGTAAAACGTTTCGACCCATGTCAGCCTGCGCATGCTGATATGGGTGGGAACAGTTTGCAAATGCATGGAGCATGGCTCATTTTAAATTTACAATTTAAGTCTTTTAAGTCATTTTCAACACAACGACCTAAATTTGCCAGTATGTATCACTCCATGCACCCAGGCATAAGTAAAAGAAATAGATTTGCATTAGATACGTTCATCAAAGGCACGTACACATATCGAGAGGTAAGTGCAAGACTATTGTAAGCGCATTTATACATTGTACAGTATGACTCTATGAAATTGCAAGTCTTGTACTAACCCCTTGATATGTACTATTTTCATTATCTATCATTATTACTCTTGCCTTGTCTGAACGAAATTTTAAACTGTTCTAGTTTGGGTGCTTTTCCAGACGACAATAATTGTCCATCTTCGCAAGCCAAGGGTGACGATCCACTGCGCTACTCTACCCTTGGCGGATCGAGCTTGATTCCGACATTCCCCCGATACGCATTTTCATTGGTTGCAGCCAGCTCTAACTGCACATTCAAATTGCTCGTAGCATTTCATCTTTGATAAAAATAGAACAAGGTCGCGACCTTTCGGATAAAAATAGAAGGTAAACATGGATAACACGGTGGATGTGTGCAGGATCTGTAGGCCTAATGATTTATTACCGAAAAAAACATAGACGAACAATATTTACACAAAGTTTCAGTGTGACCGATCAATTATCGGAGGTTTTAGGCTCTATTCCAGCACCTGACGATGAAATGTCTAAGTACGTTTGTGGTTATTGCTTCGGCACATGTAAACAGTTTGCTTCGAATTGGCCAGGTTAAAATGAGAAATAAGTGAGTAAGGTAGGTTTTTAATGCAGTTTTGATAAGAAGAGTAGTTATGACACCCATGAATTGTGTAAGATTAAGGAAAAGAGGCGTTTGGTTTCTATGTGAAACAGGGGGTCTTGACCTTTCCTTTTTTGTTCTATAGTTTTGACCCCAAATGCGAAAGTGAGGGGTCATGGAGCAAGCGGCTGTTTTTAGCGGAGAAAACAAGGGTAAGGTCAGGGCACGAAAGATTGCGAAAAAAACGGCATGGTAATGTGTTATTTTGGATTTTATCCACTGATGATGTGTTGTTTGGAGTTTCAATTCAGCTTGGCATTTTCAGGCTAGCTTCCTGGGTTTGAATTTTGTGAATTTTGGAATATAGGCTAAAATGGCATTTTTTTTTCCAGTTTTTTTCCGACCATGTCACTTGCTTATATTGATCATTTATATCACTATTTCACAAGTTGTACATGATTTATTGATAAAATCTAAAGAATTACGATTGTGCTGTGGCATTTAAGTGCTCCTTATAATTTCAGGCTGACCTTTGTTTGAGGAAGTTCAGTTCGGGGTATGGCGGACCGAGACGAGTTTAGCCGACAACCGTGCACTGCTACCGTCATGTTGAATTATTGTATTTGTAAGCGGTTTGTAAAACGATATTTCATTGGCTATCAGGAATAAGATGTTTAGGGGGATAAAAACAAAATCCGGTAGGGGGCGTACAGCGGGAATCTCGAAATCGGGCTCGATCCGCCAAGGTAAGATCCATGTAGTGATCGTAACCTTGGCTCGCGAAGATGATAATTGTCCTGCAATACGCGACAAGGGACAATTGTGTAAAGTGTCGCGCAGGCTAATCCGAGACGGCACTTTACGACTACATTTTATCCTACACTAGACTTGCGCATAACAGAAAATTACATTTGAACGGAAAATATCGTCTCAGATTAGTCTGCACGTACTGCACAGGCTGATCCAAAACGTAATTTTACGCAAATGTCCGAATGCCACGTTGCAGGTCAATGAATGCTGTTCAAATCACGGAACGGATTTTTTTTCCAGAAAAGGATAGTATGATGGTAACCAGCATTTTCTCATTTTTTTCACATTATTTTACGATAAGGTTCTTTCTAGTGCGTGGTCGTTAAAATGCGGCTAAAAGGTTAGAGTCTGAAACTTTTCTGTGATATTTAACTTGTACAGAAACTGGCCACTATTTGAATGTATTATTTCACGTGACGTTTTAGATAACCCGATCATTCTTGTTTAAAATCATATACTATAGAATATTGGCATTATCCTGATTGATACAGCGGATGAAAAATGCGTTTTCGTTTCTTTCCCTCCTTTTCGGCAAAAAGGAGTCTTTGACGGTGTTCGGGGTATGCCAGTTTATCATATTGTACTCCCATTCTATATCCCTTAACTCATTATCAAACGACACTATTTTAGGCTTGTCCAAATCGAAAGCATTTGCAGACGACAAAATAAAAGTAACTGAAAATTTGAAATTTGTTTTGTGTGGAGTAGAAAACATTGTGGGAAAAGGAGAAAATGCTGGTCACCAGCATTTTCTCCTTTTGCCACAATGTTTTCTAAAGGGTTCTTTATCAGGGTCGTCAAAAGTAGGGATTGTGTGGTAATGGGTTAGCCTGCTAAATAAATAAGTAGAAACTTTCAGGTCAACAGTAAAACCCCAAATCTTCTTATCTTAATTTTTTTTTTAAACAAAGTATATCCTTACCAGAGTGTGTATATCCAAAATCAGACTGCACATTCAGCCCAGTCTGATCTTGATCAACATTCTCCGCAAAAGGTCCTTAAGTCGCTATTAGCCGCACAAGGTTCGATTGAAATTAACTCTTTTAGGTTGCCAAATTTCCACTCGTAAATATCAAAAGCATCAGACAATAAATATGGCTGAAATGAGTGGACGTGTACGTCTCTGAAAGAACAAGAGGGCCATTGGCCCTGGAACGCTCACCTTAGACTATAGCTTATGAGTGAAATTCAATTCTTTGAATAACTTTGGTAAAGCTTCACTCAAGGAACATCCCTGCCAAGTTCATCAAGATTGGCCCAGTGGGTTAGAAGAAGATGTTTTAGGAAATTGTTGACGACGGACGACAGACGCCGGACATAGGGCAATCAAATATCAAAGCTCTACACCTTCCAGTTTCAAAGAAGAATTTTAAATTTTCCTTCTTTGTCCTATGTTCGAACTTGTGGTCCCCGGGGGTGGGCCAGTTTTCACCAAAGCAGCATCCTTGGAACAAATTTGGTACAGGTCCACTCAAGGATGCTACATACCAAATATCAAAGCTCTACACCTTCCCGTTTAAGAGAAAAAGAAGTTTAAAATTTTCCTTCTTTGTTCCTTTGTTCCAACCTGTGACCTCCGGGGCAGGGCCAGTTTTGACGCCAGGAACATCATATGACCAAACTTGGTAGAGGTCCAGTAGAAGATTCTGCGTACCAAGTATCAAAGCTCTGCCTCTTCAAGTTTCAGAGAAGAAGATTTCTAAAGTTTTCCTTCTTTGTTCACTATGTTCGAACCTGTGACCCCCGGGGCAGGGCCAGTTTTGCCCGTTGGGCATAATATGAACAACCTTGGTAGAGGTCAACTAGGAATTGCTACATGCCAAATATCATAGCTCTATGCCTTCTAGTTTTAGAGAAAAAGAATTTTGAAATTTTCTTTCTTTGTTCCTATGTTCGAACTTGTGACCCCCCCCACCCCCAGGGCGGGGTCAGTTTTGACCACACAGGCATGATTTAAATAAAGTTGGTAGAGGTCCAACTAGTTTCAGAGGAGAATTTTAAAGTTATCCTTCTTTGTTCCTATGCTCAAACTTGTGACCCCCGGGTTGGGGCCGGTTTTGACCACAGGGGCTTCGTTTGAACAAACTAGGTAGAGGTCCATTAGGAGATGCCACATACCAAATATCAAAGCTCTACGCCTTCAAGTTTCAGAGGAGAAGATTTTTAAAGTTTTCCTTCTTTGTTCCTATGCTCAAACTTGTTATCCCCCGGGGTGGGGCCAGTTTTGACCCTATGGGCATAATTTGAACAAACTTGGTAGAGGTCCATTAGGAGATGCCACATACCAAATATCACAGCTCTACGCCTTCTAGTTTCAGAGAAGACGATTTTCAAAGATTTCATTTTTTTCTTTCTGTTGCCATGGCAACCAGAGTTATGGGTGGAATTAAATTCTTTGAACAATTTTGGTAGAGCTTTACCCAAGGCACATTACTGCCAAGTTTCATGAAGATTGGCCCAGCGGTTTAGGAGAAGAAGATGTTTAAAGAAATTGACGACGGACGACGGACATAGGGCGATCACAATAGCTCACCTTTAGCACTTCGTGCCAAGGTGAGCTAATAAAAAAAAAAAAACATTGTGACCAAAAGGAGGAAATGCTGGTATACCCATTCCTACAATAATTTCTTAAACCTCCTACCTCAAGGCAGGAGTGTCGGAACAATAGGGTTTGGTGTTGGGGAGGAAAATGAATGAGATCGGAAGGGGGGGGGGTAGAGAAAGAGAAAAAGGAGACCAAGCTCGAGATTCGAGATGGGAATCGAAGGCAGGCATTAGATTCTCTGAAAACCGGAAATCTATGTCGTATAAAAAAGAAATTATGCCACATGATGACCAGTATATTGCTGTGTCAGTATTTGCTTTTTTACGGTGAAAGATCGAAATTTACTTCAAGTAAACATTACCGATGGTATTCAGTCGACGAAATAAATTTCGTTCTTTCACCGAAAAATGCAGAGGAGAAACTAAACCAAAATCAATTTCAATTCTTTTCGGTAATCCCCAGTGCGTATCCCCTCCATTCGGCATACCTCGGGTGTTGTGAGCCATAAAATCCCTCCGCTGTATCTGGTAGATTGATATGCAGCAGATCGGTACATTCATCGCCCGGAAATACGCCGGTTTACCGTTCTGAAAATTGTCAGGCTCCTCTTACAAAAGAAAACCTTACTTTCAATTTTCTATCGAAATCTCTCTAACTATATTTCAGTTGACAAACAGTTCGTACATTTATTTTTTAACGTGGTTTTTCAATTACGATTGAAGTTTTCACGGACAGATAGACAGATGTGAATAATTTTATCGAGGCTGATTATGTCGTTGCTAAACGACTGACATTGGCGGGCCATGTATACAATCATGTGATTCGCTATTCAAATGGAACGACCGTTGATACGGACGAGGTTAGATGTAGGTACGAATTGTTACAAGTAGTACCCCCTCCACATAGTGCTCAACGCATTACATATTACGTCAAGCGGGTGAAAAGTCTAGCACATTACGTCTTCCATATGGTTGTGAGGCACGCGCATTTTACCTCGGTAACGAGTGCGCGGGAACAACTGTTTCCGCCTTTAATTGAAGAGTTATAATACAAGATGGCCAAGATGGCCCTGAATTTTTAAAAGGGCCATAACCTAATTTTTTTTTAGATATTGAAATATTGGAAACAAAACCATTATTTTGTCAAGCAATTTTCACCTGTAAAAGTCTTTTCAAAATCTGACAATCAGTTTCAGAAAAGAATTTTTTTTAAAGAATTTCTTAATTTCCATATAGTGCAAGTAGCCCCCACTCACCAGAGCCATGTTTCTTGGTAGATAAAAAATTATCGAACAGTTTTTGAAAAGGGTCACCCAAGGAACATATCAGTGAAATTATATTAAAATCTGACAAGCCGTTTCAGAGAAGAAGAACTTTCAAGAATTTCTTAATGTTCGTATGGTGCAAATAGCCCCCATTCACCAGAGCCATGTTTCTTGACGGATCAAAATTTCTCGAACAATTTTGAAAAGGATCACCCCGGGAACATTGCTGTGAAATTATTTTAAAATCTGACCAGGATTTTCAGGGAAGAAGAATTTTCAAGAATTTCTTCATGTCCGTATGGTGCAAGTAGCCTCCATTCACAAGAACCATGTTTCTTGACGGATCAAAATTTCGCAAACAATTTTTGAAAGGTTCACCTAAGGAACATGCCTTTGAAATTACTTTACAATCTGGCCAGCGGTTTCAGAGAAGAAGATTTTTTCAAGAATTTCCTCCAAATTTCATTTGGAGTTTTTGATGGAATCAAATTTTGTGAATAAATTGTTAAAGAGGACCTCCCAAGGAACATTCCAGCCAAGTTTGGTCCAAATTGGCCCGGCGGTTTGGGAGGAGTTGATGCAGTTTAAAGAATTGTTGACGACGCACGACGGACGACGCACGACGGACACCGGGTGATCCTAAAAGCTCCCCTTGAGCACGTTGTGAGCTAAAAAGGCATGGATCATAGGTACACCGGCCACCGTGAAATGGCATTGTCTAAATACCAACCAAACAAAGTAAGGATGCATAAATCCTAGCTACACCCTTTCAACACATCTACCAGACCGGTTCCATGTTCTTAATTCTAATCGGATAAAACACTTGGGCTGCGACCTTAGACCCTGCCGCCCCTTTTAGGACACCCGTTCAAGGTCTTAGAAATACATGGGATCGTTTAGCAAAAGTTTAAAACTGTTTACCACACGACAACATTTTAGACAAGTACAAATTTAAAGCATTAGCAGACGATAGTTTAACATAAAAGTGATTGAAAAAATGAAATTGGTTTCATGCATTTTCTCCTTTTCCGTTCATATTTTCTAAAGGCTTCTTTCTGAGGGTCGTTGAAAGTTGGGATTGTGTTGTATAGGGTTAACCAGTATAATATTCGCATCTGTCCAAGCTTGACTTTACCTGTCCCAAACGTCCAGTTTTAGATCATTCAAAATAGAAGGCGTCTGCTGCATTATCTCCCGCTAGATGGCATTCTACAAATACACATCTATCTAATTTGGGCATTCTGGGTAGCCTACAGAACCGGACTACATTTCTACGCGACAAATTACTTTGAATTTCAAATTAAAATAAACGTTTACTCAATAAAACGCTATCTGGCGCTAAAACAGTCCTAATTTCTTCTCAAATGTATTGATAAAAGCCGTTTTTTCCATTGCTACTTTATAGCGCGTATTACTACAGTCCCCCAAAAATGGGGAGGGGGGAGTTATGCGTCATATAAGACAGATCGAATCTGCGAAGAATACGACATGCGCAGACACCGCCTCTGCAGACAATACTTCCTAACAAATGAGCTGCAGTTCTCTGGTAGTATAGAAATTTGCTTGCGTGGTGTTTACCGCAGTTTTCAACATTGTTCCAATCATATTGCAGCTGCCAGTGCACCTATCCATGCTTTCCTTGTCGTCCTATTACCAGGACTCTGCACGGTATTCTTTTTACACATTTGCGGCTTAAAGTTGGGAACGATGACCAAGGAACAGTTAGGCTTGATATTCAGGGGTCGTCTCAACACATAATTTAACAAGTTTGTATGGCCAAGGCACGGTGAATAATTTCTGTCCGTCCAAAGGAGAACATTTCGGTTATTTTTGGATGCGCTGTGGCCTAGTCGCTTAGTTTCTTTTGATATATACAAGTATTAACACGTGGGAAGGAGATCGTTTTCAAAAACATTTGAGAAAAGGTGAAAATGCCCCGTATGAATAACACCATAATGTTTTCAACCAGATAGCGTTTCACACTTCTTTTTATAGCTGTTTTGATTTGTCGTCTGCAACTGATTTCAGTTTCAGTCAATCTCAAAATGGTTGATCTGGGAAAGGGTTTAAACAAATTAATTATGATCAGGATTAAACTTGTTTTTGGAAGAACTGGAAACAAACAAAAAATTCTCCGGCCTTATATTGTTCGCTCACGTTTTACACGTGCACTGCGTGTATGCCTAAAAAGTGGATTTTGCAATCTAAGCACGTTTGTAGAAAAGTAGGGAGGGGCGGGGGCATTTTATATGAAGATATTCATACTGTTGATTTATGTTCGATCAAATAAACATCGAAATACCAGCATTCATGTCATTATCTTCCATTTTCTTTTGGTACAGACAAACTATGTATACAATGAACAAGTGATTGGCTAAACGACACGATACTATCGTGCCACTTGGGCCACGATGCACGCCATTTTTGCATAGCTAAAACTGTCTAACAATTTCTACTCGTAAATACCATGAATACCAAAACTGTGAATTCATGAGTATATTACCTACCTGTATAATTTCTTCACCAAAATGATATGAAAGAAAAAATTTCACGCAATGAAATTGTTATATTTATTTTAATTACCTGGACGGGCTGCATATTTTAATAGCATTGTCTCAACGATAACTCGAAAACTAATTAAGCATATTGGATAAAACTTCACAGAATGATTGAGGATAACAAAAATATTTCTCCCCCTTTCAAGGTCACAGTCGAAGGTCTTTGTTTTTGTGCATTTGTTGCACTGTATCATTACTTGTTTACTTTCAAGTATTCTCTGACTTACTAGTATTATCGGGATGGAAAAAATTCAAAAATATTCATTTGCTAGCACTACTAGACCCACCGCATAAAGAAAGTGTTAAACTATTTTGCCTAAATTGTTAAAGTTTTACGTAGATGAGAGCGTGATAGGGACATGCACTTATACTTAACTGCACACTGTTTGCTTCTGCAGGTCGCGGCATTGACAAAACAGCTCATAGCATAGAGCGACCTAAAATAGAGCAACAGGTACAATATTATCCAGATCATAGAACGCAGTTCATACGCAGATTATCTGTGACGATTCTTGTTTTATTCGTTAGTCACAAACTAGTTTTATGGGTCACAAACACGATGCGCAACAATTTCGAATGATGCGACAAGTGGACAGAGACTTAGAATTTTCAAGTAACAATTGTCCTTTTGAGGGATAAAATCTATCCGAACGTATACCCTTTAATAGCCCCTTATAGCAGTGCACAACTATACAAAACGGGCATGGGGACTAACCTTAAATCTTGAAAACTTATAAGGTGTACTACAATATATAGAGTTGTTATAAAATATTCAGTCGCTGAGGTAATAACATGTTTAACAAATCAGTTGGTGGCGTGTTAAAAAACAAGGGAAATAGTTTGCCTCGTGTTGAGCATATTTATGGTGGACTAGTGTGTCAAAGAATGAAGGATTCACAACTTATATGTAAATTTCATTGGCACTGATTTGAGTAGGAAATCAGCAAACAAAGTGAACGCAACGCACCTGCGGTATTCATATAACTTTTAATAGATCATTTTGAGATTGTCCCTAGAAATAATGTCCCCGATCCTCTATCCCCTTTCCTCAACTTAAGCCGCAAATGTCTCTTAAGACACTGTCTGCTTTCCCACATAACCATCGTCGAAACAATGGTCAGCGGTGAGAGAGGTTCTAATATTCCTATCGCAATAACTATCATCAATCTTCAGAAAGAAAATGACCAGCCGGGGGATAAACCCCCATCCCCTCTGAGTCCTGTTCTCTGCCGACCGAGCTATCGAGAGCCGGAGGGGTAGAAATAATAAGTGTTGGAAAAGGAGATAATGTTGACTAGATCTCTACCAGCATTTCGTCGGTTTACTTAAAAAACCTCGTAACTACAGCTTGAAACAAGCTGTAGTTACGAGGTTTTTTTAAGTAAACAGACGGTTTTCTCTTCTTCTCGGTCATTTATAACCTAATCATTTGTGAAGGGTTCTGTACATTCTAAAGGTATCTTTGCAATACAGAAAGATTTTTGACTTCGTGATACTACAAAATTGTTAATACAAAATATTATTTTATTAATTAATTTTGTACAAAAATCACTGCTCTCTCTCTCTCTCCGAAAATAGGTTTGACTATAAGAAATGTATCAATCAATTTACAAATGACAGACATCCTTTCTCTCTCTCTCTCTCTCTCTCTGAAAATAGGTTTGACTGTAAGAAATGTCGTCACAATCAATTTACAATTGAAAGACCTTCCCCCTCTCTCTCTCTCTCTGAAAATAAGTATGACAATAAGAAATGTCGACACAATCAATTTACAATTGAAAGGCATTCTCTCTCTCTCTCTCTCTCTCTCCGAAACTAGGTTTGACGATAAGAAATGTCGACACAATCAATTTACAATTGAAGGACATTCTCTCTCTCTCCCCGAAAATAGGTTTGACCCTAAAAAATGTTGACACAATCAATTCTCAGGTGAAAGACACCATCTCAGCAAAACGATCCAATGCGAACAAACAAATCTACAATTTCTAATCCAGAACAGCTATCCATTATATCACAATTCGAGAGTCATTCTGTGGGAAAATAACACGAATGGTAAGTTCTTATATTCTTGACGCCGGCTAACCAAAATATGGCGAGAAGTATTAAACAGTCTGACAACATTTGTATACCAGGCATCTTATTGGAAATAATTGTAAGTTTGTATTCGCCAACCATTCTTGAGAACGTTGTATGTCTTTTTCTCCAAAATGTTCAAACGTTGAATGTAACACAACGCCTGAATGGCTAAACCATTCGGTTTAGCCAATCAGGAGTTATGTTACTTTTAATCATAGAAAATTTTCAAGAGTAAGACTTGGAAAATTCTTACGAATGGTTAGAGAATACGGACCATAAATTCAAAGCCAATCTGAATATCTGGACCATCTATATGGTTGGCTGAAACAATCTGTCTCAACCAATCAAATTTTATGGATGGTATCAGGCTTGGAACAATGTCTTGAACGGTTTACATATACTACGAAACACAAATTGATACAATAGTGAAATAAATCCTAAGAAGTCAGGACGGATGGGTTGCCCAAGTTTAAAGTTACAATTGTTGTGAAAAGCATTTCTAGTAGTACTGCTCATTCTCGTGGGATAACAAGTTCATTCGTAAACATTGTCGAAAAAACGTCCATGCGTTCCAAAAGGATTGGATGTTGGTAAAAATGCGCTGTTAGAAACAGACAATGTTTTGGCATCAAAAATTACAAGTGAGGAAATCTTAGTTAGAGAATCTACTACGTCAACTAGTAGAACACCATCATCTTCATCTGTAGCCCCGGGTCTCGGGACAAACCACGCCTCGTTAAAAAAGCCCCCTGATTTGTACCAGGCCCTATCTTTTTTACCCCCGCCGCAGATATCCTTTTTAACAAGCGCCATGTCAAGAAAATCTGTACCGTTGACTCCATAGACTACGCCGTAAACGTAACAGTAAGTTTTAAAACGATAGTTTTCATTGATTGTTGGAAAATCCAGAGTTGATGCATATGGATACTTAGAAAAAACATCTAAACCCAATGTCTTAACGTCCACAGTTTTCTTGACCATATCGAGGGTGTACCTCTTCATTTGTGGAGGTTTAAACATAGATCTTGTTGTTGAGTTAAACAGATTGTGTATGTCCATAATCCTTAGAGCATCACCATCCTTGTATGTAACTACGTCGATTTCAAGATTTCCAAATACGTTTTCAAACGCATTAATGTGATGAAGGAAAAACATATTTTCGGTTTCGAATTTCTCCACCTTGCCAGTTTTAAGTTCTACTGCATATAACGAGGTCGCCTTATCTGAGATCCATTCGAATGCATCCTCAGGGCTGAAAGTACGAAATATTGCTGTTGGGTCGATGTATAAAGGCACTGCAAAAAGAACCATATAGTGTTCCGTCATAGCGAATGAGTGCATGTAGGAGATTTTGTCCACCTCAATTTCGGCAATTTTCTCTCTTTTCTCAGCTGAAGTTGCCCGTGCAATGACATACCTGCTGTTTTCTCCCGGAAGTGGATTCATTATAGATAAAAACGTGATGTAGTTGTTAGTACCGTATTCCTGCAAGGGATGCCCACTACCAAGAGTCATCATTTTGTCCATCGAAGACACACCTTCGATATCCGGATCAATGGATTTAATTGTTTCAAGGTTACTGGCCTCTACTTGATACACGCGCCAGTAGTCACTCATGATGACGTAATTCGAGTCATTTGCGCTTCCGTAATTGAAAATATTTACGTTCATATTGTCCGGACCGTTTTTCATCGCCATTATCATATCCATGGCGTCAAGCGGTGGAGAAGTAGAACTGAGCATCATGTAAGGTTGGATGTCGCCTTTCCTGACTGATTCTGTATACGACTTGGATTTTACGAACTTCGTGGAAAATTTAGCGAATTTAGATCCTCCGTTCCTAGGAAATGTAAACTTAGACAGTTTTGCGTAGGCATCAAGGGCCTGGGTTACGTGACGGTGTCCAACCTCGAATCGACCGAGACCATTTCTGATCTAAAAATAAATGAAAGACAATCAATACTAAAACTACAATAATATGTAAATTTACGAATTTCATACAACTGCAATGTGTCAGTATGCAATATACAGCTATCATTTAAAGACGAATAGAACAGAAAACAGAAATTATTTCTTGGAACTTATTATGTAGAATTACGTTAAAAAGAGGAGCGGAAAATTTATACGAGTTACCTCTCTGTCTTCATGTCGTCGTAAGAAAGTCTTCAGCAGACGACAAAATTTAGACTAATCCATTTTGAAAGCATCTACCTACACATAAGAGGTTATATTTATATCTAAAATTCTTTTTTTAAGGTCAGGGGAACATTGTAAAAAATGAAAGCACATGTCAGCTGATTACCAGCATTTTCTCAGTTTAAAACAGTCTTTTCAAAACCTTTATTTCTCGAGGTTGTTAACATCACGACTTAGTTTAGTTAAACATATTTATTTTACATCGACTGAAAAACACGTTCTTACAAGTTATACTAATCTCTCTCGATTCTTCTTCCTGGAAACTACACCAGTACTCGCGCCGAATGTGTAGGCCAATGAAAAATCCCAACACTCCGACTTATTTTGCAAAGGTTTAACTCTTTACCAAACGACAAAATTTTAGCCTTGTCCAAATGGAAAGCATCTGCTGACGATAAAATAAATGTGACTAAAAAAATTACATTTGTTTCCAGCACGGGTAGAAAACAATGTGGGAAAGGGAGAAAGTGCTTGTTACCAGCATTTTCTCCTTTTCCCACAATGTTTTCAAAAGGCGTCTTTCTCTGCGTCGTAAAAACTAAGGATTGTCTAGTAAAGGGTTAAGTCAATGAACATTTTTTTCCCGAAATTTGTGTTAATCAGTGCTCAAAAGAAATCTGAAATGGAACAAAACCAACAACAACAAACTTACTAGATCCCTTTCATTCTATCATACATTGCCCTGTTTTCACGACCCTGAATAATAAAGATTTCGAAAATATTGTGGGATATATTAGATAAAATGCTTGTAGCACAAGCATTTTTTCCTTTTCCCAAATTTTTTCTTTACTTTTAAAGAGTAATGTAACCACGGCGGGGAATCACGTGACACAACAACAACAACAATGACCGTTATTTGAAAAAATTCCCCAACTTCAGGTAAGAAAATCTTCAATAATTCCATTAATACGTGACCGATTGGAATTTGGTTTGAAGCAGAGAAGGCGGAAGGACTCCAGGGATTTGCTTGATGTGTTAGATTTTTTAAACAACACCTGATAAAAAAGTTATTGACGAGCAAACAAATTTTTTACCCTGGATAATTTGTTTGCTCGTCAATAACTTTTTTATCAGGTGTTGTTTAAAAAATCTAACACTTCAGGCAAATCCCCGGAATCCTTCCGCATTCTCTGCTTCAAACCGAATTCCAATCGGTCACGTATTAACGGAATTATTGAAGATTTTCTTTACCTGAAGTTGGGGATTTTTTTCAAATAACGGTCATTGTTGTTGTGTCACGTGATTCTCCGCCGTGAATGTAACCATCATTCAAGTTACCTCAGATTCTCCCACTGCAAATGTTTTAAAACTTTTAATGTCCCGTTTTTGTCATCAAACGACCTGCCAAATGGATGAAACTTTCAAAGCAATTCCGAATAGTTAAATGTTAGTTTAATGGAGTGTTTTGGAGGAAAATATCTCCGTTCCAGACAGTGTAGATCCAAGATCAGACTGCACGTTCTGTGCAGTCTGATCTTGGGTCTACACTGCCCACATGAGGTCTTTGAGTCAACCTAAGGGTAAATAAATAACGCAGAAAAACTCACCAAACTGCCTTTCAGCCACGACGGTAGCGGGTTTTCGAACTCTATCAAAGCATCCGTCATTTCGTCTAGATTACTTGTGAAGAAAACGTCAAAGGCACTATCACTGTACACAGGCTGTACTAAACCCAGGACGCTCAAGATAGAGCAAACATGAACAATTCCTGATGTCATTCTTTGTCGGATTCTTTCCCTGAGCTATGGGATCTGGAAAAAAGCTGTTAGTAGGCCTATGTTGTCGCTGTTTATGTACAGCCTTTCCAAACTGGCCTTGACTTCTGGTTGGAACCGTCAAGGACAAGATTACTGTAATATGATGTCACATGACCTTACTTTCAAGGATAGATCAAAGTAAGGTCGACCTTTAGCCTGTGGTCCATTGTAGTCCAGTCGGCAATACGCAGAACTTAAAAGCCGGAGGTTGCAAGTTTGAAGTCCGGTGACAGTCGGTGCATGCGGTATCATTTCTATCTCGCTACCGAGCGATTATGTTATGCGGTCCACCGTGCATGTCAATAAAGGTTTTCTCTAATATTTTAATTGTCAGCGGATAACTTTATGAGTTATAGTTCAGAACACTGACCTCAAATTCGTGTATTTCCGTTACATTCGTGTATTTCCGTAACATTTGCCATGAGGACCATACTTGTCAAGATTCTAGAAATGGTCGCAAAAATGCTTTCCAAATACGACAGTTAATTCCATTGTTCAAGTCTAGTCCATTATAATTTTGGGTGGGTATTTCATGGCGGATATTAAAGTAGTCATAAGCCTTGCTGGATACTCTGCACTGTTACTCTTGCGAATATTTTGAGTAATACTGCAGTAATACTGCAGGCCGATCCGTCACGTCACTTTAAGCAAATGTCCGAATGCCCTTTTTCGTGTGTTACATGCCATCTAATACGAATAGATGAGTGTATAGCACTATTCAATACAATCAACTGACCATGGAAAAGTAATTGCCTTTACTGAAAATCGATTACTCGGGTCTTTTCACAGGAACAGCAGAAATTCGATTTACTATCTTTGCATTCAAAAGGTTAAACTTTACAAGGCATTATCCCAAATTTGTTAACAGGAACCGTAATAAGCAAACAAGGCCTGGCCAAGGACACGCCGTCAGCTGTAAACTAAGGGCATGGTCATAAAAACGTCCTTTCACGTGTGTGCGCAGAAGGACTGATTTAGAGTTCTCTTGCGCATTAACTCTTTGCCAAACAACAAAATTTTGGAACAGACACAATTCAAAGCGTTTGTAGACAAATTAAATGTAACTCACCAGTCTGTCGCTGTCCTGTCATTAGTTTATTATTCACCAGTTTTTCCAATTATTTTTTTTTGCCAGCGAACCACATTTTGATTTGTTTGGTTGGTTGTATTGGGGTTCAACGCCACTTTAACAGCTATGGTCATATCATGGCGGTCGGTGACGCACATGTGTTTCCTGGCTTTCTCATACCAGTACTAACACTACTTTCTTTCCAAAGCCACCGACTACTTTTCTCACTTACTTCATCAGAGGTGAGAGGCGAAAATACGCCGGAAAGAATTAAAGTTTGCCTCAACCAGGTATCGAACTCACAAACCACCAGGTTATGAGTCCGACACGCTCACCACTGAGCCACCCGTCGGGCTACCACATTTTGACCAGGGCTTAATAACAGATTGTCGGCTTAGCAATCATTTCCATACTTTTTATGGCATGATTTACATTCAAATGCAAACATTGCAATTCTTTACTTGGTTGCTACTGGGTCTTTAACCCAGTTTGCTTTCCTTTGAATACAAATCATTAAACCCTTTCCCAAACGACAAATTTTGGACCTTTCTCAGCCAAACCGAAAGAGTTTGCAGACGACAATTTTTGATTTGGAGAAAATGGCAGAAAGTTCTCAAAAAGGGTAGAAAACACTATGGGAAAAGGAGAAATTGCTCGTTATGAGCAATTTCTCCTTTCCCCACAGTGTTTTCAAAAGACTTTTACTGCAGACACGTAAAAACCAGGGCTTGTTTGGGAAAGAGTTAAAATTTAAGTGTCGTTTACAAACGCCTTCGATATGTACAACCGTAAAAAATCTCTCGTCTGATGAAATATTAAGCTATGCCATTTATCATTTTCAGTCGGTAGGACAAAGTGAAAATATTCCCCCTATTCGATCAATTCAAAGGGTTCCCTTTTTAGATAAGCGTCTATTTTTCATGTTTCAATTTTGATATAAATGCAGGACATCAGAAATCGTCCAAGGTTGTTCAGGACAACCAGGGGATATCAAAAGGTAAAGGCAAAACCTATCGATTGTTGGGTCAGTGGAATTTGAGGTCAACTTTGTACCATTATCGTTCATTTGACATCAAAGTACTGAAAGTCCTGTAAAGCGGATTTGTACAAAAGTAAATGTCAATCACATGGAAGAATGAAAACAGGTCTGTAGTCACGCAATACATTTTTGTAAAATTAGTCGCGAAAAATGCTCCTGTCTTTTCCAAGATCGTACATAGATACATATTAATCCTTATCCACGTTATATATAAGTAACATGAAAATTTCAAGCAGATAGTAATTTAAACCCAGATTTTGTTATTTCAAAGGTTTTTTATGGGGAAAATATAACTCCGTATCGTTGTGTGAAGTCTGATCTTGAGCTACACCCTCCGCAAAAAGTCGCTGAATCGCGCTTAGCGGCCAAAAGGCTAAGCACCGAAAAGCAATCGCAAAATACGCCACCTGCTAAAACAGTTTACGAATTGATCCCTATAATGAAATTCACTCCAATTTATTTAATGTAAATGCTTTAATAACTGGATGGTTATTCTTCCAATTGTGACATTGTAGATATGGCTCGTAACACGCCAATAGGGGAATTTTGACATTTGCGTAAAGTGTCGTCTCGGATCAGCCTGCGCGGACTAATCCGAGACGGCACCTTACGACTACATTAGATTCTGTGCTGCATTAGACTTGCTCAAAGCAGAAAATTGCATCGAAGCGGAAAGTGTCATCTCGGATTAACCTGCGTGGACAGCGCAGGCTGATCCGAGACGACACTTTACGCAAATGTCTGAATGTCCCTTTTCGCTTGTTACAAGCCATATCATAACGGACCATTCTGTGCCTAATACATGTTCGAAGACTAGGCATCTGATTTATCGAGACAGAGCTGGCATTTAGCATTAGAACAAGGTTAAGAACTTTTAGTTTTAGTGAATATGGGCTTTGGTTCAGCTCCAACGTCTACAAGCGTGATGCGATAAAAAAAGCGCTGCCTTACTTTGGCTTACAAAAATTAGAAACCTGTAAAAAAAAAATTAGAAAATGTACATTATATCCGTTTTAAGACTTAACCCTTTCCCAAACGACAAATTTTAGACTCTTCCAAACTCAAACAGTTTTCAGACGACAATTTCAAATTTGATGAAAATGGCAGAAAGTTCTCCAAATAGGTAGACAACACTGTTGGAAAAGGAGAAATTGCTCGTTACGAGCAATTTCTCCTTTTCCAACAGTGTTTTCTAAAGACTTGTACTGCGGACAAGGGCTTGTTTGGGAAAGGGTTAAAGATGGATTGGGCAAGGAAAGGGGGTGGGGCGGAGGAGAGAAAGAATCATATAGCACAGTTTTGAACTGCAATACACAATTGTTCATTTAGAACCATTATCTGTTAGGGTGAACTTCTGCTACAATCTGTGAACGGTAGATACTGCAAAAATAAACGGGACACAGCGGTAAAACGACGCCACAGCCCGGAACATACAAATAGCAAGTCCTCCGACGTTATCAGCACACGTCATTATATTGTTCAAAGATTCGACCTGTCCGCTACGACGCATCACCCATCCCATACACATGGGAAAAGTAGGGCTTAGTTTAAACATATTTTATTCAACAGTACAAATTTACAAGAGAAAATGAAATACAATCATATGACAAGCAAACTGAAGAAAAGGATTAGAACGAAAGCATAGGCTTATAAAGTTCTTCTCCAAATTTCAGGAACGGTTAACAAGGTTATTAAATGATCATATCATTATAAGTTATAGAAAACTTAGATTAAAATGGTAGGAAAAAAAACAGAGTTGTGTGGTGTGTTACTGGTTAATGTTAGGAATGAAGAAACGCCTCTTTAATGACTAAGGAACCTTCCAACTGGACCATCACAATTGATTAAACAGGCGCATTTACAATTAAAAAAAAACTTGGTGGTATTAAGTAGGGCTTATACCGAAGCTATAACCCAAGCCTGTAGGGGCTATTTCAAGAAATGGGCGGTGTATAAGTTACATGCTAGCTGTTTATAGCCGAATTAATCACCCAGGCAGCTTATTTTATTGAGTATATCTTTATTTTATTTTGAAATTTAAAATAACGGTTGTCGCTTTGTAAAGAAGTCCGGTTCGATACCTAGATTACCCAAATAGAATGCAATCTAGCGGGAGCTAATGAACCCTCTAGTTTTAATCAATATTCTCGGACTTACCTTGAAATCTATAATTCCATTTCAGTCGGCTATCGTGTTGAAAACTTTGCATACGCTCAGATATTAGAAAAAAATTATGCCAGCTGTGCATTTGCATCACAAGAAAGATACCCGTGTTCAGTGAAGCGTAACGAAATTGTCAATTGGCTGGCATACATCGTAAGGACATGCATGCACACGAAAAGATTCGACAACAATTCTCTTTAAGTTGGATTTCACGACGTAGCAATTCTATTAAAAAAAGAAAATATTTTGCATTGGAAATGTGGATCAGTATATTTCATAGCAAGTGAAGATAATACTAGTAACAGTGGCAGTGGTCAGGATTTCCAGAAAGCAATTATTAGGAGCGATACGTGTAAGTTCTAAATCTACAATTTCTTTCGAATCAATGAAAAATAGATTGCAGATTTTAAACTAAATAATGTAAAGGCATCAAGGATTACTATTATCGGGTATTTTTTTTTTACAGTGCACGTACTCGTTTATTGTGAGAGATATTGACGTTTGGGTAAGACTTCACTTTTCTGTATTCACTTAACCCTTTCCCAAACGACAAACTTTTGGACTAGACCAAATTGAAAGCATTTGCAGACGACAATTCAACTCTTGCTGAAAAGATGATTTTTGTCTATGATAGGGTAGAAAACATTGTGTGAAAAGGAGAAAATGCTGGTTACCAGCATTTTCTCCTTTTCCCACATTGTTTTCAAAAGGCTACTATTCCAGACCCGTAAAAACCAGGGATTGTTTGGGAAAGGGTTAAACACAATAAAGATCTACATGTATGCTTTTGCACTTAGAAAATCAACTAGAGGACAGTTTAGTATTTCAAAGACAGCAAAAAATTACACGTGTTGCTATTTATAAGCTACTATGCTCACAACCTTGCGTGTAGTATGATCTTTACCTGCACTATCCGAACAAGCTACTTGTACTCTTCACAGACTGCAGACGACTCTTCATCTCGTTTATTAACTAATTACCAAATGACAGAATTTTAGGTTTGTCCAAATTGGAAGGATTGCAGACAACAAAATAAAAGTGATTGAAAATTTTAATTTTGTTTTGTGAAGGGTAGAAAACATTGTGGGAAAAGGAGAAAATGCTGGTAACCAGCATTTTCTCCTTTTCCCGCAATGTCTTCTAAAGGCTTCTTTTCCCAGGCTCGTCAAATGTAGGGATTGTGTGTAAAGGGGGGTTAATTAATATTTTAGTTTTAAACAATACTTGGTATGCGAAAGTATTATTTTTAGCTTTTCCCCCAATATCTTGTCAGTGAACGAAAGTGACTAATGTGATAATAGGGGACCCATAAACTCCACTTAGTCTAATGAATGGCTGTATCTGGGAGAAGAATGGTATTAGGACAAGCAAAAAATTGACCAATAGCGAAAAGCTTTGGCTGAGGTTAGCCTGCGCAGTCCGCGCAGGCTAACCTGGGCCAAAAGCTTTTCGCAGAATGCATTAAGCCCCGTTCTACAGAGCTTGTCTCAAATATTGTTAAGTTATATGGATCTTCTAAACGAGGAAGGGATATTGGTTCACTGTAACTGTACCGAGATAGAATATTATGATAATTAACCCGATTTATATACAGTATCAAGCATATTAAACGCAATGTTTGTGTTTAGGCTTTGGATTATATTGATTAAATTTATTTTAATATATCGATTTTTTTAATTCACGCGTTTATCGTATAATTCACTCTCGATAAGACGTCCCCCTTTGGACATCTGAAGTGTGTCTTGGAATACCCCGGTTTTCTTCATACGGTATTTTTTTTTTTATTTTATCTCTTTACCAAACGACAATATTTTAGACTGGTTCAAATTAAAAACAATTGCAGACGACAAATACATGTATGAGGCTGAAATGATTGAATTTGTTTCTCGAAAGGTCTAAAAACCTGGTGTTATTGGCATTTTTTCCTTTCCTTTCCTCACAATATTTTCAAAGCCTTTAGTTTAAACATATTTTATTGCAAAGTAATTTTACAAATAAAATTTTCAATACAGAACAATGAACATAGTTAAACAACTACGCAAAAGGGTCTGACCACAAGTAATCACAACTTACATCCGGTCATTCCCCTTATAAAATTATATTTTTTTAGAGTCGCCCATTTTCACGTTTGGCTTTCGAAATATTGCGCTATTTTTTAATTTTATTGTTGAACGACAATTTTGTTCCAGTTATTCTCAAACATGTTAATGGCAATGAACAAGTCAAGTTATAATAGTGGAAAAGAAAGAAATACGTTTCTTGAATATAAACAAAAGAAGAGAGAAAAAAAAAAAACCCTCAGATTTTACAATTATAATTAGTCAGTACCTTATTTCCTGGAGCTTGATACAACGTTTATCACATTTTTCCAACGTTCTTTTTTTGTTTTCGCTATATGTAAGGCAATAAGGCAGATTTCTTACAAAAATAAACGGCGTAAAGATACTCGGACATAAACATTTAACCTTTTTTTTTTTTTGAGGTTGAGTATGAATAAAACATAATGACAAGTAAACAAGCTAAAACTTGTTTATTTTCCTCCATTGTTTCGCATATTGGTGAGAAGGAAATTATTGAGTGATATCTTGTGAGACATATTTGTTCATAACGGGCTTCAACAGTGCAATATCGGGGTCGTTTCGTTTAACTAATGGCGGGACCCTTCGATTGCAAAATATATGTGACCCATCACGCAAAAAGGGATCTTCTGGGAACTGCAAAGAGTGTCAACCCTGGTCAGACTGCGCAAATTGCGCAGGCTGACCAGGGTCGACACTTTTTGCTATAATGACATTTTCTGTATGAAAAGTGGTCATTGTACCTTGCTGTACAATCATTTTTGAATTATCAACTTAAACTGACTTGCACTATCGTTGATCTATTTTCATCTGATTGATGCACAGAGTTCCCAGACAGCCCCTTTCCGCGTGACAGGTCACATAACAATTTCCAACTAGTACCAAAACTCAAAGAAATCCCAATATAAAGGTTCATTTGCCATAAAACATCTACTCCGACTGGTAAATGTATATATATCTTAGATCAGATTGCAAACTGTGTGTTGACCTATCTTGACCTGCTCTGTATGTCTACAACACCTCATTAATTCACGTATGTCAGTCTAAGTATTAACCCCCAAGGATACTAAGCGTGACTCACTGACTTTTTGCGGACTGTACAGATCAAGATCAGATTGCACAGAATGTGTAGTCTGATCTTGGATATACACAGTCCGATAAGGCGATAGTATTCCCTAAAACAACACTTTGAAATTGTAATATAAGTGTTTTTTACAATCGATTTTTAAAAAAAACCCCAACATTTTAACATTTGATTCGTTTAAAAGTCGAAGTATTAGACAAACAAAAGCATTTGGCCCCCACCGCGCGAAAAGGGACATTCGCACATTTGCTTAGAGCATTGTCTCAGATCCGACACGACACTTTCGGTTTATAAGTAATATTCTGTTTTGCGCGGACTGCACAGGCTGATCCCAGACGACACTTTACGCAAATGTCCGAATGCCCCTTTTCGCGTGTTGCAAGCCATGTACTGTGTAAATAGTGCCCGTTTTATATACAACTTGACTTCACTAGACATGATATTGATTATAATTCATATTTACATCTACGATAGGGATTTCTCTATTGCAGAAATCCAAAAACTTGAGGGGATTACATGTAATGTTATTATATCAATATTCTTAACTTTTTATCTGTAAGTCCATCGACTCCTCCCATACTAAGGGTAATCATATTAAAACAATACTTCAACAGATAAAAGGGTTTTGTGCAACAGAAACTGTCGATAATGACTTTGTGGGATTAAGGTTCCTCCGTGCTCTAGGCATATTTAGTACGGACCATTACAGAGAAAGAATCGGATACAAGGAAATCCGGGTACAAGCTCCTAGCTCTTCTTCGACTTGACCTACTAGGTTCTTTAACGTGCCCGGTGTAAAGCACCGATACATCCGAGGTTACCTCTGGGTTTCAAACCAGTTCACCTCTAGTTGGGAATGGAGACACCAGGTGTCTAAGAGAAGTCCTAGTTAAGCTGGGTATCGAACCTTGGGCATCAGGATTGACAGTCCAGTCCAGTCCACAGAAACAGTCGTGGCCTTTTTCATCCATTATATAACTACCTATTCTCCACATGTGGCAATGTTGAAATAAGATCTGTTAATCCTTCAACACTCAAGAACGACTTTTGATAACTCTGAGAAAGAAGCATTTAGAAAAAAATGTGGGAAAAGGAGAAAATGTTGATAATCAGCATTTTCTCCTTTCCGCACACTGTTTTCTACCTTATCAGTAAACAATATTGCACCATTTGAGCCACATTGAAATTGTGGTCTGCAAATGCTTTCAATTTGGACAGGGTTAAAATTTTGTCGTCTGGTAAAGAGTTAACCATAGTTGCACGGACGTGATTGGGAGCTACAATATGAGAGAATATGAAGGTCTATCAATAAACCAATCGATACGTATGAATTAAACTTGCAAATTGAAAATTCAACCCCCAAGACCACTTGCATTAAAGGTGGGTATTTAGAATTTTCACATCTCACCAATTGTAATATCTTCTTCGGACGCTATGTTTGAAACGTCGTCTGTGTTTTCCTGTATGTAAATGAGCAAATTGATCATCTAAAAATAGAACGTGTCTCCCGTTGGTGTCAACCTGGGCTGTAGTAAATCTCTTATTTCTCGTGTTTTCGGACGGTTTTCGACTACTGGAGTTTTATGAATGAAAATTAAAAGGCTTTGGGAGTACAAGGATGATTTTTTTTGCATTTTTGTAAAATTTTAGTCCCAAAATCTGAAGGGCCACCTTTAACCTATTACAACGCAGACGATGTTTTCAGCATATCGCGCGCAACGTTCACAATTAACACCCCTCACAACGTACGTCAGTGTGACGTCACAGGTAGTGATATCGGACCCTTTTTATAAAGTCAGTGTGCGTGTTTGGTAAGACTTTTTTGTAATCGTTCCTTTAAATGATCTGAAAAAGTCTTTAGACCTCCAAAGCGTACAATGCCTAGGGACTTTGTTTTTTGTCAAAGCTGTTGTTAACTACTTATAATAATGGAATAGACTTCGACCAACTATTAAAACCCAATCACTTTTTGATATTTGGTCAAAGTGTTTGTGCATATAGACATCTGCTTCGTGTCTAAAACATCAGAATGTTAAATGTATTCACCTAATGTCTTTGATAAATACATGAGAGTCTTTGTAGTCCGTTTGTATCCACCCAAGCTAGCCTCATTCTGTCTTCATATCGTACTTACTTTTCGGTATGGCGGACAAAGTTATGAAAATGCCCAGGTCCGATATCACTTCCTGTGACGTAGGCTGTTACCCTTGAATTAAGGCATGTCCAAAATGCAAGTATTGTATGTAGTGTAACAAGACCATAAGAACCAGAAGTGCATTTGTCATTTGCAAGAAAAAAGTCGTTATCATTATCAGTTACTGTCGACACACGTCGCGTGATGCTTAGATCAAATCCCTCGGCTGTTATATGGCCTCCAACACGTGAAAAGGGCCATTAGGTCATTTGCGTAAAGTGTCACACTCCGCGTAGGCTAATCCAAGACGGCACTTTACGACTGCATTAGACTTTGTGCAAAAGTAGATACGCACAAAACAGAAAATTACATAGAAACGTAACGACACTTCACGCAGATGTCCGAAATTCCGAATGCTTGTTTTCGTGTGTTGCCATTATCTCGCGCTATATGGCATTCTATAAATACTCATCTATCTAATTTGGGCATCCTGGGTACAGAATCGAACCACTTTTCAACGCGACAACCGTTACTTTGAATTTCAAACTAAAATAAACTTTTACTCAATAAAACGCTACCTCGTGCGATTCAGTCAGCTATGATCAGCAGTTTAGAGAAATCTGGGGCTAAAACAGGCCCGACTTTTCCTCAAACGCATTGATAAAAAACATTTTCTCCATTGCTACTTTATAGCGCGTAATATAAAGTCTGCCCGCTTTTGGGGCTAGTGATGCGTCATATAAGACAGGTCGAATCTTCGAAGAATATGACATGCGCAAACAACGCATGTTTTTGCGTGTGTTGCAGGCCAATTATACGATGGATCGTTTTACCATTCCTAAAATCACGAAAAAAAAAAAAAAAAGATGAGAGCACGCGTCACAATTTTCTACCGAAATCTTTTGAAGTACATTTCAATAGACAAATTAACTTATTCATTACAACCCTGAGGAAGACACCATTTGAAATAATAGTCGGAGACGAACGAATTCCGGAAACCAGTATTTTCCCTAGTTTTTAATAAGGTTTCTTTAGCAGTTGGTATAAGTCAATCAGAAGTCGGTTGACTGTTAATTCTAGAAAGTAATTATTGAGAACAAGACCAAATATGTTCTTTACAACGATTGGTGAATATAGACAAAAAAAGGCTTCAAAGGTTGTTGGTAGCTGATGTACCAAAAAGTCCCTAATGAAGAAAAGGATTGTGAAAATGTTATTAAAATATAGGCCTACTATTCCATGCCGACACAAGAATTGCTAAATTAAGTTATTACTCGCTCTCACTCTTTTTCCAGCTTAAGATGAACCTGACGGCGATTTCTGTCGTAAAGGAGTGTCCCTGTCAGCCCACCAGCCGAAATTTCAAACTGTGCTGCGTGTTAATGGCGATTGTCATGGTTTATTACGGATACCAGGTGTACGACGACAGAATTCTACATGTTTATCAACACGGAAGTTATGCAACGCCTTGCGATATACCGGAAGTTGACCCCTTTGATGTCGAGATGATGAAATACATATGGCGACCAGCGCCTTTAGAGTGTCACAAGAATCCATCCCCTGTGGTGTTTTTCGATGAAAACAACACGTTACAGTTCAACGTGTCAGCTCTGAACGAAATCGGAGAGATTCCACCAGATGTTCACTGTGATTATTACTTTATCATTCGTTCTAGTGAGGAATATAAAGCGGACATGGTTGTGGAATTTTCAGAACCAATTCCATTTTCTCCACCTATCGATATACAAGCAGATTTTGTCCGTGTGGTATGCAAAGGAGCATCAGGGAAGAGGCTGTTTGATAACATCATCACAAAGATTCTCAGATCCAATAAAACATTCGAGAAAGTGAACCCCGATGAAGACAAGTATAACATCATGCTGTTTGGGATCGACTCTGTTTCTCGGGCATCGGCAATACGGCAACTGCCCAACACCTTCCGGTACCTGACAGAAGAACTGGGAGCCATGGACTTAAAAGGTTACACCAAGGTGCAAGATAACACATTTCCAAATATAATTCCGCTATTGACTGGCCTTATTGCTTACTCTGACGAAATTACTAAAATTGATTTCCTAAAAGAGTATATGGATACTTATCCGTTTATATGGAAAAACTTCTCTTCCAGAGGATATGTTACGGTCTTTGCAGAAGATTTACCTAACCTTGGGATGTTCAATCTTGAAAAGCTGGGATTCAAAGAATATCCAACAGACCATTTTATGCGACCATTTTGGCTTGCAAATTACAAACTCACACCAATGCACAATCTTGTAACGCATGTACAACGTGTACTGCAGAACCGGAACGTCAAATTTGCACCCTCAGCGCTCTGCAACGGAAATGTTCCTAATCATGTGATACTAATGAATTATCTTAAACAATTCATGGTAACTTATAGAAAAGAAAAAAAGTTTCTCTTTTCTTTCTTGACTGAACTTGCTCACGAGTTTCAAAACTTTCTGAATTTAGGAGATAACGATATTCGTGACTTTCTACGATGGATGAAGGAGAATGGGTTTCTGGAAGATACCATAGTTATTGTATTTAGCGACCATGGTCTAAAATTTGGAAACAATCAGCACTTATTTACAGCGCGGTTAGAAAGTCGCTTGCCGTGGCTGAACATTGTGTTGCCTGAAAAACTCACAATAAAATACCCAAAGTTATTTCAAAGCATGCAAATAAACCAAAATAGACTGGCATCAACTTTTGATCTTCATGCCACTATTAGAGATACTCTGTATTCTCAATTTAAGAACCCGACCAGTTACTACGTAAACAACCAAAAACGTGGAACAAGCTTATTTCAGGAATTGTCTAAAGACAGGTCGTGTAAAGGTATGAACTATTTAATCCGTTTTGTTCCTTTTCTTATTATACAATGATTTGGGTTCTTGGAAAAAATGTTTTATAAAGCAAGGGGAACGTTATCAAAGCCTTTGAAACGAAAATGTTAAAAATAATAAACTTAAGATCAGGAAATTTTTTGAGAAGTTCAGCCATCTTAAAATTATTTCGAAACATTGTAAATCGGGGTAAATTTTGTTTCTTTTCTCCCCGTTCATTAGTCAACCTAGTATCTTGTTCCACTTTCACGCATAGTTTTTTTTTGTCTCGCTCTAATTCCATGTTTGTTCTTCGTGTGATCTGTATCAATCTTATCGTGGGTGAAAGATCAGCAGGTGTTATAAGATGCTACTGTTATTTATTACAGATGCCAACATAGGTGATAGCTACTGCGCTTGTTATAAATCAGAACCAGTCAACATCACCAACAATCACGTGATAGATGTAATGGCGTCCAGTGCCGTAGACTACATAAATAATTTACTTAAAGACTCACAACAATGTGCAAAACTGAGTTTAAACTTAACATTCAGTGCTCGAAGAATATCCCAAGGTTTAAAACAGACTGCTGTCTTCAGACGACACAACACTTGGATAAATTTCCATGTTTCAGAAGCGGAAGAGCGGGATGATACTAAATATGTATTAGTATTTACAACGACACCGGGTGGTGGGCAATTCTACGCAACATGTTCATATAATACTGAATCGGGTGAAGCTCGTGTTCTAGGAAATATTGACAGAATTAATAAGTATGGGAACCAGTCACATTGTATCCATACTGGACAACTTCGGCCATTTTGCTTATGCAATGATATGCTGGGTTAAGACACCAACAAACGATAAGAAATGGTCACCTGTGGTTAACATTTTACTCAATAATACTTCAGACTTGACGGCAAACATGCACAGAGTATGAATAACAATTTTAACATAATTTAACTATTTACACATAATCCCGACTTTTAACGGACCTGAAAAAAAAAAAAAGCCTTTGGCAACATTGTAGGAAAAAGGAGAAAAAACTGTTAACCAGCATATTCTCCTTTTTCCCACAATGGTTTCTAAACTTCTTCGAATTTTTTTTTGAGTCACATTATATTGTTGTCTGCAAATACCTTAAATTTGTACAAGTCTAATTTTTTTGTCGTTAGTTAACTGGTGGAACTAGTCTATGTCTTTTCTCCTTTCCAACAATGTTTTACAACAGCATTTTGTCCAAGTATCATTTAAACACGAGTTTATTTAGTATAGGGTTAACAGCATACTCTTTGAAAACAAAAATAACAGCAAATAGTTAAACGCATGCACGATATTTTCACTGTCGATTACCAACTACTAGTGCGAGAAAAAAGAAAGAAAGTGACTAATTGTTCCAGTAAATAACGTTATCTATTTATTTTAAGCACTGGGTGAACGGACATGCCTTCAGAAAGTATGGTAGCAGCTGTTCCGAATGCAAATGCAATAGTGGTCAAGCAGAATTGTTGCACTATTTTCAAACAGGAAGAGGTAATTTTTTTAACAAAACATTTTTACCGTCGTCCGTCAACAATATGTAACAGTTCTCACAAACAGCCGTCACTGGCGGGATTTGAATCCTGGGCCTGTATTCACCAACCATTCTTGAGAATATTCTTAGTCTTATTCTTCAAGACTTTCTACATTTGTAAGTAAAGTGCAAGTAGTCCCCATTCACCAGAGCCATGTCTCTTGACGGATCAAACTTTCGCGAACAAATTTTGAAAAGGGTCATCCAAGGAACATTTCTGTGAAATTATTTTAAAATCTGACCTGCCGTTTCAGAGAAGAAAATTTTCAAGAATTTCTTCATTTCCCTATAGTGCAAGTAGCCCCCTTTCACCAGAGCTATGTTTCTTGACGGATCAAAATTTCGCGAACAGTTTTTGAAAAGGGCCACCCAAAGAACATCCCTGAGAAATTATTTAAAAATCTGACCAGCAGTTTTAGTTAAGAAAATTTTTAAAAAAAATTTCTTCATTTCCCTATAGTGCAAGTAGCCCCCATTCATCAGAGCCATGTTTCTTGATGGATCAAAATTTCACAAACAAATTTTTGAAAAGGGTCACCCAAGGAACATCTCTGTGAAATTATTTCAAAATCTGTCCAGCCGTTTCAGAGAAGAAGAATTTTCAAGAATTTCTATATTTCCGTATAATGCCAGTAGCCCCCATTCACCAGAGCCTTGTTTCTTGACGGATCAAAATTTCGCGAACACTTTTTAACAAGAGGGTCAAGATGGCCCTGGATTGCTCACCTGAATATTTGAGATGACCATAGCCTTTTTTTTGTTTAGGTATTGAAACATTGGAACCAAACTTATTATTTTGCCAAGCAATTTTCAAAAGTCACCTGTAAAAGTCATTTCAAAATCTGACCATCAATTTCAGAAAGAGGATTTTTTAAGAATTCTTCATTTCCGTATAAGGGAAATATCGTTATTTTCGCATACCTTTCCCTTTTTCGGGAAATATTTCCCCATATTAACCACAAGCTGATGAAACAAACTCTATATACCATACAATACTTAACCGTTTACCACACAATCTGACTTTTAACAACCCTGAGAGAGAAACCTTTTGAAATCATGGGAGGAAAAAGGAGAAAATGCATGTAACCAGCATTTTCTCCTTTTTCAACCAAGTTTTCTACCTTTCCCAAAGCAAATTTTAATTTTTACAGTTGGATTTTAATCTCTTATGCAAATGCTTCGAATTTGGACAAGTCTAAAATTTTGTCGTTTGGTAAAGAGTTAATAAATCACACTTTTATTTTTTCTTGGGTATCACCTGAATTAAACAGGCTCTGTGCTGCCAAAGGGCAGTCCTACGATATAAGCACCGCATAAGTTGATCAAAACCAGAAATGCTCCAACCAGAGCCACTATTGTCGATGTTGGGGTCAGTCCTAGCTGACTTCGGTCGTCCACTGTGACCTTTAATTTTATTCAATAGACGCAGAACAATGGCTCTGGTTGGAGCATTTCTGCCAGGTAAATCTCTGCGAAATTGTCTCTGTGTCTGGATGAGTGGCTTAGTCTCGAAATAGGCCTCCATGATCTTGATCCTTTCCTGCACCGAATATCGAGTTGCTGGATCCATTATTGCTTGGAAACAAAAATCTAATGTCACGGCTACAATTCACCTGAAATTCAGAAAGGAATGTGAATTTTCCTGGAAATGACAAGTCTACATAACTGTTTACTCTTTATAGGACCATCCTGTATACTGTTCTTTTGAAGGCATTGCAAACCTCGGTAAAACACCTGTGCAAAAGTATCTTAGACAATAGTATGTGATCTTAGTTCTTCCGTTAGTCCATATACTAATCTTGATTTTGACTGACTGCTATCTCAGATGATTTAGAGGCCAGAAATAAGTGAACCCGACAAGATTTCAAATTTGCTAAGCCTTGACCAACTAAGGTAACCCCATATATTTATACTATGATAAGTACATCTGACATTTTTACCATGACATTATTACCTCTGGCATATTTACCACTTTGACTCTGACATTTTTACCCATGACATTTTTACCTATGACTTTTTTTTTTCTTCTGGCACTCTTACCTTTGACCTTTTTTTACCTACATTCTTCAAAACAGAAGGTGTGGTGTAAAAATTTGATCAATGATATACATAAACAATGTAATCATTTCAAAATTATATTAATTATCATATAAGTGTTTGTTTTATTTATTTATTTATTTATTATTTATATATTTTTACTTACTTACCTATTTTTACCCTTTTATCTACCTACCTATTTATCCACCTACCTACATATTCTATACATCCTACCTTCCTATCTATTCTAGTTAGCTCCCTTTTTCTACCTACCTACCAACCTACCTTCCTATGTATCCTACTTATGTACCTTTCCCACTTATCTCCCCTTTCTTCCTACCTACCAACCAACCTACTAACTCATTTAACCTGCCTACCTATATATCCTACCTACCTGACATACCTATATATTTTACATATCTATCTTCGTATTCTACCATCCTCCTATCCTACTTATCTCTCATTTCTACATATCTACCTGTATATCCTACCTACCTACATCACCTACCTACTTATATATCATACATATCCTACCTACCTACCCATCATGCATATCCCACTTCTACCTTCCTACCTATTCTACTAAACTCTCTTGTCTATATATCCGATTTAACAACCTACCATTATATCCTTCCTACCTACCTACATGTATATATTCTACATATCTACCTTCCTATCCTACATATCCTACATCTACCTTCCTACCTATTATACTTATATCCTTTTTCTACCTACCTACCTACCTACCTACCTATATATTCTACATATCCTACCTCCCAATCTATTCTAATTACCCCTCCCCCCTTATCTACCGACCTACCTTCCTACTATGTATCCTACCTGAATGCCTATCTTACTTATCTCCCCTTTCTACCTACCCACCAACCAACCTACTTACTTATACATCCTACCTACCTATATATCCTACCTTTTTCCTCTACCTTCCGACCTATTTTACTTATGTCCTTTTTTACCTACTTACCTACCTTACATTACCTACCTACTCTACCTATCTACCAGTTCTACCTATGCACAGACCTAGGTATTCTACTTACCTATACTTTTCTACCTAACTACGAAAGTAACTACATATTCAACCTACATACCTAGTCTATCTGCAGATCTGTTCTACATATTCTACATACCTAACCGATTGTTCATAATGTTCTACCTATTCCATCTATCTATTAACCTTTTTTACCTATTCTAGCAACCTCTTAAAATCTACCTATCATTCCTACTAACTAAACATGATATTCTACCTATTCTGCCTACCCATCTTTACTAGCTATATATCTACCCATTCCGCATAATTATATTCCTTACTAATCGTGTTAATAGCCTATCCCACTTATTCTTGCTACCTAACTAAGTATTTTTCACTTACCTTACTATTTTCTATTCTACCTATCTGTCTACCCTCCTTACCAAGCTATTTAAACTATTGTACCTACTGATTCTACCTTCCTTTCTACCTAATCTAACCACCTAATTACAAAGTGTACCTTCCTACCTTACTTATCTACCCAACCGTTCTATATAATTTCTCTAACTACCTTCATAATTAATTTACCCACATATTCTACCTACATCCCTTTTCTATCTACATACCTATTCTACCAATCTTACAACCTGTTCTACCTACGTTCCTACAAACCAACCTATCTACCAATCCTACATATCTAGCTATTCTATTTACCTACCTTTTCTATTACCTACTGATTATTCCTCATCAACTATCTGTTCTCTTTCTTTCCTTTCTACCAATTTTACATACACACCATTTTTTCATATTTTCTCCACCTACTTACATATTTTACCTACCTACCTACAAGGTTTACCTACTCTACCCTCCTACAAACCTACCTTCCTATTCCACCTTCTTACCTATTTACCTGTTCTACCTTACCTACCTACATTTTCTACCCAACTACCCTTTCTTTCGATTCTACATATTTACTCTACCTATCTACGAGTACTACCTACGTATTTTAACTTTCTAAATACCTATCTTTTCTACATGCCAACCTAACTACCTGCCTATCCTACAGATCCTACCTTCCTACCAATCTATCAACCTCTCCTACCAACCTTTTCTATTTATTCTACCAACTGATTCTCCCTCTTCCTTCCTTTCTCCCCTTCTAACTAGATAGCTTTTACCTTCCCATCTACAATTTCTATCCATTCTCTCCACCTATCCTAATTTTTTTTCTACCTACTTTTCCTACCTTTTTTATCTACCTACCTATCCAACCGATTCTACCTATTCCCCTTTTCACCTCCCATTACAATCTGGCTAGCTTCTAATCTTCCAACTACCAACATACCTTCCTACCTGCTAACTTACCTACATATTCTACCTACACATTCTACCAACCTACCTATTTCATCTTTTCTATCAAACTACCTAATGATTCTTCATACCTTTCGATTACAACTACCATTATACCTTTTCTTCCTACCTATTTTACTATTCCTCAAATTCTACCATTTCAACATACCTACTCTACATATCTACCAATTATGCCTACTTACCTACCCACATATTCTATCTACCTACCCATTCTATAATGCTACCTTCCTACCTTTTCCGACTAAGTAGTATTCTATCTAACTACCTACGTTACTTTTCTACCTATATTAATAACTTTTCCATTCTACATACTAACTCTACCTATCTCCCAGTTCTACAGCAGTACATACCTACATATTCTATTTAGCTATCTACTTTTCTTTTCTACCTACCTATATACCTTTCCTACCTACCTACCTACCTTTCTTTTTTACCTACCCACCTACTTAACTATTCTATTTATGTCCACTTTCTTCCTACCTACAATTTACTGTAGTGAGCCGCCGGTCTAGGCTTGGGTCGCTCGGGCTCTGCTCGGCTGAACACAGGGTAGGGACAACTCTTGTCGCAACGTTTTGGTCAGTTTTTCTTCAGCTCTTGTGCACAGCTCTTATCCTCTGGGCTTGGGGAAGGCACCTTTTATCAGAATGTTTCCAAAAGCTAGGTATGATAATGGTAAAACAAGAGGACCATGATTGTCCTATATCGCTCACCTGAGTACCAAGCTGTAAAATGAAACTTGTGACCCCTGGGCAGGACCAGTTTTGACCCCAGGGGCATCCTAAGAAAAAACTTGGTAGAGGTCCACGAGGAAATGCTACTTACAAAATATCAAAGCTCTACGCCATCTGGTTTCAGAGAAGTAGAATTTTAAAGTTTTCCTTCTTTGTTCCTGTGTTTCGAACTTGTGACCCCTGGGGCAGGGCAAGTTTAGGCCCAGGGGGCATAGCATGAAGAAACTTTGTAGAAGTCCATTAAGAGATGCTACATACCAAATATCAAAGCTCTACGCCTTTTAGTTTCAGAGAATAAGAAATTTAAAGTTTTCCTTCTTTGTTTCTATGTTTCAAACTTGTGACCCCTGGGGCGGGACCGGTTTTGACCCAAGGGGCATCATATGAACAATCTTGCTAGAGGTCCACTAGGAGATGCTACATACCAAATATCAAAGCTCTGAACCACCTAGTTTCAGACAAGAAGAATTCTAAAGTTTTCCTTCTTTATTTCTATGTTTCAAACTTGTGAACCCCCCGGCAGGGCCAGTTTTTGCCCACAAGGTCATCATATAAACAATCTTGGTAGAGGCCCACTAGGTGATGCCTCATACCAAATATCAAAGCTCTGCACCACCTAGTTTCAGGGAAGAAGAATAATAAAGTTTTCCTTCTTTGTTCCTATGTTTCAAAATTGTGACCCCCCCCCCCACCGGTGGGGCCAGTTTTGACCCCAGGTACATCATATGAGCAAACTTGGTAGAGGTCAACTAGCCGATGCTACATACCAAATATCAAAGCTCTGCACCGTCTAGTTTCAGAGAAGAAGATTTTTAAAGATTTCCTTCTGTGTTGCCAAGTTTCAACATTGTGACCCCCGGGAAGGGGCCAGTTTTCACCCAAGGGCCATCACATGAACAATCTTGGTAGAGGTCCACTAGGACATGCTACATATCAAATATCAAAGCTCTGCACCTTCTAGTTTCAGAGAATTTTATTTTTAAGTTTTCCTTCTTTGTTCCTAAGTTTCAAACTTGTGACCCCCAAGGCAGGGCCAGTTTTGACCACAGGGGCATCATATGAACAATCTTGATAGAGGTCCACTACGAGATGCTACATTCCAAATATCAAAGCTCTATGCCTTCTAGTTTCAGAGAAGAAGAATTTTAAAGATTTCCATCTTTGTTCCTACAATAAAAACTTGTGACCCCCGGGACAGGGCCAGTTTTGACCCCAGGGGCATTATATGAACAGTCTTGGTAGAGGTCGACAAGGAGATGCTACACACCAAATATCAAAGCTCTAAACCTTCTAGTTTTAGAGAAGAAAATTTTCAAAGTTTTCCTTCTTTGTTCCTAAGTTTCAAACTTGTGACACCCGGGGCGGGGCCAGTTTTTACCCCAGGGGCATCATATGAACAATCTTGGTAGAGGTCCACTAGGCATTGCTACATACCAAATATCAAAGCTCTGCACCATCTAGTTTCAGAGAAGAAGAATTTTAAAGTTTTCCTTCTTTGTTCCTTTGTTTCAAACTTGTGACCCCAGAGGCGGGGCCAGTTTTGACCCCAGGGGCATCATATGAACAGTCTTGGTAGAGGTCCACTAGGAGATGCTACATACCAAATATCAAAGCTCTACGCCTTCTAGTTTCAGAGAAGAAGATTTTCAAAGATTTTTCAATTTCTTTCCTTTTGGTTGCCATGGCAACCAGAATTATGTCTGGAATTCAATCTCTTGAACAAATTTGGTAGACCTTCACCCAAGGAAAATCCCTGCCAAGTTTCATCAAGATTGGCCCAGTGGTTTAGGAGGAGAAGATGTTTAAAGATGTTGTGGATGACGGACGATGTACGACAGACGAGGCACACCACACAACGGACAATGGACGACGGACATTGGGCGAACACAAAAGCTCACCATGAGCACCTCGTGCTCAGGTGAGCTAACAAGAGGACCATGATGGTCCTATATCGCTCACCTGAGTACCAAGCTGTAACATCTAACTTGTGACCCCTGGACAGACCCAGTTTTGACCCCAGGGGCATCCTAAGAAAAAACTTGGTAGAGGTCCACTAGAAGATGCTACATACCAAATATCAAAACTCTGCACCACCTAGTTTCAGACTTGTGACCCCCGAGATGGGACCAGTTTTGACCCCAGGGACATCATATGAACAATCTTGGCAGAGGTCCACTAGGAGATGCTACAAACCAAATATCAAAACTGTACGCCTTCTAGTTTCAGAGAAGAAGAATTTTAAAGATTTCCATCTTTGTTCCTATGTTTCAAACATGTGACCGCCGGGGCGGGGCCCGTTTTGATCCAAGGGGCATCATATGAACAATCTTGATAGACGTCCACTAGGAGATGCTACATACCAAATATCAAAGCTCTGCACCTTCTAGTTTTAGAGAAGGGGAGTTTTAAGGTTTTCCTTCTTTGTTACTATGATACAAACTTGTGACCCCCAGGGTGGGACCAGTTTTGACCCAAGGGGCATCATATGAACAATCTTGGTAAAGGTCTACTAGGAGATGCTACATACCAAATATGACAGCTCTGAACTTTCTAGTTTCAGAGAAGAATTTTAAAGTTTTCCTTCTTTGTTCCTATCATACAAATGTGTGACCCCCGGGGCGGGGCCAGTTTTGACCCCAGGGACATCTTATGAACAATCTTGGTAGAGGTCTACAAGGAGATACTACATACAAAATATCAAAGCTGTACGCCTTCTAGTTTCAGAGAAGAATAATTTTGAAGTTTCCCTCCTTTGTTCCTATGTTTCAGACTTGTCATCCCCGGGGCGGGGCCAGTTTTGACCCCAGGGACATTATTTGTACAATCTTGGTAGAGGTCCACTAGGAGATGCTACAAAAAATATCTAAACTGTACGCCTTCTAGTTTCAGAGAAGAAGATTTTTAAAGTTTTCCTTCTTTGTTCCTAAGTTTCAAACTTGTGACCCCCGGGGCGGGGCCAGTTTTAACCCCAGGGGCATCATATGAACAATCTTGGTAGAGGTCCACTAGGAGATGCTTCATACAAAATATCAAAACTCTGCACTTTCTAGTTTCAGAGAAGAAGAATTTTAAAGTTTTCCTTCTTTGTTCCTATGTTTCAAACTTGTGACCCCCGGGGCGGGGCCAGTTTTGACCCCAGGGGCATCATATGAACAATCTGTATGCCTTCTAGTTTCAGAGAAGAAGATTTTCAAAGATTTTGCTATTTTTTTCCTTTTGGTTGCCATGGCAACCAGAATTATGGCTGGATTTCAATCTCTTGAACAACTTTGGTAGAGCTTCACCCAAGGAACATCCCTGCCAAGTTTCATCAAGATTGGCCCAGTGGTTTAGGAGAAGATGTTTAAAGAAATTGTGGGCGACGCACGACGGACGACGGACATTGGGCGATCACAAAAGCTCACCATGAGCACTTCGTGCTCAGGTGAGCTAAAAACACAGAATCATACGTATTTTCGCGTACACTTTTTATGATTCTATGAAAATTGCCCAAAAAGTCTGTTTCATTCAATTATTTGGCGGATTTCAGGCTGTTTTTTTTTAAATTCGTATTCTGTGGACGGAAAATGCTTATCTCAATTTTGTATATTCATGACTGTCTACGTCAACATGAATGACGTGAGGGCGGTTTACCGGATCCCATCTTCTTGTTACCTCTGAAGATAGATGTTTAATTATCAAGGGGAGTAGTTCCGCAATTCTATTTAAAGCTAATACTAGACTAGTCGCCTCCCTTGTCATAGACGCCGGTAGGTTGGTAATACTCCCAAGATTCCACCAGCTTATCCCTACTTTTCATGGCATCATTTGACATAAGAAACTAGTGATTTCAGGAGCTTCTTTATTAATTAATCAAAACGAAAAAGAAATTACTCTTTATTTTTTGTCAAAAAGAGATCGGTAAGACATGTCTTCAGAGTGACACAACTATCTACACGCACATGTACATGTGATCTGTATTTAACAATAAGTCCGTTATTCCAGAATGGAACAGAATATTCACTAGGAAAATAAACAAAAGCTCATTTGTTTAATAATTATAAAAAACAAAAAAAAACCACTAAACTATCGGACAGTTTAATCAAATGCAGAATTTGAGCAGCCTGATCTTAATTAAACAGTCCCAAAATTGCAACAGCGGGGGGGGGGGGGGGGGGGGGGGGGGGTGGAGTGAAATTACGAAGGGAGATAATTTCCGATAAATTAGCCTTTATTTCAGCAGAAATTATTTCCCTTGCTACAATAGAAGAAAAAAGGTGGGAAGGAAATCACGATTGACATGACGACCAAGACGATTGCGTCTTTAACGATAAATATTGACAATTTTTAAAATCAGATATGACCTGGCTGACTTTTCATAGAGCACAGCTCATCTGATGCTTTCCAATCTCTGACATTTCTGAGGCTGTCCTCTTTCACAGGTTAACTCTGTACCAAACGACAAAATTTTAGACTTGTCCAAATTGAAAGCATTTGCAGACGAGAAAATAAACGTAACTCAGAAATTGAAATTTGTTTCTAGCAGGGTAGAAAACATTGCGGGAAAAGGAGAAAATAGTGGTTACCAGCATTTTCTCCTTTTCCCACAATCTTTTCAAAAGCCTTATATTGCAGGGTCTTAAAAACCAGGGATTGTTTGGCATAGGGTAAAATAAAGGTAACGTGATGCAGTTTCGTCTTACCTATTTTGTCTGGTATTTATTGATATCTACAAATCTAAAACTTGAATATACATCTGGGATATTCCAGCCTTTTTGTCATCTTTTTAAAAATGGCATTTTCTTCTGGGGTAGCACATTGGCAATAAACGATTCTTTGATCATTGCCAATGCCAATAGCGTTCATGTTAAATAGCAATTCATGACTAGTACAAACAAAAAATTATGATTTACATGGCTTTAGCTCCAAGATATCTTAATATATTGTTTATACGGAAAACAAAGAAAATTGGTGGTGAAAACTGGTGGAAAGTCCAATAAAAAGTATAGGCTTCGGATTTTAAAATATTTAAAGATAACTAGGGAAATTCGCCTACCACGTGGAAAAAAAATTGCGCCCAACGGGGGACTCGAACCCACGACCCTCAGATTAAAAGTCTGATGCTCTACCGACTGAGCTAGCCGGGCACTTAAATACCCATGGCGGATTGTATTTATTTAGATCTACTGTTACTGATCGCGCCAAACCATTCGGATTGTGTTCGAGTTCTTCCTTCAATACAACTTTAAAACCGAGAAAGTAAACAATGAAAATATATCGGTATAGCTAAACAGCGAAAGGAACTTCGTTTCGCTTCCTTTCGCGAAAGGAAGATTACGTCCACGAAAGGAAGATTCTTTACTATGAAAGAAGCGTTTTCCTCACGAAAGGAAACTGCCGTTGATTTATTGCTTGTACATTCTAGGGATTTGTAAAGTTAGATTATGAATTTAAGATTTTTACACTCAAAAAATCGAGTTTTACTATCACGGTGAAAGTGTTACTATAAATAACCGTTCTTGCGTGAAAGTATGTATGTACACGAAAGGAAGATTTTTTCCTCGAACGTAGTCTTTTTGCATGAAAGGATTTTTTCTGAATTTGAGAATATCTTTTCGACATGGATGAACTTGACTTGTCAAATTTATAAGTTTTATATAAAACTTTTGCTAGTAACGAGATTCTTTAGTGTAAGGAAATTCCTTTTGCGAAATACAAAGCCGTCTATTATAGAACCAAGATATAAAACACTTCTTTTTGGAAGAGTCTAAGACTTTAAGATGAAATCATTAGACTAGCAAGCTTTATGAAAGACGAAAAATAAAATACAAATATGATTGTCTAATAATTTAGACGTGATTTAAGTTTAAAATATGAGATTGAAATCATAAATGTAAAACACGCTGATCAGTGGTTAAACTCGTATAATTGCCCTGTTCTTTCTTGTCCTTATCTGAAGAGCATATTTTGGAGTGAAATGTTGTTGGAAAGGAATAAAATGCTATTTCCAGAGTTTTTTTTTTTCTTTTTCTTTTTCTATCAAAAGAATCATGATGGTATATATGCAATCATTTCGTACCATAATCATTTTGCTTCCTTGCGTGAAAGGAAGATTACGTCCACGAAAGGAAGATGTTTACTATGAAAGAAGCGTTTTCCTCACGAAAGGAAACCGCCGTTGATTTATTCATTATATATTCTAGGTATTTGTAAAAGTTAGATTTTGAATTTGAGAGTTTTAGACTAGAAAAATCGTGTTTACACTATCACGGTGAAAGTGTTACTATAAATAACCGTTCTTGCGCGAAAGTAAGTCTGGGTTTCACAAGTTCTTGGCAATGGGCTCTATTTTTCAGTGTCTTGCCAAAGGGGCACTCCCATGGACAATTCAGGGGTCCCATAGTGGCTCGAACCTGTGGCATCAAGGTTATAATTCACACACATGTACATTACCACTGGGCCAAGCGGGGACGAAATATCCGACCCCCGAAAAATCTAGCCTCGAGCTTCAAGAACGTCAAGAAGATCATAACGTGACAAAGTCATTCATATACAATGTAGCATGTGCAGTATGAAAAGCAGCCATTGATTTCGTTAAAAAATGTATTTGTTCCTAACAATTCCTCTGTAAAAAAGAAAAAAAAAAAAAGCGAAAAGAATTTCCTTTCATGTTCAATGGACACTTTCAATGTTGTTCAGATCTAGATCTATAAAGTGCTGCGGTACAAATTCATGAATGGCTAAAACTTCTTAAATAAGTATTTTTCCACATCAAGATGGATGTAATATGTTAACTGTTCCTTTCGCGAAAGGAAGTTTCTTTCTCTGCTGCAATACTTGTAAATACACGATGAACAAAAATTTAATCTATATCAAGATAATATAGCAAGTGTCACAAGGAACCGTTCTCTTGCCAATTATACCCACCTTAAATTATAGCAAAGTAAGGGCCAGCAAAACAAAAATACCTTTCTTTCGTGGAAGAGCGCTCACCCTACTAGATCTAGTAAGACTGGAGTTTTTGGTTTGAAACTGTTCAACATCTTAATTTAAATCATATCGAGAAAACATGCATTTTAGAAAAGAAACCTTGTTTTTTTACACAAAGAAAGCGCCACTAAAACACTTCTTTCTTTTTTGAGGGGGGATGTAAAAAGTTAAACCTTTAAATTTCATTTATGTTGCGAAAATGTACTAAACTTGGGAAAGAAATCCTATTTTCGATAGGAATAGAATTCTTGCGTAGCTCGGAGTGAATTTTCCTTTCATCAGGGATTGTAAAATGTAGTAAAATGTACATAGTCTATTACATATGGTCCCTGTTCTCATGAATGGAATTTTCCTCTAAAAGAAACTTTGCAACATCATAAATAACAAATTCACTACACACTATCATTTAAAAAAAAGCTGAAATTTAATCTGTAAGGGGTACCTACTTCAAAAGAGATATTTCATTATTTTTAAAATCATGTCGTGGAATAAACATTACTTGCGGGCAAAAATCTTCCTTTCGTGAAAGAAACTCAATTTTAGAAAGGAAATGCTATTTATAGTAACACCATTTACAGCGATTACTAAAACACGATTTTTCGGCCTCAAACGCTCAATCCCAACAATTTTATTTCAACCGTACGAAAAAATTGACGTTAAATTTCCAAAAACACCTTCCTTTCGCAAAAAAAACGCCTTTTTCATAGAAAACAACCTTCCTTTCGTGGGCATTATGTTCCTTTCGCGAAAGGAAGCGAAAGGAAGTTCATTTCGCTGTTTAGCTATACCCAAATATATCACCAATACCAACATGTAATGGTCATCTTAACAGACTTGGTGGCTCATTCGCAAACTGTTCTGTTTCGTGCCCACTTCTGTCAGAAAATCGGATGCTGATCGTCTTGCTTGCACTAAAAAGTTGAAAGATCAACAGTCTATTACCGTCTCTGCATGGTAAGAAAAACAAAGTTTTGTGATCGAATTTCGCTAGCTCATCGTGGTCTTGGCATCCTTTTGCTCTGATATTCTGATTGCTTATGTTTCCATACCTTCAGTCTGAAGGTCTGCTGCGATGCTCTTTTTCTTACAGATCTTCGCAGACACCTTCAGAGCATTGTTCATTAAAAGTATCTGAAATCACAGGAATTTGACATTTTAACCAAAATAAATGATCAAATATGAAAAAAAGGCAGTGGCTAGAGATACGGTACCGTACCTTGGGTCATACTAAAATACGCCCTACAGGAAAAATTCGCCCTACGACGCCCTACCCAAAAAATTATCGCCCTACGGGTATATGGACTGTGTCGGATGGCATTAATTACTTATACCTTTTAAAATATACTTTATCTAACATGTCTTTAAATATCATGACTTTATTTTGTGTAATTTTGGAGATATTTGATTGATACTTTTTGTTCTGACGATCGCTGACAGGTGCTCTACCTGCCCTAACACTTCAAGTCTCGCCCTACTCCTTTTCGGGTGATATTTTCACCAATAAAGTATTGCTTCTCATAGATTAATGTTTCTTCTAGCTAAATTTAACTTGTATGTTGTTTATTTCTTGGTTTTATTGATGTTTCAGACGAAAACGTCCACACGTGTGAAATTCGAAGGGAGATAACTTGATTAACACAATTACCTAAAATTAGAGTTATCTTTTATAGATACGATGTATATAGTCATGACAACCTTGAGAAGGCTGTAGAATACATGTACATTGTTGGAAAGGTGGAAAATATTGGTAACCAGCATATTTTTCTTTTCCTGTGGATAGGCAGACAAAAAAATGAGACAATAACCCTTCTATTTTGACCCCTCTTTGAGTCTCTTTAGATAGTGGCCCATATGAAAATCTGTATCCCTAAAGGAAAAATTTGCCCTACGACGCCCTACATATAATTTATCGCCCTACGTGTTTGTGCACTGTTTCAGATCGAATCCATTACTTATACCTTTTAAAATATGCATTATCTAACATAACCTATATTATCATGACTAGATTTTGTATAATTTTGGAAATACTTGATCGATGGTTTTCGTAACGAGGTTGGGTGACAGGTGCTCTATACGTCCTATCACTTTACATCTCGCCCTACTGTGTACCGTATCTTTAGACTTGGTATAAGGATGATATTTTTGTATTTTTGTAAAATTTTCGTCCCAAATTCTGAAGGCCCACCTTTAAGTGATTAATTTAAGTTCACCTAATAATCAACGCAATTATTGTTTTCGCTCATCAGTGCAAACTCGCACACTGCAACTTGATGAGTTTCTGTCCTTTGATGTCAATCAATTAATACAAAGTAATACTAAAAACGATAATAATCAAAACTGAAGTAAATTTATAAATTTTTACATGTATCTACAAAACTGTACCTCTAGCCTAAGAATGACTAGAGATACAGTACCTTATCTTTAGACTCCGGGGCTAGAGGTACTGTCCCATTTCTTTAATATAGGCTAGCGGTATGGTACCGTATCTCTAGCCACTGCCAAAAAAAATTCTCCCCTATAATTATAATATAATACAAGGAATGCAATGTCTCGATTGCCGGTGCTAGCACAAGACAGTCTTTCCCACCCAAACCCACCAACAGACCAGTTAGACAACAGAAAAAGTTACCTGTGACATTTGGTGATTTCTCAATAGACATCTTTTAACCAGATATATCCGTCATGTTTTACAGTTTTTTTGAAAGTTTCTATTCATTTCTGTTTAATAAAAGATGCCATGTAAGTTGATTACAAATTTCACTGGATTTATTTACATTTGGAAAAAACACTAGAGGCGCTTGAGCACCTGTATCGCTCCACAGGCCTGAATTTTCTGTAACGGTGAAGAGAAGTTTTTAACAATTACCATTCATTCCTGCATTTTAGGTCACTAAAGAAACTAGAGGCGCTTGAGTGCCTGTATCGCTCAACAGGCCTAATTTTTCTGTAACGGGGAGAGACGTTTTTAACAATTACCATTCATTCCTGCATTTTAGGTCACTGAAGAAAAAAAGCTATGGAAAAACATTGTGAGAAAAGAAGAAAATAATAGTAACCTGCATGTTCTAAGTTTTACACAATAATTTCTACCCTTTTTTATACAATTTTTACTAATTTGAAGATTTATTATGTTGTCTGCAACATCTTTCAATTATGACCAGTTATAAACTAGAGGCGCTTGAGCGCCTGTATCGCTCCACGGGCCTGATTTTTCTGTAACAGTGAAGAGAAGTTTTTAACAATTACCATTCATTCCTGCATTTTAGGTCACTAAAGAAAAAAAGCTATGAAAAACATTGTGAGAAAAGAAGAGAATAAAAGTTACCTGCATTTTCTTAGTTTTACACAATAATTTCTACTCTTTTTGATACAAGTTTTACTAATTTGAAGATTTATTATGTTGTCTGTATAAAACTTGCGGTTTCAGACAAGAAGATTTTCAAAAATTTTCAAAATTTTTCAGGTTTGTTGCCATGGCAACCAGAGTTTTTGAAGGAATCAAATTCTTTCAATAAATTCTGAAGAGGACCATGGCAGGATCATTTCTGTGAAATTTCATCAAAATTGGATGGGTAGTTTCAGAGAAGATGTTTGAACTAACAGTTAACGCAAGGACGCACGACAGACGCCGGGCCATGACATAAACCCGCCGGCCCACAGCCAGTGGAGCTAATAATAAATGTATCTTCATGAGTGATAACTCTTGCGAACATGATAGTTCACTACAAATGCATAGTTGAAATACACACTGCATGGGATTCGAATCCATGCGGACAAATACCTTTGTTTTATGAGGTTTAAAGGACCAACACCAAAGCCACAGAGCTAAAAAGATACCTCCCTAACGCAGTTGTTAGGTACTGTATTCAAACTGGGATGAATACATGAAGCAGTGGTCTCCAATAAACCCCCCCCCCCAACACACACACACACACACACACACACACACACACACAGTCATTATTGACTGACCTGGGTTTTTGATAGATGCATGGCTCAAATTCATTTGCAACTTGCCTCTTCTATCAGGATACAGGTTGCCATTTTCTTCCATCTTTTTCCAAATTAGACTTAGGTCCAGTGTTACCAAGTACATCTTCATAGTCGTCAAAGAATTTGATGGAGATCTAATAATAGATAGGTCACACCTCATCTCAATGAACTGTAATGAAAATATTTGTTAAAAGAAGTCCAGCCAGGTAGCTCAGTGGTAAATGTATCTCACTTATGACCAAGTGGTTGTGAGTTTGATACCATCTTAAAGGTGGGTATTTAGAAATTTTACATCTCACCAAATTAAAAAATATATATATTATTGAAATTCATAAGAAAAAATGAAACAAATCATCAATAATTAAGATTCATAAAATTACAAAAAAAAATTTTTTTGATGGTATTCCCTTAAAAGGCTATGTAGCCTCTTATTTTATTTTTAGATTTCGCGCCAAAAATCAATAAAGCATTGTGGGAATGTCAAGTGACTGGCACGATGGCATGTGACTCATAAAGCTTGAATTCCTATACATAACATACATGTATTAATTATTTTCCTTATTGTCTTCTTCAGACACTGTGTTTGAACTTCGTCTGTGTATTCCTGTATGTAGATGAGCGAATTGATCATCTATAACAAATAGAATGTGTTTCCCGTTGGACCATTTTACCTCATGATTCAGTTGGTTGTGATACAAAATGGATTTTATGGATCCATAATTATGAGATAACTTTCTTGGTATGATGTGTCAAGGAGACAAGCATTTTCTCCTTTTCCCACAGTGTTTTCTACCCTTCCCAGAACAAATTCCAATTTTTCAGTCACTTTAATTTTGTCGTCTGCAAATGCTTTCAATTTGGACCAGTCTAAAATTTTCTCGTGTGGTAAAGAGTTAATTCTTTCACCACATACCGGTAATCCGAAGTTTTAATGACTCTGAAGAAAAAGCCCTTTGAAAACATTGTGGGAAAAGGAGAAAATGCTGGTGACCAGCATTTCCTCCTTTTCCCACAATGTTTTCATTCCTCCCCCCTTCCCCCCCCCCCCCCCCCCCCAAAAAAAAAAAAAAAAAAAAAATCTTTTTTTTTTTTTAACCACATTTATTTTGTCAACTAATGCTTTAAATTTGGTGCAGTATTAACCCTTAACTAAAAAACTCCTTATGACCCTGGAATAGAAGCCTTTTGAAAACATTGTAAAGAAACGAAGAAAATGCTGGTACATGTAATTTATAAGAGGAAATGCTGGTAATCACTGTTTTCTTCTTTTTTCACAATGTTTACTATCCTGCTGGAAACAAAATCTGTGAACAACATTTCTTTTTTCTTTTGTAGTATGCAAGTGCTTTGAATTTGGACCAGACCAAAATTTTTATGGTTGGTAAGGGGTTGTATTATTTTGATTGGTAGAGTTAACTCTTTACCACACAATCCCGACTTTTAACGATCCTGAGAAAGAAGCCTTTTGAAAACACTGTGGGAAAAGAAGAAAATGCTGGTAACCAGCATTTTCTCCTTTTCCCACGGTGTTTTCTACCTTTCCCAAACCAAATTTTACCTTTATTTTGTCTTCTGCAAATGCTTTCAATTTGGACTGGTCTAGAATTTCCTCGTGCGGTAAAGAGTTAAAGCCTTTTTTTACCAGAGTGCAAGTCATGTGATTGTAAGCTCTCTTACCTTCAGCTGATGAAATACTACAGAAAACTGTCCCCAGTCATGTTGTCTGCACAGGCACATGTCATATTCTTTCGAACATAAGACCTGTCTGCTGTGGCGCATGACTCCCCACAGTGTTCGAGGGATTGTAGTAAGACATGCTAAAAAATTGCAGTAGCGAAAATGGCTTTTATCAATATGTTTGAGGAGAAATCAGGCCTGTTTTAGCTAGGCCTGTTTTAGCTTCAGATTTCTCTAAACCAGGATAATTTAGCTAATCATAGCTCAATAACTTAAAAATTTGCAGATGGCAAATACATAATTAAGTTTAAAAGTGTAGAAAACATTGCCAGAAACGAAGATAGTGCTGGCTATCAGTACACAAAAATAGGGAAGTGTTTAATGCAGGGTAATGTAAAAAAGTAGCAATGTTTTCAGTGAGTTGGCTCCTCACAGAGAAACATGGTAATAAAACAAAATCAGCTGTAACTAGCAAAGCCAGTCTCTAAAGGTAAAATTAAATTAACAGTTTTTCTCACCTGACCAGTTCCCAGCCCAGCTTCCTTGCTAATGTGTCATGTGTGTTGTATAACAACACACCACATTAGGTCAACATTATATTTCAAAACTGTCAAGGTCAACACAGATTAGAGGTCAAATTGCCAGAAAATACTGCTGTAGCAGACAACACCAGTTTAGGTGAACTCTTCCCAGACAGTAAAATGTAAGACACCCTCAAACACAAGGCATTTTCATTATAACAATATATAGCTCATGTGACAGGGTGAACCATGACATAAATTGTTATTTTACTCTTAATTTTCCATGCAGGAATGATTTAGACTTGTCCAAATTGAAACCAAGTGCAGACTATGATTTAAATTTGGCTCAAAATCATAGAAGTTGTCTTTAATTGGCTGTAAAATAGTGTAAAAAATGGAGAAAATTCTGGTTACCAGAAATTTCTCCTTTTCCTGCATTTTTTCTAAAGGCCTCTTTCTCATGAAACTCGAATCTTTTACCAACGATAAAATTTTAGACTAGTCTAAACTAGCAGCTGTAGCAGACAACAAAATAAATGTGATTAGAGAATTGAAATTTGTATTAGGAAGGGAAGAAAACATTGTGGGAAAGGGAGAAAATGCTGGTTACCAGCATTTTCTTCTTTTCCCACAATGTTTTCAAAAGGCTTCTTTCACAGGGGTGTTAAAAGTTGGGATTGTGTGATATAGGGTTAAACTTTGAATTATTTATTTAAGGTTTAGCATGGAGAAAATATGATAAACAAGATAGAAGGTACAGAGTTTATGCAGACCTATCTGCAGTAGAAAAGAAACATTTGGGAAGGTGGAGAAATTCTTCCTTGTGTTCTTTTTCTACAACTACCCTTACACTGTTTTCTTCATTTTTTACTGCACACAAATTATTTTTTTATTTTACCTATATTCGCCATTTGGGTTCAAACCAGGATTTTCTGGAAATCTATCAAGAACTGTTCTCACCTGGACAGTCCATGCAGGCTGACCTGGGTGCAAGATTTTAGCTATGAATAAACTTTCTGCTTTTCAAAGGGCCATTCTCTCTCATGATTCAACTGGTAATTAGACAAAGTGGATTCACACTTTTGAAGCCCTAGTGGCTCAGTTGGCATAGCATACAGGACTTGAGAACGAGGGGAGTGCTGGTTTGAACAGTGACCTGGCTAATTTCTATCCAGGACTGCTGATGGTCATTGCAACAGGATTCATTCCTATAATACTGCTGACCATTGTAAAATTGATGGGAAAACAACCACTGGCTTTGAAAAGATGCTGAGTACTGGTGGAAGAAACGCGATCTAGGGAAGCATCCATAGATGCACTGACTGTCATGGTATAACTGAAATAATGTTGGAAATGGCGTTGACACCATGAAATCAGTCAATCATTCATATTTTTGGAACCACTTGCTTGGTAAAACCCATTACCAAACAATCCCTACTTTTGACACCCCTGAGAAAGAAGCCTGTAGAAAACATTGTGGGAAAAGGTGAAAATGCTGGTAGCCTTTTTCCACAATGTTTTCTTCCCTTCACAAAACAAATTTTGAATTTTCAGTCCCTTTTATTTTGTCGTCTGCAAATGCTTTCAATTCGAACAAACCTAAAGTTTTGTCGTTTGGTAATGAGATAATGCTTTATGCAGCTACATTAACCCACTTTTCCATAGAGTGTGCTGCCTATTTGTTTATATATAGTCTTTGGTCAGCCACCTAGAGAAATAAATAGAAATTGAAGAACAGTGTATTCTCCTTTTCCCACAGTGTTTTCTACTCTTATCAAGGACTAATTCTGCCATTTGAGCCACATTTAACCCTTTCCCAAACAACAAATTTTGGACCCTTCCAAACCGAAAGAGTCTGCAGACGACAATTGTTGATTTGGATAAAAAGGCAGGAAATTCTCAAAAAGGGTAGAAAACACTGTGGGAAAAGGAGAAATTGCTCGTTATGAGCAATTTCTCCTTTTCCCACAGTGTTTTCAAAGGACTTATATACTGCAGACACGTAAAAACCAGGGCTTGTTTGGGAAAGGATTAGTTTGTTCTCTTCAAATGCTCTCAATTTATGTGTCTTCAGTACAAGTATGTGGAAAAAACTGTGGGCAAAGGAGAAAATGCTGGTAACAAACAATTTCTCCTTTTCCCACAATGTTTTCTATCCTATGGTGGAACTTCCTGCCATTTTTATCAAGTTTTAAGAAGTGTCATCTGCAAACTCTTACAGTATGAAAGAGTATAAAATTTGTCATTTGGTAAAGGCCATAGGCTGCTCAATGCATGAAACAAACTCAATATTTAGGCACAATGACGACAATTAACTCTACCAAACAACAAAATTTTAGACTGTTCCAAATTGAAAGCACTTGCAGACAACAATATAAATGCAACACAAGAATTTAAATGTGTTTCTAACAGGGTAGAAAACATTGTGAGAAAAAGAGAAAAAATGCTGGTTACCCGCATTTTCTCCTTTTCCCACAATATTTTCAAAAGGCTCCTATCTCAGGGTCGTAAAAAGTAGGGATTGTGTGGTAAAGGGTTAAGACAACAATTTTGTGTGGTAAAGGCTGAATCATAAGATTACTCAGAGCTGGACCAGATAGAGGGAGTGATTTTGATTTCAAAATTAAAAATATTAATTATTCTCCACCAAACCCTTTGTTATGGGTACTCATTAGAATTGTCTCATTGAGACGATTCTAATGAGTACCCACAACATAGGGTTTTTAAGAGAAATAATTGATTTAGAATACTATCACTCCCTCTTATCTGGAGCTATGAAATTTACTAATCCATGCTTTTGTATGCATCAAAGATCAGACTGAATGTTTTGTGTTCGTTGATCTGTTATAAAGTATCCTCATATGCATTGCATGTTGCACATAACATAGACGTAACTTCTATTATGCACACCACGCACATGCGTAATGTAAAAACAATCGAGAATAGGTCGTAGGTTGCCTCTTTTCACATATTTTTCAGTTTGGAGGTTTTCTTAAACAGCCAAGATCAGAAATATCTTGATTTCGCAGCTCAAATTCCATTGGGCTGATTACGAATTGCTCTCGTCACTTGCCTCAAAAATGGCCAACTTCGGCGTGCATATAATTTATTTTTTCGTGGTTACGCCTATGCATAATATATCAGTTCAACTGATTACTTAGTAACCAAAATGTTGTGTTTTCCAGAGTTTGTCCACTGTAGATTCATCATGGCTCTATGAGAGAAACCTGTGTCATAACCAAGTTATTTTAGACTGTATAGTGACTGAAGAGTAACTCTCAGCTTATGTAATTATATTTTGTTCTTTGTAATGATGATAGACATTTGTCCGATTGACCCCGATGTATGGTCATCGGTACAACTCAGTTACCCAGAACTTACGATATTGACTGTGACATAAATATTTAGTCTAGGTAGGGATCTATTTATGTGTGACTTGTATGTTATGTTTATATTAACACTTCACCACACAATCTGGAGTTCTAAGGATCCTGATGAAGAAAGGTTTGGAAAACATTGTGAGTAAAGGAGAAAATGCTGGTGATCAACATTTTCTCCTTTTCCCACAATTTATACTATCAAAGATGTTTTGTCATTTTAGCTACCTGTCATTTGTCGTCTGCATTAATGGTTATAAATTTGGATCTTTTTTTGTCAGTGTAAAATTTTATCTGTAAATCCTATCCATAATTATGGTGCCTCTGTTGAGCAGGCAGCTTACATTAACCCATTACCACACAATCCCTATTTTTGACAACCTTGAGAAAGAAGCCTTCTGAAAACATTGTGGGATAAGGAGAAAATGCTGGTAACTAGCATTTTCTCCTTTTCCCACACCGTTTTCTACCCTTCACAAAACAAATTTAAAAAATTCAGTCACTTTTGTCGTCTGCAAATGCTTTTGATTTGGACCAGTCTAAAATTTTGTTGTTTGGTAAAGAGTTAAAGGGATCTTGTAATACTTTTTTTCTGCTCATGAAGATGTTTTGTTAAAACTGATAAAGACTAAAATTTATTTTTCATTTCAAACTTAAAGTGACTGGAAGTGTAAGAAAAAAAGGCACAAAATTTGCAAACAAGTAATAGGTTGAACAGGTTTGGTGGCTTGCAGGTGGTAAATCTGACTATCTTTAGATCAAATCTGACATCATGGTACTGGTCTGAATACAGTTCCATGATCTAGGTATGTTATCAATAAATAAACATTTCTTCAAACCTTGACACTGAAATTCTGGTATGAAATCTAAATATAACATGAAAGACCTCATGGATAGATGGACTGACAGTCATGATATGACCCAAGCTGTAAAAACGGTCTTGAACCCCTATATATGATCAAAAAGCTTTCATAATTCTGTATCGAATTAAGTTAATAGAAGTCATTGCCACCTCTCTTTCAGATTTGGTTAAGTATCCATTGAAAATCACTCAACCCTTTACTACACAATCCAAAGTTATCCCTTTACCCCATAAGGCATTTCTGTATCTCTAATTGACCCTAAATAACAGCAAGGATGAAGTTGTTTTTTATGTGTTTATGACATCTTTTGAAAGCATAGAAAACATTGTGACAAAAGGTGAAATTGCTCGTCATGAGCAATTTCACCTTTTGTCAGAATGTTTTCCAAGGGCTTCTATAAGCAATGCGTAGAAATGAGTATCTATGGAGTAAAGGGTTATATAGAACCCTGAAAAAGAAGCCTTTTGAAAACAATGTGGGAATAATTGAAAATGCTTGAAACAACATTTTCTACCTTGTTTTCTCTCCTGTCATCAAAAGAATTTTTCATTTGAGCCATATTTCAATTGTCATACTCAAACGCTTCCAATTTGGGTAAGTCTACATTTTTATTGTGTTGTAAAGGGATAATAGAATGGTAGTCTTGGATAACTAGGTGGGCACAGTGGCAGGAAGCTCTCTTAACCCTTTACCCTATAAGGCATTTCCATGGTATCTGTAATTGACCCTAAATAACAGCAAGGATGAAGCCGTTTCTTATGATTATATGACACCTTTTGATTGTATAGAAAACATTGTGACAAAAGGTGAAATTGCTCGTCACGAGCAATTTCACCTTTTGTCACAATGTTTTTCCAAAGGCTCCTACAAGCGGTGCCTTTAAATGAGTATCTATGGAGTAAAGGGTTAATTGACAACAGGTATAATAACATACAGACACATTATTGACCCTTTACCAAACAGTTCAGTATTCCAAAACCTTAGGAAGAGGTTATTCTAAAAAACATCATGAAAATAGGGAAAAATACTGGAAATTTTCCCACATTTTTTTTCCGCCCTTTTATCAATTTTTCAAACATTCCACAGCTTCAGTGACCCTTAAAAATAGGGCTTTAAAAACATTGTGGGAAAAGGAGAAAATGCTGTTGGTAAGAAGCATTTTCTTCTTTTCCAACAATGGCTTTAAACTTCCTTCTTCTCTGCAAATGCTTTGAATTTAGTCAAGTCAAAATTTTGTTTGGTAAAGAATTAAAGATAGACCCATTATTTTATGTACATAGACTACAGTCATGTCTTCTGCAAACACTTCCATTATGGACCAGTCCAAAGCGCTATTGTTTGGTAAAGATCTAATGCATAGTATATTAATAAGCACTCTCAGAGTGTTTCCAGGCATTATTATCTGATTCAGGAATTAACTTGGTCAACAGTTTTCTGTGGTATGAGATTGGATTCTTTTCTCTTTGATTAAATTTATAATCACATTTCTTTAACCCATTACCAAACGACAATATTTTAGACTGGTCCAAATTGAAAGCACTTGCAGACGACAAAATAAAAGTGACTGAAAATTTGAAATTTGTTTGTGAAGGGTACAAAACATTGTGGGAAAAGAGCCCGCCCGGGTGGCTCAGTGGTGAGCGTGTCGGACTCAAGACCTGGTGGTTGTGAGTTTGATACCCGGTTGAGGCGAACTTTCTTTCCGGTGTTTTTTCGCCTCTCACCTCTGCTGAAGCATGTGAGAAAAGTAGTCGGTGGCTTTGGAAAGAAAGTAGTGTAAGTACCGGTGTGAGAAAGCCAGGAAACACATGTGCGTCACCGACCGCCATGATATGACCTTAGTTGTTAAAGTGGCGTTAAACCAAGATACAACAACCATTGTGGGAAAAGGAGAAAATGCTGGTAACCAGCATTTTCTCCTTTTCCCACAATGTTTTCCAAAGGCTTCTTTCTCAGGCACATCAAAAGTAGGGATTGTGTGGTAATGGGATAAATGATGATTGATTATTATGTACTCTGACAGACTGTGTTTCTTAACCCTTTACCACACAATGATGACATTTGACGTCCCTCAGGAAGAAGCCTTTGGAAAACATTGTGGGAAAAGGAGAAAATGCTGGTAACCAGCATTTTCTCCTTTTCCTTGATAGTTTTCTACCCTAACATAGCAAAATTGATCCATTGGAGCCTCTTTGAAATTGTCGTTGCAAATGCTGTCAATTTGGATTGGTCTAAAAGTTTTGCTGTGTGGTAACGGGTTAAAGGTATATAGGGGGAAAAATACTGATAAAATGTGATATACTGTAGAATGGTTCAGAGTGTAGTTAGCTGTGTGAACATAGATGATTAACGATAGATATGGTGTTAGAGATGCATTTATCCGAAATCTGCAATTTAAAACTGGAAATAATGCTACAGTAATTTCTTTGATGGTCTTCTGAAAATGAAATGCATTTTCCATAAGCTGTAATCTATTCAATCTATTAACCCTTTACTCCATAGATACTCATTTTTACGCATTGCTTGTAGGAGCCTTTGGAAAACATTGTGAGGAACATTGTGAGGAGCAATTTCACCTTTTGTCACAAGGTGACAAAAGGCATACTGAGAAAAAAGCTTTAGAAAACATTGTGGGAAAAGGAGAAAATGCTGGTAACCAGCATTTTCTCCTTTTCCCACAATGTTTTCAACCCTTCACAAAACAAATTTCAAATTTTCAGTCACTTTTATTTTGTCGTCTGCAATCGCTTTCAATTTGGACCAGTCTAAAATATTGTCGTTTGGTAATGGGTTAAACAATTTCTGGCTCTTACGATCCTGAGACAGAAGCCTTTTGAAAATAATTGTGCGAAAAAGAGAAAATGCTGGTAACCACCATTTTTTCCTTTTCCCACTATGTTTTCTACCCTTTTTCTACCCTTCCTCTTATTTTTATTTTTATCATATCTATTTTGTCGTCTGCAAATGCTTATCAATTTGAAGAAGTCTAAAATTTTGTTGTCTGGTAAAGAGATAAAGGCAAATACCGGTAAGTTCTGGATACTATAATTTTTTTGCCAAGTTAGGTGATTCTTTAACTCCTTACCAAATTACAATATTTTAGACTGGTCCAAACTGAAAGCACTTGCAATCAACAAAATAAACATTACTCAAAAATTCCACATTGCAAAATAAACATTACTCAAAAATTGCCACAAAAATTCCAGCAGGGTCGAGAACATTGTGAGAAAGGAGAAAATGCTGGTTATCCGCATTTTCTCCTTTTCCCACAGTGTTTTCTAAAGACTTCTATCTTAGGTTTATAAAAACCAGGGATTGTTTGGTAAAGAATAATCCCTAACCTAGATGACAAAAATTTTAGGCTGTTCCACTTTGAAAGCATTTGAACTGTCATATTGAAAGTGACTCAGTGTTTTTGGAATGGTAGAGAGCATCGTGGATAAAAGAGAAAGTTGGACAAGCCTAAACTTTTTGTAGGTGCTGTCTTATCTCTTTACCACACGACAAAATTTTAGACTTGTTCAAATTGAAAGCATTTGCAGACGACAAATTAAAGATGACTGAAAAATTGAAATTTGTTCTGGGAAGGGTAGAAAACACTGTGGGAAAAGGAGAAAATGCTGGTCACCAGCATTTTCTCCTTTTCCTACAGTGTTTTCAAAAGGCTTCTTTCTCAGGGGCGTCAAAAGTAGGGATTGAGTGGTAATGGGTTAAAGGATAATCCCTTTACCCAGATGACAATAATTTTAGGCTGTTCCACTTTGAAAGCATTTGAACTGTCATATTGAAAGTGACTCAGTGTTTTTGGAATGGTAGAGAGCATTGTGGATAAAAGAGGAAGTTGGACAAGCCTAAACTTTTTGTCTTATAGAGAGCAAAGTTAGAGTTGTTTTCTTGATATAGTCCCCTCATTCTGTGACCAAACAATTGACCTTTGTAATAAAAAATCCATAAACTATTCATAAAATTCCAATAGGCAGAGATCAAACCCTGTATTACAACTTTTTGCCATTTAACCCTTTACCACACTATCAGGAATTTTAACAACCCTGATAGAGAAACCGTTTGAAAACATTGTAGGGAAAGGAGAAAATGCTGGTAACCAGCATTTTCTCCTTTTCCCACAATGCTTTTACCCTTCCAGGAAAAAATTCAATTTTTGAGTTACATTAATTCTGTCGTCTGCAAATGCTTTCAATTTGGGCCAGTTTAAAATTTTGTCATTTGTTAAACAGTTAAGGACGAATTGCTTCTAAAGGAAGTGTAGATTGAGATCTGATTGTACAGAGATAGCTGAATGATCTTGGAACTACTTTGTGTGAGGTTTGTGACACTAGATAGTTTGGTCAAAATTTGGTCTTGAAATAGAAGAGCCTTTCGATGGAAACAGTTACTAATCCTCTTTTTCGTAATGACTGAAAAGTTTCAGTGAAACCTTTACCCAAGAATCCTGTGTTTAACCCTTGATCACACAATGACAACTTTTAACACCCCTGATAGAGACTGCTTTTGTGAACATAGTGGGAAAAGGAGAAAATGCTGGTTACCAGCATTTTCTCCTATTCCCACAATGTTTTCTACCCTACCAAAGAAAAATAATTTGATATAAACCACACTGCAGCTATCATCTGCAAAATGCTTTTAATTTAGACAGGTCTGAAATTTTGTTGTGTCAGGTAAAGGGATAACTGATACTGAGAAAATAAGGTCACTGGAAACAGTAACTGCAGGTTACCAGTATTTTCTCCTTTCCCCACAATATTTTGTATCCTTACAATGAGAAATCCTATAGTGAGTGCCATATTTGATTTGTCGCTTGCAAAATTTTCTTCTTTCAAATTGAAGTCTAAGTTTTGTCATCTGATATTGCATTCCATTGAACATTTCAAATCATGTTCAAAATTGCTTACACTAAATAGACTTAAATTGATAGTTTAACCCTTTACCAAACAATCCCTGGTTTTTACGACCCTGAGATAAAAGTCTTTTGAAAACATTGTGGGAAAAGGAGAAAATGCTGGTAGCCACCATGTTCTCCTTTTCCCACAATATTTTCTACCCTGCTAGAAACAAATTTCAATTTTTGAGTTACATAAAAATTATATTCTGTTGTCTGCAAGTGCTTTCAATTTGGACCAGCCCAAAATTTTGTCATTTGGTAAAGGGTTAAAAAGTAACAAGATCAAAGGTAAAAGACAAATTATCATTTTACCCTTTCAAGTTTATACTGAAAAAAGTCTGCTGTTGTGAAAAAACAAGAAATAGTTTTAACTCTTTACCAAACGACAAAATTTTAGACTGGTTCAAATTGAAAGCATTTGCTAAATAAAGGTGACTGAAAAATTGAAATTTGTTCTGGGAAGGGTAGAAAACACTGTGGGAAAAGGAGAAAATGCTGGTTACCGGCATTTTCTCCTTTTCCTACAGTGTTTTCAAAAGGCTTCTTTTTCAGGGGCGTCAAAAGTGGGGATTGTGTGGTAATGGGTTAAACCTTTCCTGGATGACAAAGTTAGACTCTCTCAACTCGTTACCAATTAAATGGCAAAATTTTAGACTGGTCCAGGTTGGAAGCATTTACAGACAACAAAATGAATGTGACCGAAAAATTGATATTTGATTTGGGAAGGGTTGAAAACATTGTGAAAAAAAGGAGAAAAATGCTGGTAACCAGCATTTTGCTCTTTTTTCCACTATGTTTTCTAGAGGCTTCTTTCTCAGGGTAGGCAAAAGTAGGGATTGTGAGGTAATGGGTTATTTAAACTGAAAGTTAGTACAAACGGCAAATTTGAAATTTGTAGAAATGAGATAAAATCTCTGATATACCAGAAAACATTGTGTTAGGAGGAGATGAAGAGAAAATACCCTAGTCTTCCAATATTTTCAAAGGCCTTCTTCCTCTAGGTCATTAAAACACTGAATTGTTTTGGAAAAGTTTTTTAAAGTGATTATTTTTGTAACTTTTCATTTACTTCATTTCTTCCAATTTTTCATGTCAGCATGAAAGAAAAATCAAATCAAAGAAATGGGTTACTTTATATTTATTTGTGTGTCAAAACTTTTTCATATTCATTTTTGGCAATTTGAAATTCAAGAGTTAGGTAGTCCTAGCATGTAAAATGCATGTTTAAATAAAACAAGGCAATTTTTATCAGTTAAATGACATGAATTCTATGCTTTTTGAGACTGGTTTTCACACTGACATTTTATCCTCTTTCCACAATGATTTAAAAAGTTATTTTCCATTTGGTCATTTAACCCTTTCCCAAACAATCCCTGGTTTTACGTCCCTGAGCTAGATGCCTTTTGAAAACATTGTGGGAAAATGAGAAAATGCTGGTAGCCAGCATTTTCTCCTCTTCCCACAATGTTTTCTGCCCTGCTGGAATCATATTTCAATTTTTCAGTTAACATTTACTATGTTCTCTACAAGTGCTTTCAATTTGGACTTGTTTGAACTTTTTTCGTTTTGTAAAGAGTTAACACAGAATTCTTTGTGAAATAATGAAGATGTAATCCTGGTGTTCAAAGGGTTTACTTATTCTTTACCACTGATGAGACAAGAGACTTTGTTGACTGATGTGTAGATCAAGATCACACTGCACTGAATGTGCAGTCTGATCTCTGATCTGAACTGTTCACTAGTCTGTTCTAGAGTATTACTAAACTGTCTCTTCCTCTTGCGGTGGAACTGTATTTGTGGCCTATGGTGGGGTATTTCTGCCATGAGATACGAGATAGCAATCATGATAATTTTACAGAACTATCATGATAAATAAATTTAGTTTCCTGGAAATTTTATCAAGATGTTGAAAAGTTTTCTGGAAATTTTATCAAAATAGTGAAAAGTTTCCTGCAAAAAAATATCAAGATAAGCTTAGATTTTTAACGCAAAAGTTCTCATCTATGCACAAAGCTGACATGCAAGATAAATTTATCGTGATAATTCTACCTGTTCCTCGATTATCTATAAATAGAAAACTTGAAATAGAAAACTTATCATTTGGATTAACTCAGTAGTTTTTCATGTCACAAGAGTAAGTAAATATTCAAATGATTAATTTTGACACCACTACAAATGGACAGAAGTCTGTTAAATCACAGAGATAACCCAAAGTGCCCCTTACAAACACTTTTAAACCATTCAGAGAAAAGGAGAAATCAAAAGGTTGTAGATGAAGATTTTCCGAAACCGTATCTAATTATAGGTACCATGAATGTCAGTTGTGGGCACAAAAAATCATGATAACAATTAGAATTATCACGCTACTTTAATCTTGAAAATTTTTTACTTATCATGATACTTCGCTTAACCCTTTACCACATAATGCCGACTTTTAACTTCCCTGAAAAAGAAGCCTTTTGAAAACTTGGTGGGAAAAGGAGAAAATGCTGGTAACCAGCATTTTCTCCTTTTCCCACAATGTTTTCTACCCTTTCAAAACAACCTTTGAAATTTTCAGTCATGTTTATTTTGTCGTCTGCAACTGCTTTCAATTTGGAACAATCTAAAATTTTGTTGTTTGGTAAAGAGTTAAAATATCACAATAGCTATGTTGTATCTCGAGGCAGAAATATGCCACCATAGTGGCCTTTGAATCTTTTTTAATGAGAGAAAGAGTAAAGCTGAAAAGTTCATTTCAAAACAGAGAATTACCGGTATATATTGAAGACTTTATGAGAAACCAATACATATAATATGTACATGGATTGACTGGATAAACATTTTATTTATGGTACTATTTTCTCCACCATTCTCTTGTTCATTTTTTTTTTCTTTATATCAAAAACTTGCTAAGTTTTCTTCTAGGGAAAGCTGTGTTTATTTAATTTCCGTTTTTTCAATATCAAAAAAAAGATTCTAAATTTTCTTTATAGAAAGGAATGGTCATTCTTTTGTCTTCAGTGGTCATCGGTGAGAGAGGAATGACGCGTATCGCAATGGCTATCATCAATCCTTGGAAATTGGCCGAACTGGTATTTGAACCATTGACCCCCTGTTCGCAAGTCCTGCATGCTACCCATTGAGCAAAGGGGACTTGGTTTGCTTGGTATAATGCAGCACAGAGATGCCTCAAACCCCTTTATGTCAAGGCATGTCTCAGTAATTTTATACACTGGCAGTTAACTCTTTGTCCAAACTGAAAGCAGTTGCAGCTGATAAAATAAACCTTACTCAAAAATTGAAATTTATTTCCAGCAGGTTCAAAAAATATTGTGGAATATGTGGGATATTTCATTGGCTATAAGAAAAATAAGGGCGATATGATAAGCAGCATCCAATATGGAGGCGTTATCACAGAAATCTCGAAATCGGCCTCAATCTGCCAAGGTAAGATCCACGTAGTGATCATAACCTTGGCTCGCGAAGATGAGGCCTACTAAAAATTCAAAGAGTTGCCTTTGTTGTGGATAGGTAAAATCAAAGTGAATGATTCTGCACAAAATCAGCAACCTGATCTTTGACAGGTCCAAAGCTGTAATTATATGCAATATAGTATGTTCAAAACAGAATATTGGAGCACTTTGGTATTTTCAACTGACTGAAACTGCTTGTATTTTTTCCATTCATATTTTGGGCTTTAAAAGTGTAATTTAGCGTAAATTATGACTCTATAGGCTTTGATAATTTAAAATAGTTTAACCCTTTGCCATGCAAATCTTTATTTTTTTTTCCAATTTGATTAACCCTTTACGATGCAACTCTTTATTTTAATATGTTACAGTAAGAAAGCTTTTGAAAACAAAATGGGACATAAGAAAATGCTGGTTATGAGCATTTTCTCCTTTTTCCCACAAGGCTTTCATACTTTACATATATTTGCCAGCAATTAACCCTTAAATTTACCAAACAAACCCTCAGAGAAGGAAGCCTTTTGAAAACATTGTAGGAAAAGGAGAAAATGCTGGTGACCAGCATTTTCTCCTTTTCCCGCAAGGTTTTCTTCCCAGCTGGAAATAAATTTGATTTTTTGAGTTACATTTATTTTGACGTATGTAAGTGCTTTCAATTTGGACCCGTCTAAAATTTTGTCATTTGGTAAAAATTAAACCATGGTTTGTTTTGGACAAGTCTAAAATTTGGACAAGTCTAAAATTTTTGTTGTTTGGTAAAGAGTTGCGTGATACAGAGGAGAAGTATGCAATAAAGGAAACTGTCCTTAAAAAGTTTCTATAACTCGTTACAAAATGACAATAGTGAAAGCATTTGAAGACGACAGAAAAAAGTGACTGAAAATTTGAAATTTGTCTTGTGAAGAGTAGAAAACACTGTGGGAAAAGGAGAAAATGCTGGTAATCAGTATTTTCTCCTTTTCCTACAGTGCTTTCTAAAGGCTTCTTCCTCAGGGTTGTCAAACGTAGGGATTGTGACCGGTAATGGGTTAAATGATGATAACTTGTAACCTTTTACCAAACAAAATTTTAGACTGATCCAGATTTGTAGCAAATTGCAGTCGACTAAATAAATGAGAATGAAAAATCAAAAATTCTTTTAGGATGGATAAAAAAAAATGTGGGAAATGTAGAAAATGCTGAGAACCAGCATTTTCTCCTTTTCCCACAATGTTTTCAGAAGTTCAACTTCTCTGAGTTGTTAAAACTCTGGTTTGTGTGGTAAAGGGTTAACAGACAACAGCATTTGCAGATGACTAATTGAAGGTGGCTCAACTGATTCAACATGCCTTTAGTTAAGTGGAATACAATGTGGGAAAAGGAGAAAATGCAGGTGACTAGCATTTTCTTCATGTCCCATAATGTTTTCATAAGCTTAAATTAAAACCTTCAAAGGGTTTTTAAAACAGAATTCTAGGGTAAAGGGTTAAAACATTGTTTTAAAAGGATCAGCTGGCTGTAACTAGAAATTGATGCATTCCAATTGTTTTCAAGGGCAGAGATTTAAAAATAGCATATTTTTGTTGTACATGTATTTGGTCAATTCAAAAATATTAATTACAATAGTCTAATTATTTGTGTGTGTATGTGTGTGTACACTTAAATCGAACTTAAATTCAATTTGAAATTAAGCCCCAATATAATGTAGTATACCAATATAGCACATTGAACACTTGAATTTTATCCTCATTGTGGATTATAAAAATAAACCAGGTATGAATTTTCCTCTTTTTCATTTGAACCCTAATCCTTTACTAGGCAACAAATTCTGAAACCTGTCCATATTGTAAATATTTGTAGACAACGATTAAAATATGGATCGAAATGCTTGAATTTTTCTTTGAATGGGTAGAAAACATTTTTTGAAAATGACAAAGTGCTGAATACCACAATGTTTTTAAATGCCTTACTCCTTAATTCTGCACCAAGACGACAAAATCTTAGCTTTGTCCAAATAGAAAGCATTTGCAGAGGACAATAATCATTGTAGCTCAAATACTACAATCTTTCTTTAAGAAGGTAGAAAAATATTCTGGGAAACAGAGAAAATACTGGTTACCAGCATTTTCTCCTTTTCTCATAATGTTTTCAAAAGGCTTCTTTCCAAAGGTCATTTAAAGTCGGCATTATGGGATAAAGGGTTAAGATTATGAAAACTCAGGATAGTGTGGTAAAGGATCAAAGCACCTATCATGACTACAATTAGCCCTGTGATCAGTGCAGATCAAGATCAGACTGCACAAAACATATTTATACTGTCATAGTAACATGCTGGTAACCAGTGTTTTCTCCCTTCACACAGTGTTTTCTATCGTATTTAGGAGGTTTTTTTTTTGTCATTTAACCACCTTTCATAATTTTGTCATCTGTAAACATTTTCATAACTCACAACTGTGGTTTATTGAATGACATATCAGTATAGAAAGAAGATTATTTCTTAAATAATGCTATTCCAAACTTGAATTCTGGAGAAAAAAAAAAATATTGGACAGCTAATTTCAAATATAATTTTACATTTATAAATTTCTTTGAAAGTTGTCTGTCACTTTTGATGCATTTAATCCTTACAGCGCTGGAACCAAGTTAACTTGGTTTTGCGGACAGTGTAGATCAAGATCAGACTGTACAAAACATGCAGTCTGATCTTAGATCTGCACTGTCCGCTACCTTATTACATGTTGTGGCTGAAACAATCTTGAAATAACAATGTTAGGGCTGCTTTTCCTACTTGAAAAGGTTTAACTCATTAATTCAGCACTTTAACAGTTCAACTCAACTACGAATGGGAATTAGGTTTGCCTGTTCTTTGCAGTTTGATCTTGATTGAGACTGTCTGCAAAGGCAATCTAGCAGGGCCCTTATTCACCAACCTGATACTTAAAAACTTAAGAACGCTCTTGGTCTCAGTCTCCAGAATTTTCTAAATTTGACAGTACTGCAACTTCTGACTGGCTAAACTGTTTTTGTTTAGCCAGTCAGAAGTTGTGTTACTTTCAAATTTAGAAAGTCTTGGAGAATAAGTGTAAGAATATTCCAAAGAATGTTTGGTGAATACTGGCCCTGGGTCTTGATCTGTGTTGTCTGGAAAATTGTGCTTCACTCTTTATTAAACATCAAAATTTTAGACTTGTCTTTAATTGAAAGCATTTGCAGAGGACAAAATGAATGTGACTCAAAAATTGAAATTTGTTATGGGAAGAATATAAAGCATTGTTGCCAAAGAAGAAAATGCTGGTTACCAGTATTTTCTCCTTTTCCCACAACGTTTTCAAAAGCTTTCTGTTTTAGAGCCGTTAAAATTTGAGATTATGCAGTAAGGGGGTAATGCTTTCAGTTCAAGGATGAACAAAAGGAAAGACTCAGTTAGTAATTTGGTCAGGCTTCCACAAGCTCTTGAAGAGAATATTATACCTGTATGATCCAACAAAGAAAAGCATTTATGTTTATACAATAGATCATAATGACAGAAATTATGTCCAGATGAAGTGGGCAGGGTTGTATCTTTCTGGCACTTAACAAGGTCTTGAAGGCTCCTTGGCATTTATTCAAAGCCAAGAAACTCTTCCATACAGTCCAGAGCTCCAGACAGAGGGAGTGATCTTGAATCCAAAATTAGAAATATTAAACATTCTCCGCTAAACCCTATGTTGTGGGAACTCCTCGGGCATAGATTTTAAAAAAAGCGTAGCTTTTGCAAACAGCACAGAACAATGTCATACTGCACAGAATATTCAATCAGATTCAGTCTGATCTTTGATGTATATACAGTTGATTAAAATGGCAATATTTATAAAGAGTATAATGAATATTTCCTCAAATTTGATTAATAGTTCCTCTCAACAATCACTAAAACCTAAAGAAATACAAAAATAGATGTTTTGCTTTGCAAACTGGGCACAAAATAAAGGCTCCCAAACCATGTTTTGCATTTCTCCTGTAGTTTTTATTTGGAAAAATACAGTAATACCATCTTCACACTTACTGATTTTTCTTATGAGCGCTTAAGGATGTCACATATCCGTTAAAGTAGACGGATTGTTACGATGTGGCCGCTTTTATGAGCATTTTACGAGTCATTTATGTCCATTTACGATTCATTACATGTTGTTACGGTGTATTTACGGCAATTATCTACATTTTGTCCCGAGTTATTACGGACAAATATGAGCATATTGCCACATTTTTTTAACTGTTTACGGATGGTTTCGAGTATATTATGGATGGTTACGATTGATCTTGTCATTTACATGTAAATTACATGTTAACATGTTGTTACGAATAGTTAAGATTAAGTTATAGGAGTATTTATGAGTCCTGTTTTTTTTGTGCAAAAAACCTTCAATTCTCTGTGAATCATCATTCAACAGCCGACATCCAGCACGACATGGCAAACGAAAGACAAAGATTGCAATTATATCAAAACTTTCTTCAATTGCTCCTTCAACTGGCAGAAAGGGAAGATCCCTAGCAGCAAGTAGAGACTCCTATGCAGAAGAGACGTTTAGAACACAGAAGATTTTGGTGGCAGGACCTGGCTGACATGCAGGACTCTATGGATGCAGCTGAGGTGGTTCAGTGTAAGGCGGGCTGTCTTCTATCTCAACGGGCTCTAGCTGTGGCGTTGGTGGTTTGATGGAGGGTGAACATTTCCGCTTTTTTCTGATGGCTGCCTTTTCGGCTTTCTTTGGAGCCATGGTTATAGATAGTGTATATCAAAGAGATCAGGCCTCTGTGATGATTTGATAACAACTGACAGGAACTGTTCAGTTTTGCACACGTTTAAATACCATTTTTAAATCGTTAAGTGTATGTATGTATTCGTAAAGTACTCCTAAATATCCATAAGTTGCTCGTAATTAAGTCTTATTAATCCGTAAAGCAATCATACTGAGCGCAATTAAAATCGTTAATGTAACTAAAGCACTTGTAATATTCTGTAAAAGATTTGTAAACTAACCATAACAAATCGTAAAACAAATTGTTTACGAGATATTTACGGATTCTTGTGAGTAATTTATGGAGGGTTACAACCAGTTTATGATACTTATGGATTGTTACAAGTTATTTACATGTTAATTACCAAAAAATTTATCTGTGGACACTCATAAGAAAATTTTTGACATGTCAAAAATTTTGTCTCTACTTTCACAGATCCTCACGAGTGTCTGCGAGTTATGATGAGTAATTTACGGATGCAAACGAGTTATTTACAGATGCTTGCAGTTGACTATGAGTTGGTAATCCGTAAGGACTCATAAAAAAAATCTGTCAGTGTGAAGGTGGTATAAGTGGATAAACACTTTTTCAGAAAATGACATGAATGATGAAGCACCTTTGTGTACTTTCAGGCATCTTGTCTTCTGATGCATTCCTTCTATAGCAAGCTATGAGGGAGTGAGAGACACTCATGTGATTGACTGATCACCATTGTCATCATATCTGGAGCTGAAGTTTGGGGTCTACATAAAACATGGGAGGTTCACAAAGTCTCTCCATTTCACCTTTACCTACAGGCAAAACTGTGATGATTACTGGTGGAAATACAGGTAAATTTAACCCATTACCACACAATCCCTACTTTTGATGCACCTAAGAAAGAAGCCTTCAGAAAACATTGTGGGAAAAGGAGAAAATGCTGGTAACCAGCATTTTCTCCTTTTCCCACAATGTTTACTACCCTTCACAAAACAAATTTCAAATTTTCAGTCACTTTTATTTTGTAGTCTGCAAATGCTTTTAACTTGGACAAACCTAACATTTTGTCCTTTGGTAATGAGTTAACCCATTATCTTTCACCACAGAATCGGAGTTTTAAGGTGCCTTACAGAGAAAACCATTGCAAACATTTTGGGAAAAAGAGAAAATGCTGGTATCCAGCATTTTCTCTTTATCCCACAAAGTTTTCTACAATACCACAGATAAATCTCATACTTTGAGCCATGTTTGATCTGTTGTTTGCAAGGACTTTCATTGAAGAAGGTTGTAGAACTTTTTCAGTTTGGTAAAGGGTTAACCCTTTACCCCATAGGGCATTTCTATGGTATCTCTAATTGAACCTAAATAAAAGCAAGGATGAAGCCGTTTTTTATGGGTATACAACACCTATTGATAGCATAGAAAACATTGTGACAAAAGGTGAAATTGCTCGTGACGAGCAATTTCACCTTTTGCCACAATGCTTTTCAAAGAATCCTACAAGCAATGCGTAGAAATGAGTATCTATGGAGTAAAGGGTTAATATTTTCCTTTTTCCTTGAGGAAGGACATCAAATAAAAATCTAGCAATAGTTGAATAAGCAATTTTCTTACAACATCAACAGTCCCACTTTCATCCCCATTTGTTTACTTAACATTAATCACAAAATGTTCTTCTCTGTCATTGTTGTGATGGATGGCTTCAGGATTAACTCTGTAAGGCATATGCAAGGAGGCTACATTGGCACAAGACTTATTTCCATCTCTCAACTTGTTGCCACACATCAAAATTTAGACCTACCCAAATTGAAAGCATTTGCAGATGACAATTTCAAAGTGGCTCAAATGGTGCAAATTTGCTTTGATAGGGTAGAAAACTTTGTGGGAAAAGGAGAAAATGCTGGTTAGCAGCATGTTTTGCAACCTAACTCTTGAAACAAACCAAAGTGATTCAATTTCATGGTTGTTTGTGGTAGATTATGATATGTGCAGTGATTTGGACATTGTAGATGCAAGATCAGATTTGCACATTTTTTGCAGTCTGATCTTGATGTACACTGTCAGTAGAATTAAAAGAAAGCTGTTGTTAGTGTTGAAAAGGTTAATCAGCTGAGTAAGCTAACAAGAATGGTGCTAATTAGGTGGGAGATAAACCATAACAAACAGTCAAATCTCAGCATCTGGGATTTCTTACATGGATGATAAGTAGGCCACTACTTTCCCTTGCCTCTAAGGGCTCCTGCAACTTACTGACTTTTTGCAGAGAGTGTAGATTAAGATCAGACTGCACAGAATGTGCAGTCTGATTCTTGATCTGCACTGTCTTATGAAAACATAATTTTCCCTAACAAAAACATGTTTGAAATTGCAAAATTTTGGGATTTATTGTTGGCTTAACCCTTTACCGCACAATGACGACTTTTTCTGACCTTGTGGAAGAGGCCTTTTGAAAGCATTTTGGGAAAAGGAGAAAATGATGCTGGTATCCAGACCCCCCCCCCCCCCCCCCCCCCCACATGTGTGGATAGTGTAGTCTGGAATAAAAATAGGCATTTAGTTTAATCCTTAACCCTTTACCCCATAAGGCATTTCTATGGATTCTCTAATTGACCCTAAATAACGGCAAGGATGAAGCTGTTTCTTATGTGTATGTGACACCTTTTGATAGCATAGAAAACAGTGCGGATATGCTTGTAAGACAACTGTAAGACAAGTGCATGTTTGATGGGACCTCCCCTGAGAAAAATACCTGGATTTGGATCGGCGCATGTTCTGTTAAATCTTTACCAAATGACATAATTTTAGACTAATCCAAATTGGAGGCATTTGCAGACAATGTTTATTTGGCTCAAAAATGGAAATTTGTTTTGGGAAGGGAAGAAAATATTGTGGGAAAGGGAGAAAATGCTGGTTACTAATACCAGCATTTTCTCCTTTTCCCACATTGTTTTCCCAAGGGTTTCTTTCTCAGGGTTGTGAAAACCAGGGATAAAACATTATGGTAACCAGTGCACATATCCATGCTTTCCTGGGATTCTTTTCGTTAGTTCTTTGTGCTATCTTTTCCTCAAGGTAATGGCTACTTTTCCACCTAACCATTGCTGATTTAATCCTTTACCACATAACCTGGACTTTTAACAACCCAGTGAAAGTAACCTTTTGAAAACATTGTGGGAGAAGGAGAAAATGCTGGTCACCAGCATTTTCTCCTTTTCCTACAAATCAATTTAAGTTTTGTACTCTTTCCAAATCAAATTTCACTTTTTGATTCACATTTATTTTGTCGTCTGCAAATTATGCTTTCAATTTGGACTAGTCTAAAATTTTGTCTTTTTGTAAAGAGTTAAAGGGTTAAGCCTTGTATTTTACAGAATGAGCTATTAGGGGTTGGCTTTTAGTATCAGATTTTTGATATGGTAAAACCCTTAAGGGCCCTAGTCTAGTAGTACAAAAATAAGTAAGCTGTAATTATGACAAAATAAATGACAAAATATTTACCTTTAACCGTTATGTCTTTACCAAAGGACAAAATTTTAGAGTTTTCTAAATTGGAAGCGTTTACAGACGACAAAATAATGTGACTCAAAAATTGAGACCTGACTCTGGAAGGGTAGAAAACATTGTGAGAGAAGGAGAAAATGCTGGTTACCAGCATTTTCTTCTTTTCCCACAATGTTTTCAAAAGGCCTCTTTTCCAGGAGCATCAAAAGTCAGCATTGTGTAGTAAAGGGTTAACTCTTTACCAGACAACATACTTTTAGACTAGTCCAAGCATTGGAAGCATTAAAGACGACAAAACTAATGCGACTAAAAAAGAATTCTCTTTTTGCCCACAATGTTTTCCAATGGCTTCTTCCTCAGTTTCCTTAAAACGGGAGATTGTGAGATAATGTGTTAAAGTTAATTTCAGGCCTACAAAATCCATCTATAAATTACAAACATGGTAAATGTTATGGAAGGAAAGCAAAGAAATTATCAGTTCTAAATATTTAAATTGTAAATTGTTGCAGGTAAGTGCTACTTTTACTGCAATGTTTACCCAAACTGGTGAGTGCAGGGACAATAAAAGATTTATTTGTACAATACTGTGTGAAATAGTGCCATTTAGAAACTTGTTGACCTGTGAAATGTTGACAGAAAAGGTCGGCTTATTTCAGCAGGATTAATGCTTGAATAGAAGATTGACAGTGCCACCTGTAGATCAGTGTCTGTGTCTCAACTCTTTACCACACAATCCGGAGTTTTAATGACCCTGGGGAAGAAGTCCTTTGAAAACATTGTAGGAAAAGGAGAAAATGCTGGTAACAAGCATTTTCTCTTTTTCCCACAATGTAATCTACCGTATCACATACAGAAATTGTCTGTTTAGGTACATTCAATTTTATGCTTGAAAATTGTCTAGGCCTGAATTTTGTCGTTTGGTTAAGAGTTAACTCTTTGTAAACAAAATGACAAAATTTCAGACCTGTCCAAATTGAAAGCATTTGCAGATGACAAAATATAATTATGTGACTAAAGAATTGAAATTTGGTTTAGGAAGGGAAGAAAAAATATGGGAAAAGGAGAAAATGCTGGTTTCCAGCATTTTCTCCTTTGCCCACATTGTTTTCAAAAGGCTTCTTTCTCAGAGGTGTTAAAAGTCAGGATTGTGTGGCAAGGGGATAATCCCAAGTTTTTACAACCATGAGGTGAATGCCTTTTGAAAACATAATGGGAAAAGGAGAAAATGCTGGTAACCAGCATTTTCTCCTTTTTTCGACAATGCTACTTTTATGAAAGATGTTTTAATTCAGGGCAAATATGAACATTTTATGTTTTTATGTATAATTCTAGGTATTGGTTATGAAACAGCCAAATCTATTGCCTTTATGGGAGCCAAAGTTATCTTGGCAGTTAGAACGGAGGAACGAGGAAAATCTGTGAGTATCCTTTTCCATCTGAAGCAAATAGCCGACAACAGGTCAGTTTAATTGTGGCTCAAATGCTGCAAATTCTTTAGGTTAGAAAACATTGTGGGAAAAGGAGAAAATGCTGGTTACCAGCATTTTCTACTTTTCCCAGGAATTTTTCAAAAGGCGTCTTTTCCAGGAGCGTCAAAAGTCATTATTGTGTGGTAAAGGGTTAACTCTTTACCAAACCACATCATTCTAGACTAGTCAAAATTGGAAGCATTGATGACAACAAAACTAATCTGACTAAAAATATTAAAATTTGTTTTGAAAGGCAAGAAAACATTGTGGGAAAAGGAAAAATTCTGATTACCAGCATTTTATCCTTTTCCTACAATGTTTTCAGATGGCTTCTTTCTCAGGGTTGTGATAATAAGGGATTGTTTGGAAAAGGGTCATACTCTCGCATCTGTTTACTCAATCTTATGAGGAAGACAGCTTTTGAAAACATGGTGAGAAAAGGAAAAAGAAATACTGGAAACCAGCATTTTCTCCTTTTCCAACAATTTTTTTCTATCTTATCAAAGACAAATCATACCACTTTATTATATTTGATTTATCGTCTATAAATGCTTTCAATTTGGACAAGCCAGAAGTTTTGTTATTCAGTAAAGTGTTAGATTAATGGAAACTTTTAAGGTGATAATAAGAAATGTAATTTAAAAGTTCTTTTTGCTGGCAAAATTTAACCCATCTGGACTTTCTAGATTCGAGATCAGACTGCACTTTTAGTGTTTTTGCTTTTATTATCACAGAAAACAAAGAAAGTAATACATACTGTTTCCATTTTATCATACAGGCAATATCTAAAATGGAGGTGGAATTTCAAGAGGCGAAGAAAACTCAAACCTATGGGATAACTCATCGAGACAAACTAGACGTGCAATACAGAGTGTGTGACTTGTCCTCATTAAAGTCAACCATGGAATTTATCAACTGGTTCAAATCATCTGAACAAAAAATTCACGTGCTTTTATGCAATGCATGTACCTATTCTCTACAGGAAGGTAAGTTCGTTTGTTTTTAGCTTGGGTGTGTTGGGAGAAACATCAAAGTATTTTATTTCATGCTTACCGGTAGGATATCGAGAAATAGCAGTGAAAATATTTTTCGATCTTACACTGGTACAACCAGTGAAAATACCGATTTTCACGTTCTTGTTGCCTAGGTAAATTGCGCGTGCCTAACAACCAGATGGGAAATATGACGTCATATACCTTACATTACTCGAGCTTGACATAACGTTGCTATGCAGGAGGGGTACGCCACGGGGAATAAGGGAAAAGAACTGTACTGAATTTTGATAAAGCTCCTCCCAGAAAGGGTAAAAATCATGAAATAAATAGAATATTTGTTTTTTTCGGTGAAAGATCGAAATTTATTTCATCTCGTGAACACCATCGGTAATATTTTCACTCGTGGCTGCGCCACTCATGAAAATATTACCGATGGTGTCCACTCGATGAAATAAATTTTGATCTTTCACCGAAAAAAACAAATATCCTCTATGTCTTAGCACTAGCGTTGTTGTCATTATATGCATCTATCCTCGCCTGCATTGTCATACGAAAACTCTTGACATTTTCAAAAACTTTGACACTTTATTATAGCCCTGTTATTGCTTATCTCTTTACCACACAGTCCGACTTTTAACGACCCTGACAAAAAGAGCTCTTGAAAACATTGTGGAAAAAGGAGAAAATGCTGGTAACCAGCATTTTCTCCCTTTACCACAATGTTTTCAACCCTTCCCAAATCCAAATTCCATTTTTGATTCACATTTATTTTGTCATCTGCAAATGCTTTCAATTTGAACCAGTCTAACATTTTGTCGTTTGGTAAATGGTTAAGTTATTCAATGTAAACCTCAACAAGCTGTTAACTATCAAAAGGGGAATCCATACATTAAGAGGATGTAACCACCAAACCATTTTTTTACACAGTTTTGCACCCTTTTTTTGACTTATTATTTTCACTGAAAATCAGTCTCATGTACTCAATTGTTGGCTCCCACATGCTGTACCCTTGTTTTGCCATGGATTATACAAAGAGGGGGGCAATGTTCCAATAAATTGGCAGAGAAAGGAAACATTTTCAGAATGAGTTTGACCAACATTGTTATACACTCAAGGCTAAAGTTGAAATGCTCTAAGTTCCTGCTGACTGCAATATAATGGGGGATTTTTCAAATTGAATGTGACTGTCTTCTGAAATACTTGCAGAACAAAGAAGGCAACAGATACTGTTTCTAAACGTCTTGGAAAAGGAAAAATCAGATACATGCATATCTTGCATAGTAAGGCCAAAGGCACCTGGGAAACTAAGGATGTACTTAACCCTTAACCCTTTACCACACAATAATGTCCCTTAATAAGAAGCCTTTAGAAAACATTGTGGGAAAAGGACAAAATGCAAGTAACCAGCATTTGCTCCTTTCCCACAGAGTTTTCTATTCTTTCAAAAGAAAATCACATTATGTGAGCCATTATGAGATTGTCATCTGCAAAAGCTTTCAATTTAGATAGGAGTAAAATTTTGCTGTGTGGTAAAGGGTTAACTAAACAATCTCATTTTTGACATCCCAGACAGAGAGGACTTCTAAAAACATGGTGAGAAATGGAGAAAATGCTGGCAACCAGCATTTTCTCTTGTTTCCACAATGTTTTCTACCATTATTCATAGAAATAAATCATCATTTTAGAATCATTTCATCATGTCTTGGTTGGGTCTAGAGTCTCATTTTTGTTTTTGGTTGAGTTCAAGATTTTGATGTTAGGGTAAAGCTTAAAATAGTTTGACAAATTAGTTGTTTGTTCAAGTAAATTTGTGGCTTGGTGAATGTTTTTAACTTGGTGTGCTAAGAGGCATCAACTATATCATGAAGTACATATGAAAAATTTTTTGCTCTGGCCAAACTGTTTTAACCTGGAAGAAGGAGACTTTTGAAAACAAAAATGTTTATTACCCTCTTAATGACAAATTTCATCACTTGAGCCACATTAAATTTGTAGTGTATGTGCACTAAATTAATGCTTTCAGTTTTGACAAGTAAAAGTTTGATCCTGGTCTAAGTGTGATCTAAAGGGTTAACCCACAGTAAGACAACCTTGTCGGAAATGCTCTCAAAACAACTGGAAGGAAAAAGAAAAATGATGGTAACTAGCATGCTATAATTTGTCCTTTTTCCAAAATGTTTTTTACTCTTTCAAAGACATGTCCCATCCTTTAGCCACATTTGATTTGTCATCTTTCAACACTTACAGTGTAGACCAGTCTAATAGTTTCTTGTCAAATGATGATTTATGACAAGTTTGACTGTACTTTGATTCTTGTTTCAGCAAAGACAGAAGACCAGTGGGAGGCCACATATCAAGTGAACTATTTAAGTCATTATTTGATGGTTGCCCATTTGTTACCCATTATGTGTAAGTCAGGAGACGACTGTCGAATTGTTTTTATCTCAAGTGAAAGCCACATGGATGCTGAATTTGATGCTGAATATGCTAGTTCAAGTAAGATGCAAAAGTATGATGGATATCAAAGTTATGCCAATACAAAACTGTTTCAGGTATAGTATACATCAACTGATTCTACAGTTTGATTATTATTTGACTTATTTCTGTACATACTTATTTCTGTTACTTACATACACATTTTCGAGTATAACTTTTTCAAAAGCAGAATATTTTAAACTGAAATCTTTGAAGTGAAGCTGGTGAATACCAACCAATAATTATAATCATTGCAGTTCAAGTGAAATGAGCAGTCAGATAAAGAAATCTTATTTCTAGCATCACCTTCTATTAGTACTTTCAGTACTTTGATTAAGTAATCAACATATCTGTAGATCATATCAACTTGTGTCATCTTTGACCAATCAAGTAAATATGAAAGATTGTGATATGTGTGACACTGTGCAGTCAGCCAGTGGACCTACCACTTTTGCCATCTCAATCTAGATTAGAACTGAAACGGAGCACAAAGTCTGAATTTTATTTTCAAAAGATCTAAAATGGTGTTAGCCACATACAAATCTTGTTCATCACAGGCTCACCTGTAACTTTGTGCTACTCATTATTACAGAAGATAGAAGCTCTGTCTTATACCTGCCTAATTACTTGAAATATGTGGTATTATCTTTTTTATCACTTGACAAAATTTTAGATTTGTCATAATAGTGAAAGTGAAAGTTAATAGTGACAGGACAATGAATGTGACTCAAATATTGAGATTTGTCATTTGCCCTGGAAAGTGTGGAAAGTATTGTAGGAAAAGGGGAAAATGCTGATAAGTGACTTTATTGTCCTTTTTTCCCCACAATGTTGTTAAAAGCCTTTCTCCCATAAGGTTGTTTGAACCCAGTATTGTGTTGTTAGGGTTTAACTCTTTACCAATCAACAAAATTTTAGACTGGAAAATTTTAGCATTTACAGACAACAAAATAAACACAACTCAAAAATTGAAATTTGTTTTCAGCTGGATAGGAAATATTGTGGGAAAAGGAGAAAATGCTGGTTTCCAGCATTTTCTCCTTTTCCCACAATGTTTTCAAAAGGCTTCTATCTTAGTTTTGTAAAAAACAGGGATTGTTTGGAAAGAGTAAACTCACTTTTTGTGACATTTATAGTTTTACCTTCATCACAGCTGTTTACCCCATCCCTTTCAACTTTAAGAAATATGACATTTTTGTTTTCAGATAATGCACATGTACAGTTTAGATCGAGTATTAGAGAAGATCCCCACAGTTGATGTACTAGCCACACACAGGGGTAAACTGGACGCCCTCGTCTTTCCAAACGATCCACATGCTAATGAAGGGTTCAGCTGTAAATTGTGCTGTCTTAAATGTTGTGGTAGGTGGAGCTTGTATGTTTTACTATTACATCAAGTGGATTAGGAAATCTCTACATAAGGTTTATTTATGTGGTATTTATTTCTTTATCAAACGATTACGAGTTTTAACAACCTTGATAACAAAGGCTTTTGGACTTATTGTGGTAAAAAGAGGAGATGCTGGTAACCAGCTCTGAGAAAGCTTTTAGAAATATGCTGATAGCATTTTCTCCTTGTCCATATCAAAAACAACATAATTTAGCCACCTTTAATTAGCCTTCTGGCAAACATTTTCATTTTGTAAAAGGTCATGTTGTCTTGTGAAGGGTTATTGCCAGTTCTCAAAGTCTCCTCCTCAGGATGTAAGAGTTTCCTCTTTAACATATTCACCAATTATTCTTGAGAACTTTCTTTGTCTTATTCTCCAATATTTTCTAATTTTGAATGTAACACAAACTCTGATTGGCTAAATCAAATGGTTTCGCCTGTCAGAAGTTTTGTTACTTTCAAATTTAGAAATATCTGGTGAAAAAGACAAAGAATTTTCTTGAAAATGGTTGGTGAATACAGACCTTGACTTTCAGAGGTCATGTGCTTGATATGAAAAAAGTTTGATGGAACAAGCTTGATGGTAAACTTCAGCTAATTTTCAGGAATTAAAATTTTAAAGGGAGATAATTATTGACTTTTTTGATAAATGTTATTGTGAGTTTACTTTTCCTGTCAGCTTTTGTTCACCTCTGTACTTGTAAGTATTGCCAACTTAACCCTTTCCCAAAGGACAAACTTTTGGACTAGACCAAATTGATAGCATTTGCAGACGACAATTCAACTCTTGCTGAAAAGATGATTTCTGTCTATGATAGGGTAGAAAACATTGTGAGAAAAGGAGAAAATGCTGGTTACCAGCATTTTCTCCTTTTCCCACAATGTTTTCAGTAGGCTACTATTCTAGACCTGTAAAAACCAGGGATTGTTTGGGAAAGGGTTAAATGTGTGTTACTTATTGTAGGAGCATATTAACCAACCTCTATTATTCATGTAATTGAAAGAAATATATAGATGCATAAAAGTAAACAACTTAAGTCTTTACCAAACATTTCTGATTTTTATCGATACTGAGAAAGAAGCTTTTTGAAAACATTGTGGGAAAAGGAGATAATGCTGATAACCAGCATTTTCTCCCTTTCCTACAATGTTTTCTACCCTTTCCAAATCAAATATTAATTTTTGATTTATTTAGTTGTCTCCAAATGCTTTCAATTTGGACTAATCCAAATTTTATCATTTGGTAAAGAGTTAACCCATTCATGTCTAATTGCTACAAGAGTGAACAATGAAAGAAAATAATCATCCTTTTTCTTTTTAAACTTTATTACCACTGCTAAGATAAGTCATAAAGAATAATATAGTGGGCTTGTACTCTAATCAGCTTATGATTGATCTTTGCCAGATGTTTTTATTTTTGAAATGGAGGAAGGAAGCTTTTTTGAAAAAAGTGTAGGAAAAGGATAAAATGATGATAACACTTTTTCATAGTGTTTTCAACCCTTTCCAGAGAGCATTCTATGATTTTAGCCACATTAACCCATTACCACACAATCCCTACTTTTGACGCCCCTGAGAAAGAAGCCTTTTGAAAACACTGAGGGAAAAGGAGAAAATGCTGGTAACCAGCATTTTCTCCTTTACCCACAGTGTTTTCTACCCTCCCCAGAACAAATTTCAATTTTTCAGTCACCTTTATTTTGTTGTCTGCAAATGCTTTCAATTTGGACTAGTCTAAAATTTTCTCGTGTGGTAAAGAGTTAAGTTTGATATCTGCAAGTGTGTTTAGTATGGACCGGTGTCTTCTGGTAAAGATTGAGATAATGCACTAAAGCAGGCATGTGATAATATAGTATAGGATATGATTTGTAACCTATTCATTCACCTCTTTAACCTATTACCACACAATCATGACTTTTAACAACTCTGAGAAAGAGGCCTGTAGACATTGTGGGAAAAGGAGAAAATGCTGGTAACCAGCATTTTCTCCTTTTCCCACAATGCTTTCTGCTCTTCTCAAATCAAATTTAAATGTTTCAGTCACATTTATTTTTGTGCAAATGCTTTTAGTTTGGACTAGTCTAAAGTTTTGTATTTTGGTACAGAGTTAATCATTTACAAAACATGCCCTTTTTCTATGTACCAAAGGACAGTCTCTAGAAAAAAAGGTGGGAAAAGGAGAAATCTTGTTAATATGATGATTTTCGACTTTCCACAGGGTAGAAAATAATGCGGGAAAAGGAGAAATTACTGGTTACCAACATTTTCTCCTTTTCCTACCATGTTTTCAGACTGCATCTTACTTAGGGTTGTTAAAACCAGGGATTGTTTGGTAAAGGGCTGATTTTTAGTTAATTTGTAGTTAAAAGGTGCCTAGGGTTCCACTTTGCACAGTTATAACATTTTATCATCTTGTAAGGTTAAAGAGACAAAATATTGACAGAATACCAGATAGAGTAAATTGGACAATACATTACCTTTTTTGCATAGTACTTAATAAAAATATGTAAAATAAGCAGAATGTTTGTTTCCCGAGTAACAGTCAATACAAAGTTATGAAAAATTTTCCTTTTGAATATGCAGGTTCTTCGACAACGAAATTATTAAGCCACGAAAAAAAGGATAGTCGATCCATATCTTGTTTACATACTTTATTATAGGTTATTGCACATGTATGGAAATATATTGTGTTGAACAAGTTCTTTTGGTAGAGTTTCCCAAGCTTGCGAGGGCAACTATGCTAAAAGAACAAGTTCAACACAATATATTCCCATGTACAAGTGCAATAATCTTTTTATTATATACTTTGATACTGTTTACATAATTACCCGTGATATAAGAATGTTTTCACAAAATTAATAATATCCATTTATTCTGATTATATGAAAACTTCAAAAGTGATAAGAAATCTATTTTGTTGACCAACCATGGTTTCGCGATTGGTTCATGCCTTTATAGCATCAAAGGATTCAGGTTTGTCCTTACAGGGCATTCCCGACCTTGAATTACCTGTGCTGCTAGTTAAGACAAAGATCAGATTGCATGAACCAAGCAGCCAGAATTTTGATCTACGCTTTCCTCTTTATTGAGATATTCTTGACTTGAGCAGACATAAATTGAACTTATATACGATAGATGTTATTTGTAGACAGAAAGTATCCATCGGGTTTATTTTTGGGCAACAAGGGCCTATGCTCTTTACTACACATTACCAAGTTTTATTTACCTTTCAGAAGGGCCCTTTCTAAAACATTGTGGGAAAAGAAGAAAATGCTGGTGACCAGCATTTCCTACTTTCCTTACAGTGTTTTCTACCATTTTGAAGACAAATTTTATGTTTTGACTAGCATAAAATATGTTGTCATCAAATCGTTTCAATATGGTCCAGGTTAAAATTTTGTGGCATGATAAAGAGTTAACTGAAATGAAACATGCCTCTTTTCTACAGGTAAATTAAAAGATGACGCTGATGGTGCCGAAACTGCTGTTTATGCTGCCTTGGATCCAAACCTGAAGGGAATTAGTCGAGGGTATTTTCTACGGCCAAGAGATAAACCAAGATGGCCAAGTAAAACTGCTAGGTATATAAATGTGGGAAACAGGAACTGCTTTTCTTTTTTTGTTGGTGTTTTTTTTCCTCAGTGTTTCATTTGAATATGTGAAAATAATGTCCAAAGCTGTTGAAAACAGATTCAGAAGATACAGAGGATCTTACATGAGTGTTTAACCCATTACCACACAATCCCTACTTTTGACGCCCTGAGCAAGAAGCCTTTAGAAAACATTGTGGAAAAAGGAGAAAATGCTGGTAACCAGCATTTTCTCCTTTTCCCACAATGTTTTCTACCCTTCATAAGATAAATTTCAATTTTTCAGTCACTTTTATTTTGTCGTCTGCAAATGCTTTCGATTTGGACAGTCCTAAAATTTTGTCGTTTGATAATGAGTTAACCCATTACCACACAATCCCTACTTTTGACGCCCCTGAGAAAGAAGCCTTTAGAAAACATCGCGGGAAAAGGAGAAAATGCTGGTAACCAGCATTTTCTCCTTTTCCCACAATATTTTCTACCCTTCACAAGACAAATTTCAATTTTTCAGTCACTTTTATTTTGTCGTCTGCAAATGCTTTCGATTTGGATAGTCCTAAAATTTTGTCGTTTGATAATGAGTTAAGCATTATTTATTATTTTTTATCAAGCAAGTTGACTTAAATTATATAATCATAGATTTTAGTCAACGAGTTGGATGAAAGTGAACATAGACATGAATATGATGCTCTATTTATCGCGTAAAAGAAAGAAAGACAATTATGTTTATGGGTCAATGCTTACAACTGTAGTTTGAATTGAACGTTGACATGCACAAGATGACAGCTTTGTGGTGTGTACATTAAAAGTAGAAGAAAGAGTTCAGTAGGGGGTAAATTGAATCATTTCCACAATTTCCTTGACTTTAAATGAGTAATACTGCATTTCTTGTTTTGTTGAAAATGAAAATCAGAGTATTTTCCACACACAAATACATCCTTGCAATAACAATGTCATTTTTCTGCAAAATGGCAGAGTAGCACAAATTCCTGCACAGCCTTCTGTTGGTTTTGATGGCTTAATGCATTCATAGTTGCAAAAACAACCAGAACTGTGACACAATAAAACAATAATACACTAATAAGTGATGAGTTTAATACACTGCGGTAGGTGTTTATGTGATGAAAACATGTACATGGTGTTCATTTTTGTTAGAAAATATTTCTTAAAATAAGTCACACAGTACATTTTCGTTCAGTATATAGTCTGATTATGCATTCAGATGCCCATATTATCAGGCAATTTTTAAATTTTTCGTATCTGTAGCACATGAAATATATTTTTGACAAAGCTTATGCTGATGGTTAAAACTTTTACGACAAAAGCCCAAGTTTTAACAGCCCTTATGAAATGAAGTTTTGAAAAAAAAATGTGGGAAAAGGAGATAGCACTAATTACCAGCATATTTCTGTTTCCCACAATGTCTTCTACCCTTTGAAAGAAAAATTTACCTCATTTTGCTACATTAACCCATTACCACACAGCAAAATTTCAGACCTACCCAAATTGAAAGTATTTGCAGACAACAGTTTCATTTTGGCCCAAATGACACAATTTCCCTTGATGGAAAACTTTTTGGGAAAAGGAGAAATTGCTGGTTACCAGCATTTTCTCATTTTCCCATAATGTTTTCAAAAGGCCTCTCCATCAGGGTCGTTAAAAGTTGTCATTGTGTGGTAAAGGGTTAATTGTGTCGTCTGCTACCGTAATGGTATCAGTTTGGACCAGTCTAAATTTTATCATTTGGTAAAGAGACAGACCCAATATTTTTGCACAAATATGTATAAATGACAACTTGAAAAACAGAATTGTGATGAATTTTCTTAAGGTTTTTGCTACAGCATTACCATTACAACAAATCAAGACTTTTTTTTAAGAAATCAGTGTTTGGCACAAATCATTTCTATTCTCTACTTTTGTATCCCTTCCTCAAAATTAAGAAACATTTTAATACAACTTATCATTTTGTCTGCAGATATTTTTCACTGTAAGCAAAAAGTGTACATGTTATCTTACAGTTCAAATACTTTTAAATGTATTTTCTCATTATTTTTTTACAGGAACAAAGAGCTCCAAGATTTCCTGTGGAAAAGTACAATTGAAAATCTCACTGACTATCTGACACCAGAAGTCCTGAAAGTGCTCAATGAAATGTAACAAATTCAGTGCTCTTGTGTTGATGTGTAACTCTTTGCCAAATGCTAAAATTTTAGACTGGTCCAAATTGAAGACCTTTGCAGACGACGAAATTATTGCGACTCAAACATTTAAATTTCTGGTATGAAGGGTAGAAAATGTTGCAGGAAAAGGAGAAAATGATGGTTACCAGCATTTTTTCCTTTTTCCACGATGTTTTCATAAGGCTTCTTTCTCAGGGCAGTAAAACCTGGGATAGGGTTGAACCATTCATCAAACAACAAATTCTAGATTGGTACAAATGGAGAGCATTTGTGGAAAAGCTTGTAGATGCTTCTCAGATGATACACATTCTGTGTAATCTGATCTTGATCTACACTATCTGCTAAAGATCATTGAGTGGTGCTTAGCAGCCTAGAGGTCAATTCAGACACATGTTTGATATACTGTTATGGTGGCATATTTCTGCCACTAGGTACGAGATAGTTATTGCAATGATTTAACCCATTATCAAACGACAAAATTTTAGACTGGTCCAAATTGAAAGCATTTGCAGACGACAAAATAAAAGTGACTGAAAATTTGAAATTTGTTTTGTGAAGGGTAGAATACATTGTGGGAAAAGGAGAAAATGCTGGTTACCAGCATTTTCTCCTTTTCCAACAATGTTTTCTAAAGGCTTGTTTCTCAGGGGCGTCAAAAGTAGGGATTGTGTGGTAATGGGTTAATAGAAATATTGTGATAAAACAAAATTTCCTGAAAAAAAATCATGTAGATAATAAAAACCATAAAAAATATTGTGATATTTTAAGTCTTATCATGGTATGTTTTTTGCTTTCATGCCCACAGCTGACATTCACAGTATCTAGTTATTTACTGGTCGATGTACAAGTTGCTAGATGACAAGGTTTATCGTCAGTTTTTTTTTTTTGTCACAGAACTTTTAGCTATCTTGATTAAATTTCCGGGAAACTTTGATTTATTGTGATAGTTTTCAAAAATTATTATGCTAGTTGTCTCTCATCACATGGCAGAAACGTGCCACCATAGTTATAAAACTTTTTTTGATAACGTAAATATTACTAATTGTGATCCAATGAGACAAAAACTCATTCTAATTATAAACAAACAGTTTTATTGTCAGATACAGAATACCATCTTGTTTGTGATACAGGGTTGACATCTATGTTCTGTCGTGCTGTTACACTATTATCTTTTTTTGATAACGTAAATATTACTGATTGTGATCCAATGAGATAAAACTCATTCTAATTGTAAACAAACAGTTTTATTGTCAGATACAGAACGCCATCTTGTTTGTGATACAAGGTTGACATCTATGTTCTGTCTTGCTGTTACACTATTATGGTATCTTTTATTGATAACGTAAATATTACTGATTGTGATCCAATGAGATAAAACTCATTCTAATTGTAAACAAACAGTTTTATTGTCAGATACAGAATGCCATCTTGTTTGTGATACAGGGTTGACATCTATGTTCTGTCTTGCTGTTACACTTTTTGCATCAGACAACCATATATAGCTCACTGTAACTCTTTTCAAAATCTAGTATATCTCAGGGTAGGTTTTCTTTTGCCAGTAAAATGCATTCATGTTACATGTATTTAGGTTTTTCAATCAGAAAGTAATAACATGCACATTATTAAAGCATAAAACTGAGAATAAGTAATCTTGTCCAGTCTTGTCTAGTCTTTCAATTTAGAAGTAGAATTGACTACTTGGTTTATGAGCACTATCCAAAAATTAACCCTTTCCCAAACAATCACTGGTTTTCATGGGTCAGGAATAGAAGCCTTTTGAAAACATGGTGGGAAAAGGAGAAAATGCTGGTAACCAGCATTTTCTCCTTTTCCCACGATTTTTTCTACCCTATTATATAGAAAAATCATCTTAGCAACTGTTAGGATGTCATCTGCAGAATGTTTTCAGTTTGGTGTGGTCTTTTGCTAAAGGGTTAAATGTCTAGTGGCTGAAATGCCTAAGCTACAATGTTGTTTATAACCATTGTATTTTTTTTTAGAATGCATTGTTACATCTGGAACACAAACTTTCAGAATCTTTGAAAATAGAAAAACCCTGCAATACAACAAATTCGAAATTGGTAAAAAATTGAAATTGGCACGATTGATTGTAAGTTCTGTGATATGATAGAAAACATGTGGGTTAACAGCATTTTCCCACAGTAATTTCTAAACCTTTTTTTCGCAAGGTCATTAAAACTAGGGATTGTTTGGTGAAGTTTCAGGCCTTTTCTACCAACATGAAGGTACATTTGTTATAATTTTTCTTTATTTAGCAAAGTATATATGTATGGACTGCTAAATTACTTAACCCTTTCCCAAACGACAAATTTTGGACTCTTCCAAACTGAAAGAGTTTGTAGATGACAATTTTAGATTTTGAGAAAATGGCAGAATGTTCTCAAAAAAAGGTAGAAAACACTGTGGGAAATGGAAAAATTGCTCGTTACGAGCAATTTCTCCTTTTCCCACAGTGTTTTCAAAAGACTTTTACTGCAGGCACGTAAAAACCAGGGCTTGTTTGGGAAAGGGTGAACATAATCATAATTTCTCATAATTTTATGGATACTGGTATTCCTTTACATTGTATACAAACAGATAATGTGTTTTGGTGTTTATTATACTTGTATTATTTGAAATATTATGGATATTCTTATACATTGTATTAAGTTATGTTTTTTAGTGTGTGTATTTACTTGTTTTTGTTTAGACATGAGACTTATTGCAACTTACATAAATGGGAGCCATGCTTTGTGAAAAGTGGGCTCGATGAATCTGTTGAATCTGCAAAAAGAATTAATTCTCTTAACCCTTTACCACACAGTCCCTACTTTTGATGACCATGAGAAAGAAGCCCTTGGAAAACATTGTGAGAAAAGGAGAAAATGCTGGTAACCAGCATTTTCTCCTTTTCCCACAATGTTTTCTACCCTTCACAAAACAAATTTCAAAATTTCAGTCACTTTTATTTAGTCCTCTGCTAATGCTTTCAATTTGGACAAGTCTAAAATTTTGTCATTTCGGTAATGAGTTAAACTGTGCAGGCTCACATGGGATGATAATCTTTGCTATTTGTAAAGTTTCTTTATGTCCATCGACCATTTTACCTCATGATTCAGTCTGTTGTTGAACACAATTGATTTTAAGGATCCATAATGATGCATTAAACTCGTGATCAAACAACAAAATTTTAGGCTTGACCTAATCGAAAGCATTTGCAGACAACAAAATAAAAGTGACTGAAAATTTGAAATCTATTTTGTGAAGGGTAGAAAACATTGTAGGAAAAGGAGAAACAGCTGGATACCAGCATTGCCTCCTTTTCCCACGATGTTTTCTAAAGCCTTCTTTCTAAGGGTCATCAAAAGTGTTCATTGTATGGTAATGGGTTAGGCTCCCTTTTTAAAGAGCATCACTCTTTTCTCATCTTGCTTTAACAAATAGTGAAGCATGTGACTTTTTCGTTCCTAGTTTGTGAAAACAAATGGTGGTGGCCCTGTACACCATACTAAAGAATAGTGCCTCTAATTTAGTGCCTTATTTGTTATAGAAAATTAATTTCTAGTTTTATGTGTGATTAACCTATTTATCTCCCAAAGTATTAATCATACTGAACAATATTTTCAGAAATTTATATCATTGTTTGCTTTTTGGAATACAGGTTTAACCCTTCACCAGATGACAAAATTTTAGCCTAGTCCAAATTGAAAGTATTTGCAGAGGACAATTTCAGTGTGGTTCAAATGGTGTAATGTTTCTTTGATAGAGGAGAAAACATAGTGAGAAAAGGAGAAGATGCTGATCACTAGCATTTTCTTCTTTTCCCACAATGTTTTCAGAAGACTTCTTTTCCAGGAGCGTCAAAAGTCGGCATTGTGTGGGAAAGGGTTAAAATCACATACCGTCATAAGATAAAGTAAAGAAGATCGGCTACTCTAAACACAAACAAAAATTTAAACTGATAAGGAAAGGTTAATCAAGTGAGACCTATAGGGGGTATCATTGGAAACAACCATGTAAAGTAAGGGTGACAAATCTGTTACAAAGTTTTCTTTCTCTGTTAAATCTTTACCAAACAACAAAATTTTAGACTGATCCAAATTGAAAGCATTGGCAGACGACAAAATAAAAGTAACGGAAAATTTGACATTTGTTTTGTGAAGGGTAGAAAACATTCTGGGAAAAGGAGAAAATGCTGGTTACCAGCATTTTCTTCTTTTCCCGCAGTGTTTTTTAAGGGCTTCTTTCTCAGACTCGTCTAAAGTAGGGATTGTGTGGTAATTGGTTAAATAACAAAATCTACAAACTTGTAGTATGTGTTTTTGACTTGTGAATTATTTCTTTTTCACATGTTTATCTTTGATTTTTTTTGTATGTACACTTATTTTATATACCATATTTCTTTTAAAGTTTGACTATATGTTTACCAAAGTAGTTTATTTCACTTGCCTTTTTTTTCTTCATCCTTCTTCTCCAAGTTCAAAAGATACATAATCATCTAAAAGTAGAGAAAAAGCAATCAAATATGTTTTTAAAAAATGAATGTGGTCTGAAAGTTAGCAGCATATTTATTTTCCAATGGCAAAAAACAGTGGCTACCAGTCAGTGTCTCTCGATCAAGGTTATTTCTAGGATGGGGTAGAAAACATTGCGGAAATAAGAGAAAATGCTGGTCACCTGCATTTTTTTTCCTTTTCTCTCAATGTTTTCAAAAGCCCTCATGGTTGTTTAAATTTTGGATTGTTTGGTTAAGGTTTAACCCTTTACAAAACAATCCTGAGTTTTCTCAACCCCGAGAAAGAAGCCTTCTAAAAAAATTTTGGAAAAGAAGACAATGCTAGGAACCAACATTTTCTCCTTTTTCCGCAATATTTTCTATCACAGGCAACTTTTACACTCCTATCAATATTGGCATCTGCGAATGATTTCAATTTGAAGCAGTCTAAAATTATGTATTGCGGTAAAGAGTTCAGTAACAAATCCCATGATTTTAGCCACCTTTATCTCTTAACCACACAATCCCTACTTTTAGAAAGAAGCCTTTTGAAAACATTGTGGGAAAGGAGAAAATGCTGGTAACCAGTATTTTCTCCTTTTCCAACAATGTTTCTGCCCTTCCCAAAACAAATTTTAACTTCTGAGCCATACTTATTTCGTTGTCTGCAAATGCTTTCAATTTGGACTAAGTTTGTAATTTTGTCATATATTAAAGAGTTATTTTGCAGCATGCAAATGCTGGTCATGTGGACAGATTTAAAAGTTTGTCATCTAGTAAAGATTTCAAGTACTTATGCAAACGATGTAGACTGATTGTAGCTATGATTTAAGTTGTCCAGCATTTTGAGGGGTTTCGCAAATAGATGTACTGCCTAGTGCCCCTAGTGCTGGATAGAACCAAGGAAAAAGGAACCAGTCAAGTGAACATTGCAAGTACATATTTTACCATTGAACTTTTAACCAGAAAGCAAAATTTTAGCCTTGTTTAAATTTAGGGATTTACAGATATGACACGTTTATACTGGCTCAAATGGTCGGTTTTGTCTAAGAAAAGGTCGAGAACATTGTGGGAAATGGAGAAAAATGTGGATTACCAGCAGGTTTTCCTTTTTTGTCACAAAGTGTTTAAAAGCCTTCTGTCCTAGGATTGTTAAATACAAAGGATTGTTTGGTAAAGGATTAAATGATAATCACTGCATATTCTTATATAAAACCGATCAAAAACTATTACAAATGATGCAAAATGAACTCATTGGAAGGTAGAGAAAATATGTGCAACTGTATTGACTTGTGCACAGGAAACAAATATTGAAAAAGGAGAAAATGTTTTTAATGAGTGATAGATAATTTTCTATTTCACATGAATCTGTTTGCAGTGTTTCCTACTTACAGTTTTCTTATGTTGTAAGTCAGACAATATTACAGTATGATTGTGAGTGGTCTGATAGATTTTAGTCATTCTACATACAGTATCATATTTATACCCCTGCAAAACAATTGTTTTCGGGAGTATACTGGAATCAGCCTGTCTATCCTTGTGTGTGTCCATCCATGTGTCTATGTGTTCATCTGTGTACAAAATACTCACAATTGCCTGTTTCTGTCAAAAAGCTGGCGGGGGTTTTAAGTCACATTTAGTGACAGATCTAGTTTTAAATTTTTACCAAATACCTAATTTTACTTAGATCTTAAAACTTGGAATGTTTGTTGAAAGTACTACTTAGATTAACCTCATTTTGTTTATCTCATTTATTGCAATAAACTTATTACAAATCACTTTTTTGTTGTTGGCTGTAGATGTCTTAACCATCATTAATATTTTTCTGTCCACTTATTGTATTTAAATTGTCTTAGCTACTTGGTGAACCCCCATTTGAACCTCATTCTGTTAGCTCTTTAACAAACAATCCCATGTTTGCAGTACTGTGAGGAATACCCTGTACAAGATCTTAATTCAGTTTATCATAACCCCGCAAAACAAATATTTTCGGGTGTATACTGGAATCTTCCTGTCTGTCCGTTTGTCGCTCTGTGTGTCAGTCTGTGTACATAATTGCCTGTTTCTGTCAGCGCGCTGGCGGGGATATTAACCCTTTCCCAAACGACAAATTTTAGACTCTTCCAAACTCGGAGTTTGCAGACGACAATTTCAAATTTGATAAAAATGGCAGAAAGTTCTCCAAATGGGTAGAAAACACTGTGGGAAAAGGAGAAATTGCTAGTTACGAGCAATGTCTCCTTTTCCCACAGTTTTTTCAAAAGACTTATACTGCAGACACTTAAAAACAAGGGCTTGTTTGGGAAAGAGTTATGTCACATTCAGTGACAGCTCTAGTTTGTACCAGTGTTAGATTGTTTGCTGTAGATGCTCTCAATTTGGATTGTGGCAAAGGTTTGTTGTTTTGAAAGCGTTAAATGTTTATCAGATGAGAAAATTTTAGAGTCTTCAATATTCATTGCACTTGCAGAGGACAGATAAAATTTAGCACAAATATGGTAAATTAATTTACGTTTGAAAGGGTAGAAAACAGTGAAGGAAATCTGGGGATGTTTTCAAAAGCCTTACTTTTCATGGTCATTGAAACTTAAGGCTGTTTGGGGAATGGACAATTTTAAAGAATATGTGATAGGACAGGTACAAGATCAGACCTCAGTCTCTGTGTAGTATGATCTGAAACTGTTCGCACAAACAACTCAAGTTGCCCTTGTATACAATTTGACAAGAAAGATAACTCGTTAAGTATTACTGAAATCTTTAGAAAGGTTATACATGCACTTCTTCCTTCTAATCAATCGAGGATTATCATTAGACTTGGCAGAATTATCATTTTCCCCATATTTTCTGAACTTATTTCTGAAATCATGCACGAGTACAGTGCAATGCATTATATTTTATACATCAAAAAAAAAACTTGCTGTGCGTACGATAACAAATCATTTGGCATTTAACTCTTTACAATACAACAAAATTTCAAACTTGTCCAAATTCAAAGCATTTGCAGTCAACATAATAAATGAGCTTAAAAATAAGATTTGTTTTGGGAAGAGTTGAAAACATTGTGGGAAAAGGGGAAAATGCTGGTTACCAGCATTTTCTCCTTTTCCCACAATGTTTTCACAAGGTTTCTTTCACAGGGTCATTAAAAGTCAAGATTGAGTGGTATGGGGTTAATAGACCTTAGCTGATGTCCTAGGTCCTCTCTCTCTCTCTCTCTCTCTCTCTCTATGGTCCCCCACAGAGAAATCAATTGTGTGTTTTTTTTTCTAAATTTACGGTATGTTCTTTTATGCTGCTATTTACCATTTAAATACCTGGACAAAGAATCTGCTATTTTAAAGATTAACAAATTTACAAACAATACTTCAAACCTTGTTTATTCCATAGATCCTTACCTCCTTACCACACAACAAAAGTTTTGACTTGTCCCATTTACCCATTGCCACACAATCCCTACTTTTGACGACCCTCAGAAAGAAGCCTTTAGAAAACATTGTGGGAAAAGGACAAAATGCTGATAACCAGCATCTTCTCTTTTTCCCACAACGTTTCTACCCTTCCCAAATCAAATTTCGATTTTTCAGTCACATTTATTTTGTCGTCCGCAAATGCTTTCGATTTGGACAAACCTAAAATTTTGTCGTTTGGTAATGAGTTAAAAACATTTGACTAAATATTTCTCAAAAATGAAATGGCAGAAAGCTTTATGGGAAAAGGAGAAAATGCAGGTCGCCAGCATTTTCTCCTTTTCCAACAATGTTTTTAGAAGCTTTCTTCATTGATGTTAATAAGGGTGGAAATCCTTAGTAAAGGGTTAATCCTTTTTTTTTGTAGATACACTCCCTTATTAACTCTTTACCACACAAAAAATTTTTAGACTGGTCCAAATTGAAAGCATTTGCAGAGGACAAAATAAAGGTGACTGAAAAATTGAAATTTGTTCTGGGAAGGGTAGAAAACACTGTGGGAAAAGGAGAAAATGCTGGTTACCAGCATTTTTTTCCTTTTCCCACAGTGTTTTCAAAAGGCGTCTTTTTCAGGGGCGTCAAAAGTAGGGATTGTGTGGTAATGGGTTAAACAACGGCAAAGTGAAGCAAAGCATTCCTCCTATTGAACATACAGGTTACCCAAGGCATGCTCTTCCAGCAAGGATAGAGGCTTTACAAGTAAAAGCTACAACATGAGAGAGAAATGAATTGAACTGTATGCATGTATCTTTTTGCAATAGAAGAATGCGTCTGGTGTCGGATTCGATACAATATTGAATGTTATTGTTTACCCAATTTAGAAATTTTTACAGACAATTGGTCAAGATCGTATCATTTATCTTGATTGGTTGTCACATTGTACAACAATACCATCGGTATATACTTTAAACCAGCTCCCACACCCTTACCCAGTATCATTTGCACAGACTTCATTCCAATGCCTGCTACAGACAAGATTTATTTTCTTTCTGCAGACTATTTTTGAAATCTGTGGCGAATGACTAAAAGGCTCGTAACGTACAATTTCTCCATTTTGGCACACTGTTTAAACATGCATTCATGAATTATGTTATTGTACCGATAATCAATTTTGACTTTTTTTTTCAAATCAAGTTCCTAAGGAAACTCAAGAGAGATCCAGTGCCCGGATGAGGATAGAACCATGGACCTGCACATTATTGATTGAACACCTTAGGCCATAGGCTGCTAATTGCAACTCAAGAACCTTTTACGGATAAGTAGTTTAACACAAATGTCAATCGCGCACGAAACTGACATTCGAGATGAAATTATCGCGATAGTTCCACCTGTTTCTCTATAGGCCTACATACAATTAGAAAATTCACCATTGGATGAACTCGGTACTTTTTGACTTGACGGGATTGCAGTAAGTAAAAAATTCGAACAATTTTCTATTGTATCTTAACTGGTGAATTTTGAAAAGACCCATAATGAACAGACGTCTGTTAAACACAAAGAAGGCTCGAAATACCTCCTACTAACACAATTAAAACCATTCAGGGAAAAGGAAAATTCATAAGGCTGTAGATGAAGATGGTCCGAAATCGCATCTATTTACCTACCGTGAATCGCAGTTGTGGGCACAAACGCAAAAAGAAATGATAACAGTTAGAATAATCGCGATATTTTTATCGTGAAAACTTTTATTAACTTGACAATATTTCCAGGAAACTTTGTTTTTATCACGAACGTTTTGTTGAATTATTGCAATATTAGCTATCTTGTTTCTCGGGGTAGAAATATGTCACCATCCAAAGATTATATCTGGGTTTTAGTGGATTATATTTTTAGCCGTTCGGAAAGGTCGATTTTATGTACGCACTTGGCGTTGAAAAACGGTAAATCCTTTGCATCTGTACCATACTCTGAGAAAAAGGTGTCATAGAGGCAAGTCATAACATAAAAATGGCTCTAGAAAATTATTTTGTCTAACAACCGATTCGTTCATAAAGTAGACTGGTAACATGAAAAAAAAAACCCACCCTGAACCACGGCGGGGAATCACGTGACACAACAACAACAACAATGACCGTTATTTGAAAAAATTCCCCGACTTCAGGTAAGAAAATCTTCAATAATTCCGTTAATACATGACCGATTGGAAATTGGTTTGAAGCAGAGAAGGCGAAAGGACTCCGGGGATTTGCTTGATGTGTTAGATTTTTTAAACAACACCAGATAAAAAAGTTATTGACGAGCAAACAAATTTTTTACCCTGGATAATTTGTTTGCTCGTCAATAACTTTTTTATCAGGTGTTGTTTAAAAAATCTAACACATCAAGCAAATCCCCGCAGTCCTTTCGCCTTCTCTGCTTCAAACCACATTCCAATCGGTCACGTATTAACGGAATTATTGAAGATTTTCTTACCTGAAGTTTGGGAATTTTTTCAAATAACGGTCATTGTTGTTGTTGTTATGTCACGTGATTCCCCGCCGTGTGAACAGTAGCTAAATGTTTCGATCCCGGTCAGCCTTTTTTAACCATTAACTCTTTACCACACGAGAAAATTTTAGACTGGTCCAAATTGAAAGCATCTGCAGACGACAAAATAAAGGTGACTGAAAAAATGAAATTTGTTCTGGGAAGGGTAGAAAACACTGTGGGAAAAGGAGAAAATGCTGGTTACCAGCATTTTCTCCTTTTCCCACAGTGTTTTCAAAAGGCTTCTTTCTCAGGGGCGTCAAAAGTAGGGATTGTGTGGAAATGGGTTAATAGCAACTTTCTATCATTAGAGCTACATATATATTTACCAAACGACACAATTTTAGACCCTTCAAAATCGAAAGCATTTGCAGTCGACAAAATAGACATGACTCAAAAATTGAAACTTGAACTAAGAAAAGTAGAAAACATTGTGGGAAAAGAGAAAATGCTGGTTACAAACATTTTCTCCTTTTCCCACAATGTTTTCAGAAGGCTCCTTCCTCTGGGTCTTAAAAACCAGGGGTTGTTTGGTCAAGGGTTAATGTGCTGTCTGCAACCGCTTTCAATTCGGCCCGGCCTAAAATTATTTGTCGTCTTATAAAGAATTAATAATGTTTGTCCCTAACTTCTGTACACATTGAATGGGAAACAAAGATCGGAATCATAGGCTAAAGGTAAACATTCTAATGTAGGCTTAAAGAATATGAAGAAAATAAAACGGTACAATAGGAACATTTCTGAATTTTTTACCATTTTCAAAAAGCTTTTGTCTTCTGCTATTATTTTTTCATGCACCACACGTTTAAAAAAAAAAACGTTAAGCAACTAAGGACCCATATATAAATCGTGGTCGAAGTTCACGGCGACCAAAGGGTGCAATCTTTCGCATCTACTGGAGATAAGACCAGTATTTGGCACTCATATCCAATTTGCCGTAAAGACCTATTTACCTGTTTCATATTGTACTCGAGTATACTATTAAAGGGGCACCGAGTCGATCGATGTGCGCTTATTGCTTACTGTGCAAAATTACTTTTTCAACCATAAACTACTTTTATTCCACTGCCACAAAGATCAGTTTGTCTTAACCCTGACGTGCAGTAAGCCTATTTTGCCTTGACAGATCATTTTTAAACCGCGTAAGTTAGTTTTTACTATCAGTTTATTTTACTATCAGTTGGAAGCTTTTGTCAAGGTTTGCGCTTAGAGGGAATAGTTATACCGAAAAAAATTATACTTCTTGCTCACGTGATAGTATCAAAAGGCACAGTCTCTGTTGATTCAACTTAATCTGCGCCGTCGAGTACAAAAAAAGTATGTATGTTGTGAATAAGGCGACTGTAAGGCCTAATGTATTCTATACTAAAATACGTTAAATATTCGATATAGTTCCCCTTTAAATAGATCCTACGATTTGAAAGAACATTGTTTAACCCTTTCCCAAACAATCCCTGGATTTTACGATCCTAAGATAGAAGCCTTTTGAAAACATTATAGGAAAAGGAGAAAATGCTGGTAACCAGCATTTTCTCCTTTTCCCACAATGTTTTCCATCCTGTCGGAAACAAATTTCAGTTTTTGAGTTACGTTTATTTTGTCGTTTGCAAGTGCTTTGAATTTGGACAAGTTTAAAATTCTTTCGTTTGGTAAAGAGCTAAGACTAAGTAACCCGCCACCAATAACATGTAATTGTCTACACTAAACAAGAGTTGGTCAGTCCTGTATAATACGCCTTGGTATTTTGGCTATTTAAGTTCTAATCGCCTTTAATAGCATAATAATAATAATAAAGGCATTAAAATCCAGGCTTTGTGGTGAATGAACTGCCAGTGAAAAACAAAAGATGGATTTGTAATGAGAAGTAAGTATAGTTCTAATAGCATAAAGCCTATCATCATCATCATCATCATCATCATCATCCATACTATTTGTTAGTATTAAAACCACGCAGATAAATTCATCAGCCTTTGCTTCTATGTAATCATATATCGACGGTTTGCTTCGAAAACCTCGTAACTACAGCTTGTTACAAGCAGTAGTTACGAGGTTTCTGAAGTAAACCGACGAAATGCCGTGTAATTTTATTCTACATGTAAGATGTCAGTCCCCCCCCCCTTTTCTACAAAATTTATTTCTGTATCACTGCGCTTTCTAATTGAATCGTAATGAGATATTTTTCTCTTTGCCATTATTTTTCCACATGTTTTTTTTTTCAACAGTGGTATGCTGCCGGACGAAAAAGCCGTCTGCAGCAGGTTATAAGCTTAATCATCGTCAGACGACAACATTTAAGTTTCTTTCAAATTGAAGGATTACCTGACGACATATGGCCTGCAACATGTGCAAAGGTGCATTCGGACATTTGCGTAAAATGTCGTCTCGGATCAGCCTGCGCAGTCCGCGTAGGCTGATCCGAGACGGCACTTTACGACCACATTAGATTTTGTGCTACAGTAGACTTTCGCAAAACAGAAAATTACATAAAAACGGGAAGCGTCGTTTCTGATTAGCCTCTGCGGAGTGCGCAGGCTAATCCGAGACGACACTTTACGCAAATGTCCGAATGCCCCTTTTCGCGTATTGCAGGCCAATTATTGAATGAGGCTCAAATGACGGGTGTTTTTGTTTGAAATGACAAAATATATCGTGAGGAAAGGAGAAACTATTCGTAACCAGTGTTTTCCTCCTTGTCACTTAACATTTTCGACAGCCTTCCTATGGGTCATTTAACCCTTTCCCAAACAATCCCTGGTTTTTACGGGTCTAGAATAGTGGCCTATTGAAAACATTGTGGGAAAAGGAGAAAATGCTGGTAACCAGCATTTTCTCCTTTTCCCACAATGTTTTCTGCCCTATCATAGACAGAAATCATCTTTTCTGCAAGAGTTGAATTGTCGTCTGCAAATGCTTTCAATTTGGTCTAGTCCAAAAGTTTGTCGTTTGGGAAAGGGTTAAAATTGGAATTTTGTAGAAAATAATTATAGTTATTTCGATTTTACAGGCAAGATCATTTGCATTAAGACATATCAAAGCAAAAAAGTGACCGCCGCAAATTTTGTAAACAGTGCAAGATTAAAACCAAAATGGCCTTCCTCTGCCCCAGTGGACTTGGACGAAGTAAACAAAGAAGAGGTATGTTATTCCAAGCCTTTCTTCGCAGTATTTCCAACTGAATTTAAAAATAGCGTTTTCTGCACATGTTTCTCGAAGATTCGAGAGCTCCATATAACAGATAGTGATCACATTCTAAATCTGTTATTTCCCTTCAAAATCCTATGTTGTGGGTACTCATTAGAATTGTATCGATGAGACGATTCTAATCAGTACCCATAACTTAGAGTTTAGTGGAGAGTAATTAATGCTTTCAATCATAGAATCAAAATCACTCCCTCTATCTGGAACTCTGTCATCTGGAAAAAGACTCGACACATGCTACTCTAGGCAGGCTGACATGTGTGGAAATCTTTTGCTATTTGTAAATTTTCTGCGTGTAAAACGATCAGTCTACCTAATTATTCAGTCGGTTATCTGATTTTGTGGATCCGTAATTTGGTGATGACTTCCTCTGTACACTGCAACATCGAGAGTATGGCTGATTTTTGTTTTCTACCATAATTATATCTCCCTGTGATAAACTCATTTTCTGTCCTTTTTGGTTGACTAGTGCTTGTTGGAAGGCGAGATTTTCATTCTCGCCTTCATTTGTCAACGCTCGGCAGCTTGCTGAAAATGCCTCTGAACAGCATTATCAAAACGCCTTTCAAATAGTTCGATACTTCTCGAGTACATTAGAACAAAATAGTGTCGAGACGATTGTAAATTTAATCAGAACAGCAAGAAGGAACTTCAAGTTTCTAGAAGGAATGAAATCGAATTCGTAAAAAGCATCGTTTTTGACAAATGCAAAATACTTTGGATCAATTCATTGATATAATCACGTTTCTACAGCAACGAATAAACCATAGCTATTATAAGCCAATCGAAAGCTACTAACATGACGTCATTCGGACCTACTTCCACTTCACAACGCATAAACAACTATAACCAGTAGGATCGTACATGTAAATTTACTATCCCAGAACTAACCAATCGGATAGCTTCTTTGAATGACGTACCGCTGATAGATCCCTTTCCTCTTTTGGCAACCTTATTCTGTCTTTGTGAGGAGTAAAATTTCAATGAAATAAATTCCTTTGAATCATCAAGTGTTTAAACAAAATTTTCTCTTTCGAAGAAATATTTTTCTTTTATCAAAGTTGTGTTTGACTTTATGATTAATGACTAGGTTATTGTTACGCATCGGCGTGGCCGAGATTTGATTCTGGAGACCCGTGAAAAGAAAAAAGGTAAATCAGTTGAAATCACAATAGATGTGTCATTTCGAAGTAGTTCTGGTCAGTATGATGTACCGATGTATATAGCCTTGGTTCCAGGCTGATCACTTCTTTCCTTGTATACGAGTATGATCGGATTTTACTACGTCAAAAATGACAATAACATGATCTGTAACCGTTTTAACATGCAAAGAATTTTAACTTCTTCTTTTGGTCGTCACGTTGCTTAACGTTCAGCAATTATTCATAAATATTTAACTCTTTACCGCTCACCTGGAACGACTCTGAAAATCAAGCTTTTAAAAACATCGAGAGGAGAGAGGAAATTACAATCGAAAACCGGCATTTTTTTTTTCATTTTATCACAATGTTTCTACCCTATCAAGAACAAATTTCGTCGCTAATTTGGGCCACCCTGAATTTGTCATCTGTATGAATCAGTGCTTTCAATGTCAACTTAGTCTGAAATTTCTTTGTCAGGTAAAGAATAAACGCTTGTCGCAATGAATTGTTATCATAATCACTTACCTCCGTCATTATTAGAACTGAAATCTTTACCTTATATATTCCCATTTATTTTCCTCGAAAGAATTTCCTTCAACTATACACTTTTTTCCAAAACTGAATAACACAATGATAAAATTAACTTGACAGGGAGAATCCCCACTGTCCTAGAGTGCATCGGACGTGTTCGTGATTTTCTAAGAACACGGACCAAGGGCGTGTATGTGTGTAAATGTGCACGATATATTTTTGTCGAACAAAGGAATAGGGTGTATCTCAATATTGACGAACTGGCAATCATTTTGCTTTCATGTTTGCCGACCAGCTGAACGTACTTTCCGGTTATGCAGGATTAATGAAAGACAAGCGTTAATGTCAATGAACCCTAAGATCGTTTTTTACGCCTGTCTCTTTTGAAGACAATGCAGACGATTCTATAGTCTGAACAGAATATGCAATCTTATAAATGTCGGATTAGCTATATTGTAATAACCCGACCAAAACAGCCCAGGGTGAGGTTGCAATAATTTAGCATTTTGCCCGAGATGTAAAATGCCATTTTCATCAATCTAGCACTCTAGTATAAGGGTTAACAGAGTCATAGATTACAAGAATCGTATAAACGAAGAACACTTTCGAACGTACCTTATAGGACCTAAGAAGTCAACCGTCAAATGATGTTGGTTGGTTATCCTTGATAGGATGGTAAACATTGCGCAAAACGGAGAAAATGTTCGTTGCCAGTATTTTCTCATGTTCCTGCATACTTTCAAAATACCCTTCCCTTTCTAAAAAGCCCCAATTCTTTAAGATCATTAAAACCCAGCACATGTATTATAATCTAAATGTTAAATCTCCGTTTTGAACATTGAAAGTCGTTTGTTTTGAAAGTCTTTTTCAGTCTTGATAAAGTATATTTCAAATAAAATGTAAACAAATAAAAAAAGCCTTTTAACTGAACGACATTAAAATTTTGACAACCTCAAGGGAAAAAAAAAAGTTTCAAAATACTTTTGGAAAAGGAAAAAACGCTAGTCACGAGTATTTTCTCTTTTTACCGCTATGTTTTGTACTTTTTCCCAGCCAAACGGCACATTTTCAGCTGCTCTTAACTTATTATCTGCTAATTGCTTTAATGTAGACGGCCCAAATTTTTTTGTTATTTTCTGAAGGGTTTTGTAAAGGGTTACTAAGATGGAAAACATTGTAGGAAAGTCAAACAAAAGGTTGATTATCATTATTTTCTACTTTTCCTACAATGCTTTGAAAAGCCTCTTCTTCAACATTGTTGAAAGTCAGTATATGTGATCTGAAAGGCTGAATCTCAGTTTCTATACTCTAAAATGTACCTTTCTGAAAACTCTTTGCTCTCTCAATAAAATTATCCATGGAGTAAAATGGTACAGACTTTCAAGAAATTAATCATCTCATTACAGAGTTACAGTTTTAGATCTATCAAAATTTAATGCATTTTCAAGCAAAAACTATTCTTTAATCCTTTACCATACCCTATCAAGTACAGTTTTAACAACCCTGAGAAAGAGGCCATTTAAAAACTTAATTTTGAAAAGGAGAAACCTTCTTGGCTCTTTACACGAAGAAAAAAAATTCAGACTTTCCAATATTGAATGCATTTTCAGGTAGCAACTTTTTGATCTGGAACCTGTATGAAATAGGATGGAAGACATTTTAGAAAAAGGAAAAAGGTCAATTAGCACCGTATTCTCCTTTTCAGACCAAAAGTTCTCAAGCCTTCTTCCTAGACCTTTTAAACTCATTATTGGGTTAATAGAGGGTTAGATCTAAGTTTCTATACAACGTAAAAACATATACGGGTAACAGCAAATTGAAACTCTTTGCTATCACATAAAACTTTTCCTTCAATTGAAATGGAAAGGAGTTTCAGAAAAGTCCATTCGTTTTAATTTTTTTCAACATATTTTCACAAGCCTTCTTCAAGTTTGCTAAAACTCAGGATGGTAAACTGGTCTTCATTGCACAGGAACATTGCACAACTCTATAGACTTTGCTGTATCAGGAGAGGCGATTTAAGTACAGGAAAATGTATTGCAATATGTTATGCCTATATTTTAAACTCGCCTTCCAACAGTACTTTCAGTACTTTGATATATGCTTGTACAATGGCAAAGATCGTCCTAAGATTCGACAGAATTGCTGCATAATCTTTATCTACTGCTAGATGGTATTCTACAAACACACTGTCACATCTAGCTAATTTGAGCATTCTGCACTGCTTTTCTACGCGACAACCGTTACTTTGAATTTCAAACGAAAATAAGCGTTTACTCAAAATAACACTTTGTACGACTCGTTCAGCTATGATCAGCTAAATAATTAAAGTTTGGAGAAATCTGGAGCTAAAACAAGCCTGATTTCTCCTGAAACGTATTGATAATAGCCATTTTCTACATTGCTACTTTATTACCGCGTATTACTAGTCCCCCCAATATTGGGGGGAGTGATGCGTCATAGCAGAGAGGTCAAATCTTCGAAGAATATGACATGCGCAGACAACGGCTGTATAATAAAATTCCCGGCGTTTGCTGATCACAGACGTCATTCTGGTGATATGCACAGTTCGTATCATTACCTTATTGACAGATCCCAACGTTCAAGTAATGCATAATGATATAAAAATTCAAAATGGAAGCAAGCAGGAAAAATATCCAAACGCTTTTGCGGACTGCGAAGGCTGATCCGAGGCGACATTTTATGAAAATTTCCTAATGCCCCATTTCGCGTGTTGGATGCCAATTATAGCCTTTGATGCCCTTGTTTGATCTTAGAAAAAAATTACTTTTTACTTGTAGAAATTCACTCCAGTATTTTGGAAAGACTAAATGGTTTCGATCCGCTAGTGAAGTTCGAAGTGGGAAGACTGAATGCAAATAATCCTGAAGCACTCCGTATAGTTCTCCATAATTTCACGGCATGTAGGCCAGAGGAGCTGACGGTGAGACAGGGTCAAAAAGTTCACATTCTATTCAGGGAAGGTGATTGGGCTTATGTCGTAGCAGCAGATAAAAAGGAAGGTTTTATTCCGTTTACTGCTTGTGCTAAAATTGTTGCTGCGCCGTGTAAGAAAGGTACCAAGACAAGTGTTTCTCCAGAATGTAATCATAATGAACACAAACAAGCTGATCGTATAAACAATAACACCTACAATGTTAAAAAGAACAAGTCTCTCTCAATACAACAATTACATAATAATATTCTGGATGACACATTTTCTGGTGATTACATAGACGATTCCTTCTTGTCAACGGACTGGTCCAATGATTCACCAAGGCATCAGGCTGCAATTGATGAATTGAAGACTAAATGTGTATCACAGTCTAACAATCGTTACGATGACAACAAAAACCTTATACAAGCGTATTTTGACTCAAATCCGTATGAAAAACTTCCACATTTCCTTGAAATCTTCGATTCTTTACCAAACGAAGACACAAGATCAAAGCGTTCAGAAGACGGCAAAACGCCTGGACCAGAATTAAACGAGACAACCTTCAGCGAGACTTCCATAGAAATCCCTAATGATACCTACATTACCTTGTTCGATTTCAGTGGTAAGTGCTGACTACATAATTTTAGGCATAGCTGCCTGACTGCACTGGTTTCTGACCTACTTTCTGGTACTGATAACTAATAATTAGATAGAAATTTGTGATTGGAAGAAAAAAATGTGGACATGTTTATCCTTAGGGCCCCTGTAGACATGTCTTTTGTCCATTTCACGCTTTTTTGTTTCAGAAACTTTTTGTTTCTTTTGTGACTAATGCTGGTCTTTACACACGAGAAAAGTGTAACGTTATTTTGGGAAAAGGGCAAAATGCTGGTTACCACTTACGTAGCAGGATACTGGTTAAAAGGAGATACAGTACAAATTCGTAGGATTTATCATCATCGTGTCAGTATTCATTTCCCAGTCGCTTATCATTGTTTCGACGCTAGCTATGTGGATAGAGATATTTTACGGAATGAAAGGCTAAGAAACAACAGGACAGCGTGAATAGGTGCACTGGCCCCAACTATATAATCAAAATAATCTTAACTGTGACTTTAAACACCATTTAACTCTTTACCGCACGAGAAAATTATAGACTGGTCCAAATTGAAAGCATTGTAGACGACAAAATAAAGGTGACTGAAAAATTGAAATTTGTTCTGGGAAGGGTAGAAAACACTGTGGGAAAAGGAGAAAATGCTGGTCACCAGCATTTTCTCCTTTTTCCACAGTGTTTTCAAAAGGCTTCTTTCTCAGGGGCGTCAAAAGTAGGGATTGTGTGGTAATGGGTTAAACGCACAATACATGTACCTATAACTATAGCTGATTGTTAGACAAAGTTGTATTTATAAATCCATAATTATGTAATGTCTCACTTGGTGCTATGCATCACGGAAATGTATTAAACTCCGTTTTGTCAGAGATTGACTCATGTATTTTAACCCTTATCCTCTTAAATAAGATAAAAAGAACCTTTCAAACCTATCGTAAATATCCTAATAATGCTAGATATTTCAAATGTATATTTTTCAGAGAAAAGTATATCTTTAACGGTCAGTGTAGATCAAAGATCAGGCTGCACGTTCTGTGCAGTCTGATCTTGATCTACACTGTCCGCAAAACGTGAGTGAGTGGCGCACAGCAGCCTGAGGGTTAAGTTATTCCAATGATTTATTTACAGGAAGACACATAGATGACATAGATGTGGCAAGAGACGATCTAGTTGTGGTACTGAATAAAACCGATCCATTCTGGTACTGGGTGAGAAAAAAGGACGGCCAAGAAGGTTATGTTCCCAGTAACTACATCGGACAAATCAATGGTATGTTTGGTCACAGGAATTTGACATTCTGTAACCAAAATAAATAACAAAATATGAAAAAAAAAATCACCTATATAATATAAACACAAGGAATGCAAAGTCTCGATTGCCGGTGTAATGCAGAAAAATGACCCCCATTACAAAATGACCCATGTCCTCTACGTCGAGAAATGACCGTAGGTCATTTTGTAATGGGGGCCATTTCTCTGAATTACACCGGCGCCAGCACAAGACAGCCTTTCCCACTCAAAATCACCCACGAAACAAACCTCGATCATAATATCCTTTAGCATAGCGATAGACAACAGAAAAATGTACCAGCGACATCCGGCGATACCTCAGTAGACACCTTTTAACCCGAGATATCCGTCATGTTTTACATATTTTTGACAATTTCGATTCATCGAGGAAGCCATTCGCTGACGTCACGTGATTCCAGGAAGTGCATTTTCGGATTACGTATTAGAGTCAAATATCTTTTCTTTAAAAGAGAACACGGTCAAATACTTTTGCTAGTTACTTCTAGAAAAATCTTAAGTATCATGTGATGTCCATAAATATATCTTAAAAACGAAAAAAGAAAGAATAATAGTAATATCTAATTCAAAAATACCCTTCCTGGGAATCCCGTGACGTCAATCTGATGAGAAAACCGGAAGGAAAAGCAGATTCACACAACTTTAGAAATTTTTAAGTGTATCTGTGGCACACCGTTGTTCACGGACTTGAAACGGGATTTCTAATTACCAATTTGAATTTTTAAACCTTTCAGATCCAAGAGTCGTAGAGATACTAAGTGAGAGACAAAAACGCACCACATCCGATAGTCAGGCCGGAACTCATCATTTTCACTGTAAGTGTGAAGAATGTATGCCTGTATCTCCACGCAGTGACACTACCAGTGTTTCATCCTCTACATTTGGGACTAAGAAACGTCCACCCAAACCACCAAGGACACGGGTAAAACCACAAAAAGAATCAAAACATTCGAAAAGAGAGAAATCGGCTTCGAGTGGTGAACAGATAGTGCTAGAAAAATCAGTCCACACACCGTCATGGAAAAAACGTACTACTTTGAAACCTTCACCTCATCATTTATCATTAGAAAACTTACCTGTGGCAGAAGCAAAACAAAATTCCTGTGACAAGTCATCATTAACTTCCCCATCTTCAGATGAAACGAATCATTCTGGTAAGAAAAGGAGCCGGCGGAGAGGTTCAAATTATCGTGAATATCGATCGCAATCCCAGCGGTCGTACACCTATGAAGAGTCCAAAGATTATTTTGATGCGTATTTCTATGATGAGCCTGATTCTGGATATAAATCTAGTAAACATGACCAGGACAATGTGGTCAATGTTACCGAAATTTTAAAACAAAGAAATGTCAGCACTAAAGGCACAAACAATACTGTGAAAGATGGCGTTTCAAAACAAAGGAACCAGTGGATGAAAAATGGATCCAACGACAAAGGACATAACATTTTGAATCTGAGGCAATATATGCACTCACTTCCATCCACAACTATAGGCGGTCAGTTGAATGCAGAGCTTGAGAAAGCCTTGGATAAAAATATGACCGATGGATCAAAAATTAAAGAGGGAAGCTCTGACAAAAAGTCTAGAAAACAAAACAACTTAGACTGGTCCTTTGGATATCCAAGAAAAACTAAATCAAATTCAAATTCAAGAAGTTCTTCAGCACATTTCATTCACAAGGATAGTGAACAAAAACCACCCAAGTGTAACAACTGTGTAAATAGAAATGTCAAAGGTAATGTAAAATCAGTTGGAAGCCAAACAGATTTGAGAGATATCGGTATAGATACACCAGATCCAAGCGATAGGATGTTTCTGGAACTACTCAGTGCGACAGACAATTTACTAGACGTGTCTGCGAAGTTTCTTTCCAATAGTAAAGCTGAAACTAACATCACAGAGTATATTGATAACAAAGGCGACAGAAGATCTTCCAGTAGTGAAACGGACGAAGACGTCAATGAAAAATGTAATCACTTTTTAACAAATCATGTAATAGGAACAGAGTTTGGTCAGCCAACCGATAGAACATTTACATCGGATATCAGTGAGGCTAATATCAGTGAAATTCAAGCAAACGCTACGAACGCAAATAACAAGGACCCTACTGAAATACCGGAAATCACAGCCGTGATCACGATTGAGGAAAGCGGTACTAACGTTGAACAAATTGAAGGGAACGAATTCAAAAGCATGAACAGAAAAAAAGAGATTCATGACTATAATTCTGATCACAATATTTCCTATACAGAACACGTGTCTTGTATAACGGTTTCAAACAATAGTTCGGCAAACAAGTCTCACATAAGTACAGTCAATCAATGCGACTTATCATCGAGAAAATCATCCGAAAATAGTGAAACAGACGGTAATTTCGGGGCAAATTGTTTGGATGTGAGGGGTGTAACAGAATTCGTGGTGCAGTATGACTACGAACCTGAATCAGACATGGCCATCCCGATCATTAAAAATGAAATCTTACACATTTCTCTGGACATCCAGGAAGATGAAAATTGGTACTGGGCATTCAGTCCACGACTTCGAACCTATGGTTATGTGCCCAAACTGTATGTGAAGATACCGCTGGTTACAATTATTTAAAATGATCTGGCATGAGAGCACCACTGTATTTTGGCCTTGGTCAATAACCATTCTGAATCATATGTGTGCATGCCTCGTTTATCAGGAATTCTCAAAAATACAAAATATCGCAATTTCTGATTGGCAAAACAAAAATGGTCGAGTCAGTCATAAACTTGTTTCTTTCAAAATTTGGAACATCGCATAAATATGCATAATAGATTAAATAACTATTAATGGCCCACATTTTGAGAAAAAAAGGTTAAAATATATAGACTAAGTACTAGATGCAGAAGGTTTTGGGTCTTTTTTTTTTGATAATGCGTATAATCTTTAATCGTTAGGCTGCTTAGCAAAAATCAAAGACCATAATCTGACAGTGTAGATTAATATCAAACTTATGTTCCAAGTTTTGGGTGGTTCGTGGTACCCTGTTGATTTGTGCTGTTGGATCGTGACGTGAGTTTCCGAACAATCAACGGCACTCCTCGTGTCCGACTTCTATAACAGTTACCGCATAAAATTGAATTGTCGATAAAGGCAGGATTCGGGGATAACATGTATTTTGTACCAATAAAAATTCCAAAAACCGAAATATCTTACCATAAATTAGGTTTATAGTCCAGTGTTGCAATAGTATTCCCTTTATTCAATGAAAAAAAAAAACCACCAAAATATCGATGCAGCCGACGTCGTAAAGTCACGTGACAAACTAGTCATTCGATGCGCATTGAAGCGCAAAATACGGGTTATGTTGTTCCCTAGTTATGCTATTTTGATTGATAATTGGTATCAGTTAAAATGTTCTATTACCAACCAGTAAGCAAATTCCATCATTTCCCTGAAAATGTCTAGCGTTTTGCTTTTATAAGAGAAAATTTTGTTATAGTTGGATGTTTTCAATGGTAATACCTTATCTAAAAAAAAAATGTTACTGTCGTGGATCTCTATCTTAGTTTACCTGTTAAATCCTTTTTTTATGGATCCAGCCCGACAAATACATGGATAAATGACACGAAATTTGTCCTGATACCAGTCATTTGTCTACACAATTGATTTGCCAATTCTGGGTACAGAATCGGAGTAATTTTTCAAAACAAAAACCGTTACTTTTAATTTCAAATGAAATAAACGTTTTTCTCAATATTAAAATGCTACCTGGTGCCATTCATTCAGCTGCGATCGGCTCGCATGTAACATATGCATTTATTAAAACACATGCTTGGGTAATGGGCTATGATGTGGTATTGAAGAAAGGTCGAATCTTCGAGGAATATGACATGCACAGACACTGCTCTCCCCTTTTCAAAATAATTTGCAAAGTTTACTATCGGCTTGAAAGTGTCATTCTACTTACTTAGCAGGTTAAAACTAAATGGCAAAGGTCAGTACAAGCATTTGTGTTCCAGTTTTTGTCAGTACAAGCATTTGTGTTTCAGTTAAAGTACTAGTAATTGAGCAAGCATGCTGTTAAGAATACCACTGATAAGTTGGTTCGTGTGTCTTACTTTTGCATGTTTATCTAATTAACTTGTGCTGTAATGTTTCAAAAAATAAAATAATACCGTAAAACTAAATGAGAGTTTAATGCTTCTACGTGGAAAAAAAGGTCCTATATCGCTCAAATGCATGGCTAATAAGTCAAAACACTAAAAGCCAAATATTACAATACTTGGCAAGAACTAAAAGACATACAACTTTTTTTGGTGTAAAATCCTACGAGAAAGTTATGACCTGAGGGCAAAGCCATTATTGGCCACAAAGCTACAATTACTCGAATCCTTGTGGAAGTCCACATGATAAAGCCCAATATCAAATAATACAGGTCCAGACTGTATGATTATAAACAAGATTTTCCGGTGTCCTAGATGAAAGGCCCTATAAAACATGAGATCCGCGAGACCGGGCTAAATTTAGTAGCCCTAGGTCTTTTAGTTTGTAACAAGAAGATTTATAAAGTCTTCACCATAAAAGCCCCTGTAAAACTTGTGGGACCTTTGGACTATCATCTGGGCCCTCTTAACAGAGGTCTACTAGATAAAGCTACATGCAAAATTTGGTAGCAGTAGGCCTTATGGCTAGGTAACAATATACTTTACAGTTTCCCCATATAAGCCCATATAAAACTTGTGACCACTGGGGGCAGGGCCAAATTTCACCCCAGGCCTGTGCTTTGGGCACCCATGATAGAAACCAACTAGATAGAGCTACATGCAAAGTTTGGTAGCCCTAGGCCTTATGTTCAGGTTTGAGAAGATTTTCAAAGTTTTCCCTATATAAGCCATTGTAAAACTTGTGACCCCTAGGGTGTGGCCAAAAATGACCCAAGGGCTACAAACTGTGCACTCTTGGTAGCTGCCCACTTGATTAGGCTATATGCAAAATTTTGGTAGCCCTACACCCTATGGTTAGGTACCAGAATTTATTATAAGTGTATAAGCCTGTATAAAACTTGGGCTAAAATTTGAAGAAACTTGGTAGAGGTCCACTAGATAAAGCTAAATGCCAAATTTAGTCCTAGGCCTTATGGTTTCAGACAAGAAGATAAAAAAGTTTTACAATATTTTTCAGTTTTGTTGCAATGGCAAAACAAATTCTTTTAAAGAAATTCTGAAGAGGCTCATGGCAGGATAATTTATGTCAAGTTCTACCAAATTCGGGTGCAAGACAGACGACGGACACAGGACCATGACATAAACCCCCTGGCATTTGGCCAGTGTGCCTAAAAAAAGGTAGCTGACCCTGGTTCACCTGTGCAGGCTGACCTTGGGTCGGAATTTTTTGCTCCTAGTGAATTTTGTATGTCAAAGGACCATTCTACATTGCAAGTGTCCAGGTTCAAGGTTCTGTATTATGCCGCAACTTGCTTGGTATAATGCATTTCCAAGATGTATTTAACCCTTTCCCAAACAATCCCTGGTTTTTACGCGTCTCGAATAGTAGCCTTTTGAAAACATCGTGGGAAAAGGAGAAAATGCTGGTAACCAGCATTTTCTCCTTTTCCCACAATGTTTTCTACCCTATCATAGACAGAAATCATCTTTTCAGCAAGAGTTGAATTGTTGTCTGCAAATGCTTTAAATTTTGTCTAGTCCAAAAGTTTGTCGTTTGGGAAAGGGTTAAATTAACCCCCTTTTCCCAGAAGCGCCACTCAGTTATGCATGTTCATTCATACATATGGCCTGTGTCACACAAATGGAGTATTTGGATATTTGTGTAAAGTGTGGTGTTGGATTAGCCTGCACAGGCTAATCCGAAACAACATTTACCGTTTTAATGAAATTTTCTGTTTTGCGCAAGTCTACTGAGGCACAAAATCTAATGTAGTCATAAAGTGCCATCGCAGATTAGCCTGAGCAGGCTGATCCAAGACAACACTATGTAAATGTCTGAAAGCTGCTTTTTGCATGTTGCAGGCCACTTATTGTATATAAGTACTTGTTTTGTAACTAATATGAGTGTAGAAATCAAGGACATGTTAAAGAACAGTTTTGTTTTGCATTGTTCACGGTTGAAAATCCCTCTTAGTACGAAAGATGGTTACTGGTAGAGATCATCATCTGAAGTATTGTTCCTTTGTAGCATCTGGAGATTAACCAAACTGTAATGTTAAAGGGCATAAACCAACCAATTTACAACATTTGTATACAAGTATGGGATACACTTGTTTATCTTACTTTATGAATCTTAAGTCGGAGGTTAACTCTTTACCAAACGATAAAATTTAAGACTGGTCCAAGTGGAAAGCATTTGCAGATGAAACTAGAGCTGTCACTGAATACGACTTCATACTCTGCCAGCGCTTTGATAGTATTTTGTACACAGACGGACACATGGACGGATGGACACACGGACAGACAGGTTGATTCCAGTATACTCTCGAAAACATTCGTTTTGCTGGAGTATAAAAATAAGGGCAAATCAAAATTTGAAATTTGTTTCCAGACGAAGAGTAAACATTGTGGAAAAAGGAGAAAATGCTGGTTATCAGCATTTTCTCCTTTTCCCACAATGTTTTCATAAGACTTCTTCCTCAGGGTCGTTAAAAGTCATCATTGTGTGGTAAATGGTTAATGAAGTACATGTAATCAAGAAAAATACTAATGAACACACAGACGATATAAATCATGTTCTAGGTTAGCAAAGCTTTATACTACATAAAAATCTGTCAGATGCTACATAGACAAAATTAAACAAAAAATTTGTGGTTAACTTTTATTTTCTAATATGTTTCCCACAAAAAGATGTCAAAACTCCGAAGACAAAACCTATCATGGCCTGCAGAATTCTGTATTCACAATTTTGCCAAGTTCATTTATAATCTAGGATGCTTTTCAAGGATCTTTTTTTCACATTCTTTCACAGACAAATCTACATAAATCAAGAATCCTTTTCCTCTTCAAATTTAGGATAGGAACATACAATTTACATATAATCTTGAATGCAATCAAGACTACGTTATTTCAATATAACCGAGTCATTCTCTGATAAAAGGGGGTTTAATGTATCTCTGTAGTGCATTCTACAAATCAAGTCATCACATAATTATGAATCCATGTTTTCATGTTTTCCCTACATAAGCCCATGTAAAACGTGTGAACCCCCCACCCCGGGCTTAAATTTGGACACCCTTGATAGACCACTACATCAAGCTACATGCCAAATTTGGTAGTCCTAGGCTCGATGGCTACTTAGAAAAGGAGTTTTAAAGTTCTCTCTATATAAGCCCATGTAAAACCTGTAACCCCAGGGGTAAGGCCAATTTTGAATGCTGGGCTATAATTTCGACACCCTTGGTAAAGGTCCACCAGATAAAGCTACATGGCAAATTTAGTAGGCGTAGGCCCTAAGGCTAGGTAGAAGAAGAATTTTATAGTTCTCCCTATATAAGCACATGTAAAACTTGTGACCCATGGGACCAGGCCAAATATGACCCCAAGGCTGTAAATTGAAGAGACTTTGTAGAGGTCAACCAGATGAAGCTACATGCTGAATTTTGTAGCCCTAGGCTCAATGGCTAAGTAGATGAAGAAATTTAAAGTTCTCCCTATATAAGCCCATATAAAACTTGTGACCCCACGGGGCGGGACCAATTTTGACCCCAGGGCTGTAATTTGAAGAAACTTGGTAGACGTCCACTAGATAGAGCTACATGCCAAATTTGGTAGCCCTAGGCCTTCAGTTTCAGATAAGAAGATTTTTTTAAAGATTTTCAAAATTTTTCAGTTTTGTTGCCATGGCAACCAGAGTTTTTTAGGAGGAATCAAATTCTTTCAAGAAATTCTGAAGAGGACCATGGCAGGATCATTTCTGTGGAGCCTCATCAACATTGGATGGGTAGTTTCGGAGAACAAGATGTTTGAAATAAAAGTTAACGCAAGCACGCCGGGCCACTGGAGCTAAAAAAGGAGAAAATGCTCATGATGAGTATTTTCTCCTTTTTTTCCATGTTTCTTCCCTAACAGATAAGAATACCACCTTTTTAGCCACTCTAAAGTTGTGGTCTGCAAATTCTTTCAATTTCAGAAGACCAAAATTACCTCACCTGGTAAACTGTTGAATTTGTACAAGGCAGAGTTTTGCTGGGTGGTCAAGATAACCCTTTTACCAAACCATCCTTAGTTTTTACAATCCTGAGATAGAGGCCTTCTGAAAACATTGTGGGAAAAGGAGAAAATGCTGGTAACCAGCATTTTCTCCTCTTCCCACAATGTTTTCTATCCTGCTGGAAACAAATTTCAATTTTTGAAATTTTTTTTTTTTTTTTTTTTTTGTCATCTGCAAGTGTATTCAATTTGGACCAGTCTAAAATTTTGTTGTTTGGTAAAGGCTGAAAACACGGGATCCTTTTTGTGAAGGCCCGAGAAAGCCTTATTGCTTTACCCCTAATACATAAGGGTTTGGTATAATCCTTAACTGTTTCTCTTTTCTCTTTTTTTCCTCTTCATGATATTTTACAAAATTAATGCCCATCTTTACTGGCTTCGCCTCAAGAGCCTTCTGCTTTTCTATCTGTTCTTGTTTGAAAGATTTCAGTACTTCTTTCAAATCAACTCTATGTTTGTCTGCCTCCACCTTCATATTTGCAATGACTTCTTTCTTGTGCTGCAAGAATGCTTCTTTTTCAACCTCAAATTGTTGTCTCACTTCTTCTCTCTTTCTCTCTTTCTCCATTAACATTTCATTCTTTGCTTCCTCAAAAATTTGCTCTTTGCTTGTCATTTTCTGCTTTTTCAGTCTTTGGTCATAATCTATTTTCAGCTCTTCCACTAACCAATTGAAACGGTTGATATCTTGCAACTTGAGGTATTTCAGCAACTTGTATCTTTTTTCTATCCTTTGGAAAGTGTGATGTTTTGCCTTTTTGTTCTGAAAAAAAAAAAAAAAAAAAGACCCAAAGGTTCAAAGTCTGAAAACCTCAGAATGAAAGTCTATTGATTTTTCCCTTTAACAGACAATATGGAGTTTTAACAACTCTGAAAAGTGATGCTTTTGAAAACATGTGGGAAAGGGAAATCAAAGGACTAAAGGTCCTGAAAGTCGCACTAATGGTGAAACCTTGATATTTTGGGACTGATAGATGGTCATCACCCTTTTACAGGACAATCTTGCTTTTACGTAATTCAAACAGCTTTGGAAAACAGAGCTGAAAGAAAGAAAAACTCATTTTTTTTTACTCAAGGTTTTCTTCCAATTAGACTCAAATTAAATGGTGTAGTCAAATTTGATTAGTTTTCAGCAATTCTTCGATTTTGACTAGTCTGCAATTTACTTGAGCAAATGCAGTTACTTGTAATAGGCAGCTTCCCACCAAGTTAGATCTTTTCATTTTTCTTTTTCTTTAATATATCAATGTTGGCATATAGCCTGACATAATATACCCAAAACAATATTAAATGTATGTCATTGGTCACCTCTATTACTTGGAACTTACTGAAACAGTGCCACTGCATACCGATGCTAGCACTTGACAATTTTTGAAAAGGGACACATAAGGGACATCTCTGTGAAATCATTTCAAAATCTGACCAACCATTTCAGTGAAGAAGAATTTTCAAGAATTTCTTCATGTCCGAATAGTGCAAGTGGACCCCATTTACCAGAGCCATGTTTCTTGATGAATCAGAATTTCGAAAACATTTTTGAAAATGGTCACCCAAGGAAGATTGCTTTGAAATTATTTTAAAATCTGATCATTGGTTTCAGAGAAGGTGAATTTTCAAGAAATTCTTCATTTCCATATAGTAGCCCCAATTCACCTGAGCCATGTTTCTTGGCACATCAAAATTTCGCAAACAAGTTTTTAAAAGGGTCACCCAAGGAACATCTCTGTGAACTTTTTTCAATATCTGATCAGCCGTTTCAGAGAAGTAAGAATTTTCAAGAATTTCTGCATGTCCATATAAGTACAAGTAGCCCCCATTCACCAGAGCCATGTTTCTTGACGGATTGAAATTTCGCAAACAATTTTTGAAAAGGGTCACCCATAGAACATCCCTGAGAAATTATTTCAAAATATGACCAGTGGTTTCTGAGAAGAAGAATTTTTTAGAATTTCTTCATTCCTGTATAGTGCAAATAGCCCCCATTCACCAGAGTCAAGTTTCTTGACTGATCAAAATTTCACGAAAAAGTTTTGGAAAGGGTCACTTAAGGTAGTGGACCCGTAATAAGCATAGTGCAGCATGGCATAAAATTTCTGGACAGTTGATAAGACATATTTTGTACAGATATGATACTATTGCACATTTTTGACCGAACAGAAATTCCTTCGGGGTCCGTCTTGAAATTATTTGTTGATAATTTTGTTAGTTTCCAGAAAAGGGAGGTAATTATCATATCCATTTGTAATGAAATTATAGTAGTTATAGATTTATAAATGATAATTCTAGGAAGGACAAAAAAGAAAAAGTGGCTCGGTGAAAGTAGTACAATAGTGCTCATTTTTAATCTTAGCAAATTTTCTAGGGTAATATTATAGTGGAAATAGCTGTTTTCTATTACGGGTCCACTACGTTAAGGAACATCTCTGTGAAATTATTTTAAAATCTGGCCAGCTGTTTCAGAGAAGAAGATTTTTAAAGAATTTCTTAGAAAACTGTTTGGTTGCCATGGCAACCAAAACTTTTGACGTAATCAAATTCTGTGAACAATTTTCAAAGAGGACCTCCCAAGGAACATTCCAGCCAAGTTTGGTCCATATTGGCCCAGCGGTTTTGGAGGAGTTGATGTTTAAAGAATTGTTGATGACGCATGACGGATGACAGACACCAGGTGATCCTAAAAGCTTCCCTTGAGCATGTTGTGCTCAGGTTAGCTGAAAAAACAGTCCGAAGGTTTTTCATCTCAACCAAACTGACTCTCAAATTATAAAAAATATTTGCAAAGTAATTAATAACTATGCAATCTACAACAGGTTAAAGACCATTGTGAATAATTAGTTTAACTCATTACCAGACCAGCCCAATTTTAGGCTTGTCCAAATTGAAAGCATTTGCAGACGACAAAATAAAAGTGACAGAAAATTTGAAATTTGTTTTGTGAAGGTTAGAAAAAATTGTGGGAAAAGGAGAAAATGCATTTTTTCCCCTTTCCCACAATGTGTTCTAAAGGCTTCTTTCTCAGGGTAGTCGAAACTAGGGATTGTGTGGTAATGGGTTAATCACCACATTAAATTTGTTACACTCTTTTTGAGTTTTGAAATTGTATCTTTGCTATCCAAACAATGTAATTATTGTATCAAATTCTTTCTCAGGGTAGTCGAAACTAGGGATTGTGTGGTAATGGGTTAATCACCACATTAAATTTGTTACACTCTTTTTGAGTGTTGAAATTGTATCTTTGCTTTCCAAACAATGTAATTAATGTATCACATTTTTCTGTTATATCATTTCTTTAAATGTGCTGATGCTTATGTTTTTTTTTTTTCATATATAAAACATATTTTTATAATGATGGATAAATATTTTTGAAGTATTCAATATGCTTTTTTTTTTTTCATTAATAGTAACTTTATCTTCCTTAAAAAAAAAATAGAAAGAAAAAAGTGATTTTATCACTAAGCATTTGATTGACTTCGCTATGTTTATTGTTAAATAAGTTTCATCATTGGTTTTAATCATGTAAGGCAAATTCAAAATAAAGCAAAGAGTTATATAAATCGTCATGATGACGAATACGTAATTTCTATTAATTTTTACACAAATTGAAGTTAGAAATACTATAAAAATCATGTGTTCATTTTGACTACACATTGGGTACATTTTGACTCCACTTGGGTAGGTTTAGACTTCATTTGGTTAAGTTTTGACTCCATTCGGGTACGTTTTGACTTGGGTACGTTTTGGTTTGATTACGTTTTGACTGTAAACCCCTCAACAGTGCAACTGTCAATGTACGGTCGTAATTGCTGTATTTTACCTTGCGTTCCATATTTCATGTTGTATTTACTGTATACGGAGGGGATGCAATATCCTTGTCGCCACTCTTTGGGGTCCGAACAAATGCAGTAATCAACATTTTAACTTTACTGGTGTTAATCGTTATATGCGTTTGTTTTCTATCCCGTCCGCCATTTGCATTTTCTTAATCAAAGTACAATTTTGTACTTCAAACTTAAGCTGATCAAAGACCTAAAATACTAGAATTGATAGCAAAAGTTCATGTCTGATTTCCATAAAATCGTGTATGTAAGCGTTTCGCATGCAGTTTTATATGTTACAGAAGTTTTTTGATGTGTAATGGAATAGTTTTTGGGTGTTTTGGGGTATTCGAGTGGTTTGGGGTGTTTCATCCGAGACGTACGTTACAAACTAGGTCAAAGCTGCGGAACGAAACAAATTTTCAAATTTAGAGCGAGTTTTACGATATTTAACCCTGAATTCATGGTTTGCATGGTTTAACCCATTACCACACAATCCCTACTTTTGACGACCCTGAGAAAGAAGCCTTTAGAAAACATTTTGGGAAAAGGAGAAAATGCTGGTAACCAGCATTTTCTCCTTTTCCCAAAATGTTTTCTACCCTTCACAAAACAAATTTCAAATTTTCAGTCACTTTTATTTTGTCGTCTGCAAATGCTTTCAATTTGGACAAGTCTAAAATATTGTCGTTTGGTAATGGGTTAAAAGAGTTGATTTCAAATGACATTACTCGAGTCCGAAATTCCACCTTTATAAGCGAAGCTCTACCGGTCTCGATAATACATGAATATTTACAGTAAAGTGCTCTCGATAAGCCATATTAATCCGCGATCCCTTTTAAACTCACATTAAGCACTGATGGGGGATATCTTAGCTGAATTGTGTTTTCTTTACCCATCTAAACAAAGATAGATGTTAAATTTTCACATGATATACAAAATAACCGCATTTTTTTTTAATTTAAAATTTGAGTCACGTTCTCCTTTTTCTAGCGTAGGTATATGAGTTATATGAGTTACCGGGTCCAGTCCCATCATAAAGAACAAATTCCAGACATACCAAAGAAAAAGTAGTTCTACAGCGATTGGGTTTAAAGCAGAGTAACTGCACCTCGTTTATGAAGTATATACGACGTTTTTGATCCAATTTTTTTCATGATTCTTCAACCCACTATAGACACCCCCCAACCCACCCTGAGCTCCTCGAGCTCATCGCAAAAAGTCGAACGTTTTGACAAACGTGCGACTTAAAAATGCTGGTAACAAGCATGTCCTGCTTTTCCTGCAATTTTTTCCCTAATATTTATTTAGTTGTTTTTAAATGCTGTTAGGTTGATGCAGTTGAAAATGTTGTTGTTGGGTATAGCTTCACCATATGAAATATATGTACTTTACTTATCAAAAATACTAGCACATAATGAGCATTCTTTTTTTCCCATTTGCAAATCTAACAAAGAGATCAGTTGCCAGTTGCTTTCTTGTCATCTACCAGTATCATTAGCCAACAACATTTTACATAAGTACCTGATTTCCAAACTTTAAATTCTTTACAAGTACCATTTGATATCTCTATGGTGGGCTTTTAACAGTTAATCTTTACCAAATGGCAGAATTTTAGACTTCTCCAAATTGAAAGCATTTGCAGACGATATGGAGTGCAACACGCGAAAAGGTGCATTCGGACATTTGCGTAAAGTGTCGTCCCGGATTAGCCTGCGCAGTCCGCGCAGGCTAATCCGAGACGGCACTTTACGAACACATTAGATTTTGTGCTACTGTAGACTTGAGTAAAACAGAAAATCACATAAAATCGGAAAGTGTTGTTTCGGATTAGCCTGTGCGGACTGCACACGCTGATCAGAGATTACGCTTTACGCAAATGTCCGAATGACCCTTTTCGCGTGTTGCACTCCATATAATAAAGTGGCTCAAAAACTGAAATTTGTGCTGTAAAAGGCAGTCAGTCTTGTGGTGAAAAAAAAGAGTTATCAGCAAAGAAGAGGCTATCAGCATTTTTTCCTTTTCCTACAATACTTTCAAAGGCTTTATTTCTTAGGGTCGTTAAAAGTCGGGACTGTGTGTTAAAGAGTTAAATACATTTAGGCAAATAAAAAAAAATCATTTTCTCTGTGCAACAATGTGTTTCTACATCAAAACCTGTGCAAATATTGTTCAATTTCTCCATACTTTAAATAACTGGGATATAATAAAGGTAACTTACCTGTCGATTTTTTTCAGAGAACATCATAGCATATCTAATTTTCACAGTAAGGTAGGCAACTGAAAATACACCATAATCCATCTTTTAGTATCACAACCCAAGTCATTCTTTCTGAATTCTTCACCACATGACAAAATTTTGGACTTGTCCAAATTGAAAGCATTTGCAGAGGATAACATAAATAGGATTGAAAAATTGAATTTTGAATTGGAGAGGCCAGAAAACATTGTGGAAAAGAGGAAATGCTAGTTACCAGCATTTTCTCTTTTTCCCACAATGTTTTCAAAAGGCTTCTTTCCGAGAAGCGTCAAAAGTTGGCCATGTGTGGTAGAGGGTTAATTCTTCCCTTCAGTAATGTATTGTTAGTATAGATCAACTCTTCATTACAGAATGACATGTTTCCAGGAGCTTGAGGATAAACGAATATGAAACCATAATGTGTAAAGGAGAAAATGGTGATCAGCATTTTCTCCTTTTCTCAAAATGTTTTCTGCCTTCTGCAGAGATTGGTTCATTTACTTTAGCCATATCTTAACCCATTACCACACAATCCCTACTTTTGACGCCCCTGAGAAATAAGCCTTTAGAAAACCTTGTGGGAAAAGGAGAAAATGCCAGTAACCAGCATTTTCTCTTTTTCCCGCAATGTTTTCTACCCTTCACAAAACAAATTTCAAATTTTCAGTCACTTATATTTTGTTGTTTGCATATGATTTCGATTTGGACAAGCCTAAAATATTGTCATTGGTAATGAGTTAAAGCAATATCCAAATACTTTATCATGGATGAATCTGAAAAAATACATCTGGCAGTGAAAGAACTCTTTCAAGCAGACAATGTACTATAAGCATTTCAAATTTGATGTTTTCATGTTTGGTTTCAGATTTATTTCACATCTTTGTGGAATAGACATGCACCCCTTTCCCCATCTTTTCCTCATTAAACACCATTAATGCACAATAAATGTATGATCCTTCCCCACTTTATATCTACACCTCACCATACATCATAAATATGGTGGTGAACATAAATAAAAGCAAATTTGATCGATTAATCAAACATTGGCGAGTACAAAATATGCAAAACTGCTTTTACTATCTTGGAAAGTTTAAGCACTTTGGCAACAATCTTCAGATCCTAACAAGTAGGCCTTTTTCTAAAACAAGAAGTCAGGAAAATTTTCACTTCCCAAACTCTTTACCAAACAATAAATTTTTTGACAGGACCAAATTCAAAGCATATGCAAACAACAAATTAAATCTTGGTAATAAGATAATTTTTGAAGTTGATAGGGCTAACCAGCATTTTCTCCATTTCCCACAATGTTTTCATAATGCTTCTTTTTCAAAGTTGTGAAAACCTGGAATTGTCTGGGAAAGTGTTAACACGCATCCGGTATGAAAACATTTTCAGAATCAACCTAAAGATGAGTAAATTAATGGGATTTTTCTCACAGAGATAGAAAACATTGCTGTAAATGGAGAAACTCTGGTAATCAGCTTTGTCTTCTTTCTCTTGTTTTTTTTACTTTTGCCTCAGATTTGTAAAGGTACCCCATTAGTTCTTAGTTATAAGGCTTTCCAAAAGCTCTGACAAAACACGCGGAACATACTTTTTCATAGAGAAGAAAGGGAATTTACCGATACCTAAAAACTGATACCAGTTGCTTCTCCTTTTGTCAAACAATTACTGGTTTAACTTTTTATCAAACTACAAAATTTTACACTAGTCTAAATTGAAAGCATTTGCAGACGACAAACTGAATGTGACTGAAGAATTGAAATTCGTTTTAGGAAGGGAGGAAGATATTGTGGGCAAAGGAGAAAATGCTGGTAACCAGTATTTTCTCCTTTCCTTACAATGTTTTTAAAAGGCTTCTTTCACAGGGGTGTTAAAAGTTGGGATTGTGTTTTATAGAGTTGAATGATCCGGAGGAAAAAATATTTTTAAGAAACATTCTGGAAAAGGAGAAAATACCAACAACAAGTGTTTCCTATGATGTTTTATCCCATAGACATATCTCATCATCTAAGCCATATTTCATTCACCAAACCAAAAAAATTTGACATAACCAAATTGAGAGCATTTGCACATGAGAAGTAAGATGTAGCTCATGTGATGATTTCTGTCTTTGATAGGGGGGAAAACACTGTGGGAAAAGGAGAAAATGCTGGTAACCAGCATTTTCTCCTTTTCCCACAGTGTTTTCAAAACCCTTCTTCCTAAGGGTCGTTAAAACACCGGATGGAGTGATAAGGAGTTCTGTACATGTTTCAGTGTGGACAAGTATAAAGATTTGAGATCTGTCACAAAATATTACAAATTTAAAGTTTTTTCATCTGTTACAAAGACAGAATTCTATTTCTACATTTCTTACACATTTTCATGCACAGCTCATAATGTATTTGCGCAACAACACTAAAATAATAATTTTGTAAATTGATATGATACTCACTCATTTTCTCATAATTAAGACCATGGCCTGTTTTTCGGAACACCTTGTCCTGTATTTTCATATGCTGGTGTTCCAACTTCTCCCTCTGAAATAAGACCAGTACCATGGCTTTAACCCATTACCACACAATCTCTACTTTTGACAACCATGAGATATAAGCCTGCAGAAAACATTGTGGGAAAAGGAGAAAATGCTGGTAACCAGCTTTTTCTCTTTTTCCCACAATGTTTAATATCCTTCACAAAACAAATTTCAGATTGTCTGTCACTTTTATTTTACCGTCTGCAAATGCAAATCAAAATTTTGTCGTTTGGTAATGAATTAACTCTTTCCCAAACGACAAAATTGTGGACTTGTCAAAATTGAAAGCATTTGCAGATGACAAAATAAATGTGACTCTAAAAGTTGAAATTTGTGGGAAAGCCAAAATGTTTTCAGAAGGCTTCTTTCCCTTGGTCGTAAAAGCCAGGGACTGTTTGGTAAAGGGTTGAGAAAGACAAGAGTACAGTACATTCAATTGGTTAACCCATTACCACACAAGAAAAATTTAGACTGGTCCAAATTCAAAGCATTTGCAGACGACAAAATATAGGTGACTGAAAAATTGAAATTTGTTCTGGGAAGGGTAGAAAACACTGTGGGAAAAGGAGAAAATGCTGGTTACCAGCATTTTCTCCTTTTCCCACAGTGTTTTCAAAAGGCTTTTTTCTCATGGGGCGTCAAAAGTAGGGATTGTGTGGTAATGGGTTAATGAACACCAAAGTTTGACAAATACCACACGCTAGTGCATGCGATACATAGGAAATATGGGTATTCAAAAGATAACATGGGTCTTAGTGGAGAACAATTAGTATTTTCAGTTATGAAATGATCAAAATCACTCTTTCTATCTGTATCAATGGCCCAAAGACTTCTTTTAGCCCTATTAGCAGATGGGGAAAGTGTAGACCTGTTCAGACTAAAATTAGTCATAGATGACAAATCAAAACAGACTCATATGATAGGGTTTACTATACAAGGGTGGAAAACAATGTGCAAAAAGGAGAAAATGCTGCTTTCCTTCATTTACTCCTTTTCCTACAGTAGTTCCAGAAGTGTCTTTTGCCAGGTTTTAGCCTAGAATGTTTACATATACTTACAGAGGTTGCATACGCTACTGTGAACAATTTCCTCAGGTCAGGAGGATAACTGAAAGAAGATAGACATCAGTAGAATCATTAAATCTTTACTACACAATCCCAACTTTAAATAACCCAGAGCAAGATGCCTTTGGAAAACACTGTGGGAAAAGGACACAAATTTCGATTTTAGGTAACAGGTTTATTTTTCCTTCTGCAAGAGCTTTCAAGTTGGACCTGTCTAAAATTTTGTTGTTTGGTAAGCTGCATGGTTTATTTGGTAGGCTGAGGACTTCCTTTTACATACAAACAGGTTTTCAAAGACCTCACTTCTTGATGGCAAAATGTTGGATTTTTCTAAACCCAAAGTATTAGAAGAAGAAAGATTCAATGTGGGTCAAAAAAAAATAAGAAAGGTGCCTTTAATAGGGTAGAAAACATTGTTGGAAATGAAGAAATTGCTGGTAAGCAGCATTTTTTGCCTTTTCTCATGTTGTTTCCAAAAGTTTTTCTCTCAGGGTCATTAAAAGTAGGGATTGTGTGGTTAAGCCAGTGTTGAAACTTTTAACAGTTTAAATCTTTAGCGAACGACAAAATCTCTGACCAGTTCAAACTGAAAACATTGTACAGTTTAACCCTTTTCCAAATGACTAAACTTTGATCCCCACTCCCCAATCCATCCCTTGGCAGATCAATTTTGACAACAAGGCTAAAATTTAACACTTAACCAAATGACTTATTTTTGGACTGTGCCAAATTCAAAGCATCTACAAACAACAATTCAAATCTTGTTAATATGATTTCTGACTTTAAAAGGGTAGAAAATATTGTGGGAAAAGGAGAAAATGCTGGTTTCCAGCATTTTCTCCTTTTCCCACAAAGTTTTCCAGAGGCTTCTTTCTCAAGGTTGTCGAAAGTCTGGATTGTGTGGTGAAGCGTTAAACAATCTTAGCAGGGCAATATTGGTACACATTGTTTTGCAATCCATTTACTCACTCCTTTATCTCAGCTAAATGTTGATACTTGTACAATATTTCATCTCGAGGGGGAGGTTCATAAGGCACAAGATCACCTGAAAATAGTAATCAAAGACCACCATGATACAAGTTTGGAGAATGTATTGTGAGGCTTCTAAACAGATAGGAACAATCTTTTAGAAATACATACATTATATTTATTTCACACCTACAATTTAACTTCCAATGAAAATGCTTTGATACTACCACATTAGTACGAAATATCTTTGCCCATATTAGACGCTGTAGAGATTTTTCAGAACCAGGCAAGAGTCCAATATAGATTTATTAAAACAAGGCTAGAGTCCCAAATATCGCTATTGGACTGGAAGAGTATCCTACCAAACTTCTTTGTAAAGAAAGCAACTTCAAAACCCTCTTTTGATTTGTTTTGATTTCTTTTTTTTTCTTAATTATTCAAGTTGAAATGGCCCTTTACTTGTCATTTACTTTAAAGTCAATATGGAAGTGTGTTGCCTCCTGCAAAATATACACTGGTTCTGCTGTGTACTGATCCAATAGAATTCTGTATAGTACCCAAGCATGTTAATAACCTCACAATCTTTCACCCTTTTTCTAAGAAAACATTAACTTAAGACTTGCCTGAATTCAAAGTATCTGCCAACAACAAAATAAATGTGACCCAAATATGAAATTTGTTCTGGAAAGGACAAAAACCGGCATTTTCTTCTTTTCCTGCAATGTTTTCTACCCCATCAAAGAACAACCATTTCATATAAGCCACATTAAAAGTGTCATCTGCAATTGCTTTTAAGTCAGACAGGTCTAAAATTTTGTTGTGTGGTTAAGAGTTAAATGATCACCTACTTCAATGGCTCTATGTTAGATGCATTTTCATGCATTATAGGAAACCCTTTACTGTTTACCACACAATCCTGAGTTTTAACCCTTTACCACGTAATCCCGACTTTTAACGACCTTAAGAAAGAAAGCTTTTGAAAACACTGTGGGAAAGGGACAAAATGCTGGTCACCAGCATTTTCTCTTATTTTCCACGTTTTCTATCCTTCTCAAATACAACTTTCAATGTTTAGGTTAAATTTATTTTGTTGTCTGCAAATGCTTTCAACTTGAACAAGTCTAAAATTTTGTCATTTGTAAAGAGTTAACCCATTACCACACAATCCCTACTTTTGATGCCCCTGAGAAAAAAGCCTTTAGAAAACATTGTGGGAAAAGGAGAAAATGCTGGTGACCAGCATTTTCTCCTTTTCCCACAATGTTTTCTACCCTTCACATAACAAATTTCAAATTTCCAGTCACTTTTATTTTGTCGTCTGCAAAAGCTTTCGATTTGGACAAACCCAAAATTATGTTGTCTGGTAATGAGTTAATGAACATGAGGAAGGCGCCTTTTAAAAACATTGCAGTACAAGGAGAAAATGCTGGTCTTCTACCCTATCAAAGGAATTCCATTCAAACCACATTCATATGTGTATAGTCATCAGCAAATGCTTTCATTTCATCTTAGTCTATTCCATGAATTCAAAGACTTTAAGTTAATCATCAGAGATATACTTGTTGTCTGAAAGAGTTTTCTAATTGGACCAGTCAAAAACTTTGTCTCTGGTAAATAGTTTATCCTTAACTTTAGAATCCCAAGTTTTTAACGACTCTGAGAAAGAAGGCTTTTGAATACTAGTGAGAAAAGGAGAAAATTCCTTCTAATCCCACAATCTTTTACAAATTTTCTACCCTACCCTTTTAGTATTTGAGTCACAAATATGTTGTTGTCTGAAAATGCTTAAAATTTGGATAGTCATCTGCAAATTCTTCCAATTTGGACAATCTATAATTTTACTGTTTTGTAAAAAGTTAATTCAGCAATGTAAGTTTGAAGTCTTACCTGAACTAAAGTTGATTGGTTTCAGTTCTGGTATATGAATCTTTCTCCTCTCACGGCACTGTATATAGTTGATACCTTTCCTTGCATCTATGTCAAAAGAGAATTTTCAAACATTCATAAACTACAGAAATTTCTTCAGACCTACGCTAAATATAATGCTGAAAGTTCCTGGTCTAATGGCCTCAAGGAAGATGTTGTAATAGACTAAAAAGCTTGCTCAGCCTAGGAAATCAGTCTTCTGAAAATCATGTTGACAAATATAAGAAAAAAAAAAGCATTGCAACCTTATGTATGCAAACCTTTCATATACTGACTGCCTGGAACAGCTTGGGGTACCAACATTAGAATAGCTAAAAACAAGCAGATATGATACAGGTGTATGAAAACACTTCATGTATTAGACTTAAAGTTACAACTTTCAACTTCCATAAAAAGGCAATTCGCTTTTCAATTATTTGAAAAACAATCAAAGAATTACATAAAAACACTTTGGGTGTTAGAGTGACCCATTCCTGGAACTCCTTAGTCCTTACCAGACGATGGTATTATGGCTCCAACTTTCAATTCCTTTTTAACTATCTTAAGTTGTCTCAACAACCGTCAAGGTTGGGTGGCCAAAACCAGAGGCCATTCTAACGGTTAAAATGACCCTAGTCAATATTCCTGAACAGAAGTGGTCAATACTGGTCAATAGTGGTCAATTGAATATTTGTACTTGTAGTGATCATTTCAAAATTTTGATGATCAGATCAGTTTTTAGTGGATATTATGCTATTCAGTGGATTGTGGGGATTTTCTTTCATTGAATCCATCAATATGTAAGTGTTTATTACAGTGAAAAAATGGTTATATCACTGTCAAGGGTACTCATCAGCTGGCTTTTGCCAGTTTTCTGTAACAGTGTAGAAGTTCCAAACAAGGTCTTTGCATCAACACAAAGTAAACAGTAAAGTAAAGAAAAAATACTTCACAAACATTTTTAAACAGAAATTTAAAAGCAAAATTGTATATGAATTTTGAATATGGGGAAGATTTCTCCAAAATTTGATATAAGGATACTTATCCAGAAAAATTGTCCCCCTCAAGTCATTTCGCCCCCTTAGCAAGGCAAAGCTATTTTGCATCTGAGAACTTTTATAATTTCTATCTTTTTTTTAGCAGAATAATAGTGTTATGATATGTGTGAAAAAATTAGAATATGGGCCATGTATTATTTTTCAGTCTTAAAACTGGTATACGAGGAACACTTTTTAAGTTCGTAGAGTAGGGTGGTCTTTTTAAAACCGCTTGAAATCTCAAAATTTTATTTATCATGACCTTCGAAATATGCCCCGTCTGCCTCCACACACATTTTACACCGATCTACCCATTTCCCGAACACCGCCCAGTAGTCCTCTTTAAGTATATGTTGCAGACACTGGTAGACCACACTGCCTATACCACAATGGGATTCAAATCGATGCCCTGCCAGCATTTCCTTTAGTCTTGGGAACAACCAAAAGTCACAGGGGGACAGGTCAGGGCTGTATGGGGGATGATCTAAGACATCGAGCCCAGATTCTTTCAGATATTCCTGTACCGTAGCGGATTTATAGGCCGGTGCGTTATCATGGAGTAATTTGATGCCGCGGACACTGGTGCGTGGTCTGCGTTTCTGATAGAAATCAACAAGTTGAGCAAGAACACTTTCTCTGTATAACTTTCCAATGACAGAACTACCTTTTGGGACCAGAATTTGAAGGACTGGACCTTTTGAATCAAAGAATATCGCATACAACATGTGATTTGATGTTTTGCAACGGCATGCAATGACAGGTCTGTCGCCCTCAGATGAAACCCAAACCTTATTTTTAGCCTTAGAATCGGGTTGAAAATGATAGATCCAGGTATCATCACCTGTAACTATCTCTTCCAAACAACATGGGTCACATTTATCATATTTTTCTATAACTTGCGATGCAAGTCTAACCCGACTTTGTTTCTGCTCGTCAGTGAGCAACGCCCGCAGATCTTATGTAGCCCAAGTCATTCATGTAAGATCTTCAAAACACCTGACGAATAAATGCCACTTAATTCTTCTATCTCTTGCATAGTATAGCGTGTGTCTTCCTCAATTAACGTTTTCACAGTAGCAACGTTCTTTTCCGTCAAAACGGAAACCGGCCTACCCACCCAAGGGTCATTTTCAATTGACTCCCGACCATCATTAAAATGACGTATCCACTTGCAAACTGTAGCATATTTTAAAACACCTTTCCCATGAACTTTTTGCAAATCAGCATTAATTTCTGTTGGCAGAAACCTGAGCTGTGCTCGAATCTTACAATATACCCTCTGTTCAGAGATTTTTCCATCCATATTGAACACTATATTTTACTATAGTTTATAAAACCATGTGTTGAAAATACCCAGCGCAGCGCACACGTGGACCTTGTGCGCTGCATACCGTTGCACGGTTCAAGAGAGGAATGATTACGCAAGTTCTGTGTAAAAAATCATGCAACTTCATAATCGCATTAAAAAGTTATAGGCTTACTCTACGAACTTAAAAAGTGTCCCTCATATGTTAATTGTTTCTTTTTTGGCATTTTCATTAATTAAGACTATGAGACCCTTATAAAAATTTGAATCTGTATTCGTGTGGTCTCTAAAGGTCTTCATTCTCTCTGTGCCTCTCCCTCTTAAAATGTTTTAGGGCGGAACGACTTCGGGAGGAAAAGGTTTGGGGGCGAAACAACACAGGTTTGGAGGCGAAACGACCTGGGTGAGAAATAGAGGCTAAACGACCGGTGGGGGAGGGGAACGACCACGGTGAAACGTCTTGGGGGTGGAATGTCTTGTTACCATTCAAAGGTGTGTGTCCGGATACATGTATTATCCGAAGTAAGATTTTATTTAACGAAAAGTATTTGCTCTTTTACCATTACCTTCTAAAGCCGACGTCTGTAACGGCAATGCAGTTTTTACAATTATTTGTCTTGAGCAGGAAGATGCGATGAAACACTTCAGTTTTGATCTACAGAGCCCTGAGAGGGCCATTTTGCGGTAAATTCGTCAAATGTGACTTTTGGCTGCTAAACCATTTGCAGGCAATTCACAGTGCATTGTGGGTCAACCGGAACTCATACCTTGGTTACGTAGGTTGTTTTGAATTGTACATCCGGATATACAACATTGGTTGCCTGACAACATAAACAGATTGCTTCAATAGGAATTGCTTTTTATACGAATAGAGCTTTATCTTTGTTTGGAATTGAAAAAGATAGTTGAAAGTAGAAAGAAAAGAAGGATGTCAGCTGCAGTCCAACAGCAACAGGTGTCTCAAAGGAAAGGACATGGATATCAAAGAGTGAAGAAGGAATCAAACCTTCAAAGCGACGCATTCTCGATCAAAGCAAATCAAGCATCCAGTGAGGTATCAAAACTTGTTGTATCTATTAAATGAGATATTCCAGATTAATCTGGTCTATTTAGTATACTCAGGCATTTATGTGACACTATTAGAGGCAATACGAGTTTATTTGGTCAATGTAAATGGTCAGCACGGCAGATGTTGATAATGCAAACAGTTTTTACCAAAATATTTTGGGCGCTACTAACCATTTATACATTGAAACCTGGTGTTTTTTTCTTCCCCAAATACAGTCTTCTATAGAAATAATTTTTAATTATATGGGGATGGCAATGTATGGTAGTAACACAACATGGTTTGAAAATGAAATTTAAGAGTTTGGTTATTTGGATATTTTCACCTCATTTTTGTTTTATTTTTGCATTGTTAATTTCTTGATGGGGGCTCAGCCACCCACACTTGGTTGCAGCCTCAGCATGTATTATAGAGTGCAAGTTGTGAAAACAATGATGAACTAAAATGTAGCTTTCCATGGAGAATGAAAGCACTGTATTTCACTGTGAAAGGCTCTTGTTTTTAACAGCTCAGCCAATGAGAGACAGAGCACTATTTTTTCAAATAATAGGTTATGTTGCTCTTCATGTTTGTATAAACTAAAGATATGACATCACATATTTCTACATAGCATGTAGATTCCTGTACACTATTTGACTCGGGTTAGTTGGTAGCAGGAATCTTAACATTACATCCAATGCTGGAGGTGCATTTTTTTTTATCCTCATAGTCTCATGCTTTAATCTGTTTTGCAAGCCATGTGTTGCAACACAAAGAATACAACATCTTTTTCAGAATGATCCTCTTACATGTAGTAACAACTATTTTACCTACTGGAAGGCTTTAAGGTATGCTGAAAAAAGAAAAACCAGTAGCTACTTTCAGTGACCTTTCATCATTATTCCACCACAAAACAAATGTTTTCGGGGGTATACTGGAATCAGCTTGTCTGTCCGTCCGTCTGTCTCTGTACAAAATACTATTAATTTTGTGTCGCAAACTCCTGCAGTTTTCCTTCGAAACTTTGCACATATGCTGATCATATATTGAAGATTTGCAAGACGCAATTTTCAAGTGTCAGCTCTTCCTGGTTGAGGAATAATCTCCCCCTTGAACTTGACTTTTTTTTTTCTGTCAAAGTGCTGGCGGGGGTATTAAGTCAGATTCAGTGGCAGCTCTAGTTCTTGCTACATTATACTTGGACTAATCTAAGGTTTTGTTGTAATGTAGTTTCATCCTTTACCACATATTCATGACTTTAAATGTCCCTTTGGAAGGACTTCAAAAACATTATGGGAAAAAGACAAAATGCTGGTTTATGATGATTTACAATTTTTTTTTTATTTACATTTAATTTTTTGCTTTATGAAATAGTTAAGTTATGGGATGAGTGAATGATACCACATTCATGTCTCGTAAATGTCTTATTACAGATAATTCTATACCTTTTGTTTATGATTTTTCAGGTTACAGGTCCTCCAAGAGCTGGTGCATTCCTCAAAAGAGAAGCAGGACCTACTGCCTTCAGAAAATTTTATGAAAGAGGAGACTTTCCCATAGCATTAGAACATGACACAAAAGGAAACAAAATCGCATGGAAGGTGACTACTTGTACACAAAGTTTCTGTTTATCTGTATAATAGATTTTTGTTGCCTTGAAGGTAAATAAATCTGTTACTTTATATCCATATATTGTTAGGTTGAAAGTTTTTCAAGCTGGTATGCTTCACATCACATTCTCACGTAAATTAGTAAAATTGATATAAAGACAAGTATGTCTTCTGCTGTAGCTCAATTTTTTCCCCAAAAGATCCAACAAAATTGGCACATTTATCAAATTCAGTTCTTTAGTTTTTATTTCCTACAGAAAAAAAATTGATCCTGCAATGGACCAATTTTGTTACTCAAGATTGTAAATACCAGTACATATTAAGGATGTTAACAGTCTTTCTCTTCGACACAGTTTTTCCTCTCATATTTGTGTGTATCCCTTTGCCACACAATCCCTAGTTTTAACAACCCCTAGAAAGATGACCTTTGAAAAACATTGCTGGAAAAGAAGAAAAAGCTGGTAACCAGCATTTTCTCTTTTTCCCACAATGTTTACTAACCTATCACAGACCAATCTTACCATCCAAGCAATATTTGTCATATATAGAAATGCTTTCAATTTGGACTAGTCAAACATTTTGGTGTTTGGTAAAGCTACAAATATGCTTTCAATTTGGACTAGTAAAACATTTTGGTGTTTTGGTAAAGTTAATTATGAATATTTTATTGAAAAACTTTGACAACTTTGATTGCAGGTTGAAATTGAAAAGCTTGACTATCACCACTATCTGCCATTATTCTTTGATGGTCTCTGTGAAGTAGAACACCCATATGAATTTTTCTCAAGACAAGGTGTCCACGATATGTTGGAGCATGGTGGTTCCAAAATTTTGCCAGTTATTCCTCAGCTTATAATTCCGATTAAAAGTAAGTAAAAGTATATTTTGAAGAAAGTAACTGTTTACTTCATCATTTTCACAGTCTTTTTGTTTTCAAGATAATTCATGTTGAAATTGGGAACAGGACAGGTTTAACCCTTTACCACACAATGCCAACTTTTAACAGCCCAGAAAAAGATGCCTTTTTAAAACATTGTGGGAAAAGGAGAAAATGCTGTGAACCAGCATTTTTTCCTTTTCCAACAATGTTTTCTTTCCCATCAAAGAAAACATTGCACCATTTCAGCCACAATGAAATTGTCATCTGCAAATGCTTTCGATTTGGACATAGCTAAATTTTGTTTAGGGTTAACTCTTCACCATTTCTTTCTTTTCCCAAATGTGTTTAACAATTGTCCATTTTGGATTATTAGAAAAATTTTTCTAATGTTTTACCTATCAGGAGGTAACGAAAATTTGAAAAACAGGAGGTACAAGGCTCTGTGAAAAAGGGGCTTAATGCATCTGCAGAAAGTATCGATTCAGTTCAGCCTGTGCAGGCTGAGGCTAGTTGAGGCTTTTTGCTATTTATAAATTTTTTGAATGACAAAAGCCCATTCTACCCCGAGATCCATTTGTTTGTTAGACAAAATGGATTTTATGGATCCATAATTATGTGATGACTTGCCAGTATAATAAATCACATATTTTGAGAAGAGAATTTAAATTCTACCTTGAACGTCAGACAATCACATGTTAATAACCTGTAGAAAGTGGCTTTAAGAAATATTTTGGAAAAAGGAGAAAATGATGGTAACAAGCATTTATCCCTTTCCCACAAGATTTTTAGCCTTTGAAGATAGATGTTGTCATCTGATCAATATGTATCGTCTACAAGTGCTTTCATTTTGGACAAGTCTAAAATTTTGTTCATGAGAAATTGTTAAGGTTTTAGTTTGTGACATTCCTCGGGCCAGTTCATTTTCTAGCCTTTTTATTAACAGATGGTGCGTCAGAAGTTCTGACAAAATAAGTACAGAGAATAAGAAAGAGAGAATAAGAATAGAGAGAATAAAAAATAGAATCACAGGTTTTCAAGATGCTCAAAATGAAGCCTTTTGAAAACATTACGGGAAAAGGAAAAAATGCCAGCATTTTCTCCTTTTTCCATAAGGTTTTCCACAATTCTCAGAACAAATTTTTAAATTTTTGAGTCAGATTAATTCTGTTGTCTGCAGTTGCTTTCAATTTGGACCAGTCTAACATTTTGTTGTTTGGTAAAGAGTTAACCATTTTGGGTTTTATTTTACAGATGCTCTGAACATGCGATACCCACAGGTGATATGCACAACACTGAAAATATTACAGCATTTGGTCGTGTCAGCAGATATGGTTGGAGAAGCTTTAGTTCCTTATTATAGACAAATACTTCCAATCCTAAATATTTTCAAAAATAAGAACTGTAAGTTTAACATTTTATTATTTTTTTAACATAGGATTAATATTTTACCAAAAGAATCCTTACTATAAGAACCCAAAGAAAAAATGGTTTCAAAAACATTATGGGAAAATAGAAAATGCTGGCAATAAGCATTTAGTTTAGTAGTCGGTTGTAACTATTTTCTGCATTGAACAGTGTCACTTCTATGATTCGAAAAATTAGGGAAGTTTTGTGGTATCGCACCATAAGGGATTGCAGATGAAAAGGGCATTTGAATTATGAACCATACTTTAAGAAAAGAGGGTGCAGTGCATCGCTGTAATGCAATATTCGAAGCTAGTCATCATGTATGGCCTGCAACATGCAAATACGGGCACTCGGATATTTATGTATAGTGTCATCTCAGATTGGCTTAAGCAGTCCGCACAGGCTAATCCGAGACAACTCTTTCTGTTCTTGTATTATTTTCCATTTTGTGCAAGTCTAGCTACTGCAGCACAAAATCTAATGTAGTCGTAAAGTGTCGTCTTGGATTAGCCTGTGTGTGCAGGCTGATCCGAGACGGTACTTTACACAATTGTCCCGATGCCCCTTTTTGCGAGCCAATATCATGGATCCATGAAAATCCATTTTGTCCAACAACTAACTGGATCATGAGGTAATAAGGACCATAGACATGCAGATTTACATATAGTCTGCCCAGGCTCACATGGATGATACCTTATGTAAATGTATTAACCCATTACCACAAGGCAAAATTTGAGACCTATCCAAATTAAAAGCATTTGCAGATGACAATTTTAAAGTGGCTCAAATAGTGCAATTTTGTTTTGAAAGGGTGGAAAACTTTGTGGGAAAAGGAGAAAATGCTGGTTACCAGCATTTTCTCCTTTTCCCACAATGTTTTCAAAAGGCTTCTTCTTTCAGGGTTGTTAAAAGTTGTCATTGTGTGGTAAAGGGTTAAATTCTAATAAATTTCCACAGAGCCTGGCTTATAGGTTTGACTCGGTGTTCACATAATGTGGCGAAGAAAAAACAGATATTGTGGTTGTTGTTTCTTTGGCATATGATGAGAAAGAATGAAATAAGCCTAGATCATACATTACAGCATAAATGTCCATCAACACACCATCATTGCCATACATACTTGAGGGAAAAGTAAAAACTCTTACCATTGCCCAAGATGTATACATTAATACATCCTCGTTTACCCAATTTTGATTCTTTCTGTTATGCATGGAGAGTAACGTGATGCTTAAGCCTGGGTTCCGAGGATGGCATAAATAATACATGCAATAAAGAATAGCTTTATTTTAGTAAATATCAAATCCATTGTACCTCATTAGCTGTCAAAGTAGGCTGCTAGTACTATGCATAGCTTGATGTTTAGTAGGTTATGATTTGACTACGTATATTGAACAGTCTGCCATTAGATTAACAATATCTTACACTTTCTTAGGGATATACAAACAAACACCCACCACCCCCAAGAAAGAATGAAATTACAATATTGATAGGTTTTCTCACCTTTACTGCAGAGAATGTCTGTCTGGTCAGGGTTCAAAAGTAACTTTCATTGTTTACCTTGTTACAGTGAACTCTGGGGATGGTATTGATTACAGCCAACAGAAGAGAGAAAATATTGGTGACTTAATTCAGGAAACTCTGGAAGCCTTTGAACGACACGGTGGAGAAGATGCTTTCATCAACATCAAATATATGGTCCCCACATATGAGTCTTGTATGCTTAATTGATTGGACTTCTTCAGAGACAATTTTTTTAACTGTTTTGTTATTTTTATATTTGAAGAGGAATGGACAAATTGGAAAATAAATTCTCTTGGATCTGCATTGAGCAAAATCATCGTCATGTTTATTAGCACCTATTTTACGAAGTCAACATACTGTGCATAATTCCTAACTTGGAACATCTACAATTTTAGCTTTTGGGTCTGTTATTTAAACTAAGTACATAATAATTACAAATGACAGCTGTGAAATATCTATTTCAGATATTTTGTGTTCAATGATTTCATTTATTAAAGTAAAAAAAGAAAAATCTTACTTTTCTGGTCTGTTTTAGCAGTAATAAGCAGTTCTGCCATATTGAAAATGGATATTGTGATACTTGTATCTTTACTCCTGTCATATTGCCCTTGTACTTTATGAATATGTATCTATAAATACTTGAAAGTTTTGGAATAAATGTTACACCATCTCATAGAATTACATGGAGTGGAAGAACATTTAAACAGGTTACCTTCAGTAATGGATGCGGGTATGAAATGAACACGATTTTGTAAATTAACACCAAATTCCAATGTTTTCACGTCTGACTTTGGCAATCATTCGGCATTGACTCTAAGAAACTCTATCCTTTTTTACATCAAGATGGATATTCTCTCTTGAACAATTCTTTTGATTTTCATCTAGTCCAAGACAATTATTTCCATACAAAGACAAAAGTATGTAAGAAGGCAAGTTAACTGTACAGATATGTTTTCATTGCATTTAATATCAGTACCTTTACAGTGTTGACTAAATCTACCCATTTTAAGTATGCATGTACATCGGATTTACATACTTTAAACCTTGCATAGTGTATCATGCACAACTATCCCAGAAGCACATCTGTTCAATGCATTACCAAAAATGCTGGTTTCAATCCCTCCTTCATATTAGACAAAACAAAGAAAAAGTTAACTCTTTACCAAACGACAAAACTTCAGACTTGTCGGAATTGAAAGTATTTGCTGATGACGGAACAAACGTGACTCAAAAATCGAAACTTGGCTTTAGCAGAGAAAAAACATTGTGGGAAAAGGAGAAAATGCTGGTTACCAGCATTTTCTCCTTTTCCCACAATGGTTTCAGAAGGTTTCTTCATCTGGCTTATAAAAACCAAGGTTTGTTTGGTAAAGAATTAAAGCAAGGCATCTGATATGTTGGGAATGACTAACATCGTTGTGAAAGGAATGGTTGCTTGCTATTGACTAAATTGGATTATGGTAGAAACAGAAGATAAAGTAATGTACAGAGAAGCACCTTGCGAACGAAACATCATAGTTACACATGCAGTATGCAGATCATAGTAAATGATGTATATGGGGCAAATTTTTACTATTTTCGGAAAACAGTTTAAAAATTTTATTTTCAATTCTGACTATGCTAAGGGTATTCATTCTAAGTTAAGTCTTTTAATAATGACTTTAAAGATTTGCTTTCTGATCGGTTTTGCAGAAATTAATCCTCAGCCTGTCAGGGGGCTTATCATTAGAATTCAGAATTGATAAGTCTGGAAAGAAAAAATGAATTAGATTGCACAGACTATCAATTCAAAACTCATACATCATGCATCAATGAAACTTGTTTCTGATGTTTCAGTGTTAAAATTCACTTGTTCTATTCTTAAATCTGTTTTGATATTCTTGAAATATTCATTGCCAGATATGTTTTAATAGGATTTTATGTGTTACTTTTCATGTTATTGTGTTGTCTTGTTGCAGTAATGATATTGGAGTTTGATGATCTAAAGAATCGCATACATTATGTTTTTGTAAGTGTTAACACTTAAAGCGCTAAGTAAACCCAGCAGACATTCTCTGTCTAAGAATAAGACCCAAGGTTTAATTTGTGTTGGAGTTTAATGCCATTTTAAGAGCTTAGGTCATATCATGGCAGTCAGTGACGCACTCATGTGTTTCCTAGCTTTCTCACATCAGTATTGACACAACTTTCCTTCCACACCCACCAAAAACTCACTGGAAAGAAAGTTTGCAGCACTGGGTAGGAAACCCGCAACCTCCAGGACACAAGTTAGATATACTAACCACTGACCACCTGGCTGGGCCAAATAAGACCCTAGCAATATCATGATTGCTTTGTGCAGAGTGTATAAGTTCAGCAACAGTGTAGATCAAAGATCAGACTGGATGTTTGGAATAGTCTGATCTTGATCTACATTGGCCCTAAAGGCAATGATAATTGTTTAAGGGTTAACAGCTTTAACATGTCCATTTTCATCTAAGACACCATGTCCACCTCTTGAAATGGAAATAACTTTGTTGACTGTGTGTATGTGAAAAAGAACGGTTGAAGTTTTAAAGTTATGTATTCACTTGTTCAGCCAAGTACAAGTATTATCTCACTGTAGGATTTCTTTTATTAACTGTTCTTTTTGTTGCCAAATATAACAAGTATTATTTGGGAATAAGACCATCTTTATCCAGTTAGTGTAGCACTAATTAAGAAATAACTAACATTATGTGTACTTGAGTTTTTTGCCTCTTTTATAGAGTTACTTACAGAAATGAATGAGAAATATTTACAAACAGTATTTGAATACAGATTGTAAGTATTATAATAGTGATAAAAAACCCTGCTTGCTTTCAACTCATTACCAGATAACCCCGAGTTTCAATATCCTATTAACGAACCATTTGAAATTATTACAGATAAAGGAGAAAATCATAGTAAACACCATTTTCTCCTTTTCTCAAAATCCTTTCTAATATTTTGATCACAGTTCAATCAACTATAATTTGTTTTCCGTGAATGCAGTCTAATTGGACTTGTCTAAAATTTTGTTTTGTGGTAGAGTGAATTCGTAATTTTTACTTTGTCAAAATTTTTAGAGGCTACATGCAAGCATCCACAGACACTCTGATCTGTAGCTATGGTTGTACATGTACTATGTTACAAGTATCTGTGATAATAAGTTCCATAAAATATAAGAATGTAAGCATTGTTTTGATTTTTATTTGAAAGATTGAGATGTAACAGAATCGTCTGGAATTTGAAGAAATGTTTGATGAATTGTGCGATTTATTTTGGAAGAAATGTAAAGCATTGCAACATCCTGAAAATTATAAGTGGACTCTTCTGAGAAGCATAAAAATTCTACATCTTAACCCATTACCACACAATCCCTACTTTTGACGCCCCTGAGAAAGAAGCCTGTAGAAAACAAATTTCAAATTTCAAGTCAGGTTTATTTTGTCGTCTGCAATTATGCTTTCGATTTGGACAAACCTAATATTTGTCGTTTGGTAATGAGTTGACAAAGGCCTTTTGATTAGCAGGTCAGGGTTCATATTCACCAACCACTCTTAAGAAAGTTCTTGGTGTCGGTCTCCAAAAATTTCTAAACTTAAAAATAACACAATTTCTGATTGGCTAAAACCGTTTGGTTTAGCCAATCAGAAATCATGTTACTTTCAAATTTAAAAAAATCTTAAATAATAAGACTTCTTAAGAATGGTTGGTGAATACAGGCCTTGATCTTGAAACAAATGATAGGTGAAATCCCATACATGTATTTATCAGCTAATTTAACTTCTATTTTTTATGATTAAAAGAAAACTGAAAGAAGTCCTCTACGAAGTTGTTATGCCAAAGTGGTCTAATTACCTCGGCTAATCTGAAGGCCTCTTTTCAAATTTTAGATTGTTTCTATACCAATGTAATGGTGAATGAACATTGTTAAATGTCCTGTGAGTACTAAGTCTTGAGGTTGATAGATGACTATACAATAAAATTATTTATACTATAGCTTGTTAGTTTTTCTACTAACAATGTTTGAAGCTATATCCATTTTTGCATTTTATTTCTTTTTCTTAAAAGTTTCATTAATTTCAAATTGGCAAAACCATTTCAAAACCAAACGTCTCACCCAATCATAAATAATGTTACTTTTGAATTTAAAATAAAGTCAAAGAACCCATTTTTGTTTATCAAACAAAAAAATATGTATTGGTGCAGAATGAAAGCATTGATATATGATAAATGAGTCTCAAATAACAAAATGTGTCCCTGAAATGGTAGGAAACATTGGAGGAAAAGGAGAAAATGTTCTTTATGAGCATTTTCTCCTTTTCCAACAATATTTTCAAAAGCACTTTTTTTCAAGGTTGTTATAATTTGGGATTGAGTGATAGAGGGTTAGGAATGGTTTGTGAATACTGGCTTAAATGTAATTGCTAGGAATTCCAAATAATGTTCTAAGACCAAGAATTCTACATAATTTTCTTACTCTAAGACCAGTCATCTGATTGGTTGAAATATTCTGTCTTAGCCAGTTAGATGGCTAGCTTTGGACTCTATAGGTAAATTTGGAATGGTTGAAAATAAACTCCCTCTCCTACCACCACTTCCAAGGTACAAAGAAATCTTAGCTATATGAATAATGCAATATTTTGAATTTATTAATGACACTTTTTTCTGGAATATGGCCGACACCAAAATGTCCTGTAAAGATGTACACCAGTACTTCTGATTGTTGATGAGAGCAACAACTTATTGATACTTTTTCCCCAAAGAAAAGAACTATCTACCAGTGATCGAGAAATAAGAACCTTATGTGTTCATCCAATAGGCTTTCACCAAACTATACCAGAATCAAGCGAGGAGGAAAACTTTTAAAACCTTTGTTGGAAAAGGAGAAAGCTGCTGATGAGCATTTTCTCCTTCTCTCATAATGTTTTGTACACTCTCAAAAATAACTTATGTCAATAAGAACACATTTAACTTGTCCTCTATAAAACCTGTCACCCTGTCTACAGTTTTTTATTTGGTACAGACTTCTTACAAATCAAAATTATTGAGTGACTTTTAAAAAGATTTGCCAACATAACTTACTGTCCTGGTTTTGCAAGTTACAAAAATTATGCCATGATTTGATCAATTAAAAGAGTGAATCTATATCTGTTTTTTCTATAATCCAAGGACAGTGATACCTGTGGATGACTTAATCAAACATTCTGCAAAATAAGTGATATGTCTCAATGTATAGAAATCAGGTTGCACAAAAAGTGATTTGGAGTAATGTGGTCGAAGAAAATAAATAAAGTAATTACACAGAGAATGTATTAAGCTTTACTCACATGGAAATAACAAATATATAAACAGACATAAAACATCTATAATCAACGGTAATCCAACTCCTGAAACATTTTTTTTTTTCACTGCAAGCCATATCAATTTTATTAAGAACAGTAGTACCGGTCCGAAAAATCTCTCAGTTTTATACAATAATCCTTTACCCAACACTGGGTGAAAAGGGGTTTCCTTCTTTCCCACAACTGTTTTCGACTGTATGATAGACAGATTGCATATAGTGAGTTACATCTATTTTAACCCTTTACCCCATAAGGCCTTTCTATGGTATCTCTAACTGACCCTAAATAACAGCAGGTGAAGCCGTTTCTTATGTGTATATGACACCTTTTGATAGTGTAGAAAACATTGTGGCAAAAGGTGAAATTGCTCGTCACGAGCAATTTCACCTTTTGCCACAATGTTTTCTAAAGGCTCCTAGAAGCAATGCGTAGAAATGAGTATCTATGGAGTAAAGGGTAAATCTGCAAATACTTTCTATTTGGACAAGTCTAAAATTTTGTAGTTTGGTGAAAGGTTAACCCTTTTGAGCACCAGGTACAACCTAAGTTATCTTGGTAGACTGTGTAGATTAAAATGAGGGTAAAACATGCAGTCTGATATTTGATCTATATTGCATAACCCTTTATGAAACTGTCTGGCCAAAACAGCCTTTCAATTACACATCAAAAGTCTTCTTTTCTTCTTTAACCCTCTCCCAAACAAGCCCTTCTTTTTACATGTCTGCAGTACAAGTCTTTTGAAAATACTGTGGGAAAAGGAGAAATTGCTCGTAATGAGTAATTTCTCCTTTTCCCACAGTGTTTTCTACCCATTTGGAGAACTTTCTGCCATTTTCATCAAATTTGAAATTGTCTGCAAACTCTTTGAGTTTGGAAGAGTCTAAAATTTGTTGTTTGGGGAAGGGTTAAAGTAACTCTTTACCAAACAACAAAATTGTACACTCGTTAAAATTTAAAGCATTTGCCGTTAAAAAAAAATATGTGACTCAAAATTTGAAATTTGTTGCGGAAAGGGTTGAAAACATCGAGAGAAAAGGAGAAATTGCTGGTAACCATCATTTCCTTTTTTTATCCACAGTCTTTTTTTTTCCTAGTTCAAAACCAGATTCCATCATTTGAGCCATATTTAAATTATCATCTGAAAATATTTTAGATGCAAACCAGTCAATACGGTAATACCTCTGCCTGGCTAAATTCCTGCCATAGGACTTGGCAAACATTTCGTTCCTATCAAATGGCAATCATTAATATAACAGATTAGATTGATAAAGCACTCTCTCTCTGTCTCTCTCTCTCTCTCTGTTTTTCTCTCTCTCTCTCTCTGTTTCTCTCTCTCTCTCTCTTAATTTCTGCACTGTACGGGTTTGCAAATTGTACATCTTAGCTTCTTAGCTTTGCTAGGCTTGTACAAATATAAACATAAATAGTTGGCCATAACCTTGAATGGCCTTCACTCTGAGTCTGTGTCCTGTGTCACATTTGACTGATTCAGTACATCCCCAAACATCTGCAATTTTGACAGTGATTTCCCTTGTAATACATCATCCAACTCTGATAGCTCTTTCTGTTTTGCCTGTGGAAAGAAATCAAAATATACTTGACTATAACAATTGTTGTATTTTAGATTCTGAATAACTTAAAATACCTACTAATTTTCATTAACACCCCCCCCCCCTTTTGAAGCATATGTTTTTCATTTAGACTGTCCATCTGTCTATCAGTGATGTTTTTGTGTATAGGTAAGAACTGTTTTCCATACAAATTGAATTCAAAATACCGAATGTGCCACGAGCAAGAGTTATGTCCCAAGGTCGAAGGCCAAGCTCACAGCAATATCAAGTTTGTTTTTTGGGGTGGGTGATCTTGTTCAGCCAGTAACATTTTTAAAGATGAAAAATTTCAGTATGACTTTGCAGAATCGTCAACCAAATACAGAGATTGTGTTATATGCAAGAATTATATCTGTAGGTCAAAGGTAAAAGTCACTGCAAGGTGGAATATTATTAAGAAAGAAAATTTCAGTGGGTTAAGTTAGTGTTTGGCCTTCACCTGCACAATTATGAATGAAATTCAGCATTGCAATGCAGAAGTAACTATCAAATAAAGATAATGTGTCAAATGCAAGAACTGTGTCTACTTGTACAAGGTCAGGGTTAGGCAAGGTGAATTATGTAAACAAGTAAAACTTTCAGAACCCGATTGTGTAAACGTTAGGGTTATTGAAAGTAGGGATTGTTTGGTAAAGGGTTAAAAGGGACGATTTTCAGCGTGCCAGGATCTTAACAACATCAAGATAATGTGTCACATGCAAGAATCATGTCCGTTAAGTCAAGGCAAGGCCAAATGGAAAGTATTAAGGGATTCTATTTGTTTCCAGGCTAAATCTTTTTTAATGGAAAAACTATGAAGAGGTGTCAACCACATAAAGACAATGTGTTTGGTGAAAGAATCATGTCTGTAGGTAAAAGGTGAAAACAGCAAGTTCAACTGTATTAGAGTAATAGATTTTTTTTTGTTTTTTTTTTGGGGGGGGGGTGTTCATGTTTGTGTCCCTTTGTATTGTTTTTTAACCATTTACCACAAAATGATGATTTTTAACAACCCTGGGGAAGAAGTCTTTTGAAAACATTGAGGGAAATGGAGAAAATGCTCACCAGCATTTTCTCCATTTCCAACAAAGTTTTCTTCCCATTCTAAAACAAATTTCAATTCTTTAGTCACATTCATTTTGTCGTCTGCAAATGCTTTCAATTTGGACTAGTCTATAATTTCATTGTTTGGTAAAGATTTAACTAGCCAAACGACATCTACATATCTGTCACCTAGTCACAAGTAGATTTCTAAAAGGTTCATTCCCCTTACTAACTTGAACCTTTATAACTACAACATGTTTCATATGCACAAAATACCTTTAATGTTCTTTCCAGGGATTTCAACCTTTTAAACTTTAATAACTCTGGTGATGAATGATCATCAAGATCTCTAGATATTGCACTCTTTCGTTGTTTCATTTTGTTAACACCAAAAATGTTTTCCCCTCTCTGAGACTGTCTCCGCAGTATTTTGGACAAATCTTCTTGACTAGCCATTAAGTCTTCTTTCGGAACAGAAAGTCCTGAAATATCAAATCAAGTTTCTTTCCTTATTTCTAACCCTTTACCTAGCAACATGATTTTAGACATGTACAATATTAACCCTTTACCCCATAAGGCATTTCTATGGTATCTCTAATTGACCCTAAATAACAGCAAGGATGAAGCTGTTTCTTATACATGTATTTATATGACACCTTTTGGAGCATAGAAAACATTGTGGCAAAAGGTGAAATTGCTCGTCACGAGCAATTTCACCTTTTGCCACAATGTTTTCCAAAGGCTCCTACAAGCAATGCGTAGAAATGAGTATCTATGGAGTAAGGGGTTAAATTGAGCCATGCTCTGGCAAAGGGGGGCTTAATGCATATCCATGATTCATTATAACAAGCAAGTCCTCACATAATTATGGATCCGTAAAATCTATTTTGTCCAACAACTGGCTGCATCCTATTGTAGGATGGTCCTTTTATATTCAGGGAATTTAACCCTTTACCCCATAAGGCATTTCTATGGTATCTCTAACTGATCCTAACAGCAAGGATGAAGCCGTTTCTTATGTGTATATGACGCCTTTTGATAGTGTAGAAAACATTGTGGCAAAAGGTGAAATTGCTTGTCACGAGCAATTTCACCTTTCTCCACAATGTTTTCCAAAGGCACCTACAAGCAATGCATAGAAATGAGTATCTATGAGTAAAGGGTTATCAACAGCAAAATCTTTTGGCTCAGGCGAGCCAGCGCAGGCTGACCTAGGTGGATACTTTTTGCAGGTGCGTTAATTCTTTACCAAATGACAAAATGTCAGGTTGGTCCAAATTCAAAGCGTTTGCAGATGACAAAATAGAAACATTGCTCAAAAACTGAAATTTGTTTTGGAAGGGGTAGAAAATATTGCAGAAAAAGGAGAAAATGCTGGTTACCAGCCTTTTTTCCTTTTCCCACAATATTTTCAAAAGGCTTCTTTCTCAGGGTAGTCAAGTCGGGATTGTGAGTATATAAATGGCCTAGGCCCTATTTCACAAAGTTCAATTAGTACTTGTAGACAAGAAATAAAATAAGGCTGAATGATGAGTTGTTTTCAAATGCTCGGAAAACATTGTAAGAAAAGAAGGAAAGCGTGGTAAAAAACATTTCCCCAATTAACTCTTTACCACACAATCCCGACTTTTAATGACCCTGAGAAAGAAGCCTTTTGAAAACATTTTGGGAAAAGGAGAAAATGCTGGTGACCAGCATTTTCTCCTTTTCCCACAATGATTTCTATCCATCCAAATTTTTTTTCAATTTTTTAGCCGAGTTTATTTTGTCGTCTGCAAATGCTTTCAATTTGGAAATGTCTACATTTTTGTTGTTTAGTAAAGAGTTAACCACAATATTTTCAAAAAGCTTTCGTCCTCGGGGTCTGTCTCGGGTCTGTAAAAGCTTTCGCATCATGAGAATATAGACAACAAAAGGTCTTTGACAGAGACTTGATACTCTCTTTGAAAGAGAGTGACTATGAACAAAAAAAAAATCCATTTCGAAGTTCAAAAAGAAATTGCTCCAAATACCTGAAGTTGTGCAGTCGAGCGTTCTGTTCTTTTGACATTACTTACATTATGTACAGTTTTCTTGCTGAAATCATCTAGACAGACTTTACTTGTATCTACTACATGAACTAGCCCATGGATGGCAGATACTTAACTCTTTATCACACAATCCCTGTGAAAGAAAGCCTTTGAAAACAGCATTTTCTCCTTTTCCCATAATATTTTCTACCCTTTCCAAATCGAATTTCAATTTTTGATTCACACTGATTTTATAATGTTGTCTGCAAATACTTTCAATTTGGACTGGTCCAAAATTTTGGCATCTTGTAAAGAGTTAACATACAAGATCACACTGCATGTTATGTGCAGTGTCGGCCTGTATTCATCAATCATTCTTTGAATTTTTCTCCAAGATTTTCTACATTTGCTAGCCTCTGATTGGCAAAACCAAATAGTTTGGCCAATCAGAAGTTGCGTTACTTTCGAATTATGAAAATTCTGGTGATGAAAACAATGAACTTTCTTCCTTAGAAATGGTTGGTAAATATGGACCTTGACGAACTGAAAAAAAAAAGAAAATGATGGATTCATACTAACCAGAAGATGATGTTGTTGCAAGTGATGATAATGATATTGCTTTTGGTTGGTGTTTAACCTTGGGAGAATATGTTCCTGACCCATCTGACATATGACCTTGATCTTCCTCATTTTCACTCTCACTGTAAGCTTCATCTGAAAGTGCATTAGTTGACATATCAATCAATACTCTCCAAAAATAACAAACTACCTGCAATCTCAGCATATAGCAACATAACTTTTTGTTGAGTTTATAGCATAAACAGGAAAAGCTATATAGATCTATCATGTATAAAATGTTTCGCACTTTTTCCATAATAATTGTAGTGTTCCATGTATTCAGGGGTTGGTTTTTTTAAAGTTTTTTTGGTTATACATTGTAATGTCCCTTGTACTGAGAAGCTGTTTTTTTTTTTAAGTTTTTATAACATGCAGCCCCATCCATTTCCATGCTGAGGAAACCAAGAGGAAGCCGAACTGACACATGCAGGACTGACAGCAAAAGCCGGGCTAAGATGTAAAGCCATTGTCTAGTCAAACTCAAACAATAGCAACTCATGTAGGTGCCAATGCAGGGCTGCAGTTGCTTTAGGAAATAAATTGATTTTCAGTGAAAATATTTAGTTGAAAAGGGCATATAAAAATGTTCTTTACTCTTTCAGGGTAAAATTTCATTACTCCAGACATCATCTGTTGCCTGCAAATGCTTTCAATATGACTGATTCCCAGATTTTGTAATCTGATGAAGAATTAACTCTCTTATTAAGTAACAAAATTTAGACTGGTCCAATTTGAAAGTATTAGCAGACGGCAAAATAACTTCAGCACAATTGACATAATTTGATCCAGATATATATGTAGTAGGAAGTATTGAGGGAAAAGGAGAAAAATGCTGGTAACGGTATTTTCTTCTTTTTTCAACAAACTTTTCAAAAGCTTTCTTCTTCAGCATTGTTAAAAGATGTGTGTAATAAAGAATTAAAAACTTACCATCTCGACTCAAGTCAGATTTTTTTGAGTCTGTAGAATCCCTATTATTATGAAATGCTATGGCTGCCAGTCCCATTTTGTTCATCCATCTGAAAAAATAGAAGCAATCAAATGGCTCTTCTTCAATTCTTTATCAAACAATCCCGGGTTTTCACAACTCTGAGAAAGAAGCCTTTTGAAAACATTGTGGGAAAAGGAGAAAATGCTGGTAACCAAAGAAATAGACTGAGGTGGGCTTTGCACCAGCAACCCTATTCTCATGTCCAGTATGCCAGTGACTACACCACCAGGGCTCAGCACATAGTAAAAAGGATGTAATATTGTCATAATTTTCCAGGGGCTTGTACCAATACTTGCTTCTCACTTTAAAGAAAATTTGACATCTCCCTATGCATTCTGCTTGAGAAATCATATTTTCCTGAGCAGACTGCAGTTGATGAATTTTGAAAATGTCAGTTTAACTCTTTACCAAACAACCCCTTGGTTTTCACGGCTCCTGTGAAAAAAAAAAAAAACTTTTGAAAACATTGTGTGAAAAGGAGAAAATGCTGGCTACCAAATGCTGGCTACCAGCATTTTCTCCTTTTCACACACTGTTTTCTTACCTGCTAGAAACAAATTTCAATTTTTGAGTTAAGTTCGTTTTAACGTCTGCAAGTGCTTTGAATTTAGTAAATTGGACTAGTCCAAAATTCTGCGGTTGGGTAAAACGGTAAAAAAAGTGCATGTATATGTAGGCTGAAATTATGAACAAAGCATTACAATAGGAAGAATCAGTATAAAAGAGGTTTTACTTTGTACGATCTTCTTGTCTGTCTGAAGCAAATAGGAAGCTTGTTCCACTATTGTGTATCTTGAAGGCACTGAAAATATAAAACCATGCGATATCTTAAACCTTCAGAGTGCTCTATTAGTTATATGAACTTTTTCAATAACAAAAAATATCTGAAACATTGCCATATCAAGGCTGTTTTGGCTAGAATATGTTAAACAGCAGTGGACAGTGTAGATCCAATATCAGAATGTATGTTCTATGCAGTCTGATTTTGATCTACACTGTCAGCAAGAAATCATGTCGGTTCCAGCCCTTTAGGTGTTAGTATTTTATCTAAAGAGTGCCATAAATCAGTTTTAGTAAAATAGTCACCTTGCAACAGAGAGGGCAAGTATGAAAATCCATGCATAACCCTTTCCCAAACAACAAAATTTTAGACTGGTCAAAATTGAAAGCACTTGCAGACGAAAAAATAAACTTAACTCAAAAATTGAAATTTGTTTCCAACAGGATAGAAAACATTGTGGGAAAAGGAGAAAATGTTGGTTACCAGCATTTTCTCCTTTTCCCAAAATGTTTTCAAAAGGCTTCTATCTCACAGTCGCAAAAATCAGGGATTGTTCAGTAAAGGTTTGAGGTACTGGACCTGTAATATGAAACAGCTATTTCCACTGTAACACTATCCTACAAAAGTTTCTATTAGTTCTGTTTTCAGAACATAAATGTTTTTCAAATACATTTGAGCTATGCATCTGGAAAAAGAAGCAACCCATGTCAGTCTACGCATTCCAAGCGAATGTAGGACTTTTTGGCAATCGACGTTTTGGTCAGGACGCTTTGGCCAGCTGAAGTACAAAAAAGGACATTTTAGCCAAAATTTTTTAACTAGATAATTAACTTATTCATTTTTCAATTGATTGGTGTTACAAAACATTACTTTCAAGCCTTATTTTCCTCCTTGCTTTGTAATTGATTTAATTGCAAAATATCAATTAATTGAACAATAACCTGAAATGGCTGCTTGCAATGAAAGTTTGCAGTTAAAGTCTGAGAAATGTATGCATATTACTGTAGAAGAATGCAAATCAAAGTCAAAGTATAATTTTGTCAATGTTTTCTTCCCTCCCTAAAACAAATTTCAAATCTTCAGTCACATTTATCTTGTCATCTGCAAATGCTTTCATTTTGGATAAAAAAAAAAAGTAACCTAACATTCTAGCACTACATGCAGCTGCGAATGCTCCACTGCAATTGTTTTTTAAAAAATATAATTATTGATTTCTTCTTAAATGAAAAATTATTTATTGAACAAGAGGACCATGATGGTCCTATATCGCTCACCTAAGTATATTTGTGACTTATATGGTTTATCAAGGGCAGGCTATTAATTCTTTTCCAATAAGGCATACCCTGGGGTTTGTCACAAAAATACATTTACAGATTTTCTTCTTTGTCTTTGGCCAGTAGAGCTAAAGGCTGCTGCTTATCATCAATTTTTCTCTTCACAGTGTCTTGTTCCCTTTTTGACTTGTAGTTTAGCCATTACCAGACGACAAAATTTTAGACCGTTCCAAATTGAAACAAATTGCAGACGACATTTTAAAATGTATCTAAAATGAAAAATAAGTGATCTATATGGTAGAAAAGATTGTGAGAAAGGAGAAATTGCTTGTTACAAACAATTTCTCCTTTTTAGATGGAATTGATTTTAAAAGATTTCCTTCTATGATTCTATGTGAAATAGTGTGCACCAGGGCACAGAGCCAAAATATGACCCCAAGGGGATAATTTTAATTATTTTTATAAAGGGTCACTAGATGATGCTACATGCAAAATATGAATGCTCTAGCCTTTCTGGTTTGTCACAAGTAGATTTTTAAAAGATTTCCTTCTTTGTTTCTATGTAAAATAAGGTGCACCCGGGCAGAGCCCAAATATGACCGCAGAGGGATAATTCTAGCAATTTTGGTAGAAGATTATCAGATTTTGCTACATAGCAAATATGAATGCTCTAGCCATTACGGTTTGTCAGAAAAAGATTTATTAAAGGTTTCCTTCTTTGTTTCTATGTAAAATAGGGTGTGCCCAAATATGACCCAAGGGGAATAATTTTAACAATTTTTGGTAAGGGGTCACCCAATAATGCTTCAAACAAAATATGAATGCCCTCCGCCTTATGGTTTGTCACAAAAAGATTTTTAAAGATTGTAAAATAGGGTGCGCCCCGGCAGAGCCCAAATATGACCGCAGAAGGATAATTTCAACAATTTTGGTAGAAGATCATCAGTTAATGCTACACACTAAATAGGAATGTTCTAGCCATTATGATTTGTCACCAGAAGAAGTTTTAAAGATTTCCTTCTAAATTTCTATGTAAAACAGAGTGCGCCCGGGCAAAGCCCAAATATGACCCCATGGGAATGATTTTAACAATTTTGGTAAGGGGTCACCCAATGATGTTTCAAACAAAATATGAATGCTCCCAACCTTATGTTTTGTCACAAGAAGATTTTTAAAGATTTTAAAATAGGGTGCGCCCGGGTAGAGCCCAAATATGACAGCAGAAGAATAATTTTAACAATTTTGGTAGAGGATCTTCAGATAATGCTACATACCAAATATGTATGCTCTAGCCATTATGGTTTGTCAGAAGAAGATTTTTTAAAGCTTTCTTTCTTTGTTTCTATGTAAAATAGGGTGCGCCCGTGCAAAGCCCAAATATGACCCCAGGGGAATAATTTTAACAATTTTGGTAAAGGGTCACCCAATGATGCTTCATACAAAATATGAATGCTCCCGGCCTTATGGTTTGTCACAAGAAGATTTTTAAAGATTTTTTCCATTTTCAGCCATTTTGTTGCCATGGCAACCAGGGTTTTTGTTGGAATTAAATTCTTTTAACAATTTTTGTAGAGCTTCACCCAAGGAACATTCCTGCCAAGTTTTATCAAGATTGGCCTTCTGGTTTTAGAGGAGAAGATTTTTAAAGAAATTGTTAACGGACGGACGGACAGATGGACGGACGGACGGACGCCGGACGATGACCGGTCACAATAGCTCCCCCTGAGCACGTTGTGCTCAGATGAGCTAAAAAGGGGGCATAACTATGTCAAAAAGTACAGCATCTCTTTTTCAAAGTTAACAACTAGTCAAAGTTTGAAGTAAATACATGTACTGTATCTGCAGTAATGATAGAGACATTATACGATGTTCTAATTTTTGCATGAAAACAATGCTCTGTATCTTCAGTAATGACAGAGATATACAGAGATATTATATTAAGAGAGATATTATATGATGTTATAATTTTTGTATGAAAACAATGCCCTGTATCTTCAGTAATGACAGAGATATCACATAGATATCATAAGATGTTATAATTTTTGCATGAAAATAATGCTCTGTATCTTCAGTAATGACAGAGATATTGTAAGATGTTATAACTTTGCATGAAAACACTGTCACAGATGATGACAGGGCTATGACAAAGTGAAATATATGGGTAGAAAAAAAACAAACTGCTGGAACATTAGCTATAACATTACACAAAACAAATTTTAGCACATAATTACAATTCAATGTCTAAGAAACGAAAATAAACTATGTGCCAACCAAACCTAGCTGAGAAATCGTATTTTTGCTTTAACCCTTTACTAAATAGGAAAATTTTGAACTGGACAAAATTAAAACCATAGAAATTTGCACATGACAAAACTGATGACTTTTGTCTTTGATAAGGTAGAAAATATTGTTTGAACAGGAAATGCTGGTAAAAAGCAGTGTTTTCAAAAGTCGTCTTCATAATAATATTAATAAATTTGTGTGGCAGAGATTTCTCCTTTTTGTTTCCATTGAAATGGAGCCATTTCTCTTTTTTCTGCAACACTTTTCACCTTTCTAAATTCTCACAATTCTTGTTCCTATGATAGGTGTTTGCAAGCAAACAGTGCTGTCCAAGCAACAAAAAAAAAAAGCAATAAAGAAGCAAACTGAAGAGGTACAGATAAGTAGAATAGTTTGGGGTTCACAGAAAATCAAACTCTTTAGCCCTTCATTTTAACCCATGGTGTGGGTACTCATTAGTATTGTCTTACTGAGACAGGTCAAATGAGTACCTTAACCCATTTTCACATGACAAGATTTTAGACCTGTCCGAATTGAAAGAATCTGCTGATGACAGTTTCAATGTGGCTCATGTGAAATGATTTTTCTTTGAAAAGGAAGAAAACATTGTGGGAAAAGGAGAAAATGTTGGTAACCAGCATTTTCTCCTTTTCCCACAATGTTTTCAAAAGCCTTCTCTTTCTGGGTGTTTAAAGTTGTCACTGTGTGATAAAGGGTTAAATCAAACTTTTCCAGGAGATAATAATTATAGTATTATGATTTTGTTAACTGTTTACCACATAATCCAAAGTTTTAGCGACCATGGGGAAGAATCTTTCTGAAAACAATCCGGGAAAGGAGAAAATGCTGGTCACCAGCATTTTCTCCTTTTTTCCACAATGTTTTTTGCTCTATCAAGGAAAAATTGAATCATTTTTGAGACCATTGTCATCTGTAATTGCTTTCAATTTGGGCATGTCTAAAATTTTAACATTTGGAAACGAGTAAAAGCCATCTTATCTGGACCTTTAACTCTTTACCAAAAGACAAAATGTTGGACTGGTCCAAATTGAAAGCATTTGCAGACAACAAAATAAATTAGAATCAAAAACTGAATTTTGATTTTGGAAGGGTAAAAAACATTGTGGGAAAAGGACAAAATGCTGGTTACTAGCATTTGCTCCTTTTCTCTCAATGTTTTCAAAAGGCTTCTTTCCAAGGGTTGTCGAAAGTCGGGATTGCGTGGTAATGGGTTAACACTGAATAAACTGAAACAAGGATATGTAAAACACAATGACTTACCCGTCCTCACTTAGTGATGCAAGTAATTAGACCTTTTTCTCTTAACTGTTGTTACCAAACGACAAAATCTTAGACCCTTCCATAATGGAAGGTTTTCGAGATGAAAACTAAATAGCAAGGCTAGATAATACTTTGGGAAAAAGAGAAAATGGTACCTATAGCCAGTATTTCCTCTGTATCCCACAATATTTTCAAGTGCTTTTTCCCAAAAAGGTCCTTTAACTCTTTACCATACAATCCCAGCCTTAACTCTTTACCAAACAACAAAATTTTAGACTTGTCCAAATTCAAAGCATTTGCAGACAACAAATTAAATGTGACTTAAAAATTAAAAATCTACTTTAAAAGAAGAGTAAACATTGTGGGAAAAGAAGAAAATGCTTGTTACGAGCATTTTCTCCTTTTCCCACAATGTTTTTATAAAGCTTCTTCCTCTGGGTTGTAACAACCAGAGATTGTTAGGTAAAGGGTTAAATGAACCTAAGGAAGAAAGTTCTTGAAATTGTTGCGGGAAAAGGATAAAATGCTGGAAGCCAGCATTTTCTCCTTTTCCCACCATGTTTTCTTCCCTTCAAACTTCAATTTTTGAGTTAAATTAACTTTGTTACTAGCAAATGCTTTCCAATTTGCTCAGTCTAAAATTGTGTTGTGCACTAAAGGGTTTAACACAAGATTGTTCAGTTAACACTTCATAAATGCATATATGCGGTATATTCCCATATTTTCACAAGCCAATGAAACTGTAAATTCCAAATTATTTTTGGCCTGATAACATCTCAGAAAATATTGGACAGTATAGATCAAGATCACCGAATGAAGTTTCAAGATCAGTCTGTACATCACTGGCGGATCTAGGGAGGGTTCGGGTGGTTCGGACGAACCCCCCTAAATTTCTAAATTTTTTTTTTCTATGAACTTCCAACTCATTAGCAACTGATTTGTGCTTTGGGTCCGTGTCTGCATATCTGAGATTAACTGAGTTGAACCCCCCCCTGAAGAAATCCTGGATCCGCCCCTGTACATTCTGTCTGATTTTGACCCATACTATTTGCAAAAGCACCAATACATCCCTTTTCACTCTTTACCACAAAGTTTGGATTTGTTTAACTCTTTAGCAAACAACAATTTTTTGGACTGGACCAAATTTTAAGCATCTGCAGAACAAAAGATTAATTCTTGTTAACCCTTTACCAAATGAGAAAATTTTAGACTGGTCCAAATTAAAAGCATTTGCAGACTTATTAATAAAATAAATGCAACCCAAAACTTGAAATTTGTTTCCAGCAGGAAAGAAAACATTGTGGGAAAAGGAGAAAATGCTGGTTACCAGCATTTTCTCCTTTTCCCAAAATGTTTTCAAAGGGCTCCTATCTCAGGGTCGTAAAAACCAGGGATTGTTTGGTAAAGGGTTAATATGATGATTTCTGATTTTGATACGGTAGAAAATATTAAAGGAAAAGGAGAAAATGCTAGTTATCAGAAATTTTACCTTTTCCCTCAATGTTTTCTATAGGCCTCTTTCTCCAGGTCGTTAAAAGTCTGGATTGCGTTGTAAAGAGTTAATTTAAAAGCATAATATAGATGACAAATTAATTGTGTCCCAAGTGGTGTAATTTTATCTTTTAGAAAGTGAAAAAATATTGTGATAACAGGAAAATACGTTTTCTGAAACAGTGATTCTGTTTTTCATATTCATTATTCTTTTTCTCTTTTTCCCACACTGTTTTCAAGTCTTCTTCTTCATGAAGATTTAATCCTGGGATTGTGTAGGAAAAAAATTTAACTCTTTACCAAACAACAAAATTTTGGACTGGCCCAAATTGAAAGCACTTGCAGATGACAAAATTAATATGACTCAAAAATTGAAATTTGTTGCCGGCAGGGTAGAAAACATTGTGGGAAAGGGGGAAAATGCTGGTTACCAGCATTTTCTGCTTTTCCCACAATGTTTTCAAAAGGCTTTCTTTCTCAGGGTCGTTAAAAGTCGGGATGGTGTGGTAAAGAGTTACGTCATTTTCTCCTTTCCCACTACACTTTAAAAGACCTACCTCTTTGGGGTCATTCAAACAAAGGATTGTTTGGTAAAGGTTTGCTGTAAAGAGCTACACTGACTTTAAAGTACCCATTGCATAAAGGACAATCATAATGACCCTTTACCAAATGACGAGATTTTGGATCAGTCAAAATTCAAAGAATTTGCAGACAACAAATAAAGTGTGACTCAAATGACCAAATTTCTTTTTTTACATGGTAGAAAAACTTCACAGGAAAAGGAGAAAATGCTGGCTACCAGCATATTTTCCCTTTTCGTCATTATTTTCCTTCCTCTGGGTTGTTAAAACTTTACCATTGTTTGATATACGGTTAAACTTTTACTAAACCAATCCTGTCGTACAAAGGAAGACCTTTGACAATTTTGTGGGTTAAGGACAATGTGTTTTTAACAAACAGTTTTTCCATTCTGAAACTTTTATGGCTGAGCCCTGTTGTTCAGTCGGTACCATACAAGACTTCAAAAACCAGGGTAGCTGGTTCCAGCCCCTGCTTGGCCACTTTCTTTCCAAGGATTGGTGATAGTCACTGCGACAGGATTTTTTCCTTTCTCACAGCTGACTATTGTTTCGATTATGATAATGAGAGAGATCTGTTGGTGGCTTGCACAGTCCAGGTAAAAGGAACTCCTGGAAAGCTTCGAGAGTTACACTGGCAAATGCAATATAACTGATATAATGTGGAAATTGGTGTTAAAAATTTCTACCATTTTAAAGAAATATTCCACTATTTGAACCATGTTAGATTTCATTGTATGCAAAGGTTTATAATTTGGATGAGTCTAACATGTCATTGTTTGGTAAAGAGTTAATTTCCTGTTTGAGTACATTTCACTCTATTGTTCTGTTTTATTTCAATGTCTTACCACCAATACCCCTGTATAAATGACCTAAAGAAGGCGGCTTTTGAAAACATCCCTGAAAAAGGAGAAAATGCTGGTGACCAGTGTTTTCTCCTTTTCCGATGATGTTTCTAACCATTCAACCAAAAAAATTTCCATCACATCAGCTACATTTAACTCTTTACAAAATGACAAAATTTTAGACTAGTCCAAATTGAAAGCACTTGTAGATGACAAAATAAATGTAAATTAAAAATTGAAATTTGTTTCCTGAAAGGTAAAAATATTGTGGGAAATAAAACATTGTAGGAAAAGGATTTCTTTTTTTCTCACAATGTTTTCTACCCTTCACAAAACAATTTCAAAATTACAGTAAGTCATTTTTATTTTGTCATCTGCAAATGCTTCCAATTTGGACCAGGCTATAATTTTGTCATCTAGTAGAGAGTAAAATTTCTAACAGATAACCATATTAAAGACTTGATGAAAACTGAATGTATGTAACAAATCAAACATGGCCAAGTGATGAGATAGATTTGTCTTTAAAAAAATTGAAAAAGAAAAGGAGACAAGGAAGTGACAATAATTTTTTCATTTTCCCAAAAAATTCTCAAGGCCTTCTTCCTGTGAATTTTTAACCTTTTATCACACTATCGAAAGTTTTAACAACCTCAAGCAAGGCTTTGAAAAACATTCAGGGAAAAAGAGAAAATGCTCACAGGTTACCAGTATTTTCTTCTTTTCTCACAACCTTATCTACCCTTCTAAAATCAAATGTGAATTTTTGAGTAAAATGTCTTTTGTCATCTGTAATTACTTTCCAATTGGACAAATCTAAATTCTTATCATATAGTAAAGATTCATGGCCATAACATAGCCCTTAACTCTTTACCACACGAGAAAATTTTAGACTGGTCCAAATTGAAAGCATTTGCAGACGACAAAATAAAGGTGACTGAAAAATTGAAATTTGTTCTGGGAAGGGTAGAAAACACTGTGGGAAAAGGAGAAAATGCTGGTTACCAGCATTTTCTCCTTTTCCCACAGTGTTTTCAAAAGTCTTCTTTCTCAGGGGCGTCAAAAGTAGGGATTGTGTGGTAATGGGTTAAAGTGCTGGAATGGACTTTAGCTGTTTTTGTGGACAGTGCAGTGCAGTGCAGTCTGATCTTTGATCTACACTCTCCGATAAGGAGACATTATTCCCCAAAACATAACTTTGAATCAGCGATATTTGGGTTATTGATATTGAACTGAAAATCTAATTTTAGTTTTTCAGCAAGATAAGAGTTAGGAGCATTTCTACCATGATGGTGACCAGTATTTCTCTCCATGCAATCACCATGTTTCATTACTCCTACTAAAAATATCACTTTTTTTCCAAGCAAGTGGCTGCTTTTTAGCCTAAACTATGTGCATGTTAAACATTTTTCATGTGATTCCTGTCATAATGACTTCAATTTTAGGAACATCACCTACAATTTTCAAAGAATATCTACAGGATACAGCCTTTGGAATCACCAAAGACAGAATTTAGCAAAACTAATTTATTATACTTTGATAGCTCAGACACTTACTACTTTTTGGTTTTCAACTCTGATGTGTCTACTGGAGATATTTGGAATGCTGGAAGATGCATCACAACTTCTGCTTTCAATGCCTGAATAAGAAATATGAAAGAAAGTCTACTAAAAAGAGAGCTGACTACCAATAAAATCCTACTAAACAGTTAAAGATGACTCAGTTTCATAATTATAGTCTACTTTGGCAATTATAAAATAATAAGGTTAATTGATAGGGAGGATATCTATTTTCTTTTGTTAAAAATTGATATTTATTTCATCAAGCTGTCATCATAGGTAATATTTTCAAAGTGACACAGCCAATGGGTGAAAATATTACTGATGGTGTTCACGAGAAACAGTTATATCTTAGTGAGTTTTTCTTACCAATATCACCTACTTTTACAAAAGTTTTAAGTAAAAATCTAGCATACCCTTTACCACACACTTCCAATTTTGAATGGCCTTTGGAGTAAATGCTTTTGTATCCAGCATTTACTTCTATTCCCCTCATTGTTTTCTACCCTTTTAAAGACAAATCCTGTCATCTAAGCCGAATTTACGTTTTTTGTTGGCAAATATTTCGGATTTGAAAAAGTCAAAACTTTAGTTATTTGGGAAAGAGTTAATGTAGCCTATGCAGCAGTTTATACAAATACATGTACTTTTGCTACTACAAAAAAACCTTGAAGATAAAGTTTAAACTCCAAGTCAAAAATACCTCTTTATCATGGTAACAAAACAGGTTGTAATCTTTTATAACACACCACCTTCTCTGCCAGTGACTTCTCAAGCTGGGCTTTGATTTCCTCTTAAATAACCAACCCTCACAGTCTCCCTTGCCTAAATCCTTACATGATACCCTGCGATCTGAAAATATAAATACAGTCCAACTTATACTAGGCCAGCCCTATGGGACAGTGTACATCCTAGATTGGACTACAATTTCTGTGCAGTCTTATCTTGATCTACACTGTCAACAAATGGACCATTGGTCAAGCTCACCACCCTATGGGCTATAATGTGCGTGTAAAAGACAAGGCTCACTAAAGACAGGTACACTTCAACATGTACATGTATGTCAAATTACTATACATGTTTCTTGAAGACCAAAGAAATCTAAGTGTTGAGAATGCTGAAGTGGTATTTGTTGTGGAAGCTGTTCTGTAGAATTAATAACTTGAAAGAGAAAGAGAAATATCATTCAAGTATCGGCTAGGCAGTCTACCATCAAAACAAATGAATACCCATTTGGTTGAAGCGAGAGTACTAATGACAAAACTAAGATTATTTGTGTATTGTTGGTCTCCCTTTGATCATTTGGAGGAGTCAGGAGTAACATCCCTTGACAGTACAATGCATGATGGATAGAGAAACCATGTGTATTTTAACATGCCATTTCAAATTATATATCTGAGTGCTACTGAAAAAATCATTTGCCTGAGAAAAATTGAGTTTAATTGGGTTTATTTTGTTTGGCTTTGCAAAGAATACAATACATGGTCTTCAAATTTCAATATTGAGCTCATAGTGGTATTGTCTTCAAATAATACCACAAAAATCATGGGCCAACAAAAAAAAGAAAATAACCATCATTTGTCTTTTTCCTATAATGTTTTCTGTCCTTTCAAGGACAATTATCATCAATAAAACTGCATTATATCCTGTAAATTTGGTCTAAGCTAAAACTTTCTTGTCTGGCAGAGTTAAATCATTATCAGATGACAAAAATTATACACCCATCCATACTTTAATTCTTTTTCACACAATCCCAACTTTTTACAACCCTGAACAAAACCTTTTTTAAACATTATACGAAAAGGAGAAAATGCTGGTAACCAGCATTTTCTCCTTTTCCTACAATGTTTACTACTCTTCAAAATACATTTTTCAATTTTTGAGCAATATATATTTTGTCATCTGTAAATGCTTTCAATTTGGACAATTCTACAATTTTGTTGTTCGGTAAATAATAAACACATTCACAGGAGACATTAATGAAGCTCAAATTATGGTATTTGTCTACAAGGGTAAAAAGCATTATGGGAGAAAAGGATAAATGAGGCTTTAAAGTCCTTAACCTAAAATAATCATACTTTTTTTTCTGTTTGACAACTTCTAATGTTATGGGAGCTGAGTGATAAAACAAGAAACAGTTGTTTTGTTTTATGTTTTTTGCCATTTTCAACAGTATTTTAGTCCTATCACTGCCCTTGCAACTTTTTTTCATGTCTGAAATGGATTCAAACAGACCTGTACTGGAGCTTGGCCTGTAATATCCAAGCCCACTTAAACACCACTAATCATACCATCTGTGTCTGATTGTGGAAATTTCATAAAATATCAACACCACCAACAATACCACCTGTGTCTGATTGAGATAATTTCTTACAATACCAATGTTTAAACACTTTACCACACAACCCTGAGTTTTAATGGAAAAGGGCATCCTGGGTGACCCTGTTCCGATTTATTCTGTAATACATGGAGAGTAACACAATGCTTCAAACCTGGGTTCCTTGGATGGGAAAAGGGAAGTTTTTGTTGAAAACATGACTTTGGGAAAAGGAGAAAATGATTATAACCAACAAGTTCTCCTCTTTCCATACTGTTTTCTACTCCAACCAAAAATATTTTAGATGTTAACTTACATAAAGTTTGTTGTCTGTTAATGTTTTTATTTTGCATAAGTATACTACTTTGCCATGTGGTATAGGATTAATCACCTAGCTGTATATAAGACCATGTGGAAGAAACATGTGGTCTAGAGGAAAAAATCTTATGTAATATGGAAAACATTGAGGAAAAAAGAAACAATACAGTAAAACGATATAGATCTTTCTCAGATGATCAGTTAAACAGTCAGACACTGTAGGATTGTAAAAATAATCGTAAAAAAATGCTAACTGTATTGTAATGCTACACTTTTCTGCATTCCATTGTTCCTCACTATTGCATAAACTCTTTACTAAAGGTTAAAGTATAAGACTTGTCTATACTGAAAGCTGTTGCTGATGACAAATTACATGCTGATCTATTGTATTTCTTCTGGGAAATTTAAAAACCTTTGTGAGAAAAGGGAGAAAAAATGCTGGTAACCAGCATTTTCTCCTTTCTCACAAGGTTTTTAAAAGCCTTTTCCGAGACATTAAAACATGGGACTACTTGGGAAAGGGTTCCATATAATTAGTTGTTGCCCACATAAATATATGGGAGGGTTGATATATCAACTACAGGAAAAAGTTAGGTCGTTCTGACATTTACAGATATTTTCTAAATTGTAATATTCTAGGGTAATTTTCATTTTGGTTTTTGTTTCACATCCTTTTTACCCTTTACCAGACCACAGTATAACAGACTTATCCATGATGAAAACTCTTGCAGATAACAGATAAAATGTGACTTAGAATATGAAATGATTGTGTCTGTGAGAGAGATGAAAACATAGTTAGAAAAGGGGAATATGCTGATTTGAAGCATTTTCTCCTTAACCCACATATTTTTTTTTCAAAACCCTTCTTTGTAATATAAAACTCAGGATTGAGTAAGGCAAGTCCTCAGTATACCGCATGTGGCAGAGAGAGAAGATTATACACCTCGTGTTTTAATGATTCCTGAGGAAAAATGTGCTTTTTACCAAACAACAATATTCTTCACTGGACCAAATTCAAAGCATCTGCAGACAACAAAATTATGTCTTGTTAATATGACGATTTCTTACTTTGAAAGGTTAGAAAATATTGTTGGAAAATGAGAAAATGCTTGTTACCAGCATTTTCTCATTTTCCCACAATGTTTTATTCTCACAGTTGTTTAAAGTCGGGACTGTGTGGTAGGGATTTAAAAATATTGCAGGAAAAGGAGAAAATGCTAATAACCAGCATTTTCTCCATTTCCCACACTGTTTTGTACCCTTTGGGCAAGTCTAAACATACATGAATTAGGAACAGGGATCATAACATTGTTATATAATTATAGAATCCCTCATACAAATGAGTCCAAATACTTGTATTTATCATCTTGTATACAGCTAACTCATTTCCTCCTGCATCAAATTTGCAGTGGACAATTTAGAAAATATGCTGGTAGAAACCCTGCACTGAAAATCAACATCAATTAAATCTGATTATGTGCAGTATCGAAAATATCAGACATCCATACATTTAGAATAATGAAATAAATCCTACCGCGGAGAACATGTTTGTGTAACAAACTTAGTTTATCTGACTCAACTCAGTGAATTGGAAAGACGCAAGTCTGTTCACTCAGTTGAGCTGGGAAGGGCAACGAAAACTACATATCACCTTATTGGCCCAGAAACTCTGATTTTCTTTGGTCCATTACCACACGAGAAAAATTTAGACTGGTCCAAATTGAAAGCATTTGCAGACGACAAAATAAAGGTGACTGAAAAATTGAAATTTGTTCTGGGAAGGGTAGAAAACACTGTGGGAAAAGGAGAAAATGCTGGTTACCAGCATTTTCCCCTTTTCCCACGGTGTTTTCAAAAGGCTTCTTTCTCAGGGGCGTCAAAAGTAGGGATTGTGTGGTAATGGGTTAATCAAATTATTTCATAAGCAAGCTTGTATTAAAACATGATGAAAAGTTTGTTTTCCTTCCTCCCTATCATTGTTAAATACTTTCCCACAATAAAGCTTTTCTGGAATTTCAGTCCTTTGATTTTGTTCAACACTCTTAACCCATTACCACACAATCCCTACTTTTGACGCCCCTGAGAAAGAAGCCTTTTGAAAACACTGTGGGAAAAGGAGAAAATGCTGGTAACCAGCATTTTCTCCTTTTCCCACAATGTTTTCTACCCTTCACAAAACAAATTTCAAATTTTCAGTCACTTTTATTTTGTCGTCTGCAAATGCTTTCAATTTGGACCAGTCTAAAATGTTCTCGTGTGGTAATGACTTAAGTCATGATAATGAATTTATGCAGTAAGGGACCTAGACACAGAGCTCTTTTCATAAACCTTTACCACACAATCCCACTATACAATCCTGAGCCTTATCAACCTTGAAGCAATCTCCTTTTGAAAACACTGTGTGAAAAGGAGGAATACTGGTGAGTGGAATACTGTCCTTCTTCCTTGTCAAACACAGATAATTATTTGAGTTACGATTAACTTTCTATCAGCAAATGCTTTCAATTTAGCATAATCTAAAATTTCATCATTTGGAAAACTAAAATGACCTGGTATATTCAACAATGCAATTTAGGCAGACTGTGCTCAACAATCTGATCATATTCAATAATGCACAGGCATTTTCAGCTGCCTAAAGCATTCTAATGTCAAGTAATAGTATCTGTGATTTACTGATGACCAAGTGTTTTATTTCATCTGCACGGAAAGGTTAAGTCAACAAGGAAATGGTTTATTAAGTCATTTATTCAAAACATACGGCCAGGTCAGAAAATTAGCTGAATCAAAAGCGGAAGTTTTCCTTTTCTTAGATAGGTAATGAAAACTGTTCTCAATCTTCAGCCATTAGGAAAAAATGATACAGTCATCAAGTTTCATAAATATCTATGACTAAGTACTACGATTTCAGCTCCTAACTAAACAACACAATTAAAGACTTGTCAAAACAAATTCGTTTCACAGTTTGTGTTGAAATTTGATGCCATTTTAGCAACTATGGTCATATAAACGGCGGTAAGTGCACATGCGCATCCATTTCTCAGCTTTCTCACACCAGCACTGATTCAACTTTCTCTCCAAGTCAATGACTTCTTTTCCAATATTTATCAGAAGTTACAAGTGAAAACAAAGTTAGCTCACACAGGAACTGAATCCACAACCAACAGTCGGATAACCAAGTCACAGAGCCATCTTGGTGGATTTCGCCATACCAAAAGAAGTAGAAAGTAACAAATGTGGAGAGAAGAATTGAACTTTGAATTCAACAGGTAGCACTATGGTCACATTGTAATACTGCCACCTGCCAATTTGTAGACATCGGTGGATTCTTAATGTTGCATTCCGCCGGCCGATTTTTAACAAATCGGTACGAGTGGTCATAAATTGCGGCCAGTAAAAGGCCGCCTGTTGGGTTCCAGGCGGCACCAGGCAGTTTCTTAAGTGCAAGGGGTGTGGGATGTCATCAGGCCGGTGGCAGTTAGGCGACAGGCCGGCAGCTGTCAGATCTTACCTGCCCCCACCCAGCGACCTGGCTGACAACGGCCATTTACACCTGATACCAGCCAGTGGTCCGTCCACAAGTTGCTCGATAAAGGCGCCGGCAAGGGGAAGGAAAAGGCCCCAGCGCCGAAGCACAAGAGACCAGAGCCCAAGCCCCAGCAATACACAAGTCTCTGAGTCGCTCTGGTGCTGCTAAAATTGCCATGATGACTATTTTGTATGATGGATGACATTGGATTAATTTTCAGGGGCCCAGGTATCTGCACTCGGCAGATAACCGTCCTGCCACCTACTAACACCAACAGTCGCCTCCCAGCTGCTTTTCAATCTCTGCCCTGCTGCCAGCAGATATTTTGAAATCGTACAGTGGCATGTTGGTAGCATAATGGCAGCAGGCCGGATGCTGGAGAGTGGCAGTTAGTTCCTATCAATTGTCGGGCGAAAATTTAAGGCCCTCGAAAATCGCGCTGCAGCCTGTCTGTCACCTGATAGCCATCATGCTACTATGAAATGCGTCCAGCCCGCGCCCTGATGACAGGCACAATCAGAAAAAATCGACCAGTGGCAGACAGAATTTCAACATTTTCTTAAAACCTCAGTGGCATCTAAAATGCCACCTGCCTATTGTGCCTGCCACCAAGTCGCCATCTGCTGATTTTGAGTGAAAACTGGCAGTTACCAAGCCAGCAGGCGGCATTTACTGATTTGTGACTGTACTGTAAGTAATGTTGGAAAAGAAGAAAATACTGGTTGCCTACCTTTTTTCCCATACCCAAAATGCTTTTAAAAGCTCGTTATCAGCGTCATCAAAACTTGGAAATTTGTGGTAATAGGTCAGCCCAGTACCATACAAACCCGAGTTTAATTTAAGGACTCTTAGAATGAAAACCTTTGAAAACACTGTGGGAAAAGAAGAAAATGCTGGTTCAATGCATTTTCTTTCTTACCCACTCTGTTTTCTTCATTAAGAACTGAAATTAGAAAATCTGAAATTTTTTCCATACTGTGAGCATTGCTAGATGACAAGTTATCAAAATGTGGCTCAAATGGAAGTCCTTTACCCAGGTACTAAAGCACTTAGTATTTCACATTTTCTTATTAAAGTAAGTAGGAATAGTGGGGCATTTTCAGGAAAAAAATAGAGAAAAGAAGGGGCACAGAGACAAAGTAGGGAAAAGTAGGACTCAGGGCCAGTTTGACCATCTGTGAATGTCTAAATTGAAAGCATTTGCAGACTACAAAGTATAATGTTACCTAAAAATTGATGTTTTTTTTTTTTTAAGAGAGGGTAGAAAAACATTGTGGGAAAGGGAGAAAGCACTGGTGCAATTATGAAACACTACAGTACTTGGTATAAATGCTGAGCCTCAGGACACAATGATATTGTTATGCACTAGTACAGGACCATAGTTACTAGGATCCTCAAGTTATACAAATATATGGCCCATGCTCTGTGAAAAGGGGGCTTAAAAGTCTGCAAAAAAAAAAAAAAAAAAAGCATTGACCCTGATCAGATTTCCCAGTCCGCACAAGCTGACATCAGCCGAAACTTTTTGCTTTTAAAGGTGGCCCTTCAGAAAAGTTTACAAAAATACAAAAAATTATCCATATACTACCAAAGCCTTATAATTTTCATTAATAAAAACGCAGTACTCGAAAACCATTGGACAACAAGAGAAATTAGAGATTTACTACTGCCCACGTCGACACTAAAGGGAAACACCCTCTATTTTTACATCAGCTACGCGCTCATTCACATACCGGAAATATATAGACGAAGCTTCATACGTAGAGTTCATAGTTCTAGACATTTGGAAAATAATTACATGTTTTTTATGTTATGAAATTTAAGAGTCATTAGCCACGTGCTACTCACTTAACTTTCCCATAATACTTTTTTTATTTTTGGTGGGAAATCTAAAAATAGCTTAAGAGGCTACATAGCCTTTTAAGGGAATACTACCAAATTTTTTTTTTTAATTTTATTATTCTTGATTACTGATGAATTGTTTTGTTTTTTCATATAAATTTCAGTGATACATATATTTTTAAATTTGGTGTGATGTGAAAATTCTAAATACCCACCTTTAAATTTTCTGTATAGTTACTAGGATCCTCAAGTTATACAAATATACGGGCCACTCTCTGTGAAAAGGGGGGCTTAAAACCCTGCAAAAAGCACTGACCCTGGTCAGCTTTCCCAGTCCGCACAGGCTGATATCAGCCGAAACTTTTTGCTTTTCATACATTTTCTGTATGTCCAAGGACCATTTTACCTATAGATTCATTGGTTGATGGACAAAATGGACTAAACAGATCCATTATTATATGTCGACTTGCTTAATATGATTGACACTGGAGATATGGCTTGCATTACGTGAAAAGCCGTACTCAGATCTTTGCGTAGTGTCATTTCAGATCTGCCTGTGCAGTCCCGCAACTTTACAACTAAATTAGATTTTGTGCTTAACTCTTTACCACACAATCCCGACTTTTAACGACCCTGAGAAAACACTGTGGGAAAAGGAGAAAATGCTGGTAACCAGCATTTTCTCCTTTTTCCACAATGTTTTCTACCCAGCTGGAAACAAATTTCAAATTTCTAGTTAAGTTTATTTTGTCGTCTGCAAGACTTTTAGACTGATTTCAATCTAAAATATTGTTGTTTGGTAAAGAGTTAAGTAGACTAAAGTGTGCCAAATAGCAAATTACATAAATTTAATAGAAAGTGTTGTTTTGGATTAGCTTGTTTACTCTGCACACTTTGATCCATGACAATACTTTCCACAAATGTCTGAATGCTCCTTTCCGTTTGTTGCAAGCCATATGGTAAATATTATTTTCATCAAACATTGATGGCTCATATGATTTCTTTCCTAAAAACCTACAATGTGGGTACTCATATCAGTCAACTCAGTGAGTCAGCTGTAATGGGTATCATTATAACATGGGTCATACTAATAGTACGGTCACAAATCAGTAAATGCCGCCTGCTGGCGTGATAACTGCCAGTTTTCACTCAAATCCGGCCGGTGGCAGCTCAATGGCAGTTCGGTGGCAGGCACAATCGGCAGGCGGTATTTTAGACACCGCCAGGATGCCATTGAAGTTTTAAGAAAAAGTTAAAATTCTGTCTGCCACCGGCCGATTTTTTGCAATTGTGCCTGTCGTCAGGGTGCCGGGCGGGCGCATTTCATAGTCGCCCGATGGCTGTCAAGTGGCAGACGGGCTGCAGTGCGATTTTTACTCGACCGTCAGGGGGTTTGAGGGCCTTCAATCTTCGGCCGGCGATAGGTAGTGACTAACTGCCACTCTCCAGCATCCGGCCTGCTACCTTTATGCCACCAATAGGCCAACATGCGATTTCAAAATATCTGCCGGCGGCAGGACGGAGATTGAAAAGCAGATGGAAAGCGACTGGCGGTGTTGAAAGCTGGCAGGATGGTGATCTGCCGAGCGCAGACTCCTGGGCCCCTGAATATAAATCTGAGGCTAATCACGATAAAAAATTGTTGTCATGGCGATTCTAACAGCACCATAGCAACTCAGAGACTTGCGTATTGCTGGGTTGGGCTCTGGTCTCTTGTGCTTCGATGCTGGCGCTTTGTCCTGCCCCTTGCCTTTAGGGGGCAACTTCTTGGAAAGAAAAAAATTCTCAAGAATTAGATCTATTTATCTTGTGGTTGATAATAATAATGAATACTTTGTAGTGATACGAGAGCAATCTAGCTTTATATATCCCCCGTAAACCAGCCTGCTGCTGCCAGATTATTGGCCGGGCGCCTGGCGTGGCAGTTCGAACGCCCGATCACAGGCGGTGTCAGGTGTAAATGGTTGGTGTCTGCCAGGTCGCCGGGCGGTGGCAGGTAAAATCTGATGGCTGCCGGCCTGTCGCCTAATTGCCACTGGCGGACACCCTGATGATGCCCCTGCCGCCGCCCAGAACCTGTTGAACTCAAAAGGTTGCTAGTTTAATCCTGGCTTGGCCAATTTTCTTTCCAAGGAATGATGAGAGCACTCCAACAGGTTTCATTCCTCTCTCCCCACTATATACCGTTAGATAATATTTATGTGGGAAAGGAGCCAGTGATAGAACCTGAAAGAATATTGTGTGGACTGCTGGTCAAATATCTCCAGGAAAAACATGGATAGGTGCACTGGCCACAACCATATAACTGAATATCGTAAACAGAGCTAGGTCAAATAAAATCTAAGAAGCCTATTTTCAGGTGCACTTGCCCCTGCAATGAAACTGAAATAATGCAAAATTCACTCCTCATAATGTTAAACATTATAGTGCAAAACAAATGGAATTCAGATTAATATGTCGGTGCTAAAGATGCATACATTGCCATTTTAAACCTATTTCTGTCAGATTAGCTTGTTAAAAATCAGACAATGCAGATCAAAGTCCAGTTTGCACATTCTGTAGAGTCTGACTACACTGTCTGCATTAGCAATTAATTCTGCATCCAGCAGTACTGGTTAACTATTTACCACACAATCCCAACTTTTGACTACCCTAAGAAAGGAGCCTTTTGAAAACATTGTGGGAAAAGGAGAAAATGCTGGTAACCAGCATTTTCTCCTTTTCCCACAATTTTTTCTACCCTTCTAAAAACAAATTTCAATTTTCAGTCAGATTTTATTTGTCGCCTGCAAATGCTTTCAATTTGGACTAGTAAAAAATTTTTTCGTGTGGTAAAGAGTTAACTCTTTACCAGTCAAAATTTTGGACTAATCCAAACTGAAAGCATTTGCAGAAATAAAACTAAACTTTGCTCCAATAATTACTTCTGTTTTTCATAAGATAACAAACACTGTGGAAAAAAGAGATAATGCTCGGTTTCAGCATTTTCTCCATTTCCACCAAACTTTTCAGAATTAATTAGCTTTCCTCTTCCGCATTATCAAAATTCCAAACTGTGTGGTAACCGCATTATTATCTTCATTATGCTCCTCTACTAAAGGTTACAGGAGGTCTTTTGAAATTAACATCCAAACAATCCCTGGTTTATTCGACCGGGACGAAGCAGCTTTTTGAAAACATTGTGGGGAGAGGAGAAAATGCTGGTAACCAGCATTTTCTCCTTTTCCCACAATGTTTTCTACTCCTCTATAGTCAAGTTTTAATTCTTAAATCACTTTTATTTTGTCATCTCTCAAATGCTTTCAATTTGGACAAGTCTAATATTTGCCGTTTGGTAAAGAGTTAAACATTAATTAACCCATTACCAAATGACAATATTTTAGACTGGTCCAAATTGAAAGCATTTGCAGACGACAAAATGAAAGTGGCTGAAAATTTGAAAATTGTTTTGTGAAGGGTAGAAAACATTGTGGGAAAAGGAGAAAATGCTGGTTACCAGCATTTTCTCCTTTTCCCACAATGTTTTCTAAAGGCTTCTTTCTCAGGGGCGTCAAAAGTAGGGATTGTGTGGTAATGGGTTAAATCACTTTTATTTTGTCATCTCTCAATTGCTTTCAATTTGGACAAGTCTAATATTTGCCGTTTGGTAGAGTTAAACATTAATTAAACCACATCTTATAAATTGATCTATCTACCTAGTGGCATCCTGTACAAACATGTACATCCTGTGTGGTTTATAAAATTTACAAGTGCCTCAGCTTCAAGTCCATCCTCAGGTTTTACACTGTTCCAATTTGTAACACGATACTTTAGTTATTCCGTAGACAACTCACAATGTCATAATAATTAGGTTTCCCGATACAAGGCACTGATACGATATAGGTACTATGTGGTATACTGAATGTTGGAACCCCCTCTAAAGTTATGTATATATATATACACAAACACACAATGACTATACAGGAAGTTAACTCTTTACCAAACAACTAAATAATAGACTTGTCCAGATTTAAAGCATTTTGCAGACGACAAAGACAATTTTGACCAAATACCAGTATTTGTCTTTGAAGGGGTAGTAAACAATGTAGGAAAAGGAGAAAATGCTGGTTCCAGCATTTTCTCCTTTTCCTACAATGTTTTACAAGCCTTTATCCACATGGTAAATGTTTAGCATTAGTGGTTTGGAACAGGGTCAAGTATAGTCTGCTTCACTGTCTATCACAGTGAGTTATCTTACTGGCTCTTGAACCAAATTCACAGCAGAATGATTGTATCTTTAACCCTTTACCACTAAATCCTAACCCTTTGTAAACAATCCAGAGAAAGCAGCCTCCTGAAAACATCATGGGAAAAGGAGAAAATGCTACTAACCAGAATTTTCTCCTTCCCCCACAATATTTTCTGCCCTTCTAGTAACAAGTTTCATTTTTTCAGCCACCTTCATCTTGTCCCCTGCAAATGCTTTAAATTAGGACAATATTTTGACTATGATAAAGATTTAACAGCATTTTCAGCATTACTTATGTCATGGCCGCTTAAGTGTACTTCCTGATGCTTTCCTGGAATTTCTTTCACCAGTACTTTGCATATTTTTTCCCCAAGTCACCTGTATCTTTCCCATAAAACCATTATTAAAACAACTCAGTGGTGTGAGAAGATTCCTACCACAATGACTATCATCAATCCAAAGAAGCCCACAAGGATAGCTCAGTGATTAGCCTTTTTGACTCTCAGACCTGGTGTTGCAAGTTTGATACCTGAATGGCAAACTTTCTTTCTGACCTCTGATGCATGAGAGAAAAGTAGTCAAGGATTTGGAAAGGAACTTGTATTGATCAGTACTGGTGTGAGAAAGTCAGGAGACACATGCATAGGTGCACTGACCAGTGTAATATGACTTACGATGTTTAACCCATTACCACACAATCCCTACTTATGACGACCCCGAGAAAAGCGCTGTTAGAAAACATTGTGGGAAAAGGAGGAAATGCTGGTAACCAGCATTTTCTCCTTTTCCCACAATGTTTTCTATTCTTCCCAAAACAAATTTTAAATTTTCAGTCACTTTTATTTTGTCATCTGCAAATTCTTTCGATTTGGATCAGTCGGCAATTTTCTCGTGTGGTAAAGAGTTAAGCAACATTATACTCCAACACAATCCATCAATCATTCAGTAGAGAGAAATTAGCCAAGCTGTGGACTTTAAAGACATACATGTACTTAATGAAGAAATCTTTTGAAAACATTGTAGGAAAAGGGGAATATGTTGGTATCCAGCATTTTCTCCTTTTCCCACAATTTTTTTAATCTGTCCACAGACCAATTTTCTTCTGGTCACATTTATTCTTTGGTCTGCAAATGCTTTCAATGTGGACAAGTCTTACCATGTTGTAAAACGTTTAGGATATGGATAATTCTTGTAAATAAAGGGGTTTAACCCTTTCCAAAACAATCCCTGGTTTTTACAGATTTGGAATAGTAGCCTTTTGAAAACATTGTGGGAAAAGGAGAAAATGCTGGTTACCAGCATTTTCTCCTTTTCCCACAATGTTTTCTACCCTATCATAGACCGAAATCATCTTTTCAGCAAGAGTTGAATTGTCGTCTGCAAATGCTCTCAAATTGGTCTAGTCCAAAAGTTTGTCGTTTGGGAAAGGGTTAACAGTTGAAGTGAAAAAACTGTAATAAAAGAAGAAAAGAAGTGTGAAAAGAGTAATTTTCTCCTTCACCAAAATGCCTTTCAAATTTGTTTGCAGCATGGCATAAAAAATACAGTGACAATAATTTATCCCAGTGACTTTTCCTGAAATTATAATTAAATGTACGAAAAGTTTCAAATATTACAAAGCAAAGATTTTGGCTTCATCACAATATTTTGAAATGTTGTCCACTGCATTGTACAAAAATTAGTTGGACAACAATTTATCCCAGAGATTTTTCCTGAAATATGATAGTTTCAAACTGTAAAGAAAAAAAAAGTGCCAAAAATATTACAAAGCAAAAATTTTTTGCAAAGAATACAATTGTATCTCAAAATGATACTGCATAAACTGAGTCTATTTTTTTTTCAAGAATTTAAAACTCTTTACCACACAACAAAAATGTATACTTATCCGAATAAAAAGCATTTGCAGAGGACAGATTCAATATTGGTCATATGACTGAATTTGTCTTTGACAAGAGAAGAAAACATTGTTGGAAAAGGAGAAAATGCTGGTTACCAGCATTTTCTCCTTTTCCCACAATGTTATCAAAAGGCTTTTTCTTCAGGGTTATTTAACTCTTTACCACACAAGAAAATTTTAGACTGGTCCAAATTGAAAGCATTTTCAGACGACAAAATAAAGATGACTGAAAAATTGAAATTTGTTCTGGGAAGGGTAGAAAACACTGTGGGAAAAAGAGAAAATGCTGGTTACCAGCATTTTCTCCTTTTCCCACAGTGTTTTCAAAAGGCTTCTTTCTCAGGGGCGTCAAAAGTAGGGATTGTGTGGTAATGGGTTAAAGTCCGGATTGTGTGGAACAGGGTAAACAGCATTTTAACAGCTCAGGGCGCATCACTGCGGTCAGCAAATCTGCCTGTGTAATTCCTGGTTTTCTCAAATCAGTACTGACTAAAGTTTCCTTCCATGACACTGGCTATTTTTCTCGCATGCATAGAAGACCAGAGGTGAAAAATCACTTTCAACATTTGCCTAAAATGGGTATAGAACCCACAACCACCATGTGATGAGTTAGATAAGCCAAGCACTGAGAAACCTGGCCAAGCAAAAGAAGTCAAGATCAGACTGCAGATCTTGTGCATTGATCTTGATCTGTATTAATCACAAAAATCATTGAGACAAGTACTGCCCTGGCTGAGATAAGAGTTATCTTACCACTATATCTGCTATCCTACTTCACTTTATCTTGTTTTTTTTAAACACTTTAAAGGTGGGTATTTAGAATTTTCACATCACACCAAATTAAAAAATATATATATTATTGAAATTTATATGAAAAACAAATCATCAATAATTAAGAATCATAAAATAACAAAAAAAATTCTTTTGATGGTATTCCCTTAACCCATTACCACACAATCACTACTTTTGACGCCCCTGAAAAAGAAGCCTTTTGAAAACACTGTGGGAAGAGGACAAAATGCTGGTAACCAACATTTTCTCCTTTTCCCACAGTGTTTTCTACCCTTCCCAGAACAAATTTCAAAATTTCAGTCACCTTTATTTTGTTGTCTGCAAATGCTTCCAATTTGAACCAGTCTAAAATTTTGTCGTGTGGTAAAGAGTTAAAAGGCTAAGTAGCCTCTTAAGCTATTTTTAGATTTCGCGCCAAAAATCAATAAAGCATTATGGGAATGTCAAGTGACTGGCACGTGACTAATAACGCTTAAATTCCATTTCATATCAAACATGAAATGATTATTTTCCATAATGCCTTCTTCGGACGGATGTTTGAAGCTTTGTCTGTGTTTTCCTGTATTTAAATGAGAGAACTGATAACCTAAAAATAGAACGTGTCTCCCATGGGTGTCAGCCTGGTCCGTAATAAATCTCTAATTTCTTGTGTTATCGGATGGTTTTCGACTGCTGGGGTTTTATGAACGCAAAAGGCTACAGGAGTATAAAGATGCATATTTGTAAAATTTTCATCCCAAAATCTGAAGGGCCACCTTTAACCCATTACCACACAATCCCTACTTTTGGCGCCCCTGAAAAAGAAGCCGTTAGAAAACATTGTGGGAAAAGGAGAAAATGCTGGTAACCAGCATTTTCCCCTTTTCCAACAATGTTTTCTACCCTTCACAAAACAAAATTCAAATTTTCAGTCACTTTTATTTTGTCGTCTGGAAATTTGGACAAACCTTAAAATTTGTCGTTTGGTAAAGAGTTAAAATACTTTAACACAAAATTTAAGTCCTTAAACCCTTTATCAGATGACAAAATTTTAGACCGGTTCAAATTGAAAGCATTTGCAGACAACAAAATAAAGGTGACTGAAAAATTGAAATTTGCTCTAGGCAGGGTAGAAAACACTGTGGGAAAAGGAGAAAATGCTGGTTACCAGCATTTTCTCCTTTTCCTACAGTGTTTTCAAAAGGCTTCTTTCTCAGGGTCGTCAAAAGTAGGGATTGTATGGTAATGGGTTAAACCCTTTATCAGATGATAAATTTTGAGACTGATCCTGTTTGAAAGCTGCAGACAACAAATCAAATGCAGCTCCAAAGATGAAACTTGTTTCAAGAGGAGAAGAAACACTGTAGAAAATGGAGAAAATGCTGGTTATCATCATTAATTTTTCTCCTTTTCTCACAATGTTTCCAAAAGGCTTTTTTCAGGGTCATTAAAAGTCAGTTCTGCATGGTAAAAACGGTTAATTCTTTACCACACAATTCTGGATTTCAAGAACACCAAGAAAAATAGCTTATGAAAACTTTGGTAACCAGCGCTTTCTCCTTTTTCAACAATTTTCTTTACTTGTTCAATGACAATTTTCATCACTTCAGTCACATCTGATTCATTGTGTGTAACTGCTTTCAATTTGGAAGAATAAAGCAGTTTGTCATTTGGTAAATAGTAAGCCCTTATCTCAAGATAGTTTGAATTTGGAGAAAGAAGTCTTACGATCATTAGACATATTTACCGTATAAGAGGAAATTTCTGGTAGCTAACATTGTATTCTTTTGATACAATTTTTTTTTCCATTTTAGAGACAAATCCATTCATTCAGCAGGTCAGCATTATTAATCCATCTGCGTATGCTTCATTTAACTCTTTACCACACAAGAAAATTTTAGACAGGTCCAACTTGAAAGCATTTGCAGACGACAAAATAAAGGTGACTGAAAAATTAAAATTTGGTTTGGGTAAGGGTAAAAAACACTGTGGAAAAGGAGAAAATGCTGGTTACCAGCATTTTTTCCTTTTCCCATAGTGTTTTCAAAAGGCTCTTTTCTCAGGCTTGTTAAAAGTAGGGATTGTGTTGTAAAGAGTTAAAGGTGGCCCTTCAGTTTTTGGCATGAAAATTTTACAAAAATACAAAAAAATCATCCTTATACTCCCAAAGCCTTATAATTTTCAATTATTAAACCCCAGTAGTTGAAAACCATCCGACAACTAGATAAATTAGAGATTTACTTCAGCCCAGGTCGACACTGAAGGGAAATATGGTCTATTTTTTACATGAGCAACTTGCTTATTTACATACTGTAAATATACAGACGAGGCTTCAAACATAGCATCTGAAGTTCTAGACATTATGGAAAATAATTACATGTTGGATATGTTATGGAATTTAATAGTCATTAGTCACATGCAAGTCACTTAACATGCCCACAATGTTTTTTTGACTTTGGCAGGAAATCTAAAAATAGCTTAAGAGGCTACGTAGCCTTTTAAGGGAATACCACAAAAAAAAAAAATTTTTTTTGTAATTTTATGATTATTAATTACTGATCCTTTGTATTGTTTTTTCATATAAATTTCAGTGACATATACATTTTTTGATTTGGTGAGATGTAAAAATTCTAAATACCCGCCTTTAAAGACAAGTTTGAATTTCTTTCAACTGGTAAAGAGAACCCTACACCTAACAATCCCTGTTTCAATGACCTTGAAAACCTTGGTAACCAGTATTTTCTCCTTTTTCCACTATGTTTCCAGTACCCTTTCAAATACAAATCTAATAATCTGAATCACATCAATTTTGTCCACTAGGCTCAGCCACTAAATCCTGACAAACAGATTAAGGCTTCAGACAATATGATGCTTAACTCATTCCCAAACTACAATATTTTAGGCTTGTACAAATCGAAAGTATTTGCAGACGACAAAATAAAAGTGACTGAAAATTTGGCATTTGTTTTGTGAAGGGTAGAAAGCATTGTGGGAAAATGTTTTCTACAGGCTTCTCTGTTAGGGTCATCAAAAGTAGGGATTGTGTGGTAATGGGTTAATGCCATTTTCAAAACTATTTCACTTATGTCACAGCGGCCTGTGCACCTATCTATGCTTTCTTTGAGTTTCTGTTAAGAGTACTCTGCACAATATTCTAGTCAAGTAACTGGCTGCTTTCCCTTATAACTATTACAGAAACAAAGGTCGGAGATGAAAGGGAAATGAATCCCATCGCAATGTCATCAATTTTCGGAAAGAAATTGGCTGAGCCGGGGATCAAACCTCCCGTTCTCAAGTCCTGTATGCTACCAACTGACCTATCAGGGCTCAGATGACAAATTCAACAGAAATTTAACTTGTTTCAGCATCAGCTGATACACAAACACATACACCACATTATTTTGCTCAGCAGGGCAGGTAGTTGATCATTCTACTTGCTATGATTTCATTTGGAATCCTTTTGGCATGTTAGCATATTTAACCCTTTACCAGACATCACAATATTAGACTTGTCTAAATTTAACCCATTACCACACAATCCCTACTTTTGAAGCCCCTGAGAAAGAAGCCTTTTGAAAACACTGTGGGAAAAGGAGAAAATGCTGGTAACCAGCTTTTTCTCCTTTTCCCACAGTGTTTTCTACCCTTCCCAGAAGAAATTTCAATTTTTCAGTCACCTTTGTTTTGTCGTCTGCAAATGCTTTCAATTTGAACCATGCAGTCTAAAATTTTCTTGTGTGGTAAAGAGTTAATCATGTGGTAAATGATTGAAGACTGACTGCTGCTCTAGATGTATCCAACTCAAACAGAAGAACTGGAGTAAAACAATAATTAGAGGCTAATATAAATGTGGTAAAAAATCTGAAAGAAGTTATATTTGACATGTACATATTTACTTTAAGTCTTTACCAGACAACAAAATTTTAGCCTTGTCCATAGTAAAAGGATTTGCAGACAACAATTTAATTGTGGCTCTAATGATGGAAGTTGTCTTTGACAGGGTACAAAACATTGTGGGAAAAGCATTTTCTCCTTTTCCTACTACATTTTCCAAAGTTTTTTTTTTCTATGAGTTGTTGAAATTCGGGATGGTGTGGCAAAGCATTAAGATTGACCTCTGCTCTGAATGTAAGGAACTCAAATACCAAATTCAAATACAGTAGACATTAGAGGCTAATATACAATGTGGTCAGAAACCTAAAATAAAATACATACATAATTTTATCACATAACCTCCCTTGTTTTCAGTGTAATATACCCATTACGAATTTTCTTATCTCACACACGGTTAATATCACATTTGCGTGACGTCATTTTTGACGTCATTTTGTACGCATTTTATACAAGTGAATGGAAAATACCGCAGGTACATTATTGAAGGTTTTTGCATCATCTGATCTATATTTTGTGAAATATCGTAATGTGATAAAAAGAATCTGACATTTGTGGGCTTTTGAGATAAGATTTTATTAAACTCGTCAAAGTAAAATGTTATTAATCTCGCCAAAGGCTCTCTTAATAACATTTCTCCTGACTCGTTTAATAAAATCTTATCTCAAAAGCCCACTCATATCAGATTCTATATATCTACAGGTACAAAGTAAATAATTTTCTACAAAATACTATGATATGATTATCTACTACAGGTGCTACTTCAGTATGTATTTTGGCATAATGATGTTTACAAACATAGACAAAGGATTCTTCTAGTATTGATTTTAAATATTACAATAATTACATGTATTTGACTATTATCAACCCACCTCTTTTCGATAGCCTCTGAAAACATTGTGAGAAGAAAAAGTGGATGGTACTGGATGGTCCTTTTCCCAAAATGCGGGGGGAGGGGGTGGGGGAAAGATTTAATTTGTGACATAGGTCAAACTGCATCTTTTCAAGAAGTTTGATCTTAATCTACACTGGCCACACAAGCAACTGAAGTACAGTCCGCTCCACATATTACGAGATCGGTTTCAACGAGATACCGCTTATAACGTAAATCTTGCTGAGTCCCGGCAGAATCCCTTTTTTTTTTCTTTTATTTTATACCGCGTAGAACGAGATCGGTTACGGCTAGATATCGGCTATAACGTAAAAATAGTCCAGGCCCCCTACGTAAATTTCCCACCTTACAACGAGGTCCATTGATAAAATACGTCATCTGCATTAGTTTGTCACCATGCAAGGCAATTATCGAATAATTATCGGATTAACTGTCTAACATTAAACTATTGTCGCGTTTTAGATGTGTTTGCGCTACGGGCTAAATTGATCCGTAGGTGGTTAAATGTTATCACACATTTTTTTCGCAGTTTATACATGTAGCTTATTACTGACCATTTCTGATGGATGAATTGAAAACTTAACGCCGGTTCTTTGAGTGCGAGTCGGACATTGATCAGAGCAATTTTCAAACTTAGCGAGTACTGAACAATTACTGGAGAATAAAGTCAAAAACAAAAAAGACAATCTAAAATAATAGCATTCTTCAAATAAGTGTATATTTAATTTTTAAAATGCTAACATTCATGTAAATATCTTGTAAATACATATAATACACTGTACAGTAAATCGACAGAGTTATCTGTCTTTGTATGCTCTTTAAAAAGAAGGTAATTAGCTACTTCCGGTGTAAACGAAACTAAACAGTATGAAAGTCTGTATCCTTACGATGTTTAATTTCTGATTTGGTTATAACAAAACCCCGTTACAACGAGGTAATACGTCTTGTCCCCGCGATCTCGCTGTATGCGGAGTGGACTGTATATGCTGCTTTAACCCTTAACCTGACTGTCACACTTTCAACAACTCTGAAAGCAAAGGCTTCTGACAACATTGGGCAAAAAATAGAAAATCTTAATACCAGCATTTTCTCCTTTCTACATGTATTCTTTTTATCATAAAATTTCATTTCTTGAATCACATTTACATTTATTCTAATCTTTTCATTCAAACATTCATTTTGAACAGCTCTAAAATTTTGGTTTTTTTTATAATCAGATTTGGGATTCAATCTGAATTATCCCAACAAGTCATTATAGACACACCAAGCGATCACATAAGCAAACTTTGGACATTTTGCACACATGTGAGTTAAAAAACAATTTTGTATCCTTTTCAGATAAGAATGTTAAATCTTAAGTGGCTGTACGCTACTCGTTGACCTTTTGTGGACAGTGCAGATCAAAATCAGACTTGGGAATTAGCATTCTGATCTTGGGTCCACAGTTTATATAAGAAGATATTTTTCTATAAAGACTGAGTTTTAAATAACAGTCATTATTCAGGTTTTTAGTATCAGCTTAAAGATTTTAATTAATTAAGCAGGATGTGGATTAACCCTTTACCAAACAATCCCTAATTTTAGTGACCCCCAAGGAAGAAGCCTTCTGAAAACACTGTGGGAAAAGGAGAAAATGCTGGTAACAGCATTTTCTCCTTTTGCCACAATGTTTTCCACTCTTCCAAAGTCAAGTTTCAATTTTTTTAGTCACATTTATTTTGTCGTCTGCAAAATGCTTTCAATTTGGACAAGTCTAAAATTTTGTCATTTGGTAAAGAGTTAATAGATTGTATAGCTTAAGCTAGATGAAATCACAGCAGCTTTCTTTGGATCAAATTACATTGTAAGAGAAGATTCATTTAACTCTTTACCAATGTATAAAATTTTAGACTTGAACTCAACATTCACGGCATTTTGCAGACATCAAATTGTACATAGCTCAAATGATGGGATTTGTCTTTTAAAGGGTTGAAAAGCATTGTGAGAAAAGGAGAAAATGCTGGAACCAGTATTTTCTCCTTTTCCCACGTTTTCTACCCTGCTGGGGAAAAAATATCTATTTTTGAGTTCCTTTTATTTTGTCGTCTGCAAATCCTTTCAATTTGGACCAGTCTAAACTTTTGTCATTTGGTAAAGAGTTAAGGAGATAATACACAGGTCTATACTACTAACCCTTCTTAACCCATTACCACACAATCCCTACTTTTGACACCCCTGGGAAAGAAGCTAACACTGTGGGAAAAAGAGAAAATGCTGGTAACCAGCATTTTCTCCTTTTCCCACAGTGTTTTCTACCCTTCCCAGAACAAATCTTAATTGTTCAGTCACATTTATTTTGTCGTCTGCAAGTGCTTTCAATTTGGACCAGTCTAAAATTTTCTCGTGTGGTAAAGAGTTAAGATAATTCTCAGTCTTATTCTCATGAATTTCTAAATTTGAAAGTAACACAACTTATGAGTGGCTAAACCATTTGGTTTAGCCAATAAGGAGTTGTGTTACTTTCTAAACTTAGATTAGGACTAGAAATGACACTGAAAATGGATGAATGGATGAATACAGCCAGATTCCTGAGACTTCCTCATTAACAAAGAGGATTGTTAACCCATTAGCACTGAATCCCTACTTTTGACAACTCTGAGAAAGAAGCCTTTGGAAAACATTGTGGGAAATGGAGAGAATGCTGGTAACAAGCATTTTCTCCTTTTCTCACAACCACGTTTTCTACTCTTCACAACACAAATTTCAAATTTTCAGTCACTTTTATATTGTCGTCTGCAAATGATTTCGATATGAACAAGCCAAAAAAATTGTCATTTGGTAATGAGTTAACCCATTACCACACAATCCCTACTTTTGACGAGCCTGAGAAAGAAGCCTTTAGAAAACATTGTGGGAAAAGGAGAAAATGCTGGTAACCAGCATTTTCTCCTTTTCCCACAATGTGTTCTACCGTTCACAAAATAAATTTCCAATTTTCAGTCACTTTTATTTTGTCATCTGCAAATGCTTTCGATTTGGATGGACCTAAAAGTTTGTCGTTTGGTAATGAGTTAAGTGAAAAGTACATCACTTGCTCAAAGAAGTTAAAAACACCACTATTCTCTGACGTTAGCAAGAAATTTCTCTAACTACCTGGCTCAGGCTAGCCTAGACGTTTTCTGGCTCCATACTAGAGGGTAAAAAAACTCAACCAAAAGATCAAAGAAAAAGTCTGCTAATCTACTATTTCAAACAGAAAAATGTCTGCTAATTTTCTACCTCAGGTTAGAAAAAAGCCAAACATAGTTATTGATACCTCTAGATCAATGAAGATGAAAAAGCTTAATAAGTTTGGTGGCATAAGCTTAAATCTTTACCACACAATCTCAACTTTTAATGACCCCGAGAAAGACAGCCTTTGTAAACATTGTGGGAAAAGGAGAAAATGCTGGTAACCAGCATTTTCTCCTTTTCTTACAATATTTTCTAGCCATTCCAAATCAAATTTCAATTTTTGATTCACAGTTATTGTGCTGTTTGCAAATGCTTTCAATTTTGACTTGTTCAAAAGTTAGTCGTTTGGTAAAGAATTAAGTATAGAAGAACTGTTACAAAAGACTAAGAAACACTGCAAAAACCTGCGACAGATCAATAAGCAGTTCATCCTCATCAAAAATGTTCAAAGGCAGAAAACTAATCCATCCTTTGCAACATAAGCCTAATAGGTATGTCTATCAACGACACTGTTTTCTTGTTATTGTTTTCATAAAAGTTTAAAATCAGTTTGGGGATAGGGGAGGAAGGAAAAAGGCCAATTTCTCCTTTTCCCACAATATTTTCAAAAGGCCTCTTACCCAGGGGTGTTAAAAGTCGGGATTATGTGGTAAAGAGTTAAAGGTATTCCAGCAAAGCAATTTTTCCCAGTGATAATTATCATAAAAACTTATATGACTGGGGATGGAGTGAAGAAGAGAATGGGGGGTGGGGGGAACTAAAATTGCTCCTGAAACCTATGTCTGGGAAAGCTATTATTATCGTGTAATATTTTCATAAAGTTTAACCCTTTCCAAAACAATCCCTGGTTTTTACGGGTCTGTAATAGTAGCCTTTTGAAAACATTGTGGGAAAAGGAGAAAATGCTGGTAACCAGCATTTTCTCCTTTTCCCACAATGTTTTCTACCCTATCATAGACAGAAATCATCTTTTCTGCAAGAGTTGAATTGTCGTCTGCAAATGCTTTCAATTTGGTCTAGTCCAAAAGTTTGTCGTTTGGGAAAGGGTTAAAATCAGCTGGGGGAACCAAAAGAAATGAAGGAAGGTTCTTAATGTCCAAGTAGTAAAGGTGTCAGGTAAGTAATCCGGCAGTTTTTGGTTCAATCCTCCCCCCTTGGACTGGATTTTCCTGGTAGTGCCTTCATGCACAGCACTTCAATGCAAAAGCCTAGGACTTGTGGAACCCAGGAACTGCACAAATAAAGTAAAGTGTTGGCATGACACCACTGAAATAGAGCTACAAGTTGTGAAAAACATGAATCACTCAGATATCAAAATCTGGTGAAAGTTATAGATGGAGTTAGATCTACGAGGTAAAAGATGTAATCATGGACCTACAGACAGGCTGATGAACCAGCCTGATGGGGGACAGAATAACCCGCAAGGTGGTTCTAGTTGGCATGACACCATTGAAATAGAGCTACAGGTTGTGAAAAACATGAATCACTCAGATATCAAAATCTGGTGAAAGTTACAGATAAAGTTAGATCTACGAGGTAAAAGATGTAATCATGGACCTACAGACAGGCTGATGAACCAGCCTGATGGGGGACAGAATAACCTGCAAGGTGATTCTAGTTATCTGCCACTAAGTTTTGTTTGCAGGGGTCTTGTAAAGTTATCTAGTCACTAAGCAAAACCTGAACTATTTTAAGAAGTTTCAGTTTGCATAGAAAAAGACAGTGTTATTCTATCAGCTACAGCACTCTGTTTGATAAAAGAAGTCAAACTTTCATCAATGAAGGCAGTTAACTCTTTACCAGACAATTCCTTCTTTTTTTAACCCTTAAAGCCCTGGAACAAACTGAACTTGTTTTTGTTGACAGTGCAGATCAAGATCAGACTACGTGGAACGTGCAGTCTGATCTTGGATCTACACTGTCCACTATTTTGTTTCATATTCTGGCAAAAAAAACCTTGGTAGAGCAATATTTCATATGTTTTTCCTTTTTAAAAATGTCTCTTGTATTAATTCAGCACTTCAAGGGTTAACAAGTGAGGAAAAAACATTCCTAAAACATTGTTGGAAAAGGAGAAAATGCTGGTATTCAGCATTTTCTCCTTTTCCCACAATGTTTTCTATTCTATCAAAGACAAATCTCACTATCTGAGCAAAAATGAATTTATCATCTGCAAATGCTTTCAATTTGGACCAGGCTAAAATTTGTTGTTTGGTTAGGGCACAGTAAAGCCAATACATGACTAGAATTGAAAGACAGAAGGGCATACCTTTTACACGTTTATCTGGAAATAGTATGAAAATTGTATTATTTTATCATACAGCTGAAGCCTGCTTTCAGCATGAAGGAACAGTGCTCTTACAAAACCTTTTTCACTCACGTAGACTTCTTTCGACATGATGGAAAAAAGCTAACTCTGTGAATTTATTATTCCATTCATGTGAGCATAATTAGCATCAAAATGAATCACTCTCCCTGAAAACAGAGTACACGTATTTTCTGTCAAAAAACTTAATATCTAGCACCTATCATGCATCACTGCAGTTTGATAATCAAGGGAGGTATATAGTAACAAACTTTATCCTTTAGAAAAAAGAGTTATTTCCCTTGATAAATGTTTAAATTGAAGCGAACATATTTTGAAGCACATATTAAACTTGTGATCCCTGGAATGGAGTCAATTTTGACCCCAGGCCTATAATATGAAAAAACTTGTTAAAAGTCCATTAGATAAAGCTGCATGCCAAATTCAGTAGCCCTGGGCCTTGTGGTTTCAGAGAAGAAGATTTTTGAAAATGTTATTTTTTTGTTTTGTTGTCATGGCAACCAGAGTTTTTGAAGAATTCAAATTTTTTCAATAAATTCTTAAGAGGACCGTGGCAGAATCATTTCTGTGAAGTTTCATAAAATTTGGATGGGTAGTTTCAGACAAGAAGATGTTTGAAATAAAAGTAAACAGACGGACAGACGCACAGGGGACATCGGGCCATGACATAAGCCTGCTGGCCTTTGGCCAGTGGAGCTAAAAATGACATTCAAAGGGAAATAACTCAAAGACAGCACAAAGTAGAGTTACAATTCTTGTGCACTGAACTTGCAAATATTGGAACAAATAAGCATACCAAATTTCCAGTCATTCCCAATCAAGATGACAAAGTTTTGCTCTATACAAGCAAGAAATGTTATCATAATGAGGGTCAAAGGGGAAATAACTCAAAATTTGTGAGAGGAAGATTTATGGTTCTTGTGCACTGCACTCCATAATTTTTCAAGTCATGCATATCAAATTTGAAGATGTTGAGGCTGGAGATGACAAAGTTTTATTCCGGACAAGCAGAAAATGCTGTAAATATGATGATAAAAGGGAAATAACTCATAGACAGTTCAATGGAAGAGTTACTGTTCTTTCATACTGCACTCTGTATATTGCAATAAACAGAAATGCCAAGTTTCAAGTCAATTGGACTTGAGATGACAAAGTTATGCTCCAGACTAAGAACTATTCTAAAGAACTTTCTGATTCAAGAGCAAAATTAATAACTCCAGCCATAGCTGTACCATTAGGCCAATAACCAAACTCATCAAGAGATCTTACGGTTATATATATTTTGACCATATTTGGTGCTGATTGGTTGATATTTGTAGATGCTAGAGTGTAAACAAAGTCAAATATAGCAATTTTTCTCATTCAAGGGCAAATACCTCCAGTTGTTCTGGTCCGTTTAGACCCATAATCAAACTCATCAGAATTCTTAAGGTCATATATCATGTTTTGACCAAATTTGGTGCTGGTTTAGATTAGTTGATATTTGTAGATGCTAGAGTGTAAACAAAGTCAAATATAGCAGTTTTTTCAAATTCAAGTGCAAATAACCCCAGTTGTTCTGGTCCAAATAGATCTATAATTAAACTGTCTTATAGTCGTAAGTTTTGTGCTTATTGGTTGATATGTGTAGATATCAGAGTGTATACAAAGTGAAAGATAGCAATTTTTCTAATTCAAGGGCAAATAACTCCAGTTGTTTTGGTCTCACTAGACGAATAATCAAACTCATTTGAGATCTTATGGTCATATAATTATATTTTGACCAAGTTTGGAGCTGATTGGTTGATATATGTAGATACCAGAGAGTAAACAAAGAAATGTGAATGAATGGACAGACGGATGAGGGACAGTGAGTGATAACAATAGCTCAGTCTGAGCACTTTGTGCTCAGGTGACAAAAATGAGGAATTAATGAAAAGAAAAAATAAGGAACAAATGATAAATATTCAATTCAGGAAGCTGTAAAATGATACTATATTAACACTTAGGGCACTATCCATACTTTTCGTTGATTGCAGCATACTTTTTGTTGACTTTGCACACTGAACATCAAGATTAGACAGCAAAGAATGTGCAATATGATGTTTTACATCACACATAATCAACTTATGTAAAATCAATCTGGCAAAAACAACCTTTGAATTGCAACATTTTGGCATCTTTTTCTGAAGGTCAAGGTCTCTTGTATTCATTCAGCTCTCTCTGGATTAACCTTTTACTAAACATCCCCAGACTTCAACATTTCTGTGGGCTCAGCGACCAGCATTTTTACCTTTTCCCTCCATATTTTCTACTTATTCAAAGAGAAATCTCATCACTGAAACATAGTTCAATTTGTCGTCTGCAAACACTCTCACATGGGATGAATCTAAAAATTTATTCATCTGATAAAGAGTTAACTCTTTACAAAACGACAAATTCATAGACTCGTCTAAGTCGAAAGCATTTGCAGACGACAAAATAAATGTGACTGAAAAACCATAATTTGATTTGGGAAGGGTAGAAAACATTGTGGGAAAAGGAGAAAATGCTGGTTACCAGCATTTTCTCCTTTTCCTTCAATGTTTTCAAAAGGCTTCTACCTCAGGGTCGTCAAAAGTCGTCATTGTGTTGTAAAGGGTTAAGTTGCAAAAAAACAGTGTATTTGTATTAAGTGTTTTGTTCTCTCATCAGCATATCTATTGACAATGATTAAGGAAGTCACAGTGTCCTTTGTTACTTCACATTGTTACGAACAAAGTCCATTAACAAAGAAACAAATTAACAAATGGATAGCAGAAATAAAGGGACCGGCAAGGATTTGAACCTAGAAAAAAGCCAACACTATAACCACTGAGCTACAGAGAATTCTCCTTGACAGTTGTTAAGTATTGTTTTTAATCCAGGATGAAGCCATTCATGAAGGAGTGGTCTCTCTTAGCAACATAAAAAAGACAAACTATGTCTCTGTGACTTTTACCAGATGAGAACATTTCATACCAAGATGAGAGCATTTAGCTCTTTGCCAAGCAACACAATTTTTGAAATAACCAAACTGAAACCATAATGCAAACTACAAATCAAGTGCAGTTAATATGATGATTTCTGCCTTTGATATGGTAGAAATCATTGAGAAAATGTTACCAGCATTTTCTCCTTCTCCCACAATGTTTTCTACCCTTTCGAGGACATTTTCTCAATTTGAGCCACATTGAAATTGTTGTATGCAACTGCTTTCAATTTAGACCAGTGTATAACATTTTGTTGTTTGGTAAAGACTTAACTTGTTACCACACAGTCCCGACTTTTAACGACCCTGAGAGAGAAGCCTTTTTAAAACATTGTGGGAAAAGGAGAAAATGCTGGTAACCAGCATTTTCTCCTTTTCCCCCAGTGTTTTCTACCCTATTAAAGACAAAATTTATCATTTGAGCAATATTTATCATGTCATCTGCAAAATTAATGCTTTCAAAATGGACTGGTCTAAAATTTCCTTGTGTGGTAAAGAGTTAAGCTCTTCTGGAGCCTATCATTCTGGCTCTTTACCAGTTGAATAAATTTAGACTTGCCCAAATTAAAAGCATTTGCAGAAAATAAATAAAGATATGGTTCAAATATATATTTTCAGATAAATGAGCTGAGGCATGGAAGAAGAGAAAATATGGTCGGAAAAGAAGGAATATCTCCTTTTTCTCAATATATTCTCATAAATGGCTTAACTGTATTTCTTGACTATTAAAATATTGGGTAAAGACTTAACATTTACCAAATGACAACATTTCAAACTGGTCCAAATTAAAAGCACTTGCAGACAACAAAATATGCATAACTAAAGAATTGAAATTTGTTTCCGGACGGGTGTAAGCATTGTGCAAAAAGGAGAAAATGCTGGTTACCAGCATTTTCTCCTTTTCACATGTTTTCAAAAGGCTTTTATCTCAGGGTAGTAAAAACCAGGGATTGTTTGGTAAAGAGTCAAAACACCTCATACACAAACAAGCACACAAATGGGAAAAAAACAACAGACAATAGTGTTTCTAAATGTTTAAAAAAAAAACAGTGTACTCACCAACTCTAGATCTACTTGGTTTAGGTCTTCTTCTCACAACTGGAGACTGCATAACAGAAATGGTGAGAAGAAATTACATGATTAAGCATTTTGTCATTTTAAAGTATTTATTATATTTAACCCTTTACCTCACAATTCTGAGTTTTAACAAACCTAAAAAAGAAGCCTTTTGAAAACATTGTGGGAAAAGGGAATTGCTGATAACCAGCATTTTCTCCTTTTTTCAAAATGTTTTCTATCATACCAAATTTAAATTTAAATTTTTCAGTCTTCTTATACATGTATTTATCATCTGCAAATGCTTTCAAATAGGACTACTGTAAAGTTAAGTCATTTTGTTTAAGAATTAAACTGACGCTCTACCCCTCGCTACTGATACCATTATTACACTCATTTACCAGCATTTATCCTTTTCCAACAATGTTTTTTACCATTCCACAAACGAAATTCAATTTTTCAGTTTCCTTATATTTGTTTGTCTGCAGATGCTTTCAATTTCGGACTACTGTATATTTTTGTTGTTTGTTAAACAATTAAACTGATGCTGTATTCCACTCATTACTAAATGACAAAGAATAGGTAAAAACTGAGAGAATTTGAAGACCTTAAATTAATTGTGATAAAACAATTGGATTTGCCTTTGTAAAGGAAGAAAACAGGATTGGAAAAAGATCAACATTTTCTCCTTTGCCCTCAATGTTTTCAAAAGGCATTCCTTTCCAGGTGGTTTAACTCTTCACCACACCACAAATCCAAATTACAAGTATTTTCAAAGGACATATTAAAATTTTAATGTGGCAAAAGTAATAGGATTTGTCTGTGAAAGTTTAGAAATTAGATAACATTGTGAGAAAAGAAGAAAATGCTGGCTACCAGCATTTTCTCCTTTTCCCGCAATTTTTTTTCCAAGAGCTTTCTTTCTTAGAGTCATTAAAACTCAGTATTGTGTGGCAAAGGGTTAAAGGCTAATAGTTCTACACAGGGTTAATGCTACCCATCAAAATTTAAAATTGCCTTTGGGAACAGTTATCTGTACTAATGCACAAATAACCCAATACATATTCCAACTGATTTCAACACTGATGAGTCTAAAATTTCATGGTTCTGGTAAAGAATTTTAACCTGCTGGAAACAAACTCTGTCAACTTTGAAATAGAACCAAGCAAAAAAGATCTCAAATATGCTATAAGTGGCCCTTACCTGCTCCGATGCAATTTCCATTTTATTTCCTCTGGAAGCATTAAATGTAATATCAGGCTCTTTTCTTATCAATACAAGGAGAAAAACATTGCAGAGTGAGAAACTGTTGTTAAGGAAGAGTTGCAGATTTCATGGATTTTGTAACTAGGTGTGTGTGTGTTTTTTTTTTTTTTTTGGGGGGGGGGGGGGGGGGGGGGGAGGAGGGGCAGTGTAGAGCAATTGCTTGATTATGAGCGGAAATAAACTATATAATCTCCTAACAAATAAAAGAGAAAGGTTGCTGTTTAACTCTTTACCAAACAGCAAAAATTTGGTTAAGTCCAAATTCAAAGCATTAAATTTTGCAGTGTCCTATCTAGATAACATGAAAAGATAAAATTTCCATGACACTTTGATTTATCTCAATAGTTTTCCAAAATAACCATGACAGTTATCTCGCATCTCAAAGCAGATTAATGCCACTATACTGTAGCTACTTAAACTTACACAAATTTTGTTAGTAATTACCTTAGTAAAACCGGGCCCTGATGATTGTACACTCTTCTGGCAGAACCTATTCTGGTCCCTATTCTGCTTGGCTTGAAAACATTTTTGAATCAGAGAAGATGCAGGTAAGCAAATTTTCTCTTTTTTATTCAAATGTGACCCATCACACAAAAAGGGACCATCTGGGAATTCTGTACATCAATTAGATGAAAACAGATCAATGATAGTGCACATTAGTTTAAGTTGATAATTCAAAAATGATTGTATAACAAGGTACAATGACTACTTTCCATATGGTAATGTCATTAAAGTGAAAAGTGTTGACCCTGGACAGCCTGCGCAATTTGCGCAGCTGGACCAGGGTTGGCATTTTTCTCAGTTCCCAGAAGGTCCCTTTTTGTGTGATGGGTCACAAGTTATTTTGAAAGCCTACTTCTTCAGGGCTGTTGAAACACGAAATTGTTTCATACACAGTTTCAACTAAAAGCAATGAAAACTACTTACACCTGAAGGGGATTCTTTCACTGGTATTTTCTGCACAAGACCACCAACAACTCGTACTTCATAGCTAAAATAAGATAAATAGGTAAAACCTTTGACTCATAGCCTATCATAGATCTATATGGTCCTAAATGTGATACCAGAAAAACAGCTTAATCCTTTACCAAACAGCAGAATTTTAGACTATCCAAATCAAAAGCATTTGTAGGAGATAATTTCATAGTGGCTTAAATGATGCAATTTCTCTTTGATAGAGTAGAAAACTTTGTGGGAAAAGGAGAAAATGCAGGCTACCTGCGTTTTCTCCTTTTCCCACTAAGTTTTCAAAAGGTCTTTTCTTCAGGATCGTTAAAAGTCATCATTGTGTGGTAAAGGGTTAACTCCTCACCGAATGACAAAATTCTGGACAATACAAAATTGAAAGCTGCAGATGACGAATTGAATATATTCATATCTCAAAAGAACCGTTTCTGTCTTTGGTTGAGTAAAAAACATCGTGGGAAAAAGAGAAATGCTGGTTACAAGCATTACCTTCTTTTCATACAATGTTTTTGAAAAGCCTTCTTCTTCTTCACTAGCATAACCTTCTTTTTCCCACTAAGTTTTCTACCCTATCAAAGACAAATTCCACTATTTGAGCAATATTTACTGTCTACAAATGCTGTGACTTTGGACACATCCTGAAATTTGCCATGTGGTTAAAGGTCTTATCTTATACAGGTAAACAGGGAAGAAAAAGGTAAAATTTAATGAATTCACAAGGAAGATAAAAACATGGAAGGACACTGTATTGTATTATTTCTGACCTGATGGTCAACAAGAGTTCAAATGACTGATTGAATTTATGGTTAATAGAGCCATTTTCAACATTATTTCAGTTGTGATGCAATGGCCAGTGCACCTATCCATGCTTTCCTGGAGTTTCTTTTATCAGCACTTTGCACAATATTTTTCCCAAGCCACTGGCTGCTTTCCAACTGAACCATTCTTGAAACAATGATCAGAGATGAGAGGAATAAATCCTGCCACAATGACTATCATCAATCCTTAGAAAGAAATTGGTCGAGCTTGGGATGAGGACCAATGACAACCTAGTCTCAGTCCTGCACACTACGGACTGTGCTACCAGGGCTCTCAAACAAGTGTACAAAATTACTCTTTGCCAATCAACAATTTTTTTTGGATTGGACCAAAATCAAAGCAATCTGCATATAAAAACTCAACTCTTGTTGATATGATGATATCTGACTTTGATAGGGTAAAAAATATTGCGGGAAAAGGAGAAAATGCTGGTTACCAGCATTTTCTGCTTTTCCCACGATGTTTTCTACAGGCATCTTTCTCAGGGTTGTTTAAAGTCGGGATTGTGTGGCAAAGAGTTATTTCTGCTCTGATCCCCCTATAACAAGAGATCAGTATGCCAAGACATGCACACAGATCTAGTTATATGGTTAACCCATTACCACACAATCCTTACTTTTGACATCTCTGAAAAAGAAGCCTTTAGAAACATTGTGGGAAAAGGAGAAAATGCTGGTAACCAGCATTTTCTCCTTTTCCCACAATGTTTCCTAACCTTCACAAAACAAATTTCAAAATTTCAGTTACTTTTATTTTGTCGTCTGCAAATGCTTTCGATTTGGACAAGCCTAAAATATTGTCGTTTGGTAATGAGTTAACCTAAGCTGACCAAAACTTTCTGATAAACATTTTACCAGACAAAAACATTTTCAAATTATCAAAACTGATAAATTTTTTATCTGCATCGGCAGATAAAAAACCAAATTGCCACCTATACGATAGGATTTGTTTGTGAAAGGAAAGGAAAGATTGTGGAAAAAGGAGAAAATGCTAGTAAGCAGCATTTCTCCTTTTCCCACAATGTTTACAAAATTCTCATTCGACCAGATGGAAATAAAGTACCATATGTGCATTTACTCTACATTTCTTGTGTTTTATAATATTGCAATGTGTTGTTATGTGAGGAGGGTACAACATGGAGAATTGCTGAAAACAGCTGTACTAGATTTTCATGAAAAACCCAACAAAAAAGGGGTTACAAAAATGAAATAAATAGAATATATGATTTTTGCAGTGAACGATCAAAATTTATTTCATCCTGTGACCATGCTCGATAACATTAGATAATCACCATCATCGATAGTATTAAATAACTTTTCAATCATGGCTGCAGCACTTGTGCAAAATACTACCAATCATGTTCACTTGATGAAATAAATTTCCATCTTTCACTGAAAAAAAAAAAACACCCTGTATCTCTCACCTTTGACTATCTTCTGCTTCAGCACTGGGTTTAACACCAACAAATTCCACACGTTTCTCTTTCTTTGGATGGTCAGGCTCCTGCAAATCCGAAGCACTCTTTTTAACACTAACTAAACGTTTAAGGATGGACAGTGGCATCTCCTACATCATATCAACACTGATACAGGACACCAGTAATTATCTTTTCATCAAATCTAGAATATTTCCCATCACATTCATGTTGGTATGTCTCTTCCTATTGGTTTTATCTTTTATAAAGCACTCTTTATTAAACAGTAAAATTTTGGACTTGTAAGCATTTGCAGACAACAACACAAAAGTGAATCAAAAATTGAAAATTGATTTAGAAAGGACAGAAAACATTGTGGGATAAGGAGAAAGGGCTGGTTACCAGCATTTTCTCCTTTTCCCACAATGTTTTCAAAAGGCTCCTTTCACAGAGTCATGAAAACCCTGGATTGTTTGGTAAAGAGTTAACCCTTTACAAAACAACCCTGTGTTTTAATGATGCTGAAGAGGAAGGTTTTTGAAAACATTCTGGAAACCAGTGTTTTCTCCTTTTCTTACAATAGTATGTAGTCTACTATTTCAAAGACAGAAGAAGATTTTTAACCCATTCCCAAACGACAAAATTTTAGACTGGTCCAATTTGAAAGCGATTGCAGACGACAAAATAAAAGTGACTGAACATTTGAAATTTGTTTTGTGAAGGGTAGAAAACATTGTGGGAAAAGGAGAAAATGCTGGTTACCAGCATTTTCTCCTTTTCCCACAATGTTTTCTAAAGGCTTCTTTCTCAGGGGCGTCAAAAGTAGGGATTGTGTGGTAATGGGTTAAGCAACAGTTAAGTTGTTGTCTACAATCTGGCCTGGTGTAAAATTCTGTCGTTTTGTAGAGTTAATTGATCCATCAATATGAACATAGATCTATGTACCTATTTGCAAAAAACTTATTACCACACAATCCAGATTTTTAACGACCGAAAAAAGAGGGTTTTGAAAACATTTTGGGAAGAGGAGAAAATGCTGGTAACCAGCATTTTCTCCTCTTCCCTAAATGTTTTCTACCCTTTCAGTAACAACATCTCATCACTCGATCTATATTTTTGTTTTAACCCATTACCACTCAATCCCTTCTTTTGACGCCCCTGAGAAAGAAGCCTTTTGAAAACACTGTAGGAAAAGGAGAAAATGCTGGTAACCAGCATTTTCTCCTTTTCCCACAGTGTTTTCTACCCTTTCCAGAACAAATTCAAATTTTTCAATCACCTTTATTTTGTCATCTGCATATGCTTTCAATTTGAACCAGTCTAAAATTTTGTCGTGTGGTAAAGAGTTAAAATTGCATTCACAATAGAAGAGTAAAAAATTCTGTTGTGTGGTAAAGGATAAAAACATTTAACAAACTAAAACTAAAACAAACTAGAGTAAACACTAGTATTACAATTGCATAACAGTCTTAGGAGGAATGGAAAACACTGTAAGAAAAGAAGTAATAGACAAAGTTGTTCCACAGCCTTATTCCTCATGAATGTAAAAACAATTCGAGTTGGTTTGTAGATGTAACAGATGGTTGATGTTCCTCAATTTTTATCCTTTTCGAGATGTAAAAATATTCGTCTTGCTCACAGTAATAGTTGCTGTGTGGTCTGGTATCAAACCTTAATTCCTTAGATCCAAAACAAAGGTAAAAAGCCACATAACTGTTGCAAAACCACCACAGAATTTTTTAATTTCCTTTCAAGAACAATAAAGACATAGTTCTCACTGACTAGGTTTTAAACTTTTTCAAAAGTCGAAAAATTTGAACCTTAGATGCTGAACATAATTAAGATCCGGTTGTATCTCTTTTAACACTCAGAAAGCTGAATTAATAAAATGGACCTTTTCAATTGTGAAAAACATCCAAAATACCAAATTTTCAGGGTTGTTATAGCCAGAATATCTAACAAAATGGCAGACAGTGTAGATCCAAGATCAGACTGTATGTTCTGTTTAGCCTGTGCAGTCTGATCTTGATCTGCACTGTCCACAAAAGCAACTTAAATCAGTTCAAGCACTGTATGGGTTAACTCTTTATACACTATTTCAGACTTATCAAATGAATCTCCATTTCTCACAATATTTTCAGATTCTTTGGCCTCAGGATCGTTAAATACAGAATTGTTAAATAAAGGAATGTAAAGTAATAAAGATTTGTTCATTTATAAATATCCACCAACATGTAATTATACATGCATGACCCAACATAACTACCTAAATCTCAACTAACAATTAAGCCAAAATTTCCTCCTCTGTCAATATCATTCTTTGAGTTATACTCTGGCAAAAGGTAATTTAATGCATGTCTTATATGGTTTAACTCTTTACCCAACAACAAAATTTTGGACTGGTCCAAATTCGAAGCATTTGTAGACGACAACATAAAGGTGACTAAAAAATAGAAATTTGTTCAGGGAAGGGTAGAAAACACTGTTGGAAAAGGAGAAAATACTGGTTACCAGCATTTTCTCCTTTTCCCATAGTGTTTTCAAAAGGCTTCTTTCTCAGGGGCCTCAAAAGTAGGGATTGTGTGGTAATGGGTTAATATACTAAGCAAGTCAACACATAATTATAGTCTAAACATTGACTCAAATTAGAGGTAGACAGGTCCTTGGTCTTGTAAATAATTGACCAATTGCAAAAGGTTTCAATCCAAGGTCAGCCTGTGTGTTTGATTGATTAATTGGTATTTAACGGTGTTTTCAACATTATTTCATTTATATTGCGGCGGCCAGTGCATCTATCCATGCGTTCCTGGAGTCTCTTTTGCCAGTACTTTGCACAATTTTCTTTCCAAGCCACATGCTGCTTTCCCACATTACCGGTACATTGTCGATACAATGGTCAGAGGTGGAAGAGGAATGAGTCTTGTCGCAGTGACTAACATCTATTCTCCGAAAGAAACTGGGCGAGCCTGGGGTCATGACCAGGAATCGAACCATGGATCCCGTGTTCTCAAGTCCTACAAGCTACCGACTGGGCTACACGGGCTGGGCTCAGCCTGTGTGGGCTCTGCAGGCTGACAGGGGTTGATTCCTTTTTTTGCAGGTGCATTAAATCTTTACCGCACAATCCCGACTTTTAACGACCCCGAAAAAGAAGCCTTTTGAAAACATTGTGAGAAAAGGAGAAAATGCTGGTAACCACAGTAATTTTGTCGTCTGCAAGTGCTTTTAATTTGGACCAGTCTATAAATTTGTCGTTTGGTTAAGGGTTAAACCCCCTTTTCACAGGGCATGGCTCATTTTAATTTGAATACCAATCTACTTCCTTTTGGTAATAGTTCAAGTACAACGATAAAATCACCTCCAAAAAAAAAATCCCGTAAAAAATGTTGTTTTTTTTTAATATACATCACAACACTCTTTTTTAATTTCCTTTTCAATTTTATGTAATCAGTTTGCGAATAAATAAACCAATCACTTTTAAGAATCCAATGTAGAATAAATTCACTGGACAAAATCCCCGAACAATTTTTATTTCACAGTCGCATAGCCAATCATTTCTAAATCCTTATCCAAACAATCCCTGGTTTTATGATCCACAGGAAGATACCTTCTGAAAACATTGTGGAAAAAGGAGAAAATGCTGGTAACCAGCACTTTCTCCTTTTCCCACAATGTTTTCTACCCTTCCCCAAATGAATTTCAATTTTTCAGTCACTTTTATGTTGTCATCTGCTTATGCTTTGAATTTCAATTAGTCTACATTTTGTCGTTTGGTATAGAGTTATTCTTGGACAGCCTCCAGGGTGAACAACTTACTTAACCCATTACCACACAATCCCTACTTTTGACGCCCCTGAGAAAGAAGCCTTTAGAAAACACTGTAGGAAAAGGAGAAAATGCTGGTAACCAGCATTTTCTCCTTTTCCCACAATGTTTTCTATCCTTCATAAAACAAATTTCAAATTTTCAGTCACTTTTATTTTGTCATCTGCAACTGCTTTCAATTTGGACCAGTCTAAAATATTGTCGTTTGGTAATGGGTTAATGATATAAAAGCCTACAAAAGATATGCTAATCACGTTAAAATGATATGCAGATTTAAATTAACACTTAACAAAACAGTCCCAAGTTTTAACGACCCTGACGGAGAAAGCTTTTGAAAACACTGTGGGAAAAGAAGAAAACGCTGGTGACCAGCATTTTCTCTTTTTCCCCACAATATTTTCTATCTTTTCAAAAACAAATTTCATGATTTCAACAACATCAATTTTTATGGTTTACAGTACATTTCAATGTAGACAATTCATGAACTTAGTTAACCTATTACCACACAATCCCTACTTTTGATGACCCTGAAAAAGAAGCCTTTTGAAAACATTGTGGGAAAAGGAGAAAATGTTGGTAACCAGCATTTTCTCCTTTTCCCACAATGTTTTCTACCCTTCCCACGCAAATTTAAAAATTTCAGTCACTTTTGTTTTGTCGTCTGCAAATGCTTTCGATTTGGACAAACCCCAAATTTTGTCATTTGGTAATGAGTTAAAAGCCTGATAAATGGTTAACATCCTATTTTGTAAAGAGCAACTTGTCTCATTTCTGAATTAAATCCTATACTGAACAATCTGGTGTTATCATGACCCTGTGGATGAAGGCTTTTGGAAATGGTGAGAAAACCCAGTAAATGCTGGTATCTAGCACTGTTTCCTTTACCCACAATATTTTCCAATCTTTCCAACACAAAAACCTATCAATTAAGCCACATTTTGCTAATAAAGTAATCTGGACATGCTTTCAATATTGATGAGTGTAAGGCTCTGGTAAAGAGTTCATTAAATGTGCATTTCTAAATGTCTTTGAGAGATGCTCTGTGAAAAGAAAATTTCATGCATCTGCTTACAGGATTGACCTAGGTTAGCTTGTGCAGTTGGGACAGAACATTTTGCTGTTTTGTTACTGGTCAATTTTCTGCATATTATTATGGACGGACCAGTTTACCTCAGTAAGTTGTTAGACAAAATGGACTTCAGAGCTCCAGATAGAGGTAGTGATTTAGATTTCAAAATTGAAAATATTAATTATTCTCAACTAAACCCTATGTTGTGGGTACTCATTAGAATCGTCTCGTCAAGACGATTCTAATGAGTACCCACAACATAGGGTTTGGAAAATAAATAATGGATTTAGAATACTATCACTCCTTCTTATCTGGAGCTCTGGACTTTATTATAAATCCATCATTATGTGATGACTGGCTTGATACCATGCAAGCTGAACTAAAGCATGGCTCATAATTATGTAGTTAAATTTGAAATTTGTTACAAGCTTTATGATTTCATAATTATTATGATGCAAAAGATGCATCATGCATCACAAAGATACACTAAGCCTCCTTTTGCTACAGCATGGTTCATTAGGTACTTGAAATTGAAACTGTTTAACCCTTTACTCCATGGATACTCATTTCTATGCATTGCTTGTAGGTGCCTTTGGAAAACATTGTGGCAAAAGGTGAAATTGCTCGTGACGAGCAATTTCACCTTTTGTCACAATGTTTTCTATGCTATCAAAAGGTGTCATATACACAGAAGAAAAAGCTTCATCCTTGCTTTTAAATTTTGGGTCAATTAGAGATTCAAAATAAATGCCTAATGGGGTAAAAGGTTAACCCTTTACCCCATAAGGCATTTCTATGGTCTCTCTAATTGACCCTGAATAACAGCACGGATGAAGCTGTTTCTTATGTGTATATGACACCTTTTGATAGCATAGAAAAACACTGTGGTAAAAGGTGAAATTGCTCGTCACGAGCAATTTCACCTTTTGCCACAATGTTTTCCAAACGCTCCTACAAGCAATGCGTAGAAATGAGTATCTATGGAGTAAAGGGTTAAAGGTTCTATAAAATTTATAACAGGTAATTGGGGTGTCATGAAGGAAGCTGTTGCATCTGTTTGGGTATTGTCTTTTATTTATCAAATGCACTAATTGTTTCCTCCTTGCATGTGAAACAAAAGGAAGAAAGGAGGTTCCTGGAAACTTAACATGAAATTTAAATAACATCAAATCAGTATTCAAATTTGCTTAAAATTTAATGTTTCTTTGTCAGAAAATTGGATTTACAGATGTTTCTCTAACCCTTTACCAAACAATCCTGGTGACCAGCATTTTCTTCTATTCCAGCAATGTTTTCTACCAAGTACCAAAACAAATTCCAATTTCTAAGTTACATTAATTTTGCAATCAAATTGGACTAGTCTAAAATAATGTTGTTTGGTAAGAGTTGTGAGAAAGAGGCAGTCCTTTGTGAACTTTTTTCAACTACTGTAAAATTTATTGCTATCACAACAAGAGGTCTTCACAGAATCCCTGAAAGAAATCCCAAAAAAGACATAAGACCCGAACAAAACAAGAGGCTTTTTGCAGTCTGAGTTGGCCTATTGGTCATAATTATGTTGTCATAAAGGAAAGCTGCTATAACTGGTAATTTATTTTGGAAGAGATGACACCATGTTTATACTCATGAGACATTATCAGAGCAAAATTATCTGAAAAAGTTGGTGTTAGGAAGAATGTGGCCTCTAGAATGATCACAAGTTTCTTCTTGTAAGATACGAATAGTTAACTATTATGGTAGACTCAGAACGTGATTGATTTTCCAATTATTTATCCTCACAGTTGGTTGCCCATTATGGGTGATGCCTCACTCCCAAGAAGGCTAGTTATGTTAGAGCAAATAGTGAAGATACAATGTACATGCCAAATGTGGTAGCCCTTGGCCCTATGGCTAGGTACCGGAAGTATTTTAAAGTTTTCCCTTTATAAAAACATATAAAACTTGTGACCCCCAGGGCCGGCACATACGTCCGCATGCACGACGGACACTGGGCCATGACATAAGCCAGCTGGCCTTCAGCCAGTGGTGCTAATAACTTAGGCAGCTAAACAATCAGATAGAGGCAAATATCACACCATATTGCACTACAGCTACCTCAAAGGCAAGGCTGGTTATCTGATATTCCTTTAACCCTTTACCCTATAAGGCATTTCTATGATATCTCTAACTGACCCTAAATAACAGCAAGGATGAAGCTGTTTCTTATGTGTATATGACACCTTTTGATAGCATAGAAAACATTGTGGCAAAATGTGAAATTGCTCGTGATGAGCAATTTCACCTTTTGCCAAAATGTTTTCCAAAGGCTCCTACAAGCAATGCGTAGAAATGAGTATCTATGGAGTATAGGGTTAAAATGACAAATTTTTAGGCCTAGCGACATTGACAGCATTTTAAGATGACAAATTCAGTGTAGTGCAAGTGAGATAAGTGTTCCTTGGAAGGTTTTGAAACATGGTGGAAGGAGAAAATGCTTACAACCATCAGAGTTTTCTCAGGGTCCAGTCAGTAGCGTACAAGACTTGAGAACAAGGGGTTGTAAGTTTGATCCCCAGCTCAGCCAATGTCTTCCCGATGATTGACGATAGTCATTGCGACAGGATTCATTCCTGTCTCACCGCTGATCATTGTTTCGACAATAGTAGTAAATAAGATAAGTTATACAGCAAACCTGTTACTTGAAACTCTATGAATTGTTTTTAGCACCCTAAAGATGATGGCAAATCGAAAACATTATGCGAAAAAAAGAAAATGGTAGTATTCAGCATTTTTTCCCTTTTCCTGCAGAGTTTTCAACCAGTTCAATGTCAATGCCCTTCATTTCAGCCATTTTAAATTTCTCGCCTGACTGCTATTATTTTCAAATTTGACTAGTCTAAAAATTTTGTATTCTGAGAGTTTAGAAAGGCAAATAAGTGCATTCATGTCTATATTGTTCTAGTGAAGTGCCCTACATCCTGAATGATTAGTCTGTTTAGTAAAGTTAGTCTGTTTAGTTAACTTTTTACCAAACGACAAAATTTCAGACTTGTCCAAATTGAAAGCACTTACAGACGGCAAATTAAAGGTAACTCAAAAATTAAAAATTGACTTTAGAAGTATAGAAAACATTGTGGGAAAAGGAGAAAATGCTGGTTACCAGCATTTTCTCCTTTTCCCACAATGTTTTCAAAAGGCTTCTATCTCAAGGTCGTAAAAAGCAGGGATTGTTTGGCAAAGGGTTAAGTCAGTAAACCCTGTACTAGAAGGAAAAAATTAAACTCTTTACCAAATGATAAAATTTAGACTTTTCCAAATTTAAAGCATTTTACAGACGACAAAATACACGCGACTCAAAAATTGAAACTTGATATCAGAATAGTCTAAAAACACTGTGGGCAAAGGAGAAAATGCTGGTTACCAGCATTTTCTCCTTTTCCCCAGATGTTTTCAATAGGCTTCTTTCCCTGGGTCATAAAAACCAAGGTTTGTTTGGTAAAGGGTTAAACTTGTCCAATTTGAAAGCAGATATCAAATTGAATACGACACAGATGATGTAATTTGTTTCTGAAAGATTACAAAACATTGTGGGAAAAAGAAAAAAATGCTGGTTACCAGCATTTTCTTCTTTTCCTACAATGTTTTCACAAGCTTCTTTGAAAGGGCTTTTAAAACTTTGGATTGTTAGGTAAAGGGTGAAACAATGGTGACTGACTATAAATGGGTTAAAGTGTTAGTAGGTTAGCCCATCACCCGAAACACCTTACCGAATTATTTCTAGTAAACGAGTCTATTTTCCTAATCTTAACAAGAAGTGGTTGGTTTTTGTCATAATCTGATGCCACCTCATCATGTACAGGTCGACGTAATGGTGGCGGGCTCACTGCAGTGGTCGCAGTGAGGACCTGACCTGATTCTGTCATTTTCCCTTCAGTGAATACAGCAGAGTCTGATAGGTCCTAGCAAAAAGGGCAAAAGAATAAGACATGGGTTCTAGCAACCAAGTTTGAGAGAAATCTAAATACAAAAAGACTTGAGGAACATACACTAAAGGAATACCAACAGGTGCTTTCAGTCTGTACAAAACACACTCTTTCATCCCTTGTCCATTTGGTGAAGTTTAACCAAACATTTTAGCCCATTGCCACAAAATCCCAACTTAACCCTTTAACTACATGTATTTACCAAACGACAAAATGATGAAATCGTCCAAATTGAATGCATTTGCAAACGACAAAATAAATGTGAATCAAAACTTGAATTTTGATTTTGGGAGGGAAGAAAACATTGTGGGAAAAGGAGGAAATCCTGGTCACCAGCATTTTCTCCTTTTCCCTCAATGTTTTCAAAAGGCTTCTCTCCCAGGGTCGTTAAAAGTCAGGATTGTGTGGTAACGGGTTAACACACAATCCCGACATTTTACCCTTTCCCAAACAATCCCTAGTTTTTACATCCCTAAGAAAGAAGCCTTTGGAAAACATTGTGGGAAAAGGAGAAAGTGCTGGTAACCAGCATTTTCTCCTTTTCCCCCAGTGTTTTCTACCCTCCTGGAAACAAATTTCCATTTTTGAGTCACGTCGTTTATTTTGTTGTCTGCAAGTGCTTTCAATTTGGACCAGTCTAAAACTTTGTCATTTGGTAAAGGGTTAATGACCATTAGAAAGAAGTCTATAGAGAACATTCTTCAAATAGGACAAAATGCTGGTAGCCAGCATCTTCTCCTTTTCCCACAAAGTTTTTTCTATCCTTCCAAAACAAAAATTTCATTATTTCAGTCTCATTTATTTTGTCTGCAAATGCCCTCTATTTGGACAAGTCCTGAATTTTGTTGTTTGGTAAAGAGTAAAATTAACTATTCTGTGGTAAAAGCCTTTTGAAAACATTGTGGGAAAAGGAGTAATGTTTGTGTCCAGCATTTTCTTCTTTTCCCACCATGTTTTCTACCCTTTCAAAGACAAATTCTAGCATTTGAGTCATATTCAAATGGCGGTCTGCAAATGCTTTCAATTTGGACAAATTTAAGTTTTTCTTGTGTGGTAAAGAGTTACCTGTACAATACACAGTGTTTCCCAGCCTGAGGAAAAGAATTTGTAGGAAAAGGATAAATGTTGGTAGCCAGCATTCTCTCCTTCTCCCACAATGTTTTAAGATTTCAAAAGGCAGTTATCATCAGTAGGGCAAATTCTAATTGATCACATTGCAAATGCTTTCAATTTTGAAGTAAAGAATGTTGTCATCTCGTACATAGTTAGACCAAAAAAAAAACACATATTTGATGAAAAAGTAGTCTGTACAAGTTGAAAAAACACCAGTGATTAAGAGAGTGAGGCGAGTTGAAAAACATTCACCTAAATTAGCTTGAATAGAAGAAGGAAGTAGAAATGAAGATAATGGACAGTGATATATTTAACCCTTTACCTGTTAAATCAACCCAAACCAGGTCTTTGAAAACATTGTGGGAAAAGGAGAAAATACCGACATTTTCTCATTTTTCCACACAATGTTTCTGCCTTTTATAAGACAATTTCATAATTTCTGTGGCATGTACAATAGAATTTTGTGTGCAAATACTTTCAATTTGGAAAGTTTAAAAAAAAATTTTTTTCTAAAGAGATAACCCTTTTTACCAACAAAAAAAAAAAATATACCCATCCAAATTAACCCATTACCACACAATCCCTACTTTTGACGCCCCTGAGAAAGAAGCCTTTAGAAAACATAGTGAGAAAAAGAGAAAATGCTGGTAACCAGCATTTTCTCCTTTTCTCACAATGTTTTCTACCCTTCACAAAACAAATTTCAAATTTTCAGTCACTTTTATTTTGTCGTCTGCAAATGCTTTCAATTTGGACCAGTCTAAAATATTGTTGTGTGGTAATGGGTTAAAAGTGTCTTCAGATGCATTAACCCATTACCACACAAAAAAAATTTAGACTGGTCCAAATTGAAAGCATTTGCAGACAACAAAATAAAGGTGACTGAAAAATTGAAATTTGTTCTGGGAAGGGTAGAAAACACTGTGGGAAAAGGAGAAAATGCTGGTTACCAGCATTTTCTCCTTTTCCCACAGTGTTTTCAAAAGGCTTCTTTCTCAGGGGCGTCAAAAGTAGGGATTATGTGGTAATGGGTTAAATATGTTTTTGAAATTATGTTTAACTTGTCTTGGGTAGAAAACAAGGCAGGTAAAGGAGAATAATTATGCTTGTAACCTGCATTTTTTTCCATTTATACAATTTTTTCATAAGTATATTATATTTTCTCAGGGTCCTTTAGCTCTTGACCAAACAAAAAAATTTTTAGACCAGTCTGAATTGAAAGTACTTAGAGATGACAAATTGAATGCAATTAGAAAATTAAATTTTGTTTCAGGAAGGGAAAAAAACATTGTTCAAAAAGAAGAAAATGCTGGTTACAGGTATTTTTCTTTTCCCACTATGTTTTCAAAAGCTTTCTTTGTTAGTGTAGTTAGAAGTTAGAATTGTGCAGTAAAGGATTAAGCATGGCATTGTTTGGTTAAAAGAATCACTGATTTGACATTGTACACAATTTTAGACTAGTCTAAAATGAAAGCATTTGCAGACCACAAAATAAATGTGACTGAAAAGTTATATTTCCTATGGGAAGGATAGAAAACATTGTGGGAAAAGGAGAAACTGCAGGTTACCAGCATTTTCTCCTTTTCCCACAATGTTTTCAAAAGGCTTCTACCTCAGGGTTGTCAAAAGTCCTCATTGTGTAGTAGAGAGTTAAAACAGTATTTTCTCATAATTTTTTATTTGATATTTTCTGGAATATGATTAAACATGAAACTGGAGAGAAAATCTCTAACCCCTTCACATCCTTCTGTAAAAACATTATTTCTGAAAAAGTCCTTGTAAGCTTGTTTAATCTTAAAAGTTGCTGTTTCAGCTTCAAAATGAGATCCATTGAAAGGAGGCTTAATTACATCCTTGTGTTTCCTAGAAAATTTTCTGAGCCAATTTTCAAACCATCACAAAACAGGCTTGTTTACAATCCCCTATCACTTTGGCTTTTGAAAACATTTTGAGAAAAGGAGACATGACAAGTTTTCCAACCAGGTCATCCGGCATTGACTTTGCAGGCTGACATGGGTCCATACTTATTGTAAATCCATCAAAGTTTTGACTTTTTAACTCTTTATCAAACAATCCAGAATTTTGACAACTTTCAGAAAAAAGTCTTTTGAAAACATTGTTGGAAAAGGAGAACATGAGGACCATGATGGTCGCTCACCTGAGTACTAAGCAGTAAAAGTCTACAATGAAGATAAATACATGTGCCAGCAAGAGCCTTTATGGTAAAATCAGCAAGAAAAGCAAATTGTTATGGCACCTTACAACCATTTATTGGTTTTAACCCTTAGAGCTTGTAGAAGACCATCTTTTAAAATCTATGTGGCAAAAGAAGAAAATGCTAGTAAATGGTGGTATTGCCTGTTTTTTAATGCAAACATAATATACTAGTATGTTATATCTGAAATCTTTTATGTTTGTTGAGTAATAAGGCTGAGGTCTGCAATATCAGCCTTATACCTTTGGTCTCTGGTTGGTATCAACAACCTTTGACCTGTAACAGGACCAGTACAAAATGGATGAATTGTTCATTTTGGATTTTATATTAACTGATTCAAAGTGGCCTTTGATACTGATTCAATCAAAGTAGCCATGTTTTATTTGATATTTGCAAAGTTTCTCTTGTACTGGCAGATTTTTCTCATACTGGCCAAGTCTGTCATTGGTATTGGTGCTAAATGGACCATTTTGTCTAAAAGATTCAAAAACACAATTTGTCAATGGTTGATAGATATTTGTAAATAGGTCATTACCTTTTCACTGGAGACTGAACTTTCCTCCAACGGTGGAGAGTGACTGGAACTCTCCAGTGAAGAAATACACGTTTGTGAAGACTCTATAGAACTCTCACTAGGGGGCACTGAATCTGTAGAACTGTCCAATAGCCTTTCAGGTGACTGTGTTTCCCTGGGTGGGGAATACACAAATTTGATCTCTTCTGATGCTTCTTTCTGCTTTGTAGTGGCCGAGTCTGTATCAGTTTCTTGTTTATCTTTTGAAGGTTCTATTTCTGACTCTGGTCCATGCACTGTAACGGTTGTGTCCCCTGCTGCCTGTGTTTCTGGCTGAAGTGTGGGGTTAGAGACAAGCTTTGGCTTGGGCTTTACTACGCTAAACTCCAAGGAGCTTGGAGTAGACTTGGCCTTGTATTCTTGGCGTTTTTCAAATGCACTGTAGAACTTATGTAGGTCTGATAAGTTATCACCTTCAGACAAAAATAAAAATGGAATGATGGAAATGATAAAGCCCTAATCATTGCATCAAACAAGAAATGATAGAAAGAAAAACTTTTCCTAGTAAACTCTTTTACACTTTCACACATTTCCAATTACACTAAGGACTTTGAAACAAAGTGTACAAAAGGAGAAGAAAATGATAGTAACTAGCATTTTCTCCTTTGCTGTATTCTCCCATTTCAAGTTAGGTATCAATGTTTGAGCTACAAAGAGTGTTGTCTGCAAATGCTTTCAATTTAGTCTAGTCTAGAACCAGACTTCTGTTGGTTGGTACACAGTTAACTCTAAGAGAAACAACAACATTTTAGACTTTTCCAAACTAACAGCTTTTGTAGATGACTGATTAATTTTTTACCAAACACCAAAATTAAATACTGGTCCAAACTAAGAGCATTTGCAGACAACAAAATACATAAATGTGACAGAAATATTGAAGTTTGGTTTGGAAAGGGTACAAATAGTGGTGGTAAAAGGAGAAAATGCTGGTTACCAACATTTTTTCTTTTTCCCAAAATGTTTTCAAAAGGTTCTTTTATCAGGGTCATTAAAAGTAGGGATTGTTTGGTAAAGATTTAAATGTAACTTAAGATTAAGTGGATTGTCTCTGACACCATAAACATTCTGGGAATAGGGAAAATTCAGGTGAACTGTATTATTTCCGTTTTGTACCATGTTTTCAAAAGCCGCCTCCTTTTCAGATGCCAAAATATGGGATCATTTGGTAAAGGATAGGTACATCATTTCTCAACAATCATGGGTAATGTATGTGGGTTTTGTTGTGAGATTGAACATAGAATCCATTGGCCAATATGGTAAGTGGGCATTAATTAGCATTAACCCTTAACCCATTACCACACAATCCCTACTTTTGACGACCCTGAGAAAGAAGCCTTTAGAAAACATTGTGGGAAAAGGAGAAAATGCTGGTAACCAGCATTTTCCCCTTTTCCCACAATGTTTTCTACCCTTTACAAAACAAATTTCAAATTTTCTGTCACCTTTATTTTGTCGTCTGCAAATGCTTTCAATTTGGACAAGCCTAAAATATTGTCGTTTAGTAATGTCAGTTAACCATAAAATCCAATTGTATGAACAAATCTACCATAAACACTGTGGGAAAAGGAGAAAATACTGGTAACTATTTCTCATTTGCAAATGCTTTTGATTTGGACAATTCTAGAATTTTGCTGTTCGGAAAGATTTAAAAATGATTCCTGTCCTGAAAAAAGTCCATTACCCACATATTGTCAGCAAAATAAGCTCATATGGTAAAACAGAAGATCTATAATCTTGAGATACTTAAGGATGTGGGTTTGATTCCCAAAGCCTACCAAAGTTTCCACTGATCTTGATTTGGCGTAGATTTGAAAATCTTGCATACAAAATGAACCCATATTATGCCGTGACTTGTTTGGTACAACACATCAAAAAGACGTATTTAACCCTTTCCCAAACAAGCCCTGGTTTTTACAGTGCAAGTCTTTTGAAAACACTGTGGGAAAAGGAGAAATTGCTCGTATCGAGCAATTTCTCCTTTTCCCACAGTGTTTTCTACCCTTTAGGAGAACTTTCTACCATTTTCATCAAATTCTAAATTGTTGTCTGCAAACTCTTTCAGTTTGGAAGAGTCTAAAATTTGTCATTTGGGAAAGAGTTAACTGCCTTAATTCTGAGTGTTGCACATTCATACTAACCAGCTGAGGCTTCAGGCATTCCCAAAGCAGATCCACCAATAGTGAAAGATTTGGGCCTACTTGGACTGTCAATATCCTCTATCACCAACAGGGGCCTTTTTAGGGTTGGTGAACCCCCACTCACTGTGGCCCTGCGCTGTTTGGGGTCCCCAAACACTGGCAGCAAGGAAAACTGGGGAGATTCAGACCCACTTCTAAATACATCATTGTCAGTGTCATTGCCATCGTTTGTCTCTCTGGACAATCAGAAAAAATACATGTTAGTCATTAACTCTTAACTCATTACCAAACAACAAAATTTTACGCTTGTCCAAATTGAAAGCATTTGCAGACGACAAAATAAAAGTGGCTAAAAATTTGAAATTTCTTTTATGAAGGGTAGAAAACATTGTGGGAAAAGGAGAAAATGCTGATTACCAGCATTTTCTCCTTTTCCCATAATGTTTTCTAAAGGCATCTTTCTCAGGGGAGTCAAAAGTAGGGATTGTGTGGTAATGGGTCAAATCCTTACCAAACAATCATGACTTTTATGGTCCCTGAGGAAGGTTTTTGGAAACATTGTTGGAAAAGGAGAAAATGCTGGTTATATACCCCATCAAGGAATACTTTCATCGTTTGAACCAAATTTAATTTGCTGTCTGCAAATGTTTTTGATTTTGACATGTCAAAAATTTTGTCGATGAGTTAACTCTTTACCACAAAATGACGACTTCTGATGACCCTAAGAAAGATGACTTTTGATAATATTATGGGAAAAGGAGAAAATGCTGATCACCAGTATTTTCTCCTTTTCCCACAATATTTTCTACCTTCCCCCCCAAAAGAAATCCATTTTTCAGTCACATTTATTTTGTCCTCTGCAGATGCTTTCAATTTGGACCAGCCTAAATTTTGTCATCTGGTAAAGGATTAACATTGGCAAAAAGTGAGGCAGGGAAGGGAAGGGAAAAAAACACTGTGGGAAAAGGAGAAAATGCTGGTAACCAGCATTTTCTCCTTTTCCCACAATATTTTCAGAAGACTTCTTTCTGAGGATGATTAAAAGTCTGGATTGTGTGGTAAAGGGTTAACCCATTACCACACAATCCCTACTTTTGACGCCCCTGAGAAAGAAGCCTTTTGAAAACACTGTAGGAAAAGGAGAAAATGCTGGTAACCAGCATTTTCTCCTTTTCCCACAGTGTTTTCTACCCTTCCCAGAACAAATAACAGTTTTTCAATCACCTTTATTCTGTCGTCTGCAAATGCTTTCAATTTGGACCAGTCTAAAATTTTCTCGTGTGGTAAAGAGTTAAGGGAGGACTGAACATGGTTACCAATCTTACTAATGATAGCATTGTAACTACCTATACACATATTTTCACCAGGAAGTAAATACAATAAAAAATTTTGACAATCTTAACCCTTTACCAAATAAAGCATTTGCAAACGACATGGTAAAATGCGATTTGAAAATGAAATTTGTATTGGAAAGGGTAGAAAACATTGTTGGAAAAGGAGAAAGTGCTGGTTACCAGCATTTCATCCTTTTCTCACAATGTTTTCGAAGGGTTTCTATCTAAGGCTCGTTAAAGTCGGGATTGTGTGGTAAAGAGTTCAACCTTTACCAAACAATCCCTGGTTTTTACGACCCTGAGACAGAACCTTTTGAAAACATTGTGGTAAAAGGAGACAATGCTTGTAACCAACATTTTCTTCTTTTCCTCCAATGTTTTCTACCCTGCTGGACACAAATACCAACTACTTTTCTCACATGCTTCAGCAGAGGTAAGAGGCGAAAATACACTGGAAAGAAAGTTCCCCTCAACTGGGTATTGAACTCACAACCACCAGGTCATGAGTCCCACATGCTCACCACTGAGCCATCTGGGCGGGCATGTTTTCAAAAGCCATTTTCTTAAGGTTCTTCAAAAATCAGGATTGCATGGTTAAAGTTAATTTGCTCTAAAAATTTTGTTTCGTTGGTAAAATCTTAATCAGAACAAAATCCAGTGTAAAAATCTCACTCTACAACTCAATAATCCACGGTACATTTAACCCATTACCACACAATCCCTAATTTTGATGCCCCTGAGAAAGATGCCTTTAGAAAACATTGTGGGAAAAGGAGAAAATGCTGGTAACCAGCATTTTCTCCTTTTCCCACAATGTTTTCTACCCTTCACAAAACAAATTTCAAATTTTTCAGTCACTTTTATTTTGTCGTCTGCAAATGCCTTTAATTTGGACCAGTCTAAAATATTGTCGTTTGGTAATGGGTTAAAGGCAATATTCCCCACACAATCATACAAGTAAACTGAGTTCTGTTGCGCAAAAATCTTGTTGCATGTTATAACACAAGTTGTATTATTTCTCTAAAAACATGTTAAATAAAAGAAGCATACATAAAATATCCAAAATCACATTCAAATGCAAACTTCTTTAGTATACAAATTTATATTTCAATCTAATTGTAAAAAAAACCTGGGTCAAGTTCATAACACAATATGAAGTTGTAGTATTGCTATAGAAACACCTTAGATCAATGTAAATATGTGTTCACCTTGTACCAAGTATCAATCATTGCTGACAAGTGCTTTGTGTCCCAACCTGACAATCATTCACACATTACATCAGACAGACAACTCTTTTTTGTCAACTCTTTCTCTTGCTCTAGTGCACTGCTTTTGTTAACAGTCCCAACATGAGAAATATACTTCTAATATTCAGTTTCACCTTTTATTCTCATAAGGTTTTCAAATCCATTCAGATATAAAACTCTAGAGTAAAAAAGTAATCAAAGGGAGTGTATTCCAATGCATATAGATTTAAATCATACCATTTAACCCTTTCCCAAACAATCCCTGGTTTTTACGGCCCTGAGATAGAAGCCTTTTGAAAAAGTGGCAAAAGGAGAAAATGCTAATAACCAGCATTTTCTCCTTTTCTACAATGTTTTCTACCCTGCTGAAAACAAATTTTACTTTTTGAGTCACATTTATTTGGTGCCTGCAAATGCTTTCAATTTGGACCAGTCTAAAAATTTTTCGTGTGGTAAAGAGTTAAAATGCATCATACCAGACAGGTTGAATCTTCAAAGAACATGACATGTGCAGACATTCATTTTTCTTCCAGTGACAAAAGACTGAACTGACCACACTATAACATGTTGTTATCCATAAATTTTAAATGTATTTTAACCCTTTACCTCATAAGGCATTTCTATGGTATCTCTAACTGACCCTAAATAACAGCAAGGATGAAGCCATTTCTAATGTGTATATGACTCCTTTTTGATAGCACAGAAAACATTGTGGCAAAAGGTGAAATTGCTTGTGACGAGCAATTTCACCTTTTGCCACAATGTTTTCCAAAGGCTCCTACAAGCAATGCATAGTAATGAGTATCTATGGAGTACAAGGTTAACACTTCCATTTTTTTTTGTAGTTTCTGGGCCTTTAACCCTATATCAAATGAAAATTTTTGGACTGGTCCAACTTCAAAGCATTTTCAGATGAAAAATTAAATGTTACACAGACAATGAAATATGTCTTTGAAAGGGAAAAAAAAATTGTTGGAAAAGGAGAAAATGCTGTTCCTTTTCCTGCAATATTTTCAAAAGCATTCTTTCTCAAGGTTTTTGAAAGTAAGTATTTTGTGGGAAATGGTTAATTTGTTCTAACTATCCGTATTTTTCAAAGATGTTTTCGAAGTTATTTGCAGCAAATTTCTTATGAAGGAAACAAGTTGGAAGCAGGTATACTATGTAATAGTTTTGGCAGATGCATAAAGCTTCCTTTTCACACAGCACAGTTCATAAATGAGCCATGCTCTAGCATAAGGGGGGCTTAATGCATCTCTGTGATATATCACAAGTCATCACATAATTTTGAATCTACAAAAGCCACTTTTTTAAATAATGCACAAAATCATGAGGTACACTGGTCCTTTGACAAACAGAAAATTGACCAGTAGCGAAAAGTTTTGGCCCAGGCCAGCCTGCGCTGAGCTGGGTCGATAATTTTCCCAGATGCATTAACCCATTACCAAATGACAAAATTTTAGACTTGTCCAAATTGAAAGCATTTGCAGATGACAAAAATAAAAGTGACTGAGAATTTTACATTTGTTTTGTGAAGGGTAGAAAACGTGAGAAAAGGAGAAAATGCTTGTTACCAGCATTTTCTCCTTTTCACACAATGTTTTCTGAAGGCTTCTTTCTCAGGGTCGTCAAAAGCAGGGATTGTGTGGTAATGGGTTAAGCCCAATTTTCACAGAGCTTGGCTTATGTATATTGGGCCATGCTGTGCTAGTTAGTACAATAAACACATGTTGGGTCTGTCGGTGCGACTACAACATGACTTTTATTACACACAAGTACAGAAACCTACATCATTCTGTCAATATTTAACTATTTTAGACATCAAAAGCCCAGATGAGCTAGAGGTAACATGGTCAACAACCATTGATTTTTCCCACGAACCAATGCTGTAGGTACTCTTAAAATGAATTATTTATTTCTGAGAACCCACTTCATAAACTTATTTTTTGTTTTGGTGTTTAACCATTTACCAAACAATCCCTGGTTTTTAAAACCCAGAGATAGAAGACTTTTGAAAACAGTGCGGGTCACCAGCATTTTCTCCTTTTCCCACAATGTTTTCTACCCAGCATTTTCTCCTTTCCCCACAATGTTTTCTACCCTGCTGGAAACAAATTTCAAATTTTGAGTTGCGTTTATTGTGTCGTCTGCAAGTGCTTTAAATTTGGACCAGTCAAAAATTGTTGTTTGGTAAAGAGTTAAATTGAAATATTTATTTATGTCAATCCACTTCATACACTTATTTATCTGTATGGTGTTTACCTATGTAGCACTTTAATGATATAATATTTCAGGTTATCATGAGTGGCCATTGCACCTATCCATGCTTTCCAAAATATTCTTTTTCTTGTACTTTGCACAACATTCTTCTCAACTCACTGGCTACTTTCCAATGAACATAAATATTCAGAAGTACTTTGCACAACATTCTTCTCAAGTCACTAGCTGCTTTCCAATGATCATTAACATTCAGCAGTACTTTGCACAACATTCTTCTCAAGCTACTGGCTGCTTTCCAATAAACATAAATATTAAGCAGTATTTTGCACAACATTCTACTCAAGCTACTGGCTGCTTTCCAATGAACATACATATTCAGACGTACTTTCAACGTTCTTCTCAAGTCACTAGCTACTTTCCAATGAACATAAATATTCAGCAGTACTTTGCACAACACTCTTCTCAAGCTACTGGCTGCTTTCTAAATAACATAAATATTCAGCAGAACTTTGTACAACACTTTTCTCAAGCCAATGGCTGCTTTCCAATGAACATAAATATTCAGCAGTACTTTGCACAACATTCGTCTCAAGCTACTGGCTGCTTTCCAATGAACATACACATTCAGCAGTACTTTGCATAACATTCATCTCAAGCTACTAGTTGCTTTCCAACATAAATATAAATATTCAGTAGAAATATATGCAGATGACAAAAGTGACTGAAAATTTGAAATTTCTTTCGGGAAGGGAAGGAAACATTGTGGGAAAAGGAGAAAATGCTGGTTACGAACATTTTCTCCTTTTCCCAGAAAATTTACAAAAGGCTTCTATCTCAAGGTTGTTAAAACCAGATATTGTTTGGTAAAGAGTTAATGTACCTTATATTTATCCTGGTAGGTATCTTTGCGACTTTTATGAAAACTTAAAAATCCCGCAGATTTCCATGAAGCAAACATTGACCTTTTTACAGTATATGAACTATGTCTGAGCGTAATTAAAAGCAAAAATATGATAGGAAGTTTACTCACTTTGGTGAATACATTTCACTATCCTCTTCATTATCGTTATCAGGAACAGAGCTCACAAAGTCTTGCAACGAGGGTCGCAACTGTTTTGGCTCTCCATCTCTGGACCGCAACTTTTTCAAAGACTTTGGTAGAGTTGACGATCCTACTTGATGATGCTTTGTAATGATAGTCTGTTTCTTTTTATTTGTCATCTGACCATACAGACTTATGTGCCTAGGTCTCTTCTTTAACAATAAAATCACCTCCTTCGGTTTTTCTTTCAGTGTCAGAACTAGCTTCTTTAGAGACCAACCAACCTAGGGATAAAAGTGCACAATTTTTCTTTGAGTCTTTACTAAACAAAAAAAAATTTGAACCAGACTGAACCAGACTAAATTGAAAGAAGAAGGTTGTCATTTTGTCATTTGGTAAAGAGTTAACTCTTTACCAGACAACAAAATCTGAGACTTTTTCAAATTGAACATATTTGCAGTCAACAAATCGGATGTGGCTAAAACAGATGGTTTTTCTCTGGAAGGCTAGAAAACATTGTGGAATTAAAGTAAATGACGTTTACCAGCATTTTCTCTTTTTTCACAATGTTTCTTCATGATAGTTTTAATTCAGAATGATTATGTAAAAGTTTGAATTGAGCAATAAAAACTACATTCTTATATTTTACAGTGTGTAAGAAGAATGAAAATTGTACAATTTGATGCAAGATTAAAATATTTATTATAATGACTACAATAATTCACTATCTTTAACAAGAGCGGCAAATTGTCACAAGATACGCCCGTCTTACCCCAAGTTGTAAAGCTGGGGCATAATAATCATAAAGGGGAGGTAGAGAAAAATAGTAGTGCAGAAATTTTTGCCGTTGATTGAAGCAAATGGCAGTTTTGATTTCACATCTTTCAAAAAAAAAATAAAATCTACAAATAAGACGATGAAATTTCATACTGACAACACCTATACTCTTGGAGATACAGTGTGGTCAAAATTTATGTGTAGAAATAACTAGATATCATGTAATAAAATTTCCTAGCCATAGCTAGCTTAGCATTGGAGAATCCTCCAAACAAAATTTAAGTCTCAAAAACAGTACAGGGGAAAAACACAAAAGTTTAGGAAGCAGGAACCAAATCCTAACAGTTCTATTTCATAAGATGTACTCTCCCATAATAACTCAAAAATTAAGCAAGCAAGAGTTGCAATTTATAAGCACTGCACTCCCCTTGATGGAATGTATCCATGCATGAAATTTCATATCCATAGCTAGTATAGTTTTAGAGATATGCACCGGACAAAATTCAAGTATGAAAAACAACAAAGGGCAAAACTCAAAAATTAAGCAAGCAAGACTTATGGTTCCTGTGCACTGCACTCCCCCTTGATGAGATCTATCCACCCATGAAATTTTATAACCGTAGCTAGTATAGTTTTGGAGATATGCTCCAGACAAAATTCAAGTATGAAAAACAACAAAGGGCAATAACTAAAAAATTAAGCAAGTAAGAGTTATGATTCCTGTGCACTGCACTCCCCCTTAATAAGATCTATCCACCAATGAAATTTCATAACCCTAGCTAGTATAGTTTTCACCAAACAAAATTCAAGTATGAAAAACAACAAAGGGCAATAACTCAAAAATTAAGCAAGCAAGAGTTATGTTTCCTATGCATTGCACTCCCCCTTGATGAGATCTATCCATCCGTGAAATTTCATAACCCTAGCTAGTATAGTTTTGGAGATATGCTCCGGACAAAGAACTGGACGCCGCCTGCCCGCCACGAGTGATCCCATTATACGTCCCGTCTTCAACTGGCGTATAAAAAAGTCAAGCTTACTTTTCTATTTTTATCTCTGATACCTTTTGTTCAATTAATATCTCTGTTACCGTTTGTTCAATGACAGTTTTGATACCATGATCATGTAGACAATGACAGGGCCATTATGGTTATTTGTCCTTTTCTTTAAATAATGACAAAAGGACTTGAAAAATAAGATAGCTATGATGGCCCTGAATCACTCTACTGGCTAATAAGTAAAAGCCCTACACACTGAACTTTACAATATTTGGCCAATTTGTTTCAAATTAGTAGATATACAAAATGTTCTCTATAACAGCCTGAAAGAAAGTTATGACCCCCATGCAAAGCCATTTTTGACCACAGAGCTAAAATTACTTGAATCCTGGTAGAAGTCCAACATAAATTATAAAGCCCCATACCAAATAATACAGGTCTAGAATAATTATTTGGTTATAAACAAGAAGATTTTCAAAATTCCCTAATACAAGGCCCTGTATAACATGAGACCCCTGAGACAGGACTAAATTTGGAAGCCCGAGTTCTTAAGGTTAGTGACAAGATTTTTGAAGTTTTTACTATATAAGCCCATGCAAAACTTGAAAGCACTGGGGTTATAATTTGGGCACTCTTGGTAGAGGCCCACTAGGTATTGCTGCATACAAAATTTTGTAGCCCTGGGCCTTATGGCTAAGTACGAGAAGATTTTTAAAGACAACCCTTTACAAGCCCATGCAAAACTTGTCAACCCTGGAACAGGGGTCAAATCTGACCCTAGGGCTATAATTTGGGCACTCTTGGTAGAGGCCCACGAGATATAGTTGCATGCCTAGGCTTTATGGCCAAGTACAGGGAAATCTCTACAGGATTCTCTATGTAAGCCAAAGTAAAACTTGCGAAACCGCTCCCCCTTTTCATCACATTTTAACTCTTTACCAAACGACAAAATTTTAGACTTGTCCAAATTGAAAACATTTGCAGAAGACAAATCAGACAAATCAAATGTGATTTTTTTTTTTCTTTTGGGGGGGGGGGGGGGGGGGGGGCGTAGAAAACATTATGGGTAAAGGAGAAAATGCTGATAACCAGCATTTTATTCTTTACCCATGTTTTCAAAAAGCTCTCTCTCTCAGTGTTAAGTGGTAAGAGTTAAATCAACAGCTGAACTTACCACTGTCTGATGGTTCACTTGTATAACCTCATCTCCTTTTTCTATCTTATCACACAAGTCAGCCGGAGACTGAAAAACAGAAGTAGTCTACATTGTGGTTAAGTGTTCAATGAAGCAGAAAAATCTGAAAAAAGAGAAGCTAATTTGCAATTGAATTTAACATAGAGGCCATAATTGCCTTGTATTGCAACACCTTTTTAATGAAGTTGTTTTTCAACTTCTTTATATGTATCCTTTCAATTTCATATGACTACAGAATAATAAATTCCATGAAAATATTACAGCTTCAACATGAAGTTGCAAAGAGAGCTTGATACATTATATCAGCTACACTCTGTGAAAAGAGAGCTTAAAACATCGACATAAAGTATTGACCCAAGGCAGCCTGCACAATGCCTGCAGAGTGACTTGGTTGACTTGGGTTGATGCTTTTTTCTGTAAGTCAGTTTTCTGTACACCAAACAATCAATCTACTTCATGATTAAAGCTTTGCCACACAATGACGACTTTTAACAGTCCTGAAAGAGCAGGCTTGTGAAAACATTGTGGGCAAGGAGAAAATGCTGGGTACCAGCATTTTCTCCTTTCCCACAATGTTTTTCCAGCATTTTCTCTTTTTCCCCACAATGTTTTTCACCATATCAAAGAAAATCACTGAAAAGCAACACTGAAAATGTCATCTGCAGAGGTTTTCAATGCAGACAGGTACAATATTTTGTTTTGCAGTAAAGGGTTAACCCTTTACTCCATAGATACTCATTTCTACGCATTGCTTGTAGGAGCCTCTGGAAAACATTGTGGCAAAAGGTGAAACTGCTCGTGACAAGCAATTTCACCTTTTGTCACAATGTTTTCTATGCTATCAAAACGTGTCATATACACATAAGAAACGGCTTCATCCTTGGTGTTATTTAGGGTCAATTAGAGATACATTAGAAATGCCTTATGGGGTAAAGGGTTAAAACAATGGTGAGTCAAAATAATATGGATCCAGAGCTATATGACGACTTGCTTAGTATCACAGAGATGCATTAAACCCTCTTTTGCCAGAGCATGGCTCATAGACTTAGTCACTACAAGCAAAAGAATAGAGAAGAACAACACTTACTAGTTCTTTGATTCCACTGATCACATGGATGCCATAGTAAGATGACAAAATGTGCATTCCCTAGAGAAAAAAAACTCACAGGCATAAGAAACAGAAAAATTCCATACCATCTTTTGTTTTATACATGCATAAACACCATACAATGCTAGTCAATAAAAAGGTCCACTTTACCAATGTAACCTTTAGTATTTTTTCAAAGATAAAATCAAATACCGTATAACGGGTTTTTTTTACGTGCTGCCATTTTTTACTAATTTTTACGCATAAAAAAAATTCGTAAAAATTCGACGCGTAAATAATTACAGCGTAAAACCGTAGTATTGTATGATATGAAATAAAGGGTTATCAGTATGTAATACCTGTGCACTAAATACACTCAATACAAGAATTTTTTCACTTGTGTTCTGATTACGTGTGATATGACTTCTCTCAGTCAGTCATCTCTACTTGGATCTTTTAAAGCACGGCTTCTGTGCCCAAACAGATAACTAATGGAGAATTCCTATCCAAACTATACGTGAATTGAATATTCAGGTTAAAAATGCTTTGACGCCTCGTTTTACACCACGTAAACGAGGCACCTTCATGATACTCCACATGTTGATTACGGCGGTGATGAGAATTTGACTCGGCATTGGGCCACTTCAAAAATGTCACGAATGGGTCTTGTGAAAAGACGTGGCTGTACAACTGCAAAACCTGAGGTTTTAAAATTTCGATGAGCTAAAGGAGGGCTTTCTAAACAGAGTGAAAAAAAGTAATGACAGATGACAATGTGCCTCCACAGTTAGTTATCAATTATGACCATACAGGTATCTGTTATTCGCACGTCAAAACAATTACCACTATTCGCACGCCAAACAAAGAGTGACACTTTTCTTTCAACCTGTATTTAAAACAAACAATACATGTATAATCTTTAATGAAAGTGGACAATGCACTGATATTTTTAATGCTGTAATTTTTTACGCATGTTTAGAATTAGTAAAAAATAAAATCGTAAAAATTTAAATCACATGTTTTTAGCTCAAATTGGTAAACTTTTACAGCAATAAAAAAAAAAGCGTTATACGGTAATACAGTAACACTTTACCACACAATCCAAAATTTCTTCTAATAATTTCATTAAAAATCCAGGAATTCTGACAGGTTTGCACTTTTAGAAGTACAGCACTGTATTACAGTGCAAACACAACTTCTATGTTCCTGCAGTTCACAACCTTTAAAACCCAAGAGGGGAAGGGGAAGGGGGGGGGGGGTGTGGAAAGGGGTGGAGCAGGAACATAAAGAGGTAAGTACAGTATACCTGAGTAATGGATTTAGTACCTATACCATGGGCTAATAGTCTGAAGTATCTTATGTACTATGTGGCTACCAAAGTTGGCTGCTAATGGCCCAAATTTTCAACAGCTAGCGGTATCTGATGCTGCACAAATTAACATTGCCAGGGAAAGCCCTATTGATGGAAACATTATGACAATGTCACAATATTGCAAGGTAAATAACAAGTTTCTCTAACCTGTTATAAAAACTACACAGTTACAAAGAGGTTATTTCATCAGCTTGTGGTTAATACGCCGAAATATTTGCCGAAAAAGTAAGGCACAAGTTATTTTCACGGACCTTCCCTTTTGAGGCAAACATTTCCCCAAAATAACAAAAAGCTGATGAAATAAATTATATATTATATTTCCTCTGATTATTTTGTCAATGAATGCCACTTTTAAAGGCAGGAGGAAAATATTCACTGTGATGGGGAAATAGTGCCCCCCCCCCCCAGCTTATATTACGACATTTCTTTACCCATAACATTTCTAAAAATTGACACATGAAATATAATATACAATATTCAAATATCTTCAATTTAATTTACTCACCAGTTCCTCCCCTTGTTTCTTCCGAATGGTTGCCTGCTCAAGAGATGCTGGTTGTACATACAAGGGATCAAGTGGGCTTTCTGTTGAACCAATCACTAACTTTTCACATATTTCAGATAAAGTGCACGCCTGTAACAATTTCAGGTATAAATTCAAAGCAAATGTTACCCTTTAACTCATCTTATTTGTTGGTTTGTATTAGGGTTAACCCTTTACCAAACAATCCCTGGTTTTTACAACCCTGGCTGAGGTAGAAGCCTTTTGAAAACATTGTGGGAAAAGGAGAAAATGCTGGTAACCAGCATTTTCTCCTTTTCCCACAATGTTTTTTGCCCCTGCTGGAAACAAATTTCAATTTTTGAGCTACATTTATTTTGTCGTCTGCAAGTGCTTTCAATCTGGACCAGTCCAGCATTTTGTTGTTTGGTAAAGAGTAAAGGTCATGTTGCAAGTTGTGTTTATTTTGTCGTCTGCAAGTGCTTTCAATCTGGACCAGTCTAAAATGTTGTTGATTGGTAAAGAATTAATCACCAATTTAAGAGCTTCATACCAATGTAGTCAGTGCACCTGTGCATGTGTTTCCTGGCTTTTTCAGACCAGCACTGACACAACTTTCTTTCAGAGTTTTAGACTACTTTTCTCACATGCTGGCTACTAATATTTTCCCACAGTGTTTTCAGAAGGCTTCTTCATTTGGGGCGTAAAAACCAGGGACCATTTGGTAAAGGGTTAAGGTTTTGTTGTTTGGTAAAGGGTTAACTCTTCCCAAAATGACAAAATTTTCGACTGGACCAACTGAAAGCATTTGCGGACGACTAAAAAAATGTGACTGAAGAATTTCGATTTATCTTGGGAAGGGTAGAAAAATTTGTTGAGAAAGGAGAAAATTATGGGTACCAGTATTTTATACTTTAACCACAATGTTTTCAAAAGGCTTATTTCTGTGGGTCATGAAATGATTGATTGATTGTATGCTGTTTGACACCATTTTGAATATTATTTCAGTTATATCGCAGCAGCCAGTGCACTTATCTATGCTTTGCTGGAGTTTCTGTTAACAATACTCTGCAAATAAATGTATTCCATCCAAGTAATTGGCTACTTTCCCACATAACCATCTTTGAAAAAACTCTCTATAATGAGAGAGGCATGAATCCAGTTGCAATAACTACCATCAGTCCTTGGAAAGAAATTGGCCGAGTCTGCAATCAATCTACCGGTACTGAACTTCTGTTCTCAAATCCTGTATGCTATTGGCTAAGACACTTGGGCTCAGTGTGTGTAAACCCATTACCACACAATCCCTACTTTTGACGCCCCTGAGAAAGAAGCCTTTTGAAAACACTATGGGAAAAGGAGAAAATGCTGGTAACCAGCATTTTCTCCTTTTCCCACAGTGTTTTCTAACCTTCCTAGAACAAATTTCAATTTTTCAGTCACCTTTATTTTTTCGTCTGCAAATGCTTTCAATTTGGACGAGTCTAAATTTTTCTCATGTGGTAATGGGTTAACCCTTTACCCCATATGGCATTTCTATGGCATCTCTAATTGACCCTAAATGACAGCAAGGATGAAGCTGTTTCTTATGTGTAAATGACATCTTTTGATAGCATAGAAAACATTGTGACAAAAGGTGAAATTGCTCGTCACGAGCAATTTCACCTTTTGCCACAATGTTTTCCAAAGGCTCCTACAAGCAATGTGTAGAAATAAGTATCTGTGGAGTAAAGGGTTAAAGGGTTAAATCTATCCCAAACAATCCCAGGTTTTCAAGACTCTTGAGGAAGAAGCCTTTAGAAAACATTGTGGGAAAAGGAGAAAATGCTGGTAACTAGCATTTTTGAGTCATGTCAACTTTGTAGTATGCAAATGCTTTCAATTTGGTCCAGTCTAAAATTTTGTGGTTTGGTAAAGCATTAACTCATTACCAAGTGACAATATATTAGGCTTGTCCAAATTGAAAGCATTTGCACACGACAAAATAAAAGTGACTGAAAATTTGAAATTTGTCTTGTGAAGGGTAGAAAACATTGTGGTTACCAGTATTTTCTCCTTTTCTGAAAATGTTTTCCAAACGCTTCTTTCTCAGAGTCATCAAAAGGAGGGATTGTGTGGTAATGGGTCTAGAAGACACAAAATTACATTTTCAGGTATCTAAAAGCACCCTTACCACATTGATCATGTCGAATTCAACATCTGGTATGGTAGACTCTTTCTGGCACATGGTTATAAGGTCAAGACCAAGCTTTACTATAGTGTTTCTGATCAAACACAAGTCATGGAATCCACAAAATGGTGCCCTGAATTAAAGTTGAACATTTTAAGTATCTCTAGTTGTAATTTGCATTTCTTCAACTATTTACCAAACAACAAAATTTTAGACAGGTCCAAAATGAAAGCACTGTCACCATAAAATAAACATATTGCAAAGTTTGAAATTTTTTTCCAGCAGGGTAGGAAACATTATAGGAAAAGGAGTAATGCAGGTTACCAGCATTTTCTCCTTTTCCAACCATGTTTTCAAAAGGCTTCTATATCAGGGTGGTAAAAACCAGGCATTACTTGGTAAAGGATTAATCATAGTAAAGTTTGCCAAATATTAAGCAATATCCATACAACATATACATTAACTTTTATTAGTAGTCTAGTAATTATTTTCATTTAAGAGACATGTACCAGCTTATAAAAGATGATTATTAATTTTCTTGTCATTAAAAGCCTCCAAACCAAGCTTCTTCAAAACGTATGGACCGAGTTAAAATGATGAAGTACCTATACAAAGACCTACCCGATCCACATTAACCCTTTACCCCATAAGGCATTTCTATGGTATCTCTAATTGATCCTATACAACAGCAAGGATGAAGCCATTTCTTCTGTGTATATGACACTGGGGTTTGCAATTTTGGAATTTTCCCACTTGCCCACGGACAAGTTGAACTGAATTTCCTACTTGTCCGAATTTAAAGTTTACTTGTCCTTTTTCCCCCCACAGCAACTGCATGTAGCGACAGGCCTCACACAGGGTCAATACATTTAATTTGTACCTTGAAGGTGATTATTCAACACGGTTTATGCAAAATTTTGAATAAATAGAGCGTTTGAGGATCGTCATTGATGTAAATATGACAATTCCTTATCTGGTTTTGCTCAATAATTCACTTGCCCGTGGACAAGTGCTCTGGAAAAATTCACTTGTCACGCAGGCAAAAAGTCCCGAGTCAGGCAAGTCGGGCATAGGAATTCCACACCCCTGTGACACCTTTTGATAGTGTAGAAAACATCGAGACAAAAGGTGAAATTTCACCTTTTGCCACAATGTTTTCCAAAGGCTCCTACAAGCAATGCGTAGAAATGAGTATCTTTTGAGTAAAGGGTTAACAAGCACACAACAAAATTGTAGACTTGTCCAAATTGGAGATATTTACAGAGGACACATGATATCAGTCCCAACGATGATATGACTTTTAGAAAGAGTAGAAAATATTGTGGTGAAAAAAGAGAAAATGCTGGTTACGATTTTTTCAAAAGGCTTCTTCCTCTACAGTTGATGAAACTTTTGCGGTAAAAGATTTAAATTGGTTGGTTGGTTGTATTGGGGTTTAAAGCCGCTTTGACAGATAAGGTCATATCATGGTGGTCAGTAACGCACATGACTGTGTTTCCTGGCTTTCTCATACCTATACTAACATAACTTTCTTACTTTTCTCACATGCTTTAGCAGAGGTGTGAGCCGAAAATACACCGGAAAGAAAGTTCGCCTCAAGCGGGTATCAAACTCACAACCACCAGGTCATGAGCCTGACACGGTCACCACTGAGCCACTGGGGCAGGCGGTAAAGGGTTTTAAAACATAGGAAAAAAAGAAATTACTTGTCCATCCACCCTACTAGTGTTTTCAGTGTTGCCACCAAATCAGCAACACTAGACAATATTCCAATTGAAAGCCTCTTAGACGAATGTTCCCTGTGTGAAGTATTGGCCTTGTTTCGGTCATTTTCCCCAGTTCTTGCCACCAGCTCTCCCTTCACACCTCTAGCTTTGCAGCCTAACTGTAAGGCAAGTGACTGCAGATTATCTGTTTCATGGCCGTATCTCTGGAAAAAGAAAACCATTTTACTCTTGTACCTTAACTGTTCTATTTCTGCATATCATATGTAAGATAATTATAGAGGTATAGAAATAAATGTTTAGTTGTGAAAGTCATGGAAACCGAGTGCCTAAGGTCTACTCTGGTAAGACTCGGTTTTATAACAAATTTAAGTTTTATTCCGTTCATTGCTCTCTTGCTGCACTAGCTGGCTATCACTTGATTTTTATGTTTCAAAATTTTGGACTTGTCCAAACTGAAACTATCTGGAGATGGCAAATTAATAGTGGCTACAAAAATTAAATTTTCCTTAATAAATTCAGATAACATGGGAGAAGGAGAAAATGCTGGTTACCACTACTCCTTTCTCATACAATGTTTTCAAATACTTTCTTTTCCAGGCTTGAGTAACCTTTTACCACACATCCCCTGGATTTTACGACCTAGAGGAAATTGCCTTCTAAAAACATTGTGGGAAAAGAAGAAAATGCTGGTAACCAATGTTTTCTTCTTTTCTAAAGTCAAGTTTCAATTTTTGAGTCATGTTTATTTTGTCATCTGCAAATGCTTTCAGTCTGGACAAGTCTAAAATTTTGTTGTTTGTCAAGAATTAACCCTTTCCAAAACAATCCCTGGTTTTCATGATGAGAAAGAAGGCTTTTGAAAACACTATAGGAAAAATGGAAAGTGCTGGTAACTAGCATTTTCTCCTTTTTCCCCAATGTTTTCTACCTTTCCAGTACAAATTTCTATTTTTGAGTCACATTAATTTTAACATCTGCAAATGTTTTCAACTTGGACCAGTCTAAAATGTTGTGGTTAGGTAAAGAGTTAAAACTTGTGAATATTTAGTAAAGGGATAAGTCTGAACATGTTTATATGTATTTGACAGGTTATTCAATTAATCTTGGAGGTTCAGCCTTCAATCTATAGCATGCCATTGTGGCACAGATCCCCTAAAGTTTCAGATGGTGTAACCAGCATTTTCTCCTTTTCCCACAGTGTTTTCTACCCTACTGGAAACAAATTTCAATTTTTGAGTTACATTTATTTTGTTGTCTGCAAGTGCTTTTAATTTGGACCAGTCTAAATTTTTTTCATTTGGTAAAGGGTTAATGATGAAAAAAAGGTTACATCAATAAAAGTCATAATTTCTGTAGTTTTGCTGTTGTATTAGCATACCAAATGACAAAATTTTAGACTGGTCCAAATTGAAAGCATTTGCAGACCAGAAAATAAAAGTGATCGGAAATTTTAAATCTGTTTTCGGGAAGGGGAGAAAAAATTGTGGGAAAAGGAGAAAATGGTTACCAACATTTTCTCCTTTTCCCTCAATGTTTCCAGAAGGCTTCTTTTTCAGCGTCATTAAATGTCGATATTGTGTGGCAAAGAGTTAACTTCTCTAAAACCTTACCAAATTTCTTAACAAATCAATGGCCTCTAAGATAAGCTCTTGATGTCCTAACTTGACCACATTGAGTTTCTCCAAGTCTGCATGTGTCATCAACAACAGTTTGCGTCCGTCTACACCTTCATTTTGAAAGTAGTGCATGTATGGAATCATTGCATCATCTGTATCCAAACCTGTTGACGATAAAAGATAGTAGAATGATGTAAAAGTGTGGTCAGAGACCAGTCTATAACCTTTTCTTGCCATGTGAATCTGAACACTATAGAAAAAAAAATGCAAAAGATGTTCAGAAAAGCAGTGTTTATTCTAGGAATAAAAAATAAAATAAAAAAACACAAAGATGGCAGAGATCTTTGCTGCCTTTAAAAAGCCAGGCAATTTAAAAAACTTGACAAAGTTTGTTTTGACAACACTGAAGTCAGAAAATACTCCATTTTTTCACTGTCTATTTAAGAAATAATCTTCTTCCTATCATATTTATCCTTAAATAAACCGCAGTTGTGAGTTATGAGGCACAATAAGTAATCCACAAGGCCTCCTAATTCACAACATGGTTTATTGAACAATAAACCACGATAGAAAGAAGATTATCTCCATTCTAGCATGGCCAATTCTTAATGAAAGCAAAGCAAGTTCAAACTTAGACTAAAAACGTAGATGAACATTATGTTCCATTGAATAACTCACTCATTTAATGACGTGATTCTATATAGAATGACGTCACTCTACATGGATTGTCGTAGATTTTACCATGCTTTCCTTGACTGTGTTTATACAGCTGAAATTGTGTGTCATGTTAGAATATTTAATAATACCATACCATTTTTTTTCAAAATGATCAGATTCAGTCTGTTGTTTTTGTGACAGACATCCTGACGCATGGTGTCTGTGGTAAACCCTTAGGCTGCTAAGTGTGACTCACTAACCTATTGGAGACAGTGTAGATCAAAATCAAACTGCACAGAATGTGCAGTCTGATCTTGGAACTACACTATCTGACAAGGAGTTATTATTCCCCAAAACATAACTCTGGAAATAGCAACCTTTTGGATTCTACTCTTGAAATGAAAATTTCATTTTAGTTATAAAGCCTGGTAAGCGTTAAAAGTAGCGTACCAGAGAAGGATTAATGTTTGTTGCTTGAAGAGGCAATTTCGGTCTCTGGTCTTTACCAGAGGTTGAGTTCATCGGAAATCTATATCACTCCTTCATCATTTTAGGTGTAAATAAAATCTTCCACGAAATCAACTTGAAAATTGAAACTTGACTTTAGAGGAGTAGAAAACATTGTGGGAAAAGGAGAAAAAGCTGGTTACTGGCATTTCTTCCTTTTCCTACAACATTTTCAGAGGGCTTCTTCCCCTTGGTCGTAAAAACCAGGGATGTTTGGAAAAGGGTTAAATTTGTTTTTTTCCAGAATAGACTGTCTAGTATCATCAAAACTTACAAAAGATGAAGATTTCAAATCTGAACATAGCTACTGTAGGTTCTCAAAACGCTTGATTGTGGAGAGAAATCAGATTCTCCCCACACACACACACCCTCCCCCTTAGCAGAATTGTTGATGTCTGACATCTGAAAATACAACCTGGAAGAGATAATCTACTTGTCCACTTTAATATCATGTGTATTGCAGTGATCGGGAAACCCCTGCGCCATGCGCCATTGGCGCATAAAAACCAAAAATGTCTCATTCAAAATCCTAGAAATGCGCCCAACTGTCTCATAGAAATATGGAAGTTGCGCCAATATTTTTTTTGAAATCTTCTAAAACTAAAACAAAAGAAAAGTGAAGTTCAGTATTTTCGTATTTTGTGAATATCATTATTGATTGTATGCGTTAGAATCTAATTTCAACATCGGTATTCGGGAATGTTACTCGATAATACATTGATAAAATGCGACTTTATATCCGACATATTGTGATTGGATCATCGGGACTGAGCCATAAATTAAACTGCTCATTGCAGGAAGTCCTTGTATCTATCACTTATTGGTGGGCAGATGATCGACTACAGTCAAAAGTCATTTGGTTTTGGCTTCCGATTCCGATAATCGATTGAGAAATCCCGGAATCGATTGTAGTCGGACCTTGAACTCGCTTGGTGCCTAAACTTGAATTCTTGGTTTTGTGACTATTATTAATCACAATCTTCGATTAAACAGTGAATAACAAACATCAAAACTGGCCGCAAAATGAGAGAGAAAGTTTTGTCCATGGATTATTTGATAAAACTTTACAACTCGGCACGCTTCTCATTTGATCCCTGAGCCCGGGTTTTGAGACTTGGAAATTTGAAATGACCTGTCTTTGACAATGGAAAATATCTGCCAAAATGTCAATATGACACATGAAATTATCGTCTAGAGCTTCATATAACCTAGCTTGCGTGCATCCGGCAGAATATTGGGCTAAACAGGATCAATATAAAATGCGAAGGACATGCGGATGATAATGAGGCTGTCGAGTCATTTATGACAGGGTAACAAAGGTGTTAGTCCTCTTATCTAGTGTAAAGTGACAGATTTTTAACTTATTTGCTATTAAAACTGACCAAATGATGTCAAATCATGTAGAAATACTTCTCCAAAAAAATCAATTGTCACGAAAAAATAGATCGTCAAAAAAGCGTGAAAACCCATGACAATACAATGAGCAGCTTGGCATCGTCCGATCAGGGGGACTTCAAACTATCTTCTCATCAATAATAATGAATTTATACAGTGAATTTACACAAACCTCTGAAAAAAGCAATAACTGAAAGCTAAATTTCCGTTCATGAGTGAAAAAAAAAAATGTTGTTTTATGAAATGAAAATATAGATTTATAGCGGAAGGGTGATAATGAAGTTGGCGAGTCATTTATGGCAGAGTAACACAGGTGTTTTTCCTCTTATCTAGAGTAAAGTGACAGATTTTTAAGTTGCTTGCTATTTAAACTGACTAATTGATGTCAAATCATGTAGCAATACTTCACCAAAAAGAAATTGTGACGAAAAAATAGATCGCCAAAAAAGCGTGAAAATCCATGACACTACAATGAGCAGCGTGGCATCATCCGATCAGGGGGACTTCAAACTATCTTCTCGTCTTTAATAATGAATTTAAACAATGAATTTACACAAATCTCTGTATAAAACAATAATTGCAAGCTAAATTTCTGGGTTCATGAGTGAAAAAAATGCTGTTTTGTGAAATAAAAATTAGATCTATAGCAAACGGTGGGAGGGGGGATTTAAAGTCGTCGCCTGCAAATGCTTGAAATATGTCTGATTTTTTTTTTAACTTGTTTGGAAATTAAAATACATGTATTTGGAAGAAATTAACAGTATTGATTATTCATGTGTTAAAACAATAAAACAGAATAAAGTGTTTTACTTGAAATCTTTTTAATGTCTCATCTGAAAATAAAAATGTCTCATTATTTTTGAAAATGTCTCATTGGTTTTCAAAAACAGGAGACATTGTCTCATTGAAATAAATTCTTTCCCGATCACTGGTATTGTTTCATTTAACCCTTTACCACACAATGATGACTTTTGACAACCTGGTAAAGAGGTCTTTTGAAAACATTGTGGGAAAAGGAGAAAATACTGGTAACCAGCATTTTGTCCTTTTCCCACAAAGTTTTCTACCCCATCACAGCAAAATTGCACCGTTTGAGCCACTTTGAAATTGTCGTCTGCATATGCTTTCAATTTGGATGGGTCTAAATTTTTGCTGTGTGGTAATGGGTTAAGTACGTCTAAACTTTCGTGAGTGAACCATGGATGAAACAACTCATAGGTCTGACTGGCCTCTCCCAATCCGGCATTGGCACTCGTCCGAAAATGTGTTCACTTTTGTCCTACCTAGAAATTAGATTTTGGTAGCGTTTCCTTCAAGGCAATTTATGAAATCTTACCTCTAAGCCACTCTGCTACTTGATCTGCTGTCCACTTCTCAAACTGAACGTTACTACTCATTTTTGGGTTTTCAAGAAGCATAATTTTAATACCAATTAGTCACAGAATGTGGCTGTCAAAATTCTGACGGTGTTGCGTTAGAACCCTATCAACGTGCCGTAGTAAAAATACTGGCAAAAGAACAAAATGTGCTGAAATATTTCTTACAGCAATGCGTAAATTTCCTAAATATATAGATTATCGTCGTGGCGTTAATCGCTTTTGAATTCGCGAATATTAAAATATTGCGAAAGTAGGTTATTAGCAACATTACGGCTTTTCAATCATGGTCTAAGGGAGAAAACTCGTATAGTCTTAAACTATTATTCTGGAAGATTTATCTCCCTTATTTAAAGCTCCAGTAATGTATAAAATTATTGTGACGATTAAACTAGATCTATTGATATTTTCGAAAATGAAGCTGTTATATAGTCATAAGTGATACACTGTGTGTTTTGTAAATATGACAGGAATTTCGAAAATATCTCAACACTAGATGAAAAACAAAAAAATGGTTTATTAATTGTTCAACTGAATTCTGCTGAAGCTGACCTCGCAGCTTTCAGAGACTTTGTTTGTATAAATGTTTTTTTACGCTGCTTTCAACATTATTTCAGTCATATCATGGTGACAGCTTATATATTCATGGTTTCCTGGTTTTGACCAGTTCTAGGCTAGGCTTTGTTCAAAGTGTCTTGCAGAAGGACGTACACACCTATGAAAAACGATTGCTTTCAGAGGCGAATTTCAAGAAGTAATATTATATTATATAAACATTATTGCCGAGACGATTCAATAATTCACACTGGGTTCTAGATGTACTTTTTCTCCTACTTTATCAGCAAAAGACTTGGTAACTAACATGTACGAGTATATAACTTTAATTAACTTATTACCAAACAACAATATTTAAAAAAAAAAAAAAAAACGTATCCTAATCGAAAGCATTTGCAGACGACAAAATAAAGGTGATTGAAAATTTGACATTTGTTTTGTGGAGGATAGAAAACATTGTGGAAAAAGGAGAACCAGCATTTTCTCCTTTTCACACAATGTTTTCTACATGCTTCTATCTTAGGGTCGTTAACAGTAGGGATTGTGTGGTAATGGGTTAAGATAACTTCTGGAGTTTCTCGATCAACACATTATTTTTTTTCTTCAAAATCCAATATGACATCATAATTATTATGATTATGGCATCCAAATAAGCATGTTTAACCTTTTACCAGACTGTTCCGAGACTTAACGACCCAGATATAAAGGCCTTTCGAAAATATTGTAGGCAATGGAGAAAATGCTGGTGGCTACACTTCCTTCTTTGCTCACAATATTTTAACCCTTTTCATTAATATATCCAACCACTTGAGCTGCAAATTTAATTTGTTTCTGCATCGGTTTCAAACTTTGGATGAATCTAAACTTTTGTCGTGGGTACGAAAATTGTTTAGTGCAAATGTTTAAAGGCCCTTTAATTTCGTAAAAAAAAAAAAAAAAAATATTTAGGATTTAAGGTGAAATCTAAACTATATATTGTTCATCTCCTTGCTGTCAGTATATCGAAAACACAAGAATATATACTATGAACTTAACCGTTATTTCCAACTTAAAATTTAGGCAGATATGTCCGTAACTAATGTTATGAATAACAAGGGAGACAAATAATTAGTATGACCGCTCTTCCTTGTGTCTGTTCGTTTTCAATATATGAACCTTGACGATCCTATCATAGAACTATATTAATTACAACATGTCACGTCTTGGAAGAAAGAAAACGTTTCCCATACAGATTGTCCGTGCATACTTGATTCGTCTTTGTTTTATACTGTCCGCGATCATATGGGCGGTTACTCCACTGTACTAGATATGAAAATAGATAAGATTTATCTCCCTTAGACCATTAATGGTTCGGGACGGTCAGTGTGATACTGAGTAGGACCGATGTAGGAGTTCTATGTCCCTCAGACCAAAGATCAATTTGCATAGCTTTAAGTCAAATCATAAAGGATTTTTTTGACTCTCAGAAACGGGTCGATCATTTGGCAAATATCTGGTGACCCCTTGTAAGATAACTTAACGGAATATGACCGGTGGAGTCGATGGACGAGTTTTTTTCTCACATCCTGCTCTATAACTAAAATTGAATTTTCAATACCATGTTCATAACCCAAATATTGCTGTTACAAAGTTATGTTTTGGGGGAAATATCTCCTTATCAGACAATGTAGATCAAAGATCAGACTGCACATTCTGTGCAGTCTGATCTTGATCTACACTGTTTGAAAAAGGTCGGCTACTTGTGCTTAGCAGCCAAAGGGTTAACTTGAAGCTCTTCAATTCAATTCCTCATTATGAGTAGATGGACACAAACAATCTTCTTACTGTTTATATCAAACAACACAATTCTAGACTCATTCATATTTCAAGCATTTGCATATTACAACTCAAATGTGGCTAGAATGAGCTTAACTTATTACCCAATGACAGAATTTTAGGTTTGTCCAAATTGAAAGCATTTGCAGACGACAACATAAAAGTGACTGAAAATTTGAAATTTGTTTTGTGAAGTGTAGAAAACTTTGTGGGAAAAGGAGAAAATGCTGCTTACCAGCATTTTCTCCTCTTCATGCAATGTTTTTAAAGGCTTCTTTCTCAAGGTCGTCAAGAGCAGGGATTGTGTGGTAATGGGTTAAAACATTGTTTAAAAGTGAGAAACTAGAGGTCAACTCTATCAAAGGTCTTTTTCAGTCCAATATTCTTTCTTTGTATCAATGTCCAATACCTTCTTTAACAATTGATCCAGTGCTAACACTGTAAGACAAGAGGGCTTAACCTCAAGCCTCCACCGTGTAAGTTGTAGATAAAAATAATTTTAATTTCATGTATCAATCGATCAGTTGTTTCCTCATTATTGAACAGTAATTTTAGCTTCCATTCTTTATTTTATAGATATTTAATTAAATTCACTGTTTACAACCATATAATTTAAGATGAAAAGCCAGTTTGAAGTGCCTCTGATCAGACGAAGTCAGACTGACTTTTGTTGTGTCATGGATTTTGGTGTTTATTTCAACAGTCTTTTTTTCTGGCCAATTGATTTTTGGTCAAGCATTACAACATTTTTTGATAAGCATTTGTCAATAAGGGAAATATGTGGTTTCAAACCTGTTATTTTAAGTGGATTAACACCAATGTCAAGTTTTCATAAACGACACTCCAGTTTCATAAACTGTTATAAACAGAGCAGCATGTCATAACATAGGCTTTAGCCTGTATTTATTGGCTTATAAACCAAGTTTTAATCTGTAAATACACTGTAGGAGTATTATCAGCCTATTTGGTGGAATTTGGAAAATTTTAATGGTCTAAGGGAGAAAACTCGTATAGTACCGGAAGCCATTTTATTTATAAGAGTGGCCTCCCTTACAATTTGGAAGCGCTAAAAACCATACACGGAAGTAACATGCTGTTTACGAGCATTTGGTTTATGCAATATAATTAGACAATCGATGTCAGGTAGTGATTTTCCATATACCAGCTGGACTGAATCTCTATATTAACGAAATGTTTGGTTATCTTGTTGACTCTTGAATCGTGAAACCAGAAATATGCAATTCATGACCTAACAGCATTCAACCATATAGTACTCAGTAGTCACCCTTGTCTCATCCTCGAATACCCCGGGGTCTCCCTATTTGCTACGCTACATCGACCCCTGGGACAATTGACTAATAAAACTTTGAATCAGCCCCCGAAAATCGATACGAAATGTCATAGCGTACAGTCCACTCGCCCATCACAAAATGATGATGGAACCAATGAAAAGCCAGCATTCGGCCAGCGGTAAAGTGAGGGAAATTCAATTAATTGTCCCAGGGGTCGATGTAGCGTAGCAAATAGGGAGACCCCGGGGTATCCGAGGATGCCCTTGTCTACAGTCACTATTTATTCAACGACCGCCAAAAATTCAGCAATTTATCAATTAACTTTTATAACCAAGGTATGGTATTAATTTGAAGATTACTGTAAAGTAGGTAATGTGTATAAAACCTCCCTTCGCCATCGCTTAGAACTACATTAGTCCAACTCGTGAGCCTCTACGGACTTTATTATTCATTTTGACATTCATCGTGCAATAGAAAAATAATATGCGTTCAATGTCCGATAGATATATATTTTAAGGGTTAATTTATAAGCATGTATACGTCTAAATATCTTGACCATCCCTGCATCAGAAATAATTATTTAATCACCGATGTTAGATCGTACTGAACAAATATTGCATTGAACTTTTATGTAGGTAACATTCAGAGGTAGATTTCGGTCTAAAAATTAATTAAGATCGCATTTTCATAGAACAAGCCATACAATAAAAATAACGAAACAACGGTCAGTATAGTTAAATCATTTTGTCGTCAATTATTGTGAAACAAGAATGAAAAATAGGTCATGGACGAACAATTACTGGACGAATAGAATATCGCGCTGCACTAAATTTCTTTACTTGTAATCGTTTCCGTATTTAACGGTGTTGATGTCCACCGTTCCGCTAAGAGTGTTATTTATAAAGTGATATGAAGTCAAGGATCGACGGAGTACGCAATTTCACTCAAAACTGAGACAATCTGTCAGTTCAAACTGCCTTCAGCCTTACCGGTCAATAGTCGTACATATTTGTGAGAGGAGAGTAACAAGGTAGGTAAATCGTGCAGTCATTAGACTTAAGATAGTGAGAGTTTTCTCCCTTTGACCATTAAAATGTTTCTACAGAGGGTTGATTTCAGTGACTTAATGAAGACGTAAATTAATAAATTGAATTTTCTGATAAATTAATTTGTTTGTGACTAAAGTTGATTTAGCATTGCTTGTGACAAATAAAACGTAATTTTTTGTTACAGTGATAACTGTTTCATATAGATGGAATATAAAACTTTTGATTTATATTAAGGAGACTGTACATGCAATGCTGACTGAACTTGGGTTACACTTTATTGTTTCCATAATTTAACCCTTGCTCCATAGATACTCGTTTCTACGTATTGCTTGTAGGAGCCTTTAAAAAATATTGTGGCAAAAGGTGAAATTGCTCGTGACGAGCAATTTCACCTTTTGTCACAATGTTTTCTATGCTATCAAAAGGTGTCCTATACACATAAAAAACGGCTTTATCCTAGCTGTTATTCAGGGTCAATATGAGATACCATAGAAATGATTTATGGGGTAACGAGTTAATCTCTATCATCAAAGTGTGGCTGAGCACATCTAAGAGCATTCAATGTCTCATTTTCCACCGTGTAGTCATACTATGTAGATAAAACTGAAATTTAAGTATCTTTAACTTACAGAATATATAAAATCTAACCGTCAATTTAAATGCAATTAATAACTTATTATTTGCAAAAGAAAAAAAAATACAACATGAAAAGTAGTTACTGAAAACGGAAACCCCTTTTTGTGTTAACCCTTTACCACACAACCCCCACTTTTAACGACCCTGTGGAAGAATCCCTTTGAAAATATTATGGGAAAAGAAGAAAATGTTGATAACCAGCATTTTCTCCTTTTCTAACATTTTTTTTTCAATCCTTCTCCAAACAGATTTCATTTTACAAATCACATGTACCTTATGGTCTGCAAGTGCTTTCAATTTGGGCTAGTCTAAATTTTTGTTATTTGATAAAAGATTTATAAGGTCCAATTCTGAAGCAATACTATTGACTTCGTTCTCCATACGCCACCTGCTTGTCTCTATCTGCAAACGAGACACTTTTCAAAGTCTTTACCACACAATCCCAAGTTTTAACGCCCCAGAGGCAGGAACTTTTTGAAAATATTGTGTGAAAATATTGTGGGAAAAGGAGAACATGCTGATAACCAGCATTTTCTCCTTTTCCCGCATTTTGTTTTTTTTCAGTTTCACCCAAAACAACTTACCCCATTTCAGCCTCATTTAACTCATTACCAAATAAAATATTTTAGGCTTGCCCAAATCGAAAGCATTTGCAGACGACAAAATAAAAGTGACTGAATATTTTATTTTTTTTTTTGAAGGGTAGAAAACCTTGTGGGAAAAGGAGAAAATGCTGGTTACCAGCATTTTCTCCTTTTCCAACAAAGTCTTATAAAGGCTTCTATCTCAGGGTCGTCGAAAGTAGGGATTGTGTGGTAATGGGTTAAACTGTCATTTCAACTTGGACAAGGTGTTGATTAATTCCGCTTGGTAAAGTGTTAAGCTTATTATTTATTGCTAAAATAATTTCTCTTCATAAGGACCCTTTCCTCTCCCACCCCCAAAAATAAATAAATAAAGAAGAAGATTATTTTCCATCATCTCTTACAAAATTTTAAACTTGTCCATATTGAAAGCATTTGCAGACGACGCAATGGACGTCATTCAAAAATTTAAACTTGGGTTTTCTCTTTGCAATGTTGCAGAATAAACAAACTTTCATGGTGGACTGTTAACATGTTAACATGTGGTAGCAGTGAAAGTTACAGTGTTTTTTTTTTCTTGAAAAAATATTGATTTACCACGAAAATGTGTTTAATTTATTCCCTATACATGTGATTTTAATGACTATAGCGATTTCGATTTGGACACGGCTGAAATTTTGTCGTCTGGACAGGTGTCCAATTCAGTCTTTGCCTATTGTACTAGATTCTGCGTCTTCTTGTACCACAGTTACATCTTCTTCGGAAAACTGTATCTCATACTCCTCGACTTTAGTGGCGTTGCTTTGATTCTCAACAACGTAAAACTGATCAGTCTTCCTGGAAAAACAGATAAACCAAGGGTTGTTGTTCTCTATTGTGACCGTCCTCTGTGTTTCTGCTTTCAATACCACTTGCCGAACTCGCCCGACTCCGTCTATGCCATTGTTATAGCAGACGTAAACATTTTTACGTTTGTCGAGCTCTAGAGACGTAACTGCTGCGTCCAGGACGGTTTCAGAGAGAACCTCGCCGAAAACGGTGAAAGAAAACAGTCTAAATGGTTTAGCTGTTGCTGCATATATGACGTCATTTTTGCTATCGAAGACAAGCTTGACCACAGAAAGCTGTGTTCGCCAGAAATTTGTTTCCACGCTACGCAAACTCATGCTATAATAGAACAGTTTTGTAAGAGAGCCATCGTGACCCAATGTACCGAAATAATTTGAAGTACTTAGGGCAAACTCATCTTTGCGAAAGGTACATAATGTTGCTGATCTTATGCTACATTTTACAGATTTTTCTAGCATAACCTCGGCAGGGGTTGCTGGTCTTTTCTTCCTTTTTGGACCGGCAGGTTTGAAAGAGAAAAAATCGATGAATCCTAGTTCCGGAAAGGTGATGGCAAAATGTCTGGAGTCATAGGCAATTATCTCTTTTGGCTCTTTCTTGATCTCCATTGTTTTCAGTTCAGTCGATGACTCAAGATCAAACATCACAAAATTATAGGATATACCGGTTCTTTTCACTGTTTTGAAAACTAGGACCATTGCCTCCTCAATAGTGCAAACAGCAATGCATTGTCTGGATTTATTTGGATTGTTCTGTTTTAATTCTGCTGACCGAATTCGATTTGATGGGATGTCCAGGAAAACAGAGGCATCCGTTTCCAATCGCGATATTGTTTCTGACATTGGTAAGAGACTTGAATGAAAGTCTGTCATTCTATTATTAGGAGTATTGTCGATACTGGAATCTTTTCTGGATAGTCTGTCTTTCTTCACGTGAGTTGTTGATACCCCTGACTTATCATGACCTCTTTCTTTATCTGAGAGGTTATTGTGTATGGCTTTGACGGTCTCTGTGGCTTGCATTTCAAGTGATTTTGACCGGTGATTTCCAGTTGATATTTCCATCTGTTTTGAATCATTCCTGATCTGGGTTTCGTTGTTGTTGTTGTTTAACAATATTGCATCTCCAGATGGCTTTCTAAAATGGTTCTCTAACTCTGGTAAATCATGCCTTTCGTCGATATTCCCATGTATACCTGGAGAAACATTTTTCATCTTTAAACCAGGTTCTAGAGAGGTCTTCTGTGCACGTATATTCAACTCTGTTTGAGTTCCCTTTTCTAATACGTGTCCATCTTCATTGAGTGTCACATCACTTTTGGTCGAATATGATTGAATCTTTACAACATCTTCCCTGTCTTTGTAGCATTCATTTTGATAAATATTTGATTCATTTTTATATTCAGAGTTCATCATTTCATTTACATGTATTAATGTATTTTTTGAACTTCTCAGATTAGGTTTCTTATCCGGAAATTCCACTTTATCACTTTCAAGTCTCACATCACCCACTTTGTCGAATCCACCAATCAGTGACTCCAAATCCTTGTCTATCTCAATTACAATGGAAGTGCGTACCAAGCTGTCCTTTTCTTGCCTTACAAGAGAGACGTATGTCTGAAGTTGTTGTTTTAACTTTTGGAATACAGTAAACAGCTGACGGTGAGTTCCATGCTCTGATACAGAATCCAAGATAGAGCATGATCCTGCTATAGCCGACAATAGTTGCTTCATTTTGAAAGCTTTGCCCGAGTTCTGTTTGGCTACATGTTCTCGAGATCTTTTAATGGTGTCAGAAGCGCTCTCTTCTAGTTCCTCGAAGAGCTGAATGATTGTTTCTTTCATTGAATGTACCTTTGCAGACACAGCTTGTGACTGCCTCAGTATTTCATTATTGTTCTCTCTTAGTGTCTCAACCATGAAACAGAGATCCTCTTTAAGCCCCACCATCTCTTCTCGCATTTTCGACGATTCTTTTAACTGAGAAATATTCTTCGAGAGTCCCTCGAAATCTTCTGCCAGTCGACATTTCATGTGATCGGGTACGTCACATTTTTTACACAGTAGCACTTCATGGTCCGAACAGTAAAATTTTAGTTCCTGATCTGGATGTTCCCTGCACATGGTGTATTTATTGATTGCTTCTGATATTTTTGAAGCTGTAACTGCAGACATTTCTTCAATATCGACTATGTCATGATCTATATCATTCATACGGTCACTGGCAACATGTTTACTGACACAACGACGACACCGGAACTCCCCGCAACCATGGCAATACGTTGTAGCCTTCACCTTGAGATTGTCCTTTAAGCACCAGCCGCAGAACTGTGAAAAGTGAACAAATTTCTTTGTATCCTTTTGCCAATTACGTACCCCCGGAGTTGGAAATCCATCCGGGGCCCTGTCCATTAACATATTCAATGGTAAATCAGACACAATATCCTTTGGGCTTCTCTGTAAAGACCCCATGTTAGCCGGCTGCTTACAGACAGGACAAAAGAATGAGGAGATAGTCCCATCTTTCGCAGAAGCTTTTATATCCGTTATATATAGCTCCAGACATCGTTCACAAAACGTATGAAGACATGATAGAATTCTAGGTGAAATAAGTACATCTACACATAGGGGACACTTCAGCCCCTTCTCTTGCCCTACAGGCTCAATATCTATACTAGGTGATGCGCTCATAATTTAGTTTGACGCTTCGAGGACACAATCAAATTCTTTACATAAGTACATGTACTCACTTTGAATGTTTGCAATAGTATTTTTCATAGACCATTTCAACTTTTAGCACAAAGAAACTATATTTTTTCTGTTACATAAAGGTGTAATGTAGAGTTCATTGTATTTTAGTCCTAGTGCTTGAAGTCAGCACTGCAAACACTTTTCAAACCATTAAATTAGCAATCACTATAAATTGGCGGCACGTCACGATTATAAAATCATGAAGAAAAAAAAAACCAACAGAATGTTAAAAAAAAAACCTTTACTTCGCTTAAAATTGACAGCTGATTGGTCTATAATAACTTTTACCTCACAATCCCGAGTTTGAACAATGCTAAAAGAAGAGGACTTATCAAAACACTGTGGGAACAGAGGAAAATGCTGGTACCCAGCATTTTCTCCTTTATCCACAATGTTTTATTATATTCCAAAGAGAAATGTTAATTTGTGAATCACATTTATTTTGTCATCTGCAAATGCTTTCAATTTGGACAAAGCTAAAATTCTATCATTAAGTAAAGAGTTAATAAAACAAGGATATCCATTTCAGTAATACAAAAACAAAAGATTTGGAAGTTATTTAACCGCGACAAACTCTTGGTATGGTGAGTGTTTCTTAACTCTTTACCAGACGACAAAATTTTAGCCTTATCCAAACTGAAAGTATTTGCAGGCGACAATATCAATGTGGCTCAAACAGTGTAATGTTTCTTAGACAGGGTAGAAAAGATAGTGGGACAAGGAGAAAATGATGGTTACCAGCATTTTCTCCTTTTACCACTATGTTTTCTACTCTTCTAAAGTCAAGTTTCAATTTTTGAGTCACAATGTTTTCAGAAGCCTTCTTTTCCAGGGGCGTTAAAAGTCTGCATTGTGTGGTGAAGGTTTAATAACTCGGCTTTCTCATTAGCATTTAACTCCTATGGGTGAGGCAGTTGACTTTTTTGGTCTTACAGTCGACAACTTTTGATATTTGCCATGATGTCCTTTATCCATATTCAACAACAAATGCTCAAAATTCTCAATGGGAATTTTGTTCCGGGGAAAGGGATTAGCCTACATGTAATACAGGGTAGGCTAAAAGTTGATTTACAAATGACACTGAAACATTTTACATTTTATTTTTTTCATAAAATTTTATTACATTTCCATTTCTTACAATGTATTCATTTACAAATGAATAATCTCTCAAGTACTCAAAATGTCCAACATTCTTCATATCTGTCCAAAATACTCTGACACACAAAAACGGCACAAGTTCCGATCTCCATCAGTTTCAGTGAATGCATCAGAAATTAAATCTTTTAACCCTTTACCAACCAATTCCTGGTTTTTACGATCCGGAGGAAGAAGCCTTCTGAAAGCATTGTGGGAAAAGGAGAAAATGCTGGTAACCAGTATTTTCTCCTCTACCCATAATGTTTTCTACTCTTCAAAAGTTAAGCTTCTATTTTAGAGTCAAGTTCATTTTACCGTCTGAAAATGCTTTCAATTCGGACCAGGGAAAGAGTTAATTTATTCACTGTACAAGATTTTTTCTCATAAACCTTGATCTTGATTCTAATTCTGGACTTGGACTTACATTATAATTAAAATAGATAAAATAGGGTACAAACATGCAAAAACTGTAACCCTACTTCTGGCCCAGCCTGTACTACAAAATCAGCTTAAATGACTACAATGTCATATTTTTCAATATATGTAATGCTATTGTAGTTATTCATCTATATGACAACGCTAAAAACTTACAGAAAATAAGAACTCACTTTTATCTAGATTAATAAAGAACTTTTTTCTTCTCCTATGTCATTTTTAGCTTGTCTGGAACATAATGAGACATTACTGTTGCACACTGTCAGTTTTCTTCTCCTATGTCATTTTTAGCTTGTCTGGAACATAATGAGACATTACTGTTGCACACTGTCAGACTCATAATTTAACTAACTCTTTCCCAAATGACAAATTTACAGACTCTACCACACTGAGGGCATCTATAGATCACAAATTCAGTATGGCTGCAACTGAGCATTACGTCTCTGATAGGGTAATAGACATTATGGGAAAAGGAGAAATTGCTGGTTACCATCATTTTTTTTTTTTCTCTCAATGTTTTCAAAAGCGTTCTTTCACAGGATCATAAAAACCAGGGATTGTTTGGTAAAGGGTTACTATCAGTGCTTTAAAATGATGTTAATAAATTTTGCCCTCAATTTAATAACATAATAATTTATATTTAGCTGCTATTAGAGCCAACTGAATATGTTATGTATCCAATATGCTAAAAGATGCATTACCCCTTTACCTGATATGCTAATTTGAGGCTCTTCCATTTCAGCAGCAAATAAAGATATGATGTCAAAAATATGGACAAATGAGGATACAAATATCTGAGTGGAAATTTTCATTTCATTACGAGCAATTTCTCCTTTTCCCACAATGTTTTCAAAAGCTGTCTGTAGTTGATATGTCAAAATGAGTATCTATGGAGTAAAGGGTTAAAGATGATCTGTGGTATCGATGATTTTTCTAACTGAGCACTTTCAAAAAGAAGCAAGTATTTCAGTGTTCCATGACAGGTTTTCAAATCTTGCTAGTATAATGTACATACATAAAAAAAAAAATCAATTAAAGCTCATTATAAAGGCAATTCAACATAAAAATTCTCAAACTCTCCCATTAAAAACAGACCTCATTTATAATACTGATGAGCCACGCTCTGGCAAAAGGGGGCTAAATGCATTTCCGTGATGCATTATACCGGGTAGATCAACACATAACAATGATCTATAGATGTAATCAACCGTCTGCATTATAGAATAGACTGGCTCTCTGACTGGCAGAAAATTGACATACAGCATAAAGTTTCGACCCAGGTCAGCCTATGCTAAATGCCCAAGCCGACCTGAGTCAATGCTTTTTGCAAGAGTATTAAGATTCCTTTCATAAAGCAAGGCTCTTATTTAAAAAAAAAAAAAAAAAAAAAATAATAATAATAATACCGGTAAAAGCTCAGTAAAACGGCCCTAACTGTCGATTCCAGCTCGAATGTTGTATACAGTCTCTGTCTTAACTCTTTACCAAACTACAAAATGTTAGGCTTGTCCAAATTGGAAGCACTTGCAGAGGACAAAATTGACGTGACTCAAAAGTTGAAATTGGGATAAGAAGGGTAGAAAACATTGTGGGAAATGGAGAAAATGCTGGTTACCAGCATTTTATCCTTTTCCCACCATGTTTTCAGAAGGCTTCTTCCTCAAGGTCGTGAAAACCCAGGATTGTTTGATAAAGAGTTCAGTAACTGTTTATCTGAAGACAGTATCCTAGATTTCTCACAGCCAAATTCAAATGCAGCTATCAAATGATGAATTCTCTTCTAAAGAATAAAAAAATTGCAGGAAAAGGAGCAAATGCTGGTTACCAGCATTATGCTCTTTTCCTTTATGATTTTAAATTAAAGCATCCTTCCTCAGGGGCATAAAATAAAATTCTTTAAGAAAACAGTTCCATCAAACAAGATAAAAAAATAGTATCACAGATTGTCGAGGTCATGTTCAGTCATAAACTATGTCAGCAAACGAGTTCAAAATATAGTTCGGTGTAAGTTCTGGCAAGAGCTCCAACTGACTAAGAGTACTGGTACCCGTTAACACAAGAGCTGAATCGATTCCTACAGTTTTAGCAAAGCCCATGTCTGCCTTTAAGCTATCTCCTACGAAAACAGTTCTAGAAATATCTATCCCTGGGTGTCTTTGCATAAGACATTCAAACATAATCTTGTGTGGCTTGCCAACGATCACTGGCTTCCGGTTTGCCGTGGTACCAATAGCGTCTACCATCATACCCGTCATTGGCATTTTTCGTTTGACATGATCACCTATAAATATACCTTTTTCTATATTATTGGTCCCTATAAAGTGACATTTTGGATTTATGAGGTAACTTGCGGCTTTAAATACTTTGTTATAGCTAAAATGTTCATCATAACCCACCAAGACTGTCTCAATATCTGGGTAAAATGTCATGTTCAAAAGATCTGTCACATTAGATGAGGGTTTGTCTATGTCTGGCCCCCAGCCTACATTGTGAACACCATACTGGTCGAGTTCCCATTTCATCCCCTTGCTTCCAACCAGGTATACGCTGCCTTTCACCTTTAAAATGTCCTTTATATAAACAGCTGCTGCAAAACCATTTCCAAATATAGTGTCAGTGGGCGCATCAAATCCATGTTCCCTGAATTTGTTTTGTAGACTCAGTCTTGACACAATACTGTTGTTTGTTACGTAAAGTATTCTTTTATTGAGCTTCTGTAACTTTTGCATGGCTTCTTGTATACCTGGTATTGGTGTCACATGGTCGTTTTCCCAAAGAACACCGTCACAGTCAAATAGAAAAGTGTCATATCTTGAGAGGAAGTCATTTATTGTTTGAGGACATGCCACGTCCATCATGTGACATGCTTTTGTTGCTTCTGAAAAGCAGCGGGCCAGCAGACCGCATGTTTTCTGCAGACGTCGACAAAACATGATTTTGGTAGTCTGAAAAATACAACAACAATGATAAAACCTTCGGAGACAAAAATTTTTTTTTCGTACAGCAAGCACAGATTATTCTTACATACAATGCTTCAATAAAGCATTTTATGCGTTTTTAATTCAATGATTATGTCAATCTTTTAAATAAACCGGTTTCCCAAAGCCGTCTCCACCAGTATTTGTCACATACAAAACCGACAGTGCATTATTTTGTTATCTTGGATCATATTACCTAGGCTTATCTGGCATTTTGAAACCATGTTTTCTTGTTAGTTGGTTTTGGGTTACATGCAGTTAACAAACTTGGTTCAGTTATATCGCGGTGGCTAGTACTTCTTTGCACTGTAAACTTCCAAAACAAATGGTATAAACCCCGATAGCTTAGTTGGTAGTGTAAAGGACTCAAGAACAGGAGATCATGGATTCAATTCCCGGCTCGGCCAATTTCTTTCCGAGGACTGATGATTGTCACTGCGACAGGATTCATTCCTCTCTCACCGCTGACCATTGTTTCGATACTGTTTATTTGGGAAATCAGTTAATGGATTGTTAAGAATATTGTGTTTAGTACAATCAATAAATCCCAAGCTACTGGCTACTTTTCTACATAACCATCGTCAAAACAATGATAAGACGTGAAAGAGAGCAATAAATCCTGTAGCAATGACTAATGACAATCATAAAGCTTTGGCTAGCGATTTTCAGAATTGGAGACCCGAAGCGCTAAACCCTAGTCTCAAGTCCTGTACGCTACCCACTACGTGACAGGGCTCAACGCCATCTAGACAAATTATTTAGAAGAGATTATATATGGCCTGAGACACACCAAAAAGGGCATTTCAGTCTAACGTACAAGCCCAAAACCGTCCTCAAATTTGAGGACAGCGGTACTTTTGGAAACTGTTATGTTAATAGCCTGATTATCACCATAATGGCCATTAAATGTCTTGGTCAGCCCCTAATCTAAACAATCCGGTTTCTGACTCTCATCCCTTGGGAGATTTTTGAAGATAAGATGAACAACTCTGGGGCTAGGCATTACTGCATGACAGACCCTTTTTCACCTGTAGAACTTATCTCAATTTTAAAACTTTTTAAAGTTGAAAAAGAAAGATAAACAAGACCAGGAGGGAATAAAAATTATAAAGTAAATATAGCACTATTTACATGTTTTATGTAGAATAAAAAAAAAAAAAACAAAGAAAGAGTTTGAAAATATGGTTTGCTACAGAAATTAGTTTATTTTACACCAACATGTTTCCTGCAGACTGTTCTTCCAAAATCATAGGACTGAAAGTCCTGAAAAGCAGATTTTTTTCAATAGTTACTTTTGAAAAAAAGGAAGTTTTGAAAAGATGCATGCTTTATAGATCATCTTCTTTTAAAAACCTTTTCCCTGCAATCCTCAAGAGGCAACAGTGTTGTGCCATTTGCCACACAGAAACGTATTGTAAATGATTGTTGTGATGAATTCGGGTAGTATTGAATATGGCATCTAATGCTGTCTCACTCTATTATAGATTTCTTTTTTTTTTTTGCTGCATTTTGTATTACTGAAAAAAAGTTACAAAATATAACTTTACCTGTAAGTGTAAATATATTTGGCAGTTACATTTTGGAAAAAAAGGTGCCAATCTACTTGTCAATCTATTGGATAGTCCCCTTGCAATCAAAACTTGTTTTTATCGGATCAGTTGTGATGCCACTGCACTTATTTAAATGCAACCTTGCATAATCAATATGTGTTGTTTTGATGCTGTGCAAAACTCACAAAACTTTATAAAATTCTGACACAATGTGTGATGTAAAAGTAGGTGGATAAAGGGCTTTGTGGTCAAAAGGAAATACCACTGTTCTTTTCATAAATTTTTCTTTCTTTACTGATAGTTCGCCTGCTACCACCTTGCTTGATTTAACTGTGAATCATTATTGAAGTTTGGTTAGACTAGGAACTCTGAAAACCTTCCTTGGAACTAGTGAAAAACAAGTTAAAAAGTTTGTGTTTACTAAAGAGCTCTTTTTTTAAAACCAAAAAATCTGATTTGACCAAACTCAGGATGCATATTTTGTTTGTTAAGCTTCAAAAGCAATGCTCTTTTGCATAAAAATCTAGATTATTAAGTGTGTATAATCTCAGGAAACCTCATTAATTTTGTACAAGGAGTTGAAAAAATACTAGTTTTTCTCTTTAAACATAATTAAATGGTTTGAAAAAAATTAAAGCATTAACAGTCAAGGCAACTTTTCATAACCCCAGACCTTGGAGCATCATGATTGAAAAGTATTTTTTGTCAGTGTTTAATATTCCTCAAATGAGCCAGGTTGACTCCTTCAATCCGTTTATAGAAGGAAGTAGTTCTGACCCATACTATCCTTTCAGTGATATGATTAGGTCCATGAAAGTTACTGATACCCTCTAGGTTGAGCACTTGTTGGATCAGTTTGGTACTGCTGATGAAAACAGACAAGTGCTGCTGTATTTTAAGGAAAGCAGAGACTAGATCATGCAGGGGCTACATTTTGCTTTGGTTCTTATTATTCAGAATATTTCTTTTCCTCACGTGAGAGGAGTTTTAGTTCTGGTAAGTTACATGCAGAAAGAGTTCGAATAATCACTTAAAACTAAATAGTATGTGTTGAACTGATCCCTGGAAAAACATTATTTTAGAAGCCACAGTCTGTTCTCTATCAAAATGAAACTGTTGCATCTGGAATGATATTTTTCCTGAAATCAGACCTTGTGACAGTGTTTTAATACCACATTACACAGATTTGGTTACTGCATTGTGATCAACAGTTAAATTCTGGTAACTTTTATTCGGTAATTTGGATTTTATCACATTTGGCTGACTCCAGTGAAGAATATTTCTATAGCAAAGGGACTCATGGTTGATTTGAAGACAGAATTTTAACTTTGTTTCCTCATTATAGGTGCCAACATTGAAATAAGTCATTGCAGCATCAATTGTGTAAACACCAACCATCATACACAATTTGTCAGTACTCTTAACTTATTACCAAACGACAAAATTTTAGGTTTGTCCAAATCGAAAGCATTTGCAGACGACAAAATAAAAGTGACTGAAAATTTGAAATTTGTTTTGTGAAGGAAAGAAAACATTGTGGGAAAAAGAGAAAACGCTGGTTACCAGCATTTTCCCCTTTTCCCACAATGTTTTCTAAAGGCTTCTTTCTCAGGGTCGTTAAAAGTTGGGATTGTGTGGTAATGGGTTAAGACAAATTTCTCTGTGTCAACTTTGTCAAGATAACAAATGGGTCCTACAAAACATTTATTGGAGGTCAGTTGTTTTAGTCATCTTAGATGCCATTTTTTTTTTAGTAAACTTTCACTCCAATCATTATGAAGGCTGTTTGCTTAGTCATCTTTTTGCAAAACATCTGAACTAGGGTCATAACTTTTGTTAGAATCTGCATGAATCTTTGTCCAAGTATACAATAATGTTACAAGACCATCACTTGAAGTTCCTATAACAGTCAAAAGAACACAAAGCTGGTGTTAAAATGTATTTAAATTCAAATCATATCATTAAAAAGGATGTATATTATTATGAAGATGCTAAGTCACTGGCAGTAAAAATGAAATTTAAATCAAGGTGAAAATTTGCCAGGTCTGATGTGTAAATTACGGTTATTAGCAGAAAAATTAAATTTAAAACTAGGTTGAAATTGCCAGATTGGTCTTTTTTGGTTTACTTTTTACCCAATTCAAAAATAAACATTTCTGCCAGCGACTATGACTGACCATACAGTAACAGATATTGTCACCTTTACAATAATTTCCATAGATAGTATGGTTTAAATTCAGATGTATGTAACTTACCCTTTGTTTACTTTTGACAGCTACATGGCCTTTAAAAAGGAGCGATTTGGTTTTCATGGTATAAATAAAAATACCTTGTAAATCACCAATAAATACACAAGACACATTTTTTTTTTTTGGAACCATACTAAAATTGTAGACTCGTGTGGTTCTATGAATGATTTTTCCTTTTTATTTTCAGTATTTTAGAATAAAAAGTGGTGATTATAGATTTAGTGAAAGAGAAGAAATTAATGGCCCTAAGAAAGCATATTGTAAAATCAGAAATATTTATTTTATATTTGTAGGTGTAATCATCAACAAAAAGTATATCTTTATAAGTTTTCTCATTTCAAACTCTTGTATTTTTCTTAATGCATTGTAACAGATAAATTGGCATAGAGTTGAGAAGCACCCAACATAAATTTGCTTCTGCTCTCATTGACAATTCCTGATAATCTTCTGGAATGGTTTTTATTAGCTCCATAGGCCAAAGGCTAGCGGGCTTACCGGCATGTCATGGCCCGGTGTCCGTCATGCGTTCATCCGTGCATGTGTTAACTTTTATTTCAAACATCTTATCAGAAGCTACGCATCCAATTTTTATGAAAAATTGATCCTGCCATGGCCCTCTTCAAATTGTTTAAAAAGAATTTGATTCCTACAAAAACTTAGGTTGCCATAGCAACAAAAACTGAAAATTTTGAAAATCTTGGAAATTCTTCTTTAATGAAACCATAAGGCCTAGGGCTACCAAATTTGGCATGCAGCTTTACTCAGTGAATCTCAACCAAGTTTCTTCAAAAAATAGTCCTGGGTCAAAATTGGGGTAACAAGTTTTATATGGGCTTAAATAGGGAGAACTTTAAAATCCTTCTGGTACCTAGCAAGTTATAGGCTTGGAGTCAAGTCCCCACACCAGGGGTCACAAGTATTACACAGCTTTTGTGGTGAAAAATTTATAAATGACTTTGTTACTAACCATAATAAGGCCTAGGGCTAATAAATTTAGCCTGTCTCATGGATCTCAACTTTCAACTTTCTTTTAGCATTTTTTATTGAAAAAAAAAAACTGTATGTCTTCAAGTTTGAAACCAAGTGGCAAGTATTGTAATGTTTGGCTTGTAGTGTTATTACTTATTAGCCAGTAGAGCGATATAGGGCCTTCATGGCCCTCTTGTGTTGTTTCCAATACTATCTAAGCCTAAATATCAATATGGCTCACTTACTCAAATCTTTCCTAAAGTCCATGAGCAATAGGCTGAGGCTCTGTGGTGCATTGCCAAGTGACACTACTGATAGATTAGGACCACAGATAGGGATCAAACCTAGACTTCTTTATTTCAAATTGGAGGTCCAAACCACTGAGCTATAGATAGTCCCCTTACACTACAAAGATGACCAGACTTGTCCAAACTGAAAAGTTTTGCAAAGGACAAAACTTGTTGGACCAGAATGTCTCTGTATTGCATATTCTCTGCAGACTGATCTTGACCAAATCTGGCCATAAAAGCAACTATAAATGGAAGTTCCAAAATGACATGTTGAAGGATATGTAATTTTATAGGCTTATTTTAATTCTCACCACATGTTTCCAACTTCTTAAAACCCTGAGGAAAAAAGCTTTTTTTGAAAAAAATGTTGTAACTAGCAGTTTGTCCTTTTTCCTCAATGTTACATTTTCTACCCTATCAAAGACAAATTTCCTAATTTGATTTACTTTTAAATTGTTGTCTTACAATTTGGGCAAGTCTTTTTCTTTTTATTCTCTAGTAAAGAGTTCGCTTGGAAACTGTTGAATTTATCTAAATTTTTCCAATTTACCTTGTTCTTTAGACAACAATCATACAAACAGATACATGTCCAAAATGCATTTTAAGTACAGTGGACATTTTCTTTAAAAATTACTAAATTCAGCCCTCAATAAAAACATACAAAACTTTGTGAAAGATTGATTCATCCCACCAACTCACAATTTCTCTAGAATCAAGGAAGTTGAAACTAGTTCAAAATTGTTCCCTAGAAGTGGACACAGAGTTGCAGTGCTATAAATGCAAGATTTTCCTGGGCTTATCAGTTTTAGGATCAAGTTTCACAAAATGACCCAGAGAACAGAGTTTCTGGTCAGACTGGTTGGGACTAATTACAAGCAATAAATTATACTGTCTTATCAGGGTGCTTGACAAGGTAACTGTTCCACCAGAATCTGGGATTTTCAGAGAAAGTGGGCTTGTACGTAAGACTGATTTGGACATTTGCGTAAAGTGCCATATCGGATCAGCCTGCCCGGACTGTGCAGGATTATCCGAAACACCTTCCGTTTTTATGTACATTAAATTTTCTGTTTAGCCCAGAGTCTGCTGTAAACAAAATCTATTATAGTCGTAAAGTGCCGTATCAGATCAGCCTACGCGTCCACAAACCAATTTACCACTACTTGCCTGTTCCAGTTTTGTTTTCCCAAGCACAAGATTGGGTGTTTTTTGGCAGTTCACTAGAACAAGTCAAGGTTAGATGAAATTTGAATTTAAATAAACTTGTACCATATCCCAAAGAATTTATGCAGTATGCGATAGACATTGCTGCATTTGGGTGTTTTTCAAAGAAATGGTGACTCGATATAATTAAATCAAAGTGTGGTATTTTCCCAAGCATAATGTAAGTGGTTTTCGGCCCAATCATTAATTAACAATGGCAGATGACGCAACATCAGTGACATTTTCCAGCATAATCCGATGGTTAAAGGCGAAGCCCAGTCGCAAAAATAGCATTGGAGCAGACCCTTCAGACTGAAGATACGTTACCCTCAATTCAGGGACTTAAGCTCCAGTCATATCTTTGTGATAGTTTCTCTGTTTTAGACCCGAGACCTAGTACAGATAACTGTCCCGAAAGGCGATGTTACTTTTTGACTGGTGGCCTCTGAAAAAGATCACCGGAACGACTCATTATCGAGACTAACCCAAGACCCAGTCACAAAAAGAACATTGGAGCAAACCTTCAGACAATTTGGTATACTTTTTTTCTGTAGCTTTGGTTCTATGCGACGGATTTGGCCACTTTGGGCAATATAAAAGCAAAAAGATTAATTTAGCATAAATGGTACAGTATTTTTCAGCGAGTTACAGCGGTTTTCGGACAGTGACTGTATATCCCCTCCCTAATACCCCTTTTGATACCCTTTCCCCATTCGGGATATAGTCTGTAATAGTACTTTGCTATACTGTGGGTGGATTTCGGCGTATTCCGGTCTTAAGCTAATTTCGGTGATTCTAGGGTCCGGATTCAGCATATTCTCTGGTTCCAAAGAGAACAGGCACCTGTGTAACGAATATTCATGACCAATGAAGTTTCACGACTCTACAGATGGACATAAATAATAAATGGAACCAGTAAAACATAAAATGTAGCTGAGTTTGTACATTACCTTTAATTTGGAACCTGTACTTATGTAAAGTTATACATGTCCTTGTAATGCTTCCCGCTTTGCAAAGGTGAAAACGACTAAGCCGGTAACCGTCTTCAATTTAAAGCAGCTTGTACACGTGTGAACAAGTTACAAAAGTATACACTTAATTTAAAGCTGTACATGCATAGTACTTTTCGGTGTCAGGACGAATCGTCCCCTGGGGAAATCATCCCCAAACTGCTTGGGGACGCTTTCTCCGGAGGAATCGTTCCCCGGAGAAATCATCGTCAAATAAAATTTTGTAGAAATTTTCCCCAGCATCAAAATTCATATCGGTGTTCAAGATGTCATAGAAAAATACTTTTGAAGTTTGATCATGTTGCTTGTTTAATTTTGTGATTTATATTTTATTGGTGAGAAAAAAGGTGCTGTATACATTTTTTTCCTGAAATGGTAGATTTATATTCACTTTGTAACTTGTGAATTATATTTTACTGCTAAAAAATAATGTTTCATTTTACATTTTTGATTTACATTTCATAAAAAAAAAAGTTTTGTTTTACATTTCCAACACCTTCCCCCATTTCCAACACCTTTTTTATCTATATATATATATATGAATACTGAAATTTTTGTGTGGTCTTAGGCCTATATCCTTATACCCATATTGCTTATGTTTTGATACATATATATATTTGAGGGTATTAATATTTTCCCAGGCTGTGTTGTCACATATTATTTGTGTTTTATTGAATTCGAAATATTTATACATTGATTTGTCATGTACCAGGCAATGAAAATGAAATATGCTGAATTGAAATAAGCAAAACTGATATAATGACAGATAAAGCCGAGGGATAAAGCTTATGTTGGACAAAGAATCATACCTGATAGTGAATCATACCTGTGAGTCCCCAGACAACAAGTTTTCTATTAAAAGTAGAATATTTTTTAACCAAATTTATCCTAATCAAGCACCGTCATTTTCAGTTGATTAACTCTTTACCACACAAGAAAATTTTAGACTGGTCCAAATTGAAAGCATTTGCAGACAACAAAATAAAAGTGACTGAAAAATAGAAATTTGTTCTGGGAAGGGTAGAAAACACTGTGGGAAAAGGAGAAAATGCTGGTTACCAGCATTTTCTCCTTTTCTCACAGTGTTTTCAAAAGGCTTCTTTCTCAGGGGCGTCAAAAGTTGGGATTGTGTGGTAATGGGTTAATTATTAATGACATGTTTATTTTTTTTGTTAATTACAAAGTAAAAGATATTTAACCCCTATTCAATTGTCAATTAACTGGTTGACTGACGTTTAAGCCACAGACGTTTTGGACAGGACCTTTTGACCATGGACGTTGCTGAAAGTGCAAAGTAGGACGTTTTGGCTAAATGTTTTTACTAGATAACAATTTCCTCTTTTCCTACAATGTTTTTATATCATGATGCATACGGCTCAAAATCACAAAAGCTCTCGAAAAAATTTGGCCAACAAAACGTCCTACTTTGTACTTCCAGATGGCCAAAATGAACGTGGCTAAAACAGCCTACATTCCAATCAACTGCCTGTATTTACATGTAATTCCTCTTAATAACCAGGATGTTTGTCATGTAATGTGTTATCACTTTACAAGAGATTATTGGACCAATATATAACAAGATGTCTGTTTGTAAAACAGCCATACCCTCCTACTGCCACATTGATACAGAAAGTGGCACATTTTCATTAACTGGTATCAAAATGCGCGTTCGACTTCCGTTTTTTCCCAGTCTACTTCGATGCTTACTACGTCCCCGATAGTAAGTGATAAAAATGTTTTAGCCAGAAGTTGAGCTACATAATTTATGATGATTTTTGAGACACTTTAATTTTTTTTAGCGAATGGCTCAAGTGGTGAACAGCAGCACGGGCCCTGAACCATCTGGTGGTCACCGTGACCTTGAAGGACCTAGGTCAATTCAGTGTGTAGTTACCATTCGGACAAGGCTTGGTCTATATATCATAAAGTTGAAGGCCACTGTGACCTTGACCTTTGACTTCCATATCAATAGGGATCATCTACACTATAAGACGCATGTCTGTGCCAAATTTGATGCACCTAGATCAATTCTGTGTCTAGTTATCATCCGGAAAAGACTTGGTCTATATATTATATAACATGTTGACGGTCACTGTGACCTTGACCCAGTCTGACTGACCTTGAAATCAAAAGAGATCATCTACTCTCCGAGACAAATGTCTGTGCCAATTTTGACGAATCTAGGTCAATTCTGTGTTCAGTTATCATCCGGACAATGTTTGGTCTATGTATCAACATGTTGAAATTCAATGTGACCTTGACCTTTGAGCTCAAAATCTATAGGGATCATCTACACTAGGAGACATATGTCTGTGTCAATTTTGACGAACCCAGGGCAATTCTGTGTCTGGTTATCACCCAGACATGGTAAGGTCTACCGACCTACTGACCGACCAACTGACATTAGCAAAGCAATATACCACCATTTCGTTGAAGGAGGGCATAGTAACAGTTGAAAACTAAGATAGGGTTAGGGTTAGTATTTGAAGAAGACACATTAAATGTTAATAAAAACACAACATTCATCTTTCATAGGGTAGAAACTACTGTGGTAAAAGAAGGAAATGCTTGGGTAGTAAAGGGTTTCAATATAGTATTTAGTAATCCGAGTCCATAAAACATTCTCAATAGGATCGAACAAGGGACAGCGGTCACGATCAACCCCCGGAAGTGAACCATACATTTGACAATGGAAACCATACTTGTGGAAAAGGGCAGAAAAATGTGAGAGAGAGAACAAGCAAGAATGAGGAAAAAAATATCTTTGTACGATTAATCAAAACATCAGGCATATAAAAGTATCGTTGTCTGCGCATGTCATATTCTTCAAAGATTGGACCTGTCTTATATGACGCATCACAATCCCCGATATCTGGCCGACTGTAGTAATAAACGCTATAAAGTAGCAATGGAGAAAATAGTTTTTATCGTGTTTGAGGAAAAATCAGGCATGTTTTAGCCACAGATTTCTCTAAACTGCTGATCATAGCTGAGTGAATCGCACGAGGTAGTGTTTTATTGAGTAAACGCTTATTTTAATTTGAAATTCAAAGTAACGGATGTCGCCTAGGAAAGTGGTTTGGCTCTATACCCAGGATGCCTGAATTAGATAAATGAGTATTTACAGAATGACATATATAGAATAGCGAGAGATAATGATGAAAGTATAAGAATAATTGATATGATATGTGAACGACTACACACATTTTTTTTAAGTATATATTTTGGTTTCGGATCAAATTCAATCAAAGACATATTTCAAAAATCAAACAGGTGTAAACTACCTGTGGCAGATATGAAAGGTGTGAAATACATGTACATGTATATCCTATCAGTGTAAAATAGGCAGTATAAACAATGGCAAAACTACATGTACCAAATAACTCTTCAATTAGGGTAACCTGGGTAACTACCGTAATACATACACAATGTACATACTAAAGTCAAGGAACCTTCAAAAATATTTTTTATAGAAAACTTGAATAATGATACAGATGATATTTGATGTTCAGACAATTTCAATAAAATTCTATTTGAGGATGAGTTCTCCAAAGAAATCGTCAACAGGAGACAAGCTCTCCAGAAAAATCGTCTGGGGGCAAGCAGTTTTGGGATGAAGTCTCAAGGGTACAATTTCTAAAGGGGACGATTTCTCCAACAAACTTTTGTATTGACTTGGGTTTTCATATGTGTGCTATTTTGATTTATTTAAAGTCAAAGATTTTTTTCCCTTAACTAATATCAATAAGTATGTTTTAAAATTGAAATATGTCATTTTTCTTTCACCAAACACTAATTAATGTCTCTTATTTCACTCAAATCTAGCTAATGGACCTAGGTGCTGACTTAATCCGAGTTCATTGTTTTAGGTGCATTTCATTAACAGCTTGTAGTACATAACATTCTAATATCCTGTGTTCACACTATGTTTCAAAATCAACTAAGCAAATTAAAAGGATATTAACCCGTTACCACACGACAATATTTTAGACTGGTCCAAATTGATAGCTTTTGCAGACAACAAAATAAAAATGACTGAAAATTTGAAATTTGTTTTGTGAAGGGCAGAAAACATTGTGGGAAAAGGAGAAAATGCTGGTTACCAGCATTTTCTCCTTTTCCCACAATGTTTTCTAAAGGCTTTTTTCTCAGGGGCGTCAAAAGTAGGGATTGAGTGGTAATGGGTTAAATAAATTAACAAACTTAAGTAAATTAACAGACTAGACTTAAGTTCATTATTTTGCAGAGTTGAGTCTAAAATATTGTGTCAATTTTGCCTGGCTTCAATAAGGTCACATTTTATAAATGTTAATGTTATCAAGTGAAAATGGGTCTGGAATAACAAACCCAACTAAGTCGGAAAACAAGTCTTAACCCATAACCACACAATCCATACTTTTGACGCCCCTGAGAAAGAAGTCTGTGGAAAACATTGCGGGAAAAGGAGAAAATGCTGGTAACCAGCATTTTCACATTTTCACCTTTTCCCACGATGTTTTCTACCCTTCACAAAACCAGTTTCAAAGTTTCGCTCACTTTTATTTTGTAGTCTGCAAATGCTGTCGATTGGACAAACCTAAAATTTTGTTGTTTGGTAATGAGTTCAGACTGTAAACAACAGTGATGGCTTGGAAAGCTGTCAAAGCATGCAATGCATTTTCTATTCATTACAATCTGTGCAACCATTAGGGACAACAATTGGCATGAAGGCACAATAGTGATTACAGTTTCACAAATTAGGATGAAATGGATTAATAACTTGCTGAAAATAAGTATTGATGTTTTTTTTTTAAGTGGAAATCAAAAATTTAATCAAACTCTGTCAAATTTGAGAATATAGGACTGCCTGTCTTAATTGTGTCCTTTTCTTTCCTATACAGTTCCTGACCATTCCTCTTCTTCTTGTTTTATGATTCTGTGGTGCAGTTGCTTGTAATATTGTTTTACCCTTTCTGTTTTTTTCTGTAGGTAATCTGATTTTTCTAGCTGTTTTTCTTTCTCTGTAAGCCTTTTGTTTTTCTGCATGTGTTTTGCCCATTGTGCTGGAGAGATAAATACACAGTGAATTATGCTACTATTGTATGACTTAACACAGTCCCAAATTTTAACAACCCTGAGAAAGAAGCCTTCAAAAAACATTCTGGGAAAAGGAGAAAATGCTGGTTATCAGCATTTTCTCCTCTTCTCACAATGTTTTCTTCCCTTCCCAAAAGAAATTTTAAATTTCAAGTCACTTTTATTTGTAGTCTGCAAATGCTTTGCATTTGGACCAGTCTAAAATTTTGTCGTTTAATAAAGAGCATTTCTAGCTTGCAAAACAACAGCAAGAACAGAACACACCTTACATTGATGTATACATGTACATTGTCATTTTTAGTATATAGGAAATCTACTTTATCACATGTTATATCTATTTTAACAGATATACAATACACAGCAATTCTGCTATAGTGCATTTCTTGCACTTTCGATGCAACCACTCTCTAAAATTTGCAGTGTACATATATGCCCTTTTCGCATAGATTTGTGAATCTTACTGGTTTTTTTTTTCTTTCCCGAATAAATCTGGACTCCCAATTTTTTTTTTTTTTAAATTCCAACATGCCTACCAATGATGGAGAACAAAATGCCAGTACAAACTGTTCAATTCTATTACATCACCTGTCAACCAAACAATACAAGAAGAATGCTACATTAAAACTATGACTTAACTATCAAATTCAATCCCAGTTTAAAATAAGTGAAATTTCAATAAAATTTAGAATGGTGGATGATTTAATTAATGAATTACAGACATACAGCATCCTAATATCAGCCAATTTAGAACATCTACTAAAGCATCCTGACCAATCTTCATAAGTATCATGCAACTAGAAGGCCCTGATTAAGGGCCTGAATATGCTCTACTGGCAGAGTTTGCTTTGATGATAGCATACATTATGAATTCATGATGCAAAAGGACAAGCTAGATATTCAATCCCTTGATGAATCTTCAAAATAATTGGATCAACACTGTGAACTTCATTGCCTAAACAAGAATTGGAAATTTTCAACATTGAATGGTTACATTTCCAAAACTGATTGTCAGATTTTTTTTTAAATCAATAGGGTTCAAGCTGTTTAAAATACAAAGCAACTGTGCAAGTTTGGTGAAAATTCAACCAAAACTGCTGACCTAATCACATATACAAGAATTTGAAATTTTGAACTTTAATTAGCTACTATTCTGATATTGTTTATTGAATTTTTTCAAAATCAATAGGTTTGAAGCTACTGATAAGATAAACAAACTGTGTGATTTTCAAGAAAATTTGACAAGAAATGTACACTTTATCGCGTAAACAAGAATTTGAAAATTTCAAATTGAAATGGCTACTTTTCCCATACTGTTTGTTGGATTTTTTTTTAAATCAATAGGGTTGAAGCTATTGATGAGATAAACAAACTGTGCAAGTTTCACAAAAATCTGATTACATATGCACATTTTATCGCATAAAGAAGAATTTGAAATTTTCAAATTGAAATGGCTGCTTTTCCCATATTGTTTATTGGATTTTTTTTTCAAAATAAATAGGTTTTAAGCTACTGATGAGATAAACACACTGTGCAAGGTTCATGAAAATCTGCCAATAAATGAAGACTTTATTGCATAAACAAGAATTTGAAAGTTTCAAATTGAAATGGCTACTTTTCCCATACTGTTTGTTGGATTTTTCTCAAAATTGATAGGCTTGAAGCTATTGACCAGATAAACAAACTGTGAAAGTTTCATGAAAATCTGACAACAAACGCAGACTTTATCGCGTATACAAGAATTGGAAACTTTCAACTTGAAATGGCTACTTTTCCCATACTATTTGTTGGATTTTTCTCAAAATCAGTAGGGTTGAAGCTATTGATGAGTTAAACAAACTGTGCAAGTTTCACGAAAATCTGACCACAAATGAAGACTTATCCCGTAAACAAGAATTGGAAATTTTCAAATTGAAATGGCTACTTTTCCCATACTGTTTGCTGGATTTTTCTCAAAATCAATAGGGTTAAAGCTATTGATAAGATAAACAAACTGTGAAAGTTTCACAAAAATCTGACCACAAATGAAGACTTTATTACATAAATGAGAAAAAGACTAACAGACGGACAGACAGTTGGACTGATGGACGACGGAAATCCCGCCATGACATAAGCTCTGCTGGCTTTCAGCCAGTAGAGCTAAAAATTGTGGCCTCTAGAATGCACAGAAGATTTTCTTAAGATTTGGCCCTGAAACTTACTTATTCCCATGACTTCTTCTAGAGCTCTCTTCCTCAATGTTGTTTGAACCAGACTACTTGGAAAAGACTAGAATAATTCCAAACAAAACTGCACATGTATATTACCTGTCTGGGACCAATTGGGAGCCATTGTTCAACAACACTTCCAGTTGCTCTACTTTTATTTCTGGATGAGCCAGGGAGGGCTGAGATGAGGTTGTCCCATCAAGTGGTGTTAGAAAGTTCAAATTTCCACTTGAGGGAGGGTTGGATGATGCATCCGAGTTCATGTTGCTATGGGCAACTGACACATGATTGTGTTTATGAGAATCAACACAAAGATTGGGTGGAATGAGTGCTGCTGTTTCATCAACTGTGGTTCGTCCAAGATGGCTTCCATACAAGTTTGCATCATAATACAGGGCTGCATCATCTTTTTCCTGCTTTATGGGTGTCAGCATGACCTGCTGCTCTGACATTTTATCCTCAGCAACATTATGGTTAATGGTATTCTCTTTGCTGGTATTTTCATTCTTAGGGACAATTCCCAAATTATCCAAGTGTGTACTCTTTGACATTGAGGCCGTGTTGTTTTGTACGAGCGGTTCCACAGCAGGTTGAGTGTCACTATGCTGTCTGAAAAAACACAAACAAGATGGAACTGAAATATAAATAATATGTGACCTGTCACCCAAAAAGGGACCTTCTGGGAACTGCAAGAAGTATCAACCCTGGTCAGACTGTGCAATTGCGCAGTCTGACCAGGGTTGTCACTTTTTGCTTTATAATATTTTCTATATGAAAAGTATCTCCAGAATCGATTATCAAATATACATGAAATTTGATAGGCATGATTATGAAGCTTGACATGTCCTTAACCCTTTCCCAAACAATCCCTGGTTTTTACGGGTCTGGAATAGTAGCCTTTTCCTTTTGAAAACATTGTGGGAAAAGGAGAAAATGCTGGTAACCAGCATTTTCTCCTTTTCCCACAATGTTTTCTTCCTTATCATAGACAGAAATCATCTTTTCAGCAAGAGTTAAATTGTTGTCTGCAAATGCTTTCAATTTGGTCTAGTCCAAAAATTTGTCGTTTGGGAAAGGGTTAAGCAATTTTTGAAAAAATAATAGAGAATTGAATACAGAAAGAAAATATATGGGTTGTCGAATTAATCTCTGAATACGTTTCAAGTGTATCAGAATAACAAAATAAATGTAGGCTCTACTGTGCACACAAGGTTTTTCTAGAAATTTGGCCAAAAATGACCCAAATTTGAAATTTTCTGGGGTTTCATCAAGACAAACATTTGGACTAAAGTTGCAAGAGCATCAAGCTGAAAATGTGTATTGTGGCCTCTAGAGAGCAAACTTGGATGTTCCAGGGTTTGATCCATTGACCTACCTTTTGGCCCAATATGACCTAAAGTTCTCCAAGATTTTATCAAGACAATCGTTCTTACCAAGTACCATGTGTTTCCAACACATGATGCATGCAAACAACCACAAAACAGACAACAGACGCAGCTTCACAACCAGATGGAAGTATAACATAATTTACCATTCATTTATCGCGCTTAACACAATAATGAATTGCGTTGCTATATGGAGGGGGTACACAATGGAGAATAACTAAAAAGAACTGTTGTTGATTACGTTTCCCCCAGAACTGGTTTAAAGCATAATACAAAATATTTGTTCTTTTTTCTGTGACAGATTAAAACACATTTCATCTTGTGAACATCTTCAATAATAATTTCACTAGTGGTTGCACAACTCATGAAAATATTGGCACAACTCATGAAAATATTGTAACTGATGATGTTCACTTGATGAAATATATTTCAATATCCTCTATTTGTTACCCATGTAAGTCCACTTGAGGGCCATTAATCAACAACACTAGTGGTTGCAATACTTGAATTCCTGGATTAGCAAGGATGAGCTGAGATGAGGTCACCCCGTTATTTGGTGTCACATATATCACATTTCCGCTTGACGGAAGTATGGATGGTGCATTAGGGTTCCAGTTGTTATTGGCAACCAACACATGATTAGCTGTAGAAGAATTAACACAAGGATTGGGTGGAATGAGTCCCACTCTTTCATTAACTGTGGTTAGCTGAGATAAGGTCGCCCTGTTTTTATGCGTCACAAATATCAAATTTCCACTTGAGGGTAGCATGGATGGTGCATAAGGGTTCAAGTTGTTATTGGCAACCAACACATGATTAGCTGTAGAAGAATTAACGTGAGGATTGGGTGGAGCGAGTGCCGCTGTTTCATCAACTGTGGTCAGCTGAGACGATGTTGCCCCATTATTATGTGTTGCAAATATCAAATTTCCGCTTGAAGGAAGCATGGATGGTGCATAAGGGTTCCAGTTGTTATTGGCAACCAACACATGATTGGCTGTAGAAGAATTAACATGAGGATTGGGTGGAATGAGAGCCGCTGTTTCATTAACTGTGGTCAGCTGAGATGAGGTTGCCCCATTATTATGTGTTGCAAATATCAAATTTCTGCTTGAGGGAAGCATGGATGGTGCATTGGGGTTCCAGTTGTTATTGGCAACCAACACATGATTTGCTGTAGAAGAATTAACATGAGGATTGGGTGGAATGAGTCCTGCTGTTTCATTAACTGTGTTTAGCTGAGATGAGGTCGCCCCGTTATTATGTGTCACAAATATCAAATTTTCACTTGAGGGAAGCATGGATGGTGCATGAGGGTTCCAGTTCTTATTGGCAACCAACACTTGATTGGCTGTAGAAGAATTAACATGAAGATTTGGTGGAATGAGTACCGCTGTTTCATTGACTGTGGTTTGTCCAAGATGGCTTTCATACAGGTTTGCATCATGATACAGGGCTGCATCATCTTTTTCCTGCTTTATGGGAGTAAGCATGACCTGCTGCTCTGAAGTTTTATCCTCAGCAACAGTGTGGTTAATGGCAATCTCTCTACTGGTATTAACATTGTTAGGGTTGAATCCAAAATTATCCAAGTGTGTACTCTTTGACATTGAGGTCGTGCTGTTTTGTAACAGTGGTTCCCCAGCAGCTGTGGTGTCCCTATGGTGTCTGGAAAGACACAAACAAAACGGAACAGTAATATAAACAATCCATGTCCTTGCAAAAATATATCTGTCGTGCATTATACCAAGCAAGTCATCACATAATTATAGATATGTGAAATACATTTTGTCTAACGATTAACTCATTACCAAACGACAATATTTGAGGCTTGTCCAAATCAAAAGCATTTGCAGACGGCAAAATAAAAGTAACTGAAAATTTGAAATTTGTTTTGTGAAGAGTAGAGAACATTCTGGGAAAAGGAGAAAATGCTGGTTACCAGCATTTTCTTCTTTTCCCACAATGTTTTATTAAGGCTTCTTTCTCATGCTTGTCAAAAGTAGGGATTGTGTGGTAATGGATTAACTCTTTACCACGACAAAGTTTGTCTACTCATCCAAACTGGAAGCGTTTTCAGATCACAATTAGAATGTGGCTAAAATAATGAAATTTGTCCCTGTTAGGTAAGAAAACATTGTGGGAAAAGGAGAAAATGCTGCTTACCAGCATTTTCTCCTTTTCCTACAATGTTTTCAAGAGGCTTCTTTTGCAGGGTCATTAAAACTTGGGAATGTGTGGTAAAAAGTTAACTGATGACATAGAATGGTCCTTATACATGCAGAATATGTCAGTATATGTTGACTGATTGAGTGATTGGATGGTGTTATACACTCCTTTCAACATTATTTCAGTCACATCACATTGACTTTTATTATACTGCAAAGAAATTTCTCTTGATCTGATTGGTTAACATGGCGGGAACATATATCATGTACCCTGGCAAAAAACACCTTTGAGTGCCCCATAAACATCACTACACGTGCAACACAACATCCAACTGGCAGCGTTGATCAATCACCAGACTGCACACTTATGCACCAAACTGCACCTTTTAGTGATGTCAGTTCCAGTGACATCAGTTTTCATTGAATTCGGGCACTCAGAAGGAATTCTATTTCGCTAGCATACTCGATTTGTGAGACTATAAAACAGGAAAATTTTGCTTAATACGGTTTAAAAAGGTATACCTTTGCAGTATGATAAATTCATTGTATGTTCAGGAGGCAGGGGACTTGGAAACTTGTTCACAGCTGTGGTGAATGATGTCGCCACCTCGCCTACGGCTCAGGGCGACATGATTAACCACAGCTGTGAACAAGTTTCCAAGTCCCCTGCCTTCGGCTCTGGGCGACATGATTAACCACAGCCATGAACAAGTTTCCAAGTCCCCTGCCACCTGACCGCACAACTAATACAGCCTATGTGGACACTCCAGATCTATATCAACCTTGCTTTTTCTCAGAGCATGACTCAAATACATGTACTATAAAAGCTTAGTCCTTTCCCAAGCATTCCTGTGTTTAGGAATACAGCACTTACAGAGCTCCAGATAGAGGGAGTGATTTTGCTTTCAAAATTGAAAGTTTTTATTCTCCATTAAACCCTATGTTGTGTGTACTCGTTAATATCGTCTCATCTGGACGATTCTAATGAGTACCCACAATATAGGGTTTTGCAGAGAAGTACTGGATTTAGAACGCCATCACTCCCTCTTATCTGGAGCTCTGGAGTATAAATACATTATGCCGAGCCCTGGTAGTTCAGTCGGTAGCGTACGGAACTTGAGAACATGAGGTTGCGAGTTTGATCCTTGGCTTGGCCAATTTCTTTCTGAGGATTGATGATAGTGATTGCGACAGGATTCATTCTACACTATCATAAATCCTCAGAAAGAAACTGGCCAAGCCAAGGATTAAACCAGCAATCTCCTGTTCTCAAGACTTCTGCGCTACTGACTGAACAACATTCATAATTGTGACCTGTACACAAAAAGGGACCATCTAGGAAATGCAACAAGTTTCGACCCTGGTCAGACTGTGCAGATTATGCAGGCTGACCGGGTCAACACCTTTTGCTTTTATGACATTTTCCATAAGGAAAGTGGCCATTTTACCTCACTATACAATCAGTTTGAACAATCAACTTTTTGCACTATCTTTGATCTGTCTTCATCTAATTGATGTACAGAATACCCACATTGTCTTTTTTTATGTAGAGGGTCTCATATTTACCTGGGATGTGCAAGACTGTACGCTATGTGATTATACACATCTTTCCTAGATGGGCAGTATCTTCTATTGAACTTATCACCTTCAGGTGCAATTTCATGGGCAAATTCTTTAATTCTCTTTGCTACAGCGGTAACATTCAGCATGCCTTCCTTTGTGAGGGATTTTATCTTATCAGTTATTCGTTTGTCTAGGGAATTTCTGCAGCCTGCAGCCTAATGAAAACAGATGATGTTGTTTGACTTCGAAATTAGAGATTACTATGCGATTTCAATCTTATTTATTTCTCGTAATGTGTTAACTACACTCATACATAACTAATCTAGAAAGCCATGATAACCTGTGCTATTCCACTGCCTTATAGGTTTATGAGCTTAGGTAGAGACATTAATCTGTAAGAAATCTGTCTTAACCCTATACTCCATACATACTCATTTCTACGCATTGCTTGTAGGAGCCTTTGGAAAACATTGTGGCAAAAGGTGAAATTGCTCGTCACGAGCAATTTCACCTTTTGCCACAATGTTTTCTACACTACCAAAATGTGTCATATACATATAAGAAACAGGCTTAATCCATGCTGTTATTTAGCGTCGATAGAGATACCATAGAAATGCCTTATGGGGTAAAGGGTTAAGACACACATTTCTCTTTGATTATACCCATGACAAAGCACTGATGTTAATTACAGGAAAATGATTTATGCACACAACCATGTGGACAGACAGAGGAAACATAAGCACTTTGTTCCCATTGGTATTTTTCATAGGCCCACATGATTCTTCAGTGCAAGTACTGGTGTAGTTTCCAGAAAGCAGAATTGAGAGATCAGTATAGGATGTACGAACTTGCTTCTCAATCAATATTCGTTAAATGTTTGAACTAATTTGCCCGCTGATCTCTATTGTTAGGGTGCATAAAAGTAACTCTTAAAATGTCCAACCACTACATGAAATCCCATACAAAACTAAGCTTAACATTCTTGACATTGGATCCCACATTTGATTATGCAAGAGTGTCAAAGAATTCTATTACATAAAATTTTGCCTTCTTTATTACCTTTCAGATCCTTACATAACAATTTTGGAAACACTTTCTTGACCACCTTTTTCTACATGTTTTTTATCCTTTAACCCATTACCACACAATCCCTACTTTTGATGCCCCTGAGAAAGAAGCCTTTAGAAAACACTGTAGGAAAAGGAGAAAATGCTGGTAACCAGCATTTTCTCCTTTTCCCACAATGTTTTCTATCCTTCCCAGAACAAATTTCAATTTTTCAGTCACCTTTATTTTGTTGTCTGCAAATGCTTTCAATTTGAACCAGTCTAAAATTTTGTCGTGTGGTAAGTGTTAATTCTATTTGTTTCTGCCGTATCTAGTTTGCTGTCTACAAACACTTTCAAAATGTTCAAGTCCATTTTGTGGTTGGGCAGAGTGTAAATGACTTGTACAAATTTATAAAACAAAGAGAGAAACAAATTTATAAATGACATATAACACTGACAGACAAATGAAGGTTGAATAAATTAGATCTTAACCCTTTACAACACGATCCCGAGGTTTAAATTGAAAAGATACCATTTAAAAACATTATGGGAAAAGTAGAAAATGCTGACAACAAGCATTTTCACCTTTTCTCACAATGTTTTCAAGTCTTCTTCCTCAGGGTCACTAAAATGCTTTTTACACCTATCCTCGGATACCCCGGGGTCTCCCTATTTGCTACACTACATCGACCCCTGGGACAATTAATTGAATTTCCCTTGCTTTACCACTGGCCGAATGCTGGCTTTTCATTGGTTCCATCATCATTTTGTGATGGGCGAGTGGACTGTACGCTATGACCTTTCGTATCGATTTTCAACGGCTGATTCAAAGTTTTATTAGTCAATTGTCCCAGGGGTCGATGTAGCGTAGCAAATAGGGAGACCCCGGGGTATCCGAGGATGTTTTACACCATAAATGATAAATTCCTTCATTTGAACCACATTCTAATGGTTGTCTGCAAATGCTTTCAATTTCAACATTTTTGTTGTGTGTTAAAGGGTTTATTACATCTGTTAATCTAAAATTCTATGAAATGTCAAAATCTAACCTTCCCAATAACATGGTCCGAGTGTTTGCCATCAAACTGCACCAAGACCACATATTCCTGCTTGGTGACTGCGCAAAACCTTTCCCTTATCTTTTCGTAGATTTTTTTCCTCTTGTATCTACCAGCTGCTCCTTCTATCTGCAATCATTTGACAAGAAAATCATGATTATCCTTTAACCCTTTACCACACAATCCCGACTTTTAACGACCCCTGAGAAAGAAGCCTTTTGAAAACATTGTGGGAAAAGGAGAAAATGCTGGTAACCAGCATTTTCTCCTTTTCCCACAATGTTTTCTACCCGTCTCAACCCAAATTTTAATTGTTCAGTCACTTTTATTTTGAGGACTGCAAATGCTCTCAATTTGGACCAGTCTAAAATTTTCTCGTGTGGTAAAGAGTTAACCCTTTACCAAACCATCCCTGGTTTTTACAACCCTGAGATAGAAGCCTTTGGAAAACATCATGGGAAAAAGAGAAAATGCTGCTTTCCAAAACAAGTTTCAATTTTTAAGTCACATTAATTTTGTCGTCTGCAAATGTTTCCAATTTCAACTAGTCTAAAATTATGCCTTTTGGTAAAGAGTAAACTCATTACAAATAACGAAATTTTAGCCTTGTCCAAATTGAAAGCATTTGCAGACGACAAAATAAAAGTGATTGAAAATTTGAAATTTGTATTGGGAAAGGCAGAAAACATTTAAAGGCTTCTTTTTCAGGATTGTCAAAAGTAGGGATTGTGTGGTAATGGGTTAATTTACAATGCGGGTACAACAGATTTAACCCTTTGCCCTAAAATCCCGACTTTTTATGATCCTATGAGAGACGAGGCTATCAAAAATAATGGTTGAAAAAGAAGACCATTGGTTTGGTATGTGAAGTCTTTTTAAATAGTTATAAAATACTGAAGGAAAAGAAGAAAAAAAAATGCATGTTGTGAGAATTTTCTACTTTTCCTACAAATCTTCAAAAGCTGTCTTTTGTCACACACTTATAAAGCTGATACCTCACAACATTAGTGTCATCGTAATTTTTTCAAAGTCTGAGCCTACTGAGTTCTATTTTCTACAAAAATTTCATTAATTTGTTTACTAAAAAACATCAAACACGCCACTTCTATTAAAGCAAACAAAAAAAGTACCTTGTATTCTGGAAATTTTAAGATTCGTCGTAGTTTAACAGTGGCCTTGCAGCTGATCTTTTTTGTATTCTGCATGTACTGCTCATGTTTCAGATCGCATTCGTCCCTATCAGTAATCTAAAAGATCATGAAGAGGCAATGATTAGGCTAAAACAATATAAAATATATAAGATTCCAGTTTCCTAACTGTGTTTAATATTTAGGCATATTATATATGTATGTTTTTAGAGAAATGTATGTATATAAAATTTTTCGTAACCGTTAATTAGTTACAATTAACATATTTGTTACTGGTTACAACTGTACATTGTGTATATTGTACCATTTATTTCTATCCATTAATCTTTTGAGATAAAGTACCTATTTTGAAAGTTTTCATGATTTAACATGGAAAACTGTTAGGTATCACAACAAGCCATTTTCAGACCTTAAGGTCTCGGGTTGACTGCAGTCAGACACATTACATGTACCTGTAATTCACAGATTCCTAAGGATAGAATGAATCTACACGACTGATTTGAAATTTCTTGGCTCACTGTTTTTCGTTTTGGCCTTGGATGGCCAAACTGGCACTCTCTGACATCTGTTCCAAGAACAATAAATGGTATACCATCAAACAAAATTGGTATAGACTGGCGGCCAACATCTTCAAACAAAATCCTAAAGTTCTTCAGGTCATCTACATCTAAAACACACCAAGAGAAATTGATTTACAAACATATATTCATTTTCTTATCATTGTGACTTAATTTTGGTTTACAAATATGAACATCAAATATAGCAAAAGAAACCCTGATAATTATGAATATTTACTGTAAGTCATTTTTTCATACATTTACCGCTTAGAAGATAGATCTCCCTGCACCCTGCATACTTTAAAATTACCTCTACACCAAACGACAAAATTTTAGACTTGCCCAAAGTGGAAGCATTTACAGACAACGAAATTAATGTGATTCAAAAGTTCAAAATTGGGTATGGTAGAAAACATTGTAGGAAAAAAAGAAAATGCTGGTTACCAGCATTTTCTCGTTTTCCCACAATGTTTAAAAAGGCTTCTTCCTCACGGTTATGAAAACAAAGGATTGTTTGGTAAAGGGTTAAAAATCAGCCATAATTTATGTGAAAAAACATGAAAGGTGACAAATTTCATCACGATATCAGTGATCGAGTTATCATAATACTCCAGAATTGTAAATAGTACATATCTAACACTATTCCAGATCACAAAGTTTAGCTTTACCACTATGCCCAGGTAGCTCAGATGCTGGCTCACGGGACTTGAGAACGGGTTGCTGGTATGATCTCCAGCTTAGCCAATTTCTTTCCGATAATTGATTGTACATATATATCATTGCAACAGGATGCATTCCTCTCTCATTGCTGACTTTTTAATGAGCCCTTTTCAGCAAGATGGCAGTCTGATAGATAGCTGTAACTCCCATCGCCAACTTCTTTGAAAATTCTGTTAGCTTTGTTTATCTGTATTGGAGTTAAACGCTGTTATAACAACTTAGGTCATATGTGCACTATGTGTTTCCTCGCTTTCTTACATCAGTACAACTACAGCTCTCTTTCAGAGCCACTGACTACTTTTTTCACATGCATCAGTTGTGAGAGTCAAAAAATAGCCTACAAGAAAGTTTGACTAAACTGGGTATCAAACTTGCCACTAAGTCACAAGTCGGACACGCTCATCACTGAGCTACTGGAGACAGTAACAAAAATAGCATTGGTGCAAACCTTCAGACTGGAGGTACCTTTGGGGATGGGGGCTGAAAATTCTTTTAGCAGTGAACATTTGTCCAATGATAACCAATTGTATCTAATGAGGCATGATGCCACAAAGGAGATAGTGTTTAGATGAGACAGATGGACACACAGATGAACACAATACATGTGCCTATAATACCTGCATTTCACTCAAGGTAAAGTACCATCATGGGCTCTGTACATTACGTATCTGATCCAAATGCTTATGTTTAACAAATTTTGGGGAAACATTCTTAACAGGGTTAAAAGAAAAATGGAGCAACACAAAATTGAAGTCTGAAGCACTCGAGACTCAAAGTAGATCTTGAAATTGAGAATTGTATTCTGCTGTGACCCTGACCTTTGACACTGGCATGTGAAACCCAACTCTGCATGATGCACACACATTTGACAATTTAAAAAAATGACAATAGCTTCATGACAAGCTGGGTGGAAATATTTTAACCCTTTACTAGATGACAAAATTTTAGTCATGTCAAAATTGAGAGCATTTGCTGATGACAATTTCATACTGGCTCAAATGGTGCAACCATTTTTTGATGGGGTAGAAATAATGTTGGAAAAGGAGAAAATGCTGGTTACCAGCATTTTCTCCTTTTCTGACAATGATTCCAAAAGGCTTCTTCCCAAGGGTCATTATAACTTGTCAATGTGTGGTAAAGGTAAAGGGTTAAAGGGGGATATTTAGATTTTCCACATCACATCAAATTGAAAAATATTATATATCACTGAAATTTATATGAAAAAACAATGCAAATCATCAATAATTAAGGATCATAAAATTACAAAAAAAATTTTTTTTGGTGGTATTCCCTAAAAGGCTACATAGCCTCCTAAGCTATTTTTAGATTTCCCGCCAAAAATCAAAAAGCTTTGTGGGAATGTTAAGTGACTGGCACTTGACTAATGACTCTTATATTCCATAACATAACAAAAATGATCTTGAACTTTGGACGCTATATTTGAAGCTTTGTCTGTATATTTTCGGTATGTAAATGAATGAGTTGCTGATGTAAAAATAGATCTTGTTTCCCTGGGCTATTGTAAATCTTTAATTTCTCTTGTTGTCGGATGGTTTTCGACTACTGGGGTTTTATGAATGAAAATTATAAGGCTTTGGGAGTATAAAGAGGAGTTTTCTGTATTTTTGTAAAATTTCGTCCCAAGATCTGAAGGGCCACCTTTAAGGGCATGTGATCTTTAATATCTGTGCCATGGCCTTGACCTTGGAGCTTGACATGTGAAGCCCAAGATCTGTACATTTTAAGGTGAAAATGTGGGATGCCAAAGCAACAAAGATGTTCATGTATTTATCAGGCCCACCCAATTTGCATCTGACATTTGAAAACGTCATTCACTTGCTGTGAACTTTAACCTGTTGGCCTGGTACTGCATATTGTCCAATCAAACTGCTAACATGTGAGATATATTGATAAATCAGGCCAGGGGTTCAAGAGATATGGAGGGACTATGATATATGAGAATAACTCTTGAGCTGTGACTTTGACCTTATAGTGTGTCTGCATCTTCTGCTTTACACACTGTCTAATCAAGGTCAATATCTGTTCGAAAGAACTTAATTGTCTGTCTGTTCATCTAACTGTCTTTCTTCTCCCCTTGCTCTCTTTGCCTTCCACCCCCTTCTCTCTCTTTTTCTATCAGTCTTGTCTGCCTGACAGAACTAAATATTTCTGTCTACCCACTCCCCCTCTCTTACCCCTGACAACTAATTTGACAATGTTTTATGTGGGAAAGCACCCAGTGGCCTGGAAAGAATGTTGTGCTAAGTACTGGTGAAAGAAATACCAGGAGAGCATGGATAAGTGCACTGGCTGTTGCATTATAATGAAATAATGACTATCAATCAATTGGTCAATTATTCTGTTTATCTATGTGTCTCTCTATCCCTGTCTGTCTCTCTTTGTCCATCACTTCTGTCTATCTGTCCAAGACCACTCTTCTTGTGACTATAATTCATCTACCCCTTGAAGAAAAGGAGGGAGTTGGTGATTTAATTCCCTATCAGTAACAGAAAGAATTCCATACATGCTGTCCAACATCTTTGAATCACCTAGGATTGTTTTGTTTTTGAAGGCAGGACTGGGAATTTAGCTTGAAAACGATCTAGGGATATACTTTTTCTGCAATGAAGTAGAAACATTTGGGATGGGAAGAGACAAAACATTTTCTCATCTTCCATTTCAAATGAGCGTTTTCAGTACCTAAAGTAAACAACACAAGTAATGTATGAATTGCATGGTTCGATCTCTCCTATGTTCAGTGTTTAAATTTAACATATTGGTAGTTAATTGTTAAATACACAAGCAACAGGTATGTTTTAATTCTAGTTTTTCCGTCTATTTGTAAAATTATCAGGTCAACTTTGCACAGATCATGCTTTCAACTGAATTTGTCTTAATCTTTGTACTCCGAAGGGACCTTACAAAAAATAACATCACCTTTAGGGACAGCTTTGTGTAAACCTATAGCTACTAGCTTGGCTGGAATGTATTATCATGACTTGGCAGAACCTCATAATAAACTGTATCCTAACTTCTCCAGATTACACTGATAAGTATTTTAAAACAACAGGATATCTTATACCCTATATCATTTAGTCATGCTTTTCTTAAACTGAAAATCATTGTTCCGCAGAATGCTCAATGAACAAGTTGTTTGGGTGTCCCATCTGCTCGTGGAGTTTCTAAATGGGCATGTGTGAGCATAGAGTTAAGGCTATCTAATGAAGATCCTTGACAATGTAAATTTCGCGTTTCTTAATTATCATTATAGGAAGAACCTTACATGTAAGTTTAGAATTTTTGCTTTTCCTAGTTACAAATCTCACCCCCTCGTTGTTTTCAACTGTTTCAATAAGTTGAGAAGCTTCCTCATCAGATGAACATACATGCACCTGAGCCATATTTAGGTTGTCTAGTTACAAACTATACACGCATACACACACCGTACAACGCGGATCAATCAAACACCAGTTCGCCACGCCCCTTTTGGTATGTAGATACGCCTTATAACCGGGTTTCTATTTACCCCAAGGCACCGTAAAACACCCTGCGCGCTACCTCAAGACAGTAAAATATTGAAATACTGAAATACGTTTACATAAAGGGATCTTTTTAAAACGTGTTAAGTATTAAACTAGGGGTGCATGGTAATACTGGAATGGACGGGACGGACTGGAACGGACCGGAATGGACACAGGAACGGACCGGAATTTACACCGGAATGGATCGGAACGGACCGGAATGGACTGGAACGGACAGGCCTATGTCGTGCAAGTTCATCTTCAGCTTACCTGAATATCTTCAGGCGTTTCCCTATTCCAATACCAAATAACTGAATTATTGGGTTTATTCCCAGTTCACCCAATCCCATTTCGCCCATTCCAATTTTGCCAGAATTTTTCCCATTTCACCCATTCTTTTTTCGCCCTATCCAACTTCGCCCTTTTCCCATTTCGCCAAATATCTGTCCTGCCCTTTTCCGGTTTTGCCCAAATTCATTTTCCCCCACTTTTCATTTCGCCCAGAAGCCATCTCGCCCAACTTTGCCATTTCGCCCAAGGACCATTTCGCCCTTTTCCCACAAGCTAGGCCCCTTCCCATTTCGCCCAAACACCATTTTTCCGATATCTGGGCCAAACACTAGTGAAAAGTTCTCTAATAAGTTAACTCCTCGATTTATGGACCTTAATTATTTTGAGGGTTACTATTATAGACCTGTGGTAAAGGAGCAGGGTTTAGGCTCAACACGTAAGGGCCAAAATGGTGATGGGGCGAGCTGATAACTGGGCAAAATGGCATTGGACGAAGTAGTGAAGGGGCGAATGATAAAGGGGCGAGATGGCATTGGGCGAATCGGCAAAGGGTGAATTGGCAAAAGGGCGAAACTGTAATTGGATGAAAAGATGACTGGGCGAGGTGCCAATTGGGGCTCCGTACCGGTACTCGATATATATCGAAAACCGGTATTTTACGTTCGATAGATATATCGGATCGAACGTTTCTGTATCGAACAAAATATCGATCATCAAAAGAAAATAAAAGTAAAGCATATAAATACCCAGTTTAGTTGTTTTTAACGGCGAAATTCATTACGAGTTTACTTTGGGTAATCTCTAAAGTCGAGTAGTCGTAGAGGTAGGTGTGGCTACCTGGGAAACTTACAACCAATCGAAATGCGTCATTCTTTATTACTCGCCCTGTACCCGTTACACAATGGATGACAATTAGCTAATACCCCTATTCTCGTTCCCCCGTCATGTTGTTTGCAATCTGCAAATTATGCATCAATCAGCAGATTGCAGACAAATTTACGCTGATAATTGGTCAATATAGTTGATTAAAGAAAGGTAATGAACATCTCGTGATGTGATCGAGAGGTAGCGATGGAAATAATTGAAGCCGTGACCTTTCAACCTTCCTAAGATTTTATTTGGTCGATCTTTTAATATTGCCGAAAAATGTGGCTCGAAAATCAAATCTCTTTTTCCATTAGATTATCTGAAATCAGTGTTCCGACTCGCGTAAATTATTATGTAAATCATTTTATAGACTTGAAATTTGCATAACAAATGTTAATCACACGCGAGACCTCACGTAAGAAAAAACATGGACAAAAAAGGTCATTATCTGTTTATCGTGAGTAAAATAACAGGTTTTGATGCTAGTTCTAATCCTTATTGAGAAATCTATGTCGAATCATGCGAACATACCTATCCAGAAATTAATACGCATGAAAAATTGTTCGGTGAAAAAAAAAACACGGAAACCCATGACATAACAAAATGTCTCCTAGACATTGTCCGATCAGAGTCCTCTAAGACTGTCTTTTCAGCTTTTTAATGAGTAATGAGTAGTAAATGTAGATCTAATTAGAATTCATATTAATTTAGGCCTACATAATTATGAAATTTCAATACAATCTAGAAGTGTTAAATTTGCGGTATTTTGTTTTTCAGGTATGCTGAAAAAAGAACAAACACAATTTTCGCATTTTTTTCTGTCTTTTCTTGAAAATTGAAATATCATATGATATATCGAATATCGATCATTTTGTATCGATACAAATATCGTATCGATCAAACTGACCAATACGGAGCCCTAGTGCCAATGGGGCAAAATGAAAAAGGGCAAAATGGGTAGGGAACAAGACGCCAAAGGGCGAAATGGGAAGAAAAGTTTGGTGAAATGGGAATGGGCGAACTGGGAAGACTCCGAATTATTGCCTTAAGTGTTTACATCGTGTCCTCAAGTCCATTCTTGTCCGTTCCGGTCAATTCCGGTATCCATTCCGGTCCATTCCGGACCGTTCCATTCTGGACCGTTCCATTCCGGTATTTCCATGCACCGTTAAACTAGTATATAATATTTTCCTAATGTACATGTATTACATTTTTTTCCCCAAATGTTTGAAATTTTTAAAAAGTTTTAAATATCTAGACCTTTTCCACGCTTACGTAGTGTGACTAACACATGTATATATACATTGCCAATTTAAAGGTGGGTATTTAGAATTTTCACATCCCATCAAATTGAAAAAAAAATATATATATATATATATATCACTGAAATATATATGAAAAAACAATACAAATCATCAACAATCAAGAATCATAAAATTACAAAAAAAATTTTTTTTGATGGTATTCCCTTAAAAGGCTACGTAGACTCTTAAGTTATTTTTAGATTTCCCGCCAAAAATATAAAAAACATTTCGGGAATGTTAAGTGACTGACAAGTGACTAATGACGCTGAAATTCCATAACATAACAAACACGTTATTATTTTCCGTAATATCTTCTTCGGACGCTATCTATTTTTGAAGCTTTGTCTGTATATTTCTGGTATGTAGATGAGCGAGTTGCTCATTTAAAAATAGACTGTGTTTCCCGTCGGTGTCGACCTGCGCCGTACTAAATCTCTAATTTCTCTTGTTGTCGGATGGTTTTCGACTAAGTAGTACTGAGGTTTTATGAACGAAAATTATAAGGCTTTAGGAGTATAAGGATGATAATATTATATTCTTGTAAAATTTTCGTCCCAAATCGAAAGGGCCACCTTTAAGTTTCGTAACCACAATCTTATATTCAAAGGTTATTTATGCACAGTATGTAGAGCATTTTCCGTCCCTGCAGCTGTGACCAGGACCTTTATTTTACGGTATGCATAGCTTCAGTCTGACGGGTTGCTCCGATGTTATTTTTGTGACTGGTTCTCAACGGAGATCTATATGTTCAATCACAAAAATAACATCAGAGCTAGTCTCCAAATCGGGGTACAGTATGCACAGCTCTTCAAATGGCGTTTCCTGTCCCTAATGCACTTTCAAGGGGACCGCATTAGATTTATATAGAATGAATGTTATTTAATGCGTTTTCTGTCCCTACTTTTCATATTTATGAACAGTACACAAAACATATTTATGAACTTTAAAGAGACCTGCATTTCCCGATGTGCATAGTTTTTGGACGTTTCCTGTCCCTACTGCACCTTCAAAAGGCCTCTATGGGATATACATTATTTATGCAGCGTTTTCTGTCGAGCTGCTGACGTAACCGGCGCTACTGGGGTAAATACCACTCAATCTCCGAGCAGAGTTGTCGTTCGTTACTCTCACCATACATCTCTGTAATGGGCTAAATGACAAGAAACTTGTCAAACCGAGGAAAACATGTTTTGTTACTGTTTAACTGTTTCATGTGTAACATTATAAAATAGACAAAGGAAATATGATTCTGAATGCATTATAGATCTAGGTGCATTCAAACTGATGAATTTACCAGTATAAAATGGAACTATATATTTTTTTTCGAGCTTCTTTACATATCAGAATCTTACGCCAATTTTAACAAAAATGGCTGCGCCCGTGAATGATTACAACTGATTTGACACACCGATGGATCTAAGTTTGTAAGATTAAAAAACAAGTTATCGTCCTTTAAAAGATATTTAAGCTTTTCAGAAAATCCCTCGTTTTCACATTTCCTACCACTAAGTCTGATTGGACCCATGCTGTTTGGACAGCACACGAAACAATCGATATTGGTCTTTCTTTCACCGGCGTTTCAAATTGTGTCGCCATTTTGAGTTATGGTCATGTGACGAAAATATCACGTAATGACGGACTACTTTCTGAGCCCACTACAGAGGTGAACATGAATGATCCGGAGTGCAAGAGAGTGCACCGGCGTTTGTGTCGCCATTTTGAGTTATGGTCATGTGACGAAAATATCGCGTAATGACGGACTACTTTCTGAGCCCACTACAGAGGTGAATGTGAATGATCCGGAGTGCAAGAGAGTGAATACCACTAAGAACTACTAAGAACCACTAATAACTACTTTAATAATCATATTTTTTCCTTGAAAAAAAAAAAAACTTAATTCATTCAGGTCATAAAGATCGAGTTCCTAGTGGTTCCTTGTATATCTACATGTACTTATATAAATAGTTCTTAGTGGTTCTTAGTCGTTCTTAGATATTCTTAATAGTTTTTGGTCATATTTGCGTCTCTAATTTTTCAAACTTTTGTCGCGTAGCAGTTAACAATGTTTTCTTAAGCAGTCTGTATATGCATTCAGCGTGTAAAAATACATCCAGCTATAAATTTTCCGAGTTGGGAAAGAAAGTGGTCAAATTCGTCTAACATCATTTACAATATAAGTTTTTTTTACTGAGTCTAATTGAAGACAGTTTTGTTCAGACATCGATCGTATCATGTGGTCAAGGCGTTCTTCGGTTTGCACATTTTTGAAGCCCCGTCCCTGTCTTTACCGAAGTACCTTGGACCTGCATAAAATGGTGTGCATAATGATTTGGCATCACGGTTTCTGACTACTGATGTAAAGTTACACGTACTGCATTCTAATAGTGCGCATGGTACGCGCAAATGGGAAGGGAGGGTGGGGGACAGGGGGAGTCTTTACTGCGGTAACATAGGTGTGCATTCTATGGTATGGTGTACTCATTATTTGGGGTATATTCCGCCGGGTAGCTTGGTGGTTATATAGCTTATCTTACTTTTCACCTGGAGTGTGGACAGCTTTACATTAATATTGTCGTGTCAAAAGAGTATAATATAGAGCAATATTTTAGCCCATTTCTTTGTCAATATGTTGAATTGGTGTACCATTATGTTGTGCAATTATGAATTAAGGTAAAGCGTCATTTACATTGATGCAACACACCGTGTATATTTATAAGCACATACAACTCAATATATTGACGAATTGACTTAATACAATGCTCTTTGACACGACAGTGTGCAGTAGTTCAGTGCCTACTTTATAAGACAGTAAAGGCTTTCCATACTGGAGGTCGCGTGTTCAATATCGGGTTAAGGCAATTTTTCTTTGCGGCAGTGAGGGCCATTCTTCAGTTATTTCCCTTGATTCTTCTCCAGTACTACATTGGTCCTGATAAGATGATTACTTGGATTTTATCCTTGATTTTCTTGCAGTCAACAGCTTTGTTCTTGAGATAATATTACAAGTACATTTAGTTAAATCGTTTCACAAATCAATGTATGCATAGTTCCTGATGATTAAGAACAGAATTTGAACTGAATTACATGACGACCTTACACAAACATAATAAATCATTGTTATATTTATCGCAACATCCCCAAGGTAACCAAGGATAAAAACAAAGGAATACAGGTAAAAGGACCAATCAGTTATTTGGATACCTTCAGTGTTTATCTGTCAAGGGAGATAATTCATTTTCCAAGAATGGCCCTCATTTCCCGCCTCTCACCACAGAAAGATCATAAGAGAACAGTAGTATAATGGCTTTGAAGGAAAGTTGTGATAGCACTGGTGTCAGAAAGCCAGGAAACACACGTGTTAGTGCGCAGACCGCAGTGATATTACCCAAACCTTTAAACCTAAGTAAAATTCCAGTAGGGGCTAGCCTACGACAATATATGTAAAAACCTTGATCCACGGGTCACTCCACTAAGATCCCTGTACTACCCGAACTCTACCCCCGATTCGGGGTCTAGCGCCGATGTTATTTATGTGATTGTTTCTTGCAAAAGAAGCTTCGGAGCATTAAGCCCTCATACTGAAGACCTGTACCTAACTCGACATTGCGGAACCTTAATTATGATGATTGTGCATATACGATAGGCCCGTCGGAAGGAAATTTTATTTGGTCCGGCCAGTATGGCGAGCGACGAAGTCGCGAAGCCATGCTAGGGGTGGGGGGTCCTTTTGGGCATGCTCCCCATGGAAAAATTTTGAAAGTAAGACGCTCTCTGGTGCATTCTGGCGCATTTTTTGAGTTTTATATTACGCATTCAAGCCATGGTGGGGGGGTGGGGGGGCATGCTGTCCCGGAAAATTTTTGAAAAATAAGACGCTCCCTGGTGCATTCTAAATTGCGTATTTTTTTATGTTTATATTATACGCATTTGATGCTTATATTATACACATTTAAGCCATGCTGGGGGGGGGGGGGGTCTCTGGTGCATTCTGGCGCATTTTTTGAGGTTTATACTACGCATTTTTTTCGAAAATTTGTCTGGCCATTTTTCATTTTTGGCCGCTTCCGACGGCCTTGTACGATCAGAAAAGTTTATATATACTCTATAATGTCTCGTAAGGATTAGAAAACATCTGGCAAAATCAATATAATAAAGATCTAGATCTAGATCTATTTGAAAAAATGTTCAATACCTTTTTGCGAAAAAAATATATCCACATGTAACTGTCATGTGGTAGCTTGGGGTGTCTTGGGGTGAGTACGCCGGTGCCGTGATAAGGCGTATCCGCACAGCAGAAGGGCGTGTCGCAACTGAATATTTGACAAGAGCAGTATGTGGTGTGCAGGCATGGTTGGTCTGAAGTTGGACAAAAGCGGCTCCTCCAACCACGAATTTTTCAACATTGTTGAAAAGCCGACTTTGCCGACAAGTACTTTTAGTATCTAAATGATGGTTTTACAACTATCTAGAAACTGTCTTTCGACACCAGTTAGATCCAGGTTTCGTTTATCATATTTTTTAACTCGGTCGCATTTCTTACGCTGGTGTCAATGCCGATAGCGGTTGCCATCAACTTTGGCATTATTGTGACCTTGAATTTCACAATCGTCAGCTGATTTCCCCACAGTTCTTTAGATCCACTTTCTTATTGTTTGAAAATAGTTCAACACAATAAATTGAATTTTTATGTGTTTGCTTGTTCTGGTTCACTCCACAAGCAAGCATTGTTGCAGTATGGAATTCTAAAATTTATGAACAAAGTTAGCTGGTTTTAAATCAATTACAAATTTGATTGACCAATCAGAAGTCTGCTGTTTGACACACCTGCATATATTTGCTTTACAGATATGGCCTTTTCTCATTTCTCCGTTCTTTCTCGCTTCTCCGTTCATGTACTAAAGCAGAAGGAATAAGCTCTCGTGATGTTTTGTCCCAACCTGGTTCTATTCTGCTCTGTCAGATACTATGAATAACATCCTGTCCTACACCGATACCATTTTTCTATCGAATAAGACACAAAAATGCAACAAGAGAGAGTATTTTTCACAACTTGAAAGAAAATATTTCATTAGATACAATAAAAAGCAAATTTTCAATGTTTTTCAACATTAAATACGCCTAAAAGGGTTGTGTTTTCCCTTTACTCTGAATAAGCTTGTCCGTCTGAACAAGAGTGTAAAATATTTATCTGTCTTTAGCGACCGGCCTTGACTTTCAACCAAATGAATGGAAAAATGAGAAAGAGGCCATACTACCCAGGTTGGCGAGGTTGGTTTGAAAAAACCCCAGGTCCAACCTTTTGATGCAAGTTGTAGTGACTTTTTTTAGTTACAAGTTTGATTCAGATTTTATATTTGATCATTACACGAGAACTTTGATTCCTTGACGGAAAATGTGAATTTTGTGAGCTTATTTAGGCTTAGGTGAACGGAGAAAGGAGAACAAAGTATACATCCTACTTGTTCTCATCCAGTTATTAACCCATGTTATCACCATTTTATCCAGGGGTGTGGAATTCCTAGTACAGCTGACTCAGAAAAAATGGTGTCAGACAAGTGACTTTTTTCAATGTAGGTGTTGGCGCACAAGTATGAAAATAGCATAGAAAATAACTGTTGTGCCAAGGCCATGCCATCCCCCAGTTTTTTTGGCCTAGGAACAACACTGAATAAGGAAGAAAGTTTCGGAACAAATATGTGTATCTTTTGTAACTATTACCCAGTGAAATACGACTGTTCATCCTTTGTACCCAAATTACACATTTGATTTACCTTTGCATTGACAACATACAACAGGTTCTGTATAATATGTGGCTGGTTTTGCTTTGGAAAATGTTTGAATACTTTCAAGATTGCTTTTGTGGATTAAAATGGTAATATTATTAATCATATTAGCACTGACTCAAAGATCTTTTAACTCTTTACCACTCAATCCCGACTCTTTACGACCCTGAGAAAGAAAGCCTCTGAAAACATTGTGGGAAAATGAGAAAATGCTAGTAACCAGCATTTTCTCCTTTTACCACAATGTTTTTCAACCTTTCCAAATCAAATTTCAAATTTTGATTCATTTATTTTGCCGTCTGCAAATGCTTTCAATTTGGACAAGTAAATAAATTTTGTCATTTGGTAAAGAGTTAAGACAGTGTTGCACATCTAGATATTTTAGCCTTTAATTTGATGGAAGAAATTCATTGTGAATGTGTTGTAGTTTAGGCATTGCCATTATCTCCTCTGCCAGACAAACCATTTCAAACTGAAACAATTCATGAATCAACAATAATCCGTGTGTAAAATCTGAGAAAATGGATTTTTTTTTCTTTAATTAAATCTTCAGAGAAATCTTAATGTGAGAAGTCTTAGACCTATGGAAGGATCCGACTACTGCAAAGGTAGATATAAAAACCTACAGTTGTAAGGAATTTGACAAAAATGATGGCATGTTCTTAACAAAATGTGGTTGAAAGATTCCCATGGTTGAATGCCATCTAAAGTTCTTTTATTTTGGAGAAGTAAGCCACTCTGGTGGACAAATGGGCTTTTTAGCTCACCATAGCACATACTCAATGTGAGCTTTTGTGATTTTGCTGTGCCCCTTCTGTCCGGGTCTTACATTATCAAATTTCACCTTATGTATACTCTAGTGGTTTCCGTCCAATACACAATACCCATGAAACTTTTTCAATTGTTTGTCTTGATGATATCTTGGAGGACTTTGAAAATGGGCTATGTTGGGTAAAAAACTAGGTCACACGGTGATATCTTACCAAAAAGCTTGTGAACACTCTGGAGGCCACATTTATGGTTTGATTCTCATGAAACTTAGTCAGAAGTTTTATCTTGATAATATCTCAGACCAGCTAAAAGCGGGTCATGTCATTTCAAAAGCTAGTTCACTAGGTCAAATTCTTTTTTTATCTTGTGTACAGTATAGAGGCCACATTTTAAGTACATTACTCTTCAAACCTTGTCAGAGTGTTTGTCTTGATATCATGGATGAGTTTGAAAATGGATCACTCTAGTCAAAAACTAGGTCTCTAGGTCAAATCTTACAAATACCTTGTGTACACTTTAGAGGCCACATTTTCAGTCCAGTACACTTGAAAGTTTGTCAGGATGTTTGTCTCAATGGTATTTTGGAAGAGTCTGGAAACGGGTCACAGTTTAAAACTAGGTCACTGGGCTGAATCGTGGAAACTCCTTGTGTAAGCATTAAAGGCCACAGTGTCAGCCAAATACTCCTAAGACTTGGTCAAAATATTTGTCTTGGGGATGTTTCAAATGGTTGTGAAAATTACTGATGTTGGTTGAAAAACTAGATCACTTGGTCAAATATTTGAAAAACCTAGTGTATGCTCTAGAGGCAACATTTTCAGTGCAACACTTATGAAACTTGGTCAGAATATGTATGTTGATGACATCTTTAATCAATTTGAAGAAGGGTCATGTCTGGAGAAAAAAATTGTGTCAAAAAATATTCTACATACAGGATATAAAAAAGTGTGATTAGTGCTTTCCACCTTAGCCCTTCACCATTGTGTATTACCTCTTGCAGTACGTATACACCAATCTCTATCTCATCTTCTAGTATCTTTAGTATTATGGTAGATTGCTCCAGTCTGTAGAGAATTCTCTATTTTTATATGTCTGTACAGTTATATCACTATCCATTTACCACACAATCTCAATTCTTTATGACCCTGAGACAGAAGGTCTTCTAGAAAAATTGTGTGAAATGGAGAAAATGCTGGTTACTAGCATTTCCTCCTTTTTCCACAACGTTTTCCAGCTGTTTTCTAGCTGCCACACATACTTTGTTGTCTGCTTAACCCATTACCGCACAATCCCTACTTTTGACGCCCCTGAGAAAGAAGCCTTTTGAAAATACTGTAGGAAAAGGAGAAAATGCTGGTAACCAGCATTTTCTCCTTTTCCCACAGTGTTTTCTACCCTTCACAAACAAATTTTAAATTTTCAGTCACTTTTATTTTGTCGTCTGCAAATGCTTTCAATTTGGACAAGCCTAAAATATTGTCGTCTGGTAATGAGTTAAGCTTTTCACTTGGGTGGGTCTACAATTTTGTAAGGGGTTAAATGATCATGCTCTACAAAATTTATTATATTTACAGATGGAGTTCAATGCTGGGTCTGTCATCCATACACACTGGTAAAATTCTCTTAAGTCAGAATTCCAGGCCAAAAACACCCTTTCCAAAAAAGGAGTTAATCAACCACAGTAAAGTGAGAGGCATTGATATTTTGAGAGATCCTAAACTAAATAAGGTAAGTAAAAGAATGAACCTTTTATGTACAAATCTATGTTTTGATAAATGTTTTGACGGCTTAGAATTTAAAGGATTGGAAAAAAACATTGTTCTTTAGAACAGAAAGAAAATGCCAGTAAACAGCACTTTCTCCTTTATTCATGATGTTTTTTAACCTTTTCAAAGACAAATTCCATCATTTGAGGTCAGTTAGTTTGTTGCTTTCAAATGCTTTCTATTTGGACAACACGAAAGAACTTGTTCAAGTGTATGTACATGTACTAAATTTTAGACCTGTCTGAATTCAAAGCATTTGCATATGACAGTTTTAGTGTGGCTCATATGAAATTATTTTTCTTTGATAGAGTGGAAAACGTGATGGGAAAAGGAGAAAATGCTGGTAACCAGCATTTTCTCCTTTTCCCACTATGTTTTCAAAAGCTTTCTTTTTCATAGGCATTAAAAGTCATCATTGTGTGGTAAAGGGCTTACTTATTAAATGATACAAATACTGTTGGATTACTTTATAACCAACATATGTTAGCCTGGCTTAGGCATGTTTGTAAGTGTAACATATGTTATGAAACACCCTGTATTCTAAGGAAATTTTTTAGTAAAACTCATGATCTTGGACCTATGCGGTCAGATATTATAAGACAGACTGTAGCAAATTCCAGTATGACACGAAATACAATTCACTACTTGGCTCTCTTGTTTTGACCAAAAATATCAGTTTCATTTACATGACATTCTGTCATCAGTTAATCCCTTACAACACAATCTTGAGTCTGCAAGATCAGGAGAAAATGCTTACATAGCCAGTATTTTCTCCTTTCTCAACTATATCTTCTACAATATCAGAGAAAGAATTCTTCATTTGAACTCTATCTATTTTGCTATCTGCAAATCCCTTCAATTTTAACCTTAATAATTTCAGGGCCAGGCATTTACTCTTAGAGAAAGACAGCTGATGGGAATTCATGGTCTTTTACCACCAGTGATGATAGACCAAGATGTACAACTACAGAGGGTCATGGTCAATTTTCGAAAACGGCCTACAGATGTTGATAAATACATCTACCTTATGGCATTGTACGATAGAAATGAGAGGTTGTTTTACAGATCCTTGGTTGAGTATGTAGAGGAGATGATGCCTATTGTGTATACACCAACTGTAGGGCAGGCTTGTCAACAGTATGGGCTTCTTTATAGGCGACCAAGGTTTGTATATGTTCAACCCTTTACCAGATGACAAAATTTTAGCTTTGCCAAACCCAAAGCAGTTTCAGATGACAATTTCATAGTGGTTAAAATGACACAAAATTTCTTTAACTCCCTAACCCTGTTTTTTACGACACCAAGGAAGTAGCCTTCTGAAATCATTGTGAGAAAAGGAGAAAATTCCGGTGACCAGCATTTCATTTTTCATTTCTTGTTTACAAAATAAAGTCTGCGTTTGTTATCAGATTTCCATGAAACTTGCAGAGTTTGTTTATCTCATCAATAGCTTCAACCCTATCGATTTTGAAATAAATCTAACGAACAGCATGTGAAAAGTAGCCATTTCAAATTGGAAATTTCAATTTCTTGTTTATGCGATCAGCATTTCTTGTTTTAATCTTTGTATTTTTTTTTTCTCTTTGCATCATGAATTCATAATATATGCTAGCATAAAAGCAAAATCACTGCCAGGAAAGTGATTTTAGGCCCTTCTGGGCCTCTAGTTTCATATTCATGAAATCGCAAAAATTTCCATGTCACAAAAATTTCCACTTGTATGGTAAATCAGTAAAGGAGCTCTTGCCGTGATATAACAAATAATGTTGAAAACAAAGTAAAACACCATTCAATCAGTCAAAATGAGAGACTGGAGATATTTTTGAGGAAACCAAAGAAGCAGTTCTGAATGCATGTGTTAGCAATTACATAATGTTGATTTTACTCTGTTCTCTTATATTTGGAAAAAAAAAAAAGATCATGAGTATGTATATTTGTATGTTTTAAGTATTTTGAGTTTTCAAGTGCTTTTGCACAAACAAATTTGCACTTTAACACTTTAAAAGATGACAAAATTTTAGCCTTGTCCAATTTGAAAGCATTTGCAGACGATATTTTCAGTGTGGGTCAAATGGTGTAATTTTTCTTTGATAGAGTAAAAAACATCATGGGAAAAGGGGAAAATGCTGGTTACCAGCATTTTCTTCATTTCCCATAATGTTTACAAAAGAATTTTTTTCCAGGAGCGTCAAAAGTTGGCCTTGTGTGGTAAAAGATTGATAAATAAATTTCTCTTATGACAATTTATAGGTTGTCTCTGGCCAACAGAAGAAATTGGCAATAATTTTCTTTTTGATTTGAAAGTCGTTTTTGGTAAGGCAAGTACGAGCATGTATAATAATGGATTTGAGCCTGATGTGATCATTTGCATGAATATCTCACAGAGAATGTTGCTGTCTGATTTTCAGAGGTCTCTTCCTGTCAATTAATGACAAAGGACATTTGTATGAAATGTTGTGTAACTGGCCAGAAAAGGACGTTAAAGCTATAGTCGTCACTGATGGTGAGAGGATTCTGGGGCTAGGAGATTTAGGAGTCAACGGCATGGGTATTCCTGTGGGTAAGCTGTCCCTATACACAGCCCTTGGGGGTATACCACCTCATCAAACTCTACCTGTGATTCTTGATGTTGGAACAAACAATGAGGTAAATAACCTTTTAACTGTTCAGCAGACAATAAAATTCTAGACTTATCCTTGCTCAAAGCATTTTTGAAAATATTAAAATTAGCTCAAAGTATGAGATTTATGTTTAACTCTTTAACAAACGACAATATTTTTTTTGTCCAAATCAAAAGCATTTGCAGACGACAAAATAAAAGTGACAAAAAAATTGAAATTTGTTGTGTGGAAGGTAGAATACATTGTGGGAAAAGGAGAAAATGCTGGTTACCTGCATTTTCTCCTTTTCCCTCAATGTTTTCTGTAGCTTCTCTCTTAGGTTCATCAAAAGTAGGGATTTTGTGGTGATGGCTTAAATCCTTGGTTACTACCAAACAATCCTGACATTTAATACCCCTTGAATGAAAGCTTTTGAAAACATTGTTGGAAAAGGAGAAAATGCTGGTAACCAGCATTCTCTTATTCTATCAATGTTTTCTGCCCCCCCCCCCCACCACCACCACCACCAACCAAATTTCAATTTTTTAGTCGTGCTTATGTTGTTGTCTGCAAATGCTTTCAATATGGGATAGTCTGAAATTCTGTTGTTTGATAAAGAGTTAAAAGGATGAGAACATTCTGGGAAATCAAAGAAATTACTTTTACTAGCATTGCTCCTTTTTCACAAAATTTTATTTCAAATGTTACTCGAAAAACTTGATTAAACACAGGATTGTGTTCTACTTGATAAATGTGTCGCAATCTGGCTTTTGTTATTGATTTTCTCCTATAACCTAATGTAAACAGAAGAATACAGTGTATATTTAACATTCTTTACATTACACAGTCTTTGATAAAACTAACACTTTACCAATTCCGAATATTGCACGGGGAATCATGTGGTGTTTGTTTTGGTAAGCTGAAAATTTCTATATTCTTTGCGTAAGATTTAATGACAAAGTGTTTGCAAAGACTATGAATTTCATGGATTATGACACTGTTATGGTAGCATTAAATACAGACACATGTTTACTCAAATATGTTACGTAGATGGATCAATGAAATTAAGCTCAAAAGACAGGAAAAGCCATTTATGTAATACATGTACATGTATGTAGGCAGTCTTTTAAAATTACATTTTTTGTGCGGTGTATCCAAAATTAAAAGAAAAAATGTGTAAACCTCCATAGAGGGAAATTACATATTAAAACTAAGACTAATCTTTACCACCCAATCCATAGTTTTTGGAAAAAGAGAAAATGCTAGTAACCAGCAATTTCTTCTTTTCCCATCATTTATGTCCTAGTGAATTCGTCTTTTGCAATTGCTCTCAATAAGGATATGTGTAAAAGCTTGCTGTGTGGTAAAGGCTTGAAAAAAAAATATAGTTGTGATATTCTAGGAAATTATGAACTTTGAACAAAATAGAAAGGCCTCCAAATTGTTCGTCATACATAAACCCTTTCCCTTTATTTACATTTCTACCTTCTTTAGCATATTTACAACAGAATGATGATGCTTGCTTTAAAATTTTTCAACATATCTAGAAATTATTAGATGAAACCAAGTTGTTTGCCTTTTTTAAATTCCTATTTTTGATTATGTGTAGTTTTTATGTTACAATTTGATTCTAAAAAAAAGTTAAAGTTCACCTGTAACATATTTTCTGTAAATATTTATTGAGTTCTCAGGAATATAATACTGTAACCAGAAAATTAACCCATTACCACACAAGCCCTACTTTTGATGCCAATGGAAACACTGTGGGAAAAGGAGAAAATGCTGGTAACCAGCATTTTCTCCTTTTCCCACAATGTTTTCTACCCTTCCCATAGCAAATGTTAATTTTTCAGTCATTTATTTTGTCATCTGCAAATTCTCTCAATTTGGACCAGTCCAAAAATTTGTCGTCTGGTAAAGGGTTAAAATAAGGTCAGCCTCTGTTTTTAGGATTTTTATCCCCATTAATTTGTAGCAGCCAAGCCCTGGTAGGGTGCTGGACTTCAGAACAGGGGGTTCGATCCCTCGCTCAGCTAATTTCTGAACAAGGGTTGATGATAGTCATTGCAACAGGATTCATTCCTCTCCCACCGCTGACCGTTGTTTTGTCAATGGGTATGTAGGAAAGTAGGTGGTCGCTTGGAAAGAAAATTGTGCAGATAATTGGTAAAAGAGACCCCAGGAAAGCATGGATAGGTGCACTGGCCACTGCAATATAACTGAAATGATGTTTAAAACAGCATTACACACCATACAATCAGTCAATCTATCAATCAATTAATCAGTATACTGTTTTCCCGTAAGTGTATGGGTCAAAATCATTTTCATTTTGCAAAATCACTGATAATGTACATGTATATTTAATTAGTCACATGTATAGACAGAAATGCTATATGCAAATTTTAGACTCTTTAACTTATTAAATTTTGAAAGCATGCATAGCCATAATAACTGAATTTGAAATATTTGAATGGGTTGAAGACACTGAGGGAAAAGAATGTTCCCCACAATGTTTTTAAAAGTCTTTTCCCTCAAGGGTGTAAAAGATGAGATTATTAGTAAGAGAATTATTTTAAAATGAGATTATTTTTTGAAATATGTGAAGAGTAACACATTTTTTGTTGCTATCAGTGATCTCAAGAAAGACACTTTTTTTGTGCAGTCTGTGCAGGCTGACTTATGTCAAAATGTTTTGCTTTTGGAAAATTTCTGGATGTTCAATGAATGTCCAAGGACCGGTCTACCTCATAATTCAGTTTGCTGTTAGACGTAGTGGTTTTTATGAATTCATAATCATGTGATGACTTGCACGGTATCATGCATCGAAGAGATGCAGTTAACATTTTTTTCACAGAGCATAACTCAATTAATTGTGCACTGATGGGGGTAGATTAAGATTAGACCAAAGCTCTAGATAGAGGGAATGATTTTGATTTCAAGATTGAAAATATTAATAATTCTCACCTAAACCCTATGTCGTGGGTACTCATTAGAATTGTCTCGTCGAGACGATTCTAATGAGTACCCACAACATGGGAAGAGAAACAATGGATTTAGAAAACTATCACTCCTTCTTATCTGGAGCGCTTTTAAACTAACAGTTAAAAAAGTTGATGTTGATCTCTTTTCTCTCCAAATGACATCAAAGGTTGCAATACACAGCATATTAGTTAATATCAAAAATTAATCTTTTTCGAAATTTCTACCTCACAACAATAGTTCTTTGGGTGTAAAACTAAATCAATCTAAGTTATTGTGTAAATGAGGATTTAAAATCTATTGCTTTACTGTAATAATCAGATGTATGTGTTGGCATTAACACTAGCACTCTTGCAGACTCTGCTCCAAGATGATCTGTACATTGGGAAACGAGCCCCAAGGATTACAGGAGCTAAATATGATGAGTTTATAGATGAGTTCATGGAAGCTGTTGTTAAAAGGTACTTTACCCACCAAGTGTATCTTTAACTAATTTCATTGGTTAACATCTGTGTGTAGGCATGAAGAAGGAATCAGGTTTTAGTTGTCAAAAATTAGGTTTCACATGTCAAAAATTAGGTTTCACATGTCAAGAATTAGGTTTCACATGTCAAGGATTAGGTTTCACAAGTCAATATCCTAGTTCATGTTGATGGTAAGGTTTTCAATATAGGCTTAGAGGTTGTTGATAAGCCAAGAATTTCCTCATATATAAACCAAAGAGAAGTAAGATATTTAATGTTTTAACCCTTTACCTTACAATTCATGGTTTCAAGAACCTTAAGGAAGAAGATTATTGAAAACACTTTTGAAAAGGAGAAAATGCTGAGTACAAGCTTTTTCTACACATCCCATGTCTTCTATTCTTTAACTCTTTACTGAATGACAAACTTTTAGACTGGTCAAAATTGGAAGCACTTGCAGGTGACAAAATTAACATAACTCAAAAATTGAAAGATTTTTCTAGCAGGGTAGAAAGAATTGTGGCTACTAGCATTTTCTCCTTTTCCTACAATATTTTCAAAGGGTTTTAATTAGCTTGTATATATATGTAATATATTGTCTTATGATTTATAACCATACAGGTAAAACTAGTATGAGTTTTGATTGATAAATATGTGTCAACCTTTTCCATCTCCAACCCAGCCTTATACCCTGTACCTGATATTTTAAGAACACATGCTTTATTTATCCAACACTCTGAAATCTTTACCTAATGTCAGCATTTTGGATTTGCCGAAGTCGTAAGCATTTGCAGATCTATGAAAATAACAATTTCAGTCAAAATGAGAAGATTTCTGTTTGATAGAGTAAAAAACATCATGGGAAAAGGAGGGAATGCTGGTAACCAGCATATTCTGCTTTTCCTGTTTTCAGGCTCCTTATTTCAGGGTTGTTAAAACTCCACACTGTCTGGTGAAATGTTAATTCAATTCTGATCATGAATCACAAAAATAAGCCATTTGATTGACAGAGATTTTCTGTCATCGCCAGTCAGATAAATTGTCATTGATTTTAGAAAAATTTTGGCACAAACTCTTATGACAATTGATGATGTTATTTTGAACACAAACTAAATTTACAATTGGTTTATTTTGCCACAAGCATTTTGTGTGAGATATGTCTAACCCATTACCACACGACCCTACTTTTGACGCCCCTGAGAAGGAAGCCTTTAGAAAACATTGTGAGAAAAGGAGAAAATGCTGGTTACCCGCATTTTCTATTTTCCGACAATGTTTTCTACCCTTTACAAAACAGAAGTCATATTTTCAGGTACTTTTGTTTTGTAGCCTGCAAATACTTTGGATTTGGACAAACCTACAATTTTGTCATTTGGTAATGAGATTTTAACATGTTTGACGTTTTTTGTGATTCTCACAAAATGGTTCTAGAGCCTGGTGGACTATTGCCTCTGTGATTTGTCTGTGTTTCAAAGTGGTTTTTGTTTAGTATTCAGCTCATATACTGGGCAAGCAACTAACGTTATGATGTCCAAAAAACCTAAAGAAAAGAAATACTTAAGTCAAGGGCCCACCCGGGTGGTGAATTTTCTTTCCAGCGTATTTTCGACTCTCACCTCTGCTTAAGCATGTGAGAAAAGAAGTCGGTGGCTTTAGAAAGAAAGTTGTTAGTACTGGTGTGAGAAAGCCAGGAAACACATGTGCTTCACCGACAGCCATGATATGACCTTAGCTGTTAAAGTGGCGTTAAACTCCAGTACAACCAACCAACTTAAATCAAGGATATCATCTGCTAGAAGCAATTAGAAAAGCCCAATGTAGTAAAAGGAAAGGCTTGGTCGATAATGATAATGGTGTATATAGAACATAGTTTGATAGCCATCATGTTCTTATGATGGGTAACGGTCTGAAAAGATCACTTTAACTTTTCACTAAACTACAAAATTTTGAACAGGACCAAATTGAAAGCATTTACAGGCAACAAAATAATGTAGCTTAAGTTGTGATTTCTGTCTTTGATAGGTTAGAAGACATTCTTTTCCTGCAGTATTTACACAAGCCCTCTTTTACAGGTTTATAGGGTTGTCAAAACTCGGGATCATATTAGTAGTGGGTTAACTCTTTACCACACAATCCCTACTTTTGACGCCCCTAAGAAAGAAGCCTTTAGAAAACACTGTGGGAAAAGGAGAAAATGCTGGTAACCAGCATTTTCTCCTTTTCCCACAATGTTTTCTACCCTTCACAAAACAAATTTGAATTTTCAGTCACTTTTATTTTGTCGTCTGCAAATGCTTTCGATTTGGACCAGTCTAAAATATTGTTGTTTGGTAATGGGTTAAGCCTTCAACAGAATTGCAAACTTTAATGAATGCATTTCCAGACAAGCAACATCAAAAAGAAAGTGTTGATTAGAAAATGGGTTCAGTTTTTGAAAAGTTATAAAACATTTTTGATAGGAGAAATGTTATTGCTTGTCATCTTCTTCTTTCTTAAGAGTCGTTTGAGGCTACAACTTGGTGAAGATGTTAATTAATCTTTCCTTCTGTTTTCTCAGTCAGCTGAGCCCAGTCGGTAGTGTGTTGGACTTGGAAAACAGGGGGTCCAGGGTTTGATCAGTGGCTTGGCGTATTTCTTTCTGAGGATTGATAAAAGTAATTGCGACAAGATTTATTCCTCTCCCACTACTGACCATTGTTTCAATGATGGTTATGAGGGAAAGCAGCCAGTGACTTGGAAAGAAAATTGTGTGGAGTACTGGTAAAATTCAACTCCAAGAAAACATGGATAGGTGCACTGGCCACTGCTATATTTAACTGAAATAATGTTGAAAAGACATAGAACACCATACAATCAATCAGTTAATCAATCCGTCGTCTCAGTCATTTAAAAATCAAAAGCAATGCAGTTTAATTTTCCAATGGTTGAAAGACTTGATTTGCAATGAGCTTGAGCTCTCTCACGGAAGATTTTTCTCAGTCTAGAGTCTAGAATGTTGGGGGCAAAGTACAGGTGTATGTGATTTGAATTTGGCAATTATTTACAAATCTTTTATTTTGGCTTTGGATCTTAGACGTAGTGTCTCTTTCTTTAATAAAGTGTATTAGAGTAGGCAGGACCAAACAAGGAAGAAATGGTATCATATTATGAGGATTATTTTATAGCTAATCCTTACAACATTCAGAGGTAAATATTTACATTAAAACGCTACCACCTGCCAACAATGTCATTTTCTGACAACGCACTGTCATTAAAAAACTTTGAAGTTTTAATAATGTAGTTATAATGTTGCTTATTCATAATTTACTAGGATATTATCGGAGCTGCTAGCTTCAGTTTTTTTTTAGGAGTTGATAAATTAAGAGAGGGTTTTGATGCATGTTAACTCTTTACTAGATGACAAAATTTTAGACTGGTCCAAATTGAAAGCATTTGCAGATGATACATTAAAAGTGACTGAAAATTTGAAATTTGTATTAGGAAAGATAGAAAACATTGTGGGGAAAGGAGAAATTGCTGGTTATCAGCATTTTCCCCCTTTTCCACAGTGTTTTTAATGTTTCGAACTTCAAAGCTCTAAAAACCATGGTTTATCTGGGAAAGGGTTAATTGTATTAAAGACATCAAGATTACCAGCAAAAGCCTTCTTTGTCAAGATTATAAAAGCATTAGGTTGCTTGGTAAAGGTTAAACAGGTTGGTAGAATGCTACCTAAATAAAATAGACTTTTTCAGTCACTTGAATAGAGGGAAAAAAATGCAAATTACCGGTAGGTCACCAAAATCTAACAAAGTATTAGACAGTGTGAGTTTATGCAGAGCTTTGTTAGGTTTAACAAAATAAAACAGATAATGGTTTATGGTGAAAACACTTCCAGATGGCAAGCAAAAAGTGGTTCAAAGAATGGAATTCATGTCTGAAAGAGAAGAAAACATCGTGGACAAAGGAGAAATTGCTGGTCACCAACATTTCAATGTTTTCAGGGTCAATAAAAGTCCAGACTCCATGGTAGAGTATACAAAGAAGAAATGTACATTTCTAGAGCTTGGTGTGCACTGATATATAGCGAGGATCTCTCTCTATATCAAGGAAAACTGTCAAAAAATGGATAATTTCTTAAAAGATAGTGAAAAAAGATAAAAATTGGGGGGGGGGCGCAATTAACCCATTACCACACAATCCCTACTTTTGACGACCCTGTGAAAGAAGCCTTTAGAAAACATTGTGGGAAAAGGAGAAAACGCTGGTAACCAGCATTTTCTCCTTTTCCCACAATGTTTTCTACCCTTCACAAATCAAATTTCAAATTTTCAGTCACTTTTATTTTGTTGTCTGCAAATGCTTTCGATTTGGACAAGCCTAAGATATTGTTGTTTGTTAATGAGTTAAAACAGGTTGGTGTGTGTAACCCTTTAAATACTTTCATTTATCAACTCTGACAATCTTGTGACAGTTAAAAATTAATGATATCATTACTGTGTGCTATGTGTGTAAGGATAGAATGAAAATTACGGAGATTGCCAAGTAAAGCTATCTCACATTTAGCTGTGTACCAAATCAAAGAAATGCTGTACTGAAGAAATCAGTGTTTTTTTTTAACTCTTTACCAAAGGAAAAATTTTTAGACTGGTTCAAAATTAAAGCAGTTTCAGATGACAAAATTGATATGGCTCAGAGAGGTATATTTGTTCTGGGAGAGTAGAACATGTCGTAGAAAAAGGAGAAAATGCTGGTAACCAGCTGGTTACCAGCACTCTCCTTTTCCCACGATGTTTCCAAAATACTTCTTTTTCAGGGTCATGAAAACCGGGCTTTGTTTGGGAAAGGCATTTGAATATTATCTGTACTTAAAAGAGTTAATTTTTCAAAATGTCCATGTGTGGTTTTTGTTTTTATTTTGGCTTCAAATACTGCCAACAAATAGGAACCAGTTATCTGTTGCAAAAATAATTTTTAGTTATGCCATATTTAATGAATAACTTACAAATATTTGAAGAAAAGAATATGCCTTTTATTATGCTATAGAAAACATGCTGGGAATATTTTTTTTTAATGATTTCAAAAGCTGTGCAACTATAGGCTGTGAAGGCAGTATTTTTACATTCTAAAAGACTGTAAAAATGTGGAAATGGTGTATTTTTATACGTGTTTTGTGACACTGCTGTGGTGCCATTTCTTTGGAATCATGACTGTGTTTTCATGGTTTTATTTTGCTTTGTGCTGCCATTTTTGACTTGGTTCATGTTGAAGATGAATTACTGACAATAACTTAATAGTAATTCTTAAATTATGTTTTGTACTTGCAAAATGTAATGAACTTGAATATCATTGGTCATACATGTCTACATGTCAATAAGTCTTACTGAGCAATATTTGAAGGCATTAAAATAAACATGATTTATTGAATTGGAAGGTATCAAGGTAGGAGTTTCTTTCAGGAGTATTGTTTTGGTTGAATTATTTGAAAAATAGAGAATTTGTTATTCTGAGATGGTCTTTGTACGATTCAGAGTGATATTCTTAGTGTTGTTAAACATAATCTGCTGCTTTTGCTAAAAAAATGTTAAACAGAAAGCTTTGGGTAGTGTTTGATATTGTGTCAATGGAAAACTTGTAAGAGCTGTCTCAGTAAGAGTTCGAATAAGTTTCTTTGCCACCAGTGTTTGTTTGAGAGAAGCAAAGTTATAGAATGAGATTACAGCATATTTTATCACAACCTTTATGCAAGTTATTTTGTGTGTCCAAGATCATTATGATTTGTAACTTTGACAAGTTTCACTGTTAAATACTTACTTTTTTATCTTATTGCCTTTGAAGATGGAGATAATAATTTCTTTTATTTACAGATACGGGCAGACAACTCTAGTACAGTTTGAGGATTTTGCCAACCACAATGCTTTCAGACTGCTTGAAAAATATAGAGGCAAATACTGTGTGTTCAATGATGATATTCAAGGTATTCTGGGTCACTTCACTAAATTTCTATGTTAACTATTTACCAATCAACAAAATTTTAGACTTGTCCAAATTGAAAGCATTTGCAGACGACAAAATAAACATGACTGAAAAATTGAAATTTGGTTTGGAAAGGGTAGAAAACATTATAGGAAAAGGAGAAAATGCTGGTTGCCAGTATATGGTCAGAATACTATTGACATCCCCAAAAAAAGTTTGAAAATGTTTTGGCAAATATGTCATATTCTTTGAGAACGGAGAAGCTCTTGATCAAGGCTGGTATTCACCAACTATTCTAGAGTATATTCTTAGTATTATTCTTTGAGATTTTCTAAATTTGTAAGTAACACAATTTCTGATTGGCTATTTTATGATTGTATGATTCTAATGATAGTATTTTTTATACCCCCACAAAATGAATGTTTTTTGGGGTATACTGGAAGCAGCCTGTCTCTCCCTTTGTCAGTCTGTGTGTTCATCCGTGTGTGCATTTGTGTATCTGTCTGTGTTTCCATTTGTGTACAAAATACTAGTAATTGCCTGTTTCTGTCTAAAGTGCTGGCAGGGATATTAAGTCGTATGCAGTGACAGGTTTAGTTTAAGTCTGAATTAGGCTGTGTTAGAGAGGCATGAAATTAGGGAAGAATTTTAGATCAAGGTACCAGTAACCATTTAGTTTACAGAGAATTTAATCAGCTTGATGAAGATCCATTTTTCTCTCAGAGTACTTTCATAGTTGGTTTTGAAATAAAAAAGATTCTATGAATACCTATTTTTGTAGGCACAGCATCAGTAGCTGCTGCTGGGGTGTTTGCAGCTCTTCGAATTACTGGAAAAAAATTGTCGGAAAATGTCTTTGTGATGCAAGGAGCTGGTGAGGTATGTTTTTTTATTGTTTTTTGATTCATGACATATGGCATGTCCAGAAGGATTCTGGAGTTTTGACGTTTGTCATTGTGATAGAATTCAAGTGTTGCTCAATTTAAAAGCCTTTGGTCAAAGATGATTAGGCATTGAAGTTTCCAGTAGTGCAAAGAGGATAATTGGTATTATTAAAACAAATTGTGGTATTGAAACCAGAAGTTCTGGAGAATTGATATTTTGCATTAATTAACTCCGTTTCAAATGACAAAATTTAAGACTAGTCCAAATTAAAAGCATTTGCAGACAAACGGGAATAAAGAATTGAAATTCAATTTGGGAAGGATAAAAAACACATGTGGGAAAAGGAGAAAATGCTGGTCACCAGCATTTCCTCCTTTTCCCACTATGTTTTCAAAAGCTTTCTTTTTCAGGGTCATTAAAATTCAGGATAGTGTGGTAAAAGGTTAAACAGTGCTATATACTGGTTTTTCTTCAAAATTTATTAAAGTATGTCCACAGAGCCAAAGATTGCCATACCATTGGGCATTGGTTTCATCTGCTTTTCATGGAATTTTAGTTGGTTGTATTGTGGTTTAACGCCACATTAACAGCTAAGGTCATATCATGGCGGTTGGTGACGCACATGTGTTTCCTGGCTTCTCAAACCAGTACTAACACAACTTTTTTTCCAAAGCCACTGACTACTTTTCTCACATGCTTCAGCAGAGGTGAGAGGCAAAAATACTCCGGAAGAAAGTTGGCTTCAACCGGATATCAAACTCACAACCAAAAGGTCACAAGTCAGACAAGCTCACCACTGAGCCACCCGGGCAGGCCATGGAATTTTAATCCAAGAATTTAAGATCTTTTTGTATAAAACAACACAACTTAAATATGGTGATTTCATTACTGTAGCATCATCTAATAGTTAAAAACAAGTTGTTAAAATCATGTAAATAGGGTAAAAAATGGTTCAAGTTGAAGGAAAGATAATTTGGGTATTTTTGAAATGTATACAGAAAGTTCTTTGTTATTTAACCCATTACCACACGAGAAAATTTTAGACTGGTCCAAATTGAAAGCATCTGCAGACGACAAAATAAAGGTGACTAAAAAATAGAAATTTGTTTTTGGAAGGATAGAAAACACTGTGGGAAAAGGAGAAAATGCTGGCTACCAGCATTTTCTCCTTTTCCCATAGTGTTTTCAAAAGGCTTCTTTCTCAGGGGCGTCAAAAGTAGGGATTGTGTGGTAATGGGTTAATGGAACCACAAGGCCTTGGACTCTGGAGCTTTTGCTATGCAATGCAAATGGTTCTGATTTACTCACATGAGCAATATTGAACTGAAATGGCTGTCTTGTTTTAGTTTCTGAAAAAAGAAAAAAATCAAAGATAATACAAATACATGTACCTGGTTTTGTAGGCTAATATTGGAATTGCCAACTTGCTAGCTCTAGCTATGCAACAGGAGGGTGTGTCATTAGAGGATGCCAGGGCAAAGATATGGATGGTTGACTCTCGAGGTCTGATAGTCCATGACAGACCTAAAGGTGGTGTGACTGGACATAAAGTGGACTATGCCAAAGAGTACAAGCCCATTGACACGCTAGAGGAAGTGGTTAAAGAGATAAAACCTACAGCACTTATTGGTAAATGTGTATTACCTTTATTTTTTTATACATCTAAAGGGTTGTATTATGTTATGGCCCAAGTCGTCAGGCCGTCTCTCTGTCTGTCCATCCATCTTTTCGCTAGCAATTACTTGCGTGTGCAACTACTCCTACAGTTTTCTTTGGAATAAGTTCAAACATACCACAATGAATCGCTATGATGTGTAGTTGAGCAAATGACTTTAAGAATCAAAATATTTGCAGCATTCTAGATTTCAATGCATTTCACAGACAGGCCCCTTTGGGCATACATGCACCGCTTTGGGAAGCTCTTGTTTGTTTCTGAGGATTGATGATAGTCATTGAGACAGGATTCTTTCCTGTCTCACCACTCATCTTTGTTCTAATATGGTTATGTGGGAATGTAGCTAGTGGCTTAGAAAGGATATTGTGAAGCACTGGTAAAGAAACACCAGGAAAGCATGGATATATGCACTGGCTACCAGGATAAAACTGAAATGTTAAAAACAGCATTTAGCACTATACAAAGTCATTTGTCATTAATGACATAATCTGATATTGTTTTGCGGATGCTATGCAAAAATACTTCTGCTTTCGATTTGATGGTGTAAACAGTGGATAGGTGGTGCTGTGTATGCAAATTAGGTATTTTTCGGATTACGACCATAATTAAAACTGAATGTTATGTTGTAAAGAGATAGTTGAAAGAAAATAACATTTCACTTGATATATGTCACAGGTGCAGCAGCAGTTCCAGGAGCTTTCACAGAGACAATTTTACGTGACATGGCTGAACTTAATGAACGACCGATCATCTTTGCTTTGTCAAACCCTACAAGTATGTCAGAGTGCACAGCTGAAGATGCATACAGATTAACAGAGGTAAAGTCCATCACATACTACATACACAAGAATTAACTGAGGCAAAGTCACTGAATAGTACTTTCTGATGTACTTGGAGGATGCAAGTCCCTGTTGTACCTCCTGAACAAAACAAAGATCAGAGGGAAGTTAAGTGCAGTACATTGTATTGACCAGTGTAGCTGTATATCAAATGAGACAAAATATGCAGTCTGATTCTGGATGTTCAGTTGAACGAGATATTTTCCCTAAAGTTTGCCATGAAATTATATTACATTTATTTGAATGGATTTCACTGAAGGAAATATTGTGTTATTGTACCAGTCTGTATACAAGGGAATTTTTTATAGGAAGATTTTTAAAAGATTTGACCCTCCAGATGGGTATATGAGCCACTTAATCCATGAGAATACATCCTTAGTTATGTATGGAAGGAATAAAGTTGAAATATATACAGCATTCATCCATAACAATTTCACTTTTCAGAGAATTTTTGTGGTACATGGGTGTGATGTCAAAGACAAAAAAGATGTAATGATAAATTATAGTAATCATCTATGAATCACTAGAGTCTGAAAACTCAGTAAAATGAACATTTTCAATCTGACAGACAGTACTACGATCTAGTTGTACCACTTTCAATGTTAGTGGACCCTTTACAGCACAATCTTATGTTTTCATATCTCAAAGAAAAGGGAATGATGAGAAAGTCCAGGTAGCCATTACATTTTCCTCCTATCCACAATGGTTTTTACCCTATCAAAGACAAATACCTTCAATTGAGGCTCATCGCATAAGTCTTCTGCACATTCTTTTCATTTGGATAAGTCTAAAATTTTATTTTGTAGTAAAGAGTTAAGTCAGAATATCTTAATAGGTATCAGATGGGGTAGATCAAATACCAGACTATATGTTCAATACATTCTGATATCTATCCGTGCTTTTTGCAAAAGCTTTGAACAAATTATCATTTTACCTACTTTCTTTTCTAGGGTCGCTGTGTGTTTGCCAGTGGAAGTCCTTTCAACCCTGTGACAATAAATGGTCAAACTTTCCACCCTGGCCAGGGAAACAATGCTTACATATTTCCTGGAGTTGCTTTGGGTCTGATTGCATTCCGAGTGAAACACATACCTGAATCCATTTTCCTAAATGCAGCACAGGTAGGAAGAAAAATTCTAGGTTCTTATTTAATATGTACTGCTCATCTCAAAAATTCAACTGTTTTACTTGGACAACTGAACAAGATGGCAACCTGTGCTGAAAGACAGTTTTTCCTCGTTTACCTACATTTTGAAATAATTTTATAGAAACATTCCTTGAATGAACCCTCCTTCCGCCCCCTACCTCCCCCCCACACACACACACATTAATTCTCAAATTATTCCATTTTACTGAATAAGATGTTTGCCACAGCTAGTAAGAATACCATTTAACACTTTAACACACAATCCTATGTTCAAACAGCTCTGAGAAGAAACTCTGTTTTTCAATAGAGTTTTTTCTCAGAGCTGTTTGAACATGTAGGAAAAGAAATTGCAAGTAACCAGCATTTACTCCATTTCCAGCAATGTTTTCTACCATTTCAATGACACATTTCATCTTTTGAGCAGTATTTTAATTTTGTCATCTGCATAATTTATATTTTCAATAAGTCTAATAATTTGTTGTGTGGTAATTTCTGTGACTGAAGTTAAACAGAGTTTAAAATGATTTCTCTTGAGGTTATCTTTGTTAACTTTCAAATTTGTACAAGCAGAAAAAGGTGGGCACAAATACTACCACTGAATGAAAGTATTTCCTGCAAAAAAAAGTTGATGGATTTTTAACCATTTATTCTGTTAGAATCATAACATTGCTGACATGCCAATGCACACTCTGACTGGTTCCCAGACAAGTGTACAGAGTTTGGCATAAAATATTAAGTAAACTCTTTACCATAGAGAAAAATGTTAGACTAATCCACATTGATGGAATTCACAGAATATGATTCAGATGGTTTTCAAATGACAGTCTTTGTTCTTGAATAGGTAGAGAACATTGTGGGAAAAAGAGGAAATGCTGGTTACTAGCATTTTGTCCTTTTCCCACAATGCTTATAAAAACCATCTTTCTCATATTCATTAGAAATCAGGATTATGAGGTAACACAAGAGTATATCTTCTTTAATTCCAGACTTGTGCATCCCTTGTCACAGAAGATCATTTAGCCCAAGGCAGAGTGTATCCACCTTTGAGTGAGATCCAGGAAGTTTCCAAGAAGATTGCCACAGAACTGGGTTACTACGTATATGACAATGGTCTTGCCACAATATATCCTGAACCTAAAAACAAGCAAGAATTTGTATTTGATCACCTTTATTCAACATCATATGAGTCATTTGAACCTGAGACTTGGGACTGGCCATCTGATTAAGATCCGATTCCCGTATTTATTTCTTAACCCTTAGGGTGCCCTGTCACAACTAGAGATTTTTTACCATTGCAGTTAAATGAAAAGCACTAAAAAGAAGCTGCACTAAAAATTTAGTCCGTTCTTGGATCTACATTGGCCCATATGCAACATTGGAAGGTAATTAGTTGTACAGCATTTCAGAAAGCCCATGTTTCTGTGTTTTTGACATGGAGGATGGAAGGCTGATGCAACAAAAGTAGTACGAGCACATACATCATGTCTTTCTTGATGCAAAAAAAGATTGATTCATTTGATGAATCTTACAAGTTGATAAATGCAGATAGTCAAGTTGAAGAATCAAGTAAAATCCATATTCTACAACTTGATCATTAATTTTGTTGCCAGTTTACACTGTATTAGTCTAAAATGCAACATCATTCTGTGTGACTTCACCTTCCTCTCACCTATGTTGCTGTATGGAATCTGTACTTAAAACTGTGTGTCTGAATTTTAGAATCTGCTTTGTCATAGTTATTGATTTGCTGTAGCACTGTAGTAATTGAGATGACAGACAACATACTTTCCATGAAGTCATTGCTTTTAACATTTACTTTTAGTACCGTACTGTCAAATAAAACTTAGAACTAAGTGAATTGCATGTGGAAAAAAAAAAAGAAATAAAATGTTAAAGACCATGACCCAGGGGTCCAAAAAATGTTAGAATTCTTACTTGTCCTCCTGCCATTTTGCACTCGTCCTAGAGTTAGAGAAGGATAATCCACTTGCCCTCACCAAATTTTTACTGGCAAGGACGACCGGATGAGTGGACTTTTTGGACCCTTACCCTTAAAATTTCTATATGACCCCTAAAATTCTAAACAGGGAGTCACATATGATCTCCAAAATTTATTCATGAGCTAGCTGAAATACTGGTTGCAAATCTTTTCTTGTCTGAAAACATTAATGTTGTTTGTATGGCACTCTAAGGGTTAAATTATTAGAGTTATGAACAAATTAATTTCTTTTTAAGTTTGCCTTATTTTTGTATTATGTGAGAAAATTTGCTACATGATATTTTTTATAGTAGAAAAAGCACTGTTTATTTTTTTTTATATCACTTTTTCTATCAGATGTTTGTTTACTTGTTTGTGTGTGTTTGACCATTTACACTATACTAAACAACCGGAATTTTAATGGCTTTAAGCAAGAAGACTTTTGAAAGCATTGTGGAAAAAGGAGAAAATGCTGGTAACCAGCGATTTCTCCTTTTTCCATAATGCTTTTTCTAACTTTTCAAAGACATATCCCATTGCAAGAACAAAATTTGATTTGTTGTACAAAATTGGTTTCATTATGGATGGCACTAAAAGAGCCAAGTAATTCTATTAAGACCTATTGCTTCATATTCCATGTTTGGACTGTTTCAGTTGAGAAGTTTTCAATTCTTGTATTCTACATTTACATAAATTTGGCTTACCTGCAGGTATTATGTCTCTTGCAATCATTGTATACGGGTTACCTGAAGATTGTCTCACCATAGCAGTTCATCTTGTATCAGTCTGTTCCTGCAATAACAAACTTCAAATAGTCTTTGAAATAACTTTGAATATTGCTTCCAAACTAATCAAAATGCGAGAAAAATCCTAGTCTAACCATATTTCATGAAAGCATAGGCATTTGCATATGCAGATTGTCAGTTTTTTTTTTAAGGTCCTTTAGCTTTTGTGAATTTTCAAGCTTTTTTTTTTTTGTCAGAGAAAATAATGTACTTACATCTTAATATGTACGAGTAAGTAAGTTTAGTTTTTCAACATATCTATTTTACATCAATTAAGAAAATACTAAATTCTCTTGATTCTGCTCTCTGGGAACTGCACTAGTACTCGTGCCAAATGTAAAGGTCAGTGAAAAATCCCAAAGTTGACAACCGCTCTCGGGTATCAAACATCATAAGTTTATATTTATATTTTATGTGGTTGTGATTGCAGCCTATTGATTTTGCATCAGTTGTAAACAAACAAGTAATCATACTTCAAGCTATCGCCTGAAGGTTCGCTTTCTAAAACCTTAGCTTAAAAGTTTAGGTAAATAGACTGTTAACCCTAACAATGGCAACTTTTAACACCCCTTAGGAAGATGCCTCTATAAAACATTGTGGGAAAAGGAGAAAATGCTGGTAACCAGCATTTTCTTCATTTCCCACAAAGTTTTACACCATATAAAAGCAAAATTGCACCATTTGAGCCACTTTGAAATTGTTGTCTGCAAATGCTTTCAATTTGGATAGATCTTTTGCTGCATGGTAAAGGGTTAATACTCAAAGCAAAGTGTTTTACTTTTCTTTTCCCTAAGGACGATTTGGTGATTTTCCACATTAAATATCTGCAGATGACAAATTTGATTTGGTACAATGAATGTAAGTTCTTTCACATAATAGCAAACGTTGTGGGAAATAGTGGAAATGCTGGTGGCCTGGCTGTTTCCTCATTTATCCTCAATGTTTTCAAATGGCTTAGTTTTAAACACATTTATTTTACATCAATTGAGAAGCCAGTTCTTTCAATTTATATAAATCTCTCACCATTCTGCCTGCAATGAACTACACCAGTACTGCTCAATGTGTGGGCCACCGAAAAATCTGAGTTTACATCCATTCCTGGGTATTGAACTTGAGACCTTTTTTGTTAAGAGGCTAAACTCTATCTCACGACCACAGACACCACACTTCACACTGAAGGCTTCTTTCACAGGGTTTAGAAAACAAGATTTTTTGGTAAAGGGTTAATACAGGTGTACTGTTGTGTAAAGCTTATGCTTTAACCCATTACCACACGATCCCTACTTTTGACGCCCTGGAGAAAGATGCCTTTAGAAAACATTGTGGGAAAAGGAGAAAATGCTGGTAACCAGCATTTTCTCCTTTTCCCACAATGTTTTCTACCCTTCACAAAACAAATTTCAAATTTTCAGTCACTTTTATTTTGTCGTCTCCAAAGGCTTTCAATTTGGACCAGTCTAAAATATTGTCGTTTGGTAATGGGTTAACCCTGTTCCAAACAGTGTCATCTTTAATGAAATCTGAGGAATGTAGCTTTTGAATAGATTGTTGCAATTAAGAGAAAACACATATTTCTCCTAAAGTTTTTTAACCATTCAAAGTTTTTCAGTTCATTTGTAGCACTTCAGTTTGTTGTCTATAGATGTTTTTAATCTTTTTAGAGTCCAAAATTTGTCGTTTGAAAGGGATAAACAGCATAAAGCTCTCGCTTCTTATAAATCCATTATTTCTGCAAGAGTGTTTACCACATTTAAAATACTGTTACAATATAAGAGAATATGTTTTGCTTTAAATCATTACCTACAGGAACCTCACTGTTAAGATCTATTTATATAAATTATGTACATGGTTGTTGATACCAGTACATGTATAACTTTACTTTCTGTCAGATGATGAAATTTTAGACTTGTCCAGTTTGAAAGCATTTTTAATCCATAACATGAATACTGCTCAATTCTTTAAAAATTTGTCCTTGAAAGGAGAGACAGCACTGCAAACAGAGGTGTTATGTAAAGGGTTGATAGATATTCTTTACCCCTAGATCTGATCTTGGGAAGTAGCCAAGGCTTTGAAAGAATGTTTTGCAAACAACTCATTAGTCAGATTCTAGATACGCTGGCAGCCATTACTGAACTGATTCTGAAAATAAGATTAAACATAACAGACAAACCGGTGAAGTGAGAGTCTGTAATGTTTAGTATATTTCAAATAACATGTCATAACTACAGTTTATTAGCATCATAAAAATATCAAGAAATCATAAAGAAAGTGCATGTACAGGGAAATTTCTAGTCAATCCATTTCATTAGATATATATTTACTACATTTATGAAATGAACGAAATGAAAACGTTGATGCAAATGTTAATGAATTATTACAAATGAAATTTGATTTTTTTTTAGATTTTTTAGAAAAACTAACAGTTCCTCCTCAAAATTCACTCTTTTCCTGTTAACCCTTTACCACACAATCCCGACTTTTAACACCTCTGTGAAAGAAGCCTTTTGAAAACATTTTGGGAAAAGGAGAAAATGCTGGTAATCGCAATGTTTTCTTCCCTTCCTAAAACAAACTTCATTTAATTAGTCACTTATTTTGTCGTCTGCAAACGCTTTCGAATTAGACAAGCCTAAAATATTGTTGTTTGGTAATGAGTTTAGTATGATACATTTGTTTGAAATTGAAAAAAGCAATACTCCTTTAATGCAATAATAAAAGATGTAGCAGATAGTATATTTTGCCATTTGCTTTGTATTAGATTTGTACATGGTAATGTTTGTTATTAATATACATGTAAATGTGTTTAAAATGTGTTTGATGTATGAAAAGTGAACATTTGCATGTAATGTGAAACACTGACATTCTTTGACTTGTAAATGTTTGTAAGGATGTAAGATTGAGACAGCTATTGCTTCTACGGGCTTTTTCAAACCTAATAAAATCTGGTAACATAATTAAAATCAAACGTAATAAAAGAAAACTTGCCAATTTTATATTGGCAGAAATATTTTTCATCTGCAAAATTTCCTTGCTTTCTATTTGGACAGATCTGAAATTTTTGATGTCTGGTATTAAAAATTGAAAGCATTTGCAGACGACAGTATGGCTCAAAAAATGAAATTTGTCTTGGGAAGGGTAGAAAACATGGTGGGAAAAGGAGAAAATGCTGGTTACCAGCATTTTCTCCTTTTCCTACAATGTTTTCTATAGGCTTCTTTCTCGGGGTTGTTAAAAGTCAGGATTATGCGGTAAAGAGTTGACTCATTTCATAAATTAGGAGATATATCTGGACAGATGAACATATAAATAATAGTGACACAGGGGAGAAATATTTGAATGAAAGAAAAATACTTTTGACAGTTGAAATAAACGTTGCCAAAATAGCTTTTTGCTCTTTTTCCAATTATGTTTTAAAGTGTTTTCTACTGCAGCAACTTGAGAAGTTCTGTATGTAAAACTAATGGGTTATAATATTGGAAATTTGAGTTGATGTATTTATTATAGAGTTAAATTATGATAAATCCTGAAAAATTCAGTCTTCTGTACTTTTAGAACAAAGAAATACAAACTATAAACGTTTTAAATTTACTCCCGATTCTGTACCAAAACTTGTTTTCTGTCCATGTGTTGTTATGGAGATATCAACAAGAGGGCCAAGATGGCCCTGGATCGCTCACCTGAATTTTTGAGATGACCATAGTCTATTTTTTTTTTGAGGTATTGAAAAGCAATTTTCAAAAGGTCACCTGTAAAAGTCATTTCTAAATCTGACCATCAGTTTCAAAAAGAAGAATTTTTAAGAATTCTTCATTTCTGTATAAGAGCAAGTAGCCTCCATCCACGAGAGCCATGTTACTTGATGAATCAAAATTTACGAACAAGTTTTGAAAAGGGTCACCCAAGGAACATCTCTCTGAAATTATTTCAAAATCTGACCAGGAGTTTCAGAGAAAGAGAATTTTAAAGAATTTCATCATGTCCGTATAGTGCAAGTAGCCCCCATTCACAAGAGCCATGTTTCTTGACGGATCAAAATTATATGTACAGCTTTTGGAAAGGGTCACCCAAGGAACATCTCTGTCAGATTATTTTAAAATCTGACCACAGGTTTCAGAGAAGAATAATTTTCAAGAATTTCTTTATTTCCATATAATGCAAGTAGCCCCCATTCACTAGAGCCAAGTTTCTTGGCAATCAAAATTTCACGAACAATTTTAGAAAAGGGTCACCCAAGGAACATCTCTGTGAAATTATTTCAAAATCTGTCCAGCCATTTCAGAGAAGAAGAATTTTCAAGAATTTCTTCATTTCTGTATAGTGCAAGTAGCCCCCATTCACCAGAGCCATGTTTCTTGATCAATCAAAATTTCGCAAACAATTTTTGAAAAGGGTAACCCATGGAACAAGTCTGTGAAATTATTTCAAAATCTAACCAGCTGTTTCAGAGAAGAATAATTTTTAAGAATTTCTTCATTTCTGTATAGTGCAAGAAGCCTCCATTCACCAGAGCCATGTTTCTTGACCAATCAAAATTTCGCGAACAATTTTTTAAAAGGGTCACCCAAGGAACAACTCTGTGAAATTATTTCAAAATCTGACCAGCGGTTGCAGAGAAGAAGATTTTTTAAGAATTCCTTCATTTCTGTATAGTGCAAGAAGCCCCCATTCACCAGAGCCTCATTTTTTGACGGATCAAAATTTCACGAACAATTTTTGAAAAGGGTCACCCAAGGAACATATCTGTGAAATTATTTCAAAATCCGACCAGCGGATTCAGAGGAGAAGATTTTTAAAGAATTCCTTCATTTCTGTATAGTGCAAGAAGCCCCCATTCACCAGAGCCACATTTTTTGACGAATCAAAATTTCACGAACAATTTTTGAAAAGGGTCACCCAAGGAACATATCTGTGAAATTATTTCAAAATCCGACCAGTGGTTTCAGAGGAGAAGATTTTTAAAGAATTTGCTAAAAAATTCCATTTGGTTGCCATGGCAACCAGAGTTTTTGATGGAATCAAATTCTGTGAACAATTTTTAAAGAGGACCTCCCAAGGAACATTCCTGCCAAGTTTGGTCCAAATCCGCCCAGCAGTTTAGGAGGAGTTGATGTTTAAAGAATTGTTGACGACACACGACGGACGACGCACGACGGACGACGGACGACGGACACTGGGTGATCCTAAAAGCTCCCCTTGAGCACGTTGTGCTCAGGTGAGCTAAAAAGCACATTAAAATGTTGGTGATCCAAAATCAGTTTTAGTTATTTTTATATACCCACAAATTTTATTTCATGCTTTCCGATAGGATATCGAGAATAGCAGCGAAAATATTTTTCGATCTTAACACTGGTACCACCAGTGAAAATACCGATTTTCATGTTCTTGTTGCCTAGGTTACTTGTGCGTGCCTGACAACCAGATGGGAAATATGAAGTCATTTACCGGTCATTTCTCGCGCTTGACGTAATATTGTAATGCGTTGCTATGCGGGAGGGGTACGCCACGGGGAATAACGGAAAAGAACTGTACTGAATTTTGACAGCTTCTCCCCGAAAGGGTTAAAAGCATGAAATAAATAGAATACTTGTTTTTTTTTGGTGAAAGATTGAAATTTATTTCATCTTGTGAACATCATCGGTTATATTTTCACGATTGGCACAGCCACACGATGGTGTCCACTTGATGAAATAAATTTTGATCTTTCACCGAAAAGAACAAATATCCTCTATGTATTCAACTGTGTACACTGAAAGACTTCTGATGCGACAAGGCCACATGTATTTCTGTGAAACTTAAACCCTTTCCCACATAAGCCCGAGTTTTAACGTCTCATGGGGGAAATCTGTTGAAAGAATTGTGGAAAGAGAAGAAAATCCTGGGAGAGAAATCCATCATTTAAACCATAATTGATCTATCGTCTTCAGATTTTTCAATTTATGCAAGTCTAACATTTTGAGGTTTTGATGAAGGGTTAACTTGCTTTCTAGACTACTCATTACCATGTAATCATAAGCTTTAACAAATCTGAAGAAGACCGCTTTTGAAACATTGAGGGAAAAGGATAAAATGCAGGTTACCACTTGTTTTTTCTTGTTTCGCATTTTTTTCTAAGCTTTCAAAGACAGAAATCATCATTTGCGCTACATTTATTTTGTTGTCTACGAATACATTCAATTTGATCCAGTCCAAATTTTTGTCTTTTAGTAAAGACTTGACATTTGTATGTCTAAAATCTTGTCTTGTACAAGCACCATCTACCCAGTCTAGAATGAATATATGTACCATCATTTGGGCATCATACGATTTGTCTGGAAATGTTTAAGTCTTCACCAAAAAGGCAAATGACAAAATTTTAGACTGGTCCAAATTAAAAGCATTTGCAGACAACGAAAAAGTCAAAATCTGAAATTTGTTTTCAGCAGGAAAGAAAACGTTGTGGGAGGAGAAAATGCTGGTTACAATTTCTCATTTTCCCGACTATGTTTTCAAAAGGCTTCTATCTCAGGATGGTAAAAACGGGATTGTTGAATTATTGTTAATGAACCAGTCAGAAATATTTTGTGGCGGGCAAAGAGTAAAGTAAAGCCATGCAGGACATTCTTCTCATAGCACTGCCTGCTTTCTCACAAAAGTAGTCAAAACAATGCATGTGCAGCAGTAGAAGAGAGACAAGCCCAGCTGCAGTGATTTCCTTCAATTCTTGGAAAGACATTTTGCCAAAGTAGGTATCATAATGAAACCTGAAGTAGGATTCTATGTGTATTGCCTCTCTGAGATATCCATGTAATCTATGTTTAACCCTTCGCTTTATAATCTTAATCCTTGGATGGCCTTAAGGAGGAAGATTTTCAAAAGCACTGAAGGAAAAGTAGAAAATGCTGGTAATCAGCATTTTTACCTTTTTCTTCAACCATGTTTTCAATCCTATATTTTAAGCCACACTTGCATCTCTTGTAAAAATCTATGTTGTTTGGTAGAGAGCTAACTCTTAGAACAATAAATAGATCAGAGACATTTTCCAGAGGAGGAGGAGGGACAAACATTGTAAGTTTCACGAACATAATATCAGAATACATGTATTTCTGAAAAGGGAAATCCTGGAAACCACCATTTTCTCCTTCTTCAAGTTTTAGAGGTTGTTCAGCATAAAGATTTTTTGGTAAAGGGTTAACCTTTTACCAGACAACAAAGTTTATGACTAATCCAATTTGAAAGCAGTTGCAGGCAACAACATAAATGCTACTGAAAGATTGAAAATTGTTTTAGGAAGGATAGAAAACATTGTGGGAAAAGAAAAAAATGCTGGTTACCAGCATTTTCTTCTTTTTCCATAATGTTTTCAAAAGGCTTTTTTCTCGGGGTCATCAAAAGTTGGGATTGTGTGGTAAAGGGTTAAGCACTGCCAAATTTACATATCCATAACCATACATCACAAATTTCTATAATGCTTTGGCAATAGACAAGAGAAGTAATTTGCAACATTGCATGATTCTACATGTAAATGTGTATTGGCCTGCATGCCGAGCCTAGGTAGCTCAGTCGGTAGCATGCAGGACTAGAGAACACAGGGTCCATGGTTTGATCCCTGCTACGACCTCTGGCTTGGCCAATTTCATTCCGAGGACTGATGATAGCCACTGCGATAGGATTCATTCCTTTCCCACCACTGACCATTATTATGAATATGATCTTGTGGGAAAGCAGTCAGTGGCTTGGAAAGAACAATGTGCGAAGTACTGGTAAAAGAAACTCCAGGAACACATGGATAGGTGCACTGGCTGCTGCGATATAACCGAAATAATGTAGAAAACGGCATTAAACACCATACAATCAATCAAGCAATTAATCGGACCACTTGATTCCTGTTTGCATATTAATGAACTTACCTTTTCTTCCCTATGTTGTCACAGGTCAACTGTAGTAGCATGTAACATATCAATAGTTACCCTTTACCACACAATCCCTACTTTTAACAACCATGAAAAAGAAGAGTTTAAAAACACTGTAAGAAAAGGAGAAAATACATGTAACATAACATTTACCCTTTACCACACAATCCCTATTTTCAATGACCATGTAAAAGAAGCATTGGAAAATGCTTTAGGTAAAGGAGAAAATACTGGTAACCAGCAATTTATCCTTTTCCTACAGTGCTTTCTACACTTCCCAAAACAATCTTTGAAATTTGAGTCATATTTATTTTGTCTTCTGCAAATGCTTTCAGATTGGACTAAGCTTAAATTTTGTTGTTTGGTAAAGAGTTAACCCTATACCAAACAATCCCTGGTTTTAGGGTCCTGAGGAAGCTTTATGAAAACATTGTGGGAAAAGGGGAAATTGCTGGTAACCAATATTTCCTGCGCTTCTAAAGTCAAATTTCAAATGTTTAATTCATGTTTATTTTGTCGTCTAGAATTTGTTAAGTATAAGTTTAACTTACCATCCCAATGGACAACTTGGAATGTCTTGCAGCATATCTTTTCATTGGAGTGTTCCTAGGCAAGGCACTTAAGAAGCTAAGTAATGCATGGATGAACTCCAGGTAAAGATGAATGCAGAATCATTATTCTGGAAGGAAAAAAAGAAAGTATACGAGCCATGCTCTGGCAAAAGGGAACTTAACTCATCACCAAACAACAATATTTTAGGCTTGCCCAAATCGAATGTATTTGCAGATTACAAAATAAAAGTGACTGAAACTTTGAAATTTGTTTTGTGAAGGGTAGAAAACATTGTGGTAAAATGAGAAAATGCTGGTTACCAGCATTTTCTCCTTTTCCCACAATTTTTCTATAGGCTTCTTTCTCAGGGTCATAAAAAGTAGGGATTGTGTGGTAATAGGTTTGTGCATCCCCCCTGATGCATGATACCAAGCAAGAAATCGCATACTGATAGATCCAAAATAGCCACAGTTTTTAACAACTGACTTAATCATGAGGTAGACTTGTAGTGAAAACTTTGGTCCAGGTCAGCCTGCGCAGACTGGACCTGGATCGATACATTTTGCAGATAAAATAAGCCCCCTTTCACAGAGTATGGCTGAGATGTAAGAGGAGGGATAGATCTAGATCTGCCTATCAAGTTCAACTGCAGTGGTTACATTGCCTGCATAAATATTTAGGGTTTTATGGAATTCCAAATGCTGGAAAAAAAAGATAGCAGGCTACTTTTGAAAATGATATAAAGAAAAGAATTGCTTGTAACGATTTGTGGACTTTTACCCATTTTTTATTGTGTGTAAACCTGTGCTCCTGTCTATCATTAGGTTGCGAATTCGTCTGCTTCCGTGACGTATTTAACAAGGGAAACAACTCTAATAAATAGTTTCTATTTTACGGTAGAGTTACCTCCCATATTTCCCCTCTCCTCTGTTTTGGACCAGAACTGTCAAATTTGTCGGCATTTTTAAATCTGCGCTCATGCATCGATAATAGCGGTTCTCTAAGAAACTTTTATGAATATAATGTTTTCTCATATCCAATCTCGAAGTTATGGCTTAACGAACAAAAGAAAACTGTACAACTCTGCAAACGGTAATTGATTTTGATACTCACTTACCCCACCCAGCAGACAACAGCAGTTACTGTCAAAGACGGAGTACATAATGTTTGCTCATTAGGATTTGAAGGTTTTTGACTTTGTGGAAAATTTATGAATAACCAGTTATGTAATTTAAGTAGCATATAGGATGGAACAATTGAATACTTTTTACCTAAAACTGGAGAACTTTGATGCATCTCGATAGTTGAAGCAAGGCCCTGGCCTAGTGACTCCTGGAGGATGAATTTCTTCAACCCATTAACACACCAAACCTTCTTTCGACGATCCTGAGAAAGATATCTTTAGAAAACATTTTTGAAAAAGGGGAAAATGCTGGTAACCAGCAATTTCTTTTTTTACACAACATTTTCTACCCCTCACAAAAATTTTCAATCGCTGTTATTTTGTCGTCTGCAAATGCTTTCAATTTGGACAAGTCTAAAATATTATCATTTGGTAATGAGTTCACGACAATTTCGGAAAGGGAAGAATGAATGTTAACCTTTTCAATTGCTTAGTTCTTTTTTAGAGACAAATCCTGTCATGTCAACCTCGTTTAGCTTATCATATGTAGATAGTTTCAAAATGGACAAGTGAAAAGTTATGTCTTTTGTAATGATGACCCCGTTCTAGAAAATGCAGAGTTTCCATAAACCTGAGGGAGAAAGTTTTCTTTTTTTTCAAAATATTGTGGAAGAAGTTAGTAAACTAGAAAATGATATCTCCCTTTTTTTTCTTTTGGAAATCATTTTATTTTCTTTCAGACACTAACCCCATTGTTTCATTCTCATTTCATCTGTTGTCTACAAATGCATTCTTCCAAATTTTTGCCCAACTAATAAAAAGGCAGAGTAATCAGTATTTTCTCCTTTTCCCACAATATTTTCTACCCAATCACAGACAGCTTCATCATGTAAGCTACATTTAAACTTCCGTCTGCAATTGCTTTCGATTTGGACTAGCCTTCATTTTGTCTATGTGGTAAAGAGTTAACCCTTTACCACACAAATTCGACTTTTAACACCCTGAGAGAAAACATTGTGGGAAAAGGAGAAAATGCTGGTAACCAGCATTTTCTCCTGTTCCAACAATGTTTTCTACCTTTTCCAAAACAAATTTTCAGTCACATTGTTTTTTTAGTCTGCAAATGCTTTCAATTTGGACCGGTCTAAAAGTTTGTTGTTTGGCAGAGTTAGAAAATTAAACTCTGGTAAACTCACTATGATATGAAACCTTTTCTGAAAGACTGTATGTTTCATACTTTCAGCTAACCTAGACTTTATTCAAAGATTAAAACTTGAGAAGAAGCTGTCAGTACATAGTGGATGTGTAAGTATTTGTGAAGTCAGTTTCAGTCAATTAACACTTTACCAAATAACAAAACAACACAAGTAATCAGAATTTACAGAATAATACGAGGGGCGTTCAATAAGTAATGCCCTCGACCAACTTCCAATTGTCTGATCTAGCTGAAATTTTGCATGTGCAATGATTTATATCTCTATGGGTTATATTATATCTCTATGGGTTATATTATGGTTCTGAACTAATTGTGGTTTCCGATTTACAAGTGTTTGAACTGAGTCAGGTATGTGACTGAAATCTTACAGAAAAAAGAGTAAAAATTACTTCTTGTAACCCAGTGGTCATTTAAATTCTAGCATAGACATCCGGCCATGTTTAAAATCACGATGCCAGCGTTTTATAAAGTCACATAATGGGGCATTATCGCCATAAGTAACTTTAATTTCATCAAAAGTCTCCTGTGGTGCGCAACACTCAACTAGCTCCCATTTCTCACCTGACTCAGTTCAAACACCTGTAAATCAGAAACCACAATAAGTTCAGGGCTATAATTTGCCACATAACTCATAGAGAGATATGTCATTGCACATGCAAAATTTCAGCTAGATCACACAACTGGAAGTGGGTCAGGGGTATTACTTATTGAATGCCCATCGTAATTGTAGCTCAAATGAATAGATTGGACATTTGGACATAAAAAGGTTGAAAACATTGTTGAAAAAGGAGAAAAGTCCCTCTCTTCAGCATCATTCTAACCAGGTATTGGTGAGTAAATGGTCAAGACAATACCACCTGATGATAATTTTTTTTTTACTTTAAAGCAGACTACACAACTTTTTGAAACACTCTGGAAAAAGGTAAAAATAAATTACGTAAGTGTCTTTTGCATGTACATTTATTCATTTATTTGTAAATGTACTTATGGCAATTGACTCTTATGCAACATACATTTTGTTCTCTACAGCAAATATAAGCTCTTGTCAACAACAGCTTAGTTAACCCTTTACCAAACAATCCCTTGTTTTTAGACCCTGAAAGAAGCCTTTTGAAAACATTGTGGGAAAAGGAGAAAATACTGGTTACCAAGATTTTCTCCTTTGCCCTCAATGTTTTCTGCCCTGCTGGAAACAAATTTCAGTTTTTGAGTTACTTTTATTTTGTTGTCTGCGAGTGCTTTAAATTCAGACCTGTCTAAAATTTTATCCTTTGCAAAGAGTTTATATGATTAATTTGAGTTGACTTGTTCTTTTAATGAATTCCAATGTAACCCTTTTTCTTTTTAAAGAAATTTTTATACCATTAAAAAAAGGTTTAATAAAGCAAGAAAGACTTTGGGGGAAAAGGAATACCTTGATCAAATACATGAATGGTATGTAAATATTTAGAGAAAAGGTGCAAGTATTGCTCTTTGCTCTCTCAGTGTTATGAAAGGCTTTCTGCAGTTGAGATATAAAAAGATATTTTGGGGAAAATAGGCTAATCTTGCTTTCACTACTTTGACACTTCAGGTAAACACAATCTGTTGGAATGACACAGGAACTTGCATTTTATCTGGCTCTGATGATCAGTACCTTGTGATTTCAGACCCTTTTGCAGAAAAAGTAAGTATCCATATGTTGCTTGCATCTGGTACATGTTAACCCTTTACTAAACAATCCCTGGTTTTTAAGACCCAGAGGAAGAAGCCTTCTAAAAACATTGTGGGAAAAGGAGAAAATGCTGGTAAGCAGCATTTTCTCCTTTTCTCACAATATTTTCTACTCTTCTAAAGTCAAGTTTCAATTTTTGAGTCATGTTTAATTTGTCATCTGCAATTGCTTTCAGTTTGGACAAGACCAAAATTTTGTTTTTTCGGTAAAGAGTTTAGGTGCTTTTGAGAACGCAATTGTTATACCCCCCACAATGTTATGTAGTGGAGGAAACATAATGGAATGGCCATGGCTGTCTGTCCATAGAGACAAATTTACACTCAGGGTTCCTATATGTATGAATTCATGCATGTGCAATTTTTTTTAAAATCTTACTTTTATACCTAACCATTTGTGACAAGGAGCTGGTGGGGGTTATAATCTGTTTGGTGATAGCTCTACTTTGCACTTTTTTTTATGTTAAAATTCAAAGCAGTTGCAGATGACATATTGAATGCGGCTAGAATTATGAGATTTGTCTGAAAAAGGACAGAAAACATTTCAACCAATATTTTCTCCTTTCCCCACAATGTTTTCAAAAACTTTTTCTCTCCATGTCATTTAAATTTCAGGTTGTATGGTAAAGGCTCAAAGATGAGGATTATTCTCTCTGATCCTTGACTGATGTGCTCACAGTTGCTGATTCAAACTTTTTCAAATACAGATACAATGTATCATCATTTGAAATACATGTATATTTGAGCCACTTTCAGTGGAAAAAAAGGGGTTTGAAATTGATCGATCTACAAAAAAGTATATATCCATTTCAGCCTAGACAGGCTGACTTGGGTGGAAATTTTATGCTCTTGGTGGACCAGACTACCTTCTTATTCAGTCGGCTGTAAAACAAAACAGATTTTATGGATACCTTATTATCTGATGATTTGTTTGCAAAAATGCATCATGGAGATGTATGGAACCTCTTTTTGCCAGAGTGCTGCCCATTTTTGATCTGCCTTTTAACCCTTTACAACACAAATTTGAGTTTAACAACCATGAAGAAGGAAGCTCTTGAAAACAATGTGGGAAAAGAAGAAAATGCTGGATACCAGCATTTTCTTCTCTCCCCACAATGTTTTCTACTCTTCCAAAAACAAATTTTGATTCTTGACTGAAATTTAATTTGTCGTCTGCAAATGCTTTCAAATTGGACTGGTCCTAAATTTTGTGGTTTGGTAAAGAGTTAAAAGGACTTCCAAATTTTGCCATCCACTGAAAAGGTGTTTAATTTTGTATGTTCTTTTATTACAGACTGTTCATAAGCTACATGCTGGACATAGAGCAAATATATTCAGTGCTAAGTTTTTACCTAGTTCAGGGGACAAAGAACTGATAAGCTGTTCAGGAGATGGAAAAATCATCTATAACAATGTACTGAGAGAAGAAACATATGGTGCTAATGTCTTTGATTGTCATTTCGGAACCACTTATGAGGTTGGTTTAATCCTTTGCCAAATAACAAAATCTGAATTCTTTCAAATTCGTACCATTAGCAGATAACAAATTTAACACTGGTACAAAGGAGCTAAGCAAGATGATAGGAGAGAAAACATTGTGGGAAAAGGAGAAATGCATTTTCTCCTTTTTCCACAATGTTTTCAAAAGCCTTCTTTCCCAGGGTCATGAAATTTTTAGTACTATAGCAAATCACATTGAATCACATACTTCACTTAATTTTCAGTAATGTCTATTCACTGTTGTTATCTAATGCAGATTAAAAAAAATTATTAAATATTTTATGACAAATTTAATGTTACACAAAAATTGATATTTAATTTGGGAAGGATAGAAAACATTACGTTACATTAATAAGGCTTCTTCCACAGGATCATGAAAACCAGGGAATGTTTGGTAGAGGATTAAACCTCTGCCCCACAAAGCCCACGTTATAACGACCCTAAGGACGAAGAATTCTTACAACATTGTCAGAAAAGGAGAAAATGATGGTAACCATCATGTTATCCTTTTCCAGCAATGCTTTCTACCCTTCCACAGAAAAGTATCATAGTTCTACTGACATTTGAATTTTTATCTACAAGTGCTTGGGTTTTTGATGTGTCCAAAATCTTATTGTGTGGAAAAGGGTTTACTCAATATCTTTCCATGGGATAAGGCTACAGTCATGATGTCAATCTAGTAATATTCAGGTTCATGACATAAATAGAATGATATCCTAGGAGATTAGAATCCAGCTTTTTACGAAATGCCAAAATACAGTGTTTAATTGATATCAGATAATTATGAAGTACATGTATCATTAGCTTTGATTTTACCCATTACCACACGAGAAAAACTTAGACTGGTCCAAATTGAAATCATTTGCAGATGACAAAAGAAAGGTGACTGAAAAATTGAAATTTGCTCTGGGAAGGGTAGAAAACACTGTGGGAAAAGGAGAAAATGCTGGTTACCAGCATTTTCTCCTTTTCCAACAGTGTCTTCAAAAGGTGTCTTTCTCAGGGGCGTCAAAAGTAGGGACTGTGTGGTAATGGGTTAATAACCTTTTCGTTTCATTTTCAAATTTCAAGTTTGGCTTTAAAATGGTTAAGTTATTACATATAATTCATTGCGTTTTTCTTTTCAATCCACAAAATAGATGCAAATACTTTTATTGTGATTTCTTTAACCCTTTACCAAACAATCTCAACAAAATAGATGCAAATACTTTTATTGTGATTTCTCAACCCTTTACCAAACAATCTCTGGTTTTATGACCAAGAGGAAGAAGCCTTCTGAAAACTTTTTTTGAAAAGGAGTAAATGCTCGTAACCAGCATTTCCTCCTTTACCCATCATGTTTATAAATAATCTTACAAAGAAAATTTACGAGAGTACCCTGTTCCACGAATTTTGATTAAGATTTGTAAATCAACTCTTTCAGTGCCATGAATAAAAAGTAAAGCTTTCTTTGATATCTGAAACTCATTTGTTTAATGTCATTTTATGAACCTGACTTAACAAGAAGACAATATAGAACCAAATTTCAGCATATGACTTCCAGCACTTACCTGTACCTTGACTTTGGTTCAAATACCAATAGTTGCTGTACAACAAACATTTCCTTCTTTAGGTAATAGTCATACCAAATGAAGCTGCCACATTCTTGTCATGTGGAGAAGATGGCACCGTGCGGTTCTTTGATCTAAGAGCCAAGACATCGTGTAACAAGTCTGACTGCAAGGAGGTAAAGTTAACCTACTGAGTTTCTATGATATTGATTGTCTGTGAACAATGAATCTGTAGCATAATCAACTATCCTCTGAAACAAATTTAGAGCATAGGTCTGTAACCCATTACAATACAAGAAAATTTTAGCCTTTTGATAGGGTAGAAAACATTGGGTAGAAAACATTGTGGTTACCAGCATTTTTCCTTTTCCAAGACTGTTTCCAAAAGACTTCTTTTCCAGGGTTATTAAATGTCAGTATTGAGGAGTAAAGGGTTAAAAGTACCCTCGTAAAAAGAGTGTAAATTGATGTCTCACCCATGAATAGTTACATTTAAAAAAAAAAATGGTGCAAAGGCAGAAATTGCTTGTAAAAGAAAGCATTGTCTCTTTTGCCCCAATATTTTCTAAAATAGATGGCTGGAAGAAAAAAAAGGATGTATACAAGATGTACCGGTAATGACTTAAATACCAATCAATCCCATGTTTTTAGAACCCTGAGGAAGATATCTTTTTACGTACTTATAAATTGTATCTATATTGTTGTTCTTGTAAATCAAAAGCTTCTTTATATTTTACTGTCATTTCAAAAAGATATGTTTTATTTCATTTGATATTCCACTAGTAATACCATATTTATCAACCTGCAATACAGGCACATAAAGGACTTATATATCTTTGTAATGCTAACTGTTTGTTGTTTGATGTATATTTTTGTTACAAGCAATCATACTTTTTACAAGTTCTCATTTAAAATAAGGCATCTTTCTTAACCCTTTACCACACAATGACTACTTTTAATGCCCCGGAGGAAGAAGCCTTTTGAAAACTTTGTGGGAAAAGGAGAAAATGCTGGTAACCAGCATTTTCTCCTTTTCCCACAAAGTTTTCTACCCTATCAAAGCAAAATTACACCATTTGAGCCTTTTGAAATTGTCGTCTGCAAATGCCTTCAATTTGGATAGGTCTAAAATTTTGCTGTGTGGTAATGGGTTAAAGGCATTTATTCTTAAAATCTGTTACTATTGTGTCAGTTGTGGTGATCTGTTTTCTAATTTTCTCCTTGTACATTCAAGGATGTCTTGATCAATAGCAGAAGTGCTGTCACATCCATTGCTGCCAATCCCCTATTACCATGGCAACTAGCAGTTGGTTGCTCTGACAGTACTGCAAGAGTGTATGACAGGAGAATGCTGGGTACTCGTGCAACAGGTACTTGTTTTGTTTGAAGCAGACTTTCACCACTTTTAACAGAAGTTCAAGTATCACAGTGACCACCCATATCTATCCTGGCTTTTACCTACATTGTCTTGCAAATAGGACACTAACATGTGTCTAGTGCCACCATCAGAAATCAAACCAGGATTTCTTAAGCATCAATTCAGAATGTCGCATTTGCTGTTTAGCCACATATGTTTTGGCTTCGTGTCTTGTCAAAGATTTATTATGTCTATGGAAAGCTTTCAGAAAAGATAAGGAAAAGTTTTTTGTACTTGTGTTACTAAATTAACTCTTTACCAAACAACAAATTTATAGATTGGTCCATATCGAAAGCATTTGCAGATGACAAAAGAAATTTGACTGAAAAATTGAAATTTGATTGGGGAAGGTTAGAAAACATTGTGGGAAAAGGAGAAAATGCTGGTAACCACCTTTTTTTTCTCCCTTTCATATATGTTTTACCATATGCAGTCAAACTAAACCTGACATCAGCAAATGGTTTCCATATGGACAAGGCTAAAATTTTGTTTTCTGGGAAAGATTTAACAGGTTCAGAATTTGTCAGTACTGTAAAGAGTAAGTGCAGTAACACCAAAACTTGTTGCAGGGAACTATCAAGGGAAGGGCATTACAGGACTTTTGTCTCTCTTCACACCTCCGTCACTGGAGAACCTATCTTACAGAATTACCTCCCTTAACTACAGTCCAGATGGAGAAGACATTCTTGTCAGTTACTCATCAGAATATATCTACTTGTATGGAACAAAGGTACTAGTTATTTGTTCACTGTAACTCTGCTTTACCAGTTTTAACTTTCAAAAGATTATTCTCATAATAAGCGGTTTGTGAATTGGCTGTGAGAGGTCTCAAACTGTCAGGACCATGTGACACATCCCTGTGACACATCACTGTGGCACATCCCTGCACAATGGAACAGTTTAACATCTACCTTTGTCTAAAAATTTAGACTGGCACTTTATGAAAGGGGGATATGGCTGTTTCAGGACAGCATGACATTATATGGCATTATATGACATTATGTGACTAATACAGAAGCATGTAAACACTTAAAACAATGTAGAGAGGTTTATGACCTTGCAGAGAAAGCATTTTAAAAATATTGGAGGAAAAGGAGAAAATACTTTTCATCAGCATTTTATCATTTTCCCACAGTGCCAAAGACAATTTCCATCAATTAAGCAAGAATCCATTTGTTGTCGGTAAATGCTTTGAATTTCGGCAAGTCTAAAATTTTGTAGTCTGTAGAATAGACCAAATTGAAAGGATTTGCAGACGATAGATGAATGTAACCAGGCCTCGGCCGAGTGGGCGACTTGGGCGAAGAAGTCGCCTGATTTCAAAAAACTTCGCTCATTTCGCCAAGTAAAGCGAAGTCCAAGTTGCCTGAAAAAATCTGGAAGTCGCCTTGCGTATATTGACAAAGCGTCCTGTGTCTAATCTACCAAATCAGTGTGTGCCGTACCCGATATACAGTAACTGCCCAATCAGCGAGTTTAATTAGTTTACAACATACCGACAGTCTGATTGACAAGTCATTGTTAATTAACTTTACGACACCATGGGATGATCTCCTATTATTGACAAATATCAGCGCCGCCTATCGGTGTTTGTCAGACCTCTATTTTTGAAACACGGTTTGCTAAATTTAGTAACTATATGGAAGTGAAAGTCCTACCCCGGATATCGGTCTTTCGTTGTCAACTTTTATTTCCAAAGTTTTAAATGGATTAAAATATTCCAGTTTTGAAAAAGATGGAATGGGTACCTACTTGCTTATCACCATTTACCCCATCCTTTAAAATTTGTTATTACTCGATATGATGACATACTTAGATCATCTCCTAGATCATGTGGCACTATATTTTCAAATCATGTGACTATAATTTGGCGCCAAGATAGTATTTTAGCGAAGTCACATGATTCAACTTCAAAATAGTAGCTTGTCACCGCAACAGCGTTTGGATAAAATCAAATATATTCCATGACGCTAACTAAAAGATAAAATTTAAAAAAAAAAATGTTATTGTCTTTGATTCTAGATAGATTTAAGTATTCTGTTAATTTATAGTATTTCCTTGATTGGGCCGCGAAACCGCCCATCAACAAGGCTTTGATAGTAAATTGGGTGTTAGTTGTTAAACAATGGTTTTATTTACGATTTATCCGATATTAATCAAAGACAAACAGTAATCAGACAGCTATATTTTCGACATCTCTCGCAGTCTGAAACTGGGTCTACTTACAAATAGAAAGTTGAAAACATTGTGGCAATATGAGAAAATGCTGGAAGTAAGCTTTTCTGCATTTGACAGACTATATTTTTTATATCTTTAAACATTAGTTACAGCCTTTGAGCGGTTATCTACTGGTATTTGCCTGCTGCAAATGCTGTCAATTTGATAGGTATATATGTTAATTTTATATTATAATGTATATTATAATTAGTAATGAGAATGATTTTTAGCAAAAAACTATATTCAGGACTTTGGAAACAAATAGTCTAGTGTTTGGAAGATTGTGAAAAGAAAAATGTGCCAGGAGAAACTAATTAATACTCAAACTAGCATTGCTTTCTCTTTCCATTATCATTTCTTTCCATAATATTTTAATCCTAAAGGTACATACATGTACATGAATTTAGCAAACTATGAATAAATATGTTTTGAGTAGTTTCCAAAAGGAATAAGTATAGTGATCATGAAAAAGATAAAAAGCATAAAATAATTTTATTCCATTTAGATTCACATGATTTTCAGTTTTATTAATTTGTTATATTGTTAAGGTGTTGTGAATTCCTTCTATATTTCGGCCCACATCTATTTTTTTGATGTCTGACCAACTTCTCCCCAAAGTCTGACCACTTCTCCCCATTTTGAAAAACTTCTCCCCACTCTCAGACTAGGGAGAAGTGACTTCTCCCCATTTTCTGAAGGTTGGCAGAGGCCTGGTAACTGAAATTTCCCCATGTTTTCAAAAGCCTTGTCTTACAGGGTCGATAAAACTTAGGATTGTATGGTAATAGGTCAAATGATTTTACATATTTTCATATACTGTTGCACTGTGATCGCACTTGATAAGAAGATGTTCAGATATCCATCTTGCTTTTAACTTTTATTTTTAGGATTCCAGTAAACACACCCAGCTTAGAAAAACTACCCGACATGAAGATAATGCTGAAAAACAGGACTTGGTAAAATCATTTCATGTATTTGTTACAGTAATTTTTCTGTGCTCAGAATGAGTGAAACAAATCTCTTCAGTGGCATTCAAACAATTTTTATTCCAGTCTTTTCCAAAATATTTGACTAGGCAATGAACAGTGAGGATCCAGGATATTAGATTGTACATTTTTTTATTTTACTTCATTCTAAAGATTAAAGATTAACCCATGACAACACCATGCCAAGTTTAAACTACCCTGGAAATAAGGTTTTTTCAAAAGAAGAAAATACTGGTAGCCACAATTTTCTTCTTTTCTCATAATTCTTCGGCAGCAAATGCTTTGGCTTCAGAGTTCTGGCCTAGTACTGGCGAAACCCAGGAAATTACTGAAATACTGTTGAAACTGGCATAAAACACCAGTTATCAATCAATCAATTGAATATGACATAAGCTTTGTGTTTCTATAGGCTGTCAGAGATGATATAAAAGTTTTGGACTTACCAGAAGCAGATAAACCACAGACAAGTGATGGTGCTCAAAGTTTAGATGCTGATGATGCCTCGAATGATCCCAATGTAAGGCCTTCATCTGTTAAACGTTTACGTCTAAGGGGTGATTGGTCTGACACAGGTCCTGGGGCTAGACCTGAAAGGGAGAGGCGTCAAAATCCACAACCAAGACCTTTGAACCGGCAAGAAGAGACATCAGGTACATTTTTCTTCAAAGGGAACAAATTTTTGCTTATCTTTTCTACCATTTTCTGCCATTTTCTTCTGTTAAAATTTAGCTGATTTGAATTCTTGCTAAATATGAAATATGGATTGATGGATGGTCTGCCTAAATAGAGTTGAATTCTAAATTGTAGTTAAATGCTTATCATCTCTTCAAAAGATGTTTCATCTCAACTCTTTACCAAAGGACAAAGTTGTAAACTTGTCCAAATTGAAAGCATTTGCAGACGACAGAATAAATGTGGCTCAAATATTGAAATTTGTTTTGGGAAGGGTAGAAAAAATTGTTGGAAAAGGAGAAAATGCTGATTAGCAGCATTTTCTCCTTTTCCCACAATGTTTTCAAAACGTTTTGTTCTGTTGGTTGTTATGAGTCTGGAAAGGGTTAAGGAATTATGTTATCAGACTCATTTCTTGGCTGATTTTAAAGAAATAATTGAGATATCGTCCTAGCCCCAGTGTCATTGTTATAGTCTGTCTCGTCATTGTGCGAAACTTAAACATTTTGTAATGTCCCTGTTATCTCCTAAGATATCTACTTCAAACTTGGACAAGTTTTTAACCATCAAAGGATTACTTGTACAACAGGGGCAAATAACAATGAAAATATCTTTGACACATTTATGCACCTGTGTCCACTTAAACTTTTCCTCGAAAATCAAGCAACTGCTGCCCAGCATTTGCAATTTTTAACTTTTTACATCCCTTTTTTATGTATGTGTGTGTGTGTGTGTGTGGGGTGGGGGGGGGTAAAGACTGTAAAATGGATTATTTAGTTTGAGCCAGTAGAGCAATTAAGCCATCAATTGCCTATTATTGTTTTAAACTGAGAGTGTTGTTGAAATTTTGAACCTATAACTAGCTGACAGAATGATACATTTATGGATTGGTGGACACATTGGTTTTACTGTTTAAGGATGTTTATTTACACTCAGGCAAACAATCCCAAGTGTAAGTTTTAATTAACTGTATAGAAGAATGATTTGAAAGTATTGTGAGAAAAAGAAAAAAATGCTGACAACTAGCATTTTCTCCTTTTTCCAGGTTGTTTTTCTATTCTTGGACAAGTTTACATTCTTCAAATCTATGTTCAAAAATGCAAATACATGTGCTTTCAATTTGCCTTGATATTTTGTGTAAAGTTAAAGGTGTACCTTTTACAACACAATCCCACAATTTAAGATTTCAACAACCCTGAGAAAGAAGTCTTTTGAAAACATTATGGGAACAGGAGTAAATGCTGGTAACCAGCACATTTTTTTTATATGTTCTACCATATCAGCGACAAATTCCATCATATAGGTCAAATGTAAACTGTTGTTAGACATGCTTTCAATTTTGACAAATCTATATGCCAACAGTTGGTGAAGAGTTCCACATTGTCAAATACTTCTGTTTCATGTCTTCCAGCAGCAGAGAACTCCAGGATCACCATCATGCAAAGGATGTCTGATTTATTAACAAGATGGCTTGATGGCAATTTACGACAGAATCAGCAACAAGACGGGGAAGATGGTGCAAACTCAACGTCATCTGATCAGTCTGAGGCACAGACAGTGAATACATCTGCACCAGAGACATCTAGCATGACCCAAAGGTCAGAGGAAATTCTGACTCAAGCAAGTTCTCAGCTTCCGTCTACATCATTGTCATGTGATGATGGATTCCCAGGTACCAGTAGCACTGTGTCAGATAATAATGAACTGCCAGGTACAAGTGCCACATTGTCACATGATAATAAATTGCTAGGTACCAGTGCTACAGATAGTTCCACTGCTATGGGTTCAAGATCTCTGCCAACAGGTATTGCAGCATTCTTATTTTTTTTTGTAGCTTTGTAGAAAATTTAACTGCATGAGATGATTCTGTATGTAATGAATGGATGATGAATGAGGCAATTATGTTTCAGACTCCAAAATTGATAAGAATTATCATAGATACCAGCTGTATAAACATTTGTATAGGCAATTTTCTGACAGAAATTTCAGATTATGTTCAGTGTCATAGGTATCCTTCTTATGGTTGTTTTTCATCTAAGTGAAAAAGACTGTGAATGAAGAAACTCATTTGCAAGGATTGATTTGTATTTTTTTTTTCTATTAGATCTACTTGTCTTGAATCTGCCATATGCCTTTTTCTTTTTTTGTTTTAAAATTCCCCTCACATGGGTATAGATATAAACCAAATCTAATTGCAGAATTTTTTACAGATTTATCACAACAAACATTTTACTTAGACAAAATAAGGACAAGTGTACTCCAATAGAGCAAGGACAGTTCTTTTCATATTTTATTTTGTACGAATATTTCAAGGTAGTTAGTTATAAGGTGTGTAAAGTCATTTCAATTTTTAACAAGTGTGCAGATTTTTAAGTTTTGTCAGGGTATGCTAGTTGCAGTACAAACTTGAGTTTTGTCCATTCCTGCAATAGATAGGTTTTTAAGACATCATAGAAAAATGTGTGATTGTAGTTTAATCGCTTGTAGTTACGGTGATTTGGTCTTTTTCAGGTATAACAAATTGTATCATTCTAGCTATACTTAACCCTATACTACAGGATCCCAAGTTTTAATGACCCTTAGGCAGAAGCCTTTTGGAAACATAGTTGGAAAAGGAGAAAATGGTGGTAGCCAACATTCTTTACTTTTTCTACAATGTTTTCTATCCTGGTTTCTGGTCATCTGTGATTTGTCGTCTGCAAATACTTAATTTTTTTTAAAATGGACGAGTCTAAAATTTTGTTGTTTGGTAAAGATATAATTTGATATATTTCAACCACTTTCAATAAAGATAAATCTACAATTTTGCCAGGCGAGACTCCAAATATTTGTGATCAGCTGACTATACCAAAACCTACACAAACTGATGTATCCATGGACATAGAGGAAGAAAGTCAAGATTTGTGTGCCAGCAACATTGCAGAAAGTGGAGAGATTCATTTCTCGACAGACATATCTAGTAAACAAACTGTGACTGATGCTGAAGCCAAAAGTGTTGAACAATGTAAGATTCAAGACAGTGATATGTATAATCCTCTAGATCCAACATCTTATGTAGAGCAGTCAAGCATGCAGTTAGATTCTAACAGAGATAACTCTGTCAGGAAAAAAGATAGTCATTCAAATACTCGTCAGGCTGTGAACGAATTAGAAGAAAATTCCAATAATGAATCTCCACCCTTTGATTCACATTTCAGTGAATCTTCAGACTGTGTCCCTACAAAATCTACAGATCTGACTAGAACTGTTGATGATTCACATGAGCAGTCTATCATGGAAAAGACTCAACAGACAGTAGATGAATTAAAGAACAGAAATGTAGCTCCTATTATTAGTTTGCATTATTCAAATGAAGGCACATCCTACAGTAACATCAGATTGCGCTTTGCTACCTTGGACCCAGATGGACAAATAGGAGAGAATGATAGAGCGTCCAGTCAGGGCAGTCAGTCTGAGAGAGGAGAAAGAGTCAGTGGATCCACAAGAACAGAGGTAAGTTGTAACTTCACCCTTTCCCACACAATGCCGACTTTTGATGACCTTAAGAAACAGGACTTTTGAAAACATTGTCTGAAAAGAAGAAAATGCTCGTAACCAGCATATTCTCCTTTTCCCACTGTGTTTTCAAACGTATTACTAAATCTTCCACAATTTTGGCAATGTTAAAGTTTGCGACTGCATATGCTTTGGATTTGGATGGGTCCACAATTTTGTCGTGAGGTAATGGGTTAATGCTGTATCGTAGTACAAGAATTTAGACATGTTCAAGTTGACGGCATAGGCAGAAAACAAATTAATTGTGGCATAAATGTTGAAGTTTTCCTTTGAAAAGTTTAAGAAGCTTGTGTAAAAAAAACTTGTGTAAAAAGGAGAAAATGCTGGTTACCAGCATTTTCTCCTTTTACCACAAGTTTTTCAAATGGCTTCTCCCTGTTGATTGTTATACCCCCCACAAAAGGAATGTTTTCAGGGATATACTGGAATCAGCCTGTCTGTCAGTGTATCCATCTGGATGTCCGTCCGTGTGTCCGTCCATGTGTCTATCTGTGTACAAAATACTAACAGTTGCCTTTTTCTGGCAAAGTGCTGGCAGGGGGTATTAACTATTAACCCTTTCCCAAACAATCTCTGGTTTTTACGGGTCAGGAATAAAAGCTTTGTGAAAACATTGTGGTAAAAGGAGAAAATGCTGGTAACCAGCATTTTCTCCTTTTCCCACAATATTTTTTACCCTATCATATAGAAAAATCATCTTTTTAGCAACTTTTAATTTGTTATCTGCGAAATGCTTTCAATTTGGTCTGGTCCAAAATCTGGAAAAGGGTTAACCCATTACCACACAATCCCTACTTTTGACGCCCCTGAGAAAGAAGCCTTTTGAAAACACTGTTGGAAAAGGAGAAAATGCTGGTAACCAGCATTTTCTCCTTTTCCAACAGTGTTTTCTACCCTTCCCAGAAACAAATTCTATTTTTCAGTCACCTTTATTTTGTCGTCTGCAAATGCTTTCAATTTGGACCAGTCCAAAATTTTCTCGTGTGGTAAAGGGTTAAGTCACATTCAGTGACAGCTCTAATTAGAACTTGGGATAATGTGGTAAAGTGTTACCCAAGCTTTTTAGAACAATTTTCTTTTACTGTGTGGATTAAAGATCAAGATAAAATTGCAGGAAGTCTGCAGTTTCGTCTTTGATAGTTTATGTCGTTATCTAACAAAAAAATACCTTATATGCACTATAAAGGTCAGGGTCTGTATTCACCAACCATTCTTAAGAACATTCTTAGGCTTATTCTTCAGAAATTTGTCAATGTGAAAGTAACAGAACTTCTGATTGGCTAAACCAAATGGTTTAGCCAATCAGAAGGTCTGTTACTTTCCAAGTCAAAAAATCTTGAAGATTAAGCCAAAGAACGTTCTGAAGAATGGTTGGTGAATACGGACCCAGGTCTCAAAATGAAAAATCATATCATTTCATGCTCTCTTGTTTAGCTCTTTACCACAGGGCAAAACTTTAGACAAGTCCATAATTATGGAAAGAATTTACAGACCAAAGTTCAAATGTTTTCGAAATGATAGTACTTGACATAGTAAAGGTAGGCAACATTTTGAGAAAAGGAGAAAATGTTGATTATTAGTGTTTTCTCCTTTTTGGACAGTATTTTCAAAGGCCTTTTTTCTCAGTCATTAACATTGGGGATTGTGTGGTAAAAGCTTACCATTTTTGATAAAGCTTGAAGTTTATCATACTACATGTAAATACCATTTTTATAGATCAGAAGAGATATTTTCCCGACATATGAAGGAATAAGGACAGATAGTAATTCCAAGAATGAAAGAACTGTTCATGAAAGTGGTTCAGCAAGTGGCATGTCCAGCAGTTTACATGATCAGAGTGAAGCTCATCCAATGGAAACTATTAGTGAAGGAACTGATACTAGGATGATTAGGGATTCTGATATAAATGACATAAACAAGTGCCCTGTGAGTCGTATCCAGGCTAATAGTCTTAATAATGTCAGTGGTAGTCTACAATATTCTGATTCAAGAAAATCAGATATTCCACCAAAAAATACAGATGAAGCAGGTGATATGGAGGTAACAGATTCTGATTCTGAAAATTTCATACATGGACATGATCTGAATTATAGTAGGGCAGAAGAAATCTCATCAAGTGATAGTCCACATTATGGTCATGAGCAACCAATGGAATCTATGATAGAAGATTCAGAGCAGCCTGGTTGTAGTGGAGTAGGTAGAGAAGTTACAGATAGTGCAAGTCCCACTGAATCATCAGTAGAAATCAAAACTGATCTGCTAGCAACTGCATCTGAAAAAAGACATAAAGATGAAACGGATGAAGATGAAAGATTTAATTTGCCTTGTTCTTCAGGTAACATTTTGTTCCATTCTTGTTTTAAGCTTTGTGAAATATCCATCATCTTTGTATAGGTGCTGATGTTGTGCAAATTTGCCACAGTCAAAGGTTACTATGTTGAAGAACTTGTCTTACAGTTTGACTCATTATGAAGTGACAAAATTTTAGACTAGTCCAAATTGAAAGCATTTGTAGAAGGCATAATGTGACTCAAAAATAGAATTTTGCTCTGAGAGTGAAGGATAAACAACATTGTGGGCTTGAAGACATCCCACCAGTTGAAACAATTTAGTTTGACATATGTAAATGAATTTGCCAAGTCACATAGCTCATTCAGTAGGCACAGGACTTGAAAACAGGTCCCTGGTTTGATCCCCTGCTCTGTCTATTTATTTCAGTGGAGTGATGATAGTTATTGTGATCGTCATTCCATTTCCCTCCACTAACCATCATTTTGACAGTGGTCATGTGGGAAAGAAGCTAGTGGCTTGGAATGAATATTGTGCAAAGTACTGGTAAAAGAAACTTCAGGAAAGTATGGATAGTTGCACTGGCAGCCATAATATGAATAAAATTATGTGGATAACAGTGTCAAAAACCATACAATCAATATAGGGTTGAGTGCAGATTTTTGTGTTTTCATCGAGATATAAAATGCAATTGCCTTATTACATGGCAAATAACGCCCTTCGGGCATTATGTTAAGCCATGTAATAAAGCAATTGCATTTTATATCTCGATGAAAACACAGGCGTTATTTGCCATTTAATAAGGCAATTGCATTTTATATCTCGATGAAAACACAAAAATCTGCACTCAACCCTTATAATTGCACTCGCTGTTCACTTAAATCACTTTTCGAAAATGATAGAGCGAAAAACTTCATGGACAAATAGATCTGCAACAGTAAATCAGAGTTAATTTCCTTTGCGGATATTTGGTAGAATGAGCAATAATACACAATCTATTGTTAGCTTTTCAACATTTTTTTTCTGTCGAAGGCGGCCATTTTGCTGTGTTTGAAATCATACTTTCGATGATTCATCGAACAAAATTTAACAATAAATAATTATGTAGATCTAGATCTAAATGAACAATACAACCAACTATCTAAACTCGAGGCTAAGTGGACGATGTATTCTTTCGAGTGACCTTTTTATAGATAATTTGTAAAGAATATGCGTACGTACCGTCGTCAGATCTGTTCTCGATGAGTATCTACGATATCTGTTGCCGATATAAGACTTTGTCTATCCTATGTTTCTTGTAAGATATGAATCAAATAACGCTGGCCAAGGTTTTGTGACGCACTTATTAGAACATAAAAAACGGTGTCGCAGCTGTTAATTTTTCAATATGTATATTTGGTTTCCCAGTTCTAAGCTTGTTTCTAACATCGTTCCTATCACACCAACATTTCAAAAATTCTTAACACAATGTATTCACTTCTTTCGATCCTTTCTCTAATTTGTTCTTTCACTATACACATTCCATCAAATCCACGATAACTTTTTTCTGGTCAATAGCATTTTTTAACCTAATCCGCGCAATAACAAAAGTTTAACTCTGTCATGAAACAAGGAATCAAGTTCATTTATGCAAGAGCGATTTTTCCGTTTACACAGTGTACTAAATTTAACTCGATGGCCTTGGCTTCATAGAAATCGATCGCTGACGTATTAAATGATGTAACTGACGACATCGACCATTCAGACTCTCTATTCACTGTTGGCATAGTGTTTTTTTTTTCATCGTATTTTAGGGTGCAAATAAAGTTAAACACACATCATTTTGTCAAGGTTTATTTGTTAGTTTCCTTTTTGCATGTTTTTTAAAGAAAAAGAAATCGATCTTTTTGCATTTGACTGATTCAATGATGGAACTCTAAATATAGCCCATAGACAGTTTGAATGAAATCTAAAATTAGATACCAACAGCAATTTGGAAAAACCAAAAGTAGTGCTATTGCGTTCATCGAAAAATAACATGCAGGTTTTTTCATCACATGACCCGATTCTGACCAATCAGAAAACGATTTTACACCATGAGTGCAATTATCAACAAATAAATGTAGATATGAAGAGTTTAAGAACATGCTCATCTAGCAATGAATGAGATTTCTTTTATAGGTCAAACATCAAGTACAACTCCAGGTGTTGGGAGACAGAGAAAAATTGGTTACAGTGGTCCTCCGACAGGAAACTTTCAGTTACCCACTCATGATAACCATAAGGACAGCAGCAGCAGCAGTAGTAGTAGTAGTAGCAGTGATGAGGATGAACCTAGGAATGTCATTACAAGACCCAGGTATTTTGTTCCTGACTTTTCCTTGTAAATGTACAGGACATTTAGTGAGGTATCAGTTTTACATAATTGCTTTAGCACACAATGATAACCAGGAGGAAGAAGGCTTTTAATTAACCCTTTATCACACTATCCTGACTTGAATGACCCTGAGAAAGAAGCCTTTTGAAAACATTGTAGGAAAAGGAGAAAATGCTGGTAACCAGCATTTTCTCCTTTTTCCACAATGTTTTCTACTCATTCAAAAAAAGATTGCACCTTTTGAGCTACATTGAAATTAGCCTCTGCAAATGCTTTCAGTTTGAACAAGTCTAAAATTTTGTCATTTGGTAAAGTGACAACTCTTTACCACACAATCCCTGAAAAAGAAAGCTTTTGAAAAAATTGTAGGAAAAGGAGAAAATGCTGATAACCAGCATTTTCTCCTTTTCCCATAATGTTTTCTACCCTTCCCAATTCCAATTCAAATCTTTGAGTCACATTGATTTAATTGTCTGCAAATGCTTTTAATTTCTACAGGTCCAAATTTTGTCATATGGTAAAGTATTAAAAGATTGGGGGAAAAGGAGAAAATGCTGGTAGCTAGCATTTTTTTCCTTTACCCACAATTCTTTCTTACCAAATATAAATTTTGTCAATTGAATTATTTTCATCAACTGCATATGCTCCCAGTTTTGGCCAGTCTAACTTTTATTTCAAGGTGAAGGGCTATCTCTATACCACATGACAACACTTTAAACATTTTACGTAGTAGACCCCTAATAGAAAACAGCTATTACCACAATAATATTAGGGTATCCTACAAAATTTGCTTTGATTAAAAGAGAGTGTTATTGTACTGCTTTAACCAAGCAACTTTTCCCTTTCTGTCTTTTCTAGAGTTATCATTTATAAATCTAAAACCACTACATTTTCATTACAAAGAGAGATAGTAATTACTGGAAACTAACAAAAGCATCTACAAATAATTTCAAGATAGGCATAAGGAAATTTCTGGTCGGTTAAAAACGTGCAAAAGTATTATACCTGTATAAATCTGTATTTATCAACTATCAGGAAAACTTTATGTGATGCAGCACAAGAGTTTCTGCCTTAACCCTTTCCCAAACAAGCCCTTGTTTTTATGTCTGCAGTAAAATTCTTTTAAAAACGAGCAATTTCTCCTTTTCCCACAGTGTTTTCTAACCTTTTTGAGAACTTTCTGCCATTTTCTCCAAATCTAAAATTGTCGTCTGCAAACTCTTTTGGTTTGGAAGAGTCCAAAATTTGTTGTTTGGGAAAGGATTAAGTCTCTATCAAGTGATAAATCAAACATGGTTAAAAGGACCAGTGGACCTCATGATTGCACTGGACAAAGTGGGTTTTATTGATCCCTAATACTGTATTATGTGATGAATTACTTGGTATCATCACAGATATGCACTTAACCGGCTGTGTAATTTGAGGTAGAACGTTGGTCTTGTAACCATAAGCTCCTGAGTTTTATACCCAACTTTGGGATTTTTCATTGGCCTACACATTTGGCGTGAGTACTGGTGTAGTTCCCAGGATGCAGAATCGAGAGAGATTAGTATAAGTTGTAAGAACTTGTTTCTCAATCGATGTAAAATAAATATGTTTAAACTAAACTTAACAGGCTGTTTTCCAGAGCTTGCCTAAAATTCGATATTAACAAAATTAGATATTCCTAACCATTTACCACACTATCCTGACTACCACACTACCCTGACTTTTAATGACCTTGAGGAAGAAGCCATTGACAACATTGTTGAAAAAAGAGAAAATGCAAGTAACCAGCATTTCGTCCTTATCACGCAATGTTTTCGACCATATCAAAGACAAATTCCATCATTCGAGTCACATTTAAATTGTAGTCTACTTATGCTTTCAATTTGGACAACTCTTTATGTTTTCTGTGTTGTATAGAGCAAACCAACAGGAATATTAAAACACATCGCTATGATCTTGATGATTATTTTCATGTAGATTAGACCGCACCACAGCTGCTTTAAGACTTCAAGCATTACACCGTAAACGTCAAGAGGCCAAAGAGAAGAAAGAGATGGATGACAAAAGTATCTATAAACCCAAATATAGGAAAGTTTTTAAGGGTCACAGGAATGCCAGAACTATGGTAACCAGTCCACCATTCAATTTTTATCGTACATTTATTTATAATTCTTTGCCAAACAACATACCGGTAACTTTTTACTAGGACAAATTTAATCAATTACCTCACAATCCCTGCTTTTGACAATCCTTAGAAAGAAACCTCTAGAAAACATAGTGGGAAAAGGAGAAAATGCTGGTAACCAGCATTTTCTCCTTTTCCCACAATGTTTTCTACCCTTCACAAAACAAATTTCAATTTTTCAATTCTTTTGTCACTTTATTTTCTGGTCTACAAATGCTTTTGATTTGGACAAACCTAAGATTTTGTCATTTGGTAATAAGTTAAAGCATTTGCAGATGACAAATGTAACTCACAAATTGAAAAGTTCATTTTGAGAGAATAGAAAAAATGGTGGGAAAAGGAGAAAATGCTGGTTACCAACATTTTTTCCTTTGCCCACAATATTTTGGAAAGGTCTTTTCTCTTTGTGGTCGTTACAACATGATGTGAAAATATTGCGAGAGAAAGAAATATTTTTCCCTAAACACATGTATTTAAGTTTTTACTATTTGGAAGAAAGTTTCAGTTTACCTTTTTAGCAAGATAAGGGTTAAATGATAAACTTGATGATGAATTAATTTTGGAGGAAAAAATAAAAAAAAGGTGGTCTTTTACAAAAATACATTTATTTAACACTTTACCACACGACAAAATGTTAGATCTATCGAAATTAAAGGCATTTGTAGATAACAGTTTTGACATGGCTTATATGAAATGATTTTTCTTTGATAGGGTAGAAAACATTGTGAGAAAAGAAGAAAATTCTGGTAACCAGCATTTCCTCCTTTTCCCACAAAATTTTCAAAAGCCTTCTCTTTCAGGGGGGCATTAAAAGTAGCCGTTGTGTGGTAAAGGGTTAAGAGTTAATCTTGATCAGGGAGAATTCTTTCAATGAAGAGTTAAACTTATAGAATTTCACAGGCAAATTGCTTTTTCTGTCCCTTTCAACAGATAAAAGAAGCCAATTTTTGGGGAAATAATTTCATTCTGAGTGGTTCGGATTGTGGACATATATTTATTTGGGACAGAAACTCTACAGAGCCAGTTATGCTGTTGGAAGCGGATAAACATGTTGTGAACTGTGTGCAGCCCCATCCTCGTGATGTTTGTAAGTACATGTACTGTTAGCTGACTTTTTATACACCCGAAAGATCATATTATGTTATGGACCCAGTCTTCTGTCAGTCTAGCGGTCCATCTTTCCATTAGCAATTTCTTGTGTGCACAAATCCTCCCACAGTTTCCACTGGAATAAGTCCAAACTTACCACAAGGAGTCTCTATTATTGTGTAGTTGTGCATGTGACTTGTAAAATTTGGATCTCTCAAGGTGTTCTCCATTTGAACCTATTTTACTGACAAGCCCCTATATGTGCTGCTTTGCAAAGCTCTTAATATCAACAGTCAAAATTCACACTTTACAAAATAGTCATAATTTGTTTTTTTCAGATGGTATAAAAACCTGCTTCCTTATTTGTTAATTTGTTAACCCATTACCATACAATTCCTACTTTTGATGCCCCTGAGAAAGAAGCCTCTAGAAAACATTGTGGGAAAAGAAGAAAATGTTGGTAACCAGCATTTTCTCCTTTTCCCACAATGTTTTCTACCCTGCAAAAAACGAATTTCAAATTTTCAGTCACTTGTATTGTGTCGTCTGCAAATGCTTTCAATTTGGACCAGTCTCAATTATTGTTGTGTGGTAATCAGTTAAATCTTTAAAATGACAAAAAATTTTGACTACTCTAAATTGAAAGCATTTGCAGACAGTAAGATAAATGTCACTCAGAAACTAAAATTCCTCTTTGGAAACGTAGAAACATTTTAGAAGCAAGACGAAATTCTCGTCACCAGAAATTTCTAGTTTTTCACAATGTTTTTGCGAACTAAATGAAGTTGTACAATCCTCGAAAGGGAGACAGCTTTTTCAAACAATTTTAGAAAAGAATCCATAATTTTAACAATGAAATGGCTTCTTTTCCCATTTCAAATATTGTTACAGATTATCTGCCTAAAAGGATGTTCTACTATTTCTTCAGATATTTTCCTTTCCCACTTCAGTAAGGAATAATGGCATAGTGGATAAAATAAGCTTGATTGACATAAGGGAGCTTGTTATCTTTTCAGTACTTGCATCCAGTGGGATAGACTACGATGTCAAAATTTGGTCACCTTTACATGAGCAACGTGCCTTTGATGAAGACAGAATAAAAGAGGTTTGAAGTCATTTTATTAATACATACAGTGCACATAATTATGAGCTGTTCTCTAAGAAATGGAGATTTTGTGATACACGATACCAAGCAAGTCATCACATAAAAATGGATCTATAATAATGATTATTTATAATAACCAACTGATCGCAAGGTACACTGATCCTTTGATATGCAAACAAGCATATACCATAGTAGAAACTTTTGACTCATGTCAGCCTGCGAGGATTAGGCAGGCTGACCTGCATCAATAGGTTTTTTTTCTTTTTTTTTTTTGAGAGAGAGACACACACTAACATTAAGCCCCCTTTTCACAGGGCATGGCTCATGTACAGACCAGAATAAAGTAGAAATAAGCTAAAATACTAGATTTGCATGAGTTAAGAATACTATGCAGTGAAGGAATTGCATCCTTTTACACTCTTCTCTTTGACAGTGTGTGGATGTATTAAAAGTAAAAGACAGCCTGTTCTTGGTTTATGGCATATTTTATGTTGGAAAAGGAATTAATAGAAGCTAATAATTTATACTGCAGTCATGTTATTTACAACTAATCGAGGTATTGATCTGATTCATTGTAGAAGTCCCTAATTAGATTATCTCATTATTTCATGATGCTAAAACAATTTGCATTAGTTACTATTTGGGTCTGTTTAAAGCTATGTATGTATCAATGGATATTATATGCTGTTTTCAGCTATTTTCTATGGAAAACATCTGTGTGGAATATAAAAAATAAACATCAGTATAAGGTTAGTGATTGAGCACATTTTACTAATTTTGTGAAAAATAGAGAAATTGCTTGTTACAAGCAGTTTTTCCTTTTGCCACATTGTTTTCAGAAGTGATCTGCTGTAAGACCCAATACAGAGGTTATTTGTTGATGAAAGTTAATTACTTGTTCCAGGTCATCCACAGAAACCACATCATGTTGGAAGAGACGAGGGACACCATAACAGTTCCAGCGGCCTTCATGCTCCGAGTTCTGGCCTCCATTAATAACATACGCTCTGGTAAAGTACCGCTCCGATGTTCATGCATTTCATGTAACATTTACTTAACTCATTACCAAATGACAAAATTTTATGTTTGTCCAAATCGAAAGCATTTGCAGGGGACAAAATAAAAGTGACTGAAAATTTGAAATTTGTTTTGTGAAGGGTAGAAAACACCGTGGGAAAAGGAGAAAATGCTGGTTACTAGCATTTTCTCCTTTTCCCACAATGTTTTCAAAAGGCTTCTTCTTCAGGGTCGTTAAATGTTGGGATTGTGTAGGAAAGGGTTAACTCTTTTACCACACAATCCCGACTTTTAATGACCTTGAGAAAGAAACCTTTTGAAACCATTGTGGGAATGGGGGAAGATATCGGCAACCAGTATTTTCTCCTTTTCCCACAGCGTTTTCTACCTTATCAAAAGCAAAAATCATCATCATAATTTGGTCCAGTCCAAAAATTTGTTGTTTGATTATGAGTTATGCAAATATGTATTAGCCATGCTTTGTGAAATTGGGGCTTAACCCTTTACCCCATGAGGCTTTTCTATGGTATCTCTAATTGACCCTTAGTAACAGCAAGGATGAAACAGTTTCTTATGTGTATATGACATCTTTTGATAGCATAGAAAACATTGTGGCAAAAGGTGAAATTGCTCGTGACGAGCAATTTCACCTTTTGCCACAATGTTTTCCAAAGGCTCCTACAAGCAATGTGTTGAAATGAGTATTTATGGAGTAAAGGGTTAATGCATCTGCAAAAAGTATTGACCCAGGTCAGCCTACATTTTTGCTGTTGGTAATTTTTTTTATTTGCATGTGAAAGAGCCAGTATACCTCTAGTTGTTTGTTATACAAAACAGAATTATGGATTTTTATGGATCCATAATCATGTGATGATTTCCTTGCTATAATTGATCTTGAAAATGCCTAAAGCTGCATCTTCACAGAGCAAGATTCCTATATGGCATTTTCTCATTTCTCCGTTCTTTCTCGCTTCTCCGTTCATGTACTAAAGCGGAAGGAATAAGCGCTCGTGACGTTTTGTTCCACCCTGGTTCTATTCTACTGTGTCAGATATTATGAATAACAACCTATCCTACATCGATACTATTTTTCTATCGAATAAGACACAAAAGTGCAACAAAAGAGAGTATTTTTCACAGCTTGAAAGAAAAAATTTCATTAGATACAATAAAAAGCAAATTTTCAATGTTTTTCAACATTAAATACGCCCAAAAGGGTTGTGTTTACCCTTTACTATGAATAAGCTAGTCCTTCTGAACAAGAGTATAGAATATTTATCAGTCTTTAGTGACCAGCCTTGACTTTCAATCAAATGAATGGAAAAATGAGAAAGTGGCCATACTACCCATGTTGGCGAGGTAGGTTTGAAAAAATCCTCGGATCGAACCTTTTGATGCAAGTTGTAGTGACTTTTTTTAGTAACAAGTTTGATTTAGATTTTATATTTGATCACTACACAAAAATTTTGATTCCTTGACTGAAAATGTGAATTTTGTGAGCTTATTTAGGCTTAGGTGAACGGAGAAAGGAGAACACAGTATATATCTTAACTCATTACCAAACGACAAATTTTTAGACTGGTCCAAATTGAAAGCATTTGCAGACGACAAAATAAAAGTGACTTAAAATTTGGAATTTGTTTTGTGAGTGGTGGAAAATATTGTGGGAAAAGGAGAAAATGCTGGTTACCAGCATTTTCTCCTTTTCCCACAATGTTTTCAAAAGGCTTTTTTCACAGGGGTGTTAAAAGTTGGGATTGTGTTGTAAAGAGTCAAAGATCCATGCAGTGGACAGCTTTAAAAGAAAGAATGTGCAGTTCCCTCTTTTCTCACAATATTTTCCTGCATTGCTCAACAAGAGGGTCATGATTCCACTGGATTGCTCTCCCTAGGCTTGGTCTGTTAAAAAAAACTATATTATAAATCATGTTAACCCTTTACCACACAATGACCACTTTTAACACCACTGAGGAAGCAGTGTTTCAAAACATTGTGAGAAAAGGAGAAAATGCTGGTAACCAGCATTTTCTCCTTTTCCCACAAAGTTTTATACCTTATCAAAGCAAAATTGCACCATTTTAGCCACTTTAAAATTGTCCTCTGCAAAAGCTCTCAATTTGGATAGGTCTAAAATTTTGATTTGCCGTAACAGGTTAACACAAGATATTAAAAGGAGAAACTTTCTAATTATGTTGCATAATCATTACGCTGAAAATCTAGCCTCCAGATCAAGTAGAAGAATTTCCAAGATTTGTCAAAGAAATTTGCTCTATGACCTGATGAGATCCATATTCAAATTTGTCTACCATAGTCGGCTAGCTAGAAAGTTTTGACTAAGCATCATGACAATTCGGATGAATATAGCACATAATGCTTTTCCTAGGTTTTATCTTGTGACTTTCTGTTGAAACTAAGAAAAATATGTAGAAAAAGTTTCATATACATTAGACGGGTTTGTGGCTAGTAAAGAGCAATCAGGATCTTTCAAAATTTAAAAATAGCAACCTTTTGGTTGTATAGAGTTTACCAACTTTCAGATATCTTGAAGATTAACAATCTGAAAAAGTTTCAATAATGTGGAAAAAGGAGAAAATGCTGGTTACAGGCAGTATCTTCTTTACCCAAATCTTTTCACAAGCCTACCTTTTCAAGTTTGTGAAAACATGGGATTGTTTGGTAAAAGAGTTGAAATGTTCAGAGTTTTCACATGTTAAGTTTCAAGAAATATTTTAGTCTTACTTTTTAAGATTTTCTTAATTCGAAAGTAATACAAATTCTGATTGACTATATGATTTAGCCAATAAGAAGTTATGTTATTTTCAAACTTAGAAAAATCTGGGGAACACTAAAGAGCAATCTTAGGAATAGTTAATGAATCGAGTCCAAGGTTAATAGCAATTTTAATAATTATTAGCCCACTGTAAATGAAGAAATTTCAATCACTTGCTGGAAAAAGAAGTCATTTGAAAGCTTGAACTTTTTCACATAATACTTTCAGTGGTAAAAAGCAAATAGAGCAGTTTAGTCTATGTATTTGTGCATTCCTGTTTATGTATGCTCTATATATTTTTGCAGGAAGGAGGACTGACAGGGCAGAGGCAAGTGTTGCAGAATCCAGTTCGAGGACACATGACAGTGACAGTGAATAGTTTATCACGGAATGTACATTCAGAGTCAATTCTCTATTGAAATCTTTCATATTCCAATTCAACTCCTTACCACACAATCCCTAGTTTTTAATTACCATGAGCAAGAAAGCATTTGAAAACATTGTGAAAATTGGAGAACAATACTGATACTCGTAACTCTAATGAAAATGAAGTTCATCACCTGTAATTTCCAGTCTGTGATTGCTTTGAAAATGGAAAAGTCTGAAAACTTGCTGATAAAGGGATAAATCTTGACCTTCTGAAACATTGTTAGAATTTCTGATCCAAAAAGATACTGGAATGTTTTAAGCTAGTTGAATATATCTTTTTGTTTGTTCGTTTTATCCATATATTCTATTGTTATCATTGGAAGCTCCATAACTTTGAGGAGAAAAGCAAACCTCGTCATTGCAGACATGTGCAAAAAGCAGTGACTTAATTATTTACCAATCAACAAAAAATTGGACTTGTCAAGAATGAAGACATTTGCAAACAACAAAATTAATGTGATCAAAAATTGAAATTAAGGTTTGGAAGGAGAGAAATGTTCAGCCAACTAAGGAGAAAAGGTTGGTTAATGGTTACCAGCACTTTCTTTTGTTACAGTAGTCGTCTTCCTTAGGCTCATTAAAAGCCATGGTTGTGTAGAGAAGAGTTAATGACTGATATCTTTGGAACTGTAGGAGAAAGACTGTATAGTGAGAAAATGACTCTATACTCAAACAAAAAAAAAGTTAAAAATGTAAAAGAAGACACAAGTTCTTGATTTTTTCCAGAATAATCTAAGTCTTAGCTAGCTTGAAATAGCTTCATTTTTCCCTTAACTCTTTACTCCATAGATACTCATTTCTACACATTGCTTGTAGGAGCCTTTGGAAAACATTGTGGCAAAAGGTGAAATTGCTCGTCACGAGCAATTTCACCTTTTGCCACAATGTTTTCTACACTATCAAAAGGTGTCATATACACATAAGAAACAGCTTCATCCTTGTTGTTATCAAAGTGTAAGCCGCAGATTAACCCCAGAATAACCCTTTTTCAAACAACAAAATTTTAAACTGTTCCAAAGTGATTGCAGATCACAAAATGAATGTGACTAAAGAAGGAAAATATGTTTTAGGGAGGGAAGAAAACATTGCGGGAAAAAGGAGAAAATGCTGGTTACCAGCATTTTCTCCTTTTCCCACAATGTTTTCAAAAGATTTTTATCTCAGGGTTGTAAAAACCAGGGATAGTTTGGTAAAAGGTTAAGGTAAAAATGCAGAAAATGCACAATGTGATCTTGTATCTTACATTTTCATATTTTGGCCAAAAAAGCCTTGATGATTGGGTCAGATCGAGAGACCGGAAATTACTATTACAGTTATTTAGCTCTAGGATACTTACTTTTAACCCTTTACCACACAATGACGACTTTTGAACACCCTGAGTTAGAAGCCTTTTGAAAACATTGTGGGAAAACTAGAAAATGCTGGTAACAAGCATTTTCTCCTTTTCCCACAATATTTTCTATCCTTCCCAAATTTGAAATTCACTTTTTCAGTCACATTTAAAATGCTTTCAATTCGGACCAGTCTATAAATTTATTGTTTGTTAAAGTGTTCAAGTTGATTTATTGTAGTCAATAAAATTGCAGTTCATATTTTGCTGTTAGAAATACAACTGTTAGTAAATGTTGAGTTTTTCGTTCTTATTTTATTTATGTGGTTTCAAATATTTTTAGATAATTTCCAGTGTATAAAATGTTTTTGAATTGTTTGTATTAGTTTTGTTCTCATTTGTTCCTATTTATTATGATTATTGAACAAATTATCCTGTTAATTAATTCCATAATAAAATGTTAAGCTTCAGTCAAATGTGTCATTATAACATTATGTCCCATTGTCCATTATCATTTGGTGAGAATATGTGTTGTGTTTGGGGAAGGGAACTGCTTCCAGTGTGTCAGAGGTTAAGCCCTTAACCTTTAGGCTGAAACCTTAGACTGCTAAGCATAACTCACTGACCTTTTGTAAACAGTGTAGATCAAGATCAGACTACCCAGAACATGCATTCTGATCTTGGATTAACACTGTCCAACAAGAAAGTATTATTATTTGCCAAAACATAACTTTGAAATGGCAATATTTATGCTTATACTACCGCATCAAAAATTTCATTTTAGTTATTTAGCAGGATAAGAGTTGATTTAGACATTGGATTTGTAATCTGAAAATCCTGGATTAACTTGCTTGCATTATTGGTCACAAGTGCTCAAAGCATAATATTGTTGGTTTACTTCAAAAACCTTGTAACTACAGCTTGTCTCAAGCTGTAGTTACAAGGTTTTTGAAGTAAACCAATGATATGGGATCACAGGTGATAATTTTGCGACAAACTAAACCCTCTGTACAACACAGTAGATATACTAGTAATACAGCTATGTTCTTACTAAAGGAAGTTTAGTGGATCTCTGTGCTGCATTGTACTATGAAGGTCATCATATAGCTATAAATCGTGTCATGAAATCCATTTTGTCGAACAGTCAATTGAATCATGATGTAAGCCGGTCCTTTGACAGGCAGAAAATTGGCTAACAGCAAAAACTATGATTCAGATCAGCACAGGGATGTGTATATAAGATCCCTGATCACTGTGAGGATGTGCAGGCTGATCTGGATACTATTTTTGATCCATTATATAATCTAAAAAGGGACACCCAAGGAACATTAAAATCATTTGAAAAGGGGTGAAGACTTTTATAGAATTTCTTAAAAAATTCAATTTGGTTGCCATGGCAAATTCTGTGAACAGTTTTATTTCTGAATAGCTGCCCACAAAGTTAAGGATATTATGAAGAGGCTTCTCTTGTTACAATGTTTTTGAAAATACTAATTTCCAACCTGTAGCATAGAGCTATTACATAGTCAGCAGACGGCTTTTTATTGTAATTGTTTTGCATAGCATCGTCACAAATACATGTACGTACATGTATATTAAGCTGGGGAAAGTGTGGTGGTAGATCAGACCACACTGGTATCGTCTGATCTATCATAAACAAACCAACCGCATACAATTTTGTCAAATTGTACTTTTTAACCTTTATGTTCTATAGGTCAGTTCTGTTTAAAATAATTTCGTCATTTTTTAGAAGAAGTCAGTAGTTTTGTGAGCACACGATAAACATAAATAAGCCTGCACAATATTGTTGGAAAATCAAAATTATCTTCAGGGAAGTCAGAAAGCTTATTTATTGTTCTTTAATATGGCGTAGTTTTCAGTCATTTAGAAAATACATTTTTAGCCCTTTTTACACTTTTTTAAAGCAACTATCGTATTTTCTTTCTTTTTCCCTGATCGTTTGCATTGTGCCAGGGTTCTCCGATGATGAACGAGTCTCACTGTTAGATAAGACGCCTATCAGGTATCTTGATTGGTGTTACGTAATGGTATACATTGATACATTTATACGGGGGTAATCGGAAAGAAAGTATCAGGGAAAAAAATCAGACTTCTTTAGGGAGAGGAACTATATAAGCTTTGATGCTTTCGTTTCAATCCTTTTCGCAATACATGTTGCTGTAAATGAATGATGTTATTATATTGAATAAATTAAAACTAAATGTTTAAACTAAGATCAGACTTTTTTTTATGAGATTATTTATAAGGATTTAAAGTCAAGTTTAACAAGATTTTGTATTAGGAAGTCCAATTTGCCGTCTTCTCTCTTTAGCTCTTTACTTGCAAATGTGTGATGATTAATGCATTTTCAAAAGTATTTTATGGCGACAGCTCACATATTCAAATTTCCTCGCTATTTTCAATCTGATTACATGTATTTTCTCCCTTTTATGTGTTTTCAAAAGTCAATGATTTAAAACCTTTTCCCATATGGAGAACTTTTTGACTTCACAAACTTTTAAAAAAAAGCATTTTCAGAAAATAAATCAAATGTAGCTAAATTGATATTCTTCACTTTAAAAGAGTAGAAAACATTGTAGGAAAAGGAAACAATATGGATATTGGTATTTCTCCTTTTCTCACAATGTTTACCAAAGGTTTTATGCAGGACCGTTGAAATTCGGGAGTGTGCTGTACAGGTTACATCAATACTCCCAAAACGCAAATTGTTTTCTGCTGATTTCAGTCACATATTGATATTGCAACGTCAATTTTTTTAAGCCAAAAGAATTTCGACATTTAAAATGAAACCGATTCGGCCCAGGATCAGACTGCTTGTTTTGTACAGTTTGTTACTGGTCTATTGACCAAGATTATTATAATGATTCAATAGTACAACAAATTCAATCTTCTTTAGAAATAAGGGCAAAAAAAAAATGCAATGTAATGAAATTTATGCTAACTAAATTGAAATTACTTTCCGAGAAAGAATTAAAAAAGACGAAACTGGGAAGATAATGGTTTTTACAAACCTCTTAAAAGTTTTCACTGATGCAAATAATATACACGTTCATGTATAAAAATGATAAATACAGTCATTATATATTTGGACAATGTGTAAAAACAGGATCAAGGTTTAACAAAACAATATAGACAAGGTTATCATGTCATCAGTTTTTATCTTCCCTTTATCCGTTGCTAAATCTTTTCATCCAGTCTTAAAATCTCACTTAGCTCGATACAGCATTTTTTATACAAAAATTAACGATAGTGTCGTTTTTAAACTAAAATGGACGCAAGATCTCAATTCAACAAATGTAAACGAATACTTTGATCATAATCACAACAAAACATAGAATACTTCAAGATGTTATAGATTTTTTTCTTGTAATTCATTTTTATGTTATTTAGCGTCAAAAACGGCGCAAGAGCAAATTTCTTAAACCTTTCTATAGAAATAAGAAGGAGAATGGGTCAGTAACTTTAAATCAAAATGGACGCAACTTCCCATTTTGCTACAGGAATTAAAATTATATTGAAGTAAAGTAGAGATATTACAGAATACTTCAAACTCTTGCTCGACCTGCAGCTGAAAGTTGGGGATGTAAAGTGAAAATATGTAATTATGTAATATACGTGAAAATGGATGTCCTTGCGCCAAAAGTGGCTCATTTATAAAATTTGTCACAGAGTTCTGGTGTAACCATCGCGTAGAGTGTACACGACTTAACGCCTCATTGATATCAGAAAGGATGACTCAATTCAGAAAACCCCAAATTGCTGATGTAATCAAGGAGTCTCCTCATACATGTATTCTGGAAAAACCAGTTGCGCTTTCGTTTTCTCTTTTCGGAGTTTTTATATCTGGGGCCGAAACAGATCTCCTCAGACAGCGGAGGGGTAGATCTATAGACATCCCAATTTTAACATTATTTTTAGATATTTATATTTTCATATATCTGAACGAAACAATTTGGAATTAAAGCATATAAGCTCTGGAATCTATCTGTGAGTGTACAATATCACATAAATCTAGAGTACATAGGGGACATAATTAGCAATTCGATAACATGAACTGCCTCCACATACATAGCTCTAGGATATTTGTTTTTTTCGGTGAAAGATCGAAATTTATTTCATAGAGTGGACACCATCGGCAATATTTTCACGAGTGGCGTAGCCACGAGTGAAAATATTACCGATGGTGTTCACGAGATGAAATAAATTTAGATCTTTCACCGAAAAAAACGAATATTCTATTTATTTCATGCTTTTAACCCTTTCTGGGAGGAGCTTTATCAAATTCAGTACAGTTCTTTTCCCTTATTCCCCGTGGCGTACCCCTCCCGCATAGCAACGTTACGTCAAGCGCGAGAAATATAAGGTATATGACGTCATATTTCCCATCTGATTGTTAGGCACGCGCAATTTACCTAGGCAACAAGAACGTGAAAATCGGTATTTTCACTGGTGGTACCAGTGTAAGATTGAAAAATATTTTCACTGCTATTTCTCGATATCCTACCGGAAAGCATGAAATAAAGAGAAATAATTGCAGAGAATTTTACGAAAACTATACAGGATTTCATGGTAGACTATTATAAAACTCCCATGACGATTTGTATTTCATCACGATACCACCTAAATAACTTCAAACTACATTTTCCCTGTTAATGTTTTGAAATTGTCACAGATAGCTATAAATGGCGGACATCTCCATGAAAGTAATGGCGGATTTTGCCTTATTCTTAAATAATAGTGATGTTTGTGTGCAGTTTAAGAATCAGTTTTTAGAAATACAGGGAAAAAATCACGATACCCATGGCAAAAAATGTATTTAGAACTATGTGAATACAAACTAGGCTGAATGCAAACTAGTTATAAATCGTATCCTCAAGCGTGAACTCATGACTCTTCTTTTCGTTTCCTTCTAGAATCATTGCTTGGTAGACACAGCAGACCTGTTTGAAACACAAAAGATATGGCCGAAGGAAAACGGAATTCAGGTAATAAACTTCTTCTTATTATTATAAAACATAGATCTAGATCTATCAAATTAATGGAGCACGTACTCTCCTTTTTTTTTATCGTCGGCTACTACATTCCGAGCCCTGGGTAGTTGCTCTTGTGTTTGATACATGAAGTTACGAACCTGAACAAGGCTCCAACCCAACCCACCTGCAATCAATAGATATGGAACTCAGTAGCTGTCTTTTCTTCAGTTATGTTGCTCTGTTCACTTTTAACTTGTTGGTTTGAATTGAAATGATGCTCAGTCAGACAGGATTAAAGTCTTTTCTAAATATCATTTTGCTCAGTTTCCAAACCATTAAGAAGTGTTTGGTTGGACATTTTGTTCTGTCTATTTCTCATGATGCAAGTTAGATTAACATTTTATTCAGTTCACTTTTATCTTCTTGGGTTGAATTGGAATGGTAATCAGTCACATGGGATTAAAGTCTTCTCTAGATATCATTTTATTCGGTTATCAAACCATTAAAATGTGTTGTGTGAACACTGTGTTCTGTTTATTTCTCATTATGTTCAGTTAGAGTAACACTATGTTCAGTTCAATCTAATCCCATAGATCTAGTAAGCCTATGTCATTTTAGTTTGTCACCGACAGACACCGTAAACCTATGTCTACATTGCTTGGCAGATCAGATATGGCTGAAATGATAGCATTTATCATTAAAAGTACATGTAGAAAAGATTCTGGGCAATAGAAGGAAATGATTTTTATCAGCATAAGTATAGATGATCTCGTGTCCATAGATCTAAGTCATCCTTCTTTTTCTCTGTAAATGATCGCCATAATTTTCTATCATGATAACTATCTCATATCTTGTAACAGATTAATGCTACAATACAATAGTTATGTAAAACTTACGCAGATTTTGTTCGTAACTACCTTAGTCAAGAATTTTAAAGATATCCTATATCGTTATGTTGGAGTAGTGTTGGGCACTGCCCCATTTTTTGAAAGAAAGGAGAAAAAGAGTAGCAGCCAGATATCGCATATCTTTACTTATTCATTCAATATTGAAAACATAAGTAACAATATAAAAAAAAAATGATGGACGGTGGAAAAAGTAATGGAGCTTGAATACTCACTCATGGTTCAATCTGAAGAGAACAAAAGAAGAGCAGACGAGCCAGCAAAATCTGCCCTTTTTTTTTTTCTCGGAACATTTTTTTCTATTTAATGAATAGCAAAAAAATGTCAATGCAACTCATCGTCGGGAAGAGAGCACTTGATATTAAAAATGTTATATCTGTTATATTTGAAATTAAAGTGTAGATTGTTAAGAAATGATTAAATTGTTAAGAAATTGTTATTAAAGTAACTAGTAAGAAAAGTAAAATACAAATAAGTCCCAAAAAGACCATCCATTTTTAGCTCGCCTGAGCACAAGGTGCTCAATGGGAACTTTTAGGATCACCCTGTGCCCGTCTGCCGTCGTGCGTCGGCAACAGTTGTTTACACATCATCTCCTCCTCAACAACTGGGCCAATATCAACCAGACTTGCCAGAAATGTTCTTTGGGAGGTATTATTCAAAAAACTTTTCACAGAATTTGATGCCATCGGGTCCATTCTCTCGTTGATCACAATATTGTGTCTCATTGGACTAAGGGCCTTGCACAAGTTGAGGTATTTTTATTGGCCGAGGACGTGACATCAGTGGATGAAAAATATACATGTACTTAATGGATAGAGCTCAAAAAAGAGAATTCTTCGAGGAATGTTTCGCCATACACAACATCTTGGACATTGACCTAAGGAGGAGCTGGTACAATTCATAAATGAGAGACACTCGTAATCTTTTTTACAAAAGGAGTGTAGGTGGGGGTGGGGGTTGATGTAGTAAATCTTACCAACTACTTGTCTCTGTTTGGACGAAGTTCTAGGTCGATACTTAAGTCAGAGGGAGGTCTCTTTAATACCTGTCTAATCGATCAAAGCACGCCGTCTGTTATCGTGTATATGTTTAGCCATCCTATCTTGTATCAAATCCCGCACGCCCGAGTGGTTCTTAAAATTCCCTGCATCGATTTAGATTACGTCATTTACATAGACAATGAAGAATGAGATAGATCTGTCGAGACAAGATTAACTACAAGCGTTTTCTATTTTCCTGTCGATACTTTCAAAAGCGTTTTATTTTTACCAAAACACAGAAACTCTACATTGTGTTTCAGGTCATACCCGTGTGTATCATCACACTGACAGAAAATCTGCTGAGAAAATCCTGGAATCCGGGATAATACTGCAGTCCACTGCGCAATCAAAGTATGATGATGCCGCCTTTGGAGACGGCACGTACCTAACAAAGATAGGTCCTGACGCAACCAGATATGATGTGGTCCGAAATAATTATGACAGTATGGCGAGGCACTGGAAGAGAAAGAAAAACAAAACCGACGCAGTTTTCGAGTTCAAGGTACCGAAGTCAAGGGTTGAGGATCATTCAACCGACAAAAGAAGCATATTGAGGTACGACGGGGACGTTGATCTGGAAGATGTTAAGAATTTGAAGGTCCATGTGAGACAAGGCGATGACAGCTATGATACATATGTATTTAATTAAGAAGGGCAGATTTCATACTTAAACCTAAAGCTGCTTATCGCGACTCAACGATCTTGTGCGGACAGTGTAGATCAAGATCAGACTGCACAAAACGTGCAGTCTGATCCTGAATCTACACTGAGCTTTTTCGTTCCAAGACAATTCGTTCCATGGCTTGTTCGTCCTATGACTGCGCGCTACTCCATTTGATTGCTCATGAATATTTATAGATCGAAGTAATTGATTGTAATATTGAAAATCAAATGTAAAAGGCTAAAGATATTTCAAAATTATAATTATAAGGTACATGAGTACTCTCCCTACAACCGATAAGGTATTCATTTGCTTAGTAGGTTGACTTTTAAGCCAATATTTGACTAATAAGTTTTTATTTTAATCTAATAATTCCACACAATGGGTTTCCTTGACAAATACCACTCCAGCGTTCTCAACGCTTTGATTTGTCATTGGTGTTCATAGATATATACTAGTACAGATCAGGCTATGATTGCTAGAATGAATCTCATCCAAATTGAAAGCATTTGCAGACGACAAAATAAATGTGACTGAAAAATTGAAATTTGTTTTTTAAAGGGTAAAAATACGGTAGGAAAACGAGACAATGCTGGTTACGAGCATTTTCTCCTTTTCCCACAATGTTTTTAAAAGGCTTCCTTTTTAGGGTCGTCAAGAGTAGGGATGTGTGGTAAAAGGTTAATGGGAGGGCCGCTTTATTACCCATATACAAACTATTTGTATCAGCAAATTAATTCTGTAAAGAAAGAAAAGCCTTTCGAAAACTGGTAAACTGAGAAAATACGTCAAAGGTGCAATTTCTCATTTTTTTTTTCTTTTCTTCACACCAATTTCCTTTTTGTAGTCTACATTTGCTCAAATTTGACAAAAAAAAAAAAACTCAATAGACTATTCATACTAATTAGTCAAAATTTAAAGCGTTTGCAGACGCCAAATTGGAAGTGTCTCAAGTGGGTAGATTTGTCCATAAAAAGATAACAAAGTACTTCCTCCTTGTCCTACTGTGTGTCTTTTGTTTTTTTGTTTACTTTTTTTTGTCGTGAAAACATGGGACCTTATTGCAAAGGCTGAAAACTTAAAAAAGAATTTACATGTTCGAAAAAAGACCTTTAACTCTTTACCAAACGACAAAATTTTAGACTGGTCCAAACTGAAAGCATTTGCAGACGACAAAATTAACATGACTCAAAAATTGAAATTTATTGTAGGAGGGTAGTAAATGTTGTTGGAAAAGGAGAAAATGCTGGTTACCAGCATTTTCTCCTTTTCCTACAATGTTTTCAGAAGCCCTTTTTTCAGGGCCGTGAAAACTAGGGATTGTTTGGGAAAGGGTTACACGTTGGGAGGGAAGCAAAAGAGAAAGATGGCTCTATTGTAAAAGGTCAAAATAATTTTGACGGTCCTTTGAATTCGATTTTTGGATAGAGGGTTTGGTCCCGGCTTTCGAAACCCCATTTCAAAAGTGGGGATGCAATGAATTGTTATGTAAATAGGATGATGTTACAGTGTCCTGTTTTCAGAATATTCTAGAAACATGAAGAACACTTGTTGCTTTTTCCACTGTTTGTATTTTAGAAACAGGTTGTTAGTAAACAAGATGTTTACTAATCGATGATGTCATCTATCTAGAAATGACTACTCTAGAATTTTCCAAGAATGACTTACTTGTTGATTTTTGATTTTGAAATTACACTTGTGGCTTTGTGGATAAAGAATCAATGGAAAGTGTTGGATTTAACCCTTTCCCAAACGGCAAATTTTGGATCAGACCAAATTGAAAGCATTTTGCAGGTGACAAATTAACAGTTGCTAAAAAGATGATTTTTCTATATGACAGGGTAGAAAACATTGTGGGAAAAGGAGAAAATGCTGGTTACCAGCATTTTCTCCTTTTCTCACAATGTTTTCAAAAGGCTTCTATTCCTGACCCGTAAAAACCAGGGATTGTTTGGGAAAGGCATAATTTAGGATATACATCCGGAATTTGGAATTATCTTTAATTTTTTAAAAAGGTTGCTCATATCTACTTGCAAGTTAAAGTTTTGTTAATTTAGGTTTTAGGAACCAGAAATTTCATTCATTTGTAATCTAAACCTTCTTAATTTTGAGGGACCTATTATATTTCTTTTTTCTAAAATTAAAAATTGTCAAATTTCATTCAATCGGAATTCTTATTGTACTCTTTCTGTCTTCGTTCATTAATAAATATTATTAATTGTAAAGGCTCGTTGCTGGTTTTCTTTCTCGTTACGCTTGGCTTGTAACAAAATGATCAGTGCTGTATGAAAAGCGAGCTTTACGCATGTGCAAAAAGTTTTGATTCAGGTCAGCCTGCGGGGTCCGCGTAGGCTGACCTGGGTCGAATTTGTTTTGCTATAAAACAATATTCTGAAATTCAAAAGAACATTGTTTTTTTACAAGTCACACACAATAGTTATTTGTTTCTATTTCATGAAATGCCACGCCGTGAAAACATGATGGACCAGTGACCATGTGTTTGTCTGTTTTTCCGGAAAGTATTCTCCTAAATCCTAAACAGAAACTTAAGGAAATTCATTCAGGTGTTCCTTATAATATCTTCCAATATCGATTTTTCATTTTGCTTTTTTGAAAAAAAGGGTCTTCATGTTAATTTCCATAATGGATCAACATCTCTTTAAATAACTTAAAATCCTTCATGAATATTGATGAAACTTCATACATGTGTTCCTTATGATAATCCGCCAATATCATTACGTTATTAAATGTCTTGTCATGGAAGGAGGCTGATTGAAGTATATTTTCATTAAGTACCAATATCTCTTTGACTGTATATATACAAGACAAAATGGAATTAACCATTTCATATTTATGAAGCCACAAACAATAGTTACTCGTTTTTATTTCATGAAATGCCAGGTCATGAGAAAAGGGGGCTAAATGTATAATTTCATTTGGCACCAATGACCGTCTCTCCGCCTGTCTTTCCGGACAGATATCTTCTAAAATCTGACCAAAAAACTAATACAAATTCATACAGCTGTTCATGATGTCCGCCGATACTTATTTATTTATTTTTGGCTTTTTTTTTTTTTTTTTTCAAATAATACTGTGTTATAGAAGAAGGGGGCTTCATGCATATTTCCACCATGGAAATAAATAAGTATTTCTTTAACTTAAAATTCTTTACGAAAATAAATGGAAATTCATATGTGTGTTCCTTATGATAGTCCGCCAATGTCGTTAATTTAGCTTTTTGGATTAAATGTTGTGTCATGGAAGAAGGGCAATGGGTGTATTTTTCCATCATGGACCATATCTACAGGACAAAATTTTATAAAACTTCATATTTATATTATTCATCACAAGCCACGGACAGTAGTTACTTCTGTTTATTTCATAAAATACCATTTCGTGAAAAAAGAGGCTAAATATATAATTTTATTATGGACCAATAACAGTCAGTTCACCCATCTGTCCGCCTATATCTTCTTAAATCCTTGGCGGACATTTATGAAACTTCATGCATGTCTTCTGTAGGATAGTCCGTTGATTCAATTTTCTTTTATATATAATGACGTGTGGTGGGAGCTTGATGTATATTTTCATCATTTGTTTTCATTTAATGAACTGTCATGTTATGGTAAAAGGGGACTTTATTAGTTGTACGGTCAGGTGGCAGGGGACTTGGAAACTTGTTCACGGCTGTGGTTAATCATGTCGCCCCGAGCCGAAGGCGAGGTGGCGACATGATTCACCACAGCCGTGAACAAGTTTCCAAGTCCCCTGCCACCTGACCGTACAACGAATTTATTATACTGCAAAGTTTTACCCTTTCAAAGCGCGTTAAGCGGAATTTTCCTGTTTTATAATTTCACGAATCGAGTATGCTGATGAAATAGAAATTCCCTTCTGTGTGCCCCAATTCAATGAAAACTGACATCACTGGAAACTGACGTCAGTAAAACGTGCAGTTTGGCGCATAAATGTGCAGTCTGGTGATTGATCGACGCCGCCATTTTGGATGATGTATTGCACGTGTAGTGATGTTTACGGGGCACTCAAGAGGGAATCTGGTTTTACATGTTTTTTGCCAGGGAACATGATATTATGTTCCCGGCATGTTAACCAATCAGATTACAAGAAATTTCTTTGCAGTATAATAAAATGTATAATGTCATAATGGACCGCTTATACATTTTTATTTAATGAAATGATGTGCCGTGGAAAAAGGGGGCTTCATGTGTAATTTTATCTTGGACCATTAACAAAAAGGTCACATATACATGCAACACACAATACCTCTAATATGTTTGTACCAGAAAAGGTATATTTCGGCGGGAGATATCATTTCAACGAACCTCGTTAATTATTCAGTTGGAGATTTTAAATGGGAGCAGTAACGCTCCAAACAAGATTGAAGGCAGATGTTTAGTCTACATACGTGTATATTTCTGATTAGACATCAGAGATCGTAAGGTTTGCGAAAGTCCCTTCAGTTTCCAAAGCAAACCAAGCAACTGAAAAAAAAAAAAAATGAAAACTAAGAAAGACTGACGTAAGGAAAGGTTAGAATGTAGAAAGGTATACTTAGAGTAACAAAGATTGATAGAAATAAGTAATAGTTTTACACTAAGAAGTCAAAATTAAACGATTTAAACAGCCAAAAGGAGGGAGCATAGCGACCGACTGTGGCTGTTTAAATCGTTTAATTTTGAACTTCTTAGCGTTTAACTGACTTTACAGTTTGCCCTACTTTCTAAACCAATGAAAACGCTGGATTTCGTTCAAAACTGCTGGATTTAATTCCATACAGACTCAATATGTTGCAATATGTGACCACTTAATCATTAAATGGTTGACCTATATACAGTTGTATCCCGGTTAACGAGAAGCTCCGCCCACAGTATTTTAGCTGGTCTTTGTAGAGTAAATACCAATCTAATGCATACACTGTAGTAAAAGGGGCGGGGACTATTCCAAGTAATTGCATCATCGCCAAAAAAGTGACGTAATTTCCACGTGAATATCGGGACTAAACAATTCGTACTTGGCCACGTGGTATTTAACCCTTTACCAAACAGCCTCTGGTTTTAAAGAGCCTGGTAAGGAAGTCTTTACCAGGCTGGAAAATTTGGCTTTGGTCCAATTTGAAACCGTTTGCAGACAACAACTTGGTACTTGTTCAAGGATTTGTCTGTGGAAAGAAAAAACGAAACATAGCAGGAAAGGAGAAAATGCTCCTTACAAGCAATTTCTCCTCTACCCGCAATGTTTTCACGCGCCTTCTGCCCCAGGACAATAAAAAAGAGAGCTTATCTGGTATGAAACAGATTCTGGACAGTGAGCCACTTTAGAGGGACATGGGTGTTTATTGTACACAGTTGTGTTAGCGAGACGTCGCCTGTGTCGGGGAAAATAAATTCTTTATAAAATTTCTCGTCGTCAACCGGCTCAAAGCATGCATCCATTGTTGAACCTATCGCTTCAAAGAACATGAAATTCGGCCGATTCTGTACCTACATCTAACCTCGTCCGTATAACGGTCGTTTACATTTGAACTGCGAGTCACGTGATCTTATACATGGCAGGCCAATATGATTCTTTTAGCAACGACATAAACGACTTCGATGAAGTTATTCACATCTGTCTATCTGTCGGTTAAAACTTCAATCGGAATTGATAAAAAATTAATGTAGATCTACGAATTGTTTGTCGTCTGAAATATGGTTCGAAAGATTTCGATAGAAAATTAAAACTCTAGGTTTCTTTTGGAAGAGGAGCCTGACAATTTTCAGAACGGTATACCGGCGTATTTCCGGGTGTACCGATCTGCTGCATATCAATCCACCAGATACAGACGAGGGATATGATGGCTACCATCACCCGTGATATGCCGAATGAGCCTGACTGCAGACAATTGTCCTGAAACTAGTTCAAGGACAACCTGAATAACAGTTTTAACGCCATACGACTGAAAACGCACGTATGTACAACCATCAATCAAAAGAGGCGTGTCGAAAGAGCTTTCTGTCGTTCTTGTATGGCTCTTTCCACCCATCCTTAGCTGTCAGTCAATTAGAAAGTAGGGCAAACTGTAAGTTAGTTATTGATCATATATTTCATTTGTATGAAACTAAATCGTCGGTCGGCTTCGCCTCCCTCCGATTTAATTTCATACAAATGAAATATATGATCAATAACTTATACTAAATGATCAAAATAAACCTGCGTTGGGTAGTTTATGGAAGATAGACAGTCAAAAATTTTCAAATATGAGCGTTCTGATTGGATAGAAAAGTACGACAAAGACTAAAGCGAGAAACATTCTTTAGAATTGATGACAAAGTGGCAGGTAGACAGGCTAATCTCTGTCAACCCTGACAGACAGACGGACAATCAAAGAAGAATGAAAAATATAAATAAGTCCATGTAGGAGAAAAGGTGAAGCAAGGGGTATTATGATAGTTGAAATATAAAAACTCTGGTACTCGAATTAGTGCCTAAAGACACGTGTATTCATTACCAAACGGCAGACTTACTGGACCAAATTGAAAGCATCTGCAAACATGTCCTGGTAACCAGCATTTTCTTCTTTCTCTACAATATTTTTAAAAGCTCTCTTTCTCGTGGTCGTTAAAACTCGACTGTGTGTGGTAGAAGTTTAATTTTATAAGATTTTGCATAATCTTGGTTTTTGTTTCGGTTGTTTTATTTCTGTAAGAGTATCCATTTACATCATGTGATATAAATTTCCCTGGTTGAAATCCTTGACACTCATAACCATCAAAATGTGCACTAACTGTTAACAAACAAGAGGGCCGAGATGGCCCTGGATCGCTCACTTGAATTTTTCCAGAGGACCACAGCATGCGGATGCAAACGATTGGCTGTTGGGTGCTGGATAGTACATGTAGGTTAAAATTCTAAGTCGAAAGAGGGGCATAATTTTGGCACCAAAGGATCACTTCTGTGAAGTTATTTCGAAGCCTGACCAGTGGTCTCACAAAAGAAGAACTTTCAAAAATTTCTTCATGTCCTTATAGATGAATCCACATGACCCAAATTCAGACTCGTGTTAGATTTTATTAAAACAAACATTCTGAACAATTTTCCAGTCATTTATGCAATAAATATGGCCTCTAGAGTGCACTAAAGGTATTTCTTTAATTTGATCTAGTGACCTTGTTTATGACTCCAGTTGACCCAATTTAGAACTTACCAGAAAGCTTATCAAGACAAACATTCTGAGCAATTCTCAAGTCAATTTGAGCAAAGAATGTAGCTTCTAGAGTGCCCACAAGATATTTCTTTAAGTTGACCAAGTGACCAATTTCATGACCCACGGTGACCCAATCTCATTTCATGAAGAAAAACATTCTAACCTATTTTCAAGTCAAGTGAGCAAACAATGTGGCCTCTAGAGTGCCCACAAGGTATTAATTACTTTAATTTGAACTCGTGACCTAGTTTATGATTCCAGGTAACCCAAATCCAAACTCATGTGAGATTTTATCAAGACAAACATTCTGAACAAATTTCAGGTCATTTTAGCCATAAATGTGCCATTTAGACTACCCACAAGGTATTACTTTAATCTGACTAAATGACCTAGTTTATGACCCGGGCGGTCGTAAGTTTTACCTAGGCCTATATAGCTAAATCTTCAAAAATCCTTTTGATCCTAATTGTAAGGCATACAGTTGCCAAAGTAGGCATGCTGCCCCATAGCACAGACTTCTACTAAGATTGTTCCATTTGGAGTGCAACACGTGAAAAGGGTCATTCGGACATTTGCGAAAAGTGTCGTCTCGGATCCGCCTGCGCAGTCCGCAGAGGCTAATCCGAAACGACACTTTCCGATTTTATGTGATTTTCTGTTTTACGTAAGTCTACTGTAGCACAAAATCTAATGTAGTCGTAAAGTGCCGTCTCGGATTAGCCTGCGCGGACTGCGCAGGCTAATCCGGGACGACACTTTACGCAAATGTCCGAATGCACCTTTTCGCGTGTTGCACTCCATTTATAACCATGTGGTCAAAATTGGCCCTAACCCGGGAGTTACAAGTTTGACATTGGTTTATAAACTGAAAACCAAAAGTAAGAAAAGTAGACCTGTAGCAAAATGTTATGAATATAGCCCTGGAGGTAACAGGTTTTACAAAGGCTTAAAGTAACAATAAAGCTCAAGAGTAAATAAAGTGGATGTTTAAAGGAATTTGAATTAATATCATACTATTTCAAAGTATGGAAATAATTCTGGAGATCGGTCAATCTTTTATTGTACGGTCGGTCTATCTGTTAGTCGCTGACAGAGAAATTGATTTCAAAATTGAGTTAAACCTGCCAGGTAGCTGTGTCTAAAAAATCTTAAAATACTTTTATTTATATTATACTTTATCAGACGACAAAAAATCTGACATGTCCAAAATGAGAGTATTTGCAAACAATAAATGTTAAATGTTCTAGTGACGAGATTTGTTCATTTAAGAAAGGGTTGAAAACATTGTTTGGACATTCTTTTCCTTTTCTTACAATGCTTTAACTCTTTACCAAACGACAAAATTTTAGACTTGTCCAAATTGAAAGCATTTGCAGACGACAAAATAAACGTAACTCAGAAACTGAAATTTGCTTCCAGCAGGATAGAAAATGTTGTGGGAAAAGGAGAAAATGCTTGTTACCAGCATTTTTTCTTTTTCCCTCTATGCTTTCAAAAGGCTTCTATCTCGGGGTCGTAAAAACCAGGGATTGTTTGGAAAAGGGTTAAAGGGTTACTTTTGCAGGGTCGTAAAAAGTTCGGATTATTTGGTAATTTTTCGCTTTAAACCTCCTTGCAGGAAGAGAAAATAGCTCATGTCAAAAACAAGGATGTGTATCTATTCTACACTCTATTAGTCCATAATCTATGCAAACCTTGACCCTACATTACGTCATAGGACACTTATGCAACACGCATTCGGTTGTTTAAAAATAGAATATTTACGGTGTCATATGTGGGTGCAAGACTAATGGGTTTACTGTATATTTTATTAGGTTTAGTGGCATTACTTTGCTATTTTGCCATGAAAAGGAGGCCAAAAGGCAAACCCATTCCTGGGCCTGTCGGTTTCCCTATTGTCGGAAGCGGCTTTGAAATCAATGCGGAGACTTCATATCTGACATTAAGTGAGTATGCAGAGAAATACGGAGATATAGTTCAAGTTAGAGTATTTACGGATAACATCGTTTGCCTGAACACAGCAGAACTCGTACGAAAAGCCTTCAATGAAGATCCCTATAAAAGGTTGATGAATGACAGACCGACAACTTTTTGGGGTCAGCGTATCCTGGTTGATTCGCAAAGTATTGGATTCTATCTCGAAGCTTTTGGCGGATTCCACGGGGATATGAGAAAGGGACTGACAAAAGCCTTGCACGTCTACGGTGACGGCGTCAAGGAATTCGAAGACAGAATTGCCATTGAAATTCGACGTCTATTGAAAACAATGGACGAAAAGATAGGAAAAGATTTCGAATTTGTTTCAGTCATCAAAAGATCGTTGTCAAATATAATAGCATATCTGGTAAATATATTTATTTATTATATAGAGTTCTCCATTATCGAATTTATGTTTTTGCACACGACAAAATGTTTGACTTGTCTATTTTGAAAGCAACTGCACTCCACAAATAGGACGTAAATTAATCCATAGACTGCTATGCGCGAGCCAAGGACCTTAAATTTCAGACAGTGTAGATCAAGATCATACGCATCCTCGGATACCCCGGGGTCTCCCTATTTACTACGCTACATCGACCCCTAGGACAATTAATTGAATTTCCCTCGCTTTACCGCTTGCCGAATGCTGGCTTTTCATTGGTTCCATCATCATTTTGTGATGGGCGAGTGGACTGTACGCTATGACGTTTCGTATCGATTTTCGGCGGCTGATTCAAAGTTTTATTAATCAATTGTCCCAGGGGTCGAAGTAGCGTAGCAAATAGGGAGACCCCGGGGTATCCGAGGATGGATCATACGGTCCCATAAGAAGATATCTTCCTCCCAAAATACCTAGGAAATGGCTAATTTTGGGTTTTTACTATCGGCTTGAGAGTTTCATACCTCCTATTTAGCAGTATAAGGGTTAAATGAAAGATGGATTTGCCCGAGTTTAACCCTTTCCCAAACAATCCCTGGTTTTTACGGGTCTGGAATAGTAGCCTTTTGAAAACATTGTGGGAAAAGGAGAAAATGCTGGTAACCAGCATTTTCTCCTTTTCCCACAATGTTTTCTACCCTATCATAGACAGAAATCATCTTTTCAGCAAGAGTTGAATTGTCGTCTGCAAATGCTTTCAATTTGGTCTAGTCCAAAAGTTTGTCGTTTGGGAAAGGGTTAAGACCTCCTTAGTCTTTGTCCTACTTTTCTATCCAATCAGAATGCTCATATTTGAACATTTTTGACTGTCTATCTTCCATAAACTACCCAACGCAGGTTTATTTTGATCATTTATCCATTTAAACGTCGCAGTTTATCTGGAGTTTATCTGGATTTACTGCGCATGCGTACCTAAACCCTACCCCCCCCCTCATTAATATTCAACAATTACTTAACCCTCTCCTAAACAAGCCTTTGTTTTTGCGTTTCAGCAGTAGATCTACAAGTCTTTTGAAAATATTGTGGGAAAAGGAGAAATTGCTTGCAACGAGCAATTTCTCCTTTTCCCACAGTGTTTTCTGTCCGTTCGGATAATTTTCTGCCACTGTCATGAAAGTTAAAATTGTCCTCTGCAAACTCTTTCAGTTTGGAAGAGTCTGAAATTTTCGTTTGGGAAAGGGTTAAATTAGGTCTAGCACATGCCAAGTAGATCTACAAGTTACGCCGTTGAAAAAAAAGGTAAAACACAGATACAATTTATGTAATAAAAGCCGATCAATCTAGATCTATATGGTCGGTTGTCCTCTGAAACATACCACCTGAAGCTTGAAACAAGCTGTTGTTACAGGGTTTAAGAAGTAAATCGACGATATGTTGAAATTTTAAGAAAAAAAAAATGCTGTAGTAGATCTAAATCTGTAGAAATTTTGATAGGCTGAGTCTAGTCGTTACTTCCTCAAAATCTTGGTCAAATTCTGCCATATTTGACATTGTTTAATAGATCTACTGGCGATAGTCAAGCGTGAAATGGAAATGAAGCTGATAATGACGGTTCTTTAACCCTTTCCCATATGACAAATTTTAAACCATTCCAAAGTGAAAGCATTGGCAGATATCAAATTTTGAAAGTGGAACAAATGGCGTTGATTTTTTTGACAGGGTAGAAAATATTGTAGGAAAAGGAGAAAATGCCAAGAACCAGAATTTTCTCCTTTTCCAAAAATAACCTTCCTTCCCAATTAATTGTTTGGTAAAGGGTTAAATACCACATGGTCGTGTACGCGGTTTAGACCCCGATATTCACGTGGAAATTACGTCATATTTAGCGATGATGCAATGATGACGTTTCTTTAGCGAATCAGCTAACTCCATCTATGGGTGAAAGGGCGTTTCTTTGTGAATAGTGGATTCCTTATATGGAACATTATTTTGGCAATGATGTAATTAATGTGGGCGGAAAAAGACTAAGTCAGTTAAACGCTAAGAAGTTCAAAATTAAACGATTTAAACAGCCACAGTCGGTCGCTACGCTCCTATCCCTCCTTTTGGCTGTTTAAATCGTTAAAAAAAATTTTGACTTCTTAGCGTTTAACTATTACATGGTCATAACGTATAACTTTACGAAGGAAAATGTGATCATTACGCGATGTTCCGAGTCATGAACATTTTTATTCAATATCTTTATATATCTAAGTACTGTGACCTTCATTTTTTTTGAGTAGTTTACATGTATTTGGCCAATCACAAAACGAGTATTCATTTCTTCCTAGTACTGAAAGTAGGTCAAAAGTGAGACCATACAGCTACGCCGAAAAATGGTGACTTATGTGAAACTGGGAACGTGACTAGATCTAGTTAACATGCCATTGCTGTACAAACTTGAAGGCAACAAAGCAGACAAAACAGTTCCTAGTTCCCGTTTGTATATCCCTTGGTGTTAGCTTCTGCTAGTTAACACACACAAATCTTGTCACCATTTTTCAAAATAAAAATGCTGCTCAAGAAAAAGACTCCAACACATTACCATGTCCTAGCTGAGTGTATGATGCTCTAACTGAGCTACCAGACCACTCTAGATATATGACAAAGTGCGACCAAAATATTTTCCATATAAAAGTTTTTTTTTTTCTATTTTGGGGATGGGGGGTGCTAGACACAGATGTATCCAGACTGGGCGCTGGTCCATGTAAGGCTTTGCCTATGTTCGTATTGAATTCAGATGGATATGCTAATTCTGAACATTTTGGACAATATTTTTGTTTTGCATTGGTACAGCTGAGTGGAGAAGAACTACAGGACGATGATGAAGATGTTGACATTTTCTGGGATTTAGACAAAGCCAACGAGCATCTGTTGAATGTGGTCACGAATTCTGTACTGATGCATTTTCCATTCCTTGTACACCTTCCTGGATTCTACAAAAAGATCTACAACGAGAGCGTCAATGCCAAAACTAGACTTTTGCATAGATATTTCACCAAAGTCCGGGTAATTGCTTTCATTATTCATTCATTTCTAAATCGATCTCAACAGCTAAATAACTTGGTAATAGTTTTAGCTCCAACTGCTGAAGGCCAGCGAGCTTATGTCCGTCATGCTTTGGTGCGAACGCATGTGAGTGCATGTGCCCATTCACGATGGTTGTTGCCCAGTCACTGGTGTTAACCCTTGAAATTATTCTCAACGTTTCCTATTTTGTGTTCCTTTTTGTGTGTTTGGGAGCATAAGAAACTGGTCATGCTCTTAGAAATTTTAGAAATTCGGGTTTTGCTTCTTTCTTTAATCTAAGTGAAGCCTTGACATCTTTCACTTTGCCAATTCTGTTACTAAAAATTGAACTATACTTCTACTGAATGTTCTTGAGTTTATCATTCACACTTACAGTTTTGATATACAGAAATGTTATTCTATTCAAATTGGATTTCGGCAAACCAGTCACGTGCTAACAATGTTGACCCGTTTTCTTTGACAACATGTAAACAAAGATTTTTCTCATAACCCTTGTTTTGCACGTGAACTGCTTAAACACGTTTTCAGCACGGATTTCGGGTTTTCTAGATTTGCCTTCCCAAAATCTCGTTTTCCCCGTATGGCCATTGTCACAGTGATTTTAGATTAACCCGTGTTCAGAGAATGTACAGAAAGAATATCATTGCTGCTGCTTTTTGCCATGCAGTTGACTGCTTTACAAATCGAAGCAATATGTGCAATTTTATTGCATTTGTATCATATAGTACCGGGTACTCTGTAATATGCACTTCCGTGATTTGTATTTTTTTCTTCTCTCATTGGTTACAGCTTGGTTGGCTTGAAGTCTCTCAATCTTGTCGGGCTTTCTTTTTTTGCCTTTCTTGTTTCTTTGTTCTTTAAAGTTTTTTGACGGTACCCAAACTGACAGTATTACTAAACTCAGCAGCATCCTTAATAGCAGTCAGTTTCCATGATAGTAGCAATTTCAAGAGCCTTTTTCAGGGATATTTCTTTAGTGGATAGCAATTTCGCAAACAAACATGTCCCTCAATGCATTCTCTAACTATCCTCACCATCCAAAAATATTTTCAGCTTCTAAGATCTTGAAAATTTCAAAGTGAAAGCAATCTTCTTAGATGTCACTGATATCTAGTTTGAATGATACTTGATAAAACCTCTCACAAGTATTCTTTAATATAATCTTCGCATATGAAAAAGATATGGGGGGGGGGGGCTAGAGGGAAGGATAGACTTTTTTGTGAAAGTTTAATGCCATGTTTACAGCCTTCTTATGATTTATGTCTCAGGCAATGCCAGCAAAGTGCATAATACACCTTTTTTAAAACGCAGTTGAGCGATCTAGACTACTATGGCCCTCTTCTTTTTTATTGGCATGACCAAACTATAGGAATCTAAAAGTCTCGTTGATTTGCTCTTCGCCCTGCTTACATCTATGGCGTGGAAATGGTCTATGGACAGACAGTTGATTCATAGTACGTAAACCGAAAGGCTGTTAAAAAGGGTGACCAAAAACGCCACAAACAGAAGCCATGGAAGTTTTCATACATCCTACAAACGTCCAGAAAATTTCTTGAAACTTGATGGACTCAGTCTGTGTCAGACATTCATTTATTATCGATGTTTTGCGTAAAAGTTATGTTCTTTCCAAAATATGTTGAGAATGGCCTTCATGGCGTTATATCGCACAAAATTTTCAATTACTTGAACATATTCATATTGGAGGATTTCCGAAATTTTTGCTGCGATTACTGCCTTCAGTTTACAAATCCTTTGAAGTTTGTCCTGTCACAGATTTTCATTGAGATCTCTATAGATGAAAATATGCGGGGGGGGGGGGGGGGTTATGTCCTGTCAAATAGGGTGCCCACTCAACGTAACACTTCCTGCAGATCAGTTCCTCAGCCAGGTTAGGGATGAATTTGAATTGTGTGTGTATGTGGAGGATGGGTGGCTCCAATCTTCCTGGAACCTCTGTTTATTTCAATCTATCCCTCTGCATGGTCCTAGTGATGTCCAAAACTTCCTCAGCACTACCAAATAGCATTCCGTATTCTCAGATTGAGCTCTCTCATTTATCGTCTTTGAACCATTATGGGCTGATGATGATATGTTTAGAGATTTCTATCCCCAAGATTTTTTACATGGCTGTGGGCTATTTACACTATATGGATATGAAGAAATTAAAAAAAAATCTTCTCTGAAACCTCTGGTCAGATTTGAAATAATTTCACAGAAATGTTCCTTGGGAAACTCTTTAAAAGATTGTTCACAAAACTGTGACTTGTCAAGAAACATGGCTCTAGCGATAGGGGTTATTTGCACTATAGGGACACGAAGAAAAAATTCTCAATTCTTCTCCTGTAACGGCTGGTCAGATTTTGAAATAATTGCAAAGTTATGTTCAAAAAATGTCAGGGCAATTTTTATCCGTCGAAAAAAAAAAAGCTATTGTTGCACCTCCATCTCCATGTGGTTCTCTTGTTCGGCTTATGTTTTTAGTCACTTTCGAGCATGGGCGCTTCTTCAAGAAAATGTCCTTGTGTGATCTATCCAAAAAATTATTTGCAGAATTCTGATTCATCAAAATCATTGATGTGGTGATGATTGTAGGGGTGGTGATAGATTTTGAAATGACTTTAACAGGTGACCTTTTCAAAATTGCTTGTTTCCAAAGGTTCATCACCTTAAAAAATGTCTATGGTGCTCTTAAAAATTCAGGTGAGCGACCCCGGACTATCTTGCCCTCTTGTTTTCTAATGATGTCTTGATTAGGGTTATTAAATTACGGGAGTATTTGGTAAAGGAGGAATGTATTTCATCAGGAAACGCACAAGCCTGGAGTAATTCGAGGTATCGTGGACTTTTTTCTCGACGAACAAGCGCGGGAGATGGAGGCTGGAGGACAAGTTGTGTTTACAGATGAACGAATTCATAACATTATAATAGACACAGTTGCAGCAGGTAAGTAGTCGCCAGCAGTAAACCTCCTCCCCGCTCCTCTATATTTTCAAAGAAAGAAAGAATGAAAGGAAGACGGAGGAAAGAAAGAACAAAAGAACGAAAGAAAGAAAGAAGGAAAGAAAGAAAGAGCGAGAGAAAGAAAGAAAGAATGACTGAAGGAAATAAAGAATGAACCAATGTATGAATGAATGAAAGAAAGAAAAAAAAAAATAATCATCGGAAAGAAAGACAGAAGAAAGAAAGAAAAAACTAACTAACTAACTAAGTAAGTAACTAACTGCACATCGTGTTTAATCTATCATTATCAGATGAAAAATTCTTGGAAAAAAGCAATTGTTACACCTAGTTGTAAGAAAGGACACAAGTCCTTACCTTCTAACTACAGACCTGTCTCACTATTAAGTTGTTGTGGGAAACTTTTCGAACGAATTATTTTTAAACATTAGTATAATTTCCTTACAAGTGTCCAACGACCTCATATATAAATACCAATCTGTTTTTTTACCATAACATTCTACCACTTACCAGTTAATAAAAAAATATCATCATATATGCCAAGCTATTGATCATTTACCGGTTAAGGTACAGCTGTTAATAATTCAAATTTCTACTTAGTTCAATTTTGATAACAAAAAATCACGGTATACTTCATATTTTACTGCAAAATTTCTCAATCGTGAACGAAACTGACATCGAGATAAAATTATCGTGATAGAGCTAGACTATCTGTTTCTCGACATCTGTGAATTGTAAATTCATCATTTGGATGAACTCGGCGGTTTTTGACTTCACAAGAATGCAGTGAGTAGAAATTCGAATCATTAACAATTGTAGTTTATTTGCTAAATTTTGACAAGACTCAAAATGAATAGCGGCCTGTAAACTCACAAAGATGACTCGAAATGCCTCCTAGGAACAAGTTTAAACCCATTCAGAGAAAAGGAAATTCATAAGGTTGTAGACGAAAGTGTTCCAAAACTGTATCTAATAATAGATACCGTGAATGTCAGTCATGGGCACGAAAGGAAAACAGTTTCCAACATTTTCTCCTGTTTTCTAGAACCTTTTTTCTCATGGGCAATAAAAATCTGAATTGTTTGGTAAATGGACCTTATTCAAGAACTTGTCAAGCTTTCTACATATTGTCAATTATATGAATCAAAAGACTTCTCAGTCTAGTCTTGTAATTTCGACCCAGTTCTACAACTTTACTTGGAATGTTTAGAATGTTTGATGGATACAGTCCAAGGGTTTGAATGTTCACAAAGCATTTCGTCGGTTTATTTAAAAAACCTCGTAACTACAGCTTGGAACAAGCTGTAGTTACAAGGTTTTTGAAGTAAACCGACGATTATGTATGGGAAGTATTTTTGGCCTGGGTACTTTTTGTTGACACTGAGGGTGGATGGATTGTCACATAAAAAAAAGGAGAAACGCCTTTAAAGTAAACCAAATCATCACATGGCGGTTCTAAAAAGTGTTAATTTATGATTTTTTTTTTCTTTTGAGAAACAAATATGAATAAAATCTATTCATTTATTCACAAACGACTTTGGGATTCAATGCAGGTATCTTGACAACCTTATCGGCCATAACAAGCGCTATCCTTATCCTGTTGCACCACCCGGAGTACCAAGAACGAGTTCAAAAAGAGCTTGATGAAGTCGTAGGCCCAGACAGACTTCCAAGCCTCAACGATCGTCAAAACTGCCCGTTCCTGGAGGCGATAGAAAACGAGGTTACTCGATATATACCTATTCTACCCTTGCTTGCACCGCATTACACAAGTTCCGATATAAAGTTTGAGGAGTACCACATTCCAGCTGGAAGCCTGGTAAGCCACTTTAACTCAGAGCTCCAGATAGAGGGAATGGTTTTGATTTAAATAAAAATCAATTATTCTCTACTAAATCTTATGTTATGGGTACTCATTAGAATTGTCTCCTCGAGACGATTCTAATGAGTGCTCACAATATAGAGTTTGGAAGAGAAATGATTGATTTAGAAAACTAAAGACTCCGGAAAAAACTCCCTCGTATCTGGAGCTGTGTTAACTGTTTACCAAATGATAAAATTTTTTACTACGTTTGGTTACCAGCATTTGGTCCTTTTCCCACAATGTTTTCAAATGGCTACTTCTACATGGTTGTTAAAACATGGGACTTTGTAGTAATGGCTTAACCGTTGTCTGCGTATGTCATATTATTCTAATATTTATTAAAAAATGCCACCTAGCGAAAGATAATGCCACTGTAACACCTTCACTTATAAAGCAGACTTTGCGGATGGTGTAGATCATCAATCAGACTGCACAAAACGTGCAGTCTGATTGATGATCTACATAATCCGCTATGCGATGCTGAAATATGACCCAATTCATCATCAACAGAAGTGGAAATCTAATTTTGGACCTCAATAAAAGTTGAATTTCTTGAGTTGGTTGTTACAGAGTTAAAGAGGCACCCAACCAGATGTCTTGTAGTAAGTCCTTGAAAATGTCTTGACAAAGATTGATGATAAATGAATCAAAAGAGATCAAACTCCAAATATCAAATATTGGGAATTTTAATTCTAAATTGCATAAAGAATTGTTTTCAAACTAATAATAGAAAAAAAAATACATGTAAAAAGGACTTACCAAGTTATTACATAATTCATTTTCCTGTTTGATACTGTCACAGTGTAGCTACTGTTGAGTAATAACTGGTTACTAGTACATCCTGCAGGACATAGAAGATTAACAGCTGTCTTGATAATTCAGTTGATAGAGTCACTGACTTCTTGTTTTCAAGATCGTGGGTGCGAGTCTTTACGGAGACAAATAGTTTTTTTTTTATTTTCTTTAACCTGAACTAAGTCTAAGAGTAAACACTCTGCTTCTTATGATTTGGCTTGCAACACGCGAAAAGGGGCATTAAGACATTTGCGTAAAGTGCCGTCTCGGATCAGCCTGCGCAGTCCGTGCAGTGTAAACCGAGACGAGGCAATTTACGACTACAATAGATTTTGGCTACAGCAGACTTGCACAAAACAGAAAAATACATGAAAACAGACAATGTCAGTTTGGATTAGCCTGCACGGACTGCGCAGACTGATCCGAGACGAAAAAATAAATGTGACTGTACAATTGAAATTTGGTTTGGACAGGGTAGAAAGCATTGTGGTAAAAGGAGAAAATGCTGGTTACAGCATTTTCTCCTTTTCCCACAATGTTTTCAAAAGCCTTCTTTCTGAGGATCGTTTAAAGCCGGGATTGTATGGATGGTAAAGACTTTATTCAAAATATCACTTTTCTATCCCATCCTTTAATTCTTGCGGTCAAAATCTATTTTGATGCTGGTTTGAAACTAGGTCTTTATGCTAAAGATCAGTTGGGTCTGTATTCACCCACCATTCTTAAGAACGTTCTTGGTCTTATTCATCAAGATCTCCTAACTGTGAAAGTAACAGAACTTCTGATTGGCTAAACCATTTGGTTTAGTGAATCAGGAGTTCTGTTACTTTCACATTGACAATATTTTGAAGAATATGTCTGAGAATGTCCTTAAGAATGGTTGTAGTAAGACCCTGTATTTGCTCCGGGGAAAAAAAGGGGGAGGGGGGAAATGTATCTCTGCGATACATCACATAACAAGCAAGACATTATGGATTCATAAAGTCAATTCTGTCTAACAAATGACTGCATCATTATGTAGACTCGTCTCTTGTCATTCATTAACGTGTTAACTCTGTATTAGATGACAAAATTGTAAAACTGTCCACATTAAAAGCATTTTGCCCATTAAAATGCAAATGAAAATTAAAAATTGCAAATTAAAATGCAGTTTAAATGTGGTTCAGTTGATCCAATTTCACTTTGACAGGGTAAAAAAAAATGTGGTGGGGTGGAGAAGAATTTTTTCCTATTTCCACAACTTCTTAAAAAGTTGAAAAACTTTTCAAGAAGTTGTGGAAATAGGAAAAAATTCTTCTCCACCCCACCACATTTTTTTTTACCCTGTCAAAGTGAAATTGGATCAACTGAACCACATTTAAACTGCATTTTAATTTGCAATTTTTAATTTTCATTTGCATTTTAATGGGCAAAATGCTTTTAATGTGGACAGTTTTACAATTTTGTCATCTAATACAGAGTTAACACGTTAATGAATGACAAGAGACGAGTCTACATAATGATGCAGTCATTTGTTAGACAGAATTGACTTTATGAATCCATAATGTCTTGCTTGTTATGTGATGTATGTCGTTCAAATTATGGATTGTGTGGTAAAGGGTTAAAAGCTGTTTCAGATCCTAGCGAATGTTTGGTATATCCACCACAACGAGACTGTTTGGGGAGACCCCTGGAAATTCCGACCGGAGAGATGGTTAGATGAGTCTGGCGAGTTGTTCCCGAGTACTCACCCATTAAGAAAACAGTAAGATATCATTTTGATTCAATAACTATAAGTACTTCTTCTTCAAGAACAAAAAGAAGCAATAGCAACAAACTTTTTATCCGGCTTGCAACTCCCGAAAAAGGGTATTCGGACATTTTCATAAAGTGTCATCTCGGATCAGCCTGCGCGGACTTGTCCGAGCATGCTAATCCAAAACGATACTTACGTCTTTTATGTAATTTTCTGTTTTGCGTAAGTCTATTGAAGAACAAAATCTAATGAAAAGTAAAGTGTTGTCTCGGATTAGCCTGCGCGTACTGCACAGGCTAATCCGATACCACAATTTACGCCCATGTCCGAATGTCCCTTTTCGCGATCAGACTTTATCAACCGAAAGGAAAGACTTATTAAGCTCACCAGAGTCTCGCTGAAGAATATTTTTCTGGACTGATTTGATAAAGGTTTTTATCACATAACTCCCCATGTTTTCAATGTAATACAGCCATTACGAGAATTTTGTTGTCTTGCACGTGTGAAATAAGAAAATAGTGCTGTATTTGGTCAACACTTTGTAATTATACGCTTCATTTCTAAAACATTGCTGGCCTGGGTTCCTGGAGGAAATTAATGATCAAATTTCTCAATCATGATAAAGTTGTTCATTTAATCACCTTTAAATTAAAAGAAAAATCAATATATGCAAGTTTCTTTGGAACTAACTTTCGTTCGTAATGTACCTGTCAAAGAGGCACATAGGCTTCATGTAAATTTCACTACACATTATACATGTATGCCTCTGTTTTAACACATTATGAACTTTAATTCTTGTTATACAGTATTTGATAAAAGAAAGAATCTGACACTCGTTGGCTTTTGAGGTAAAAATTGATTAAACCCATCCACAAAAAAGAAAATGTTATTAAGCTCGCCAAAGGCTCACTTAATAATCGTGATTTGTTGTAGACTCGTTTAATGAAATTTTATCTCGTAATCCATCTCATCTCAGATTCTATACATGTATATCTCAGATGCCAACACATGTCAGCTCATTTACATAATCAGAGCTCCAGATAAGAGGGAGTGATGGTATTCTAAATCCATTATTTCTCTTCCAAACCCTATGTTGTGGGTACTCATTAGAATCGTCTCGACGAGACGATTCTAATGAGTACCCATAACATTGGGTTAAGCGGAGAATAATCAATATTTTCAATTTCAAAATCAAAATCACTCCCTCTATCTGAAGCTCTGAATGTTGACCATGCTCCGAGAAAATCGGGCTAACTGTGTATAGACCAAGGTAAAATCTTCGCAGTCCGGGCCGAAACCATTTGCTGCCAGTCAACTTTCTGCGTGTCGAAGGAGTGGTCTACCTCATAATTCAGTCGATAGTTGGACAAAGTGGATTTTATGGATCCTTAATCATGTGATGTCTTGCTTGGTACATTGAATTTTGAAGATGCATAAAGCCTAGTTTTGCCAAAACATGGCGTATGTGTTAGTTTTCTCTTATTTCGAACCCGATTGCTTTTATTGCAGATATCACTGTTTTTATAAATTTGTGACCTATCACGCGAAAAGGAAACTTCTGGGAACTTCAAAAAGCATCAACCCTGGTCAGACTGCGCAATAGCGCAGTCTGACCAGGGTTGACACTTTTTGCTCTCATGATTTTTTTCTGTATGAAAAGTGGTCATTCTTCCTTGTTATACAATCATTTTTTGAGCTATCATCTTAAATTGACCTTCACTATCGTAGATCTGTTTTCATCTACTACTGCTTCTAAATGATGTGCAGAATTCCCAGATAGTCCCTTTCCGCCCTTTTCGCGTGACAGGTCACATTAATTTGTCTTATTTCAGCTGGTTAACTTTCGGGACTGGGCGAAGACAGTGCCCCGGGGAACAGTTCGGAAGGAACCGTCTGTTCCTGCTTCTTGCAAGCCTACTGAAAACTTACAAGTTTACACCGACCCCAGGCAAATGCGGCTCTTGCGATCCTAGATATGGAAACTTAGATGTTTCAGCGATTATACGTCCAAAACCGTTCTATTGCAGAGTGGAGAAACGATGTTAAACTTATGATTTAAGACGACAAATTTTGGACTTGCACGTTGGCTCAAAAAAGAAAGTCGTCTTTGAAATGGGGAAAAAACATTGTTGGAGAAAGAAAACATGCTAGACACACGCGTTTTCTCCTTTTCTAACACTGTTTTCGACAGCCCTTTTCCTTGGGGTTAGACGACTTTATAGGATTCCTGTTCAAACATGGAATGTTGACCAGCATAAGGTTTTATACACAAAAACATTCTGGCAAAAAAGGAGAGCTTATTCTTTAAGTGCAATTTCTTCTTTGCGACAATTTTTTTAAACAGAGGTCTGATGCAAAAAGCAAAAAGTCACTTACAAATTTAAATGAGTTGAATTAAATCGTTACCAAACGACAAAATTTGAGACTTGTCCAAATTGAAAGCATTTGCAGACAGTAAAAAAAAACATAACTCAAAAGTTAAAGTTTGTTTCCAGCAGGGTTGAAAACATTGTGGGAAAAGGAGAAAATGCTGGTTATCAGCATTTTCTCCTTTCCCACAATGTTTTCAAAAGGCCTCTAACTCAGGGTCGTAAAAAACAGGGATTGCTTGTTAAAGGATTAAATGAAGGCATTTCCGGTTTTTCGACAGCAGAAACTTTTTTTATACAATTTTAAGCAGGTGCATAACCAGGAATGTCCAAAGCGAAGATGAAGCCCAATTTTATGTAAATTTTCTTTTTTTTATACTTCCTTTAAAGATATTAGCCCCTTACAGAGCCAAGCTCAACTTTGTCACTTTTTTAAACGATGTAAATCAAGATCAGGCTGCAAATTGTAGACATTTAAGATCAAGATCAGACTGCACAGAAACTGAAGTCTGATCTATGATATATATATTGTACCCTAGATTTTTTATTTTACAATTACTTGATTTTTTTTTCTGATTAAGATAGCATATTTCTTTTATTTGAAGCATATTTCTTTTATTTGAAGCTTAGATGGTTAACCCTTAGGCTGCTTAGCGCGACTAATTGATCTTTTGCGGACCGTGTAGATCAAGATCAGATTGCACAGAACGTGCAGTCTGATCTTGGGTCTACACTGTCCGATCAAGAGATATTTTTTTCTCCAGAAAATAAGTTTAAAAATAAAAATATTCCGGACTTTACCATAGGTTTAAAATTTCATTTAACTTATTTAGTAGGAAAAGGGTTAATTTTGAAGCCCCCAATTCTCGGCCTCTGACTAGCTATACGCACCTGACTTGTACATTAAATCAGTAAACGGCCAAATACTAGACAGGTCTTAACTTGCAAAGATACAGAAAACAAATTAAGTATTACTTAACAAAAGAACTTTTATTTGAAATAGCAGAATACATCGTGGTAAAAAAAAAAAATACTATTTATCAGCATTTTCCCCTTTTCCAACAATATTTTAAAAGTCTTTTTCTGAGGAATCGATTTGTAAAGGATTTTATCGTAACTGTAAACAGTTAGTGCATTTAACACTTAAAAAAAAAAGATGTAACGTTATGAATTAAAACTCGGTTACCATGAACTCTAGATTGACAGAGGAGTTGTGTTTTAGCTCGCCTGAGCACAACGTGCTCAAGGGGAGCTTTTAAGGTTACCTGGTGTCCGCCGTCCGTCGTGCGTCGTCCGTCAACAATTCTTTAAACATCAACTCCTCCTAAACCGCTGGGCCAATTTGGACCAAACTTGGCTGGAATGTTCCTTGGGAGGTCCTCTTCAAAATATGTTCACAGAATATGATTCCGTCAAAAATTCTGGTTGCCATGGCAACCAAATGGAATTTTCTGGGTAATTTTTTGAACATCTTCTCCTCTGGAACCGCTGGTCAGATTTTAAAATAATTTCACAGAGATGTTCCTTGGGTGACCCTTTTTTAAAATTTGTTCGTGAAATTTCGATCCGTCAAGAAACGTGGCTCTGGTGAATGGGGGCTACTTGCTCTATACAGAAATGAAGGAATTCTTAAAAATTCTTCTTTTGTTAAACCGCCGGTCAGAATTTGAAATAATTTCACAGAGATGTTCCTTGGATGACCCTTTCCAAAACATGTTTGCGAAATTTTGATCCGTCAAGAATCATGGCTCTGGTGAAAGGGGGCCACTTGCACTATACAGAAATGAAGAAATTCTTAAAAATTCTTCTTCTCTGAAACCGCTGCTCAAAATTTGAAATAATTTCACAGAGATGTTCCTTGGATGACTCTTTTCAAAAATTGTTCGCGAAATTTTGATCCGTCAAGAACCATGGCTCTGGTGAATGGGGGCTACTTGCACTATACGGAAATGAAGAAATTCTTAAAAACTCTTCTTCTCTGAAACCACTGGTCAGATTTTGATATAATTTCACAGAAATGTTTCTTAGCCGACCCATTTCAAAATTTGCTCGAGAAATTTTGATCTATCCAGAAACTTGGCTCTGATGTCTGTGGGCTACTTACACAATACAGACATGTTGAAATTCTTAAAAATTATTCTTCTCTGAAATGGCTGACTAGATTTTGAAAACATTTGGCTATGGTCCTCTCAAAAATTCAGGTGAGCGATCCAGGGCCATCTTGGCCCTCTTATTTTAGAATCTTTATTTTCTTAGATTTTGGCCATTGATGCCTTATTTGGCTGTCTCGCCATATGAATATTGATATTGGCAGTGGGAGTGTTTTTGCTTCCTATAAATGTGGTGTAAGATGCGCGATCGGGAGAGAAGTGTGAAGACAGACAGTGAATACCAGTAATCAATATCTCTATTTAGAGTAGGTTAAGATTAGGACAGAATGTTGTGGCACCATTTAAATGAAGTAATAAGATCTGGAATGAGAGAACAGTTGTATTTAGTAACTATGCAGAGTTTTACCTATGTAAATACATGTAATTCATGTTTGAATGTCATGTTTTAGTTGTTCACTTGTGCCGTAATTAATAAACGCGTAAAATATTATTATTATTATTATTATTATTTCTTTCCTTTTTTTATGTAATTTTCTATTTTGCACAAGACTACTGTAATACAAAAACTAATGTAGCCGTTATATTTGCCAAACTAAAATCCATTATACTATCGAGTCATTAGACGCATAATGTAACAAGGATACTTGTTTGGAAAGAAAGTGCAGAACAGAACAGAATTCTTATTCAGGCTTATGCATTGTCTTGTTAAAATGTAAGTGATTCGAGCTCTGGCAAAAGGGGGCTTTATGCATTATACAAGTAAGTCATCACATAATTTTTATCACATATATATTCATGTAATCTACTTTGCTCGAAACAAGTTTAAAGGTGGCCCTTCAGATTTTGGGACGAATTTTTTACAAAAATGCAAAAAAAAATCATCCTTATAATCTCATAGCCTTTAAATTTGCGTTCATAAAACCCCAGCAGTCGAAAACCATCCGATAACACGAGAAATTAGAGATTTATTACGGACCAGGTTGACAACAACTGGAGACACGTTCTATTTTTAGATGATCAATTCTCTCATTTAAATACAGGAAAATACCGACAAAGCTTCAAACATCCGTCCGAAGAAGACATTATGTAAAATCATTTTTACGTGTTTGTTATGTAATGGAATATAAGCGTTATTGGTCACGTGCCATTCACTTGACATTCCCACAATGCTTTATTGATTTTTGGCGCGAAATCTAAGAATAGCTTAAGAGGCTACGTAGCCTTTTAAGGGAATACCATCAAAAAGTGTTTTCGTAATTTTATGATTCTTGATTATTGATGATTTGTATTGTTTTTCATATAAATTTCAACTATATATATATTTTTTAATTTGGTGTGATGTGAAAATTCTAAATACCCACCTTTAATCCCACTTTAAATCGTCCTTGGATATGAAGAAGACTTGGCTATACAGAAAATTGACCAATATCTAAAAATTTCGTCCCGGGTCTGCCTGCGCAGATTGTGCAGACTGAAATTGGTCGATATTCATTGCAAATGTATTAAGCATCCTTTTCCAAGAGCATGGCTAAAGTTTGTGAAACAGCGATAATCGATAGTTTAACCCTTTACCCCATAAGGCATTTCTATGGTTATCTCTAATTCACCCTAAAAAACAGCAAGGATGAAGCCGTTTCTTATGTGTATATGACACCTTTTGATAGTGTAGAAAACATTGAGGCAAAAGGTGAAATTGCTCGTTACGAGCAATTTCATCTTTTGCCATAATGTTTTCCAAAGGCTCCTACAAGCAATGCGTAGAAATGAGTATCTATAGAGTAAAGGGTTAAAATATTTTTTTCTTTATAGATTTGTGACGCACACGCAAAAAGGGGCCCCCTGGGAACTGCGAAAAGTGTCAACCCTGGTCAGACTGCACGTATTGTGCAGGCTGACCAGGGTTGACTCTTCATGCTTTAATGACATTTTCTGTATGAAAAGTGGTCATTGTACCTTGTTATACAATCATTTTTCTGAATTATCAACTTACAATGACCCGCACCATCGTTGATCTCTTTTCATCTACTTGATGTACAGAATTCCCAGATGGTTCCTTTATGCGTGATGGGCCACATTAGCATTTCTTTATGTAGATCTAATTACATGTATGTGTTGTCTGACTCTAGATAAAGCGTTTCATAAATGTGCCTGCTGTAGTTATTTTAATTCTGTACCCAGCCTAGTGACCAGCAGTTTCTCCTTTTCTTGCAATGTTTTCGATACCTCTAAAGGCCAGAACGGATGACTCATTTCAGAAAACCAACATTTATGATGCAATCAAAGAGCGCCGTCGTAATTTTCTCGGGACTCAGTTGCACTTTCGTTTCCCATTTGCTGTTGTTTTTAGACCTATCATCGAAACAGATCTCCCCAGACCGTGGAGGGATATAGACGTCCGAATTTCAAGATCATATTCAGGTACTTATATTTAGTATTTTTAAACAAAACAATTTGGTACATAAATTTAAGCCCCGGAATTTATCTGTGAGTGTTCAATACAATTTTGAATTAGAGAAATGAGGACATAAAAGTGGACATTTTGGCATAGAAGTGCCACCACACTAACAAAGAAAATCAAAGGACTGATAGTCCCGAGAGTCGCCTGTAGGGTAATGGGTTAGAAGTTTTCACCCTTTTTTGTTCAAATCTATTAAAAGCATTCAAGACACAAAATAACGTAACGACAAGACAGTATTATATGCAAGCATATTCTGAGTTGTCATCCTAAAATCCAAGATATCCGTATTAAAATTTAAATTTAAAAAATGTGGTGGAAATTAAAATTTAGGCACCAGGACCAGCTTTAATAAGCTCAACGTTTTTTACTCACAGGCAACAACCCTTTACAAGTAAAGACCAGAATATCTTCTGGTATAGGATCTTGTGACATACTTTTAGACCAAAAATGCCCTTTTGCAACTCGATCGCTCATATCTAATCTTAGCAGTCTGACAAAGTTTCATAAGTATTAGACTGAACATAAATGGATTCTACAGCTCTATTACGGTTACGCCTGATTTGACCTAATGACAACCTTTAGGCTTTTTTCTTTTAAACCCAGGTGACCTATATTCAGTTTTGTCAAAAACACTATTGAGACAAACAGCCAGGCAATTTCATAATCATTGGACTGGACTGTAGCCTTTGGAGCACAAACAAATATTTGACTCAGTGATCTACCTGTCCTTTGGAAATAATTTGTTTTTGTTGTTGTCCAGATTGAGGTTTTGACCAGCAATGGACTCTATGAATGTGGCTGCTACAACTAAATAAAATCTATAACCCAGCAGCACGATCATCAGCCTTTAATATTTGTCTGCGTTAAATATAACGTTCCAGGGATTATAGTGTTTCCACACCAATCGAATTTTGTCTACATGTATATTGCTTTGGTGTAAATTAAATGTTTGCGATTCGTTTTATTACCCTTTACAAAAACCCTTCACAAGATTACAAACACTCCAATAAAGAACTTGTTGTTCCAGAGGGTAAACACTGATCTGTTCTATTATATTTGAATTATAGCGGAGTAAAAAGTTAATTTCTCAGACTGCTGGTAACGTTGTTAGAACTGCGTAGTGTAACTTCAGATTTTGGCAGTTACAAAAGCACCTTGCGTTCTAACACCCGCACTAATAAATTGTTGTTTAATAAATACTAGATCTAGGTTAATCGGTCATTGAAAAAAAAAAAACAGCAGGCTTTAACAAATTTGGCCGTCTTTATGAACCAAAACCAATTAAATATAGTTAACTTCAAAGCACTCTCTCTACATAGGCCGGTTTAGCGACTAATTCATAAATATGTAAATTCATAGATTTCCGTGGTGTAAATGACGTTTATACGTCACGTGATTACGAGATCTATATTTGTCGCAAAGCTACATTCCAGAAAACACCTGCAAAGCGATGACTTGGTACAGCCTAGAACCGTGTGCTTTGCATACGCTATGTACGATCTCTGGTGCACCTAGAAAATGGCTGTGCAAAGAATCTAAAGTCTAGATTAAAAAGCTGGGAAGAAGCAACGTGTAAGAATGTCTAAGAAGGCAATGCAAACATCCAAGTCGTTATAAATTTGTTAAAAAAATTAGCCTACTGTTGAGAAAAAAAGCAATTGAAAGCTTCCATGTTAACTCGGCATCGCCTTTCTCATAGGTTGAGCGTTGAATTGACATAAGGCTTGCAGTTAGGATTGTCAGATTGTAAGAGTTAGAGTGTACTTCTAATAGGTAATTATCAAACAATTTTCACTGAGAATTGTCCACAAATAGAAGCAGAAAAGATGCTTGTAGTTGAAAATTTCTCAGCGTGTCCGCAGACTTGTTTAGTTCACGGCGGCTATTTTTACATATACGTAATGCGCTATTTTTAGAGATGATGTCTCACACAGACATCAGGCTAATGTGTACCCTTGCGCACGAAATGATTGTTTCAAAGGTTTGAACCGTTAAACAGCTCAGTCTTTATAGACATATTCATTATCACAAAGGCACAGTTGTAAATTATTTACATCAAATAAAAACCGGGTTTTTCACTGAATAATAAGAAAACTACAATATGATTTATCTCATAAACCGGAACTTGGGACAGGAAGCAGTACAAGGCCGGAAGTATGCTTACGTCACCCCATAGATCAGCACGATAACAATGAGAGCCTGTTTGCTACGCAAACAGGCGACTCAAAAATGCCGAGATTCTGGCAAAAACTATAGCGGATTTCACGTTATAAAAATGTGCATATTTATTTACTTTTCATCACAAGACCACATAAATAAATTGAAGCTATTTTTCCCTTTTGGAACTCTGGATTTGTCTCCGGTTACCAGATAATGGTTAATGGTCGATATTTCCATGAAAGTATACTTACGGATTAGTCTCAATAATGAGACGCCCCGTTGATCTTTTTCATATTTGGACATTACGTAACTGTACACCGTACCGTCTCAAGTCCATCGTAAATTTACCGGTAGCAAATATAGAGCGCTATACTCACTTTCTGTTTCGACAGTTTCATCCGTATTGCAGCGAAATCCAATTAACTTTTAGCAATAAACATGACCAAAAGTAAATTGTTAAACCATTCATTACATAAAGAGCTTGTAGAAGTCGTTTATAACATGTTTATCTCCGAAAAATCACTGACGAAATGTGTACTGCGTGGCGGCCATTTTGTATGTTTTCGGGAACGTAAACAACTCGAGTAACTGATGAAATACACATTTTTTTCTGACGTTTAGCGTTTAAATTGAAAGTATTTGTATTTCAAACGAAGGAATATTGAATACACAAGCAACAGGTATGTTTAAATCCTAATTTTGTGCTCTATTTGCGAAATTATAAGAGATCAAACTTGCGAACAAAATCTGTGCAGAACTTTCAACTGATTTTGTCCGGATTGTCTCTGTACCCAGAGGCGACCAGTCAGAAAGTAACATCGCCTTTGAGGACAGTTATCTGTACTAACTTACGGATTTACCCTTATTAAAATCATCGAGATAACTTTTGCCATATTGAGAAAATGTTCATTTGAAAAGAGAACGAAAAATCATGATGCCATTTTTTTTTTTGGGGGGGGGGGGGGGGGGGGGGAGGGATGTTAATATTGACCCAGTCTTTCCAAATAAGCGCCTGATGTCATAGATTGTATCGTTAAAGAAGAAGGCATTCATTTCTCTCTTCGTTTCATTTAGAATCACCGCCTAGTACACACAGTAAACCTGTTAACATCACAGAAATATGGCCGAAAGAAAACAGAAGTCGGGTAATAAACATATCTTTCTTTTTCTTTTCAAAATATCAAATTATCAGGATAAAATTTCTACATCGTCAGTGACATCATTTCACGTCCCCGACAGTTGCTCCAATATTTGATGAAGTTAAAAGTTGAACAAGGCTTTTAACCCATTACCAAACAATCCCTACTTTTGACGACCCTAGGAAAGAAGCCTTTAGAAAACATTGCGGGAAAAGGAGAAAATGCTGGTTACCAGCATTTTCTCCTTTTTCCATAATGTTTTCTGCCCTTCACAAAACAAATTTCAAATTTTCAGTCACTTTTATTTTGTCGTCTGCAAATGCTTTCAATTTGGACCAGTCTAAAATATTGTCGTTTGGTAATGGGTTAACTGTCTGTAACTAGTAATATATGGCTTGCAACACGCGAAAAGCGACATTCGGACATTTTGTGTAAAGTGCAGTCTCGGATTCCACGCAGGCTGATCCGAGAAGACGCTTTACGCACATGTCTGGATGCCCCTTTTGGCGTGTTGCAGGTCATAATTATATCATTTAGGTTTCTTCCGGATAGACAATGTAAACATTTATAGTTTTGTAGATTAGATACCACACAGAGGTCCAGATAGAGGGAGCGATTTTGGTTTCAAAATTGAAAATATTAACTATTCTCAATTAAACTCTATGTTATGGGTACTCATTAGAATCGTCTTACCGAGACGATTCAGATGAGTACTCACAACATAGGGTTTGGAAGAGAAATACTAGATTTAGAATGCCAACACTTCCTGTTATCTGGAGGTCTGAACACCTATGGCTGAAATGATGGCATCCATCTTTAAGAGTGTATAAAATATTCTGGGCAATGGAAGGAAATGCTGTTTATCAGCATTTTCTTTGTTCTCGATAATTCCATCAGAGGCAATCGTTTCGACCTAGGTTCGTTAAAACACAGAAACTCTACATTTTGTTCCAGGTTACAGCACTTATTATCATCATACTGATAGAGATTCGGCTAAGAAAATTCTAGAATCTGGAAAAATATATCAGTCAAAGTCACAGTCCAAAAATGACGATGCCGTTTTTGGTGACGGTACATATTTGACAAAGATGGGGCCGGATTCATCTAGAAATGATGTCGCTAGGAATAACTATGACGGCAAGACGAGCTACTGGGAAGGTAAAACAGGCAAAGCCGACGTGGCTATAGAGGTCAAGGTTCCCGACTCGAGGGTTGAAAAATGTTCAACTTCCGATAGAAACGTCTACAAGTACAGTGGAGACCTCAACCTTAATGATGCCTCGAGTGTGAAGGTTCATCTGCGAACAGGCCCGGATAGCTACCAGACATATACTACTAAGTAAGAAGGGCCGATTTCATACTTGGTTGCACCCAGACAGATCTTTCAAATAATTAAGTGAAGGACCAATTCGGACTTGTTTGAAAAAAAAAAATAAAACCATCGACGCTCTCTCTCTCTCTCTCTCCCTCCCTCCCTCCCTCCCTCTGTCACTGTCATTGTCTGTCATGTGTCTAATTCTCCCTGGATTGCATCTCTGAAAAAAACCCTACTGTTATTGTCTGTATGTACTGCATAATACTCTCAATTTCAAAGTGAAATACAGATCTTTGTTTAGTTTTTGGTTCTTGAAACCTTGGCGTGCAACTGGGCAAGGCACTTCAGGGCCCCAACCTAGTGCCGGTGCAACCAAAGAAAGATATGATTTTAAAGTCAGATGTAAATGGCACTGCAGAACCCCAACCTAGTGCCAGTGCAACCAAAGAATGATATCATTTTAAAGTCACTTGTAAAAAACAGTAACTGTTGAAAGCGGCGTTTTACCCACCCTAACAAAATATTTTGTCATTGCTGTTCATTGATTCAAGTTCATATCGGGTCAACTTACTAAATTGAATCCCATTGAGGTAAACAAATGCTTTACTCTTTACCAAAATGAAAGTGACTAAAAACTTGAAATTTGTTCTGTAAAGGGTAGAAAACATTGTGGGAAAAGGAGAAAAAGCTGGTAACCAGCATTTTCTCCTTTTCCCACAATGTTTTCTAAAGGCTTCTCTCACAGGGTCACCAAAAGTAGGGATTGTGTGGTAAAAGGTTAACGTTTAGACAACAACAGCGTTATTTGCACTTTCAGTTTCGTATTTAGAAATTACGTAATCGCGGGAAAATAAAATTTCCACGTTGGTAAACAAAATGAAACTAACCCAGCGTGTAATTTTGTGGGTTACATCATTTACCCTTTTACACACGGTAATGCATTCTTTAACCCTTTCCCAAACAATCCCTGGTTTTTACGGGTCTGAAATAGTAGCCTTTTGAAAACATTGTGGGAAAAGGAGAAAATGCTGGTAACCAGCATTTTCTCCTTTTCCCACTATGTTTTCTACCCTATCGTAGACAGAAATCATCTCTTCAGCAAGAGTTGAATTGTCGTCTGCAGATGCTTTCAGTTTGATCTAGTCCAAAAATTTGTCGTTTGGGAAAGGGTTAACTGTTACGTAGAGGACTTTCGATTAAAGGTATTTCGTAAAATCAAAATAAGATGCTGGGATACACTTTGTGAAATGATATACATTAGACACAGTCTCCACGTACTGTTGAAATTTTCTTAGTAAGTGTTCCTCAAGAGAAGCAAGTTCTTACAGATCAAAGAAAAGACCTGCCCGCGTCATTTGATATGTGAAAATATCATGCGGATTGAAGAAATAACAAAATTACCCAAATGCTTTCAATTTGATCTAGTCCAAAAATTTGTCGTTTGGGAAAGGGGTTAACTGTTACGTAGAGGACTTTTGATTAAAGGTATTTCGTATAAGGGAGGAAAGTTAATAATCACACCAGTAGTTACTATTACCTCCATTTTTATACTCCCGGAAAACGAATGTTTTAGGGGATATACTGGAATCAGCCTGTCTGTTCGTCCGTCCGTCCGTGTGTCCGTCTGTGTACAAAATACTAGTAGTTTTGTGTCGCAAATTCCTACAGTTTTCCTTCAATTAGTTTTCCTTCAATTGTATTGAAACTTTGCACATATATTGACCATATATTGAAGGTTTGCAAGACGCAATTTTCAAGTGTCAACTCCTCCTGGTTGGGGAATGATCCCCCCTTGAACCTTATACTTTTGTATACCCCCGCAAAACATGTTTTCGGGTGTATACCGGAATCACCCAGTCCGCCCGTCTGTGTGTCCCTCCCTGTGTCCAAAAAAAAACCATGTACTAGTAATTGCCTGTTTCTGTCAAAGCGCTGGCGGTGGTACGTAAGTAATTTGAGTAAAGCTGAGGTAAAAAGATTGTAGAAAAGCAAACCAATACGTATATATTTTTAGAAGGATTCCAGATTCCAGTTTATCATAAGGGAAGAAAGCGCGGGGGGGGGGGGGAACAAATGAGCTGTTATTATAAAATCGGATAGGAATGCAGAGTATAACAATACAAGTATGAAGAATCGAGGCCAAACTGCATAAATAAATTCATTATTTGAAAATAGATAAGAGTAAAGAAAGTTGTAAGACTTGATTCACTTTGCCACTCTCTCAATATTTATAAAACAGTAATTCTTAGTTCAAAAGTGGACCGTTTAGGTACCCATAATATTGGGCCATTTCGATAAAGTGGGTCGTTTTGGATCTGGCCGTTTTAGAAGTGGGCCGTTTTGAATAAGTCCATGTACATGAAATATTTACAAAACATGAACACAACAATAAAGCTCTTTTTTAATATACCATTTAGCTAAAATGCAAGAGAGATGATTTTAATCAGACGGTCATAACAATGATAGCGCAAGTTTTTTTCGGAATATTAGAATGTTCAAGTATCTGATCCTGATCAATCCTAAACGCAAAATTAAGACAAACAGACACCCGCAAATTTATGCAACAATGATGGACAGACATGATCGGACGGGGAATAAGCCTGACTGAAGGACTAATCAACAATTTTTGTACAGGTAAGAATTACCGATATGGCATTCGTGTCCTGAACATATAACAAGAGCTTATTGTTTCGTCATAGTTCTCATATATTTATAGCGAAAGAAAATAAAAATAAGATGCTGGGATACACTTTGTGAAATGATATACATTAGACAGTCTCCACGTACTGTTGAAATTTCCTTAGTAAGTGTTCCTCAAGAGAAGCAAGTTCTTACAGATCAAAGAAAAGACCTGCCCATCATTTGATACGTGAAAATATCATGCGGATTGAAGAAATAACAAAATTCGCATCTAAATGTCATTGAATAAGCTCTAGATTTGACTTTGGCCTCCTTTTGCAGCTATGACATGACCTAGTTTGTGAAGACCCAATCGATGAATAAGTAAGAGAAACAACCCAAAATACCCCCAAACAACTGGATGAACACACAAACTACTGTCATTACGCCCCAAACAACATTCCTACCACCTAAAGAGCCGCATGCTCGATGTAACGGAAAATAATCCTGAAACGATACTATCAGTCCTTGAAGAAATAAAACATCAGACGAGTGCATTTTTAATGAAAAGGTCTGCTGTCAAAACATGTTGGTAATTTTCTTTCAGTACTTTGTTTTCTTTAGTTATCCACTATAGATGAAAAGCAAAACATATTAAATCTATTTGTGCTTATTTGCATAATGGGCAAATTTCATTTTTTCGAATTAGCATTAGAAAAACTTGTAATAGCTGTTGAAATTTATGCGCCACCAAAAGCATGGAATTTGCTACTTTCAGCTAGTTTTACACAACATTGTTTACCGTTGCTTGCAACAAGGATCTAGTAATGGGCTTCAAATTACCCAAAATGGCATTAAGTACTAAACACTTTGGTAAAAAACGCTGCAAGTTTATAGAGCATTTTGCAAAAGTATTACCACTGTCACTTTTCCAATGACTGGATATTTACAATAAAATATCCTTGCTATGACTACCGAGTTGATAATCACCTTTAGCCCAGATAATCAACTCATGGACAGATCATAAAAAATGCTTTTGTATTATAAGTATCTTTTATTTTTTGTCCCAAAGCACAAACAAAACAAGTTTCTGGTTCCACAAAAAAAGATGATAACTTCTCTGGTAGCATCATCTTTAACGGGCTTTCCTGAAAAATAAAAAAAAAATATATATATACATGTCTTTTGATGAAAAGAAAAATTTTGTAAATGCCTTACCAGAAGAAAGTTTCTTTTTTTTAATTTGGCCATGTTGAAAGCATTTACAGACACATAATGACCCTTTAACAAAGAACATTTTAGACTGGTCCAAATTGAAAGCACTTGCAGACGACAAAATATATGTGAATCAAAAATTGAAAATTGAATTGGGAAGGGCAGAAAACATTGTGGGAAAAGGAGAAAATGCTGGTTACCAGCATGTTCTCCTTTTCCCATAATGCTTTCAAAAGGTTTCTTACTCGGGAGCGTTAAAAGTCGGGACTGTGTGGTAAAGAGTTAACCCTTTACCAAACAACAAAATTTTATACTGGTCCAAATTGAAAGCACTTGCAGACTACAAAACAAATGTAACTCAAAAATTAAAATTTGTTTCCAGCAGAGTAGAAAACATTGTGGGAAAAAGAGAAAATGCTGGTAACCAGCATTTTCTCCTTTTCCCACAATGTTTTCTGCCCTTCCCAATTCAATTTTCCCACAATGTTTTCAATAGGCTTCCATCACAGGGTCGTAAAAACCAGGGATTGTTTGGCAAAGGATTAAATGATCTTCAAATCATGAGATTTGTCTTTGGAATATAAGAAAACATCATGGGAAAAAGAGAAATTGCTGATTAGTTTTTTTATAGGGGATTTTATCAAGCAATTCTTGATAATTATCAATAAATCAGAACTCATTACCCCATATTTTTTTCTTAGCTGAGCCTCGTATGGCATTTTGATTCAGCATACAAGTACTTACTCTCATCTGGGGCACAAGGAAAGACATAGAGGACATTTGTTGTTTTTTTTTTGTGTGAAAGACTGAAGTTTATTTCATCAAGTGAACACGATCTGTAATATTTTCACGAGTGACGCAGCCACATCTTTCACAAAAAAAAAAAAAATCTATTTTTTTCATGCTTTTAACCCTTTCTCAAGGGGAGCTTTATCAAAATACGGGACAGTTCTTTTCCGTTATTCCCCATGGTGTACCCTTCCCGCATAGCAAAGCATTACAATATTACGTCAAGTGCGAGAAATGTATGGTAAATGACGTCATATTTCCGTCTGGTTGTGAGGCACGAGCAATCTACCTAGGCAACAATAACACGAAAATCGGTATTTTCACTTGTACATGTGTAATGTTGAAAAATATTTTCACTGCCACTTCTCGATATCCTACTGGAAAGCATGAAATAAGGAGGTTTTATTTAGCTTTGTTCTCAAATTGGTAGAAATACAAATGTACAGTAAAATACAATCTTACCAGGTATATTTTTTCCTGGCACCTGTTTTTCCTGGCTTCTTTCTTTCTCTCATCCGTGGATCTCTGGTTAGTAAACCAGCTGTCAAAAACAACAAAGAATATTAGTTTTCATTTTTCAACTCCTTATCAGATGCCAGACTATTCAACCTCAAAAGCCTAATACTGAAATGATAGAATCAATCTTAAACAAAGAGTAGGAAGAAATTGTCCAGAAAGGAGGAAATGCTGTGTACAAGCAATATACATGTACATATATTCCTTTTCCCATAATATGTTCAAGGGTTGAAACTGTAGATTGTTTGATGAAGGGCCATTTATTTAACTCTTTATCAAACAATCTCTGGTTTTTGAGACCCTGAGATAGAAGCCTTTTGAAGACACTGGGGGGAAAGGAGAAGATGCTTGTAACCAGCATTTTCTCAAAATGTTTGCCACCCTGCTTGAAGTAATTTTCAATTTACATTTATTTTGTTGTCTGCAAGTGCTTTCAATTTGGACCAGTCTAAAATTTTGCTGTGTGGTAAAGAGTTAACCCATTACCACACAATCCCTACTTTTGACGCCCCTGAGAAAGAAGCCTTTGGAAAACACTGTAGGAAAAGGAGAAAATGCTGGTAACCAGCATTTTCTCCTTTTCCCACAGTGTTTTCTACCAATCCCAGAACAAATTTCCATTTTTCAGTCACCTTTATTTTGTCGTCTGCAAATGCTTTCAATTTGGACCAGTCTAAAACATTGCTGTATGGTAGAGTTAACTCATGGATGTGTAGTAAATACATGAGCTACAAATATTTTTCATTTGATACACAATTTCTTCAGTCACAAGCTATTTCAATCGCAATACCTCTTGGTACATTACACAATATATATATATATATGTGCCATGCTATGTGAAATGGGGGCCTAATGCATTTGCGAACAGTATCAACCAAGGTCAGCCTGTGAGGCCTGCGCTCTCAATTTGGACAAGTCAGAAATTCTATCCTTTTGGTGAAGATTAACAGTAACTAGAGCCGTCAATGAATGGGACTTAATACCCCCGTCAGCACTTTGACATAAACAGACAATTATTTGTACACAGATGGACACACAGATGGACACACAGAAAGACAGGCTGATTCATATATATATCCCCCTTAAAAAAAAAAAACACACTCAATTTGCGAGGGGTATAATGAGGAAGACAAATTTTGAAATCTTTGTGTGAAAAGATGAAAATGTTAACCAGCAATTTTCCCTTTTCTTGCAATATTTTCTATCTTAGCAAAGGCAAATCTTATCACTTGAATTACTTTCTTGCGTAGTAGTGGAGACACTTTGTAGCAATACCTTTCTCCAAGCAGAAAACATCCTCGTCAGTTACAAAATTAACAATGGCTCTTGAAATGGCAAGTCTCAGAGCCCCTGCTTGAGCTGACTGACAATTCTGACCAACTACTGTAGAACTGGTCACGGAAGCCTCAATATCATATTTACCAAGTAAACCCAGAAACTTCAAAGGAAATAAGACTGCCTCTCTGCAAAAAATGAAATTAATTAAGATACTAGGAGCAGAGAAAAAGGGGATACTGGACAGGTTATTTATGATATTAACCCTTTACTCCATGGATACTCATTTCTACGCATTGCTTGTGGGAGCCTTTGGAAAACATTGTGGCAAAAGGTGAAATTGCTCATGACGAGCAATTTCACCTTTTGCTAGAATGTTTTCTACACTATTGAAAGGTGTCATATACACATAACAAATGGCTTCATCTTTGTTGTTATTTAGGGTTAATTAGAGATGCCTTATGGGGTAAAGGGTTAACTCTTTACAAAACGACAAAAAAGTATTATCATACTGCAAAGAAATTTCTTGTGATCTGATTGATTAACTAGCCGGGAACATATATATCATGTACCCTGGCAAAAACCACGTAAAACCTGTTTCCCTTTTGAGTGCCCCGTAAATATCACTACACCTGTAACACAACATCCAAAATGGCAACGTCGATCAATCACCATACTGCATGTTTATGCACCAAACTGCACGTTTTAGTGATGTCAGTATCAAGTGACGTCAGTTTTCATTGAATTGAGTTTTTATTTGAAAGGGTAAAACTTTGCAGTATAACAAATTTGTTGTACAGTGAGGTGGCAGGGGACTTGGAAACTTGTTCACAGCTGTGCTGCCACCTCGCCTTGGGCTCAGGGCGACATGATTCACCATAGCTGTGAACAAGTTTCCAAGTCCCCTGCCACCTGACCGAACAACTAATAAAGGCTACCGATCCATGTTTGCATAGCTCCTGCAGTTTTAATTAGGAGAAATACAAGAAGTGGATTACCACTTTTTCAGAAAATGAAATGAATGGCGAAGCATATTCATGTACTTTGCAGACAACAAAATCAATGTGACTGAAAAATGGAAATTTGTTTTGGGAAGGGTAGAAAACATTGTGGGAAAAGGAGAAAATGCTGGTTACCAGCATTTTTTTCCTTTTTCGACAATTTTTTCAGAAGGCATCTCTCTCAGGGTTGTTTTAAAAGTTGGGATTGTGTGGTAAGTCACTAGAACTGGGTGTGATACAGCTGAAAAAAATTGAGTCCAAGGGACGGTTTTTTAACCAGTGCAATTTCAAAGTCAAAAGACCTGTAATTTCATCAAAAGTCAATGGACTGGAAGGAAACTTGAAGCTGATCTGTAACTCATGGTAGTTGACTTACTCACCATAAATCAACTCAGTATCTCCCAGCATTTAAAAAGAAAAATGTCTGAAGAACTGGGTTTTTTTGGTGTGTGTGTGTGTAAAAATTTTTAAGGTCAAGGCCTGTAATTTTGTCAAAAAACACTGGACCAGAACAAAGCTCAAATTTGATCTGTAACTTAAAGTGGTTTGCCTGGTCACCAAAAACCAGTTCACTGTCTGCCAGTGTATAGAAAATAAATCCAGACACTGATATTTTGGTGAAGTTTTCTTGGTCCAAGGCCTGTAATTTCGTCAACAAGTAGAGGATGGGAATGAAACTCGAACTTGACCTGTAACTTACAATCCAAAAATCAGCTCAACATTTTAAAGGGTTCAGAAAAAGAGAAAACTGATTTGCCGGCAGACTGATGGACAGACTGACAGACATACATACAGATGGACGGAGTGCAAACCTAAAGTTCCCTTCTGCTTTGCCACTAACAGACAAAAAACAGTAAACAATTCTCCTTACCTGTGTATTATGTCGTCAAAAAAGAGAATGTCTTCATTGTTGATTGTCAAGTTCCCAGATCCTTTGTCTGTAACCTTTACCTTAGCTTTAATGGTCTTCCTCCCTCCTGTTAGAAATAGGTATCCATTATATGTTGTTGCTCATTGTCGACTTTTCTCCAGTTTTCTTTTACTTAGCCCCTCACCAAACATTGCCTGGTTTTAACGACCCTCAGAAAGAACCCTTCTGAAAACATTATGGGAAAAGAAGCAAATGCTTGTAGCCAGCATTTTCTCCTTTTCCAACAAAGTTCTCTACCCTTTCCAAAACAAATGTTAATTCTGGAGTCACATGAATTTTGTTGTCTGCAATGCTTCCAAATTGGACTAGTCTAAAATTGTGTCATTTGGTAAAGAATTAATTCTGTTTGTGTTTGATTCTTTTACCAAACAACAAAATGCTAGAGTAGCTCAAATTGAAAGCATTTGCAGACTACAAATTGCTGCATTATTATAACAGTGATCCACAAGGATTTACCGATATTAAATGTTTTTGATAAAAATTCACAATGATCGAACTATTCAAAATGTTATCAGTAAACATTACATACATCAAGTATCTTTTAAAGTTGAAGGTTAGTTAACCCGTTACCACACAATCCCTACTTTTGACAACCCTGAGAAAGAAGCTTTTTGAAAACATTGTGCGGAAAGTCAAAAATGCTGCTAAACAGCCTTTTCTCCTTTTTCCACAATGTTTTCTACCCTTTACAAAAACTTTTTCAAATTTTCAGTCACTTTTGTTGTCAGCAAATGCTTTCGATTTGGACAAAACTAAAATTTTGTTGTTTGGTAATAAGTTAAAGATTGACTGGTGTTGGATAGGAAAGGAGTGGGTGGAGTAATATTCAGAGCGAAACTTTGATTCTTTTCATATCCAAATTGATTGCATTTGCAGATGAAACTAGAGCTATCACTAAACATGATTATACCCCTCCACCAGCTCCTTGTCACAAAAACAGCTCTTTGTCATAGAATAAAGAATTGTTTAGTACAAAAGTAAGAGTTGAAAAAAGTTCAAGGGAAGATAATTCCGTAACAAATCGCAGCAGGGTAATTGAAAATTGCACATGCACAACTTCATATAAATACAGGAATGTTGTGTGTGAATTTGAGTTCAGTATGTGGAAAACTTTTTGAGTATTGCTCCAGACAAATTTGTGTCTACAGACAGACAGACTGAAGGACAGACAGCCATGGCGATTCCAGTATACGTTGTGGGGGGAAATAAAAATGAATCTAGTCCGAGTGATGATTTCTGTCTTTGATAGGGTAGAAACATTGTTGGAAAAGGAGAAATGCTGGTTACCAGCAATTTCTTTTTCCACAGCGTTTTCAGAAGGATTATCTATTAGAGTCGTTAAAACTGGGGATGGTGTGGTACAGGGTTAATGTCAGTCTAAACATTATTTTAGTGTATTATCGCAGCAGCCAGTGCACCTATCCATGCTTTCCCGAAGTTTCTTTCACCAATATTCCCCACAATATTCTTTTCCAAGCCGCTGGCTGCTTACCAACAAAACCATTGTCAAAACAAAAGGCAGCAGGGAGAGGTCTGAATCCTACCGCAATGATCATCATCAATCCTCAGAAAGAAATTAGCCGACTTGTGTTTTGAACCTGCAATCACCTGTTCCAAAGTCCTACGGGCTACCAACTGAGCTACTGGGGCTCAGCTTGTGCGATAAGGAGAATTGCATTTTATAAGCAGTTTCTCATTTTCTCACAATGTTTCAAAAGCTTTGAATATTCAGCCGTTAAAATATGAGAAGGTTTGGTAAAAGCTTTGTTAACCCTTTACCACACAATCCCTACTTTTGACGACCCTGAGAAAGAAGCCTTTAGAAAACATTGTGGGAAAAGGAAAAAATGCTGGTAACCAGCATTTTCTCCTTTTCCCACAATGTTTTCTACCTTTCACAAAAGGACTTCAAATTTTCAGTCACTTTTATTTTGTCGTCTACAAATGCTTTCCATTTGGACAATCCTAAAATATTGTCGTTTGGTAATGAGTTAACCCATTACCACACAATCATTACTTCTGACGACCCTGAGAAAGAAGCCTTTAGAAAACATTGTAGAAAAAGGAGAAAATGCTGGAAACCAGCATTTTGTCCTTTTCCCACAATGTTTTTTACTTTTCACAAAACAAATTCAAATTTTCAGTCACTTTTATTTTGTCGTCTGCATATGCTTTTGATTTGGACAAGCCTACAATATTGTGATTTGGTAATGAGTTAAATAGACTCTAATAGTGAATTCTTACCTTCAGCATGAGCAACTCTATTCCCATCTTCATTGAATTGTAGCTGAAACAAAAACATGACACTGTGTAGATCCACAACATTTTTCAGCATGTCTGATTCTATCAGCATCTGATACATGTATTTTGAGCCAAAAAATTTGCAGGTATATATAAAATGCTGAGGCATAATCCAATGATTACCGAAAAATGAACTTGTTATCTCATATCAATTTTATGAGGATTTCAGGTGGTTGTTAACAGGAGAGGGTTGTTTCATACAGGTGATTGTTTGTGCAGGTTTCATAGTACCATAAAACCTTTTGCAATGACTACCACCATGAAGCAGGCCATTAGTTGTTCGGCAAGAATAAATTGCAGCCCCATGGAAGGTTGAAATGTACTTGTATTTAGCAAACACTTGTCTATATCAAGGAGATTATGAGAGTCCTTTGTTTGCTAATGTATAATGAAGATTGGACTGTATTACAATCTCAAGGCTCATACAGCTAGCTATGACATAATGTATTGATTTAATATGGATACAAAATTACAAAGAAAAACAAGAACAGAAACTTTATTCAGAATATCGGCCTGAACACATAAGTTTCATCACCAAACACATAAATGGTAAATACATGAGTATGGACAAAACAAACTGACACACCAACAAAAACCAACATTTTATGATATCAAACCAGTGTTTGAAATAATGAATAATAAAAGTAAAACATATACAAAAGTATTAAGTAAGTACTATGTCAAGTGTAGGCTTGCAGTATAGTATATTTACTATTCTAATATGACATGCAAATTCCGCTCTATAAACACAGTGCAAGGAAAGCATGGTAAAATCTGCGACAATCTATTTAGTGTGACATCATTCTGTATTGAGTGACGTCATTCAATGTGTGAGTTATTCAATGGAACATATTCTGCATTTTTATTCTAAGCTTAACCTTTTTTTCGTTTCATTAAGAACTTGCCATGTTAGAATCAAAGTAATCTTCTTTCTAATGTGGTTTATTGTTCAATAAACCACATTGTCAATGTGAGTTATGAGGCGCAATGGATAAACCACTCCGGCTATCACCCTCCTGGATTATTTATTGTGCCTCATAACTCACAACTATGGTTTATTGAACGATAAAGCACGATAGAAAGAAGATTATTTCTTAAGTAATATATACCATCATACTCAAACTTTAGCAGTGAAAATCATCACAAGGGAGATAAATACTATCCACACTTATCAAAAGTGACTGCTCCAATCAAAATGGCCTCCATGGCAAATAATGAAATTAGAATACCAACTTGGTTCAACTGATCACAGTCTCTCAAGTCCTAACCCATAACTGCAGCAAGCTAATAAATGCTTTGTAACATGAAACATGGGGGGTGGGCGTGGGTGGGGGGATTGTGGAGGGTGTTTTAAAAGATCTATAGCCAGTAATGGTCATCCACACATAATGACAGCTGAAGAAAGTCATGAAAGTGATGCCTCTTCTCTCGAGTACAAAGCTATCACTGCAGCAAGCTGATAAATGCTATGTAAGGGGGTGGGGATGGGGTTGAAGAAGAGGGCACCTGAAGAAAGTGATGAATGGTAGGAAATAATTAAGGAAAATGCGTAAATGCTGGTTCCCAGCAATTTATAATTTTTTCCAGAATTTTTTGAAAGGTCTTTTCCTAAAGACAAAACAAAAAGAGGATTGTTTGGAACAGACACTCAGTGACATGGGGATTTGGTACATGAGCCTTTAGTATTACCTCTCTTTTTATTCTCTGTTCTGATGCAAAATTTTCTGGTCTTGGGAACCTGTCAAAAAACTCCTTTCTTTTGTACGCTAGTGGCTGTGATATGATCCTCTCCAGTAAGGTGTAAAATTTCTTCTCCTGAAAGATAAAAATTTGTTTTAACCCTTTACCACACAATGCCCACTTTTAATGAACTTGAAGAAGAATGCTTTTGAAAACATTGTTGGAAAAGGAGAAAATGCTGGTAAGCAGCATTTTTTTCTTTCCCTACAATGTTTTCTAACCTATTAACCCTTTTTCAGGTAAGCCCTGGTTTTTATGGCTTTAAGGTTGAAGGCATTTGAAAACACTGTGGAAAAAGAAAATGTTCATAATGAGCATCTGCTCCTTTTTCCACGGTATTTTCTTCCCAAACAGATTAAAAATACATGTACCACCCATTTGGCCAATATAAATTCGTTGTCTGCAAATTCTATCATTTTCGGCAGACCAAACTTACCTCATCTGGTAAAGAGTAAGTGATATTGAGACTTAAAACATAAAAATCTAAACTGCATAGTATCAGTGTTTTTTACAAATAAAGGTGTCTTATACGTGTTTCTTGCACTTTACAAGTTAATCCTCCATCAAATGATCTGCCTTTTCAAGGACAAATTCTATAATTTTTGCAAGATTTAATCTGCAAAATGCATTCAATTTTTATCAAGTGTAAATTTTCTAAGTTGCAGTAAAAAGTTAATCCTTTACCAGCCAATATCTGGCTTTCACGACCCTGATTGTTGGAAAAGGAAAAAAGGCTAAAAACCATTATTTTCTCCTTTTTCCACAATGTTTTATATTCTTCTGAAGCCAAGTTTCAATCTTTGAGTTTTCACATCCCTGAGGTAACAGCTTTTTGAAAACATTGTTGGAAAAGGAGAAAAGGCTGAAAACCAGCATTCTTCTTTTCCAACAATATTTTTTTTTCTTCTGAAACGAAGTTTCAATTTTTGAGTCATGCTTATTTTCCCTTCTGCAAATGCTTTCAATTTGGACAAGTCTAAAATTTTGTCATTTGGCAAACAGTTAAAAAAGATTCCTGGGACTTACATCAGCCTCTGACACAGGTTCTGTAAAGCCTTTTTTCAGTGCACTGAATGATATAAACGTCTGATTTACCAACCTACAGTGGACAAATAATTGTAAAAACAAACTAATCATACATCTAATAATCCAAGATCGAAATTCATCATACACCTGAAATAAAACTACCTGATTCGTAGACCTTCATCTTTGCTGTGCCTTTCAGTAATAATACGATTGAGCCATGATATGTGAAAAGGGGCTTAACTCTTTACCAAACGACAAAATTTTAGACTGGACCAAATTCAAAGCACTTGCAGACAACAAAATAATCAGAACTAAAAAATTGAAATTTGATTCCAGCTGTGTAGAAAACATTGTGGGAAAAGGAGAAAATGCTGGTTAAACAGCATTTTCTCCTTTTCCTACGATGTTTTCAAAAGGCTTCTATCTCAGGCTCATAAAACTAGGGATTGTTTGGTAAAGAGTTAAAGCAATTGCAAAAAGTATCAAACCAGGTGAGCCTGTGCATTCCGTGCAGGCTGACCTGAGCCAAAAACTTTTGGCTATTGGTCAATTTTCTGTGTACTCAAGAACCAGTTTATCTCATGATTAAGTTGGATGTGAATAATAGGGATATTATGGATCCATAAATATGTGATGGATTGCTTAATACCATGGATCACGGAGACATATTAACCCTTTCCCAAACAAGCCCTTGTTTTTATGTGTCTGCAGTACAAGTCTTTTGAAAACACTGTGGGAAAAGGAGAAATTGCTCGTAACGAGCAATTTCTCCTTTTTCCACAGTGTTTTCTACCCATTTGGAGAACTTTCTGCCATTTTTATCAAATTTTGAAATTGTCGTCTGCAAACGCTTTGAGTTTGGAAAAGTATAAAATTAGTCGTTTGGGAAAGGGTTAACCCCCCTTTTGTCAGAGCATGGATCAGCTATTGACTTTTCAACCCTTTATCTTCTGATACAGTCAAACCTGTATAAAATCTTTACTAAAAAATTCTTTGGACTTGACGAATTGAAGGAGTTTGTAGAAAACAATATATATATATGTGACTCAACCGATGAAAAATTTTTTTAAATGAAAAAATACAAAATCTTAGATTAAAAAAAAAAAAAAAAAGGTGGTGGTTACAAGATTTTATTCATTTTCCTTCCTGTTCCTGAAAAAGCAGAAAGAAGAAAAATTTGTGAGAAAGGGAGGGAGAAATGCTACAATTTTTCCTTTTCCTGTAATTTTTTCTAAAGGCTTGTTCCCTTTGGATTTTAACCCTTTACCAAACAATCCCTGGTTTTTACAACCCTGATATAGAAGCCTTGAGAAAACACTGTTGGAAAGGGAGAAAATGCTGGTTACCAGCATTTTCTCCTTTTCCCACAATGTTTTCTACCCTGCTGGACACACATCTCAATTATTGAATTACATTTATTTTGTTGTCTGCAAATGCTTTCAATTTGGACCTGTCTAAAATGTTCTTGTTTGGTAAATGGTTAAAACATGAGATCATTTGGTATAGGTTTAACAGATTTGAATAGCCAGACATTAACAAAATCAGATTTTACCTGTTGAAAGCTTCCAACTCTTTTGCTTCTTCAGGCGTCGATGGTGTTAAAGATTTTCGTTTCTGTTGCAAAGCTGCTTGCTCATCCCTTATCTCCTCCAATAGCATAGCCATTTCCTGTTGGGGGAAAACAAAAACAAACACCAGTTAACTCATTACAAAACGACAAAATTTTAGGTTTGTCCAAATCGAAAGCATTTGCAGACGACGAAATAAAAGTGACCCAAAACTTGAAATTTGTTTTGTGAAGGGTAGAAAACATTTTGGGAAAAGGAGAAAATGCTGGTTATCAGCATTTTCTCCTTTTCCCACAATGTTTTCTAAAGGCGTCTTTCTCAGGGGCATCAAAAGTAGGGATTGTGCGGTAATGGGTTAACACTAATATTGCAATAAAGGGATGACAGAGATGCTTTCATTCCTAATAGCTTACTTACATAAAATCACCATGGAAACCGAACAAAAAGGTTTTACATAAATCATAAAATGTGTACTATAACACATATTTTAAAAACCCTTTACCACAAAATCCCAAGTTTTAACAACCCTGCAGAAGATGGCTTTTGAAAGCATTGTGAGAAAAGGAGAAAATGCTGGCGACCAACATTTTCTCCTTTTCCAACAAGGTTTTAAAAAGATTAATAATTTCTTCACTGAAAGAGTTAACAAAATTTGTATTAGACAAATTTTATAATATCATTTGAAAGGATAGAATATACATTTATTGAGAGAAAATGCTGGTAACCAGCATTTTCTCCTTTTCCCACAATGTTTTGAAAAGGCCTTTTCTGCATGGTTCTTTGATAATATGATTTGTGTAAAGAGTGATATTTGGTAGGTATCAAGTAGGTATACAGTACTTACATGCATTAACTGGAAATAACTTGGCTTCAATGTGTAGTATAGGTAATGGCTAGGTCTTCCTGTTTCTACCATTTTGATATCTGATTATATATATCGTAAAATGATTGTATTGTTTGTATGATGTTTTCAACACTATTTTAGTTACATTGCAGCTGCCAGTGAAAATACCTATGCGTTTCTGGTCTTTTACCAGTAATCAACGCAGTTTTCCTTCCAAGCCACGGGCTGCTTATCTACATAACCATCATCGAAACGATGTTCAGTGGTGGTAAAGGAATGAATCCTGTTGCAATGACTATCATCAATCCTAGGAATGAAACTAACCAAGCCAGGAATCAAATCCATGACCCCCTGTTTTCCCCCAGTCCTGCATGCTGCTGTCTGAACTACCAGGCTCGGCTATAAAGAGTTAAAACAGCACTTGATCCTAACCAGTTGACTATACATTTTAAATTCACTCATACTGAAAGACAATTTGAAGTCAATTAATTTAACATGGCTGAAGAAATGTGATTTTTCCCTTGATGGAATAGAAAACTTGTGGAAAAAGGAGAAAATGCCTGCCTTCAGCATCGATACATGCTATCTTGGACTTTTGTTTACCATTACTTTGCACAATATTTCTTTCAAGTCCAATGGCCATTTTTCCAAGCAGACATTGTCAAAATAATGTTCAGCAGTTATTTTCATTATTTTCTCCTTTTCCCTCAGTATTTTCTATGTTACTGTACAAAGCACTGGGAAAAGAAGCTCCAGGAAAGCATACACTTGCTGCACCAATGTAACTGAAATAATGTTGAAAACAGCATTAAAAATCACTCAGTTAATTAATCAGTCTATTTGCTCAACATGAACCCAGTCTATTTGGTCAACATGAACCCACCATCTTCTCCACAGTAAATTTATCATGTTTAAAGCTTGAAATTGAATTGTTCTATTTTTTTTTTTTTTTTTTGTTGGTAAAGGATTAAGTGGGTGATTTCAAAAAAAATGCATCCAAAACGTGACATAGAGGGTCACAAATAAAGTTTGTCATATGAAAATATGGCCTATCAAAACCATGTCTCAATATGTCAAATTTTTAGAAATCAACATGGGAATGTCAATAATAAACACAGTTTTAAAGATTTAAATGATTTTATTTGAAACATTGAACAGTTTTTAAACAAATAATTATGTTTTTTATGGCTGTTTTAAATCTGTTTAAAGTAGAAAATTCATCTATTATGGCACTTGATATTGTAACACAAATGCAAAGGTAAAATTTGATGTATAATATAGCTAATTTCATTAGATTTTACCGATTTTATGACCATTTTTAGCTATTTTTGACACAATATTTTCATTAATTACCTCAAAAAGTTTACATAAAATATTCCATACATGATAGGCAAAGCTGATACTTGGCCTGGTACATTAACAGGGTATGTGCAGCTGGTAAACAAAAGGTTTCTCGGGTATAATCACTTGATATGTGATGAGGACACTTCAAAAAACAATGAAAAATTTAGTAAAAACGTTACACTTGGGACAATACTAATGACAGAAGTAACTCTCAGGAAATCCCTTTTCTAGTTATAATTGGTGATTCCTTTTTATGATTCAGATAAGAAAATACATAAATAGGGTTATTAGTGTAGTGGTATGCAAACTGAAGTGTGTCATTGTCAGAAATTAGCTTTAAATCAGTCATAGGATTTTGTTTGCAAACAATCAGTTTGCTGCATGCTGAAATTATTAATGTTTTCTAACTTCCTGTCTCTGCTATTTCCAAGATGTATGTTTGTAGCAAAATTTAAAATGTTAAAGCTGTAATTTACAGGAGTTTTAAAGTGCAACAATCTTACATTTCAAAGCCACATAAAACCGTTACACTTGGGACAAAAATATAAATTGTCTTTGAAAGAGACTCAGCTGATACAAAATGGATATTTTTTTTTGAATACTAACTATCAGCATAGTAAATGGATGTTGTTCTTGTTTTCCTTTAAAAAAAAAAACAAAGCTTCTTCACTATAATCACCACATTTTTTATGTAAAAATACAAAGTTTTAAAAAATTCCCATCACATATCAAAGAAATTGTTTTAAAAGAGTCTTATTAAGTCTGTGATTGGATTACTTGTTTTGTAAGAAACACAATTGAAACAAGAGGGCCAAGATGGCCCTGGATCGCTCACCTGAATTTTTGAGATGACCATAGTCTTTTTTTTTTAGGTATTGAAACATTGGAATCAAATTTATAATTTTGCCAAGCAATTTTCAAAAGGTCACCTGTGAAAGTCATTTCGAAATCTGACCATCAGTTTCAAAAAGAAGAATTTTTAAGAATTCTCCATTTCTGTATAAGAGCAAGTAGCCCCCATCCATGAGAGCCATGTTTCTTGATGGATCAAAATTTACGAACAAGTTTTGAAAAGGGTCACCCAAGGAACATCTCTCTGAAATAATTTCAAAATCTGACCTGGGGTTTCAGAGAAAGAGAATTTTAAAGAATTTCATCATGTCCATATAGTGCAAGTAGCCCCCATTCACAAGAGCCATGTTTCTTGATGGATCAAAATTATATGTACAGCTTTTGGAAAGGGTCCCCCAAGGAACATCTCTGTCAGATTATTTTAAAATCTGACCACAGGTTTCAGAGAAGAAGAATTTTCAAGAATTTCTTCATTTCCATATAGTGCAAGTAGCCCCCATTCACTAGAGCCATGTTTCTTGGCCAATCAAAATTTTGCGAACAATTTTAGAAAAGGGTCACCCAAGGAACATCTCTGTGAAATTATTTCAAAATCTGTCCAGCCATTTCAGAGAAGAAGAATTTTCAAGAATTTCTTCATTTCTATATAGTGCAAGTAGCCCCCATTCACCAGAGCCATGTTTCTTGACCAATCAAAATTTCGCGAACAATTTTTGAAAAGGGTAACCCAAGGAACAAGTCTGTGAAATTATTTCAAAATCTAACCAGTGGTTTCTGAGAAGAAGAATTTTTAAGAATTTCTTCATTTCTGTATAGTGCAAGAAGCCCCCATTCACCAGAGCCATGTTTCTCGACAGATCAAAATTTCGCGAACAATTTTTGAAAAGGGTCATCCAAGGAACATCTCTGTGAAATTATTTTAAAATCTGACCAGCGGTTACAGAGAAGAAGAATTTTTAAGAATTTCTTCATTTCTGTACAGTGCAAGAAGCCCCCATTCACCAGAGCCATGTTTCTTGACGGATCAAAATTTCACGAACAATTTTTGAAAAGGGTCACCTAAGGAACATATGTGTGAAATTATTTTAAAATCTGGCCAGCGGTTTCAGACAAGAAGATTTTTAAAGAATTTGCTAAAAATTTCCATTTTGTTGCCATGGCAACCAGAGTTCTTGACGGAATCAAATTCTGTGAACAATTTTTAAAGAGGACCTCCCAAGGAACATTCCAGCCAAGTTTGGTCCAAATCCGCCCAGTGGTTTAGGAGGAGTTGATGTTTAAAGAATTGTTGACGACGCACGACGCACGACGCACTGACGCACGACGCACGACGGACGACGCACGACGCACGACGGACGACGGACGACGGACACCGGGTGATCCTAAAAGCTCCCCTTGAGCACGTTGTGCTCAGGTGAGCTAAAAAGCCTTTATAAACTGTTCATTAATTATAATCTCACTTGATTTTTCACAATGTTAAACTGTTACACTTGGGACAAAAATTTGAAAATACCTTTAACCCATTACCAAACAACAAAAAATGTAGTTCCTTATCAAATTGAAAGCATTTGCAGACGACAATTTGGAAATAGCTCAAATGATGGAATTTCTCTTTGATAGGGTGAAAACATTGTGGAAAAAGGAGAAAATGCTGGTTACCAGCATTTTCTCCTTTTCCCACAATGTTTTCAAAAGGCCTATTCTTTAGAGTCGTTGAAAGTCGGGATTGTGTGGTAATGGGTTAAAAAGGATTCAAAGGTTATCAAATGAAATAATACAGCAAATGTTGACTTAAAACATTTAAATGACTCTTATAGATCTAAAATAACCATGACATGTATTTGTGCTAGAGTAAATGATATGAGCCTGATTAGAAAGCAGTAACACAGAAAAATAAACTTTATGAAACCGGAACACAACTCAACTATTTAAGGCTTCATTAAGTATCCATGGTCAAAGATGAAATTATCCATATCAAGAAAATCTGCTTTTCATATATTTGAAATATTAAGTGTATTAATTAAGAAATAATTCATGTTTACCGTGTTTTATCGCTCATTAACGCGTGGTGTTGGAGGGCAGATTGCGAAAAATTAACTCACGACAGCAAGCCGGAGTGAATTAATATTTGCATCTGCCAGACAACACATACGTTAATCAGCAATAAAATCTTGGTAAGCATGAATTATTTCAATTCTAACACGATAAAAGGAAATATAACTGACATTTTGGGATGAGGTTTCTCTTGGGTTCTATGGGGAAAAACATTAACGCCATGTTAGAAAACACAATATAGACCTTTGAACTTAATGAGACCTTTTTGAAAGTTTCAACTTGTTGAAGTCACTATGAACTATGCTGCAATGTTAACACAGTTCATATAGATCTGCATTATTGAGTGAGTTTATTTTTCTGTTTCGAGTATTTCATGCAGATCAAATTGCAGTTTAATTCCTCTGCCAGGAAGCAGCACTGGTGCTCTCAGCTTCCTAAGGAGGTCTTCTTTTGGCTGCCAGGCAATGTCTTCTGTTGGTGGCCAAGAATATACACCTGGTGTTCCTGTTGCCCTCAGAAACCTCAAATGAAAATCACCTGAGTGCACAGCAAGAACCTGAAGCAGACAGGCAAAATGGTGCCCACAATTCTGTACTTGTCCAATGTATTCAATTCACTAATAACTAGACAGAGAGAGGAAAAGAATTGTATATAACTTTCTTATGTTCACAAAAATATTGAAATTATTGTTTATAGGAATTACATGGAATAAAACTTTATCACAAGTATTATGACCATAATACTTATACAATTCTTTTCCTCTCTCTGTCAGTTTATTAGTGAATTGAATACATTGGACAAGTACAGAATTGTGGGCACCATTTTGCCTGTCTGCTTCAGGTTCTTGCTGTGCACTCAGGTGATTTTCATTTGAGGTTTCTGAGGGCAACAGGAACACCAGGTGTATATTCTTGGCCACCAACAGAAGACATTGCCTGGCAGCCAAAAGAAGACATCCTTAGGAAGCTGCGAGCACCAGTGCTGCTTCCTGGCAGAGGAATTAAACTGCAATTTGATCTGCATGAAATACTCGAAACAGAAAAATAAACTTACTTAATAATGCAGATCTATATGAACTGTGTTAACATTGCAGCATAGTTCATACTGACTTTAACAAGTTGAAACTTTCAAAGAGGTCTCATTAAGTTCAAAGGTCCATATTGTGTTTTCTAACATGGCGTTAATGTTTTTCCCCATAGAACCCAATAGAAACCTCATCCCAAAATGTCAGTTATATTTCCTATTATCATGTTAGAATTGAAATAATTCATGCTTACCATGATTTTATCGCTGATTAACGTATGTGTTGTCGGGCAGATGCGAATATTAATTTCACGGAGGCGGTCAGCTCTGCATCCTTTGTAACCATATTTGCGTTTTGGTTTTTCAGCAGTGTTTTTTGTTTTACTGTTTTGTGTTTCATCATTCAGTTTCTTCTTTTGATTTTTTCTTTGTTTTTGTTTCCTTTTTCTTTCTTTCTCTTTACATTTTGTATCAAACATCAGGTTTTTTTTTCTTTGTTGCTTAATTTTGAGTTTGTAAGCTTCATTTTGTTCTTTCTTTTTCTGTTTAGATTCTTCCAGCCGTTCCTTCAGTTTTGGGTCAGATTTTAAGCGTTCTCGATACCTTCGCACTCTTTCTTTTGATGAATCTTTTGGTTTCTTTTGTTTATGATCTGACACATTCTTCCCTCTAAAGGGCAGTCTGACAACCAATTTTCTCATGATTTTGACTTGTCTATAGCATCAGCAATGAAAGAAAAGAACCTGCACAACAAAATTCAAAAACAAATTTTTATGTCCCAAGTGTAACGCTACCGGTATTTCAAATTTAACTGCATTTTGAAAATAATCCATAATAAATTGATTAAGTACTTTAATATTATTCATGCACTAGGAAGGGATAATGATAAGAATATAGTATATGTTAAGAGGAGGATTAGGTGTAAACATCTTTTGACATGATTTTTTTTTTCAGAAATATTTGACAATCTTCTAGTATTTTGCAATTCTACGCACTTAATTAAGTTCTTTCTAAATATTATTGCTTAAAAACAAAATTTCAGACATATTCCCACATATTTCACATAATTTTGTTTGAACTGTGAGTGAAACATAAGACTTTTAGCATTTGCATACAATCACTATGTTTTGCTAAACTGGCGTTACACTTGGGACATTGTATTTTGGTTGATTTATTTCATGGTAGCACTTCTTTTCAGATTTAACCACTGCAGATCTTTGTTGGGGCAGATGCTCTCGTGAAAAAGAGAAATCAGAACATGTTTCAATATGATATGAGAAAAACACAGTCTTTCAAACATAAAATGTTACACTTGGGACATTTTTGGGTGTGCATAGACATGACCTCTGGAGGGCTTGATTATACAGAAGTATTAACACAAAATCATGCTGATATTGTACAATTGGTATTAACCTAACAAACCACACCTATTTTGAGACAGAGAGATCTCTAGTAGTAAAGTTAAAGCCTTTTGTTTCCCAAAATCTTGTATTTTTGTGCCTTTTTGATTTCGAAGGGTATGCCATTTCATGGGCATGGTTGAAGGACAATATACATGTTGTTCACTAAATAAATATCAGAAAACTGTTGTCTTGTTGTAACAGTTTGTATAATTGTATGTTATGTGGTCTTATAATAGCAGCATTTTTTAAGATAAGTACCTGAAAATTGAATTTAAATGAAAATGTCACGCGAAAAGCGTTACACTTGGGACACTTTTTGACACTAAAAATGCTATAAAATGAAAACGAAAGCAGATATTGGCCTCAAATCTTTCAAACATTTTAACATTAACAAAACACATATTCTGGCATATAACAATCATTTGAAAACCTTTTTACATTTGCTGTAGATCAGTTTTAAAAAAAGGAGGCATTTTTTTTTAAATCACCCAAGTCATTACCACACAATCCCTTCTTTTTGACGCCCATGAGAAAGAAGCCTTTTAAAAACACTATGGGAAAAGGAGAAAATGCTGGTAACCAGCATTTTCTCCTTTTCCCATAGTGTTTTCTGTCCTTCCCAGAACAAATTTCTTTTTTTGAGTCGCCTTTATTTTGTCATCTGCAAATGCTTTCAATTTGGACCAGTCTAAAATTTTCTCGTGTGGTGAAGAGTTAAAGGGGAAAAAAATCAGTGCCCAGCAAAATAGATCCACAACTTAATAACAGTAAGGTATACGAAAAATGATAATGAAAAAAGTAGTACAAAGAATTACAAGACGGAAGTAATCTTTTGTAATGATATACAAAATTGGAATTAAGAAAGGAAAAAAAAAAGAGACAGACATAAATATGAAAATAAGTTTACCTGCAGGTTCTATCACCATGTTACTGGGTAACTGAAAATATAAAAAAATCGCTAAAAAACTGTTTTCAGACTCTTTAACATTATATATCAGCCATGCTATGTGGAAAGGGGGCTTAAAGCATTGTAAAAAGTATCGACCCAGGTTAGCCTGCGCAAACTGCACAGGCTAACCTTGGCTGAAACTTTTCGCCATCGGCCAAATTTCTGTATGTCCAAGGATTAGTCTACCTTGTGATTAAGTTGACTGTAGAAAAAAGTGGCTTTTATGGATCCATAACGATGTGATAACTTGCTTGGTATCATGTATCATGGAGATACATTAAGCCCCCTTTTGTCAGAACATGGCTCTTATACATTTAGAACAATTGTATAGAGATATAATTACATTCTTCCTCTACTTTTCCATGCTTTTTTTCATGAAGGTATAAGATATCAACAAAATATTGAATGAAAACAAATCACGACAAACATGGAATTCCTCCCAGCTTCACTTGATTTCTAAGGAATACTTAAAACTTTATTACCAAAACCCTACTGTCACCATTTATGGAATACTTCATTCAATATCAACTCTCAGCCTAAAATGTCATGCCTTTTGGCCAAAGGAAGTATACTTTTGAAAAAAATGTGGGAAAAAGAGAAAATGCTGGTAACCAGCATTTTCTCTTTTCTCCACAATGTTCTCAAAGACAAATTCTTTCACTTCAAGTAACCTTGATAAATACTCTGTGAATTCTTTTAATATGGACATGTCTAAATTTTGATTATTTGGTAAAGACTAAACAAAATAATCATGTTACCTCCATAGATGGTCTAGCTTTCTTGGAGGGTAAACCAGCATTTTCTCTTTTCTCCACAATGTTCTCAAAGACAAATTCTTTCACTTCAAGTAACCTTGATAAATACTCTGTGAATTCTTTTAATATGGACATGTCTAAATTTTGATTATTTGGTAAAGACTAAACAAAATAATCATGTTACCTCCATAGATGGTCTAGCTTTCTTGGAGTGTAAACCAGAGGGTAAGATGTATTGGAGAGCTCTCTGTCAAAGTAAAAAATAAGGCAACATTAATTATACCCACTTTCCTTAAACCCTTCATCAACCCAAGTTATAACACCCCTAAGAAAGAAGACTTTTGAAAACATTTTGGGAAAAGAAGACAAGGCTGGTAACCATCTTTTTCTCACATGTTTTCTACTTTTTCAAGGACAAATTTTACCATATGAGCCACCTTTGTTTATTATCTGCAAATACTTTGAATTTATTATATACCTAGCAGTGAAATCCTGGAATTTCCCAGTGTAATAAATTTTGATATCATCACTAGTGACAAGATCAACTTTCACTTTCACTTCCTGCCGTAATTTAGGAACTACTTTTTTTTCATTAAGCACTTACTTGTTGTTTTTCAAACGAATAATTAAAAATAATAATGTTGATATAAAGGTATATAATAAGATAGAATAATCGGATGCGTCGTAAGGTGTTAAAAAAACTCGTCTGATCGAGATGATTCTAATGAGTACCCACAACATAGGGTTTCAAAGAGAAATAATGGATTTAGAATACTTTTGACAAGTGTAAAGTTTAGTTTTCTAGTAAAAGGCTTTTAAGACAAAAGCTGCCTTTCTGAACTTTTCGAGATATCAAATACACAACACTTGCAAACAATAAGAGGCTGTCAAGAATGATTTACGAAATAAATAAAATACAAATAAAAGGAAAAATAAACATTTGAATGATAACCTTGACATCACCAGGCATAAGGTCATTAACATCGACTCCCATAATATTTGCAAGGTGTCTCTGTCCTAGCTTTATCTCGCTAATATGTTTCTGTTTAATTTCATCTGCAATCACAAATAAACACAATCTGAGCATTCTTTATAATCATTATAAAAGGAAATAAAAAAAAAGTGTGTCAAATTTTGAAGCAAAATTCCAATAATGAAAAATTATTTTGCGTTGTCTGCAAGATTCACTAATACAGATTTATACAGAGAAATATTAATAAAAAAGGAAACATAAACTTTTGTACAAGTTTACAAATAACTGATAATGAATACATGCATTGTTATGTCATGGTCTGAATCTTCTTTCTTTTGCAAATCACTCATTTCCTTTTACTAGTTTATTTCTCTTGCTTTGCTGTCTCAATCTCCTGGCACCAAAAAAAAACCATCGGAGCTCCCCTTTGGATTGAAGGTACTCCGAACGATTGCTACAACAGAAATGAATGCAAGTACCTTCTTTTCGTTTGTTTTGGATGAACAATTGCATTGCTCTACTAATCATTACTTTCTTTTCTATGTATTTGGGAACTTCTGGCGTGCCAACCAGTTTAATGGTTTTGTCTGAACTAGATCCATCCGAAGTATTTGCCTCATTTTCTTGGAGAGTTGCTGTGCTGCATATACATGCCTACAATGGAAAGGGAAAACTCATGAATCCAACTTCTGCAAAAAACGCTCAAGAAAAATCGACATCAAAGAACTATAAATATTTTCCTGTGAGAAAAGAAATAAAATATCCGAAATAGCCATCATCCGAATAATGGAAGACTAGGGCCTTCAAAATAAATATTGCTATCTGAAGTTGTTATAGATGCTCAGCATGCCATTTTATCTGTCAGTAACATTTCTATACCCGTTTTTCCACCTGTGATGCAGCATTTAACCTTATTAACCTTGATACCCTGGAAATATGAAGAGACATTTTGCCTTCAACAACAACACCAGGGTAGCTTGAAGGTAACCGGTCATTTCGTACTTGGGTCATTTCGTACCTAGTTCATTTCGTGCATACTTCTTTGTTCACTTTGTCACTCGTGACAACCATTTCATACCAAGACCATGTCGTATCCATTTTAATGACTTTGATTTTGGTCATTTCTTACCCAGCAAAGTTTAAAAGTGATATATGTTTATTTTAAATACTTCTAAAGAGTACTCGGGCTGGGAGGGTATCTCCGATGTTGTTTTGTTTTCGTTTCTTCGCAGCTGAGAAATAATTACATTTAGGCCTACAAAATATAACCAGGCCTATCCTTAAAACCGATACACAAATCAGTGCCAGGTGTTTTGGTGTAGAAATGTAGACCTATGTGCGTGAAGAGTAACGATATAGATCTATATAGCGTAAAGCCCAAACTACCTTAAAAACGAATTTCGTCCAATCTTTTCAAAATACTTTATGTAACGTTCGATCCTTAACTCTTCTGAGTTCCAGTGGAACATTTTCTTCAGCTGTCGAAAGATGCTCTTGTAAAGGGAAGTTAAATGTATTTCCGTGAAGATTATTCAAAACAAGTCATCAGATAATTATGGTCCCATAGAATTCTTTTTGTCAAACAAACGAATTTTAAAATCCTTAAATAGAATGGTCCTTGTACCCAAAAGAAAAATGAACAAAGGCAAAAAGTTTCGTCTCGGGCCAGACTGGGCAGACTGTGTAGGCTGACATGGTCGATAGCTTTTGCAGATCCTCTAAATATCCTTTTCACAGTGCGTGACGTGTTTGTTGAAATAGATAAAAGATATTCATATAGATTTCAAAAATGGACCAATTAACTGATTTACATCGTACGAATGACCCATGTTCTGACAATAGGGGGCTTAATGCATCTCCGTGATGCATCATACGATGGCAACTGCGAGCGCGTTTTATGAAAGAAGTAGACAGGGTGTTGCTTTCATTTTTTTTTTTTTTTTTTTTGAGGGGGGGGGGATGAGAAACAAGTCTTCTTCTAGCCCTTAACTCTAACTTCGCCAGTATATTTCGCATATCGTCTCTGGTTACGAGAATTACCTCTTTTTGTCTGTACATTTTCAAAAGAGTCCCTCCTTACAGTCGTGAAGAGACGGGATTACTTGGTAAAAATTGATATACACATTAGCAGTAACTCTCCGCCAGTTTAACAGATTAGAACACTTTGCAAGGTTTAAAGCAGAAGTAGAAAAGGGGACCTTCTGCTCTTACTGTGCAGTCTGACCTTAATCATTGCCGACGGCAAAATGGATGTTTTATTCTACCTGTTCATTTGTTTTGTCCAACTTGTTATCTAAAAGCATTTCCTAGCTTCAGTAATTGTTTCTTCAGCCGTCGAAATAAATATGGATTGAGATTTTTGTATTTTAGCCGTCGAAATAAATATGGATTGAGTTTCTGTATTTTAGCCGTCGAAATAAATATGGATTTAAATAGTTTCTGTATTTTAGCCGTCAAGAGAAATATAAATTGGGTTTGTGTATTTCAGCCGTCGAAATAAAATATGAATCAACTTTCTATATTTTAGCCGTCGAGATAAATATGGATTGAGTTTCTGTAGTTTAGCCGTTGAAATGAATATTGATTGGATTTCTGTATTTTAGCCGTCGAGATAAATATAGACTGAGTTTCTGTATTTCAGCCGTCGAAATAAATATGGACTGAGTTTCTGTTCTTTAGCCGTCGACATAAAGTATGGATTGAGTTTCTATATTTTAGCCGTCGAGATAAATATAGACTGAGTTTCTGTATTTTAGCCGTCGAAATAACTACGGATTGAGTTTCTGTATTTTTGGCGCTGAAAAAGTTAACTCTTTACCAAACTAAAAAAAAATTAGACTCGTCCAAATTGATATCATTTGCGGACGACAAAATAATTGTGACTCAAACATTTAAACTTTTTTTTTTTTAGCTTTATTTACCACGTCAATAGGTATGCGGGGGTCGTGGTCATCCCCCAGCATACCTTACATAATCTTTTAATATAATAATGAAGAAAGAAAAAAAAAAACATTTTCCTATAAAAACATATATATATATATATATATATATATATATATATATATATATATATATATGTGAGACATTCTCCGGCAAAAAGGTGCCTAATGCTCCTCTGTCACGCCAAGCAAGCTATCATATACTTTTGAATCTACAGCCTTTTTTTTCTCGAAATCGACTCAATTACGAGGTAGAATATATAGTCCTTTGACATACAGAAAACTTGGCTTTAAACATTTAAACTTGACTTTAGAAGAGTAGAAAACTTTGTGGGAAAAGGAGAAAAATGCTTGTTACCAGCATTTTCTACTTTTCCTATAACGTTTCAAGAAAACTTCTTCCTCTTGGTCGTAAAAACCAGGGGATTGTTTGGTTAAAATAAGCACCAGAGGATAACTCTATCAACAATAAGGTGTCAAGGAGACAGAAGTCGGGGCCGATATTTAGAACAGATTGCGTTTAGTTTCTTAACTTTCATTTTCCAATCCGCAAAGAATAAATTTCAAGGTTCGTCGGTTTAGATTAGCCCCACGCAATCGATTGCAGTCCCCGGTTCTGTTTATGGTTGGATAATGAGCTCCCCGAAGTGACACACGCGCGCGTGTCATGTTTATTTTCGGGGTCAACGTGGCCCGCCTCAAGTGGTAACGTAATGTAGTCTTTCTGTGTTTGAGTATCAATTTTCTAACGATTATTTTAGTACAATACGAAGTCAATTTGTACCATTTTATTATAAAATCCTGTTGCTTAAAAAGTACCTTACCCACCCTTCGTGTCGAATTATTTGAATAGCTAAACCTTTTAAATTACTTCTCGTTATTTAGGCCTATCACATGGACTCTACCAAGAAAGCTTTAGAAGACATGATTTCTATGCGTTCAAATATAAATTCCATATGACTTGCAACACGCGAAAAGGGCATTCGGACATTTGCGTAAAGTGTCGTCTCGGATCAGCCTGCGCAGTCCGCGCAGGCTTATCCGAGACGGCACTGTACGACTACCTTACATTTTGTGCTACAGTAGACTTGTGCAAAACAGAAAATTACATAAAAAACAGAAAGTGTCGTTTCGCATTAACCTGCGTTGACTGCACAGGCTGATCTGAGACCACACTTTACGCAAATGTCCGAATGTCCCTTTTCGCGTGTTGCAGGCCCTATATGAGCTACGTTCAATATGTCGTCTGCAAGTGCTTTAAAAATGGATCAATCTCAAATTTTGTAAAGTTGTAGTAAAGTTGCACATGTCAATGAAGTGTAAAGAAAAATCCTCAAATCTCAAAATCATGAGCTTTTTTTGCCTAAATATACCCACTGATAATAGAAAGTATAAATCCAAGATCAGACTTTATGTTTTGTGTAGTCTAGTACTCTTAGGTTGATCCAGTCCTCAAAGCATTTTATATCCGTGGTTCCAGCAAATAAATTAATAAACTTTGAAATACTCTTTACCACTCGACAAAAACGGTAGAATTGTTCAAATTGCAAGTATTTATACACGACAACTTACGACTCAAATACTGGGATTTGTCTTAAATAGAAAACATTGTGGTCACTAGCATTTTCCCCTTTTCCCACAATGTGTTCTAGAGGCTCCCCTCAAAATTATTAAAACTCGGGATCGTGAAAAACTTACACATGTTGGTAATAATTTTACGAACCATTTTTGCATAGTTTCAGTCACATGATAGGTTTTATATTTAATATATTTAAAAGACCTAAGTGGCATAAGCATGCCGTATAATACATGACAAAACGATGGCATAGGCAAACAATTGCCATTATTGTTCCATAATTTTCAATGTTTAAGATTCTCTTTTCTCGTAAGTGTGTGCTTCGGGCATTGGGTATGCTATTAGAAAATCCCGTTGTCTGCATATTCTTCGAAGATTGTATAAGTACAATGGATTTGAAAAATACCATCTAGCGGAAGATAATACAGGAAATCCCGATTAGGTCCCTTTCTCGCATCGCATCTCTTTGATCACGTCGGATTTTTCTTGGTTAACCCATTACCACTCAATCCCTACTTTTGACACCCCTGAGAAAGAAGCCTTTTGAAAATACTGTAGGAAAAGGAGAAAATGCTGGTAACCAGCATTTTCTCCTTTTCCTACAGTGTTTTCTATCCTTCCCAGAACAAATTTCTATTTTTCAGTCACCTTCATTTTGTCGTCTGCAAATGCTTTCAATTTGGACCAGTCCAAAATTTTCTCGTTTGGTAATGAGTTAAGACAGGGCAAAGAACCGATCTTGCATTGGCTACACATGAGACGAGCAATCCCGAATGTTTACGACGCCGAGAGAGATGCCCATGTAAACGTTAAAGGAAAAGGAGAAAATGCTGGTAAGCAGCATTGTCACCATTCAAAAAATGTTTTCTACCTTTCGAGGGACAAAGTTCATAATTTAAGCTGGCACAAAAAAGTTTGTCGCCTTCAAGAGCTTTCAATTTGCACGATCCTATATTTTTGTTTCATGGTAAAAAGTTAAATCGAGCCAAGACACAGTTAAAGATCAATCGTCGTGATATCACCTGAATACAGTTGAAAGCGGCACAACTCCAATCAAATAAACATCAAAACATGACGTCTCGTGTTTGTTTTTCGTCAGAAGTTGCACACGCGCACGATCTCTACTCCTGTCAAACAAAGTTAAGCCTTCTCTCTCATTTGTTCTCATTTGTTCGTTTCAAGTGAATTTCACACTGTTTTACAATATTTTCAGAACCTCGTTTAGCTTTAGGACTGAAAATGCATTCTGCATTCTTTTACCGCGTTTTTACGGGTCAGGAATAGAAGCCTTTTGAAAACATTGTGGGAAAAGGAGAAAATGCAGGTATTCAGCATTTTCTCCTTTTCCCACAATGTTTTCTACTCTATCATATAGAAAAATCATCTTTTTAGCAACTGTTAATTTGTCATCTGCAAAATGCTTTCAATTATGTCTGGTCCAAAATTTGCCGTTAGGTAAAGGGTTAAATTTATTTGCACTTTACATGTAAGCCATGCTCTGACAAAAAGGGACTTAATACATCTCTGTAATACATGATATCAAACAAATCATCATGGTCCCGGATCCACACAATACATTTTGTGTAACAGCCTATGGGATCATGAGGTAAACTGGTCCTTGGACATGTATAATTCGAGCCTAATTCGAGTACTGATTGATTTCAAACAATCCCAAGTAGGCCTTTTAAAAACATGGCAGGAAAAGGAGAAAATGCTGGTTAGCCAGCATTTTCTCCTTTTCCCACAATGTTTTCTATAGAGAACTTCAGTTCGTTTGTTCCGTTGTTAAATTTGTCGTATGCTGAGGCTTGTAATTCTGGAGAAAGAAGAATTCGGCGTTTGGGAAAGGATCAACCCATGACCAAACAATCTATGGTTTTTTAGATCCTGAGATGGAAGCCTCAGTTGAAAACACTGCTGGAAAAGGAGAAAATGCTGTTAACCAGCACTTTCTCCTTTTCCCACAACAAATTTCATTTTTTTTTTGAGTTACGTTGATTTTGTCGTCTGCAAGTGCTTTCAATTTGGACTAGTCTAAAATTTTGTCATTTGGTAAAGAGTTAAACCCTGATGAAACAAGGAAAATCAAGCTATCCCGGCAGTTTAACTGATATACTGTTGAAAGCAGTATATCCATGGTCGGTTTACTTAAAAAAAAAAACTCGTAACTACAGGTTGTAACAAGCCGTAGTTACGATCTTTTTTTTTTAATTAACCCTTTCCCAAACAATCCCTGGTTTTACGGATCTGGAATAGTAGCCTTTTGAAAACATTGTGGGAAAATGAGAAAATGCTGGTAACCAGCATTTTCTCCTTTTCCCACAATGTTTTCTACCCTATCATAGAAAATAATCATCTTTTCAGCAAGAGTTGAATTGTCGTCTGCAAATGCTTTCAATTTGGTCTGGTCCAAAAATTTGTCGTGTGGGAAAGGGTTAAACTTAATTCACACAAACTCCGTATATCTCCTATATCTTCTAACCAAAAATGGTGGAAAAAACATCTTTAATAAAAAGTGTAAGGCTTCTTTTATTTCTTTTTAATAAATATTTAGTAACAAATAAGTAACAGATGTAAATTTATACAAAAAAGTAAGAAAGGCAGACAGGAGAAAAAGCGATATAGGAACAGAACAGAACAGGAGATGAGCTAGTGAGAAAACAACAAATATGACAACTGAAAACTTCCAGTCGATTTCTAACAAATCAAGGAAAAGATAGATGAACAGAAATGAAAATATTTAGAAGGAAATAGGATATGGTCAACTAGGGTTGGTTTGTAACCAAACTAGGTTAAGAGAGATAGAGGGAGAGAGAGAGAGCAGAATAGACAAAGGCGAAGAACGTAAGATACTGAAAGATTTACAAATGGTTTCAAACCAAGGTTACGTATAATGCAAATAACTTGAAAGCTCGCCCATTCCAGCATCCATTAAATTCATGTACAGTAAGCCTGATATTCTACAGTATGTATAAGTTACAAGGAACAAATCGTCATATTAGACATAGTAAAAACTAATATGTTAGTTTTAAAAGCTCTTTACCAAACGAAAAAAATGGCTTGACCAAATTCAAAGCACTTGCAAAAGATGTATCAAATGTTGCGAAAATAACGGCATTTGTTTCTGATTCGATAGAAATTATTGTGGAAAAAGAAGAAAATGCTGGTCACCAACATTTTCTCCTGTTCCACCTCAATGCTTTCAAGAGCCCTCTCCTCACGGATCGCTCGGAATTGTGTGGCAATGAGTAAAAAGCGTCAACACAGAAACATTTCCTCAAATAGACATCTCAGATAATAAAAAGTGGAAAGGCGAATAATGTAGCCGCAGTTCTGATTGATCATCCGAATGGTCAGAACTGCTGCTTCGCCATTTCCTGAATAAAAGAAAAAGGTCTTAACCCATTACCACAAAATCCCTACTTTCGACGACCCAGAGACCAAAGCCTTTAGAAAACATTGTGGAAAAAGGAGAAAATGCTGGTAATCAGTATTTTCTCCGTTTCCCACAATGTTTTCTACCCTTCACAAAACACATTTTCAAATTTTCAGTCAGTTTTATTTTGTTGTCTGCAAATGCTTTTGATTTGGACAAGCCTGAAATATTGTCGTTTGGTAATGAGTTAAAGTCAGTGTAGAATTTTGAGATGGTTACTCTCCACACCTCTATATCTGTTTTCCATCATCAACGCACTTCATAGCTTTAGTTCATTGCCACTAACATGCTTGTTTCCATTTAGGTTTTGGAAGTGACGCTAAAGATGTCTGGCAAAAGTTACAAGGGCATGGGGTAGAAGTCGAGTGAGTACCGTCTATTTCTGGTTTTGCTGGACACACGAGTTTAAGGGGAGCATAGGGAGAAGACACGTGGTGGGCTGCCGGATATGGAACTTGAAAATAGTCCGCACCATACACAAAGCTTGATGACGATGCTAGCGTTTGTGGATATATTGGAATTTGCCCGGTTGAAGGGCGATGAAGGCTATCCATTCCAACCCTTACAGATGTGGTTGCTCGATGAACTGATGAAGTTTGTTTATGAGTAAGTTCATTCACCATCTTTCGCATTTCGTCCAAAGATTTATTGAGCATAACGATATAGTTCCTCGCCAATAAAAGTGTGGCCATTTTGGATATTTTCTTCACAGAAGGACCTTGTGAATAGGGCATCACCTGTCTAAGACTGTCCATTGCAGCATTCAGGTCATGCATGCGTTGTCGCTCGCGGCTGTTCACACGCAGACGAACGTCGTCCGGGGCACCTGATTTGTTTCTGCGCTTGAATTTGCGGATGTACGGTGTTAGGTCAGATTTATATCCCTCAGAATGTTCCTCATCGTTGTCGGAGAAACTCTGGTCGCTCACGTCGCCATTGCTTTTATCATCAGCTTGGCTGGAGTCGTCGTCTACTTGTAAGAGGTTGTCGATATTGTAGGAGAGAGACATCTTTGAATCGGTAAAACTAATATCTGAAATTAACAGAAAGAAACATTTCAGTGGTAGGTTAAAGATGTTAAAGCATACACTTTCGTAAATGTCGAATAAAAAAAAGCAACGGCTGATGATGATGATGATGATGATGATAATAATGATGATGATGTTTAGTAGTACATGTAATTAGTATCGTCATTATCATCTTAATTCTAATTATCATTCAACACTGCGATACAGATTACTTGTAAGTACAAAATATTCATGAATAATGCTGACTGACAGTGATCGTTAGATAACAAATAAAGGACTGTTATGTTAGCACAATACAATTTGTTTTTGAAACCATTGATGAATAAAAAGTGAAAGGGTGGAGCTAGTGGAATCAAGATTCTTTTTCTTTCTTATAAGGACTGATAACCTATTTCCCCATGCAAACATACTTCTTTGGAAATTTACAGAAAGGTTGTGCATCAGACTTGACAATTTTTTCCATTTAAATTTATTTCGGTTTTTCAGTTCTAAGCACAAGGCTAGTTGGTTAACCGCTTAACCGTAGTGAGCAAAAAATACGTTGCAAAAAAGCCTAAAAAAACCCTCGTATTTTACAACTCTGAAAACGACATTAAAAAAACACTGTGGGGAAACAGAAAGAAAATGTTGGTAAACAAACTCTTTCTACTCTACATAAGACAAATAACCATTCTAGTCAAATTTATCTCTGTTTTTATTAACCGTTTCCGAAACGACAAGATTCTTTCAAATTCAGAACATTTGCAGAAGACAAATTCAAGAACGGTACAAATTAGACTAGGCAGAAAACATTGAGGGAAAATGATAAAAGGCTGGTTGCCACTATTTTCTCTTTTTCCTACAAAGTTTTCATAGGTCATCTTTTCCAGGTTCGTAAAAACCAGGGATTGTTTGGTAAAGGTTAAGGACAAGTCTAAAATTTTGTCGAATGGTCAAGACGTGAAGAAGATAGGATTGTTGGTTGAATTGAAAGTGAGGCCTACACAAAAATTTAACAATTTACCATGCAATTGCAAATATTGCAGCCTTGTTGAAATTAATTAATGAATCAAATGAAATGAAATAAATAAGTACATGTAAATAAGAACTGAAGTAAATGCAGACGTAAATGAATAAATAAATAAATAGATGTGGGAAATGAGAAAATTCTGGTAATCAGCATTTTATCCTTTTCTCACAGTGTTTTTTACCCTTTCAAAGACACGAGCCACTATTTCAGCAACATTTCATTCATTTGTCGTCTGCAAATGCTTTGGATTTGGACAAATTCAAAATGTTGGCGTTCGGCAACGACTGTTGTCATGAATTTCTGTCCTCGTGAGGCAAAAATTGCCGCGGCGGCATGTTTTCTTTTTTACTTGAATGTAGGAATGCTTCTAAGTATTGTCGTATTTTGCATCATATTTCTTCTTCCAGGAATTTAACTCATTTCCAAATGAAAAAAAAATAGGTTTTTCCAAATCGAAGGTATTTGCAGACGACAAAATAAAAGTGACTGAAAATTTGAAATTTATTTTGTGAAGGGTAGAAAACATTGTGAGAAAAGAAGAAAATGCTGGTAACCAGCATTTTCTCCTTTTCCCACAATGTTTTCTGAAGGCTTCTTTCTCAGGGTTGTCAGAAGTAGGGATTGTGTGGTAATGGGTTAAATGAATGAAATGCGGAGTGAAGCAGCAAGTTCAGATTGTATGGTGGTATACTTCTGCCGCGAGATACGATCGAGATAGCTCCTGCGAACGTTTAACCCATTACCAAATAATCCCTACTTTTGACGCCCCTGAGAAAGAAGCCTTTTGAAAACACTGTGGGAAAAGGAGAAAATGCTGGTAACCAGCATTTTCTCCTTTTCCCACAGTGTTTTCTACCCTTCCCAAAACAAATTTCTATTTTTTAGTCAGCTTTATTTTGTCATCTGCAAATGCTTTCAATTTGGACCAGTCTAAAATTTTCTCATGTGGTGAAGAGTTAACAGAAATAACCTGATAAAACGAAATGTCCTGGAAATACTGCCTATATAGATATTGAATTTATAACGATTAAAATATTACGATATTTCTAACTGTTTTCATGATTTTTTTTTTTTCTTTCATGCCCACAGCTGACAAACATGCCACCTATAGTTAGATACGGTTTCGGAACATCTTCGTCTACAACCTTATGATTTCTCCTTTTCCCTGAATGATTTTAATGTTGTCAGTAGGATGCATTTCGAGACGTCTTTGCATTTAACAGATTTCTGTTCATTTTGAATCTTCTCAAAATTTACCAGATATGCTACAACTGAAAATTATTCGAATTTTTACTTACTTCAATCTTGTGGAGCCAAAAAACTACCGAGTTCATCTATATGGTAAATTTTCTATTTATAGGTACAGAGAAAAGGATGGAACTGTCACAATAATTTTATTTCGAATCTCAGCTTCGTGCACGATTGAGAAATTTTGCTTTAAAATATTAAGGTTATCGTGATAATTTTGCCAGAAAACTTTTTATGATCTCGCTATTTTTTTTAAAACTCCTTTTATATCTAAACAATATTCTGAACTCTTTTTATACTTGTACGATATTCTGAATTCTATTTATACTTGTACAATATTCTGAATTCTATTTATACTTGTACAATATTCTGAACTGTTTTTATACTTGAACAACTAATTTAAACTTGTACAATATTCTGAATTCTATTTATACTTGTACAATTATATTCTGAACTGTTTTTATACTTGTACAATATTCTGAATTCTATTTATACTTGTACAATATTCTGAACTCTTTTTATACTTGTACAATATTCTGAGCTCTTTTTAACTCATTACCAAACGACAATATTTTAGGTTTGTCCAAATCGAAAGCATTTGCAGACGACAAAATAAAAGTGACTGAAAATTTGAAATTTGTTTTGTGAAGGGTATAAAACATTGAGGGAAAAGGAGAAAATGCTGGTTACCAGCATTTTCTCCTTTTCCCACAATGTTTTCTAAAGCCTTCTTTCTCAGGGGCGTCAAAAGTAGGCATTGTGTGGTAATGGGTTAAAACACAGAACTTTAAGCGTGTCCTACTTGAAAAATTAACTTGGCTAAAATGACGGGATTTATTTTAGGAAAGGCACACAGCATTATTAGTGTAGGAGAAAATGCTGTTACAAACATTTTCTCCTTTTATGACAATGCTTTCAAAAGCCTTTTTCCTAAAGATCTTTAAAACACGGAATTGTTTGATAAAAGGTTTTAAGAAATTCCAACGATACCATTAAGTCCTCACCATACGACAAAAGTAAAGACTAGTCAAAATTCAAAGCATTAGCAGACGACAATTTAACTGTAGCCTTATTTTTTAAAAAAAAGAACGTTTATGGGAAAAAGGAGAAAATACTGGTAAACAGCATTTTCTCCTTTCCCCCAAAATGTTTGTCAAATGCCTTCTTCCCGTGGCAGGGAAATAATTAAGAAAAGTAAAAGATAGTAATAATCAACGTAATAAATTACCAACCTTTCAAATGCTGTTATATCTGCTCCCAATCGTAACTCATCAATTTAATGATTCAAGATTTCGGCTGCTAGAATTTTTAAATACACGTCTCTGAATATTTGACAGATGTTTAAGATTTCATATCACACCTACAAATTGTACCGGTCAAAAGATTATCTGCCCTTTAACCATCCCCTCTATTCAGGGAGCTGACCAATGGTGTGAGATCCCCGGTGTTCGGGGCGGCTTATCGCTAATCATCGGTATCAAGTCATCATGGCGTAGCAGACGACAAAACGCTATCGCGCTCCATCTACGTAATTGTCGTCTGCCGTTGGCAAAAAAATGGTCGCTGGAGTATTCCGGGACAACAGAATGCTGCTTTGACACTTTTTTGAAAAATAATCTAAATCATTTTTTTTCTCTAACTATGTTTCTGTGCATAATTATATTTCATATTTCTCACTTATTTTTGCAACCTAAAGAAATCTCGTTTGTTAATATGGTCCTCATGTCACATTGTTTTATAATCAAGTCATTGACGATGTTATCCGAGTCTGTTACAGGCACATCTTGTTCCCACACTAACCCTTTAGAATCATTCTCGAGCTTGAATGACCTTGTTGAAAAGGACTTTTGAAAACATTTCGGGAAAAGAAGAAAAAGGTGGTATGTTTTCAACCCTCTCAGAAATAAATAATGTTTGAGACGCGATAGTTTCTACAAATTCAGTTTACAATGTTGTTGACGCGTCTAGATTTTTCTTTTAACCCATTACTCCATAGATACTCATTTTAACACATTGCTTATAGGAACCTGTTGAAAACATTGTGGCAAAAGGTGAAATTGCTCGTGACGAGCAATTTCACCTTTTGTCACAATGTTTTCTATGCTATCAAAAAGGTATCATTTACACATAAGAAACGGCTTCATCCTTGCTGTTATTTGGAGTCAATTAGAGATTCCATAGAAATGCCTTATGTGGTAATATATCCGACTAAAACATTGTGAGAAAGGTAGAAAATGACGGTTACCAGCATTTTCTCCTTTTCCCACAATGTTTTCAAAAACTTTTATTTGTATCATTAAAAGACGGGACTGTTTGGTAAAGTGTTAAATCTGTCAGCAGTGAAAAGCTTTATCGTCCCATCTTTTCATTATTTTATTATTAAAGATTTGAACAGACTGAATAAAAACTCGGAAATCCTCGAAGCAGGGAGAACCGGCTGTCATTTATCATATGTTAAACACGCTAATGAGTCAATATGACAAGATAGAGGAACAATCTGACAATATTTTATGCTGATAACGGGTTCCAATAATGATTGTGTTGTAGCACTTTAAAATTGCTTTGTTAAGTACAATTTGAGGCAAATGGTACACGTGAGCCCAAATATTGTTGTTTCAAAAGTTCTTTTCACAAAGAAGAAAAAAAAAAGTCTAACCACATCGGACAGAGTAGATCCAAGTAAAAGTTCTGTGCAGTCTGATCTTAGTCTATGCTTGGCTACACACGCACAAAGCTTTTTTTGAGTCGCAGTTAGTAGCAGCGTTGATAGACGTTTGATTTTTTTTCTTTTTTCGCAGTAAGAATATTTGAAACTAGATGCTTGTAATCCCAGCTTTACTCTGTAATGTTATTTAAAAGCATTTATAATTATTTAGCAAAATATTAATTATATTATAATGATTAATTTTTGGTGACTTTTCACCTAAATGTATATTTTCAAAGCCATTTGGCTCAAATTCGTTTCATAACTTAACTCATTACCATACGACAAAATTTTAGGCTTGTCCAAATCGAAAGCAATTGCAGACGACAAAATAAAAGTGACTGAAAATTTAGAATTTGTTTTGTGAAGGGTAGAAAACATTGTGGGAAAAGGAGAAAATGCTGGTTACCAGCATTTTCTCCTTTTCACACAATGTTTTTTAAAGGCTGCTTTCTCAGGGTCGTCAAAAGTAGGGGTTGTGTGGTAATGGGTTAACGTGTCAAAGCAAAATGTCTAACCCTTTACCACACGCCAGAATTTAGACTGGTCCTTTAAAACATTTGCAGACGACAAAGTAAACATGACTCAAATGTTGAAATTTATTTCCAGCAGGGTAGAAAACATTGTGGAAAAAGTAAAAAATGCTGGTTACCAGCATTTGCCCCTTTTCCCACAATGTTTTCATAAGGCTTCTATCTCATAGTCGTAAAAACCGGGGATTATTTGGTAAAGGGTTTAAAAGCAATACAAGTATTCATGAGTGTTTCCGAATTCATTTCTGTGCACATCGAATATAACCAAAATCAATTTACTTTTGCAGTGCTGCATATTTAAGAAATTTATAAGCACTACATGTTTTCATGTGTGTTTCCATTTTTACAGACAAAAGAAAAATCCGATTTCAGAACTATGTAGAATATAACCAATGCCAATTTGCTATTGCAATGTTTCATATTTAAGAAATAGGAGCTACTAGTTTTCATGAGTGTTTCCAGTTTTTCAGACAAAAAAAAATGTAGAATATAACCAAAATCAATTTACTTCATTAACAGTTCATATGTAAGAAATAAAATATTATATTTTTTCTTCATTATAGCATGTTTATTAGTTTAGAACGATGGAATGCTAAGTTTTTAAAGTTCTATCAATAAGATTTGTAAAAAAAAAAAAACATTCATTTCTACCAAACAATTAATTCAACCGGTCTAGAAATAATATTAATAATAAAAAGAACTTCTGTAATACGGAAATTTTACTATTCAGATATTTTTTAAAATAATTTTATGGATTTGTTCCTGTGAGCATGCTCTTACTTCACGTCTAAAACAATCAAAACAGCAGTTTTATTTTTCTTAACCAACCTCTGAAATGTATGTGGTTTCGATCCTAGAACATTCCGGCGCAAAAATATATCAATTCCATATATAGGTGTGCATTTAATTTTCTTTTATTTCTCGTCGAATACAAGATATTTATTGAAAAACGACAAGAACTTTAAGAAAAAACCTAATTTTAATGTTGCCTTAGTCTTTGAGTACTTTTGCAACTTTGATTTTAGTACCACCTTCATTTAAATTGCAAAAACCTAACTTAAACTTTCCGTTAGTCGAAGTCTGATTAGCCTGGCATTTTCTACAGAGCTGATCTATTTAAAGTATGATACCAAGTTTGTTGGTCTTCAGTCAAACATTCGACGAGAAGTAAAAGAAAATTAAGTGCACACTTATTTATGGAAATGAGTATATTTTCAGAAGACCGAAACAGGACCACGCTTCGTCTTACGAATTGATATTTTAAATATATTTAGAAATATTTATCATCGTACTTTTGTTCATAGATTAATCTAGTGTAAAAATCAAGCACATTCTGCTTTAAATGCAACACCCTGCCTAATGGTCCCGTCAGTAACCAAATTTAAAGAATGGAATTTTACTGACTTATTCCGATTCCATCACTCTATTTTTTTTTTTTTTTTTTAAATAGATCCTTTATAGCATAAATTTATAAATGTGCATAAGCCACAATTTGATACAGAGTTCTGGCTACAATAATTCTATGATAGCAAGTCAATCTTACATGATGAGATGACGATCTGACAATATATCTAGGTCATACAGACTGCATATTATTTGTATCTTCAATCTTTTTAATTGAATTTATCTGTGTTGTTGTTCCATTGTCAGAATAATAGAAACAAGATGACCTGTTTTGTACCTGAATTATCGTATTAAAAGCAATGATTCAATCTGAGAACATCATGTGACGATTTTATAACTGTTTATATATATAGGTTATCATGTTGTAACTTTATTTTTAAATAGAAAGTACATGTACCTGTATAAATTTTCCTTTGTATCATTAATAGAAAAGGGAAAAATACTCAAAACAAGTTGGTCAGTTTTTATTTAGAGGAACAGATAGTTTCAGTCGACATACGTTAACTAAAGAAGAGACAGACTGGGCATTGTGTGCTGTTACAATGTTGTTTTTTTTTTCCCAATGAAAATAAGGACAGTAAGCATTCCTGTTGGATTTTTCAAATGTTTGATCTAGTTGCTTTTGAAGAATAAGCGGGAAACAATAAATTATAATAAATATTAAAAGCTTGACAAACCTAATGAATTCCAAGAATATTTATGATTGTTTTTTTTTTCAGTTGCTCAGTGCTGTAATAGATTTATCTCCAACCCAGCTCTTTTTTCATTTAAGAATGATTGAAACATGAAGACCGTTGTTAATTCGGTAGAATCATTAGAGATCAAAATAGACACAGAAGATGAAGTGGCAATCTAACGTTATACTGTACATATAATTATGTAGATCATTTGTTCCTTCAGTTGTTGTCATAGAAATTAGTTTTTGCTTGCGCTCATTTGTAGATTCATTTTTATGAGATTACCCCTAACGATCTTGTTGTTTTTATACTATAATTGCAACAGTACAAAATTGTATTATGTAATTATGCTGATTAATCAATGAGGAACTGACGATATTGTAGGTTATAGGTTACTTAATTGTTGTTCATTTAACAAATTCACGTTGTTTTCTGACGGTCAAAATAGGATTTTGATAAAAATAGGAAAAAGTTCACTAGTGATTTGCAACAAGACATAAACATTCGTCTGCAAATGGTAATATGTAAGACAAATACATACAATGGATAGTAACATTAACGATAGAACAAAAAGATTGTATCCATACTCCAAACGGATGTAATTAAAATACTAAGTACCTATCACTTTCAAAAATCTAGATAGATCTGAACACCTTAACTCTTAATAATGTAATAATTGGCGACTGATGACGAATAAGAATTCTGATAATTTCTTACTTTTATCGAGTATTTTATCTTAAACGTGGTCGATTACGCGATAAGATCGTGTTAATTTCAACTCAACTTAATAATTAGATTGAGATAAAAGTCTTTATAGACTTCTTTTTTATAACTTCTTAAAAAAATATTCATCTTTTTTATAAGGTAGTTTCTGATTTCTCCGAGTGTTTACACAATTCATTTTGCAATATATTCAGTATTTTTTGGTACATCGGAAGCAGTGTAAAAATAACTTTCCTTGACCATCTGCTGTTCTTACCTTGTTAAAGCTTGAGTTTTGCTATTTCCCTGAATTTAATATGGTTCACTCTCTGTGAACCGGGAATTTCTGCATTTGCAAAAAGTAACAACTCATGTCAGCCTGCGCAGTCCGCGCAGGCTGACCTGAGTTGAAACTTTTTGCTATTTGTAAGTTTTCTGTAACTCAAAGGACTAGTCGACCTCATCGTTAATTCAGTGGGTTATTTAGCAAATTGAATTTTAAAGATCAAATTTTATATACATGTATGTATGATGACTTGCTTGGTATAAATACATCACACTGATGCATTAAACCCCATTTTGCGAGAGTTTGACTTATATTCAACAGCCTTTTACAAAATGGTGGAGAAAGTTGCATCATAAGCATTAACCTTTTAATGCTATTCTTCCTCGAAACAGGGATCATTCATTACTATACTGTAATTTTGACTTTGTAGTTCTCTATTAAAACGGACCTGTCCTCAAAAATTCAGATCAAAAGAGGTCCAATGGTACACTGGTTACGTGCAATAGAGGTCCAATGGTATATTGGTTCTGTGCTCTCAATCTGAGCACAGATATTAAATACTGTAATTTTTAAACAATACATTTTCAAGGTTGTAGATTTGAAATCAGCATATCTGGACATGAAAATGATGCGTAAGCACGAAGAAATGCCGTCCATTGAACTTTTCCATGAAGAGGTTAGAGGTTAAGGTACTTCCATAAAGATACGCCCCCCCCCCCCCCCCTTTTTTTTTCCGGAAAAAAGAATTACCAGTTTGCATTTGATGTTTCGGTACAACAAAAGGACTTGTAAGAATGCGTAACTTTAGGCCTATTTAAAACGAACGAATACATTCGCTGTGCTGCATATCCGAAGATTTCAATCAGGAAGAAAAGGTGTATTGTATTTGTAGAAAAGACGGACACCTATAATTTGTCCGCCAAACGAGGTGACAGTATTAGCCAGTTGGCTGACCACGCACACCTGTCGGCAATACAAGATTAACTTAATTATGGCCAGTCCCTTATTGCTGCTCATTTGTGCACAGGATGTTGACGATTTGATGCATGGTGGGTAACAGACTGTCACCTCGAATGTTTACGTTTGCCGCGGGACGATATTTAAATACCAACCGTCACTCATTGTACCCGAATTCAATTTCAGAAACAAAAAGGAAGCGATTTTATCGGCATGGACTTTTGACTGTTAACCACTTGTTTTGATGACATTTTACATTTTTCTATGTAATTTTAATCGATTTTTCACCCCATACACTTTGACTGCATATTATTTCCTTCGTTCGTTGTCGTTCTGGAAACAAAGATCGGACAATAATAACTTCTTTGGCTTTTCAAATAGGAGAGGTTGAATGCATATGGAGAAACGCCCTTCTTGAAATCATTGGTGAATTTACCGTATAATCAAAATATAATCTGCGTGAGAATCGCTTTTGGGGCTCTCTTGATATCCATATAACAAAAAAAAAGGAATATTTATTTTAGATGAGAAATTTCCTAAATTTTGCGACAAAGACTTGAACAATTGTAAGTTTTTTTTTTTCTAAAACAAGCATATCAAAAGCAATTTAATTTTGTTTTTGTTGTTATTGTTGTCGTTAATGCTAACTCATTATCAAACGACAATATACTAGGTTTGTCCAAATCGAAAGCATTTGTAGACGACAAAATAAAACTCACTGAAAATTTCAAATTTGTTTTGTGAATAGTGGAGACCATTGTGGGAATAGGAGAAAAATGCTGGTTACCAGCATTTTCTCCTTTTCCCACAAAGTTTTCTAAAGGCTTCTTTCTCAGAGTCGTCAAAAGTAGGGATTATGTGGTAATGGGTTAATTCATGGATCCCATAAGGAAGTGGTCGTTTGCTTGGTATTATACGTCACGGAGATGCATTAAGCCCCCTTTTGCCAGAGCACGGTTCAAGTATGTAAGAAAGTTGTTTGGTTCATCATTTTCCCGAGACAATTTTAACCCATTCCCAAACAATCCCTGGTTTTTACGGGTCAGGAATACAAGCCTTTTGAAAACATTGTGGGAAAAGGAGAAAATGCTGGTTACCAGCATTTTCTCCTTTTCCCACAATGTTTTCTACCCTATCATATAGAAAAATCATCCTTTTAGCAACTGTTAAGTTGTCATCTGCAGAATGCCTTCAGTTTGGTGTGGTCCAAAATTTGCCGTTTGGGAAAGGGTTAAAACGACGATTTTGACGAATAAGAGTAATTTTTATTCATTAGTACAAGTTGAACAATGTGATGAAAGTAGGATTTCAAATTTGGTCGTCTGGTAAAGAGTTACTTAACTCCTTTCCACACAACGACGACTTCTAACGACCCTGGGAAAGAAGCCTTCTGAAAACATTGTGGAAAAAGGAGAAAATGCTGGTAAGCAGCAATGTTGTCTACCTATCAAAGAAATGTTGCGCCGTTTGAGCCACATTGAAATTGCCGTCTGCAAATGTTTTCAATTTGGACTAGGCTTTTATTTTTTTTCGTCTGGTAAAGAGTTAATCAACTCATTAACTTTAAGTCAGTAGTCGGCTGTTTAATGATTTTAATTCAATGTGAATGTTATGTTTTCTAGGAACATTTGCTAGATCTACATACATATATGTATATATACGATCCCTGGTCACTGTGAGATTAGATTAATCTCATAGTGACAGAGGATGGTATATCACTGTAGTGACTATTTATACTCAGCAATCACAGATCTGTAGAACTCTTCGATCAGTCACAAAAGATCTTTTATACGTGAAATCCCTCATCAACCACTTTATTACGATAAGAGTCGTTTGATTTTAACAACAGTGTCCGAGAATTGCCTCGAAAACTTGTACCGGGGAATTGTTCTAGATATCAGGGCCCTGTTCTTGTTCCTTGTAATTTATGCATGGATGTACATATGCTTCTTATGACCAACTGATCAAGAAACACACAAAAAAAATGTTTTTCATTGTACCTTAAAGGGTAGATGAATGGTAGGATTTATTTTTTACAAACTTAGGAAATCGTAACATTGATGTGACACTCGAGTTCCAGCCGCAATAGTCTTGAAAATCAAATAGTACGATTTAAGTGTTTTTAACGGGACACCGCCAGTTAAAATTCTCTGTTACTGGTACTCGTCGTATTTTACGTACCAAAAAAATAAATAACATCAGTTCGAAAACCAGACTTGCAGTCTATGATTTCCGGTTTTAAATATGGCGCAAACTTTGAAGTTTCGAAGACACCAAGCATATATTTAGAAGCAAACGATGGATTTGTTTCGGTGCGGAAAACATTTTTGTCTTTGAAATGTCAAAAGAACCGATGAATTTTACATATTCACCATATGCCGTCCCTTCGATGCCTTTTCAAGCCAAAAGTTTTTCTATCGTTCAAGTTTCAACATTTTTCAAATCTTTTATTACCGTTTTACTTACTGCATGAGTTTTAGTGGTCATCTTGTACAGTTAATAGTTTTGTTTGTAGTAGATCTAAATATCACTTTTTTGATTTAGTTCATCTAACTGTTAATACTAGCGAACAAGATAATTGTAATTTCTGCAAATTAGGTACATTTCGTCCCCAGGTAAAATCGTACCTGTGTTGAGAACAAGACAGTTCCCCGACAAGACAGTTCCCCGACACACGTTTTGGAGACAGTTCCCCGACAGATTTGGAGACAGTTCCCCGACACTTTTGAACACAATTCCCTGACACTTTTGTTTCATGGAAAATGACCTTTTATACTGTAGAATTAACACAATAATAATTGATAATCATGAGAAATTGAAATATTCGTGGATAGTTGATATTGTGATCGAATTATATCTGTACTCTGTGAAGAAGATTGCTATATATAAATTGACGAGTAGTTATTGTCTCATGGATGAATTCACAATGAATCACGACTGTATTGAACATAATAGAATTTTAAGGGCACTTTTAGCCAGCATCAAAAAGAATAGAGAGTATTTTGTGTTGATTCTATAAAGTCTTTAATAATTTGTAGTTTAGTTACATGTCTAGGCCTACATGCTTTCCCCTGTTTTATAGAAATAGGCCTACAGTAGAGAGGGCGAGGTGGAGGGGGGGGGGTTACCGAGTGAAATACATTTTCTGTTTATCTTGTACACTCAAGCAATTTTACATACATGTATATTGTAGTTCTCTCTTTGTATGCACAGCATTTCGGAGAATGTACATGTAATTTCGATAATGTCTTGATATTTTGTGACGATAGGCTGTCAAATTGTTCCGTCAAACTAAGTTATAGACGTTGATCAAATGTACATATTGCCAATCACATACATGAACAAAGACTTCAATTAGTCACAAAAGATCATTAATCCATATAGTCCCTTATCAAAGATTTCTTTTTATATACGATAATATCTATTTTGTTGTTTGACATCGAACAAAAGTGTCGGGGAACTGTCTTCAAAAGTGTCGGGGAACTGTCTCCAAATCTGTCGGGGAACTGTCTCCAAAACTTGTGTCGGGGAACTGTCTTGTCGGGGAACTGTCTTGAAACCCCTGTGTTTGGGGGTGGGGGGGGGGGCTTCAGTGCTTTAAAGATAGAAAGATAATGCATTATAAAGACAATATATGGTTTAAAATTGATATCTTTTTTTCGTATATAGATCCACATTTTTGTTCACATGTTTGGATTCCTGTTAAATTGTACATTGTTTGCTGATTTTATTAGTGTTGGCAGTGCCACTTATAGTCAAGTTATGTATGCTTGTGTTGCATTTGGCTTCCGTGTAATCAGTTTCTTCTCAGTTCTTTCAAATTCATAGAAAGCATAGATTTCATGCTGTAGTTAACTCACAATGTTTTCTACCCTTCACAAAACAAATTTCAAATTTTCAGTCGCTTTTATTTTGATGTCTTGCAATGGTTTTGATTTGGACAAACCTAAAATTTTGTTGTTTGGTAATGAGTTAACAAGCATACAACCAACAGAAACATGGGCTTTAATAAACACAATCTGTATCAAATGTGAAGGATGCACATGGCTCTGTTTATAACAGGTAATCAAACTGGCAAAAGTCATACATGGAAACAGGATAGAGGCAATGAACTACCAGTACTTAATAGTTAGTGTAAAATGACAGGTTTTTAAGTAACCAGCTTTGCTTATTGTCAAATTAATTTCTGAAATAAGTGGAAATATAAAAAATCAGTTTTCATATTGTTACTACAAACTGAACATATGTTTAATACATGTTCTTTTGTATGATATTGTATACAGTAGTCTTCATACTATTATGAGCAGTAGTATTATTGATAAAATATGGGTGTTTTTGCACTTATACTTTTAGAAAAGTTTTCAAATGTATTCCATCCTCTTATACTTCAGATCAAAGAAAAGGGGGTCAGAACCTGCTTCTCTTGGAGATTTTCCAGAAAGTCTTCAGAAAAGACATAGAAACCTGTCAGGTTCAGTGGATGATTTATTGGAGAATGATGGTGATTCTCAAGATGAGGTATTTTCTGATGCCTCATCATCCGAATCAGGTGTGGACAAAGTGATTTTTTTTTTCATTTTCTTTGTGGTTAGTCAGCCCAGGACCCATGGTCATTAACCTTTACAAATATTGTTCTATGTCTCTTAATCTTTACCAAAGGGCAAAATTTCAGATGTGACCAAATTGAGAACATTTGCAGACAAGTTATAGAAGGGTTCAAAGTATGATTTCTGTTTCAAAAAAGGGTAGAAAACATAGTGGGGGAAAAAAGAGACAATTCTAGTTACAAGCTTTTTCTCCTTTTCTCTCAATGTTTTTGAAGGCCCACTTGTTCAGTGTAGGTTGTGTGCTAAAATGTTAAATTTGTAAACTAACTTTATGAAGCTTTATTATAGGGTTATTGAAGATCTGTAGCTCTCAGAATAGACATTTTTTTTTCCTGTGTACTTTGAAAGTAAATATAAAATATTTTGTCATACAACACAAGGGGGCTCAAAATTCGACCAATTCTTTTTTTCAACAATAGAATTTTGTCTTTTTCAATGGCTAGAAACACTATTTTACATGTACTGCTAAAGAAGAAACTTTCTATTTAATTATATATCAGAATGAGATACAAGAGAATTAACAGGTAGATCAAAGATAATCTGATTCTGTCCAGTTTATTCAGTCTCTCATCATGGTTGTGACGGCTGTAAGCCACAATTGATAAATTTGTGAGAAAGATGTCTGGTTAATTTTTAGCTCCACTGGCCGAAGGCCAGCGAGCTTATGTCATGGCCCGTTGTCCGTCGTGCGTCCGTCCGTCCGTCCGTGCGTCCGTCCGTCCGTCCGTCCGTCCGTCCGTGCGTTAACTTTTTCTTTAAACATCTTCTTCTCTGAAACTACCCATCCAATTTTGATGAAACTTCACAGAAATGATCCTACCATGGTCCTCTTCAGAATTTCTTGAAAGAATTTAATTCCTTCAAAAACTCTGGTTGCCATGGCAACAAAACTGAAAAAATTTGAAAATCTTTGAAAATCTTCTTCTCTGAAACCGTAAGGCCTAGGGCTACCAAATTTGGCATGTAGCTTTATCTAGTGGACCTCTACCAAGTTTCTTCAAATTATAGCCCTGGGGTCAAAATTGGCCCCGCCCCGGGGGTCACAAGTTTTACATGGGCTTATTTAGGGAGAACTTTAAAACTCCTCTTCTACCTAGGCATAGGGCTTAGGGCTACCAAATTTGGGATGTTGTTTTATCTAATGGACCTCTACCAAGAGTGTCTAAATTATAGCCCGGGGGTCAAAATTGGCCCCGCCCCGGGGGTACCAAGTTTTACATGGGCTTATATAGGGAGAACTTTAAAATTCTTCTTCCACCTAGCCATAGGGCCTGGGGCTACCAAATTTGGCATGTAGCTTTATCTAGTGGACCTCTACAGAGGGTGTCCAACTTATAGCCCTGGGGTCAAAATTGGCCCCGCCCCGGGGGGTAACAAATTTTACATGGGCTTATATAGGGAATACTTTCAAAATCTTCTCGCACCTAGCCATAAGGGCTAGGGCTATCAAATTTTGCATGCAGCTTTATCTAGGGGGTCTCTACCAAGGGTGCCCAAATTATAGCCCTGGGGTCAAATTTAGCCCTGTCACAGGGGGTCACAAGTTTTACATGGGCTTATATAGGGAAACTTTAATAATCTACTTGTACATAGCCATAAGGCCTAGGACTACCAAATTTTGCATGTAGCTTTATCTAATGGGCCTCTAACAAGAGGGCCCAAATTTTAACTTTGGGGATCAAGTTTGACCCCACCCCAGGGTTCACAAGTTTTACATTGGCTTTATAAACCTGTCTCAAGGGTCAGATATTTTTCAAGGGCCTTTTATTGAGCAAACTTGTTTTACAGGGCTTTTTATTGGGCAAGATTAAAAAGTCTTCGTGTTTATAACCACACATTCTTGTTTCATATTGTAGGTCTGAGGCCAAAATTGACTCCATCCAGGGATCACAAGTTTAACATGGGCTTCAAAATATGATCACTTCAATTTAAACATTAATCAAGGGAAATAACTCTTTTTATGAAAGATAAAGTTTGGTACTATTTACCTCCCTTGATTATCAAACTGCATTGATACATGATTGGTGCTAGACATTAAGTTTTTTGATAGAAAATATTCTGTTTTCAAGTGTGATTCATTTTGATGCTTGTAGTTATGCTCACATGAGGTGAATAATAAATTAAAAGTAAGGTTTCTATCATTCAGCTTATTTTTTCCAAGGACTTTACCTTTCATGCTAATGAATTAGCCTGCTTGTACTGCCTGACAGTGTTCATTGTTTTTGAAGGCCCTCTTTTTCATGGTCATGAACACTTGAATTTGTGTGATAAAGGGTTAAAAAGCCAGTGGAGCGATACAGGGCCATCATGGCCCTCTTGTTTTCTTATTACATGTATTTTCACAGAAGTTGAAGAAGTTCAAAAAGCCAGCAAAATGCAAAAAATTTTTGCAAAGAAGTTGATTAAAAGAGACAAGAGAAAAGAGAAAGAACACAGAAGGAAAGTAGAGAAAAGTTAGTGAGATTAATTAACATGTGTATTTTGTTTTGTGTCCATTTCTCCTTTATTTAATCAAAGTGTCTTACAGAAAAAAAAAACTGGCCAAAGAAGTCTCTAAAAAGTAGGTTTCGGTCTTTCATTAAACCTGTTGTAGTATACTGGTCTATCCCAGAGATAGATTTAAAAGGCATAATGTAGCTGGGTACAGGTATTTGGTGATATATCGTGCGGCTGCGTAGACATGTGGTTCGGTAGCTCAGTTGGTTAGAGTGCAGGAACGGTATTCCTGAGGCCCTGGGTTCCAATCCAGGTTGAGCCGCGATATTTTTCCGCCATCTGTTAAACTGTGCCAAAGGAAAATAGGAATTCTCTGTCTTAATTAGCTATCTTCAATGTAGCCTCATATCATTTTGTTGAGTTTTATGACTGCTGCTAAACTGAAACTGGTTGAACTTCTTAACAAACAACAAAATTTTTGAGTGGACCAAATTAAAAGTATTTGCAGATGACAAATACAGTATTGCTAAAATGATGATTTCTCGATTTTATTGAGTAGAAATCATTGATGATTTCTGGCAACCTCTCATTGTTCCACAATGTTTTCAAAATTCTAATCTACGAGGGTTGTTAAATCTTGGGACTGTTTGATAAAGGATAAAAATGCTTGTGATGATAGTTTCTGCGGAACACTGTATCATTCTCGATCACTTTAGTGATGGGAAATGAAAACCAGAGTGTGTTACAAAATTCATGAGTGTAGTTAATCAATTTCTTTATACTTTAATTCTTTAACTCTTAAACACAAAATCCCGCCTAAGAAAGAAGCTATAAAAAACACTGTGGGAAAGGGAGAGAATTTGGTAAACAGCATTTTCTCCTTTTCCCCCAGAACATTTTCCACCCTATCAAAGTCAGAAATCATCATATTAACAAGGTTTGATTTGTTGTCTGCAGATCCTTTAAATTTGGTCCAGTTAAAAAATTTGTCTTGTGGTAAAGAAACTTGTAATACTTAACTCTTTACCAAACAACATAATTTTAGACTGGTCCAAATTGAAAGCACTCATAGAAGACAAAATGAACAGGGCTAAAAAAATGAAATTTGTTTCTAGCAGGGTAGAAAACATTATGGGAAAAGGAGAAAATGCTGGTAACCACCATTTTTTTCTTTTCCCACAATGTTTTCACAAGGCTTCTATCTCCGGGATGTAAAAACAAGGGATTGTTTGTTAAAGGGTTTAAACATTTACAAAAAAATCTCAGAATTCATGACCTGAAGGAAGAAGGCTTTTGAAACATTACGGGAATAAGAAGAAAATGTGGATAACCAACATTTTCTGCTCCTTCAACATGTCAACCCTTTTATAGACTAGCCTTTTTATATTATCTGCATTTCTTTTGTAGTGAGGATACTCTTTCAGAATTTCAGAGTTCAAAATTTTATAATGTTTTGTTGGAATTAAGTTACATACAGATATGAGCCATTCTCTGGCAAAAGGGGGCTTAATGTAACTCCGTGATACATGATACCGGGCAAGTCATCACACGATCATGATGCGTAAGAACCACTTTTTGAAATAGTCAACCTAATCACAAGATAGACTGGTCTTTTTACATACAGAAAATTGATCAGTTGCGAAAAGTTTCGGCCCAGTTCAGCCTGGGCAAACTGCACAGGTTGACTTGGATCAATACTTTTGGCAGATGCATTAACCCATTACCACACAACCCCTACTTTTGATGCCCCTAAGAAAGAAGCCTTTAGAAAACACTGTGGGAAAAGGAGAAAATGCTGGTAACCAGCATTTTCTCCTTTTCCCACAATGTTTTCTACCCTTAACAAAACAAATTTCAAATTTTCAGTCACTTTTATTTTATCGTCTGCATATGCTTTCGATTTGGACCTACCTCAAATTTTGCCGTTTGGTAATGAGTTAACCCATTACCACACGATCCCTACTTTTGACACCCCAGGAGAAAGAAGCCTTTAGAAAACATTGTGGGAAAAGGAGAAAATGCTGGCATTTTCTCCATTTCCCACAATGTTTTCTACCCTTCACAAAACAAATTTCAAATTTTCAGTCACCTTTATTTTGTCGCTGCAAATGCTTTCAATTTAGACCAGTCTAAAATTTTGTCGTTTGGTAATGGGTTAAGCCTTCTTTTTACAGAGTATGCCTCATATATATTTTCTTTATGATTTTAACTGATGAAACTAATTATCCCTAATTTCATTTGCTATCTCTTCCTTTTTCCTGTTAGATATGATATCAATGGATGATTTCCTGGGGAAACAGTCTGAATTCAAGATGTGGCTTTATGAAGAGGTAAAATACTATTTGTTAGGTAGATTATCATACCTCCTTATCAATATTCACACTCTATTTGATACTAGATTCTGATCTAAAATCTTTGTGAAACCCGAGGACATGTATTACAAAACAATCCTGTGTTTTAACAAGCAGTAAGAAAAGCCTTTCAAAGACATTGTGCTGTGAACTAGCATTTTTATCTTGTTTCAAACAGTTTTCTTTTTACAATTACAAATTTTATCATTTGACCTGCATTTGATTTGTTATCTGCAAGTAGTTTCAGTGCAGAAGAGACCGTCCTGTATTTGGACAATAACAAAAATAAGTAGCTAAATGTTTGTAGAGCTTAATCTTTATTTCAAAAATAAATATTGCATTGAGTGGGACTGGCTATTTCATTGTGTATATGTCAGAATATGTATATTAGGGCCTTCCTCCATAAAGTTCATTTGCTCAAAAAAAAAAATTCCATGTTCAAGAGTAATGTCATTAGGTCAAAGGTCAAGGTCAGAACAAGCTCAAGAGTATTTCCTGAGGGAAGGTGTTTGTGTTTTGCTTGTGATTTTTTTATTCAGGAGTGAATTTCAGTGTTGTCAACAATATTATTGCAGAGTTGTCAACAATATTATTGTGCACAAGAACCATGTCACAGTACATGTAACCATGTTACATATCAAATGCATATGTTTTATAGGAAATTCTGGAGGGCGGGCAAGGGTGTTGGAGTCTGGCCTGTTTTACCATGAATGTATTCAGTATGATTGTGCAGAATTGTCAAACACAAGAAAATGTCTTATTCTCAAAGGCCATAGGTCAGAGGTCAAAGTCACAGCTAGGTCATGTGTTAAAGGATTGTAGTTTAGTTTTTTTGGAGGGGTTGCATTTGTGTCCTATTTGTAACTTTAACTACTGTAAATTTCAGCATAACTACTGAAATTTCAGCTTCATAAAGTGTGTCACATGTAAGAATCACTTTCAAAACTTAATAGAGGTCAAGGTCAGATGTGTTTTAAAAAAAAAAAAAATGGGGTTGCGATTTATGTTTGTGTCTGGCTTCTTTGAAAATGGCCATAGTAATTCAGTAAATGTGCAGAAATGTCTACCACATAAAGACAATGTGCATGCAAAAATGTTCACAGCAAGCTGTCTTTAAAAAGTAGAAACTTGTGTCAGACCTGTATTGTTTGGTAATTGGAAAAACAAATTCTGTATAACTGGAGAAATGTCAACGACATGAAGACATTGTCATGTGCAAGAATTGTGTCTGAAGTTAAATGTAAGGGTCATGACAAGGTCAGAAGTGTTTGAAGGAGTGACAGTTCCGTTCATACTTATTGTTTGTATTCACATCTCAAAGGAAAAGGATTCATAAACTTTGGTGAATAAGTCATCTCTCAGCAGCACATCATGTTAACGAACTTAACGTTATAATAACATGCAGCAGAAAACTGAAAATCATTCACAAAAGAGAACCTGTCTTCGAAACCTAAAACACGGTCACTGGCTTCAGAAAAATGTATCAAATGAAAAATATTTAGTAGAAGTGAAGTCCTTTAACTCTTTACCAGACAACAAAATTTTAGACTTGTCTAAATTTAAAGCATTTGCAGACGACAAAATAAAAGTGGCTCAAAAACTGAAATTTGTTTTGGGAAGGGTAGAAAACATTGTAGGAAAAGGAGAAAGTGCTGGTTACCAGCATTTTCTCCTTTTCCCACAATGTTTTCCAAAGGGTTATTTTTTAGGGTTGTTAAAAGTCGGGATTGTGTGGTAAAGAGTTAAACATTTCAATTTATAATATATTTTCAGAAGTGTAAGAATGCAGGATCAATGTCGTCTCCCAAGTTGAAGGCATACTTCAAGCAGTTTGTGAGATTATGGAATAAGCATAAACTTCTGCCAGTATGTATTGTTGTTTATCCCTTAACCAAATAATCCTGATTTTTAAAGACCATGAGGAAGAAGCCTTTTGAAAAGATTGAAGGAAAGGAAGGAAATGCTGGTAACCAGCATTTTCTTCTTTTCTTGCAATGGTTTCTGTTCTTTCAAAGCCAAGTTCCATAATTTGAAATACCCTATATGCTCGACTATAAGACGCCTTCGCTTATAAGACGCTCCCCCAACTTTGTGATTCAAAATCAGGGATTTCGTTGATGACCTCCTATAAGACGAATGTAGACTTCACACGAACCATAACAGTCCTAAAATTGTGATTATTCAGCTGAATATACACCAAGCAGATTTTTACGATCTATCGTCGGGTGTCAGTTGCATCATTCCAAAAATGAATAGCCTGTATCTCAGCCGATCATACATTGATTCAAATCTAATTTCTTTTTAAAATAGGAAAAAGAAAAGGGTGAAAAAAGTGTAAGGCATAGACCAAATCACTCACATTTGTTGTTAAAATAATCCTTTCGGGGAAATTAGGCCTTCGACGGTTTGCTCTAACTGTTAATTATCAATGGGCGCACAGACTACTTATCTCGCCGACAGGAAGAGTAAAAAGAGTGTATTACGCTCAATAGGTTGTAATTTAAATCTCTACCAAAAGAAAGAAATTTGGACCGGTCCCAAATCCAAAGGATTTGAATATTATAAAAGTACCAGACTCAAAAACAGGATTTTGTTTCATCAGCATTTCCAATTTTCCAACACATTGTGTTGTATCAGTCTTTTTCTTCCAGGGTGTAAATACCACTAATTATATGGTAAGGGATTGAATATCTGTATGGCGAAGATACTTTCTAACCATGAATGATGAGTTATCACAAAAGAGACTGTAATGCTTGCTAATTCAAGCCTAAATTATATAACCGGCAAAACTTTACGGTAACTTTAGGCTATGTTAACTCTTTACCAAACAAACAATCTGAAGTTTTCAGGGCTGTGAGAAAAAAGCCTCCTGAAATCATGGTGGAAAAAGGAGAAATGATGGTCACCAGCATTTCCCCTTTTCCTACAATGTTTTCTACCCGCCAAGAGCAAGTTTTAATCTTTGAACCGCATTAATTTTTCTTTTTTTGTCTGCAAATCCTTCAGTTTGGACCAGTCCAAGATTATGTCGTTTGGTAAAGAGTTAACCAAAAGTGATGTAAACTGCACTAATTTATCGATCGATGGCCTGGGTAGTGTAACCTATAAAATTTTGACATCTGTCTGTAAAACTTCTAAAAATAGGTGTGTACTGTCTTGTAAACCACAGAGTCTGACTGCAGTCACAACCCTTTACCTCCTCATCTCCACGATCAACTAATAAATGGTTCATAATTCTTATTTAGATCTGAATTGCACCGTGAAAATTTTCCTCAGTTAGGTTACTTATTACATAATTCTGATTCGTCACAATGCCAAACCTTATCAATTAGAACGCATTTGATTTTGAAAAAGTAATGATTTATCTTTGAATTTTAGAATCGTGCAAAGGGTCAATCATTAGACCGTACTTTTTTTATCTGTACTACAGTGAACTAGTGGGCCATTAATGAAACTGACACAGTAAGAGGAATAACTGCTCAGTCGAGTAATTTTTAATCTAAACTAACTAGTAAAACGCGATAACTGTGTTTTAAACTTTTATTTCTTCTCACAATGGGTGATAAAAACAACTATTACTTAGTCACTTATAGCTTTAGATCAGCGTAACTCGTTTGTGAGGTGTCTTTTCCTTCGTGCTGATCAGCAGGTAAGTACGTTCTTCAGATGAAATTTTTCAAAGTCCTTTGATTATGCGCTTATAAGACGCTCCCCCAACTTCAAGCTCAAAATTCCAGGGAAAAAAATGCGTCTTATAGTCGAGCATATACGGTATACTTGATTTGTAATTTGCAACTTCTTTCAGTTGGGACTGGTGTAAAATTTTGTTGTGTGGAAAAGGGTTATAGTTTATATAGAAGAATTTGCTTAATAATGGTTTTGGAACATTTGTTCCAAAAATTACAATGCAGTAGCATGTGCAGATTAGGTTACTATACAGATAATCTGTAAATATTTGGTACTTGGGATAACACATTCTTTTCTCATTTTTTGCAGCAAGATGCTTGTCTTTCTTTGTAAGACTAGTGTTATGAGTCATTGTAAGTAATACTGGAAAATTGTACAATTTGTAGCACCGGGCTGGACAACTCACTTGTTAGCATATCTAAGTTGTGACCTGGTGGTTGTGAGTTTGATACATGGTTGATGTGAACTTTGTTTCCAGCAATTTTACCCTTCTCAGCTCTGATGCCTGTGTGAAAGTCAGTGACTTTTAAAGATAGGTTTATCAACACTGGCGTGAAAAAGCCAGGAAACAAGCATAGGGGCATTGATTGCCATGATATGATCTTAGCTGTTAACCCATTACCACACAATCCCTACTTTTGACGCCCCTGAGAAAGAAGCCTTTAGAAAACATTGTTGGAAAAGGAGAAAATGCTGGTAACCAGTATTTTCTCCTTTTCCCACAGTGTTTTCTTCCCATTCCAGAACAAATGTCAATTTTTCAGTCATCTTTATTTTGTTGTCTGCAAATGCTTTCAATTTGGACCAGTCTAAAATTTTCTCGTGTGGTAAAGAGTTAAAACAATGTTAAACTCCAATACAATACAATATTTAGCAGTACTATTACAGTATTTAGGTCAGAGAACAAGTCATTTCCAGGTTTTATCCCGAAAACCATGTTGCAACATCAGAAAAATGGTTCTATCTCAGTAACTTGGTGTGTTGCTTAACTCTTGGTGTGTTACTTAACTCTTGGTGTGTTACTTAACTCTTTCAGTGCCAAAGTCTGATCTTGATCTATGCCATACTTCAGAAACACTGTTTTTGCCTATGGCGCCAAAAGGGTTAATGCATTAGTTACTGACAATAAATACATTCTGCCATGGCAGATTTTGGAAAACGTTTTGAAGGAAAATCAACATTAATTTTGCTTGTCACAATTTTGACGATACTGATGACAAACGATTTTTACTTTTCTTCATATGTTTGTCAGCTGTTCATGTATTTCAGAAGTATTACAAATCCTCAACTCTCCCTGAGAGTCCTCGTTCACCACTAACTCCAAGAGAATTCAACCTAATATCTCAAGATTCAGAAGTCATGCTAGAGCAAGCAGAGAGGAACAGTAATGTTACCAAAAAAGAACCACCATCATCTCCTTTTGTGACGTTTGGGAAAACACCTCCAAAAGTTTTCAGATCAAAAAAGCTTCAGTTATTCTCGTCAAACCAAGATGTTGCTCTGGTAAGGTAGTAGGGAGATAAACTAAATCATTAACTCTTTACCACACGAGAAAATTTTAGACTGGTCCAAATTGAAAGCATTTGTAGACGACAAAATAAAGGTGACTGAAAAATTGAAATTTGTTCTGGGAAGGGTAGAAAACACTGTGGGAAAAGGAGAAAATGCTGGTTACCAGCATTTTCTCCTTTTCTCACAGTGTTTTCAAAAGGCTTCTTTCTCGGGGGCGTCAAAAGTAGGGATTGAGTGGTAATGGTTTAACTGTTAACCAGGGCCTGTATTTTCCAACCATTCTCAAGAACATTCATAGTCTTCATCTCCAAAGTTTTTTCTAATTTGAAAGTATCACACCTGATTGGCTAAACCATTTGGTTTAGCCAATCAGAAGTTGTAGTTCTTTCAAATTTAGAAAATTTTGGAGAATAAGACAAAGAATGCTCCTGGAAATGTTTTGCGAAGTAGGGCCCAAAAGAACAATTTTTAGGCTTGTCATCCTGCCGAAGGTGGAGGGATGTAGTGTAGTGATGTTAGTCTTTGTGACCTACTTTAGAGTCCTTGCATAGTTATGCAAGCTGTCTCTTGATATGACTGAAATAATGTTGAAAATGGCATAAAAGAGGACTCAATTAATCTCCCCTCAGGATGTTACAACAGTTGTTGGGTGAAGGGATACACAAACACATGCAAGTGATTTCCTTCTTTTACACAAATCCCTCTTTTGTCACAATGTTGCCAAATATGGTCTGCTGCAAGATGCACAGAGTTGTTAACCAAACACATTTAACTGTTTACCAAACAACAAAATTTTAGACTGTCCAAATTGAAAGCATATGCAGATGTCGAAATAAACATGGCTCAAGAATTGAAATTGGCTTTGGAAGAATGGAAAGCATTGTAGGAAAAGGAGAAAATGCTGGTTACTAGCATTTTCTCCATTTCCCACAGTGTTTTCAAAAGGCCTTTTCCTTAAAACCAGGGATTGTTTGGTTACAGGTTAAAGTTTGAGTCTATACTGTATACATTATTACTTCAGATTTCTGTGATGCCCCTGGAATCATCTCAACAGACTACAGTCTCTATCAAAGAAAAACCTCATACTGATGAGGTAAGTTAACTGTTACTAACTGACAATATTTTAGACTTGTCTATATTCAACTCTTAACCAAACAACAAAATTTTAGGTTGGTCCAAATCGAAAGCATTTGCAGACGACAAAATTTGAAATTTGTTTTGTGAAGGGAAGAAAACATTGTGGGAAAAGGAGAACATGCCAGAAAAGGAGAAAATGCTGGTTACTAGCATTTTCTCCTTTACCAACAAAGTTTTGTAAAGGCTTCTTTCTCAGGGTCATCAAAAGTAGGGATTGTGTGGTAATGGGTTAATCCTTCACCACACAATCCTGACTTTTTACGACCATGTGAAAGAAGCCTGTTGAAAACACTGCGAGGAAAAGGAGAAAATGCAGGTAACCAGTACTTATTTTCCACAATGGTTTCTACCCTAGCAAAAACTGGTTCCGTCATTTTAGCTGCATTTGAATGGTTTTCAATTTAAACAGGTCTACCATATTTGTTGTGTCATAGAGAGTTAACCCTTTCCCAAACAGCAAAATTTGGACCAGACCAAATTGAAAGCATTTTGCAGATGACAAATTAGCAGTTGCTAAAAAGATGATTTTTCTATATGTTAAGGTACGTTTATACAGAGCGCGAACGCGTCCAACGCGAACACGAACGCGACTTTTGAGCACTTTTGTCATTCAAATAGAGCAGGAACCCGAACGCGGAAAACTGTCGACGGCTTTCGAGGCGGCTCGTCTTTTTCTTGCTGTGAGAGATAAAATTTGGTCATTTGGAATCATGGCGCAGGTAGTCAGACACGGAGGAGATCATTGTACTGTATTTGTACGCAAAACAACGGAGGAAGAGAAAGAGGCGTGTGTCAGTGTACGAACTTTTCAATTTCAAGAATCATGGCCTCTGTCTTGTCATTTGTCTTGTCCATTCTTCTCCAAACTTCACAAGCAAAGTAGACTGACGCTAGTGCCTAGCTTATTCTTGGAACGGTCAGGCGTACAAGTTTCTATTTGTGGAAATGATGCAAGGGAAGTACCTGCTGATTGGCTGATAGCAAAAAAGCCGCGCGACCTTCTCAAAAAATTCGCTCTGGGGGCAATCAAGGCGATCGTTCGCGCGAACAAATATTTGTTCGCGTTCGCACTCTATCTGAACGGTTCCTCAAGAAATGACTAAACTATTCCAGGACGAAAAACCGCGTTCGCTGTCGCGTTCGCGTTCGCGCTCTGTATAAACGGACCTTTAGAGTAGAAAAGATTGTGGGAAAAGGAGAAAATGCTGGTTACCAGCATTTTCTCCTTTTCCCACAATGTTTTCAAAAGGCTTCGTTTCCTGACCCGTAAAAAACCAGGGATTGTTTGGAAAAGGGTTAAACCTAGTAAACTCAAAGATATGAGCCTTGCTTACGCCAAAGGGGGCTTTATGCATCACCAAACAGTATTCACTCCGATCAGCCTGTGCAGGCTGACCTGGGCCAAATCTTTTCCAGATTGGTAAATTTTCTTTTTTTTGTCCAAGGACCAGTCTACCTCATGATTAAGTTGGTTTTTGAAAAGTGGCCATTTTAGATCCATTATAAGATAACTGCTAGCTTGACATAATTCATTTCGGAGATGCATTAAAGCCTCTGTAACGTCCAAATGTAAAATGACCTGTTTATAAATTGAAAGTAAATTCCATTTTTAGTATGTGAAAATATGGCGATTTTTATGACTTAACTCTTTACCACACAATCCTGACTTTTGAAGCCTTTTGAAAACATTGTGGGAAAAGTAGAAAATGCTGGTTACAAGCATTTACTCCTTTTCCCACAATGTTTTCTACCCTTTCCAAATCAAATTTGAATTTTTTATTCAAATTTGTTTAGCTGTCTGTAAATGCTTTCAATTTGGACAAGTCCAAAATTTTGTCGTTTGGTAAAGAGTTAAAGGATATGTTAAGGTGCAGCTTGTAAAAGTTCCAGTTTACATCAACAGTGTATCAATTTCAGAAAGGTACATCAAAACACATTAGTTCTGACAAGATGGAACATATTTTGACCTACAATCAAGAAGATAATAGAAATAAAAAGTACAAAAAGGTTCTGATGGCAGAAAAAAGAATTTTGAAACTAGAACAGATCATTCCATTGATATATAACTTGGTTCAAATGATGATTTCTGTGTTTTAAATGATGGAGAAGATTCAATTCAGTTAAATTTCTTTTTTATAACAGCCTTGCCAATACCGTGTCCCCTCCATGAAACCTAAAAGAAGTTCCAGCAACCAACTCCAAACCCCATCACCACAGTAAGTCTGATGTGAATTATTTTCTAGTACAGAATTTCCTTTCAATATCTGATTTTTTTTTTTTTTTTTGTCACTCGTACAACTTAGTGTTCTGTCAAACAGTACCTGTACGATTTTGCAGGGATTTCTCTTTTCCCCTCTTTTCTATGAATTTGGATCCCCAAATTCTGTAAAAACTCTCCAAAATTCAAACATTTCCACCATTTATTTGTTGAAATGGGTCATGTAACTTCTGCCATAGATTGTTGAAAAAAACTCTGATTATTGGTTATTATCTGAGCTCCAGATAAGAGGGAGTGATGGTATTCTAAATCCATTATTTTTCTTCAAAAGCCTATGTTATGGGTATTCATTAGAATCATCTCAATGAGAGGATTCTAATGAGTACCCACAATACTGGGTTTGGTGGAGAATGATAAATATTCAGAATTTTAAAATCAAAATCACTCCCTCTATCTGGAGGTGTGGTTATTACCATTGTCTCTGCTGTTGTAAGTAGCTGTAACTTGATGTGCAAGATGTTATCGTGCATTTTTACTTGGGTTTAACTTTCGTATCACTCTTGTTCTGAACAACATCCTTTTTCTGTTGGTATTTCAGCCCTTTAGCAAACAGTCTTGTGTTTTCAGGTCCCAGTCTAAGAGGCCTTAAGGAAGGAAAACTATAGTGGGAAAACCAGCATTTTCCCCTTTTCCCACAATGCTTTTTACCCTACCAAATTACTTAATTCTATTTGTACTAATTCAAATTTTTTGTCTGTAGATGCTCTCAGTTTAAATGTATAAAAAATTTGCTCTTTAGGAACGGGTTAATTCTCTATATTGCTTTTTAAAGGCTCTTGTTGCATGTGTGTCATACCCTCCTTAGTCGTATTTGTGACATCTTCATCCTCAAAGTATCACTTATTCATTTCCTTACTTATTTACTTATCACCAATGATCTGTTTTTATTTCATGCAATTCAATAGCTTATTGAGAAATTACGGAATATTTTTGTTGTTTTTTTTGTTTGGTAAAAGATGAAAATTAATTTCATCGAGTGAACCTGGTAATATTTTCGTAAGTGCTATTGAAATTTGTCTCAGAAAGTGAAAATCTTTGGTAACACATTCACAAGAGAAAGCACTTGTGAAAATATTACCAATGATGTTCACTTAATGAAATGAAGTTTAATCTTTCACAGAAAAAGAAACAAAATATCCTCTATGTATCTTACAAGGGTTTGTATTCACTAACCATTCTTAAGAATGTTTTTGGTCTTATTCATCGTGATTTCCTGACTGAAAGTAATAGAGCTTCTGATTGGATAAACCAAATGGTTTAACCAATCAGAGGTTCTGTTACTTTCATATTGACAAAATCCTGAAGAATAAGACTAAGAATGTCCTTAAGAATAGTTGGTGAATACGGACTCAAACTGTATGTTTTCTATCTCAGATTTATAGGTGCTACCCCGTACAAAGTGTCGGTATATTCCTGGGCAGTGGGCGACACTGCAGAGTGTGATGCAGACCAGAGTCTTGAGGTCTGTTCTACAGAGACCCCTCCAAACTTAAGCCATGTTGGACCTGATGAACAGGATGATTGGCCCCCGCCACCAACTGACATGGAGCTAAACTGTCAGAGTACAAGTGATTCTCCTCATGTACCTCCTCCACCTCCACCCAGAGTTGAAAGTCTACCTAAGTCAGGTTATGATACTACCTCAATGAAATCTGAAGGGTCAGATTATTCAGACCCATATGATAAATTACCAGAAAAAACAGCCATAGATAGAGATACAGGAGGTTATCAAGATCCAGTTGATTGCATAACAAGTGTTGAACCTAACATAACAGCTAATGTTAAACCAGAGATGAAGTTAGTGCTTAAAACTTTTGTTTCTAACAGTGATGAACCAGACAGTAGTATGTATTGTAATCCTGTGCCAGTTTCTGAGAAGAGGCTTTGTAAAGAAAAATTAGAGGAAATGTATGCTAAACCTGTTAAAAGAACTAAGAGAACAGATGGAAAGTCACATAAAAGTGAATTTAGTACAGCTTGTTCAGGAACTGATGGAGGTTTATATGCAGAAATAATGGCTCATCTGAAGAAGAGAAATTTAAACAATGAAAAAGGAAATAAGGAACACAAACAAGTATCCAATCCAGATCCACACTATGAGAGTATTGATGAACTTATGGGTAAAAGTGAGGCAAACAAAGGTGTTGAAATTGAAAAGAAATTAGAAAGTGACAAAGATCAGGACTATCCATATAAACCTGTCAATGTCATTGAAGAGATGAAGAAATTGCCAGAATTTTCAGGACTTGCAAAAAGTAAAAAAAGTACTGTTCTTGCTGCCTCTAGTGACAAAATCTATGAAACCTATTTAAGTTTAGGCCGGAACGTAAATCTGCTCAAGAATAACCAGACAGATATAAAATCAGAAGTAAGAACACTGCCATTAACAAATACTCTAAAAAAAAGACACATGTCTCAACCAGATATTTCTTTCAGTGAAAACATCCAGTTATATGACAAAAATCCATCTTTACCTGAAATGGAGGGAATTGATACCAGCGATCAAGACAAACAATTTTTAAGTTCTTTTAAACCTTCCAGTAAACAGTACTCTAAATATAGCTACATTGGAAATTCTGGCAGTGTTATTCCCATGTTAAAGGGACAACAGAAATCTCTAAGTTGTGAAGAAAATCTGAGCATTATTGAATCTCCAAGAACCCCAACTATTTTGTCTACCCCCTCATTTGAATCTCTGTGTCAGGTGACACCTCTTCATCAGAGATCTGAGTCATCCCAAAGCTTGCCTGTCAAGTCTGGATCATCTGATAATTTGAGTGGAAGCGACTCATTCATGTTGTCATCAACCAGTTCGAGTCTATCATATGGTCCAAATGACCAGTCTGCATCAGTACAAAGTCTACATTCTGATAAATCTCTCTCACCTGTGGCAGAGGAGACAGAAAAAGGAGAAATTGAGGAAGCAGACAGTTCTAAGACGTATGAGAAACCTGACATTCCTATCATTGGTGCTTCAACACCAGGAAAAATTAATGCTGCAAAACTTGGTATAGATTTGTCAGTGTACCTATTGAAGCCAAATCATCAAACTGAACATGCAACAACAAAGCTTGAAGGTCAAAACCATAGAGGTCAGGATCAGCGGGCAGTTTCAGGAAACGCTGAAGACAGCACACAGACAAACTCCCGATCTAAAGTGTTTGACAATCAATCCAGGCTAGTAATCAAAGAAACATTATCGGGTCTGAAAACCAAGGTGGAACTTTCTACAGATGGCGGTAGAAAAGACACTGAACGAAGGCACACTGTCCAAACCATCCAGGAAATGAAGGAGGGTTATCTGATTCACACAAAACCTGACTCCCAGAATCAAGTTCCAAGCATTGGACTTGCTGCTAAAGTGAGAAAGTTTGAATCAGGGAACAAATCACTGAAGTCAAAGTGGGATGGCTGTTTGGATTCTGGGGAAGTAATGGAGCCATTTAACAAGAGACACTGTGGAGAAACAGACCCTGTGGGAGTCAACAAGGATCATTATTTAGAGACAGATATTGATTCTGTTTTGCCACTAAAGCCAAAACAGACCATGAAAAGAAGCAAAAGTCACAGTGGGATCGGGAGTGTAGCCAGTTCAAATGTTGTCACAGACATTTGGTAGTTTAACCCTTTTCCAAACAATTCCTGATTTTTACTGGTCTGGAATAGTAGCCTTTTGAAAACATTGTGGGAAAAGGAGAAAATGCTGGTAACCAGCATTTTCTCCTTTTCTCACAATGTTTTCTACCCTATCATTGACAGAAGTCATCTTCTCGGCAAGAGTTGAATTGTCGTCTGCAAATGCTTTCAATTTGGTCTAGTACAAAATTTTGTCGTTAGGTAAAGGGTTAAGCCAAGCAACAAGAATTTTAGGCAATGTCAAACAATGGTTAGCAGTGGGAGAGAAATGAATCCTCTTACAATGACTGTCGTCAATCCTTGGAAAGAAATTGGTTGAGCCAGGGATTGAAACCACAACCCCCTGTTCTCAAGTTTTGTCCAACTGAGCTACCAAGGCTTGGCCCAAATTGGAAACATTTGCAGACGATGTGGCTCACATGATGAACATTGTCTTTCATAGAGAAGAAAAACATTTACTTTGATAGAAGTGACAACATATGGGGGAAAAGGAGAACATACTGCTGACAAGCATTTTTCATTTTCCCACAATGTTTTCAATAGCAGGGTTGAAAAAAAATCCACTTGTCTCAAGTTGTCTGCTTGTACTTACTAGTAAAAATTTGGTGAGGGCAATTGGATTATTCGTCTTTGTCTAACTGTAGGACGAGTGCAAAATGGCAGGAGGACAAGTAAAAATTCTGCTGTGTTTTGGCCCCTGAACAGGTTTTTTTCTCAGAGTCGTTAAAACTCAGAATTGTGTTGTAAACTTAAAAGGGTTAAACATAACAAATTACCTCCACACATTTGTCTGTCAGGCTGCATAGCACTTGAAAACCTTTTTGTCCATAGAAGAAATGTCTCAAATCGGCATTTTAACCTTTAGCCGCAAATTTTTTGTTTCACATGTATTGAACTACAATTTACGTTCATACACTGAAATTTATCTCCTTATTTCTGAGGATAATGAGTGAAAGTGCTCACATTTACTTGTATAAACTCTTTACAGAGCTTCTGATAGAGTGATTTTTATTTCAAAATTGAAAATATTAACTGTTCTCAACTAAATCCTATGTTGTTGGTACTCATTAGATTGTCTTGTTGAGGCGATTCTAATGAGTACCCACAACATAGGATTTGAAAAAGAAATAATGGATTTTGAATACCATCACTCCCTCTTATCTGGAGCTCTGTCTTTACCAAACAACAGATTTTAAGACTGGTCCAAATTCAAAGCATTTGCAGACAACAGAATAATTGTGTCTCCGAAAAAATGAAATTTGTAAAATGGGATGGGTAGAAAACATTGTGTGAAAAGGAGAAAATGCTGGTTACCAGCATTTTCTCCTTTTTCCACAATGTTTTCAAAAGACTTTTTTATTCAGGGTCATTAAAACTTGGGATTATATGGTAAAGAGTTAAAAGAATTGTAGCCCAAATTGATTATGGGGAAAAGGGAAGACAATGGCCAAACTAAGAGCTTGTTCATTGCCAAATATTTGGAATAGATTACAGATTTATGGTAAACCATGGACGTCTGCAGATTTTTTGTTACTTTGAGTTTGACATCAGGGTTATAGTTTTAAAAATCCTCTAAGGTGCACTTAGATTTATGTCTGCGTATAAAACTCTTTCTTTTTGTATATGCTGTAGAAAGAGGTAAAGAAAAGGGGAAAACCCTTCAATTATTGATTGCATAATAGCTTTACTTCACCCTTCTCTATATGAATAATAGCCCATTTTATTTACTTCATAAATGTGACTGATAAATTTAAATAATCTTTTTCAGGCTGACAAGGTAAAAAACCCACAACTGCATTTTCTATGATCTACTGTCAATAATATTTTGCATAAATCTAAGATCAAACCACACATAAAATGTGTTTTTTTTTTTTATCTGGACTTTTTTTTTGTGATTTAACTTTTTACCATACAATCCCAACTTTTAACGACCCTGACTAAGAAAGCCTTTGAAAGCATTGTAGTGGGAAAAGGAGAAAATACTGGTATCCAGCATTTTCTGTCCTTTTCCCACAATGTTTGCTCCCCTTTCCAATTCAAAATTCAGTTTTTGATTCGCATTTATTTTGTTGTCTGCAAATGCTTTCAATTCGGAATTGTCCAAAATTTGTTGTTTGGTAAAGAGTTATACTACATGTATCTTAACTCTTTACCACACCACAAAATTTAAGACTGGTCCAAATGGAAAGCAATTGCAGATGAAAAAATAAGAGTAGCTGAAACCGCAGGTCAAATTTTGAAATAATTTCACAGAAATGTACCCATTTTACATATTGTTCGAGGAATTTTGATTCATCAAGAAACATGGCTCTGATGGCTTTGGGCTATTTACACTGTATAGACATGAAGAATTTCTTAAGAATTCTTCTTGCTGATCAGATTTTGAAATAATTTCACAGAAATGTTCATTGGGTGACTCTTTCACAAAATTGTGAAAAAACATGGCTTCAGTAGTGGGGCCATTTGCACTAAAGGGATATGAAGAGGTTATTTCTTCTCTGGAACAGCTGGTCAGATTTGAAATAATTTAACAGAAATGTTCCTAGGGTGACACATTTCAAAAAATGTTAGGGAAATTTTTATCCATAAAAAAAAAATGGCTAATTGTTGGCACCAGCATGTGGTACTCTTGTTCGACTTATGTTTTTAGTCACTATCGAGCATGTGCTCTTCTTCAAGAAATTGTCCTTGGGTGATCTATCCAAAATATCATTTGCAGAATTCTGATTCATCAAAATCATTGCTGAGGTGATGATTATAGGGGTGGTGACAGATTTTTAAATGACTTTTACAGGTGACCTGATGAACATTGCTTGGCAAAATAATGCTTTTTTTCCAAAGTTTCCATACCTCAAAAAGACTGGCTATGGTCCTCTAAAAAATTCAGGCAAGCAATAAAGGGCCATCTTGGCCCTCTTTTTTATTCAAAATTTTCACTGAAAATGAAGCAGCTGCAGTTGAGCGTTAGGCACCTGCATTTTGTGCTTCTGTTTCTCTTCCCACAATCTTGTCTAACCTTGTCAAAATGGACAGGTTCCTGATCTGTAATTATACCCCCCAAAACTCTGTCTGGGGGGTATATAGGAGTCAGCTTGTCGGTCGGTCCGTCGGTCGGTCTGTAGCTTTTTGTCCGCTCTATTTCTCATAAACTACTGGACGAATTTTATTCAAACTTTACAGGTAAACTCAGTATCAAGCAGAGATGTGCATATGAAATGTTGGTTATGGTTCATTGATTTTTCACCGAGTTATGGCCCTTTCATGAAATTTCTTGTCCGCTCTTTTTCTCATCAACTATTGCACAGATTTGGTTCAAACTACACAAATAGACTCAGTATAAAGCAGAGATGTGCATATCCTATTTTGGTTATGGTTTATTTAGGTTTCATGGAGTTATGGCCCTTTGATGATTCTGGACAAATTTCTTTCATACTTGAATTTTGTCCGGAGCATATCTCCAAAACTATACTAGCTAGGGTTATGAAATTTCATGGGTGGATAGATCTCATCGAGGGGGAGTGCAGTGCACAGGAATCATAACTCTTGCTAGCTTAATTTTTGAGTTATTGCCCTTTGTTGTTTTTTTATACTTGAATTTTGTCCGGAGCGTATCTCCAAAATATACTAGCTAGGGTTATGAAATTTCATGGGTGGATAGATCTCACCAAGGGGGAGTGCAGTGCACAGGAATTATAACTCTTGCTTGCTTAATTTTTGAGTTATTGCCCTTTGTCATTTTTAATACTTGAATTTGGTCTGGAGCGTATCTCCAAAACTATACTAGCTAGGGTTATGAAATTTCATGGCTAGATAGATCTCACCAAGGGGGAGTGCAGTGTACAGGAATCATAACTCCTGCTTGCTTAATTTTTGAGTTATTGCCCTTTGTCGTTTTTAATACTTGAATTTGGTCCGGTGAATATCTCCAAAACTATACTAGCTAGGGTTATGAAATTGCATGGGTGGATAGATCTCATCAAGGGGGAGTGCAGTGCATAGGAATCATAACTCCTGCTCCCTTTATTTTTGAGTTATTTTCCTTTGTTGTTTTTCATACTTGAATTTTGTCCGGAGCGTATCTCCAAAACTATACTAGCTAGGGTTATGAAATTTCATGAATGGATAGATCTCATCAAGGCGGAGTGCAGTGCACAGGAATCATAACTCTTGCTCGCTGAATTTTTGAGTTATTGCCCTTTGTCGTTTTTCATACTTGAATTTGGTCCGGTGTATGCCCCAGCTTAACAACTTGGGGTAAGACGGGCGTATCTTGCGACAATTTGCCGCTCATGTTCAACTCTTACTTTTGTACTCAACCATTCTGCATTCCGTGACAAAGACCTGTTTGGTGGCAAGGAGCTGGCGGGGGGTATGATCACGTTGAGTGATAGCTCTAGTTCCTTTAACTCTTAACAAAACAACAAAATTTTGGACTAGTCCAAATTTAAAGCATTTGCAGACAACGAAATCATTGTGAATCAAAAATTGAAATTTGATACGGGAAGGGTAGAAAACATTGCGTGAAAAGGAGAAAATGCTGGTTACCAGCATTTTCTCCTTTTCCCACAATGTTTTCAAAAGGCTTCTATCTCAGGGTCATTAAAAGTTGGGATTGTGTGGTAAAAGAGTTAAACAAATTTTGTATCTTGCTACGCATTTAGCAGAGCTCTGTAAAAAGTTTGCTTTTTTTTTTTAGTTTTCTCTTTTTCCCAAACTACATTGTATATTTTGCAAATAGGGCTGAGTAATTGTACTTATACATTGTGGTTGTTGTATTTATATATTGTGAATAGAACTTCTAGACTTATTCAAGACTTTGTCATCACACTGTTAGCCCATTAGCACACAAAATCCATGCCTCTGATAAAAAAAGCTTTTTAAAAATATTGTGGGACAAGGAGAAAATGCTGGTTACCAGCATTTTCTCCTTGTCCCGCAACAGTTTTTTGCTTATCAGAAAAATCAAAGTATTTGAGCTAAGTATGATTGTCGTATGCTGTCAGTTTGGACAATCCCAAAATCTTTGTCCTCTGGTAGAGAGATAAACCCATATTTAACAAAGTACAACTCGCCATAGTGAAAGCTTTGCAATACATATAGGGAATATAAAGTTTTAACTCTTTTAACTGCCTATCCTGCAATGCTTCCTGTGGACAGTGTAGATTAAGCGTAGGCTGCACACCATGTGCAGTCTGATCTTTGAGATCTACAGTGTCAGCTTCATTGCCAGAAATTGTGACAACCCACCCCCCCCCCCCCCCCCCCACCCCCCGAAAAAAAAAAAAAAGATAATAATAATAATAAATTATCTGCATCTTCAGTTCTGATTGACTTAGGGTTTTCAGTTGAATCATTTAGTACTGCAAGGCCCAACAGTGGCCAAAATGAAACAGTTGGTGGGCGTTTAGATGTAAATCATACCATCATACCTTTTAACAGTATGGAAAATCTAGTGAAGATGACAATCTCACTTTGTAGAGTCAGTCCAAATTTTGGTTACCAGTAGAAAAATTAATGTTAAAATTGGGTTAAAAGTAAACAAAAGGTAAAGTAAACTGGGAACTTTTTGACCGAGTTTTAAAATCTGTTTTTCCCAGAGACTAATACATGTAGTCGGGGCAAACCATACAATAACAGATTGTCAAATTCACAAAAATTTCTTTGCATTTAAAAGTATGATTTAATCCATTACCACACAATCCCTACTTTTGACGACCCTGTGAAAGAAGCCTTTAGAACACATTGTGGGAAAAGGAGAAAATGCTGGTAACCAGCATTTTCTCCTTTTCCACAATGTTTTCTACCCTTCACAAAACCGGCAAATTTTAAATTTTCAGTCAGTTGTATTTTATTGTCTGCAACTTCTTTCGATTTTGACAAGCCTAACATTTTGTTATTTGGTAATGAACTAGATTAAAAATGCATTTTTGCACGTAGGTCGTTTTACTTTTGGCCGCTTCTGGGCCTTTAATACATGAAATTAATTTCACTGCTAGTAGGCATACATCTGCATGAAACCATAACAGTATATGGAGATTGGTCATGGCGAGCAAGCCCTCCCGTTGCCACAAGCTTTGTAGTAATTGCGCAAACTTATTATGATCTATGGTCTGTTCAATTGCCTCCAGATTGCTTGCTTCCTTGATTGATTGACTAATTTTGTGGTTTATTTCTGCTTAACCCTTTATCAAGCAATGCCTGGTTTTTACGAACCTAGAGGAAGAAACCTGAAAACATTGTGGGAAAAGGAGAAAATGCTGGTAATCAGCATTTTCTCCTTTTCTCAAATGTTTTCTACTCTTCTAAAATCAAGTTTCAATTCTTTAATGCTGTTTATTTCGTTGTCTGCAAATGCTTTCAATTTGGACAAGTCTAAAATGATGTCGTTTGGTAAAGGGTTAAAGTTAAAACATCTTTTCAGTCGTATCACTGTAACAAAGGCCATCACAAATTTTCTTCTTTTTCCACAATGTTTTCAAAGCTCTGTTCATCGTGTTTTTAAAAAACTTGGGATTGTTTGGTCAAGGTTTAAAGGTGGCCCTTCAGATTTTGGGACGAAAATTTTACAAAAGTGAAAAAAGATCATCCTTATACTCCCAAAGCCTTTTAATTTTCATTCATAAAACCCCAGTAGTCGAAAACCGTCCGACAACACGAGAAATTAAGAGATTTACTACGGCCCAGGTTGACACCAACGGGAGACACATTCTATTTTTAGATGATCAATTCGCTCATTTACTTACAGGAATACACAGAAGAAGCTTCAAACATAGCGTTCGAAGAAGACATTATGGAAAATAATTATTACATGTTCGTTATGATAGGGAATTTAAGCGTTATGAGTCACGTGCCAGTCATTTCACATTCCCACTATGCTTTATTGATTTTTGGCGCGAAATCTAAAAAAATAGCTCAAGAGGCTACGTAGCCTTTTAAGGGAATACCATCAATTTTTTTTTTTTTGTAATTTCATGAATCTTAATTATTGATGATTTGTATTATTTTTTCATAATTATGAATTTCAGTGATGTATATATTTTTTAATTTGGTGAGATGTAAAAATTCTAAATACCCACCTTTAAGGACACCCCGACAAGTATATAGTGAGAGTATCAAATTTCTTTATTCGTCATAAATAGAAAATATATAGACCCTACCTATATTTAGATCTATGTCTAAGTCTATTAATAGATAGATATAAAGGTAATTTACTTCTCATTCAGACCACATTCAAGGGTAATGTATGCTTATGTCATTAGACAGTCAGCTTTGCTGAGACACGTTTGACAATATTGACCTTGGGGTCTTGTCTCAGGACCGAAAACAAAATACATGTATACATAATTATATTTACGGTGCCCAAATGCCAGATGTAAAGATGTATTCAAAAGCGGATAGGTCCGAAATTTATGCAAAATTTCTGGGTTAATTCATGATAACTTTTTTTTAATTGTTTGCCTATTAATTTGTACAAAGTAGAATAATCCAAAACACAACCCAGAACTTAAAGGTCGAAATCAAATATTGTATTTTGGGTCGGAGGCCTTTATTTTCTTGCTAATAGAGAGAGACGGAGGCATAGTCGATAGATGTAGCATGGGGCGTCTTGTATTTTCGTGATGTGGAAGTATTTTCAGATTCCTCGTCGGTTTTCCTTTTAACTCTTTACCAAACGACAAAATTTTAGATTTATCCAAATTGAAAGCATTTGCAGACGACAAAATAAATATGACTCAAAATTTTGAAACATCACTTTAGAAGAGTAGAAAAAATTGTGGGAAAAGGAGAAAATGCTGGTTACCAGCATTTTCTCCTTTTCCCACAATGTTTTCAGAAGGCTTCTTCCTCTAGGTCGTAAAAACCAGGGACTGTTCGGTAAAGGGTTAATATTAAAAAAGCCAGTCTTTATAGCTACGCCAGAAAAGTACAAGTCCAGTAAACGTCACTAATGGGTTTAATACTGATGTCATCATCATGGGGTTTAGCTAGTCAATAATAAAGTATACGCAAAAGTAATACCAAAGGCATTACACGAGATTTCGAGGGACTATTCTACGCGGGTGTTTGCTCAGCGTAGTGATATGAGCTGTGCTCTGGCAAAAGGTGTTTAACCCTTTACCACACAATGACGACTTTTAACGACCCTGAGGAAGAAGCCTTTCATAAACATTATGGGAAAAGGAGAAAATGCTGGTAACCAGCATTTTCTCCTTTTTTCCACAATGTTTTCTATCCTATCAAGGAAAAATAAAACAACTTGAGCCACATTGAAATTGTCGCTTGCGAATGCTTTCAATTCGGACAAGGTTAAATTGTTTTCGTCTAGTAAAGGGTTAATACATCTCCGTTATACACAGCGCCATCCCAAGTCATCACATAACTATGGTTCCATAAAAGCCTTTTTTTAACCCTTTCCCAAACGACAAATTTTAGACTCTTCCAAACTCAAAGAGTTAGCAGACGACAATTTCATACTTGATAAAAATGGCAGAAAGTTCTCCATATTGGTAGAAAACACTGTGGGAAAAGGAGAAATTGCTCGTTACGAGCAATTTCTCCTTTTCCCACAGTGTTTTCATAAGACTTGTACTGCAGACACGTAAAAACAAGGGCTTGTTTGGGAAAGGGTTAAATAACCGACTTAAACAGGAGGTAGACTGGACCTTTGTCATACAGAAAATTGACCAATAGCGAAAAGTGTTACTCCAGGTCAGCCTGCGCGGACTACGCAAGCTGACCTGGGTCGTTACTTTTCTGAGATCCATTAACTCTTTACCACACAATCCCGACTTTTAACTACCCCGAGACTGAAGCCTTTTGAAAACAATGTGGGAAAAGGAGAAAATGCTGGTAACCAGCATTTTCTCCTTTTCCCATAATGTTTCCTACACTCCCGAAATAAAAAATCAATTTTTGATTCACATTTATTTTGTCGTCTGCAAATGCTTTCGATTTGGAGTAGTCCAAAATTTTGTCGTTTGGTAAAGAGTTAAGCCCCCTTTTCACAGAGCACGGCTGATATTGATGTCATCATCAAGGGCGTGGCTTGCCCCAAAATGGAGTGTACGCAAAAGCAATGCCGAAGGTTATTACCCGAGACTCTAGGGGGTAATCTACACTCGTGATCAGCACAAGTTACTAAATAGTTCTAAGGGTCACTGGATCATTATCGTGCAATATGAATGCTTTAACTCATTACCAAACGATAATGTTTTAGGCTTGCCCAAATAGAAAGCATTTGCAGACGACAAAATAAAAGTGACTGAAAATTTGAAATTTGTTTTGTGAAGGGTAGAAAACATTGTAGGAAAAGGAGAAAATGCTGGTTACCAGCATTTTGTCCTTTTCCCACGATGTTTTCTAAAGGCTTCTTTTTCAGGGGCGTCAAAAGTAGGGATTGTGTGGTAAGAGCTTTCACTTACAGAGAAAATAAAATAAATACATGTATAAGTTAAAGGTGATTCGCGTATGCAGCACTTTCTTATTTATTATTATTTCATCTTGTTGTTGTTGGCAAAATGTACGCTAAGTCTTGAGTTATTGCTTAAATGAGCCTACTCTCCTAATCATGATTGTGAATTATTATATTTCACATCAATCAAGCTGCCTACGGTCCGGAATAATTCTACATTGAAAATCGATTCTCTGACCAGCCCAAACTTCATTTGAATAGATTTATACTCAGCGTCAATGAAAAGTCACAAGGTAGTCAATCCAAATTTATTCTGGATTGATGAAAGGGCATGATTCCTGAGAAATAGCTACATTTTTTTCTAGCGCATTATTAAAGTTTAAACGTGAAGCACAAAGGCATAGGAGCATTCTCATGTCAAAATCTATTTGGTAAATGACGTAATTAAAAATTTCTGTATTTCGGTAAGGTGAAAATGATTCATCTTTTGGCGACTTTTCATTGAGGCTAAGTATACATGGGTATGCACCCAGAAGCCTAGTAGCTTATGAAACTTTTTTGCGTTTATTAATCGTCGCCCCCGATTGCACATATGGGCGACGCACAATAACGGACGTAAGTCAGAGCTTCAAGTGATCCAAGACATGATGTTTACAAACCGTACGCTACGACAACAGGCATGAGGTAGCTTATTGTATCTCTGTTAATCCTTTACCAAACGACAAAAAAACGACTGGTCCAAATTGAAAGCACTTGCAGACGACAAAATAATCATACCTCAAAAATTGAAATTTGTTTCCAGCGGGGTAGAAAACAATGTGGGAAAAGGAGAAAATGCTGGTTACCAGCATTTTCTTCTTTTCCCACTTTGTTTTCAAAAGGCTTCTATCTCAGAGTCGTAAAAACCAGGGATTAAAGGGTTAACTCTTTACCGAAAATTCATCTGTTTTACGATCCCAACCAAGCAGTCTTTTGAAAACATTGTAAGAAAAGGAGAAAATGCTGGTAACCATAATCATTTGAGCCACACCCCTTTTCTGTCGTCTGCAGATGCTTTTGTTTTGGTCGAGTCCAAATTTTGTCGCCTACTAAAGACTTAAAGCCTTTTACCGAACAATCCCTGGTTGGTTTTAACAACCCATGGAAGATGCGGCCTTCTGAAGACACTGTGGGAAAAGGAGAAAATGGAAGTTACCAGCATTTTCTCCTTTTCTTACAATGTTTTCAAAAGACTGCTTGGTTGGGATCGTAAAACAGATGAATTTTCGGTAAGAGTAAACCCTTTAATCCCTGGTTTTTACGACCCTGAGATAGAAGCCTTTTGAAAAGATAGTGGGAAAAGGAGAAAATGCTGGTAACTGGAGCATTTTCTCATTTTCCCACATTGTTTTCTACCCTTTTCCTAGTATTTTCTGCCCTACCAACGACAGATTTTATCATTATAGTCATATCTAAATTGGCGTCTGCAAATGATTTCAGTTAGGACATCCTTCTTTTTCTCTGCACACTTCATTATTTAGTTTATTGCCTTAGCGTTTATACTTGTACGGAATCAATTTGCAAAGCGGATAGTTTAATGGAGAATAAAGGGTTGGCAATTTCGTTATACTTTTTCATAACCTCGTGAAAGACTTTCGGAATTACCTGTTCGGTTTACCGCTACAAACGGTAGTTTCAGTGAGTCATTAAGCTAGTATCTTAAGCTACTATTTTGAACCCGTCTCGAAATTGGTACGAACATATTGGAGTACAAATATGTAATCACTGCGGTTACCTGGACTGATAAACAGGAAGTGACAAATACAGATCTATATTTAGAAACTCAGAATTTCTCTCACCTGAGACGACCTACTTTGTAGTAAGGAATACGCATTATAGGTGTCAAGATTATGTATTGAATAATGATAATTAATATGTGTATTGTTCAATTTCTTGGGATTTGATATAAGGATAAATAATTAGGTACGTAAGGAAACAAATTTCACTTACTAATCACCATTTTCTTTCTAACTTCACGACAAATTAAGGTATACAGGATCTTATTAATTACAGATTGATAAGTACTCTATGTCTAAAACACCTGTTATCTGTGTATGGTACCTGGGGTTCTATAATGTCCTCTATATTTCTGACACACCTGTTAACCGTTCATTGTGCATGGGGTTTTATATACCCTCTCACAATATATTCTGCTGTTGCCCTTGTTTACTGAAATGTAGAGTTTTCCGTCAAATTCAGATTACTGAACAAGGGTTGATTTGGCCGCGAGTCACCTTTTATCCCCCACCCAACAACGGTTGCAAGCCGTTTATAGAACACGTCCATTCCTTAACTCTTTACCAAACGACAAAATTTTAGACTGGTCCAATCTGAAAGCATTTGCAGAAAGCAAAGTTTATGTGACTCAAAAAATTAAAAGATGTTCTAGAAAGGGTGGAAAACATTGTGGGAAAAGGAGAAAACGCTGGTTACTAGCATTTTCTCCTTTTCCCTCAATGTTTTCTAAAGACTTCTTTCTGAGAGTCGTGAAAACCAGGGATTGTTCTGTAAAAAGTTAAAGGACTCTGGTTAGTTGAATGGTATATGTTTTTTCAACATTATTTCGGGCATATCACAACGACAATTTCATTATGTGCAGGTATGGGGCTATGCAGATTCACAGTGTTCTTTAATTAAGAACAGGATAGTCATTGCTACAGGGTTCATTCCTCTTCCACTGCTGACTATAGTTTCGACGATGGTTATGTGGGAAAGCAGCCAGTAGCTTGGAAAGAATAATTATTGTGCGGAGTACTGGTAAAAGAGACTCTGGGAAAGCAGCGATAGGTGAACTGATCGCAGCAATGTAACTGAAATAATGTTGGAAGCGGCATTAAACACCATACCATCAATCGATCAACGTGTTCTTGGCCATGCCTATGAAGTGTCCTTGCCGAGGAAAACTTCCGCGTAAAACCCAGTGCCTTGAGTGAGGATCGAATCATGAACATTGTTCTTTTTGTGGGAAGTAGTGACTTGGACAAATATCCTGCGGATTGCTCAAAGAAAATAAACTCCTGGAAAGTATGATCATAGGTGCTCTTATTCCGCAGTATAACTGAATTAAAGCTGAAAACGGCGTTTAGCCACACAAACTAAACTTTTTGAAAGATTTCTGGGGGAGAATATTTAGTCTTAAAATCAATATAGCTGTACGTAGTAGTCTAGACTTTAACTCTAAAAACTGCTTGTATTTTAGAATAGCAATTAGATTTGGCTCGGAGATTTTGGGAAACCTTGGGACCTTTTTAGCAAAGACCCATGCTCTTGCAAAATGGTGTTTAATGACGTATCTCTGTGATCCGTGGTACAAACGAGGCCATCACGTACTTATGGATCGATAATAGCCACTTTCTTTTAAAACCTATTTGATCATGGGATAGACTGGTCCTTGCACATACAGAAAATCGACCCATAGCGAAAAGTTTCGTCCCAGGTCAGCCAGAGCGGCATGTGAAGGCTGACCTGGGGTCGATACTTTTCGAAGTTGCATTAAGCCCCCTTTTCACAGAACATAATTTACATGTGGCTCAAATGATCCTGTTGAAGGAATAAAAACCACTGTGGTAAATGGGGAAATGTTTTTTCTTCCCTCATTGTGTCAAACATTTTTCTGCCTCCAGATCTTTAAAAGCTTCGATTGTTTGGTGAAGACTTAAGTAGCGGCACATTTTGTTGGTTTATTTCAACTTCACAAAATGGTTTACCTATAAGCTTAAAATACCACGACCCTTTCACGGCGGGGAATCACGTGACACAACAACAACAACAATGACCGTTATTTGAAAAAATTCCCCAACTTCAGGTAAGAAAATCTTCAATAATTCCGTTAATACGTGACCGATTGGAATTTGGTTTGAGGCAGAGAAGGCGGCAGGACTCCGGGGATTTGCTTGATGTGTTAGATTTTTTAAAAAACACCTGATAAAAAAGTTATTGACGAGCAAACAAATTATCCAGGGTAAAAAATTTGTTTGCTCGTCAATAACTTTTTTATCTGGTGTTGTTTAAAAAATCTAACACATCAAGCAAATCCCCCGAGTCCTTCCGCCTTCTCTGCTTCAAACCAAATTCCAATCGGTCATGTATTAACGGAATTATTGAAGATTTTCTTACCTGAAGTCGGGGAATTTTTTCAAATAATGGTCATTGTTGTTGTTGTTGTGTCACGTGATTCCCCGCCGTGCAAGTAACGCATAAATCTGCACAGCTTCACTCACTTAGAATACTCATAGTCCAAATACATGTTTTACTGTTATGTATAGATTGGGGAAAAAAAATACACGTTAGTCCATCCTGTTGTTATTCCTTTAACCCTTTACCTGATATGCCAATTTGAGGCTCTTGCATTTCAGCAGCAAATAAAGATATAATGTCAAAAATATGGATAAATGAGGATAAAAGTATCTGATTGAGTGGAAAACATTGTGAGAAAATGAGAAATAGCTCGTTATGAGTTATGAGCGGTTTCTCCTTTTCCCACAATGTTTTCAAAAGCTATCTCTTGTTGATGTGTCAATATGAGTATGGAGTAAAGGGTTAAATTTTTTTTTTAATTCTTTTTTAAATTAAAGGTGTATGTTTTTTAATGTTGTTCAAAGCTAGAAAGTCATTGTTCGAATCAAACAATGACTTGTTATTTATGTGAAAGAAAGAGTCAGCGTTAAGCCCTGAGTTAAGCTGTTTATTTTTTCAACTTCTCAAAGAACTAATGTACGTTGCTGTAAATAAAAACGAAACTAGATTTTTGAAAGAGCAATTTCGTCTGTCAACATATTAACTGATATAGTGTACTTGTTACTAAAAATAGCCTGTTAATGTAATACATGTATTTTCCCGTTAGATCATTGACATTGTATCCATGTTTACAGTATGAACTGTTAAAATGATAAGCACAACTTTTGTTGCTGTAGCGGACAGCGTAGTTGAAGATCAGACTGTACAGAACGCGCAGTCGGATCTTGATCCACACTGCCTGCTACGATGAGACATATCTTCAGTCGAAAAAGCGGTTACATTTCATTTTATCGCGGGTTTTCCGAACATAAAAATGTTCTATTTATAGCCTATAAAAAGGAGTGCTAAGGGTTGTCGGTTGAAGTTTACGAATCACAAGAGAAGGGAATTTCCCAAGTCTATGTACTCTACTAAGTATTTAAGAGATCCGAAGGTAAACATATCAACCAGATTAAAACATAGGAATCGAAGAACGAGAGTCGAACACAGGCTCAACAATATTCTAGATCCATGTTAACTAAAGGTATGATTTAGCTATCACCCGTCCAACTTCTCCATGTCTTTAACTCAGGGTTTAATGATACTTTAGGAAAAGGCTCTTTAAAATATTATGGAAAAAGAACAAAATACTGGTGACCAGGTTTTTCTCCATTTCCCACATTATGTGTACTAATTCGAAGGTAAAGGCTTTGGGCGAGTCAAAACTGTTTTTGTTTCGCAGTGGTTCAATCAGAGCTCCAGATAGAGGGATTGATTTTGATTTCAAAATTGAAATTTTAATTTTTCTCTGTTAAACCCTATGTTGTGGGTACTCATTAGAATCGTCTCATCGAGACGATTCTAATGAGTACCCACAACATAGGGTTTCGAAGAGAAGAAATGACTTTAGAATACCACCACTCCTTCTAATCTGGAGCTCTGGGTCAATGATAAAGGCCTATGTAATATTTGACTTCTTACTAATACAAAGGTCGAACAAGAGGAATGAATGAATTAGATAAGATTTGAAGATGAGTTACATAAAGATTCAAGAAATGAAAGGGATCGAAATACTTAAAGCCCAATTTGCTGCTAGAACTAACTTATGCAAGTTTTAAAATGCAGATATATCCAGATTGTAACGGTAAGAAATACCCATATAACTTCGAAGACGGCAATCTGTCGTTGCACGGTTGTTCCAAACATGAGTTTCAGTCATTTTCTCCGTTCGTTGCTTTTGGCTTCCACTGGGTCTTTAATTTGCAGAAGAAATAAGTGTTCTATAAGCATTCACTGATTCATCCATACACACTTCAATTTCTAGAATTTAGACAACATAACTGCAGACTGGTCCGTAATCAAAGCATCGGCAGACGCCATACTATTTAGATGTGACTGAATTGATCTGAAATGTCTTTGATCATGTAAAAGATATTGTTGGAAAATGAGGAAATGGTGGTGACCAGTACTTTCTCCGCCCGACATTGTTCTCCGAACCTTCTTTCTTTGGGACTTTGAAAGATACTCTAGAGTAATGGTTAAATGACAATGATATGGGTTTAGGTTACACCTTAGATAACAGACAAGAGTGGTAGTGATCGACATCAATGACAAGTTATATGGCAAGATATAATAAACATATATCTAACATTTTATTTACTTAAACATATAGTATTTTCACTTTTCTACATTGGCCCTGTGCGTGGTGTGTGTTCTGGGAGGGTGTGCACTCGTGTAGCGTTCGATGTTTATTTTCAGTCCCATTTTTGCCCGTCCGTAGACGTAAGATTCGGGGCTGCAGATTAAATTTTGTCTCATACGCTCTTAAAAGTCCGCGACATAAACTTTTCTTTAACGCTGGGCCCGTTTTCGTTGTCGCTCAATTAAAAGCCGGTTAACTGTGCTATTCTCTACAAAGGAGAACGTCGTAAATATTATGGATGAAACTTCGCTCAGTTTGATGCAGGATATTATTTCCTCAATTTCTTATCGGTCATTACATCTGAATATTGTCAAATCATAAATTAGAAAACCCACTGCATTAGCCTTACTGCAGATTAAAACTAAATTGTTTTCTTCTTTACTTTCTTAACACTGGTCTGGTATTTAGCCTAAGTTCGAAACAGTCCCATAAAAAAAGGGGGGGGGGGGTGGCTGGGCGAAAACGATAATGTTCAGAAATGGTAACAATCCTATGATCAATATGATCAAAGTGCTATGTAAGCATTCTGGCATTTAGAGAGACCCGAAGAAGCCACTGTGTTTCTTTTTGAGCCAGCCTATGGCGAGATTTAGATGCACTTTCGAATGTTGTGGATTAAGTCCAAAAAGCAGTGTGCTTTTAAATCTTATTCCGCATTACTGTTAAGAGCTTTTTACCTGTCAGGATAGAGAAGAGACTGGTTTATATGGCAAAAGTCTTGCATGAGCTTGAACATGGATAGTACTCGTAAAAAAGTGTTCTATGGCAGTGCAGCCGCTCTTCCGCCCACTCTTAGGCCCATGCAGACGACACATGATGTGCAGTATGGTCTGTTACCTACCATGTCAAAAAAGATTGAAATGTGTTTTTCTTCATTTATATTCGAACAATGTTTTTAACATTCCAAGACCATAAAGATCGTCAGTAACACAAGAAAGTAACCTTAAGCAACAACGTCTAATTTCCCCGTCATATGTATGTTGTATGTTCTTTGTAAGACAGAAATATGTTGTAGACACGCTTAATTTCTCGTCTGTAAGTGCTTTTAACCCTTTACCACACAAGGACGATTTTTGTCGATCCCGAGGTAGAAGCCATTTAAAAACATTGTGGGAAAAGCAGAAAATGCTGGTAACCAGCATTTTCTCCTTTTCCCATAATGTTTTCTACCCTTCCCATATTAAATTTCGATTCTTCAGTCAAACTTAATTTGTCGTCTGCAAATGCTTTCAATTTGGACCAGTCTATAAATTTGTCCTTTGTTAAAGAGTCAACCCTCAAATACTGCTTAATAACAGAAATGAAACTTTCAAGCCGATAGTTAAAACCTAAATATTGTTGTTTGAAATGTATGGGGGTGAGGGGAGGGAGAGGGAGGGAGAGGAGTTTTCTCCTTATCAAACATTGTAGATTCAAGATCAGACTGCACGTTCTGTGCAGTCTGATCTTGATCTACGCTATCCACAAAAGGTCAGTGTGTCGTGCTTAGCAATCTAAGGATAAATTTGGTTGGGTCTAAAATTTGCTCTATTGGTGAAGAGTTAACGGAATTTCATCCAGTTTATCCACATTTGTACAATGACTAAAGCACCTCGGGTATCTATGACGTACAAAGAATGTTTTTTTTTTTAAACTTGTTTTTCTTCCTAAATGGTTATGATACATTTCTAATTTTAGTTATGAGGTAGATGTACTAGCGTTATGTTTGGCGTTGGAAGACTCTTACAATGCCGACCAAATAAGATTTTTTTCTCACTTCCAGTAGCTTAAACTCCAAGCTGTCGAAAGAGGTCGACATGACTTATTCATATGGGCGGCGTTTAGACTGCACATTGTTTATTGTCCATTGTTTTTGTATTATCTATAAGCTGTCATGATTTAATATCCATAAAAACTTACGTTTTGTTTGGCACTGGAAGAGTTAACTCTTACGATGTCTAACCAGATGGATTGGACTTTTCTCAAGGCTTACACGTCTTTTGTCGCTGCATTTTAAAACTTAACTCAATACCAAACGACAAAATTTTAGGTTTGTCCAAATGGAAAGCATTTGCAGACGACAAAATAAAAGTGACTGAAGATTTGAAGTTTGTTTTGTGAAGGGTAGAAAACATTGTGGGAAAAGGAGAAAATGCTGGTTACCAGCATTTTCTCCTTTACCCACAATGTTTTCTAAAGGCTTCTTTCTCAGAGGCGTCAAAAGTAGGGATTGTGTGGTAATGGGTTAAGGTTTGAGTACCCTAACAGTCATTAAAAGACGGGGCCTGCCGAGATTGGCCGATGGCCGAATAGTCTTTACGAAGAAATGGTTTTGTGCAATCTGATCTTGATCTACACCGTCTGCAAAAACTAACCGTGATGACATTGAAAGTGTTAACTCATTACCAAACGACAATATTTTAGACTGGTCCAAATTGAAAGCATCTGCAGACGACAAAATAAAAGTGACTGAAAATTTGAAGTTTGTTTTGTGAAGGGTAGAAAACATTGTGGGAAAAGGAGAAAATGCTGGTTACCAGCATTTTCTCCTTTACCCACAATGTTTTCTAAAGGCTTCTTTCTCAGAGGCGTCAAAAGTAGGGGTTGTGTGGTAATGGGTTAAGGTTTGAGTACCCTAACAGTCATTAAAAGACGGGGCCTGCCGAGATTGGCCGATGGCCGAATAGTCTTTACGAAGAAATGGTTTTGTGCAATCCGATCTTGATCTACACCGTCTGCAAAAACTAACCGTGATGACATTGAAAGTGTTAACTCATTACCAAACGACAATATTTTAGACTGGTCCAAATTGAAAGCATCTGCAGACGACAAAATAAAAGTGACTGAAAATTTGAAATTTGTTTTGTGAAGGGTAGAAAACATTGTGCGAAAAGGAGAAACTGCTGGTTACCAGCATTTTCTCCTTTTTCCCACAATGTTTTCTAAAGGCTTCTTTCTCAGGGGCGACAAAAGTAGGGATTGTGTGGTAATGGGTTAAGTGCATGAGAATTCTTAACCCTTTACCACGCAGTCCCGACTTTTAACACTACTGCGAAAGAAGCTTTGTAAAAACATTGTGTGAAAAGGAGAAAATGTTGGTAAGCAGCATTTCAATTTGGACCAGTCTAAAATCTTGTCGTTTGGTAAAGAGTCAAAATTTGAAAGTTTATTGATATTGAACACTGCTTTTTTTTAAATCAAACAATATAATTATCTTTGATAATACTCGTTCAATTTAAAAAACAAAATAAACGGGGCCCAAGTAAAGGTTCTGGATTTTGAAACAAAAATAAACACCAACGTCGGGTTTTCCCACATATAAGAACGTTAACCTATGTCGGCCCTGGGAGGTCGGGGATTTCCCATTATGATTCATTACAGGAGTTAATATAAATATGCAACGTCATCTGACCTTTGTTCCTATTTATTATGGCTGACGTGGGTTGCCATGCTGATAATTCACGGCCTATCCATGTCTGATCCTCGGTATCAAGATTAGATAGCCTGTTTAGTGCAGAAAGTATAGATTAAGATCAGAAAGCATCTATAGGCTTATAGTAGACGAATAATTAAATGGGGCATAAGTTATTGTTTTTCTCTTTGACGTGGTGGAAACCATTGTGGGAAAAGGAGAAAACGACGAAATCTCGGACTCAACCAAATTGAGATAAAAAAAATACAAAGTAGAAGAAAATAGAAAAAATAGACGAAGTTAAATTTATTATTTCTCTTTTGATATGGTAGAAAACATTGTGGAAAAAGGAAAATATCTTCAACGGTTACCAGCATTTTCTCCTTTCCTGACAATGTTTTCAAAAGAGGTTGTTAACACCCAGCAATGTTTGCTATCGGTTTAACCCTTTACCACACAATCCCGACTTTTAACAACACTGCAAAAGAAGCCTTTTGAAAACTGGGTGACAAGGCGAAAATTCTGGTAACCAGAATTTTCTCTTTTTCCCACAACGTTTTATACCCTTGCAAAAGAAAAAAAAATCTTTGAAATTTAAGTCACATTTATTTTGTCGTCTGCAAATGTGTTCAATTTGGACTTCTGTACAATTTTGTCGTTTGGTAAAGAGTTAACCCTTTACCCCATAAGGCATTTCCTATGGTATCTCTTATTGACCGTAAATAACAGCAAGGATGAAGTCGTTTCTTATTTGTATATGACACCTTTTGATAGCCTAGAAAACATTGTGACAAAAGGTGAAATTGCTCGTCACGAGCAATTTCACCTTTTGCCACAATGCTTTCCAAAGGCTCCTACAAGCAATGCTTAGAAATGAGTATCTATGTGGTAAAGGGTAAAATGAGTAAAGAAATGTAAACTCTCAACCACCTACCCTCCTCTACCGCAACAACAAAAGGGACCAGCCTGCATAGCTTAGTTGGTAGAGCGTAGGACTCGTGATCATGAGGGTGTGGGTTCGATCCCCACGGCTGGACATCTAAAATTACTAATAGTCTTTCGGATGAGACGTAAAATCGAGGTCTCGTGTGACGGTGCTATACACCGAGCACGTTAACCCTTTACCTCATAAAACATTTCTAAATTATCTCTAATTGACCCTAACTAACAGCAAGGATGCAGCTGTTTCTTATGTGTATATGACACCTTTTGATAGCATAGAAAACATTGTGACAAAAGGTGAAATTGCTCGTCACGAAAGGCTCCTACAAGCACTGCGTAAAAATGAGTATCTGTGGAGTAAAGGGTTTTAAAGAACCAGGCGAAACTTCAGACGAGTTTCGTCCTGTATCTCCGCTTTCCTCCGTAACAATACTTACAGTCTTCGGGGGCGTCACCGGTGGCGACGACAAATAAACGCAAATTCGATTAAAAACAGAAGGGGAAAGGCATGTTCAGGATAACATGATGTCTATCTGTAAATCTGCACGTCTACATTGTTTTCGAGAAAAAAGGGCGTCGAAAATGTACATGTATCTTATCTTACTTGTCGCGCGATTTATGAATGCGTCAGCACACGAAACACCAAGTGCATTATAGGCTACTTTATAATGATGAGAGAGATACAGCTGTTTAGCTCCTTATCAAAAGACACAATTTTAGATTTTGGACCAGTCCAAATTAATAGCTTTTGCATATGACAAAATAAAAGATACTCGAAAATTGAAAATTGTCTATGGAAAGTTGGAAAACATTGTGAGAAAAGGAGAAAATGCTGGTTACCAGCATTTTCTCCTTTTCCCACAATGTTTTCAAAAGGCTTCTTTCGCAGAGTCGTGAAAACCAGGGACTGTTTTGTAAATAGTTGGTAAAATGTAAGTAGACCTAACTAGAAATGACTCAATCATTGTCATATGATAGGTATCTACGCTAACTCATTTTTAGAAAATGTCGATCCTACGATGTACCAGTAAAACTGTAACTGTACTCTCTTTTATGCCTTTTACAGTTTGATCTTAAACTCCACCTTTTTCTGATCTGTGCCGTAACTTTACCTTAAATAAGCCGTACTTTACATTTAGCCTTCTGAAATAGGAGGAGCGCTTTGAAGAGGAAATTCTGCCATTTCTTTTGCAAAGCTACATACGCATAAGCCAAGAAGCCTGGCAAATAGATGGGCATACTTTATAGGATCAGACTGCAGGTTCTTCTTGATTCGATCTTCATTTACACTACCCATTACTGCATCGCTGTCTGCCCTGATCATATTTTTCGAAGATTCAACCTGTCCGATGTGACGCATCACTCTCCCCAAAGGTGGGGAGAATTGTAGTAATACAATATAAACTAGTGCTCAATGGAGAACATGGCTTTTATCAATACGTTTGAGGAGAAACCAGTTTTCTACTTTATCAGAAAACTTGAGGTCATTTTTTACCGATGTTGATTTTGTTGTCTCATTTTGGAAAAGTCTAAAACTTGCCGAATGTGAAGGGTTAACCCTTTACCTCACACTGTAGATAATAGAAGAGAAGCCTTTTTGAAAAGACTGTGGGAAAAGGAGAAAATGCTGGTGAGCTCCTTTTCACACAATGTTTTCTACCCTATGAGAGAAAAATTGCACCATTTGAACAACTCTGAATTTGTCGTCTGCAAATTCTTCGATTTTTTGAAAGTCTTAGACTTCTATTGATGGTGTTAAGGTTGTTATTTCACAACAAACTGTCGAATGTACATAATAGTCTTTATTGTGTATATCTAATCTGGCATGTAAAAACACTACAATGTAAGTGTCTGGGTCTTTATGTTGTATTTTAAGTGTTTAACACTTTACCAAACGACAAAAAAAAAAAATAGACTGGTCTAAATTGAAAGCACTCGCAGACGACAAAATAAACGTATTTCAAAAGTTGAAATTTGATCACAGCAGAATAGAAAACAATGTGGGAAAAGAAAAAAATGCTGGTAACCAGCATTTTTTCCTTTTCCCACATTGTTTTCAAAGGGCTTTTATCTCTCGGTCGTAGAAACCAGGGATTGTTTGGTAAACGGTTAAAATGAGCTCAAGGATTATAGATATGACATAGACATATTTTACTCGACATATGATACTGTTTCTAGTCTTACATATAAATGATTAAAATACATAATTATACTGACAAAAATGATTATTAAGTAATTTACAAATGACTTCGTAACATGTTACTTGTAGGCTGATATCATATTTAGTTGACTGACCCTTTCTTAACGATCTATGTTTTAACGACCGACCATGAAACAGAAGTGACGTGTGAAAACATTGTGGAAATACAGTATATTTTTTTAGTTTTCCCAAAATATTTTGTACCCTTTTCCGAACAGCCACCGTTTTCAGTGCGGAACATTTTATTTTGTCGGATACTAATATTGCGCTCAATGTTTGAATAGGAAAAGAATTTTGTCTTACGGGAAAGGGCCAATTGATTAAAAAGAAAGAAAATTATTTGCAACTCATTTTCTTGTCTTATAAGCCGCGCATCTTATCTCATACTACCATTTGTCACTTGATCTTTTAACCCATTACCAAACGACAAAATTTTAGACTGGTCCAAATTGAAAGCATTTGCAGACGACAAAATAAAAGTGACTGAAAATTTGAAATTTGTTTTGTGAAGGGTAGAAAACATTGTGGGAAAAGGAGAAAATGCTGGTTACCAGCATTTTCTCCTTTTCCCACAATGTTTTCTAAAGGCTTCATTCTGAGGGGCGTCAAAAGAAGGGATTGTGTGGTAAAGGGTTAAGTTTAATCTATCGCTGGAAAAGTAAGTTTATGGTCATTGTCTAACACTGGACACTACATAATTTATATATATTATATTCAAAGTAGGAAAAAATGATTGATTTACATGTTAATTCTATCAAGATTTTGAACTCTGTCTGTCTGTTTGTCTGTCTGTCTGTCTGTTCGTTTGAGGGTTTTGTCACATTCCTATCTAAAATGCTTTCTCAGTGACGTTAAGTGATTAGAAACAAACACAGTCTCTGAGTGGCTAAAGGATCAGCTAAAGCTTATCAAAAATAACGTTGCTGGATTTTTATTTTTTTTTTATGATAAGGCAAAGAATGTGATTAACCAGTTTTAACCAGGCTGCTATGTGCGATCCAATGCTATTTTACGTACAGTGTAGATTTACGGTATTTCGTCTAAACCAATTTCTTGCATCTTTGATTTTTGTTTTATATACAGTCAAATCTCGGTAGCTCGAACACCCAGCGGACCAGCCGATTTGTTCGAGTTATCGGAAGTTCGACCGAGCCGAAGATCATTTACAGATCGCCGGATTCGATTAAGAAATATATTATGTCCGCAGTAGGTTATGGCCGACATTACCAAAGACGAATAGCATTTTAAATGATCGCACGGAAAATTTTGGTAATTTTACCATTTACAAACAAGACAGTTGTTCAGGAAAATAACTTTATTTACTTAACCTAGCATCTAAATATCGTCTGATTGAAACCTCCTCTTTGTTTATATTTACATGTACATTTATTCTATTTATAGAACACAAGTTTAATATACGGCTTCAGTTTGCAAAGACAAAAATACCGTCAAACACCACAGTTTGATGCCAAAGGCGTGAAAAAATGATAAAAGGCAGAGCAAACATCCAATCAAGAAAAAAAATTACAATCATTATTTATCAGCATTAATTAATGAAAGGTACTTATTTACTTATTACGTATAAGAAAATCCATCTCTATGACGAATTTATATTATTTAGTAAATAACGAGTTTAATATGCATTTTATTACAGTGTTTACAGCAGCTATGACGTCATCAACAGGCATTTCAAGAAATCCAACAATGCCGCTTACAAAGCGGGATTCTCAAGCGCTAAACGGAAGTCGAATTTCTCTTATTTCAAACAGTTCGGCCAATCAGAATTCGTCTAGTGGCCACACAAGTAACAAAACCGGTATGAGAATCAGAAGAACAAGCGGAGAAGAAAGGAAAGAGTTTAAAGACAGTGATTTTGTGAATTCACATCCAAATATGGTGGCCGGTAAGAAACGAACTACTAAGAAAGTGAAACGAACAGATTCATACAAACAGGCCTTAAACGGACAATGTGCCTTTAATGATCTCGAAACAGACCTTCCTAGTGATAAAAATATTACCAAACATAAAAAACACGACACAGAAAGTCGTGCTAAATACAATACATTGCCAATCAAAATGGACACTGTAGTGACAGACTCTAAACCGGATGTGAAGAGAAAAATACGTCCGGATCACAATGAACACGATCAGTTTCAGAGAACAGCGTCACAAAAATCCGGGACATTTCCGTCCCCGGATACTGACGAGGACCAGCACTCAATACAACCGGAAAGGAAAAAGAAAAGTACCTTTAAAAGAATGAAAGAAAGACTAATTCAAACATTCAGAATAGACAGATATATAGACACGCAATATAAGAGTCGAAATACTCGACCTTCGAAATCTCGACATCGAACTGTGTCGGGTGGGCGGGTAAGGCCGAACAATCAGGACGGCTCCAGAGGGTTTCAAACCCCGAACTCTTTGGAGAACGATGGCAAAGAAGTGAGAGGGGAACCGATGGAAATAGAAATACCAAGTCCAAGCAGACGGAGAAAATTTCTAGCGACAATCAGAAGTAGTTTCAGACGAAAAAGTCGACCTGAAAGTAAGCGCAATTTTATTATTTTTTTCCTTTAACAGACGATTAAATCTTACATCATTGTAATTCTTTACCAAACAATAAAATTTTAGACTCGCCCAAAGTGAACGCATTTGCAGACGACAAAATAAATGTGACTCAAAGATTGAAATTTGTCTTGGGGAAAGGTAAAAAACAATGTGGGAAAAGGAGAAAATGCTGTTTATCAGCATTTTCTCCTTTTCGCACAATGTTTTCAATGGTTTTCTTTAACAAGGTCGTAAGAAGTCGAGGTTGTGTGTTAATGGAGTAATTGAATGGTTTTACATTGAATCTGTATTGGAACAGCAGAAAACATTGTTGGAAAAAAAGAGAATAATTTTACTGCATGCACAACCCTTCGAGTACCGAAGAGTGTGGATTAAGACCAGACTGCAAGAACGTGCAGCTTGATCAAGCTTGGTCTTCATTATACGCGATGGTCATTGGTTGTGGCGCCACACTGGGTATCAATTTACGTATTTCTAGTGCAAGTATATGTGAGGAGGTCAAACTGTACCTCAATCCTCAAGTTCGTGGTTTTGGCGTTTATCGGTGTGCCAGTCTGACAGTGTTTCACGCACTTATGATTTGCCACAATGGTGGACGGATATACGGGTGTGTCATTTCGGGAAAACTAGCTAGGTATTGGCGTAGTGCATGTGCATATATGATTCCGAGAACGGTCGTTCTCGAACACTTTTACCCTGTACAAAATTATATGTATACATAATGTTTGAAAATAGTACAACAGGCAATACATTGATCGATTGATTGATCGGTTGGTCCATCGGACGAGTAGTAAACAAATATGGGAAAAGGAGAAAATGCTGGTTACCAACATTGCCTGCCCGGTCCTGTATTTCTGCTATGCATTTGTTAATTTGTTTCTTTGTTACAGAATTAGTTTGTAAGAGATTGTATGGTGTTTAACGCCGTTTTCAACATTATTTTATTTACATCGCGGTGGTCAGTGGACCCATCCATGCTTTCCTGGAGTTTTCTTCTCCAGTATTCCGCATAATGTTCTTTTCAAGCCACTTGCTGCTTTCCCACATAACCATCGTCGATACAATGATCAGCTGTGATAGAGGAATGAATCTTGTCGCAATGACTATCATCAGTCCTCGGGAAGAAATCAGCCGAGCCGGGGATCAAACCAGTATCCCCCTGTTCTTGAGTCTTGTGTCCTACCGACTGCGTTACCCGGGCTCGGCTGGACCAGTTTAACCCTTTACCACACAATACCGACCGTTAACGATACTTAGAAAAAAGCCTTTGAAAACATTGTGGGAAATGGAGAAAATGCTGGTAACCAGCATTTTCTCCTTTTCCCACAATGTTTTCTACCCTTCCTAACACAAAATTTGATATTTCAGTCTCATTTATTTTTTCGTCTGCAAATCCTTTCAATTTGGACCAGTCTATAATTTTGTCGCTTGGCAAAGATTAAAACTTTGTCAGTGGGTATAAGAATTTAAAGGACAAATTTTTCACCCAAACTCTAAACCCATCTGTCAGTCCCTCATACATTTTTGGACGAAACAATTTGACAAAGTTTAGATACACATTTACCTGTTACCTTGTATCATATAAACGTTATCTATATTCTGGATTCTACTAAACCTTATATACACGAAGCTATATAAATGAATATTCTCAATCTATATTAAAAAGATATAAGCGACAAATCAGCTGTTGACAATGTCAAGGCCATGTAACGAGGGACTTTCTCAAGAGCATTTTGCGTCTTTAGTCCACCCTATGTAATATGGGTATGAGTAAAAATTTAAAATGTTTTTGAAAATTAGTGTCTCTTAGAAGAACTTTATTCTATCTGCACATTCAAACTTCCCCTACTGTAGAAAAGACATTTCTCGTTGTCACAAATGAAATATTAGAATTGTAACTTGCTCATATATCTTTTACCTGAAGATCTGAGCCAATAAAGTATTTTGAATTGAATTGAATTGAAATATTTTATTAGTGGAAAAGATTCGGATACTTTTTTAAAATGCTGTTTTTTTTTTGTTGTTGTTGTTGTTGTCAGAATATCTAGAAAAGAAGCAGTCAGCCGAATCATATAAATTAGACAGATATTATGTAAACCATAGAATTACCGAAGCAAAAGTAAACCATTCAAATGGAAGAATGGGTAAGCTACTAAGCCACAATGTGTACTTGTACTTATTCAACTTGGGTAACATTCTGCATTGAACTTAAATCGTGAGCTGCATTTGTGGTTCAGCTTAATGATTTCCTGTATCTTTTTGCCAAGAACCCTGTCGCCGTTAGTTGCCTTTAGTATACTGTTTATGCAAATTAGTTCAACCGGTACAGAGTTTATTTATATGAATTATCTATATGTCATCGTTGCAATGTTAAGTAAATGTCCTTAACTCTTTACCACACGACAAAATTTTAGACTGGTTCAAATTGAAAGCATTTGCACACGACAAAATTTTAGACTGGTTCAAATTCAAAGCATTTGCACACGACAAAATAAAGGTGAATGAAAAATTGAAATTTATTCTGGGAAGAGTAAAAAACACTGTGGGAAAAGGAGAAAATGCTGGTTACCAGCATTTTCTCCTTTTCCTACAGTGTTTTCAAAAGGCTTCTTTCTCAGGGGCGTCAAAAGTAGGGATTGTGTGGTAATGGATTAATGCCTACACATGTATTGAGGCCCGTTTTTTTTTTCATCCGAGTGTGACCTAATCGGATTTATTTTTTCGAAAGGCATCTTTTTATGGACCGATACCGAATATTTACCTCAAGAAAAGGACAGTTGCTTCAATGTTAACGATACTGGGCTGTCGTAAAACACAAAGGGAGGCCTAGTAGACAGTTGGACTAAAGTATGAATTAAACAATGCTTTTGATACACATGGACGGATCAATACATAATAATGCGTATTACTAATACATACCTACTAACCTTTATATACACGAAGCCATATAAATGAACATTCTCCATCTATAGTATTAGTGGAAAAGATTCGGATACTTTGTTTTAAAAATGTTTTTTTTTCAGAATATCTAGCAAAGAAGCGGACAGAGTAGATCTAAGATCAGACTGCACGAAGTGTGTAGTCTGATCTTGATCTACAATGTACGCCTTGGCAGCTAAGTCCAACTCCAATACGCCAATGACTAGCTCTGGCCGCCTACACATCAGAGTATAAGGGTAGTATTCTATTTCGTTGACTTGTGTAGGAAGCGATACGCCTTTGGTTTTCCTCCATTGCACGTAAATAGATATGCACCATGATTGTTTTTATGACGCATTACCGCCTGATGCCCAGTCTTTTCGTCGTTGCGGCAGACCATATGGCTTACAACACGCGAAGATACATTCAGGCATTAGCGTAAAGTGTCGTCTCGGATCAGCCTGCGCAGTCCGCGCAGGCTAATCCGAGACGGTACTTTACGACTAAATTAGATTCTGTGTTATAGTAGACTTGCGCCAAACAGAAGATTACATAAAAACCCAAAGTGTCGTTTCGGATTAGCCTGTGCAGACTTCGCATGCTGATCTGAAACGACACTTTACGCAAATGTCCGAATGCCCTTTTTCGCGTGCTGCAGCCCAATTATTCAAAGGCAATGTGGCATAACAAGGACGTTATTGCTCGTAATGAACATTTTCTCTTACAATCACATTGATTTCACGTTTCTGTTTTAACGTTTTATCATGTTATACACTAATATTCATGTCGGATATGTATATTAAAAAAATGTTTCAATAGTTAAGAAAGAAATCACGGGTGATCGAACCTCTTTCTTTAATTCTTCTTTATTATCAAATGACAAGCAAACATTCGTGTACTGCAATGTGTTTCAATAGGTAATAGCGAATTAACGGCTGATCGAACCCCTTTTCTTTAGCTTGGACTTCCTGTCTGTGGTCTACACACAATGGAAAATGCATGGAAAATTTGATGTTCGTCATGCGCTATATTTATACTCATTCCAGGTACATCAAGTAATTCTTATATAAGAATTATTTTGACAGTGTTACGTCAGTTTTTTCATAGATAAAAAAAGGAAAACATATCGACATATTATGTTATAGAATCATGTGTCTTTGGTCATCGAATAACACTGCAGTAAAGTATGTGATTAAGAAATTAAATCATTAAAAGTATTATGAATGGAATATCGTGTTTGTTTCGATTTTTTTTTTTTCTGTTGTATAATAATAAATACATGTATTTATTATTACTGTTATTATTATCATTATTATTATCATTAGTATATCTTTTGATAGTTAACATTTAATGCATATACAGAGTATTTTTGATAGGTCATATTTATTTGTGTTTTTACATAAATCATTCGAATAGTATTTTTTTTTCTTTTAAAGTCGCTGTAAGATAGAATTCTATTTCAAAGACCGAACGTCATTGGTTATATTTTCACTGGTGGCTCAGCCACTCGTGAAAATATTACCAATGATGTTCACGCGTTAACTTTATTATCACGGTTCTTTTTTTCAAACTTAAACAATATCACGATAAACTCTTAATGAGAGGTTTATCAGGTGAGAGATATACGGACCAGAATTTTGGCAGTATTTTGTTTAAATAAATTGTAGAGTATCACGTTCATTGAACTCTTTACAAAGAATTATTTTCAAATTAACTTTTCTTTTAAAGCCTTTGATCTGCTGATTACCAAATAATATATCCTTCCGCGAGAGTGCCATTGGTGTCCGCCATTTATTTACAATGAAAGTGACATAACAAATCAACAAAACTGGTACACCTGAATTTAACAGGATTAACAAATATTTGAGGAAGGTGGATATTTTCATTACTGGCTTTTATCACTGTCTGAAATAGATCTGGTGCGATTGAAAGGGCGAAGTTATTTTCACCATTAATAATATTTCCCAATAAACTACAAAAAAACATTAAATATATTCATCCTTTTAATTTTCAGAATATTCCAACAACAAAGCAAAGCCCCAAACAGACAAAGATCTCACAATCACACGATCTGACCCAATTGACATTCCATCGTCTCAAACAACAGACGACCAGACTGGACCCACTTACGCAGCTATTGAGGAGTACCCGACTGAAGCAGACGACACCATATCCGAAATTTTCGGGAGTCTGATTGACCCATCTTGTACAGTTTTTACCCCACCCAGTCGTCCCCGCCCTGACAGATCTAAACTAAAACTTGAAGGACTTAAAAAGTTTAGACCTAAAAGTTTTGAGAAAAAGGACACGGCGGGCGCGGAAAGTCCACGCAATAATGCGCATGCAGAAATTAGAGGTCAAGGTCATGCCTCGAGACCAGGCGACCTGTCCCCAACTGTGGAAGTTGACGGTCTTGACTACGCAGGTAAATGAGTACATATGGCTTGCAACACGCAAAAAGGGACATTCGGACATCTGCGTAAAGTGTCGTCTCGGATCAGCCTACGCAGTCCGCGCAGGCTAATCCGAGACGGCACTTTACGTCTACATTGGGTTTTGTGCTACAGTAGACATGCCCAAAACAGAAAATATCATTAAAACGGAAAGTGCCGTCTCGGATTAGCCTGCGCGGACTGCGCAGGCTGATCCGAGACGACACTTTACGCAGATGTCCGAATGTCCGTTTTCGTGTGTTGCAAGCCATATATTATCAGCTACTGTTTAGTATATCAACTCTTTTCTAGACAACATTAGGAAAAAAGGTTTGAACTGAACGAATGTGAAAGAATTTGCAGACGACAAAGCTGGGCTAAATGTAGCTCATATGATGATTTCTGTCGCAATAGGATAGAGAGCATTATGGGAAAAGGATAAAATGCTGGTCAGTTGGCTAGTAAATGACAGAAACTCTATACCGTACTATGATCCTTTCAGAAACAAATCAAAGCGTTGAGAACGCTGATGTGGCATTTGTCAAGGAAACGACTGTATGAAATTGATAATTTGAAAACAAGAGGGTCATAATGGCCCTGGATCGCTCACCTGAGTCAAGAGGTCCAAATGCACTCCTCGTGTATAATTTAATTTCTGACCAACTGTCCTGCCAAGTAGCATAAAATGTGGCCTCTATAGCGTCCAAAAGAAATTTCCTAAAATTGGCCTAATTTATCACCGACTGACCTAATCTAGAACTCATAAAAAATTATCAAGAGTTTTCTAGTTGATCTCATAGGGGCATTGTCTTCGTCAAATGCCACAAAAACGTAATTACATGTACAAATTTTAGAACCAAGAAGCAGCCAGTGTAGTTCTAAGATCAGTCTGCACGTTGTTTACAGTTTGATCTTGATATACACCGTCAGCAAATTTTACAAATTGTCGAGTACGACAGCAAAAATTGTAATGATTTATAACTGCCAATTGAAAGAGTCATTACAGCTTTCTGCACGTTCTGTCCAGTCAGATCTTGATCTACACCATTCGCAAAGGATTATCCCATTAGTAACCGTTGGAAATTAAACTTTTTCCTGCTAAATGACTGAAATTAAATTTTCAAATCGATATCAATAACTTAAATTATCGCTGTTTTAAAGTTATGTTTTGGGGAATAGTAACGTTATCTCCTTATCGGATAGTGTAGATACAAGATCAGACTGCACGTTTTGTGCAGTCTGATCTTGATCTACACTGTCCGCAAAAGGTCAACGAGTCGCGCTTAGCAGTCAAAAGGTTAAACTGCTAACACTCTATGTTGATTAAATAGATGCCCCAGTGCCGCCAGTAGGTCAGTTCCAAGAAGAGAGTGATGAGAATCTGCCTTACGAAATTGTCTCACCTTCCGAACAGCAGCGGCGCACAGACGATGTGGGCAGACGACTGGCCGCAATCGGCGACAGAATTGTTGCCGACAAGGAATCGGAAAGTGCAACTTCCTCCTCCGAAGCCGGCAGTCGACGGCTTTCAGGTAATGTCGGCTTTCTAGGTTCTGGGCCCGTATTCACCAACCATTCTTGAGAATATTCTTAGGCTTATTCTTCAGAATTTTGCAAATGTGAAAGTAACAGAACGTCTGATTGGCTAAACCGGATGGTTTAGCCAATCAGACGTTCTGTTACTTTCACAGTCAGGAAATCTTGAAGAATAAGACCAAGAACGTTCTTGAGAATGGTTGGTGAATACGGGCCCTGATTGTGTAAGCAGTCTTGTTGCTCGAAAGTTGAGGTTGGTTCTTAGCACCGCTTAACTCATTACCAAACGACAAAATATTTGACTTCTCCAAATTGAAAGCATTTGCAGACGACAAAATAAAAGTGACTGAAGATTTGAAATTTGTTTTGTGAAGGGTTGAAAACATTGTGGGAAAAGGGGAAAATGCTGGTTACCAGCATTTTCTCCTTTTTTCACAATGTTTTCCGTAGGCCTCTTTCTCAGGGTCGTCAAAAGTAGGGATTGTGTGATAATGGGTCAAGTATCAGTTATATGTACCTTCCAGCTGTAATATGCAGGACTCCCGACCTCGACACCCCGGCTTTGATATTTACATGATCCACTGGGTTTCTCGTGGGAGTGCCCTTAAATATCAATAATTTACCTAAGTAAAAACCTGTTCTAGTAAGGATAGCTCACCAAATATCACTGCGCAGATCCAAAGATCATATTGAAGATGTGCTGCTGTGTCTTGGGTCCACGTCGGCCGTAACAGTAACCGATACTGTCTTTGGCATCCTTGGACGTAAAGAGACAAGTTTTTATGTGTGTGTAGAAAACCAGTAAAGTTTTAAAAAAAAATCAAAGCACTGAAAGTACTGACACACTAGCAAATTTGAAATTAGTGGCCATGATACGGATAGACCTCATTGAATCTAGGTTAGACTGGATTCCTATAGAATGGCTTTATCTGGGATTTAACAAAGTTTGCCCTTTCCATTGCAGCCTTTGAGCAAGAAATACTAGATGACCTGAGAAAATTCGCGGACGCCAAGAACAAAGAGATGAGCGAAAAGGTAAGTCCTTATATCAAGTCTCTAAAATCTGATTAAGCAATGTGTTGTATAACTAAGTATAATTAAGTTAAACCCTCATTGCTACTCTTTCATATTCACTGTGAAGCTATATAGCGATTTCCACCACGTTTACTAAGCCCTAGGTTGCTAAATGGGATACAATGGCCTTTGAAGGCAGTGTAGATAAAGATCTACAATAAAATATTTATGCGGAAAAAGATATCCTTATCGGACAGTGTAGATCCAAAATCAGAATGCACATTCTGTGCAGTCTGATCTTGATCTACACTTTCTGCAAAAGTTGCGCTTAGCAGCCTAAAGGTTAACTGTTTTCAAGATGTAAGATTCCTTAACCACTTAAACTCAATGAGTTTGCACATTGCAACTCAAAAATGACGTCCGTAAAAGGATGGAATATACTAAGAGCAAAGGAATAAATGCAGGTTATCATCTTAGTTTCTGCTATGCTATTCCAGCATCTTCTCCATTTTTATACGCCCAAAGGGTAGTATTTTGTTATGGCTCAGCCTCCGGTCATGTGTCCGTCTGTCCAATCGTCTGTCTGTCCGTCTGTTAGCAATTTCTTGTGCGCGCAACTTCCCCTACAGTTTTTATTGGAATAAGTTCAAACTTACCACAATTAATCTCTTTGATATGTACACGTGCATTCGAAGTTTAAAACTTGGATATCTGCAGGCCTTCAAGATTTTCAACAATTTCACGGAAAAGCCCCTTCGGGCGTATATGCGCCACTTTGCAATGCTCTTGTTTTCACAAAGTTTTCAAAAGCCTGTTTCGTTAGGGTCGAAGAAACACCAACTTGTTTGGTAAAGATAATAAATGTTATCATTGCTTGTATTTCAGGGTGGAGTATCTATATTCGTTGTGCCAATCGTAAAAAAGCTTCTGCTAGCTAACAGTTACAATGACTTCAAACAGACTGTACACAGAGAACTTTCTAGCACCATGGGATGGGAACAGGTGGGTGCAAATACGTCAAAACATGTGTATCACGTGACAATAATGTGTATCACGTGACAACATCCCTGTTTCATACCGTCTGTTCACTAAAAACTTCGTAACTACAGCTTGAAGGTGAGATCTGTAGCCTAGGTTGTTTTATGCGGCGCGTAAAATCTAATGACAGCTGGTTCTAATTTCTAGCTAAGCCAATTTCGTTTCGATGATTGATGATAATCATTGTGACATAAGTCACTCCTATGGGCTGTACATATTTTTAACGGTGCCATGATTTATGTGGAAGAGCAGCCAATGGCTTGGCAGGTATTTTCTAAAATTCTTTGTAAAATAAAATGTGCCGTGTTCCAGAACTCCAGATAAGAGGGAGTGATGGTATTCTAAAACCATTATTTCTCATCCAAACCATATGTTGTAGGTACTCATTAGAATCGCCTCGCTGAGACGATTTTAATGAGTACGCATAACATATGGTCTAGTAGAGAATGATTAATGTTATCAATTTTGAATTCAAAATCACTCCTTCTATCTGGAGTTCTGAAATGATCTGTGAAAAGGGGCTGAAAACATCTGGTAAAAGTATCGAATTACATGAGCTTGCGCATTCTAAACAGGTTAACATGAGTGGAAATCTTTTGCTTTTGGTGACTTTTCTGCATGTCAAATGAACATTCTGCCGCATGATACTGTCGGTTGTAAGACATTGGCTTTCATAGATCCATAATTATGTGATGACTTGCTTGGTGTGATGCATCACAGAAATGCATTATACCCCCTTTACCAGAGCATGTCTTATCCGTAAGTGTACATAAATGAAGCTGTGATGATAATTGACCTGCAACACGCTAAAAGGGACAGTCAAGCATAAAATGTCATCCAGATCAGCCTACGCGGTCTGTGCAGACTACTCTGAGATGACACTTTACGTTGTTTTTTTAATGTAATTTCCTGTTTTGTGAAAGTATCATGTGAAACAAAATCTAATGTAGTTGTAAAATGCCGTCTTGGATCTGCCTGTGTGGACTGTGCTGGAGTCTGCGCAGGCTGATCTGAGACGGCACTGTAAGCAAATATCGGAATGCACCTTTTGGCGTGTTTCAGTTCATTTATGAATGCAGGTTGTAAAATGTTGTTGCAAAAGGAGAAATTGCTCGTAAAAAGCAATGTCTCAATGTTTTAAAAGACACTGTTTGTTGTGTTTCACAGGTGGCCTGGTACACGTATCTAATAAGAACAACAATGTGCGTAGTGGGTACAGGAAAAGATGTGGGTAGAATGGTAAAAAATAACGCAACTAGATACTTCAACTCAAATATCCGACCTTTTATACGATCACGACCAAATGGATGGGTAAGTATTGTTCTTTTTATTGTAATTAAAAATGAGATTAGTACAAGTTCTTAAACTTATACTTATCTCTCTAGATTCTGCTTCCTGGGAATTACACCAGTACTGGCGCCGAATGTGTGGGCCAATGAAAAATCCCAAAGGTGACAACCGCTCCCAGGTATCGAATTCAGGACCTTTAGGTTATGAGGCCGACGCTCAACCTCACGACCTCGGACGCCTAATTTGTATGATGACTTTGCTTGGTTTAATACGAAAGCATGGGTCCTAGGTTTTCTTAATTACTCCCTATACAATAATTTGACTTAACACCTTTTGAAAGAGATTTGAAACAGGTTACACTGAAAGCACCTTCCAAATTATGGTAAAAGCACAGAAGCTTCAACTCATGAATGAATCTACACTGTGGCAAAAGTTGACATGGTTTTTTAACGACTGAAATGTTTTCACCAGAAATCCGCAGAATATCAAAAAGTTCGTGTGGAAATCGTAATGTGTGACAGTGAGGTTTGGAAAAAGATAATAATGAATGTTGCCTCTTTCTTAACTCTTTGCCAAACGACAAAATTTAGGACTGGTCCAAACTGAAAGCATTTGCAGACAACAAAATAATGGTGACTCAGAAATTGAAACTTGACTATAGAAGAGTAGAAAACATTGTGGGAAAAGGAGAAAATGCTGGTTACCAGCATTTTCTCCTTTTCCTACAGTGTTTTCATAAGGCTTCTTTCTCAGGGACGTTAAAAGTCGGATTTATGTCGTAAAGGGTTTATCTGGATTTTTTTTTTAAAACTAGGAATCCATTCACGAAGAGACAGATATAGAAGATTCAGAGCTTGATTGAAGACCACTAGTAGAAGCTGAAGGTGAACGTATCACGTGACGAGGAGATGAGATTCGCTGAAACTTTGTTCAAGGGACAGTTGCAATATTTACTTTTCAAATGCACCTAGTGACAACTACCGACCTATTTGGTCGGCCTTTGAACTTTTTTGCACAAAGTGTATTATCAGGCGGGGGTCCTAGACCTTCCGGCCTCAAAGTGTGTTTTGACTAAATATGAAGGTGAATGGAAGTGTTCAAGCTTCATCTATGCTATATCCTTGGCTACGACAATGCAGGCTGGTCTTTAACGTGTGGTTTTTACTTGATAAGAAGGTCAAAGAAAGGGTAATCGGAAAGAAAGTATCAGAAAAATAAGTATACATGTATAAGAAAAAGGTATCAATTTTTGCTTGGAAAGAAAAAAAAAATATCAGGAAAATAAGAATCAGTTTCTGTCAATGTTGTGATACATTATCAGTATTTATTTTAAGTTATCATTTAATGATTTTGGTACTCTTTGTAATTATTTTTTAATCTTTAAGCACACAAGAAATGCTAGGTAGAAATATGTTCTCTGAACTTTTACATCATATAACATATTAACTTAGTCGCTTTTTGGCAAATGATACTTTTTTTCCTGATACTTTATTTCAGATACTTTTTATCCTGATTCTTTCTTTCCTGACATTTTCTCTCCTACAATCGAAAGAAAGTGTCTACGCGTCAGTTTGTTACATTCCTGGCTACGCCAATGCATATCCCAGACCTCAACGTGTATTTTTACACGATAAGAAGTTGAAGTATCCAAGATTCATGTTAGCTACATTCCTGGCTACACCAGTGTATACAAAATCCTACTTTGCTTCTTTTTATCAAAATGTCTCTGATACAAATCGTATCTGGCTAGGTTTAAATTAATTTCCAGACGATAAAGTTTTAAAGCTTTTCAAAATGAAAGTATTTGCAGATGACAATTAGCCGTTATCCTACTTAATCAATTACCACACAATCCCTACTTTTGACGCCCCTGAGAAAGAAGCCTTTTGAAAACATTGTGGGAAAAGGAGAAAATGCTGGTAACCAGCATTTTCTCCTTTTCCCACAATGTTTTCTACCCTTCACAGAACAAATTTCAAATTTTCAGTTACTTTTATTTTGTCGTCTGCAAATGCTTTTGATTTGGACAAGCGTAAGATATTGTCGTTTGGTAACGAGTTAATAACTAAATTGAAATTTGCAATTCGATAGTATAAACCTAAATACATGCACTGCTACTTCAACATTATGTTCTTGGGAATAATATCTCCATATCGGACAGTATAGATCCAAGATCAGACTGCACGTTCTGTGCAGTCTGATCTTGATCTAAAATGTCCGCAAAAGGCCAGTGAGTTGCACTTAGCAGCCAAGGGGTTTACCCTTACTGAATAAACCTAACTGACATTTCCACTCTAGGAAAAGTTCACTTCACTCTTTCCCAAACAACAAATTTTGGACTCTTCCAAACCAAAAGAGTCTGCAGTTGAAAATTTCAGATTTGGAGAAAATTGCAGAAAGTTGTCAAAAAGGGTAGAAAACACTGTGGGAAAAGGAGAAATTGCTCATGACGACCAATTTCTCCTTTTCCCACAGTGTTTTCAAAGACTTTTACTGCAGAGACGTAAAAAGCAGGGCTTGTTTGGGAAAGGGTTAATATGAGCAATAATTTCTCAGCAAAGCGGACAGTGTACATCAAGGATCAGACTACACATTTTGTTCAGTCTGATCTTGATCTACACTGACCGCAAGATTTTAAAAGGTTTAAAGTATGGCTAAGCATTGAGAACCATCTGTGATAGGATTCATTTTTCATCTTTTCCCACTATCTTTTCAAAAAGTTTCTTCCTAGTCATTGGTGTAGGGTCGGTCGATACATGTGTATACACACTTGTACGGATGCTTCTGTAAGACACTTAGACAAACAGTTTGGATGTAGAACAGACATGGACGGGGTTGACGTCTCATCAGCACCCATATTTAACAGTACAACTGTGTTAGATGAAAGAGACATTTTGACAAAAAAAAGAGCAAAAATCAGAATATAGATTAAATTGAACTGCACGGTTTCCAAGACGCCATAATTTATTGTGGAGAAATGGGTTAATATTGTTATTTTCATTACCAGCTTCTCACTGAACAAACCCTGACTCTGAGGAAGAAGGCTATTGAAAACATGGTGAGAAAAGTAGAAAATGTTGGTTACCAGCATTTTCTGCTTTTCCCAAAATGTTTTCAACCCATTGGAAGACAAATGCAGTTATTTAAGCCACATTTAACTCTTTACCACACGACTGAATTCTAGACTTGTCCAAATTGAAAGCATTTGCAGACGACAAAAGAAATGGGACTCAAGATTTGAAATTTGTTTTGGAAAGGGTAGAAAACCTTGTGGAAAAAAGGAGAAAATGCTGGTTACCAGCATTTTCTCCTTTTCCCACAATGTTTTCAAAAGGCTTCTTTTTTTTGGGTCGTTAAAAGTAGGGATTGTGTGGTAAAGGGTTAAACTAAATGTCTTCTGCAAGTCTCTCATATGCATAAGTCAAAAGTTTTGCCGTTTGTTGAAGCGGTAAAGAGTTAAAGTGACAATGGCTGCCAAAAGTAAACAAAGTGCATAATATAATGCACTTCAAATTAGACCATTCAATGTACATTTAAAAGTATGGAAAATATTGTGGCGATGACAATATTTGTTATCTTTGTCGACAATCTAACACCTGCATTGACTTTTTTTGGGGAGGCTATTGAGACTTTAATATATCAAGACATAGTATCATTTCTGCATAATGATATATATAAACTTATTTTTTCTATATTTGTGTCAAATATTTATATTTTTATTTTCATTATACTTATACACTTACCAGTTAAAAAAGGTGTTCCAAAAAATTAAACTTATTGCTCATGTTTTATGTCCATTGTCGGTATTCACCAACCATTCGCAAAAACATTCATATCCTTATTCTTCAGAATTATGTCAATGTTAAAGTAAAAGAACTTCTGATTGGCTTAACCATTCGGTTTAGCCAATCAGAAGGTCTGTCACTTTTACATTTAGAAAATCCTGAAGGGTAGGACAAAGAATTTTTTAAAAAAATGTTTGGTGAATAGGGACCCTGCAATATGCAGGGATCTACTCTTGATCAGAAGAGAAAAAGAAATTAAACTTGCTCATATTGAAAGCATTTGAAGACAGCAGATACCGTAGATTATGGTCCATTACACATTTTACCAGAACAATCCCTGGTTTTTACGTTTATGAGATAGAAGCCTTTTGAAAACATTATGGGGAAAGGAGAAAATGCTGGTAACCAGCATTTTCTCCTTTTCCCACAATGTTTTCTTCCCTATCAAAGAAAAGTTGCACTACTTGAACCGCATTTGAAATTGTTGTCTGCAGTTGCTTTCAATTTGGACAAGGCTAAACATTAGTAGTTTAGTAAAAGGTTAACCCTTAACCTGTTCAAAGAGTCAAATGAAACTATCAAGCCCATAATGCATACTCAAATGTTTCTTTAACATTTTTTTAATTACACGCAGGCTGACATGGGTCAAAACTGTTTAGATATGGCTTGCAACATAAAGAGACATTCAGACATTTGCCTAAAGTGTCGTCGCGGATCAGCCTGCGCAGTCCGCGCAGGCTAATCCAAGACGGCACTTTACGACTATATTAGATTTTACGACTACAGTAGACTTGTGACCCAACTCCATTTCCATGTAAACTCGGCGGGAAATAAATATGTTTAAACTAAATTTGTGCAAAACAGAAAATTATGTAAAAACGGAACGTGTCGTTTCAGATTAGCCTGCGCGGATTGCGCAAGCTGGTCTATAATAACACATTACGGAAATGTCCGAATGCCTCTTTTCGTAAGTTGCAAGCCGTATGTCAACACTACAACTTTGTTGGACTGATTTTCTCATCCTACTGTTATTTTACATAGGCAGTGTAGATCCAAGATCAGGTTTAAGGCTCTTTGTAGTCTGATTTTGATCTAGTCCATCTCCAAAATCAGATGATGTTTAGTACAGCATATCAAGGATTAAGAGTTCAATAGTAAGGCGTTGTGAAACGGTTTGTAAAAGCTTGTGTACTGTGGCATTTTGGTTTGGATTTATACATTATTGTTATCACTGTTTTTGAAATGTATTCTGTGATCTTAAACATCACATTCCTGGGTTTAGAGAGAGAGAGAGAGAGAGAGAGAGAGAGAGAGGGAGGGACAGAGAGGCAGAGAGGGGGAGACACACAGACAGTCAGTCTTCATAGCTGTTTGTTTGCGAATAATAACAGTTTGTGTAATAAAGCACCTGTCTAGTCAACTTAGCTTTTTTTATCATTTCAATATCCCCAAGTGATCGTTTCTCAAACTTTTAAGACTTCTAGCCAGTTTTACTTGGAAATAACCACAAAAAGCGCGTGAGGTTCAAGAGACCTTAACTTGGAACACATCAGGGGCGTACTCGCCAACATTCAGAGTCTGATTCTCAAAATTTTCTAAATTATAATTGGCTTGCAACACGCGAAAAGGTGCATTCGGACATTTGCGTAAAGTGTCGTCTCGGATCAGCGAGTGCAGTCCGCAGAGGCTAATCCGAAACGACACTTACCCATTTTATGTGATTTTCTGTTTTACGCAAGTCTACTGTAGCACAAAATCTAATGCAGTCGTAAAGTGCCGTCTCGGATTAGCCTGCGGGGACTGAGCAGGCCAATCCAGGACGACATTTTACGCAAATGTCCGAATGCACTCTTTTCGCGTGTTGCACTCCATATAGTAACATTGGGTTACTAGTACCAGCAGGTAACCAGTATTTACCCCTTTTCCCATAATGTTTTTAAAAGCTTTCTTTCCCAAGAGCTTTAAAGTCGGTATTATGTGGATAAGGTTTTAAAAACGACGGACGTTGGTCTGCCTAGACATGCATCGAACTACTCTTGGCATACACTGGTAGTCGCGATTGGAAGGACAAAGATTATTGTCGACTTCTCATGCTTAACCCATTACCACACAATCCCTTCTTTTGACGCCCCTGAGAAAGAAGCCTTTAGAAAACATTGTGGGAAAAGGAGAAAATGCTGGTGACCAGCATTTTCTCCTTTTCCCACAATGTTTTCTACCCTTCCCAAAACAAATTTAAAAATTTCAGTCACATTTTATTTGTCGTCTGCAAATGCTTTCAATTTGGACTAGTCAAAAATTTTCTCGTGTGATAAAGAGTTAACTAAACTTATTCGTCATTCCTTATTCAATAGCTCTTATCTATACAGTCCGAAAATTCTTTTGAAATGACATGTATGGTGCAGGTAGGAGGGAATCAGACGGTGAGACCGTGCTATGACGTTTCTTGTTCAGATTTCGTCGACTCTGTTCGTTTTTACATTCTTGATATGTAAGTAGGACCATTTTGAATTTATTAAATGTATTGCTGTGACTTCTCTTTAACCCTTTACCAAACAATCCCTGTTTTTTTACGGCCCTGAAAAAGACCAAAAGAAGAAACTAAAACTTTTTAAGCATTATGTAAATCTAGAAATACTGAACGATAATATGACAATACAAGTAGATTCTAGATTGAGGGACATAAATAGTTTACTGACACACTGACAAAACCGATGGTTTGACATAAAATCACGATTTCCGGCGTAGTTTTTATGAATGTTATTTAAAAGTACTAAACGTTTTAAACGGCTTTCTACAGAACGTTGTGATCAATTTTGTAGGCTTCATTATATGTTTTTAGGCTGTGATGCAAAACTTCGGTTGGCAAATTCCTACGGCAATGGAATGGTTCTACAGAGGGCGCCCCAATCCGCCATTTTATGGGGATATAGTGACGTCATTGGAGACTCGTTGACCATCATCAAAAATGGCATTGTTATTGCCAATACTACAAGTTTTGCAAACCCATCTAATTGTAACTATCGAGTTTTAAACTCTTTAAGATCTTTAAAATCATTTAACCGATACTTTTGTGATGTCCTTTCTCAAATTTAAGATTTCTTAAAGATGGCAGCAGGTTGGGTTTAATTGCATTTTGTAAAGGGATTTTGTAAACACTTTTATTCTATATGATAATTTCATTTGATTATATTCGTCATCTATTCATATTTAATGGTGTGGAACAATTATTAACACAAGCAGCATTAATCTAGTAAGCTTCAATTCAGAGCACACTTTATGCTGTTAACCTTTCATAATACATTAGAGATTACGAGAAAAAAAAGTGTTTTGATAACATTGATAGAAAAGGATGAAATCTTTTCCTACAATGTTTTTTCTACCTTTGAAAGAAAAGTCTCATCATGCAACCCATATTGAATCAGCAGTCTACAAATGTTTCCAATATAGACAAGTCTGTAATCATGTCATATGCTAAAGAGTTAAATATTGCTATATAGTGCCAAATCGAAATTCATACTGGAATGGTTCGACAAATCTCAGGTTTGACTAAGTATGATACTAAATGTACAATTTGCTCCCATTTAGCGTCAAGTAAAGCCAAATGGAAAGTACAGCTTCCCCCAGAAAACCAAGATGGTCCATTTGATATTACTGTAACGTCGACCGAAGGCAGTGTGACTATCGATGACGTCATGTTTGGTGATGTTTGGTTATGCTCTGGTCAGAGTAATATGCAGTTCAGAATGATCGAGGTCCGCTTTTCTATTTGTAGACATCTAGTGTTCATACCCTCTCGCCTGTCCCGTGTTTAGGGCGTTTTCAACATTATTTCAGTTATATCGCAGTGACAGGTATGCTTATCCATGCCTTCCTGGAGTTTCTTTCACCAGCGATTCGAACAATACTCTTTCCAAGCCAAAAGATGCTTTTCTAGGAAGACATTGTCGAAGATAATATTCAGCAGTGAGAAAGGTATAAACCCTGTCACTTTTTATCGTAAAACCTCGGTAAGAGTATTGGCTGAGATGAGAATGGAACAAGTGACCCCTGGAATGTAGGAGTTGTGCTTAACCGACTGGGCTATCGAACACGGCACCAGGAGGAGCGACTACAACCACTCTAAATTTAGTTCCAATATTTGAGCCATACTCTTTAAAATGATAAATAATAATTTCATTTGCAAAAAAATATTCACTCAGTTTAGCCTGCGCAGTCCGTGCAGGCTTTCCTGGTTTGACATTTCTTTCCCCAATGATCAATTTTCTGAAAGTTTAATGCCCTTTTCAGCCACTTTTAAATTACATGTAAATGCTTTCAAGTTGAACATGCCTACACTTTTGTTTTATGATAAAGAAATAAGTATACTATTCATTTTGTGAGAAACATTGTTATTACTAAAACCATATTTTCCTTTTGTATGTCTCTTATTAGATTATTCAACTCTGCTATTTTGCTATATTGCTATTTCTTTGAAAGACAGCTTTCTTAATTTGCTCTATGTTTTAAACTGTACAAAACTATAGCTTTCCAAATTAATCTGTTTGATACAGACTATATTCGCATTTACCCTTGTATCACCCCTAACCCATACAGGTAAATCCCTTATTGGTTTTTGTGGTATTTGTCGAAGACAATAGAATTATGAGTTCAAGATTGAATTTTGGTAACCATGTATCTTATTTTGTGCAAAGCCGAAGGAAATAAACCCAGTTAAACTCATTTTTTCTCAGGCAAATGAGTTTTTCAGTGGCACTCAGATATGTCATCCTCGGATACCCCGGGGTCTCCCTATTTGCTACGCTACATCGACCCCTGGGACAATTGACTAATAAAACTTTGAATCAGCCGCCGAAAATCGATACGAAACGTCATAGGGTACAGTCCACTCGCCCATCACAAAATGATGATGGAACCAATGAAAAGCCAGTATTCGGCCAGCGGTAAAGCGAGGGAAATTCAATTAATTGTCCCAGGGGTCGATGTAGCGTAGCAAATAGGGAGACCCCAGGGTATCCGTGGATGCAGATATGTAATTTGAAATGGCATATTAAAATACATTGGGCGAAGCCATCGATCGTTGAGACACTTATCTTTCATTGAAAATATCTTCTTTCGCTCATAGCCTTTCATTGGTGCAATGACACAAATTTGCCAACTGACCCTGGGCTTTTTCGCTCCACAAAACCAATTTGTTCCATGGCTTGTTCATCCTATGATTGTGCACTACTCCATTTGATTGCTCATGAATATTTTTAGATTGAAGTAATTGATTGTAATATTGGAATTTAAATGTAAAAGGCTAAAGATATTTCAAAATTATAGTTTTAAGGTACATGAGTACTCTCCCTTCAACCGATGAGGTATTTATTTGTTTTTATTGGGTTGACTTTTAAGCCAATATTTGAACAATATGTCTCTTTTTCTTTCAAACTATTAATTCCACACAATGGGTTTCCTTGACAAATATCACTTCAGCGCTCTCAACGCTTTGATTTGAATTGTGGGACAAATGGGAAGACACCTAATTAGTTAGGATTTGCTCGGCTCAGTACATCTAGGTAAAATCTATATGGTGGCCTCTGCTGGCAGCAAAACCTGTACCTCTGTATTTTTTACAAAGTGTACGCAAGTACGACTTTAATATGTACAGGTTACACAGGTTGCTTTGTCTATGACATGTATACCATTCTCTCTGCTATAGGTTTACAATCACACAGCTGAGATAGAAGATTCCCTCAACTACCCAAACATCAGAATGCTATTCTCTAAGCTAGTTACAGCCGACATTCCACAAGATGACGTCATCCTGCAACATTCTTGGATCAAATCAACTAAAGGTGGACTTCTTGTGCCATTGTGCTCTTGATGTTCATAGAGTAACTAAATTTCATGTTTCCTTGTTCATTATTCATTAACTTTTTGGTCATATTTCAAATTCAGACAGTAACGCGATTTCTGATTGGCTAAACCATTCGGTTTAGCCAATCAGAAATTGCGTTACATTGAAATCTAGAAAATTCGTGAAAATTAGATATAAATACTTATAAAAATGTTTAGTGAGCATCAACCCCAGACTATTTGGAACAAGTTTCCTACAATTGCTCCCCTTTTATTCAAATAGCAACGGTGGTATTTTTCAGATGTTGTGGCAAAAGGAAATAGTGTCCATAATGAAGGATGAAAACCCTATACTTCGAGAAAAGTTTTATTTTGTTTATTTCTCTGAATAGTTTGTTTGACTTAACCCTTTACCAAACAAATAGAAAGAAGAGGACTTCTGAAAACATGGTGGGAAAAAAAGGAGAAAATGCTGCTATACAGTATTTTTTCTCTATTGCTACCGTGTGTTCTAACCTCCCAAAGAATTGTCATTACTTGAGCAATACTTAATTTGTCGTCTGCAAATGCTTTCAATTTGGACAAGTCTAAAATTTTGTCGTATGGTAAATAGTGATTGGCAATTATTGGTTTACTGTAAACAATATATGCACTCTTTGGTCAAAGTTTTAAAGTTTGTGTCCCAATTTATAAACTATGCCTTTGTGTTTCAGGAGTGATTGAACAATTTTCTGCCTTATGCTTTATGTTTGCAAGAGATGTACAACAGACACTAAAACATCCAATAGGATTGATCGAGTCTAACTGGGGAGGGACCGCCATTGAAACCTGGAGCTCACCCGATGTTATTAAGAAATGTGGCGTAACAGAAACCAGTTCAGGGTACTGAATGATTTTAGACATCAAAGTTATATATAAATTGCAACACTTACATCGTTTTTTAATAGAAAATAAATTTATCAGCATTGACTTTTTGCCATAAGCGTACTGAAAAGGTGTCAACTTTTATCCTAAGGCCTTAATGCGAAACCATACGGCTTAGAGCCTCGGTTCGTGACATGTAACATCAACTAGTTACTCAAATAGACCTTTATACCCTGTCACACCAAACTCATTCTCACTCCATTCTAAAGATTGGTGCCAAATGGACAAAACCTGTGTTTGGAAGGAGTTGGGGTATTATAGTAACCTTTTGAGCTCTGTTTACAAGCTGAATGGACGGGTTAAGACGGAAAGGGTGCTCCAGAACTTTGAGCCTGCCCATAATTTCTTGCCGTCCATCCCTTAATGAAATTAGACAGAGTGACAACGTACTTGAAACGAGACTGGCATACTACAAACGGCTTTGCCGTGCATCATCCTAATAGAGACGCGGTGACTTGGGCATCAATTGGCAGTGCGTTTGCATTTGATCGACCGAAATTCTAAGAAGAGGTTTTGTGAAACGTTGGCTTCAGGCATTATTAGGCCAAAATAAGACGTTCTTCCCGCCGGACTGCAACCCATTTTCCGACTATGCCAGGACGGTGAAAGGCGTTCTAAGAACTAGTTTGGTGTAACGGGGGCTTTAGGAAGATTTGTTATCAAGTATGCTGGAACCGTCGGCTTAGACAAAAGCTCTGAAGACTAGATCATATGTGACTCGTCACGCGAAAAGGGGCCAACTAGGAACTCGGTACACCAATTGGATGAAAACCGGTCAACGTTAATGCAGGTCAACTTAAGCTGATAGTTAAAAAATGATTGTATATTATGGTAGGATGACCTCTCTTCATACAGAAAATATCATGAAAGCGAAATGTGTTGACCCTGGTTAGCCTGCGCAATCCACTCAGGCTGACCAGCGTGGACACTTTACGCAGTTCCCAGATGGTCCCTTTTTGTTGACGGGTGACGTATGTTTTACATAGAGTAGTACCGAATTTGGTACATGGTCAAGCTATGCTTCTTGAAAAGAGCGCTTAATGCATTAGCAAGAAGTTTTGTCGTCATTTCAAAGCGAGATGTCAAACTAAATATCAAAACGTTCCCTATTTTCTAGATTCTTTTCGCCGCGGACTCCCTCGGTATTGTGGAATTCAATGATAAATCCGTATCTCGCCACAACCATCAAAGGTGCTATATGGTACCAAGGTGAGTTTTGTAAACCTTGCTGTAGGTTAGCGCTCTTCATGTACATGCTTTAGGTATGAGCTTCACTCTGGCAAAAGGGGGTTAAATGCATCTCCATGGCGCATTATATGTCAAACAAATCATCCCATTACAATGAATCCATAAAGTCTATTTCGTCTCACAACCGACAGACTTGACCTTTCTGTAAACGCGAGTTTTGCACGCCCCCCCCCCCCCCCCCCTTAGTCACGCGGTATTTCGGTTGTCAAGCCTGTCAAGCTAACCAGAAATTGACAGAAATGTCAATTACGAGGTATAATGTACTGTAAAAACTTGACCAAACATTAGTAACTTTTATTCTAGTTTTACAATATATCTTTCTGCCGTTGATTGGAACTTTGATAGATTTCAATATAAGACATTGTCAGACTCGTAGTAATTTCCATACTGTGAAATGGTATGCATCAAATTTTGACTACCGAATAGTCTATTTTTGGCAGCTAGAGTACCTTTAACGAACTTTGTAGCGATAAACAGATAACATCGCTCTCGTAGAAAATGTTTTATATTGAGCCATTTTCCCCATTTCTGTTATGAATTATGATACACTATTTCCGTCTTTAAGTATTTAAGGGACATGCCTTGGGAAAATGGGATTTAAGGACGTTTTCAGTAGTAAATCCTGCACATCACTTTGGCGATTTCAATTGAGACAAAAACAGACAGTAACTCTTCTCAAAGAAGGTACTTTTATATCGTTCGGACAATACCTTGAATTTCGGATACGGTACGTTTCGAAGCGAAGAATGAGTCTACAATATCTACTTAACGGACATTTTGGAAAAAGATCTAAAGGGAAAAAGATCAGAAGAATACAGGAAAGTTTTCGGCGGTATCGACTTTCTCAGAGACTAAAGTCTACTGAACATGACAGTGCCGATCGGTCTGAGCGCCTAAACGGTTACTATGGAAACAAAAATTCTAACACGTCAACATATCTTTTTCTTCTCATTTTTGTACTAACCATTAAATTCTACTGTGTATACCAAAACATTTGAAAATTCTATGAAAGGAATTTTTCAAAATTTTGAATTAATTTAAGACTACATGTTGATTTTGCTTATATTTTGGAGAGTCAAGAAATAGGAAAAATAATTTTTTTAAAAAAGAAAATGAATTCAGATTATTTTTTCATTCATACAGAATCAAGAAATAATATATTAAATATGGAAAATAATATTTGCATTGTATAATAAACTTTCTATCACTGTATTACTGTCTTTATGAAGATATAGTCATTTTAGGTGTTTTGATACAAACGGCTACAATAGAAACAGCCATTTTGCAAAAAATCTAACTCGGCAAAATACCTTTTTCTATTTATTTTTGAGTTTGCCATTAAATTTTACCTAAAATATGAAAGAATTAGAAAATTCTATGAAAGGATTAAATTTTCACAAAACTGTAGAAAACGTCTTTAATGCGACTTCGTATTGTGTAAAATACAAAGCCAAAGCGTCACATGAAATATTCCTATTCTTTCCTGAAAAAAAAAATATTAGATAGCGTTGTCCTTTGACAGGCAGAAAATTTACAAATAGCAAAAAGTTTCGACCCATGTCAGCCTGCGCCGACTGCGCAGGCTGACATGGGTTGATACTTTTTGCAGATGCATTAAAGCCCTTTTTTTCACTGATCATGGTTTATATGTAATATAAAACAGACGGGTGATGGATGTGTTTTTGAGTGTGTTTTTAGGTGAAGCAAATATCGATCACCCAGAGAACTATGCCTGCTTGTTCCCGTCTATGATTGAAGACTGGAGGCAGAAGTTTAATGTTGGGTCAATGGGACAGACACCGTCAGACTTTCCGTTTGGATTTGTACAAGTAAATAACCTTAAAAATATAGCCATTTAAGAAATAATCTTCTTCCTATCTTGCTTTAATATCGTTCAATAAACCACAGTTGTGACTGTTATGACACACAATAAATAATCCACGTGGGCAATAGTCCGAAATGATAAACACTGAGATCAGCGACGGAACCAAGATTTCATGTTCCTCCCATATGCCGAAATAGCAAAAAAGAACTGACACAAGAGTGAATCAGGACAGATTAACTGTTCGATAGTCGTATCGAAGACATTTTGAAGTAATTCTTTATGCTGTGAGACGAAAATGGAGTTCAGCTACCTCGAAAAGTTCCAAGTCATTACTTCTCTCCCAAACGACAAAATCTACGACTACTGCCAAATTGCACGCACATAGATAGCTACTACTTAGATGGCGAAATTCGTTTACAATAGGTTTTGAAAACATTTAGGGAAAAGGAGAAAATGCTTGTAACCAGCATTTTCTCCTTTTCCCCAAAGTTTTCTAAAAGCTTATTACTCAAGTCGTTAAAAGTCAGAATTGTGTTGTAAAAAGATTAATAAGTTAATATACGTATTTTTTTCTATCTCTGTCTGAAAAGCTTGCGCCATGGCGAACCTTTGACAATCTGACATACGGATTTCCACGACTAAGATGGTCCCAGACAGCAAATGTTGGTTTTGTACCCAACCCACAATTGCCCAACACGTTTATGGCGGTAGCTATTGATCTTCCAGACTTCAATTCAACGTCCGGACCGTAAGTGCAAAGGCTCAATGGTGGCCAGATGTAAACAATGCCATTGTTGAAATGCATTTGATTATATGATAAATATTTTTAGCGTGACAATAGGTTATTGAACGGTGGGTCCTTGTGTTAATCGCTGGCAAAATTAATAGAATTTTAAAATTAGGTAAAGAAAAAAGGAAAGATAGAGCAAGCTGGCCATTTTGTTTTTCCTACATTGAAAATGTTATTATTGCCAACCACCAACGCTTGCACCGGCCGCACAATGCAGATTGTCATCTTCATAATAATTTCTATGGCTTTTGGTGGTGTGATATAAACACTTTTTGCCTATAATAAGCCTCTAAGTCTATCACTCGTCTCCCTGCATCTAAAAATTAGAGTTTTGATTCAATATAGGAAATTTTTTCATACCCCAACTGGTACAGATTTTGAAATATGTATTCCTTATTTATTTAACTCATTACCAAACGACAAATTTTTGGCTCGACCAAATCGAAAGCATTTGCAGACGACAAAATAAAAGTGGATGAAATTTGAAATTTGTTTTGTGAAGGGTAGAAAACATTGTAGGAAAAGGAGAAAATGCTGGTTACCAGCATTTTCTTCTTTTCCCACAATGTTTTCAAAAGGCTTCTTTCCCAGGCGTGTCAAAAGTCGGCATTGTGTGGTAAAGGCTTAAAATGCTTTGAGATATACTAGACAAACTGAATTCTTCTCCAGTAGGAAATTTGCAGTGTTAGTACATGTATATTAAAAGAAATATTCTAAATTTATTTCCAAAAACACAATTCCGTCGTATATCCATCATATTTCCAAATATCGATAATACTGTCCTTGAAATTTTGTATTTAGAATTTTGTATCGGTACAATTTTGTATCCCTACGAAAGAGCACTCAGAATTCTCCTGTCCATATTCACAAACTATTCTTTGCCTTACTTTCCAGTTTTTCAAATCTATACTCTCTCAAAAAAGAAACGCAACATACAGAAAATAGGAAATTTACTTCATATATTATTTTCATAATTTATGATATAAATAATTTACACAGGAATGCAAAAATTGGCACACTTCTTGTTCATGAGTTCTTTTACCTTGGAATATCACAGTTTGTCACATATTGTCAATAAATCACTCATGAATTATATAAATAATATATGAAGTAAATTTCCTATTTTCTGTATGTTGCGTTTCTTTTTTGAGAGAGTATAGAAGTCACACAACTCCTGATAGACTGAACCGAATGGTTTACCCAATCAGAGGTTGTGTTGTTTTAAAATGTAGAAAAACTCGGATATAAAAACTAAGAATGTTTTTAAGAATGATTGGTGAATACGACACCTACCTGTTTTAGGCGCACTAGATGACCGTTTATTACCTGCAGAGGTGCGTCTTTTTACTCAGCAGGCACAGATCATGCGTTCTTTGAATGCATCGACAAAGTAAATCATTGCAAGTCGTCCATATTTGAACATTTCAGTATCCATCCTCGATACAAACAAGAAATAGCAGAGAGACTGTCATTAGGAGCTCAACACGTAGCGTATGGGGATCAGTCTGTCATATTCCAGGGGCCATTTCCCACACAATACCTCCTGCGCTCTACAGATAAACTTCTGGAAATCCAGTTTGATGAGGGACATGCCCAGCTAATTGTCAATAATATGAAAGGGTTTGAGGTATTGTGATAGATGTAGAATACTTGATATCTTTTCCTTTTTAAATCCAGAGTCTGTCTGTCTGTCTGTCTACTTTTCCGGTCAAATGTCGATATTCGGGACTCTAGCCTCGTTTTGAAAAATCCATATTGGACTCTTGCCTCGTTATGAAAAATCCATATTCGACTCTAGAGCGTTCACTATGGAATAACATATTCTGTTCTCAGGTACAGATTTCATAGGACGTTAAATTGTCGTTGTGAAATACTGAATTCTGTTGGATGAGTACACTGCAGAACTAGTCCATATTTTGGACGAGGCGTAAAACTAGTTCTGCAGTGTTTTCATCTAACAGAACTCAGTATTGTATCCAAGCATGTTAAATAACCTCATGCTAAAGACGAAATGCATCAAACCGAATTAACGTTTCAAACAACACAAACAAGTTCAACACCTAACTGGCCAGTGTTTTCCATTTTCTTTTTCATGTTATGTAGGTTTGCTGTACCTCGAGAAGCTGTGACATCAACAGTACCACCTGGTTACCGGCTTCCATTACAGAACACTCTAGTTCTGCAGTAAGGTTGGATGTGTCCGGATGTCCAGCCTGGCAACATGTGGGTGCCGTAAGGTAATAACTTCATAAAGTTCTCCATTGCTGCAACAGGTCAACTGCTAGTATATACATGTAGTGTATATTTGAATAATGGTCTGTTAACTCTTTATCAAACGACAAATTTATAGACTGGTCCTAATTGAAATCCTTTGCAGATGACAAAATAAATATGACTGTAAAATCGAAATTTGATTTGGGAATCGTTGAAAAGATTGTGGGAAAAGGAGAAAATGCTGGTTACCAGCATTTTCTCTTTTTCCCACAATGTTTTCAAAAGGCTTCTACCTCAGGATCGCCAGAAGTCGTCATTGTGTGGTAAAGTATAAAAGAGAGTTTAATGTATCGTTGTAGTGTTTCGTCCATGTCCGTCTGCAGGCTGACTGGGGTCAAAACATCTTGCTTTTGGTCGATTCTCGGCATATCCAAGAACCATTCTACCTCATTAATCAACCGGTTGTCAGACAAAATGCATTTTATGGATCAATGACTGAGCAAAGACTTGCTTGGTAAAATGCATCGTTGATAATGCACTACACCTTTTTTTCTCAGTGAGCCGGTGTAATGCAGAGAAATGACCCTCCCCTACAAAATGAGCCATAGGTCATTACGCTATGTAGAGAAATAACCCCAGAAGTCTTTTCACTACATAGAAGAATTAACCGGGTCATTATTCTACGTAGAGAAGTGATCTTCTGGGTTCATTTCTCTACAAAGAAAAACGACCCGGGTCATTGCTCTACGTACATGAATGACCTGGGTCATTCCTCTACATTGTGAAATGACTTCTGGGGTCATTTCTCCACGTAGAATAATGACCCGGGTCATTTTGTAGGGGAGGGTCATCTCTCTGCATTACAACGGCCATTCACAAGTGAAATTATAGAATTTCGTGAGAGCAATAGAGTTAAGCATACCCTTTAGCTCGAAATAACCAAAATAATCTTGAAAGTCTCTTCTTTACAAAGAACCTAGTCAGTCTACACTGTATCCATTAAAAACAAAAACGTTTCAACACAATGTTTATCAATCACATCACATTAGTCTCATAAGACTTTAAACATGCAAATGCTTTCATGATGAAGTTGGAATCAGGGTCCATATTCACCAATCATTCTTTAGAACGGTCTTTGTCTTATTCTTCAAGATCTTCTTACAATGAAAGTAACGGAACATCTGATTGGCTAAACCATGGTTTAGCCAATCAGATGTTCCGTTACTTTCACTGTCAAAAAAAATCTTGAAGACATGATTTAGCCAATCAGATGTTCTGTTACTTTCGACGTCAGAAAATCTTGAATGGAGTAAGACAAAGAACGTTCTTAGGAATGGTTGCTGAATATGCACCAGGTCATCAGGTTATTTGCAATGGAAGAAAAAGAAATTTAGAAATTATCAATCTAAAAGGTAAAATGGTTTAATGTGTGGTCATACATTACCCATGTCAAAACATCTACCAATTACATATTTCTCCTTTTTTACAGAATGCTTTTTATATATCTGTCGTCTGCTAATGCTTTCAATTTGGACTAAACTAATGATTTGTCGTCTGGTAAAGAGTTATTAAGCCTACCTCCCGGGTCCTCAATATTAATGGACTGTTTAGTAAAGTTTTAAGAGAAACTAAGACAAGTTAAGTAGTGCTTCATCTTTGGTTCTCTTAACTAGTAGGAAACATTTGTCCATGACGATAGATGGGTTTTTCTTCATCACACGATGAAATTTTAGACTGGTCCAAGTTAAAAGCATTCGCAGACGACAAATTAAGTGTAGCTCAAATAAGGGACCTTATCTTTTAAAGAGTAGAAAACATCGTGAGAAAAGGAGAAAATCCTGGTAACCAGCATTTTCTCCTTTTCTCGTTATGTTTTTCAAAAGGCTCCATGCTTTGGGGTCGTTGAAGGTCGAGATTGTAGTGTTAAGTGTTTATGATGGATAGCAAGACAGCATGTGTATTTTGGCCTGGTGTTTTTGTTTTGTTTGTTTCTAGGTACTTGTGGTTAGAGAGTCCATGCGCACTGATGCAGTGTCCTTTATACGGCAGAACACATTATCTACCTGTACCTCCATTTATACAGATAGGTCCTTTTAACAGCACATCGAGTTCAGCTGTAATTGGTTAAAAATAAAGTATGAATTTCAAACATCTTTAAATTTATGATTGAGAAGGGATTAAAATGTTTTTGTGGTATTTGTCGAAGACGATACCACTATGAGTTCAATATTGAATTTTGAAGACCATGTTGCTTATTTTGTGCAAAACCGAAGGAAGTAAACCCAATTGAACTCATTTTTTTTTCAGGCAAAAGAGTTTTTCGTTAGCACTCAGATTTGTAATTTGAAATGGCACGTTAAAATACGCTCGGCGAGTACATCGAAAAAGGAAATACAAATTTTTCATAGAAAATTGCTTCAATAGCTTATAGCCTTCTATTGGTGTAATGATACAAAATTTGTCTACCGATCGTTTGGTCCTCGACTTTTTCGTTCCAATACCAGGTCGTCCCATGACTTGTTCATGTCATGATTGCGCGCTTCTATATTTGATCGGGCATGAATATCTCTAGATCGAAATATTTTATTGTAATGTAGGGAATTAAATGTTAACGGCCAAAGATATTTCAAAATAATATATTTCAGGTACAAACATTTTTTTTATATTCACATGGTTTGTCTTTATCCATCATGCATCCTACAGTCAAGGGACGTTACTCCTGATTCCTCCTAATGATCAAAGGGAGACAACCAGTACACAAATAATTATAAATTTGTCTCCCTTCAACCAAAAAAGGTATTAATTTGATTAGTAGGTTGAGTTTCAAGCCAATACTTGAATACTATTTCTCCTTTTCTTTCAAATTATTAATTCCACACGACGGCTTCCTTGACAAATACCACTTCAGCGTTCTCAACGCTTTGATTTTAGGCGATGAAATGCGACGTTACACGTCTTCCATTGTCGATCAAAGATAGTAAGGAGCGTTAAAGACTGAAGGGTTTCAAAGATCGTAACTCTTTACCAGACAACACAAGTTTAGCCTTGTCCAAACTGAAAGCATTTGTAGACGACAATAATTCAATGTGGCTCAAACGTTGCAATTTTTCTTTGATAGTGTAGAAAACATTGTGGGAAAAGGAGATAATGATGTTTACCAACATTTTCTGCAAATGTTTTCAAAGGGCTTCTTTCTCAGGGTTGTAAAAACCTGGTATTGTTTGGTAAAGGGTTAAATAGAAAATATGGAGGGTTCACAATATAGGGGTTTAAAAGTAGATAACAAAAATACTGCAATTCGCTGTTTTAATTTCTTTGATGGGATAGAAAACATTGTTCGAAAAGGAGAAAGTGCACATTGTATTATTCTCACAATATTTTCAAAAGACTTTCTATGTTCATTAAAAGTCGGCATTATGCAGTAAAGGTTTTGCAAAGAGGAAAGTAAGAGAGTAAAATCCAAGCAGGCAAAGGGGATTAGTGAGGGGTTAAAAGTGCAAGAAAACAGACAAAGAAAAGCAGCCTAGGAACAGGTGAAAGAAGAAAGCAAAACTCAAGAGCTGGGATAGAAGCAAAGGTTCAAGGGGGAAAGCAAAGAAAAAATTCAACAAAGGCAGCAAGTAAGCAAGAGAGCAAGCAAGGAAGGCAAGTAAAAAAGCGGGCTGGCAAAGAAAGGGAGAAGGAAGTTCAGAAATAAAGCCAGCGAGTCTAGGAGGATGGCACCGAGCTAGGTGGGAAGCAAAGAAACAAGCAAACAAGCAAAGAAGATCTAATGATCGAAAATTAGGTATTCCTTAAATACATTTGTTTGTGTATATGATATTCATCGCCGTTTTCAACATTATTTCAGTTATATCACCGTTTGCAGTGCACCAGTCCATGCTTTCCTGGAGGTTCTATTACCAGTACTTAACACGATATTTTCCCAAGGCATTTTCTGCTTCCCGATATTGTCATCGTCGAAACAATGACCAGTGGTGAGAGAGGAATTAATCATGACGCTACCATCCTTTAACACTTTATCGCACAGTAAAGTTTTAGACCTATCCAAATTGGAAGCATTTGCAGACATGTTCATTTTCAAAGTGGTTCAAATGGTACAATTTTGCTTTGATATGGTAGAAAACTTTGTGGGAAAAGGAGAAAATGCTGGTGGCCAGCATTTTCTCCTTTCCCACAATGTTTTCAAAAGGCTTCTTCCTCAGAGTCGTCAAAACTAGTCATAATGTGGTAAAGGGTTAACCGAACCTGGAGAAGCACTGGCCTTTAGAGAAGACTAGTATGTCTTGAATCAAGCAGGTTTGGAAATCTTTGTCGAAGAATTGCTTGTAACAATAATTGCTCCCTTTCTCATTGTTATATGTATATAATTCAAACAAAAGAAAAAAATTGTTTCAATAATATATCCTTGGTGCCACAGGTACTAGCGTTGAGATGGTCAAAAACTAGCCCATACACCAAATAGTTTGACGGTCTCATATAACTATTTTCGGGTCATGTATGTGTCTTATCTGTTGTGTTACATCACTGCCCAGTATTCATGCGCTGGTTGAAATCTTTTTAATTTCAGACAGATACGATTGTTCAGAGTTCAGCAATGGTGTTACTTGTCGTCCTTATTGCGTCTCTGGTGGTCCAGCATGCAGTTTGTATGTACTACTTTGATAATAATTGGCTTGTAACACGTGAAAACGGGCATTCCGGCATTTGCGTAAAGTGCCGTCTCAGATTAGCCTGCGCACTCGGCGCAGGCTAATCCGAGACGGAACTTTACGACTACATTAGATTTTGTGCTACAGTGGACTTGCAAGCGCAAAATAGAAAGTACCATAAAAACGGAAAGTGTCATTTCGGATTAGTCTGCGCGGACTGCACACCCTGATTCGAGACTACACTGTACGCATATATCTGAATACAGCTTTTTGCGTTTTGGAAGCCAAAATATGATTTATACCTTGTATGTTGGGAGTGGTTTTATAGCTGTAACAGCGGACATTTGATAATCATATTCTTTCATCAGTTTACGGTATATTCTTGTAAAGTTCATAATCAGTTTAATAATGAACTCATTCTGCATTAATATTACATCTGTATCATATCACTATCAGTGAATAACACCACTGGTGATGATCAATATGGTATCATCATTAGTGACGATATAGTTTTAGAATATTTGCCGGAACTACTTTTTTCCTTATTTACTCATATTACCATTCTGGATAATTATATTAGAAGAAAAAATGTATATAAGGAATATAATAAACAGGATCATCAACCGGTTGTGCATGATATTAAACTTCACCAAATCGAATAATGGGGGGCGGGGAAGATTTCATGCAGTTGTAAAACTTATTCGACCGGACAAGTTTTTTAACTGCATCACATGCCATCCAGATTTTTGATCGGTTGGCATGAGCCAGATGATTAGAGAGACTATAAATTTCGAAAAACCGTCTGCTGAGGGTAAACTGATCTAACTGCAACTTGTGACAACTTCCAATCACAGTCTTATAACTCTAATACTAACTGTTGTGACCTTATTACATTGAACTTTTAACCCTGATAACAACTTGTGAATGAAACAAGACAGATTTAATGAGTATCAGATTATGTAAGCACATCTAGTGGTCTGCTGTTAAAAAAGGGAGTTCCTACTTGGCTTTTTTTAAATCATGTATAGGGTTTCAGAAAACTTCCATTTGATTTGTGATTTCAAACCATTGTAATTATTCGACCGATTACAGTGCTGACAGCACTTTGATTGATATTACCCACAACCACTTGAATATCCTCCTCAAACTTCTATCGTCTGCTTTCTGTGTTTGTGTCTTTTATTTTCCCTTCGTGATACATGTATTAATAACTTGACATAGATATATTAAAAATAGAAAGTTCTCTGCTAGAAACAGTCTCCGGACAAGATGTGAGTTTACACTCTTTTTAAACGAAGAAGTTGTAAGTTCAGTTTTGCACAACCAAAATACCACATAGACTAGATCTACGCGCCACAATTTTCAGTCCAACAACCTATTAAAGCTGATGATCTTCAGACAAATCTCCATATTTGTTTGACAGTTTCATAAAGCCCAATCAAAATGGGTTGTCTTGATTTCTTTATTTTGGCTTAGAGATTGAAAGTATACAAGTATACAAGCCACGCTCTGGCAAAAGGGGGCTTAACGCATCCCCGTGGAGCATTAGTCTATACAAAATAATTCATTTCATGGTTATGGATCCATAAAATCTAGTTTGTCTGACAACCGTCCGAATTCTGATGTAGATTGGTCCCTTGATAAGCAGACGATTGACAAATAGCTAAAAGTGTCGACCCAGGTCAGCCTGCGCGGAGTGCGCAGGCTGATCTGGTTCGATACTTTTAGCATATGCAATAAGCCCCTTTCTCACAGAGCATACATCATAATCTTTTACAACCCTGCTATAATTACAGATGTTGAAAGCGTTCTGCGTTTTGCCAACTCCTACAGTGATCACATGGTGCTACAGCAGGCCCCCGAGTCGGCAATATTGTGGGGCTATGCGGATATGGTGGGAGAAACTGTTACTATCGTGAAAAATGGAATGCGCGTAGCCAATACAACAACCTTCAAGAATCCAAATGCAGGTTTGATCTGAGAGGGGTTTTCTTTCATTTCTTTCGTAATTTTATGATCATTTTTAGAGTCTGCTGACAGTAAACGCAAAATAAAGTATTTAGTTACAAGGTACGGTCACCTGTTTTTATATTTCATTGACTTTTTTTAGCCAATTAACTCTACTATCCTCAGGTAAACTTTTAGATTTATCAAGGGACTACGGTTTGCATTTTTCATGTCCATCTTATTTTTCAAGTGGCGCCTCAGTTTTTGCACATTGCTTTGATGGACAGCAGTTTAAGAAATATCGAGGTAGAGCTAGTACCCTTTTGGAATAGTAAAAGAAAGCAGTGTAGGATCTTTTTATCTCCTATTATGTAGCTGTCATATCGAGAATTTTCTTTGTGCACAATATGAATAACATAGTTTGTTTTTCCTTTTTCACTTCGTAAAAGGTACAAGTGCTGCCAAGTGGAAAGTGAAGATTCCAGCAGAAACTCAACACGGACCGTTTACCATTACTGCGGAATCAAGTGAAGGTAGTGCCACACTGCGAGACCTCATGTTTGGGGATGTATGGATCTGTTCTGGACAGAGTAACATGCAATTTAGAATGATAGAGGTGAACCTGAAACGTTTACTAGTAGTTATTATGTTACTATCACAAGGGTGTGTCACAAAAAAAGTAGTTTTACTGTATATATTTACAGTGTGTATACCAATTCCGCGCTCCTGACACCTGCTCCCCTTCACACTTTGTAGTGCTTCTATGTGTATGGAGATAATTATAGTACTTAGTATTTGATTTCCGCCGAATTGTCTGGACATTATGCTTGCTGAATGACCTTTTATAGCTGTAGATAAGCCATTCATTCATTCATTCATTCATTCATCCATTCATTCATTCATTCCAGTGTTATGTCAAAGTTTATCAGGGATAAAAAAATATGTGGGTTTGTATCTATGGGACGAACACCTCTTTAGTTTCTAAGAAGCATTTCAAAAACGTAATCAGACTTTTTACAGCTATGCTTAAAAAAAAGGATTTTTTTTTTTTTCTCAATTGTTGTAAAATAAATATGTTTTATGTACAAAGTATAGTAGTGCCAATTTTCGATATTTGTCAAGTTTGATTAAAGTAAGACTAAAGGTCCCCACTCTTCTTTTTCTAGAGATTTCTATGGTCTTTTTAAATATGCGCTAACTCTGCAGTATTCTTTTAACAACTAAGCCTCTTTGGAGGATCTTGAGTCTTGATAACTATTTCTTTCTTGCAGGTATACAATCATTCTGCAGAAATAGAAGACTCTCTTAACTACCCAAACATCAGAATGTTGTTCTCTAAGCTGGTTACAGCTGACACCCCAGAAGATGACGTCATCTTGACGCATCCATGGATCAAACCTACCAAAGGTAAATCTGTCCTATTGAATAGATTTAGAAAAAGATTTAAGTCAGAAAAAGAAGTATGAATTGCAGTTTTCAAGCTGCTTCGGTTGGAATCTTTGACAAAATTTAAGACAGTACAGACAAATCATTAGTCTGTATATATGTTCTCTTTACCCTGACCTTGGTTCACTCTGTCTGTAGACACAAAGCACTGGTTGATTCAGTCAACTTAAAAAAATGGAATTGATAAACTGAAGGACTTCTTTGTTGACCATGCAATTTTTCTTTGATTTATCTTGCCTTTTTTCTCCATTGTATACGCTTCTCTCCAAAGAGTCTAAAACTGGCAGATGAGCAAACAAATTATGGCACAGTTAATCTGAAGACAACCAAACCATTACTAGTAAGCTTTGCGATACCTATAGAAACATATAAAGTTGTGTTTGGTACTCGAATGGTTTCAGCTTTTCTTTCCAACAGGTTTCATAGAACAATTCTCAGCCCTGTGTTTTATGTTTGGTAGAGAGTTACAGAAAACAAGAAACTATCCAATCGGTTTGATTGAATCAAACTGGGGCGGGACAAGAATAGAAGCATGGAGTTCACCCGATGCGTTAGCACAGTGCTCAGGCAGAGTGAAAAGGTTAGTTTAAACTACAGATAATAATTTATCTTTCATAACAGATTCACTTATCAAAAGGGTAGAGTTAAAAGTTACGAGAGGACTTTTGGTATGGGTCAAGTTGCATAACATTCAAGTCTGGCTTGAAGGTAATACTTTAAATCATGTGACATCTACCTTGAAAGACAATTTTTGATTTGTTAAAACCCTATCATAAGATATTTATAAAGCTCATGTTCCAAAGCATGTACTTGGTGGCAGAACTACTTTCTTTGTCAAATGTTTTAAAAATTTTGAAAGAAATAAATATTTCAGCAAAATAATCATATTTCGATCGAGGATATACGTTTTGCTAAATTATTAATTTCATTGATTTGCGTTTTAAGGATTGTGAGTTGCTTTTCTCATGAAAATTTAATTGATTTTATCCATTAATTTAATGGATTTATTGTGACTTGCCTTTTCCCGTTTTTCAGAGCAAACCCAAATGCAGAATCTGTATTGTGGAATGCCATGATTCATCCATATTTAGCAACCACAATTAAAGGAGCTATTTGGTATCAAGGTATGGTTTGATTGAGTAGTAAACCTGTCTTTATGGCCACCTCTATCAAGCAGACAACTTGTATAGAACAAGCATTCATTGAGTCCTAGATAAAGCAATAGAATGGTGAAATTTACTACACGACAACAAACTGTATTAACCATTTTTTTTTCTTGGAGTACCTTAGTTGCTCTCTTAATACACATGGACTGTACTTTTTTTATGTCTGTATTTTGAGTTGCTTTTTGACTCTTTACCAAATCGTTCTGAGATTTAACACCCCTATTAAGCTTTGCAAAACATTGTGGGAAATGGAGAAATTGCTGGTTAGCAGCATTTTCTCCTTTTCACACGATGTTTTCTTGCTTTTCAAAAGACGAAAACCATCTCTTAAGCCACATTGTGAAAATATTACCAATGATGTTGACTTGATGAAATAGATTTTGATCTTTTCACCTTAAAAAGCAAATATCCTCTTTATCTAGCATTTGTTGTGGGGTAAGCATACTCTTACAGGTGAGAGCAACTCTGGAAATCCAACAAAGTATGCCTGCTCTTTTCCAACAATGATTTCTGACTGGAGAAAGAATTTCCACACTGAATCCATGCAAGAGACTTCATCTAACTTTCCTTTTGGATTTGTCCAGGTAAGAATCGAAGATTTGTTTGTTTTTAACCATTTACCTAACAATCCAGCATTTTAACTTTTTGTGAAAACGACAAACTTATAGATGGGTCCAAATCAAAACCATTTTGCAGATGACATATTAGATGTGACTGAAAATTTCAGACAAGAGAGGGTAAAAAATATTTTGGCATAAGGAGAAAATGATGGTTTGCAGCATTTTTTCCTTTTCCCACAATATTTTCAAAAGGCCTCTTTCTCAGGGTCATCAAAAGTTAGGATTTTGTGGTCAAAAGCTAACAACACTCTCGGGAGGAAGGCCTGTGAAAGCATTGTGGGAAAGGAGAAAATGTCGGTAACCAGTATTTTCTTCTTTACCAACAATGGTTTCCAACCCTTTAACACTTTACCACACGACAAAATTTTAGACTGGTTAAAATTTAATGCATTTGCAGACGACAATTTAAAGATGACTGAAAAATTGAAATTTGTTCTGGGAAGGGTAGAAAACACTGTGGGAAAAGGAGAAAATGCTGGTTACCAGCATTTTCTCCTTTTCCCACAGTGTTTTCAAAAGGCTTCTTTCTCAGGGGCGTCAAAAGTAGGGATTGTGTGGTAATGGGTTAAGGACAAATTCCATCATTTTAGCCATATTTTATTTGTTGACTGTTAACATTGTCAACTTGGGCCCGTCTTAAAAACAAATTATGTATTCTGGTGGTTGGTAACCAGCATTTTCTCCTTTTCCCTTAATGTTTTCTACCCTATCACACACAGAAATCATCATTTTAGCTACATGCAATATAACGTCTGCCAATGCTTTTTTTTAAGTCCAGAATTGTCATTTGGTAAAGAGTTTAAGACAAAACACATCCTTTGAACCCAGTAAACTTTGTAGCGTGAAAAGGCTTCAATGTCAGCAAGTCTAAAATTTTGCTCTTTGGTAAAAGGTTTTCGAGATTTTTGTATACCTTGAACAGCTTGCACCATTTCGACAAGGGAATGTTGTCAGTGGGTTTCCTGGGCTGAGGTGGTCCCAGTCAGTGGACATGGGGTATGTCCCAAATCCACAAATGCCCAACACCTTCATGGCTGTTGCAATTGATCTGCCGGACTTTAATTCTCCTTCTGGATCGTATGTTTATTTTTCATTTTACCAAAAATTCCATATTTTACACCTTCCAGCTCACATATTCATATAATGTTCCTGGTAAGACCAGCACTAGTCTGGGACTCTGACATGTCTTGCCCTAGGTCACTCCTACAGAAAACAAGTTGCTTTAACTCTACCACAAGACAGAAGTACAGATTTTTCAAACTTGACCCATTTCCAAACGACAACTCAAATGTGACATAAATGATGGAATTTTTCTTTTATAGTGTAGAAAACATTGTGGGAAAAGGAGAAAATGCTGGTTACCAGCATTTTCTCCTTTTCCCAAAATGTTTTCAAAAGGCTGCTTTGTTTTAAATTCAGTATTGTCTGGTAAGATTTAAAAAAAGGAAGAAAACCTAAGTTTCAAGTGAGGATCTAACTCCTCATACTTTATGTCACAAATTCTAGGACCGAGTCACAATGACCCCGTGATTAACGACGATTTAAATAAAATATCGATCATCAGTTATGAAAACATCATTATATAGAATGACGGAAGATATGATACCTCTTATCTTCATGATTTTAAAGTGATTCTTTTATATTTGCAGCATTCATCCTCGTTTTAAACAGGACATTGCTATACGCCTGGCGCTAGGGGCACGTTCTGTTGCCTATGGGGAGAGCACAGTTGTTTTTCAAGGACCATTTCCATCTAGCTATGTTGAAAGGCCAGGGACCAACCGACTGCAGATAATGTTTGATGCAGGACAGTCTACTTTAGTAATGAATAATAAAGATGGATTTGAGGTACTTCTCAAATATTATTCAGCAACATTCCTAAGAGAAGGTGTTCAATGCTTTAGCACATGACAAAATTTCAGAAAAATTCAAATTTAGGGCATATGTATACATGTATATATTTTCTTAGGAACAAGAAATGCATAGCTCAAATACAAACCTGGCAGAATTCGAACCCATGCGGAAGAGATCTTTGTTTATTCAGGTTTAACTCGTTAACAAACGACAAAATTTTGGGCTTGTCCAAATTGAAAGCATTTGCAGACGATAAAAGTGACTGAAAATTTGAAATTTGTTAAGGGTAGAAAACATTGTTACCAGCATTTTCTCCTTTTCCCACGATGTTTTCTAAAAGCTTCATTCTCTGGGTCGTCAAAAGTAGGGATTATGTGGTAATGGGTTAAATTACCAACACCTTAACCATTGAGCTAAAGAGAATTCTCCCTAACACAGTTTATATGGGAAGAAGCTATGCAGTAAGAAAGAGTGATCTCCAAAAACAATGTAGTAAGACAAAAACATTATATCTTACAGGATATGTTAAATGTTATTCAAAATAGGGAAATTTGTCTATCAAAGGTTAGAAAATATTGTTGGAAAAGCAGAAAATGCTGGTTATCAGCATTTTCTGCTTTTCTCATGATGCTTTAAAAACATTACTCAGGGTTGTTAAAAGTTGAGAGTGTGTAGTAAATGGTTAATGCATCCTCATATTACACTAAACAAATACAAAGGAAGCTCTTGCAAAACTTTGTCTTATACTAAGTTACCAGCTATGTCTCCTTTTCCAACAATGTTTTTATGTGTATTTTCCCACAAGAGCATTCAAAATGTGGTGTAGTTTGGTAAAGGCTTAACACTTTGAAGGCTTTCCTTGATATTTTTACTCCACTGTCAATAATTTACAGGTTTGTTGCTCATCCACAAGCTGTCAGGGAAATACAAACTGGATAAAAACATCAATCGTTGGAAGCATGATATCAGCTGTTGAAATCGACACTTCTGTGTGCCCTGCCGGTCAACATGTTTCAGGTGTTAGGTACGATTGTAGAATTATTGCTCTTACGCAACCAAAACTAACATGAATCTATACTAGACGATTGAATATTTGGCTTGTCCAAAGCGAAAGTATTTGCAGTTGACAAATTATATCAGACTCAAACGATGGGATTTGTATCAGAAATGAGTAGAAAACTTTGTGGGAAAAGGAGATAATGCTGTTTACCAGCATCTTCTCCTTTTCCCACAATGTTTTAAAAAGCTGTCTACTTTCGGGTTATTTATACTCAGGATTGTGTGGTGAAGGATTATTGATAGTATGAAAGATACTCAATTCCTTGTGCTAGTGTTAGAGGAGACCAATGTTGGAAATATTTTGGCAAATAGAGAGAAATTACTCACCACAAGGAACTTCTGCTCTTTTGGCATAGATATTTCTTGAAATGTTGTTCTTTTTTAATATCATGAATTTCAAAGCTGCCTAGAGTGCATTCAATTTGAAAGTTTTGAGTTAACCCTTTACCAAATAATCCTGCGATTTAATGATCCTGAGGAAGAAGACTTTTGAAAACATTGTGGGTAAAGGAGAAAATGCTGGTAACCAGCATTTTCTCCTTTACCAACAAGGTTTTCTCCAAATTCAAACACAAGTTTTAAATTTTGAGAAACATTCATTTTATCCTCTGCAAATGCTTTTAGTTTGGACAAGTCTTATATTTTCCTGTCTGGAAAAGGGTTGAAAAATTACTGTTTTTTTGTTTCACAGATACCTGTGGCAGGAGAGTCCTTGTTTATTGAAACAGTGCCCACTGTACGGACAGACAAACAGCCTTCCTGTGCCACCATTTACACAGAATGGGCCATTTAACGCATCAGCAAGTGTAGCGATTGGTTAAACCATAAACTACTGTACAACTTTTCTCGGTCACTTCTGTACAACCTTTTTTGGTCTGACAGCAGATTACCTTGTATTTTAAAAGTATTGTGGCAAAAGAAGATATTGCTCATCATATGCAATGTTTCTTTTTGCCACTGTGTTCTAACTTAATTTTATTCAAGTATTAAACCTTGATTCCTACTGATTGTCCATATATACATGTAGTCTTCAACACACGAAAAGGGGAATTCAACCATTTGGGTAAAGTGTTGTCTTGATTAAATTGCGCCGTCTGCTAAGGGTAATACAAGATAACACTTTATGACTCTCTTAGATTTTGTGCACAAAACAGAAAATTACATAAAAAGGGAAAATGCACTTTCGGATTAATCTGGGTGGGCTGCGTAGGCTGATCAAGGTTGACACTTTGCACAAATGCCCAAATGATCCTTTTCACATGTTGCAGGCTATATAAGAGTCATCTGTTGTAAAGTTTGGTTCAGGGTTGGAAGAGATGATGATTTCTTTATGAAAAGGAAAAGATACTAGATACCAGCACTTTCTCTGTTTTAACAAATTTTATTATTTTAAGTCCACCAAATTTAATGCCTGCAAATCCTTTCAATTTTGCAAGTCTTAAATCTTGTCAAAAAAAGATAGATTTTGTATTACTTTATGAGCCTATCAAACCAAATTATGAAACAATGGACCCTATCCAATATGTGGAAAAAGTACATGTATATATATAAACCTGGACCAGTTCATTGAGCCACATAAAAGGTCCTGGATTAATTATTTTGAGCCATGCTCTGAAAAGGGGGCTTCATGCATTTGTGAAAAGTATCAACTCACGTCAGCCTGTGCTGTCAGCGCAGGCTGCCTGGGCTGAAACTTTTCGCTATCAATTTTCTGTATTTTGAATGTTGATTCTGCTCTCACCGCCGATCTGCTTTTTGTTGTTTTGACAATGGTGATGTTGGTAAGCAGCCAGTTGCTTGGAAAAAATTTGTGCGGAGTGCTGGTAACAGAAATCCAGAAAATAATGGATAGGTGCACTGGCCACCCCTATATAACTGAAATAAGGTTGAAAAATGGCATCAAACACCATACAATCAATCAATCAACTGTATTTACGAGGACTGGTCTACCTTATGATTAAGTCGATTGGTTAAGAAAGTGGCAATTATGGATCAATAATTATGTGATAGCTTGCTTGGTATAATGCATCACAGAGATGAATTAACCATTTACCACACAATGACGACTTTTAACGACCCTGGGGAAGAGGTCTTTTGAAAACTTTGCAGGAAAAGGAGAAAATGCTGGTAACCAGCATTTTCTCCTTTTCCCACAAAGTTTTCTTCCCTATCAAAGAAAATTGCATCATTTTGGCCACTATGAAATTATCGTCAGCAAATGTTTTCAATTTGGATAGGTCTAAAGTTCTGCCATGTGGTAAAGGGTTAAGTCTGTACCAAACGACAAAATCTTAGGCTTGTCCAAGTTGAAAGCATTTGCAGACAACAAATCAAAGTGACTGAAAATTTGAAATTTGTTTTGTAAAGGGTAGAAAACATTGTGGGAAAAGGAGAAAATGCTGGTTACCAGCATTTTCTCCTTTTCCCACAATATTTTCTAAAGGCTTCTTTCTCAGGGTCGTCAAAAGTAGGGATTGTATGGTAATGGGTTAAGCCCTCTTTTGCCAGAGCATGACTTGTTTATTTTCAGTTTGAAGATCAAGCTCTCCATGTTTCTGAGGCTCTTTCCCTTTAACCACAAAACTAATTGGCCACATTTTTTCTTCACTTGTTGCACAGGAATTAGTTGGTTGTTAACCCTTTCCCAAACGACAAACATGTCGACTAGACCAAATTGAAATCATTTGCAGACAACAATTCAGCTTTTGCTGAAAAGATTATTTCTGTCGATGATAGTTAGAAAACATTGTGGGAAAAGGAGAAAATGCTGGTAACCAGCATTTTCTCGTTTTCCCACAATGTTTTCAAAAGGCAACTATTCCAGACCCATAAAAACCAGGGATTGTTTGGGAAAGGGTTAAAATGAATTTATGGGTCAATAATTATGTGATGACTTTCTTGGTATCACACATCAAGGAGATGCATGAAATCTCCTTTTGCCACACCATGGCTAATTTCTAATTCTCAATTTCAAGACTAACCAACTGATTGGTCAACAAGTTCTGCTTTAGCCAATCAGATCGGAAAACTTGGAATCTTCAAAACTTAACCCTTTCCCAAACGACAAATTCTGGACTCTTCCAAACCAAAAGATTTTGAAGATAACAATTTTAGATTTGGAGAAAATGCCAGAAAGATTTCAAACAGGGTAGCAAACACTGTGGGAAAAGGAGAAATTGCTTGTTACTAGCAATTTCTCCTTTTCCTACAGTGTTTTCAAAGGACTTTTACTGCAGACACATAAAACCAGGGCTTGTTTGGGAAAGGGTTAAAAGTTTTCTTATATATTATGTACAATTTTCCTTTTCTGATACAAGGGCTAATTTCTGTTAATGATGATATTTTTTGACAAAGGAAAGAAATAAATGGGTTTCTGTGGGAATTTTAAATAAATAACAAATCGGAATATAAAATCATTCAGATCGTTGTTCTGTTATTTACAAATAGCAATTAATAATTAATATAAATAATACATTTCTGTATAATTATACCACTCTTAGCTTTTAGCAATATTAAGGATATATACTGACTTAATTAGCAGTCTCCCTGCACCTATACTGTACATTACATTTACCGTACAATTCTAACTTTTGACAACCCTGAGGAAGAAGTATTTGAAACATTGTGAGAAAAGGAGAAAATGCTGGAAACCAGCATTTTCTCCTTTTCCCACAGTGTTTTCTGATCCATAAAGGAGAATTTGAATGATTTTTACCACCTTTAATATGTTGTCTGCAATTGCTTTGAATTTGGACATTCAAAATTTTGTAGTTTTGTGAGGAGTTAAAGGAATTAATTTCACACGAAAATAAAGATGGTTTATGTGACTCTCTTTCACAATAAGTAGAATGACCTCTAGCAAGGTACATTTTTGTCTTTCACCCTTCGAACTATTTACTGGTAAATTAATCCTTTACCAAACAATCCCTGGTTTTTACAACCCAGCCTTCTGAAAACATTGTGGGAAAAAGAGAAAATGCTGGTAACCAGCATTTTCTCCTTTTCCTACAATGTTTTCTACTAAAGTCAAGTTTCAATTTTTGAGTCATGTTTTTGGCTCACCATAGCACAAAGTGCTAAAGGTGAGCTATTGTGATCGCCCTATGTCCGGTGTCCTTCGTCCATCAACAATTTCTTTAAACATCTTCTCCTCCTAAACCAATTGGCCATTCTTCATAAAACTTGGCAGGAATGTTCCTTGGGTGAAGCTCTACCAAAATTGTTCAAAGAATTTAATTCCTCCCATAACTGGTTGCCATGGCAACAAAAAGAAGAAAAATGAAATCTTTGAAAATCTTCTCCTCTGAAACTAGAAGGCATAGAGCTTTGATATTTGGTATGTAGCATCTCCTAATGGACCTCTACCAAGTTTGTTCAAATTATGCCCATAGGGTCAAAACTGGCCCCGCCCTGGGGGAATAACGAGTTTGAGCATAGGAACAAAGAAGGAAAACTTTAAAAATCTTCTCCTCTGAAACTTGAAGGCGTAGAGCTTTGATATTTTGGCATGTAGCATCTCCTAGTGGACCTCTACCAAGTTTGTTCAAGTTATATCCCTCGGGTCAAAACTGGTTCTGCCCTGGGGGTCACAAGTTTGAGCATAGGAACAAAGAAGAAAAACTTTAAAAATCTTCTCCTCTGAAACTTGAAGGCGTAGAGCTTTGATATTTAGTATGTGACATCTCCTAGAGGACCTCTACCAAGTTTGTTCAAATTATGCCCCTGGGATCAAAACTGACCCCACCCTGGGGGTCACAATTTTCGGCATAGGAACAAAGAAGGAAAACTTTAAAAATCTTCTCCTCTGAAACTTGAAGGTGTAGAGCTTTGATATTTGGTATGTGGCATCTCCTAGTGGACCTCTACCAAGTTTGCTTAAATCATGTCCGTTGGGTAAAAACTGGCCCCGCCCAGGGGGTCACAAGTTCGAACATAGGAACAAAGAAAGAAAATTTTAAAATTCTTCTTCTCTAAAACTAGAAGGCATAGAGCTATGATATTTGGCATGTAGCAGTTCCTAGTGGATCTCTACCAAGTTTGTTCATATTATGCCCTTGGGGTCAAAACTGGCCCTGCCCCGGGGGGGTCACAGGTTCGAACATAGCAACAAAGAAGGAAAACTTTAGAAATCTCCTCTGAAACTTGAAGCTGCAGAGCTTTGATATTTAGTTTGCGGAATCTTCTAGTGGACCTCTACTAAGTTTGGTCATATGATATCCCTGGCATCAAAACTGGCCATGCCCCGGAGGTCACAGGTTGGAACATAGGAACAAAGAAGGAAGATTTTAAATTTGTTTTTCTCTTAAACAGGAAGGTGTAGAGCTTTGATACTTGGTATGTAGCATCTTTGAGTGGACCTCTACCAAGTTTGTTCCAAGGATGCTGCTTTGATTAAAACTGACCCAGCCCCAGGGACCACAAGTTCGAACATAGGACAAAGAAGGAAAATTTAAAATTCTTCTTTGAAACTGGAAGGTGTAGAGCTTTGATATTTGATTGCCCTATGTCAGGCGTCAGTCATCCGTCAACAATTTCTTTAAACATCTTCTTCTCCTAACCTACTGGGCCAATCTTGATGAAACTTGGCAGGGATGTTCCTTGGGTGAAGCTTTACCAAAGTTGCTCAAAGAATTGAATTTTACTCATAAGCTATAGTCTAAGGTGAGCGTCCCAGGGCCAATGGCCCTCTTGTTTTTTTTGTTGTCTGCAAATGCTTTTAATTTGGACAAGTCGGTTGTTTGGTAAAGAGTTAACTCAACAAATTATTATAATCAAGCTAACAGGATAAGTAGATATCAAGCAAACATAAACCTGTGTCTGAACACATCATGGACAATTCATCATTCTGACAAAGCAAAAAATAGCAACAATTATTCTCTAGTCACATCACATAAACAAGTAAATAGTTGATAGTGAAATGTTACACACTGTTCACTATTCTTAAACTTTGGCCGAGCCCTGGTAGCTCAGTCAGTAGCCTGCAGGACTTGAGAACATGGGGCTGTGAGATGGACTGCTGCCTCAGCCAATTTCTTTCTGAGGATTGATAATGGTCATTGCAACAGGATCCTCCCACTGCTGACCATTGTTTCAGCGATGGTTATGAGGGAAAGCAGCCAGTGGCTAGGAAAGGAAATTGTGCAGAGTACTGCTAAGAAACTCCAAGAAACCATGGATAGGCGCACTGGCTGCTGTGATATAACTGAAATAAGCTGAAAACGGCATTAAATACCATATAATCAATCTAACATTTTGACTAGAGGTTAGATTTTTTGCTATGAGCATTCTATTATGAAAGTGCAAAATTAATGTCATCAAATTTATTATCAGATTATAAATCTTCAAGTTATACTGCAAGTAGATATCTACTATTTTCGTTAAGACAATATTCAAGGATTCAAAGAAATCTGCAGTTATCAAAAAGCCTTAGAGAAAAAATAAGATCAAAGAAAATTCCTATACTATTGTCATGATCTTTGAGATAACTTAAGAATAAAGTATAAGCGTATCTCCAGGAAACATACACGTGATCAGTAGAGGATCGCACAAAAGTGTTTATGAGCTATGCTCTTGTAAAAAGGGGCTTAATGCATCCCGGTGATAAATGATATCAAGCAAGCCATCACATGATTATGGATCCATATCAGCCACTTCTTTAACAACCGACTTAATCAACAGATTGAACTGTCCTTAGAAATACAGAAAATTTACAAGTATCGAAAAGTATAGACTCAGGTCAGACTGCACGGACCGCGCAGGCTGACCTGAGTCGATACTTTTCGCCGATGCAATAAGGCCCCTTTTCACAGAGCGTGGCTCATCAGTATTATCATTTTTATCAAACAAGTTGACTAGAATCATATAATGAGAGCCTTTTCAAAGGTCATTTACATTTCAGTCAATACGTTTGATGAAAATGACAACACATTAACATAAATCTGAGATTCTATTTATCATGTGAAAGTGACAGGCAAACAACAATCCTGCAATATCATCTTTGACCTTTAACCCTTTACTCCATAGATACTCATTTCTACACATTGCTTGTAGGGGCCTTTGGAAAACATTGTGGCAAAAGGTGAAATTGCTTGTAACGAGCAATTTCACCTTTTGTCACAATGTTTTCTATGCTATAAAAAGGTGTCATTTACACATGAGAAACGGCTTCATCTTTGCTGTTATTTAGGGTTAATTAGAGATGCCATAGCAATGCCTTATGGGGTAAAGGAATAAACCACTTATGAGTCCATGTTAACAGTAGTACTTCAGTTTGAAATGTGTGTATAAAAAAAAACTAGCTATGTGACATTGACATCAAAAGTAGAATGACACAAGTAAAGAGGAATAAACTGAAATATCTCTAAAAAATTTACTGATTTGAAATAGCTTTCACTGCATTATTTGTCGTAAAAAAAGCAATAAAATCACAAAACATTCAACATGTATTCATCTTAGCAACAATGACATTATTTTTCAGCGATATGGCCAAATAGTTAAATTCTCTACCAAACGACAAAATTTCGGACTAGTTCAAATTGAAAGCATTTGCAGGCGACGAAATAAATGTGAATAAAAAATTGAGATTTGATTTTGAAAGGTTAAAAAACATTGTGGGAAAAGGAGAAAATGCTGGTTACCAGCATTTTCTCCTTTTCCAACAATATTTTCAAAGCCTTTCTTTCTCAGGATCGTTAAAAAGTCAGTATAGAGTGGTAAAGAGTTAAACTGCAGCACATGCTTTGTTTCCTTTCCCTCGCTTCACGCACTCATAGCTACAAATTAACAAGAACCTGGTCCCAAAAACAATTATACATCAGTGCATTATCAAAATAAAGGCATGGGTTTAACCCTTTACCAAACAAACCCCCGGGTTGTCAACACTTTTTGCATATACATTAAGCCCTCTTTTCACAGAGCATGGCTCATTTAGATACCCAATTTAGTCCTAAAAAGTCAAATAATTTTGATTTTTATGACTAGAAGTAATATATTAGACTTTCTGCAACCTGATTGCATAGACAACCTTGTTTACAAAATTAATTTTTTCATCTTTTACCACAAACGTTTGCTGTTTCTTTTTTAAATTTGTACAAGTCTAAAACTTGGTAACATGGTAAAGAGTCAAAGACATGAAATATAGAAACTAGACATCACATTCATAGGCTATTTTCAAATCAATTTCATTCGCAAACTAAAAGACCAGCTATCTGATTGGCTAGGACATTTTGTCTCAGCCCTATCAGATGTTTAACTCTTTACCGCACAAAAAAATTTTAGCCTAGTCCAAACTGAAAGCATTTGCAGACAACAAAATAAAGGTGACTGAAAAATTTTGATTTAGGAAGGGTAGAAAACACTGTGGGAAAAGGAGAAAATGCTGGTTACCAGCATTTTCTCCTTTTCCCAACGTGTTTTTAGAAGGTTTCTTTCTCAGGATCATTAAAAGTTGGGATTGCGTAGTAGAGTTACTCATGAAAAATAAAATTGGATTGACAATCTTTGCTATTTACTGCCCTCTATTTGTCTCAAAAATTGACAAATGAGCCAGCCGTTGGGGAAACAGGCTTTAACCCTTTACCAGATGACAAAATTTCATCCTTGTCCAAATTGAAAGCATTTGCAGCTGATAATTTTAACCCTTTCCCAAACGACAAACTTTTGGACTAGACCAAATTGAAAGCATTTGCTGACGAAAATTCAACTCTTGCTGGAAAGATGATTTCTGTCTATGATAGGATAGAAAACATTGTGGGAAAAGGAGAAAATGCTGGTAATCAGCATTTTCTCCTTTTCCCACAATTTTTTCAAAAGGCTACTATTCCAGACCTGTAAAAACCACAGATTGTATGGGAAAGGGTTATTGTGATTCAAGTGGTACAATTATTCTTTGATAATAGTAGAAAACATTATGGTAAATGGAGATAATGCTTTCAAAAGCCTTTTTTCTAAAGGTTGTCAAGATTTGGCACTGCTTCATATATGGTATAAAATAACCTTTTTCACAAGAGCAAGTATTTTTTCCATGTGTTTTTAGACTCAGTTGAGCTTTAAACTTACATTTTAAAATAAATGAGCATGTTGTAATAGAAAGCAAAGAATATTTAAAACCAAGGTTAGAATTCGTCGTCATCATCCTCATTATTCATTGATAACAGTCCACTCTCTGAATTGCTGATAATTTTAAATCCTGATTCAGTCCGTATTCTCTTCTTCCATGGAAAAATGAACCGTGTCTTGTTACTTGTGTTACGACAGGCACAGATGGCAAATATTCCTGCAACAGTGACGCTGGCCCCAACTAGCAGTAAAACTGCAAAACACAAGTTTGTATAATGCCACTAGTATCCTACAAATGACTTGTTGGCATCACAGTTTTCATCCCTTAACTCCTTACCAAACAACAAAATTTTGGACTCGTCCAAATTGAAAGCATTTGCAAACAACAAATGTGACAAATGTGAAGTGAAATTAGATTTTGGAAGGGTAGAAAATACTGTGGGAAAATGAGAAAATACTGGTTACCAGCATTTTCTCTTTTTCCTAGAATGATTTCAAAAGCTTTTCTTCTTGAGAAGGTTGTTAAAAGTCGGGATTATGTTGTAAAGAGTGAGAGGGCCTTTCACACATACAGTTGCTTTTGAAGCCAATGTAGGTCGAGCTCAGACTGAACAAAAAGCTTGATCTACACTGTCTGCTTTTCTAAATTAATACAGACAAAAGCAACAATCAAATTAAATATTTTATTTCTAAATGTCTGTTGAGTTTATTTGGCATTCCAAGAGTTAAAACTGTATACAGTAAAATCCATATTAGAATGATTAGCATAGCTCAGCTGGTAGAGCATAGGAATCACGAGGATGTGGATTTGATTCCCACCGCTGGCCATCTCAAATTACTGATAGTTTTTCAGATGAGACATTAAACCGAGGTCTCGTGTGACGTTGCTATACACTGAGAACATTAAAGAACCAGGCAATACTTTGCATGGGTTTTGTACTGTATCTGCACTTTCCCCCATAACAATACTAACAGCCTTCAGGGGGGGGTCGCCCATATGGGAAACCAGTGGCAACGATAAATAAAAGCAAACTCAATCATTCCATCTTAGCATCCATCTCTATAAGCAAGCAACTTGTATTAACTCATGAAAATTTTTTAGACTTGTCCATAATGTAGAAAATTTACAGTAGAAAAAAAAAAAAATTTCAAATGATAGTATTTGTCCTATTATATATATAAAAACCACTCAGGAAAATGGGAAATTACTGTTTACCAGCCATATTTTTCAGCTGGTTTTCAGCCTTTCTTATGCGGTTAAGATTAGGCAAACATATCTCGAAATCCCAAAGAAAGGTAAATTTGTTGAAATGCGACAGCCTCTCTTAAGCAAGCCCACTTTGCGTGTCCTTTAGTTGTTTAATTTGACTGTGTGGAGTAAATCAAATTCATGCACTGACCCATATCCTACAGATACCTCTCTTCACACCCCTGAAGTAGAACATTTCTTTAACTCTTTACCACACAATCCTGAATTTTAACAAACCCGAGAAAGAAGACTTTTGAAAGCATTGCGATAAAAGGAGAAAATCCTGGTAGCTAGCAATTTCACCTTTTTCCCACGATATTTTCTACCCTTCCCAATACAAATTTCAAATTTTAAGTCATTTAATTTTGTTATCTGTAAATGCTTTCAATTTGGACAAGTCTAAAATTTGTCGTTGGGTAAAGAGTTACAATGGATGATAAAAGAACTAACCCTTGCCACACAATCCTGTGATTTTGTGTTCCTAACATGGTAGTAATGTCACTATGTCACATTTTTATATTTTTGACGGGAAACAGACAAAAGCATACTGGGACAAAAGCCAACTAGGACAAAAACCCATTGGACAAAAGCCCTTTCTAATTTTGACAGGGACGACAAAAGCCCACTGCTTATAAAGAGTGCTAGGATTTTTTTTTTTTTGTTTTTGTAAGAAAAAATGCATTAGGGATTTAATGATCAGAACGATCAAATGGCCTTTCTTTCTTCTAAATGTTTATTTCTCTGCAACATTTTGCATACTTGTAACAACCATGTGAAAGAAGTCTTTGAAAGAACTATCAGAAAAGGAGAAAATGATGGATTTTTGAAAATGTGAGAGAAGGAGAAAATGCTGCTTACATGCATTTTCTGCTTTTCACATAATGTTTTCTACTAAATGATTAAACCCTGTATTTAATGAAAAATGTCTTTATAAGAGAAGAAAACATTATCAGGTTGTAACTAAAAGTGGGCTTTTGTCCTAATGGGCTTTTTTCTTTGTGAGCTTTTGTCCTACACCCATTTTTGACTCATATCTTTGAAAAAACATACACTTACATGAAACAGCAGTCAAGGTGAATGTTTTTCCCTCTATCTGGTTTTCAGCCAGCATTCCAATCACTGCCTCCAGGGAACCATTATTTGGAGCGGGGCTAATCCCAAGTATATGACACATCAGTGGATATACATCCACATTTCTAAAACCATCCACAGAGTGGCCTTTCTTGAAAGCTGGGCCCATAGCCATGAAAAATGGATGCATGTCAGGAATGTTGGGGTTGTATCCGTGCATACCCTCTGGAAATAACAAAAAAATAAGTTTCAGTCTCTGCAAAAAGGTGGTTTAACACTTTACCAAACAACAGATTTTAGACTGAACCAAATTGATTGCACTTACAGACAACAAATTAAAGGTGGCCCAACTGAGAAAATTTGTCCCTGATAGGATAGCAAACATTGTTGGAAAAAGAGAAAATGCTGGTTACCAGCATTTCTCCTTTTCCCACAAAAAACATCTCTGTCAGGTCATTTAAACTAAGGCTTGTGTGGTAGAGTTACAGAGTTAACCTTCCACCGTAGAATCCAAAAAGAAGGTGTTTTAAAACATTGTGGGTAATAAAGGAGTAAATGCTTGTTAACCCAGCCTTTTCTGTCCTTTCCACTTGGCAAATGACAATTTCAATGTTACTCAAACAGGGAAGTCTTTTTTTAGTAGGGCAAAATGACAATTTCAATGTTACTCAAACAAGGAAGTCTTTCTTTGGTAGGGCAAATGACAATTTCAATGTTACTCAAACAGGGAAGTCTTTCTTTGGTAGGCCCTACCAAAGAAAGACTTCCCTGTTTGAGTAACATTGAAATTGTCATTTGCCAAGTGGAAAGGATAGAAAAGGCTGGGTTAACAAGCATTTACTCCTACTAGGGTAGAAAATACTGTGGGAAAAGAAGAAACTGCTAGTTACCTGCCTTTTCTCCTTTTCCCACAATGTTTTCAAAATGCTTTTTTCCCAGGGTCAACAAAAGTCTGCATAATACAGTAAAGGGTTAAACTATGAGGAGTGTTTGCTCTTTTCAACATGTTTTTGAGTTCTTTACCCTTTAACAAGGAATACCTAGTATAAATGACCCTGAGAAAGAAGGCTTTTGAAAACATGGTGAGAATAGGAGAAAATGCTGGTAACCAGCATTTTCCCACATTGTTTTCAATATCAAATACAATCAATTAAAAAACATTTGCGCTGTGGTCAGCTGATTCTTTCAATCTGTTTGTTTCAATATGGAAGAATCTGAAACTTTGTCATGAGGTAAAGGGATAAGGCCATCTATGTTTTAGATGTAAATAATGGGATAAACATAAACAAATGGGTGAGCTTACTTGCAGTGAATTTTTCCTTCTGATCTTCATCTTTTACAATTACAATACCCTCCTCCCCTGTAATTACAATTGGTCCTATACGCTCATTATCATTGTAATGTAGATCTTTTAACTCTTGGCTGACTCCTTTCTCATAAACATACAGTTTAGTAATTTTCGACAAATTTGAGAACACTTCATTCTTTAAACCTGAAAAACAGTGAAACATCTATCAAAAATGTATTTTTTGTTAACTCTTTATTAGACAACAATTTTTTTTGACATGTCCAAATCAAAAGTGTTTGTACATGACAGACTGACTGTCTTTCTAATGGTGGGGTTTCAGCTTGAAGAAGTATGTAACATTGTGAGGAAAGGATAAAATCCTTTATCCACAGCATTTTTAAAAGCATCTGTCCTTGAAATGAACATCTTTTAGGTTTCACATTAGGAAGACTTCCAAAAATTCTGGATAATGTAACAAAAGTATTCTCCTTAACCTTTACCACACCATGCCGAGTTTTGATGCTCCAGGAAAAGAAACATTCTGAAAACATTTTCTCCTTTTCCCACAATGTTTTTTACTCTATAAAAAACTGTTGCACCTTTTCAGCCACATTGAAATTGTCGTCTGCAAATGCTTTCATTCTATACAACGTTGATATTTTGTCGTCTGGTAAAGGGTTAAATCTTTACCAAACGACAAAATTATAGAGCATGTTTGCAGACAACAAAATAAACATGACTCAAAAATTGAAACTTGAATTTAAGAGAAGAGAAAATATCGTGGGAAAAGAAGAAAATGCTGGTAACCAGCATTTTCTTCTTTTCCCACAATGTTTTTAAAAGCTTTCTTTCTTAGGGTCATTAGAAGTCGGGATTGTGTGGTAAAGGGACTGAGATAACCCTTTTCCAGACAATCTCATGTTTTAAGCACCCTTTGGAAGAAGGCTTTTGAAAACATCATGGAAAGAGGAGACGATGAAATTTATCAACATTTCTTCCTTTTCACACAATGTTTTGTACCCATTTTTGACAATTTTCATCATTTGGGCATTAATTTTTTCATCTCCAAATGCTTTCAAATTAGTGAAGTCTAGGAAAAAGAAGTCAGAATGTAGTCAAAGATAATCCTTTACAAACAACTCGATCTTCATGAAGTAGGCTTTTAATCAGCATTTTCTCCTTTCCAAAAAAAAGAGTTTCTTCCAAATACTTCCAAGCTGAAGGAGCTTGAAGTCAAAATCTTTTGTCTTTAAGAAAAAGAGTCAAACCTTAGTTCATGTTGACAATATCCATATTTTATTCAGTTGTTTTCAAGGCATAAAGCACTTTGTACACATAGTGTTGAAAACCAATTGTTATCAAGATGTACATAGAAAAACCAGTAATGAGATTCTTGACATTTTCAAATTTGCAACATTTAGGTCTTTTTTTTTTTTTTGAGAGTACATTTTTTTCTTCTCTAAACTTCAATCATAACTTTTCAAAAAACGCATCATTCAGGCATTGATAGGTTTGTTCAAGAATTTGAAAATAGAATAGTGAATTGATAGTTAATTCAATAAATTCTCATACAGGCCAACTCACAGTCACTACACACTTATTCATTGAGCGTGCAGAAAAATCCTCTTTTCAAACTCCTAGTACTTGAAAAAGGAAAAAAAAGGAGTTGACTGCAACAAACCACCCCTTTACATGTGAATATATTATATATATAAAAAAGCAAATGAGTCATGCTCCAACAAAAAGGGGATACACATTTTACCACAAAATCCAGACTTTTAACACCCCTGTGAAAGAAGCCTTTTGAAAACATTTTGGAAAAAGGAGAAAATGCTAGTGGCCTTTCCCCACAATGTTTTCTATAGTATCATTCACAAAACAAATTTCAAATTTTCATTCACTTTTATTTTGTCATCTGCAAATGATTTCGATTTGGACAAACCTAAAATTTTGTAATTTGGTAAGGAGTTAAGCCCCCTTTCACAAAGCATGGCTCTGACAAATAGAAAACAAAAAGCATCATGCAATAAATGATTTAGATTATAACAAACCTTCTTTAGGAAAAATATTGAGAGTAATGTGGTTTGTAAAGTTTGCCCCAGTTGTGTATGCATCTGGTCTCACGTAATCATTCAATCTTCGGAACTCTTTTACTTCAGCAAATCCATGATCAGCTGTCAAAATGATGTTCAAGGACTCCATCACCTTTGTTTCTTCAAGACGTGTAAACAAATAACCAAGGAGGCCATCAAGTTTCTTTATCATAATTTTTATTTCTTCTGACTCTGGTCCAAAAGCATGACCAGTTTCATCTGGCTCAGGAACATAGAGAAGCGCAAGATTAACAGGATCTTCTTTTTGTGTGAACCAATTAATCACATGATCTACTCGAACAGTAAAGTTCATTTCAGTGAAGGCGTCTCCATCTGGAATTAAATAATCTGGTCCAACACATTTCACTTTACCAACTCCTGTAGGCCACAAGAGGGAACCAGATTTTCTACCCTGACCAGCCAAGTTATTTGTAACATAAATAGGCTCTGCGCCATTGTCATACCAAAGTGGATCAAAGTTATCCCGCAAATCATCATACCAAAAATATTTCCATTTTCTATCATAAAACCTATTGTGAACAATTCCATGACTCTCTGGGTAGAGACCAGTGATGAGAGTAAAGTGATTTGGGTAAGTCACAGATGGAAAGACACTTGTCATCCATTTTGCCTTAACACCTTTTGTAATGAACCTGTGAAAGTTAGGAGTGTCTGCAGCAGGTAGTTTTTCCAAGTAGTTATAACGAAATCCATCAAAAGATATTAAAAGTAGCTTGGGAATATCTGATGAACGCACAATTTCAGTCAGTAAAATAATGAAGACCACACTGAAGTTCATGTTACAGCCCCACATTTCACAAACAGCTCCACCCTGTAAGGTGCTTGGACAAGTGTCTAAAACAATTACCTGAAATAAAAGTTTCATACAGTTGTAAAAATCATGAATCATGTACAGGTAAGTATCTTATTTAACTCTTTACCAGACAACAAAGTTTTGAAAACCAGTCCAAGTTGGAAGCATTTGCAGATGACAATTTCAGTGTGCCTTCAACGGTGTAATTGTTCTTTGAAAGGTAGAAAACATTGTGGGAAAAGGAGAAAGTGCTGGTTACCTGCATTTTCTCCTTTTCCCACAATATTTCCAAAGGTTTTTTCCCAGGTTCCATATTGTGTGGTAAAGGGTTAATAGATCAAAAGATGATCATTTTAACCCTTTACCACATAATCCAAAGTTATAACAACCAAGAGGAAGTGAGTTTTTAAAAACCTTGCGGTAACCAGCATTTTCTACTTTTCCAACAGTGTTTTCTAACCTATTAGAGACAAACTTCATCATTTAAACCACATTTGAAAATTTAAGGCTCATCCAAAATCAAAACGAAGTAAAAGATAGTTCAAATGATGCCAGTGTCCCTTTGAAAAGGTTGCAAATACTGTACGAAAAGGAGGAAATACTGGAGCACTTTCTCATTTCCCCACCATGGTTTTTCAAAAGAATGTTTGCGGTTGTTTGTTCAAGAAATAATCTTCTTTCTATCGTGGTATATCGTTCAACAAACCACAGTTGTGAGTTATGCCACATGAACTAGCAGTTTATCTAAATGCATCATATTATCTTTTTACCTCATGTGAACCAAAAAAGTGAAGAGGATACCAGACTTTTGTTTACGGAAGTGAACGTGACAGTTTGGGCTGGCTCCCTCTTTTAGGGAGATTCAGCTCTTCGATACGGATACGGCCGAAAAAACATTCGTTTACGGAAACAGCCGAATTTCCTTGGCTACCAGAAACAAATATGGCTGACACAGGCCAGAGTGTAAGTGTCTGATAGAAATTGTAGCATTGTATTGCCGTAGGCTGGTAACTTTTTTGTGTTTTTTTGCTGAGCATTAGAATATCCATTTGTTATCTATATGAAATGGGATAATACCTAATTAAATTCAGGTAGAATATCATATTAAATTCGTTTTTATAGCAGTACAGTGGTGGATACTGACTGAGTGCAAATCCAGTTTTTTTTGTTAAAGAGGCAAGATGATTACAGTATATTAGCTTAGGTGCTATTTTCTTTTGACATACTGGTATAATACCGTAAAACGCTCCTCTGCTATACAGTCAGTGGTTACATATGGAATCGTTTTTTTTGAGTTTAAAGAAGAAATTTAATTACATTTTCAGCTTCATTCAGTTGAAAAATATTGTATTTTATGTAGACTGCCTCGTCATATGCTCACGGTACTTACGCTTATGCGACCAATAGAAACTACTAAGAAGAGGCGGCGCTTATCATTATCATGAATTAACTTACAATTTTATTCAGTTTGTTCAAATAAGTCGTCATACAGCGGTTTTTGAAAGAGCATTCCAGTCTCTTTCGGTGTTTGGACGTGTGTACCCAAACAACAGCCATCTTTGATGATGACGTCATGTATTCGCGGTAAATGAGAAAACTTGTGTATGGTGGCCTGAATGTATCATATATTTACTTCAAGGCAGTTCATGTGACTTATTTGTTTACAGTTGTGTGCAGCCGAACCGTATATCGGTCAGAATTCGATGGCACTTGTATTTTTTTCAGAGGGAAAATGGGGTTTGTAGGTGATAAAGGTACTGAATTAGCATACCTACATTGATTTTTTTTATTGTTTAGTTACCGATAAACGAAACATTCTTGGGTTTTCTTTTTTCGTTTGACAGTCTCCCATGACGGTTTTGCATCCATAAACAACTGTTAGGTGCTGCTAGTGTTTGTTTATTTCGGAAAATACCGTTAAAGCGAGGATATGAAGCCCACGAGCATATGACGTTATAGTATACACGAAATGAATCTATAAACCAGTTGCATTTTTGATGCATAATTTTGATTTTCATGGGTTTTCGTGATTTATGGCAGGGCGTTTTACGGTATTATGCAGACATACTTCTTAAGAAATGTAGATACTGCAGGAAGTCCTGTTGAAAAAATAGAAGCTACTTGCTATTTACATGCTGTATCAGGTTGTTGCATTTAAAGCAGCCTCCCAAAAAAGCGTCTACAACAAAAATTGAACATATTTTTTTCTTTATTTTAAATTTACTACAACAGTTAAGTCATTTCATATCCATTTTGATGTCAAAAGTGTAAAAACAGCCGGTCTTGAAGAATAAAGAATGTCCTAAGTGAAGACCCTTTGGAATTATGTACAGCATGCGTGAGCATCTACAGCCTAGAGGTGTTTACTAACATGTCTAGATAAAACTTTTCTCTTTTTTTTTTTTTGTTAGAAAATGGAATAGTTTCTAAACTTCAGTCAATTACTAAAACCTGTGCTCTGCAGGCTTATACATGTATATAACTTTCTTTCTTGTTGCAAATATTTACAACTGAATTGTAGGTTGTTAATTAAAATGTGCACGTGAGAACTTGTTCTCTGTAAGAAATGCACCCTCTCCTGCTTAATGATTAAACCATCCCTGCAGATTTTCTTTTTAACAAGTGCACAGCAATGGACATTGTAACCAAAATTTGTTCGTGAATTTCAATTCCATAATATGATTACACAATAATTTGCGTGAACAGGAACTCTGTAGCCTCAACTCCAACTACTGGAGTCAGAAATTATGAAAAAAATGTTAATTTCAAAGGCTTGGTACATATTATCAAGAAAATGTATGCTGTCAGCTGTTTTGAGCAAACATGGCAATGCCTAATTCTAGCACAGATAGCTGTCCCCAAAGGCAATGATACTTTTTGACTGGTCGCCTCTAGGTACAGAGACAATCAAGACAAAACCATTTGAAAGCTCTGCAGAGAGTTTGTACACAAGTTTGAACTCTCATAATTTACAATTTGAACACTAAACTAGGATTCAAACATACCTGCAACTTGTATATTTTATAACCCTTCGTTTGAAATACAAATATTTTCAATTTAAACACTGAACATTTAGAAAACCGTACATTTCATCATTTATGTTCAAGTCATTGACATTCTCAAATACACACAAAATGGCCACCATGCACAATTGCACAATAAATTTTGCCATTTTTTTAACAATATTTACATGTTGATAGCGACTTCTTCAAGCTCTTTATGTAATGAATAGTTTATTAATTTTGTCATTGGTCATGTTGATTACTAAAAATCTAGTGTAGTTTAGACTAGTGTATGATTTTTTCATCAAGAGTAAACCTTATAATATATAGTATGTATTTGATGTTTATCAGAAATCTTATCAGAATGATTCAGTGATGAGGTAGCTATATATAGGGAGTAATTAAAAGTTGTTACTTTTAATCAAGTTCACAGAAACAGCTTTTGTATTATGGTCAGTTAAGCCATGTGGAAAGGACTCTGACACAGAACTTCATGTTTACAAGACAAGTTCTGGAAACTCTGAGCTACCTGAAACACCCCACATCACACCAGGTACATTGCAACAACATAGCACTTACCATTCTAAGTTTTGGGAGGGACTCACTCTACTCCATAAAATTTTTAATACATATTTCTGAACAGCTTTTGGTTTAGTTTTTAGAATAAAAATATTGTCATGCCTTGATTAAGAATCAATAATAGCTAAGTAATTTTATATCTGCCACAGGAACCTGAGGCTCAGGTTTTACAAGAAGATCCTCCAAAGGAAACACCAAACATGGAAGCTTTTAGTGTTACAGACCTTTCTCAAGGCACAGCAGATATGGCTGATCTTCTGAAAAAAATAGATTATGACCCTTATAATGAAGATGAGGTATGTATCACAGAAAAATAAGCATAATCTTTTACAACATAATCCCAACTTTTACCAACCACATGGCAGGAACATTTTGAACAGATTGTACTCATTTTAGCAGAGAAAGGAAGAAATTTTGGTAACCAACAATCTCTCCTTTTCCCTTGATGTTTTCTACTGTAGGGATGGTAAATGTCGTAGTTTAAAGGACATATAATCGGTGTCTGCAAATGCTTTCAATATGGACTCATCCAGATTTTTGTTGTGTGGTAAATGGTTAATACGCTTATGCCCAAATTACAATGTTGATGAAGACATTGAAGGTCCAATTACTGTATTACCTACTGTGTTTGATTTTTGATCCTTTTTTATCATGGCAATATTTCAGTAGCAAAATATATGACATTTTACTGACTTAAAAATTTCCATTTTGTTAATCGAGCACTGTAAAGGTTAGAACATTGACAGGATGTAAAAGTTACAGATACTAGGAGTATTTCAGAATTTACATGATAATAAGTGATCAGGGTATTGGATCTGTAATTCAGGAGTTCTAGCACCAACAAACCTAGTTGTGTATTAGTGGCTTTTGGCAACGTGTAACATAGACTCAGCCCACTTAGTGTTACATACAGTAGGAAACACATGGATGGGTGATCTGTAACATTGCTCTAATATTGTGAATTACAGGATAAAATACTATTCAAAGAAAACGGGATAATACCCTTTTAATTCTTGACCAAAATATATGGTAGGGGTAATCTTTGGAGGTGTATTGTAAAATTATAAAGAATGAATACCCGCAACATGTATTTCAGTTAACCCTTTACCCCATAAGGCATTTCTATGGTATCTCTAATTGAACCTAACCAACAGCGATGAAGCTGTTTTTTTATGTGTATATGGTACCTTTTGATAACATAGAAAACATTGTGACAAAAGGTGAAATTGCTCATCACGAGCAATTTCACCTTTTGCCACAATGTTTTCCAAAGTGTCCTATAAGCAATGCATAGAAATGAGTATCTATGGAGTAAAGGGTTAAAAATTGATGTTTCAGAATAACGATATTTATCTGGATCTCTACTTATAACTATTCAGTCGGACTGCAATATTTAAAATGTCCTCTGACCCTGTCTTTGTTTGCATGATACTAGTAATTATATAAGGTAGAAACATCTATTTATTTGGAAAATCCTATTTTTTTTCCTTTATTAAAATGTGCATTCCAGTCCCCAAATAATACACCTACATATTTTATGTATTATTTTTGTGACTTTTAATCTTTTAGACTGAGCTGAGATTTCTTCATTCCAAACCATCATGCTTCATCATTATTGGGAAGCCTGGGTCAGGAAAAACATCCCTGGCTAAAAAACTGGCCATGGAATGGAAATGTGAACTCATCAATCGTAAGTAGATCCCTAATAATGTAGTGTTTGCTCTTTGCTTCATTTCAAAGAATAGAGAACACTTAGATGGGAGACAAATTTTATAACACTGAGAGAGAAAAAGAAAGGTAGAAGCAAATGGTCATCATAAGCTTTTTCAGAAGTATTACATGTATTTTTTCAGTCATTCAGAATATGGAAAATCCTTTGTGACTTTTGCTATAAATACCAGCATTCAGTGCTTGTTCTCTGATTTACTCTGTAAACAAAAAAAAACAAAAAAAACAAATGAAAGCTGAACTTTTTGCTGATGACTCTTTTCAAACAATCTGTATTGTTGGGGCCCTGAGGAAGACAACTTTTAAAGAGATTGTGTGAAAAGGAGAAAATGCTGGTTATCAGCATTTTCTCCTTTTCACACAATCTTTTCGGTGGTTTCTAGACAAAACCTATTATTTCAGTCATGTTTGATAGGGCATCTGCAAATGCTCCGAATTTCAGCTGGCAGAAGAATCTGTTGTTCGGTAGTAGGTCATCCACTGCAAATTTGTTTCGGAAAGTAGTGAGTAAATATGATTTGTCTCATTACAGCTACTGTGATACTACAACAACACATTGAAATGCAGACTGAGTTTGGTTTGAAATGTACAGAAATCTTACTGAAAGGAGAGGCTGTATCTGAAGAGATGATTATCAAGATGATAGAGGACAAGATAAATTCTCCAGAAGTTGCCCACCATGGTATGTTCGAGTATATATTCAGAAGTATCCCAATTTACCACTCTCTTGCGCTCTGGATCATTCTCATTCACCTCTGTATTGGGCTCAGAAAATAGTCCATCATTACTTTCGTCACATGACCAGAACTTAAAATGGTGTCACAAACGCCGGTGAAAGAAAGACCAATATTGATTACTTTGTGTGCTATTCAAACAGCATACGGCCAATCAGACTATGTGAAAAAGGGGGATTTTCTGAAAAGCTTAAATGTCTTTTAAAAGGACCATAACTTGTTTTCTAATCTTATAAACTAAGATCCATCCGTGTGTCAAAACTGTTGTCATCATTCATGGGCGCAGCCATTTTTGTTGAAATTGGTGTAAGATTCTGATCAGTAAAGAAGCTCGAAAAAAAATAGTTCCATTGAATACAGGAATACAGGTAAATTCATCAGTTTGAATGCACCTATAATGTATTCAGAATCGTATTTCCTTTGTCTACTTTATAATGTTACACATGTACTTTATAATATTACACATGAAACAGTTAAAAAGTAACAAAACATCTTTTCCTCGGTTTAACAAGATTGAGGAACGACAACTCTGCTCGGAGATACACAATTTACATGAGCTGTGCTCTTTGAAAAGGGGGTTAAATCCATCTGCAAAAAGTAATATCCCAGGTTTGCCTGGCTGCACAGGTTGATCTGGGCTGAAACATCATTCTAGTCAATCGTTGGACAAAATGATTGTAATGGATCCACAATTAACCCTTTCCCGAACAAGCCCTAGTTTTTATGTGTCTGCAGTAAAAGTCTTTTGAAAACACTGTGGGAAAAGGAGAAAGTGCTTTAACGAGCAATTTCTCCTTTTCCCACAGTGTTTTCTACCCCTTTTGAGAATTTTCTGCCATTTTCTCCAAATCTAAAATTGTCGTCTGCAAACTCTTTCGGTTTGGAAGGGTCCAAAATTTATTGTTTGGGAAAGGGTTAAGTGATGACTGGATACCATGCATTATGGATTTGTAGTAATCTCCCTTTTGTCAGAGTGCAGCTTATGTGCTTTTATGTATAAACACACATAGAGGCTGCCCACAATGGTATGTTCATGGGCATGAGTATGCATTTACAGGTTCCCCTACATGGTTATGGTATTTTGAGTATATGAATGATTTTAAGTGATACCATCCATGGTATGTTTTTGAACATTTGCTTAGGGATTAGCACATTTATGTATGTATATGTGCAAGTTACCAAAAGTTTTCATGGTATGTTTGTGTTTATTATTAATATCGCTGGTTGGCATTCAGTGGTACCATATGCTATGTTTCTGTTTATGTATGTGTAGGGATTGGCAACCATCATGTGTTTGTATCTATGGGTATGGAGATATCCCATAATTGTATTCTATGTGCACATGGTATGTGCAAGTAGAAAAAAAAACATTTATACAAAAAGGAAAGAAGAAAGCAACAGAGAAAGGTATGAAAATGATTTAGAGGGCTAACACTGTAAAACAATCTCGTTCTTGCATTGGCATATATTGTTTTAACCTTTTATCACACAATCCCAACTTTTAAGGAGCTTGTGAAAGAAACCAGCATTTTCCCCTTTTCCCGCAATGGTTTCTTCCCTATCAAGGACTATTTTCATCATTTGAGCTACCCTTCATTTGACGTATTTCTCTGTAGACAAGGATATCCAATGTCTTTATAAAATAACAGTCTTGATTCACGTTGTGTAATTCTTTATTTAAGGCCTTTAACTCTCTACCATTCAATCCGGAGTTTTAAGGACCAGGTACTGCAAAAAAAAAAGTGAAAACATTGTGAGAAAAGTAGAAAATGCTGGTAACCAGCAGTTTCTACTTTTCCTGAAGTATTTTCTACCATGTCAAACAACTAGAGTTCATTTGTAGCATTGTTAGATTTGTTGTCTACAGACCTGCTTTCAGTTTAGGAGGGTTTAAAATTTGTCCTTTGAATAGACCAGCTGAAACAAATTGCCATAGAGAACTAAAAGGTTTTTCCCATTGTGATTTTTTATCTAACTTTTTTTGAAAAATTTCAGGTTATGTCCTAGATGATTTTCCGACACTGTCTGAGGCTAACATAGCAGTGAAGGACCAGCTAGAGCTTATAAGAAACTGGAAACTTAAACCAGACTTTATAATCAATCTGAAGGTATGTGACAGTGCCTAAGAAATTATCAAATCTTTGCCATATAGGATATTTTCAGATACTGACGTTAATTACTAGTGACACCATGAAGAAATATTTTGAAGAAAGGAAAATATTTTTCTGAGTATAGTAGAGACATTGTTGGTAAAGGGGAAATTTCTTTTCAAAAGCAATTGTTCCTTTTTGCAAGCTACAAGCTGCATGGTCTAAAAACAGTCGTGCTTGTTTGATTATAGTTTGATTTATTAGATAATACTTTGTCTGAAGAGAATCCTGAGGCATGGAAAATTGAAGGAAGTTTAATGAAACAGAATTAGTAAGACTGAAATTTCAGTTTTTTTCTACTCATTCCATAAATATTAGCCTTGGTTACAGAAAGATCTTTTTTATATATATAGATGGACATTACTTTGACAAAAGTCTAAACATATGAAAGAAAAAAAAGATGGAATTCGAACCCAGGCTACTTAAATACATATATTTTATGTTTATCAGATGTTTCAAAATGTGTTAGTTTACATATCAAGGTAAACATCTAAAGAAGTTTAAACTAATTTATCCATGTTAATCAAGTGGCTACATTCTTTTTTATTGTTATCTTAGTGATTGCAGCTTTCTATTTAATGAAAAATATTTACCATGAGTTCCTCCAAGCTATCTGTCAGTCACCAAAAACCAAAACATGAGTAGAAATTAAAAGAAAAATATTTTTACGAAAAGAAACTAACTGCTGTAATTGCTGTAGAAAATACATTTAGAAAATAAGAATCTATTTTTAAAATGCACCTTACCCTTTTTATACGCCCATCGAAGACGGGACGTATAATGGGATCACCCGTGACGGGCGGGCGGGCGGGCGGTGTCCAGTTCTTTGTCCGGAGCATATCTCCAAAACTATTCTACCTAGGGTTATGAAATTTCATGGGTGGATAGATCTCATCAAGGGGGAGTGCAGTGCACAGGAACCATAACTCTTGCTCGCTTAATTTTTGAGTTATTGCCCTTTGTCGTTTTTCATACTTGAATTTTGTCCGGAGCATATCTCCAAAACTATACTAGCTACTGTTATGAAATTTCATGGGTGGATAGATCTCACCAAGTGGGAGTGCAGTGCAGAGGAACCATAACTCTTGCTTGCTTAATTTTTGAGTTATTGCCCTTTGTCGTTTTTCATACTTGAATTTTGTCCGGAGCATATCTCCAGAACTATACTAGCTAGGGTTATGAAATTTCTTGGGTGAATAGATCTCACTAATGGGGAGTGCAGTGCACAGGATCCATAACTCTTGCTTGCTTAATTTTTGAGTTATTGCCCTTTGTCGTTTCTCATACTTGATTTTTGTCCGGAGCATATCTCCAAAACTATACTAGCTAGGGTTATGAAATTTCATGGGTGGATAGATCTCACCAAGGGGGAGTGCAGTGCACAGGAACCATAACTCTTGCTTGCTTAATTTTTGAGTTATTGCCCTTTGTCGTTTTTCATACTTGAATTTTGTCCGGAGCATATCTCCAAAACTATACTAGCTAAGGTTATGAAATTTCTTGGGTGAATAGATCTCACTAATGGGAAGTGCAGTGCACAGGATCCATAACTCTTGCTTGCTTAATTTTTGAGTTATTGCCCTTTGTCGTTTTTCATACTTGATTTTTGTCTGGTGAATATCTCCAAAACTATACTAGCTAGGGTTATGAAATTTCATGGGTGGATAGATCTCACCAAGGGAGAGTGCAGTGCATAAGAACCATAACTCTTGCTTTCTTAATTTTTGAGTTATTGCCCTTTGTCGTTTTTCATACTTGATTTTTGTCCGGAGCATATCTCCAAAACTATACTAGCTAGGGTTATGAAATTTCTTGGGTGAATAGATCTCACTAAGGGGGAGTGCAGTCTAGAGGAACCATAACTCTTGCTTGCTTAATTTTTGAGTTATTGCCCTTTGTCGTTTTTCATACTTGAATTTTGTCCGGAGCATATCTCCAAAACTATACTAGCTAAGGTTATGAAATTTCTTGGGTGAATAGATCTCACTAATGGGAAGTGCAGTGCACAGGATCCATAACTCTTGCTTGCTTAATTTTTGAGTTATTGCCCTTTGTCGTTTTTCATACTTGATTTTTGTCTGGTGAATATCTCCAAAACTATACTAGCTAGGGTTATGAAATTTCATGGGTGGATAGATCTCACCAAGGGAGAGTGCAGTGCATAAGAACCATAACTCTTGCTTTCTTAATTTTTGAGTTATTGCCCTTTGTCGTTTTTCATACTTGATTTTTGTCCGGAGCATATCTCCAAAACTATACTAGCTAGGGTTATGAAATTTCTTGGGTGAATAGATCTCACTAAGGGGGAGTGCAGTCTAGAGGAACCATAACTCTTGCTTGCTTAATTTTTGAGTTATTGCCCTTTGTCGTTTTTTTCATACTTGAATTTTGTCCGGTGAATATCTCCAAAACTATACTAGCTAGGGTTATGAAATTTCATGGGTGGATAGATCTCACCAAGGGGGAGTGCAGTGCACAGAAATCATAACTCTTGCTTGCTTAATTTTTTAGTTATTGCCCTTTGTCGTTTTTCATACTTGAATTTTGTCCGGTGAATATCTCCAAAACTGTACTAGCTAGGGTTATGAAATTTCATAGGTGGATAGATCTCATCAGGGGAGAGTGCAGTGCATAAGAACCATAACTCTTGCTTGCTTAATTTTTGAGTTATTGCCCATTGTCGTTTTTCATACTTGATTTTTGTCCGGAGCATATCTCCAAAACTATACTGGCTAGGGTTATGAAATTTCATGGGTGGATAGATCTCATCAAGGGGGAGTGCAATGCATAGGAATCATCACTCTTGCTTGCTTAATTTTTGAGTTATTGCCCTTTGTTGTTTTTCATACTTGATTTTTGTCTGGTGAATATCTCCAAAACTATACTAGCTAGGGTTATGAAATTTCATGGGTGGATAGATCTCATCAAGGGGGAGTGCAGTGCACAGGAATCATAACTCTTGCTCGCTTAATTTTTGAGTTACTACCCTTTGTCGTTTTTCATACTTGAATTTAGTCTGGTGCATGCCCCAGCTTTACAACTTGGGGTAAGACGGGCGTATCTTGCGACAGTTTGCCGCTCATGTTTTTCTTCTACACATGTCAAAACTGACATTTTTAGAAACAACGAAAGTTTGATTTTATTGTTATATTGTTAAGGTTGATCCAACCGGGATGTAATTTTAACCCTCAGAACCCCCCCCCCCCCCCCCCCCCCCCAATAAAAAAAACAAAAAAAATACTATCAGATATTTTCATCATAGAAAAATGACACAAAAAAATTGTGATGTTGCTTTGGTTTTTGGTCTTTTGCAAAGTGGACAGTATAGATCAAAGATCAGGCTGCATGTTTTGTGCAGCCTGATCTTGTTCTACACTGGCTGCAAAGACAGATATAATCATAAATACTCTTTAAGGGTCAATTTATATATCATTTACTTGAACTGTATAGATACCAGACAAGGATTTAGAAAGGAGAAGGGTAGGACAGAAGGTAGATCCTGTGACAGGGGACATCTTTACAGAGGATGTGTACAATCCAGACAAGCCTATAAAAGAGGTATAAACCATTTATTCTGCCTTCTGGGCCTGTATTCACCAACCATTCTTGAGAATGTTCTTTGTCTTATTTCAGATTTTGAAAGTGACACAGCTTCTGATTGGCTAAAGTTAACCCTTTACTCCATAGATACTCATTTTTATGCACTGCTTGTAGGAGCCTTTGGAAAACATTGTGGCAAAAGGTGAAATTGCTCGTGACAAGCAATTTCACCTTTTGCCAAAAAGTTTTCTACACTATCAAAAGGTGTTATATACACATAAGAAACGTCTTCATCCTTGCTGTTATTTAGGGTCAATTAGAGATACCATAGAAATGCCTTATGGGGTAAAGGGTTAAACCAAATGATTTAGCCAATCAGAAGTTGAGAATTTGAGAATCTTACAGAATAAGACTAAGAATGGATTCTGTCAACATGATAAAAATCTGCAGAATGTCAAGTTTTCTGTCAATTGAATATGATTAACTTGTTATCAGACGGCAAAAATATGCTGTATGTAAATATTTTGGATTTGTGTTTTGGGGTATAGAGTTAATTTTAACCCATTAATCCCTGCTTTTGATGACTCTGAGAAAGAAGCCTGTAGAAAAAATTGTGGGAAAAGGAGAAAATGCTGGTAATCCATGTTGAAAGCATTTGTAGACAACAAATTAATTGTGGCTCAAATAATTGGATTTGTTTCAGATAGGTTAGAAAACATTCTGGGAAAAGGAGAAAATACTGGCTACCAGCATTTTCTCCTTTTCCCACAATGTTTTCATGAGCCTTCATCACCAGGGTCGTTAAAATTCATTATTGTGTGGAAAAGAGTTAATTAATGTATTGACAGACAATGCATGTTGATCATCAACACTTTATATATGTTTTTGTTTTTTGAAGTATTCTGATCAAATTCATCCCATGTAGAGATCAGCTAATCTGTTATTACACTGCAAAATTTTAGACGTATCCAAATTGAAAACTTTTGCAGAAGACAATTTCAAAGTAGCTCAAATGGTGTAATTTTGCTTAAGACAGGGTAGAAAACATTGTGGGGAAAGGAGAAAACGCTGATTACTAGCATTTTCTCCTTTTCCCACAATGTTTTCAAAAGGCTTCTTCCTCAGGGGCGTCAAAAGTCATCATTGTGTGGTAAAGGGTTAATTTGGATTTTCTTAGAGTGCTATTTTTCAGAGAATAGCAGTCATTAGTACCTGTAACCTTGGAAAAACAAACAAGTAAAATGATGTTTTTCAGACTGGTATGAAGTCTGGATTGAATATCGGGTCTATTAAAGTGCAATCATGGCGGCTCCGTGGGGACCTCAATTGTAACCCTACATGCTTTCCTGTTTTGACCTATTTCATGTGATCCAATTTGATCAGTGAATAAAATTTTGTAAAGAATTAACATTATCAAATCTAAAATGTGCTATTGGAGTATGGTTTTAGTATAAATTGAACTATGAATAATTTTTATACGCCCGTCGAAGACGGGACGTATTATGGGATCACCCGTGACAGGCGGGCGGGTGGCGTCCAGTTCTTTGTTCGGAGCATATCTCCAAAACTATTCTACCTAGGGTTATGAAATTTCATGGGTGGATAGATCTCATCAAGGGGGAGTGCAGTGCACAGGAACCATAACTCTTGCTTGCTTAATTTTTGAGTTATTGCCCTTTGTCGTTTTTCATACTTGAATTTTGTCTGGAGCATATCTCCAAAACTATACTAGCTAGGGTTATGAAATTTCTTGGGTGGATAGATCTCACCAAGGGGGAGTGCAGTGCACAGGAACCATAACTCTTGCTTGCTTAATTTTTGAGTTATTGCCCTTTGTCGTTTTCCATACTTGAATTTTGTCCGGAGCATATCTCCAAAACTATACTAGCTAGGGTTATGAAATTTCTTGGGTGAATAGATCTCTTTAAGGGGGAGTGCAGTGCACAGGAACCATAACTCTTGCTTGCTTAATTTTTGAGTTATTGCCCTTTGTCCTTTTTTCATACTTGATTTTTGTCCGGAGCATATCTCCAAAACTATACTAGCTACGGTTATGAAATTTCATAGGTGGATAGATCTCATCAAAGGGGAGTGCAATGCATAGGAATCATAACTCTTGCTTGCTTAAGTTTTGAGTTATTGCCCTTTGTTGTTTTTCATACTTAATTTTTGTCTGGTGAATATCTCCAAAACTATACTATCTAGGGTTATGAAATTTCATGGGGGGATAGATCTCATCAAGGGGGAGTGCAGTGCACAGGAATCATAACTCTTGCTCGCTTAATTTTTGAGTTACTGCCCTTTGTCGTTTTCATACTTGAATTTAGTCTGGTGCATGCCCCAGCTTTACATTTTGGGGTATGACGGGCGTATCTTGCGACAGTTTGCCGCTCTTGTTCAAAAATATTTTCAGATGCTCTATACGTCCTTTGATATTTCAGATACTGAAAGTATATAATATTTAGTTTATAAAAAAGACATATTAAAAAAAAAAAACACACACACACTGCCTTTATTTTTTGCAACTGATTTTTTTTTCAATTCTGCCTATAGTCCAGTTTTAACAAGTTAACTCTTTACTAAATGAAATAAATTTTGCCTGGTCCAAATTGGAAGCATTTGCCTACGACAAAAGTAAAATGAATCAAAACTTGAAATTTGATTTGGGATAGGTAGAAAACATTGTGGGAAAAGGAGAAAATCCTGGTTACCAGCATTTTCTCCTTTTCCCACAATGTTTTCAAAAGGTTTCTTATTCATGGTTGTAAAAACCAGCAATTGTTTGGGAAAGGATTTAATAACAAATTCCTGTTACCTATACTTAACACCGATGAGCATCCAAAATTATTGCGCTTTGCTTGATGTAACACTGACTGGTATTAAGAAAAATCTGATATTTGTAATTCTAACTTGTATTCTGACTGAAAAATTGAAATTTGGTCAGAGAAGGTTAGAAAACATTGTGGGAAAAGGAGAAAATGTTGGTTACCAGCATTTTCTTTTTTTTCCACAATGTTTTCTAAAGGCTTCTGTCTTAGGGTCGTTTAAATTCGGGATTGTGTTGTAAAGAGTTAAAATGGATAAATATTAAATTTGTGCTCAACTAAAAACAGCTTATTGTATAATTTACAACTCTTTTTGCTTCTCTAGACTGATAAAGGTGAAGGAGAAGAGGAAGAAGAGGAGGAGGAAGAGGCTGAGGAAGAAGAAACACCAAATGAGGTATTTTTCTTCTCCCTTTTGTGAAACACACAACTCAATAGTCACATGACTGGAAAATTTTGTGTCTTATCGTTTGGAAATAGTGAACAGACATACATTTGTTTTAACAAATGACATTACATAACAATACTTTGATGTCACAAAATCTAGCCCAAATGTGTATAAGATCAGAAAATTTGTTATGGTTAATATATTACTCTGAAAAAAGGGAGATTTGAATTTAGCCGAAGAGTCCCCCATTTTTTTTGTAACAACTTCAACTGAGAGGGCTATTGAAAACAGACTGGGGAAAGCAGTAAATGCTGGTAGCCAGCATTTTATCCTTTTCTCACAATATTTTCAATAATATTCAAAGAAAAAAAAAAAAACCCCTTCATTTTAGCCATGATCAGTTTGTGTATAAATGTCATTATTCTCTAGTGTTCTGAAATTATATGGTTGAGTAGAGAATTCTATGGCTAAATTCATAAGAAAAACAAAAAAATTAGGTACCAATTCTGACCATAGTGAGTGAAAGTGTATTAGCTATGTGATAGAGATGGAGGCAGAAAGTACGTAAGTATGAAAAGAATGAAAACAAACAGGAAAGATGTATAGATTATTTTTCATAGCAAGTAGTCACTGTTCTTTTTCAAGACCAAAAGTAAAACAGGAAAGGCAAAGCAAGGAAAAAAGGTTTGATTCTGTATATTGTTATTTTTTGCTTTATATGCATTCCACCGGTAACTTTGAAGCTGTCAATTCATTCACAATCTGGCACATACAGCATTATATGTTGTTTTACTCAATTTATGTGTGTGTTTTTTTTTATTTGTAAAACCTTCTTTGTACATCCGAGGCCCTTGTAATATCACCAAAACTGATACAAAATCATTTTGCCAGCAACAAGCAAACAGAGGCATCCAGACACTTGCATAAAGTGTTGTTTCGGACCAGCCTGCACAGTCTGCACAGGTTAATGTGATACGATACTTTCCGTTTTTATATAATTTTTTATTTTGAGCAAGTCCACTGTAGCACAGAATCTAATATAGTCGTAAAGTTCAATCTCGGATTAGATTGCGCGGACTGCACAGGCTGATCCGAGACACGTCTGAATGCCCCTTTTCACGTGTTGTAATCTATTTAGTATAGTATGTATTAGCTCCACACCTTCGACAGAAAACTTTTTGTGTGCCCTACAGCTGACTGTGAACCAATGTGGCAAAAATGGGAAATACAAGCCATTTCTCCCTCATGCACTCTTTGCAACACAGCCCCAAGTTTTCATCTTCAGGATGAAGGGGCTTTTAGAAACAATGTGGGAATTGGAGAAAATACTGCTCACCATCATTTTCTCCTTTTCCTACAGTGTTTCTACCCTTTCAGAGACAACTTTGATTCATACATGGTATGCTGTATGTAAATATTTTGGATTTGTGTTTTGGGGTATAGAGTTAATTTTAACCCATTAATCCCTGCTTTTGATGACTCTGAGAAAGAAGCCTGTAGAAAAAATTGTGGGAAAAGGAGAAAATGCTGGTAATCAGCATTTTCTCCTTTTCCCACAATGTTTTCTACCCTTCACAAAACAAATTTCAAATTTTCAGTCACTTTTGTCGTTTGCAAATGCTTTCGATTTGGACAAACCTAGAACTTTGCCGTTTGGTAATGAGTTAAGTGCTTTCATTTGTATTCAAGCTTTGTATTATCTTGATAATCATTTATTTAACAAGGGTTCTTATAAGTCATCTACTTCAAATTTTTTAGTCAAATTCCTTGCGATCAGGTGCATCTTTTAACCCTTTATCCTTTAGGATTTAATGACCATGAAAAAGAAGCCTTGTGAAAAACATTGTTGGTCAAGTGAAAAATGCTGGTTACCAGCATTTTCTACTTTTTCAACAATGTTTTCTACCCTGTCAGAGAACTGAACTACTGTACTTTCTTTCAGATATGTTGTCTGCGTGGGCTTTCAGTTTGCGAGAGACAAAAAAATTTGTGGTTTGGGAAAGTTTTAACAAACAAACAAATAAACAAGTTAGTACTTGGAGTGTTTTGAAGATGCTTTGAGTCATTTATTTGTCCCACTGAAATAGATTTTATTCAAAAATCATTGTGGAAATAAAAAAAAGTGTCTGCCAGCATTTTTTCATTCCTCCTTTTGCCATGTTTTTCACCCTTTCTCAGATAAATATCATTAAATGAGCTGTAAGTTATATGTGGTCTCCAAATGCTTTCAATAATGACAGTAATCTTGGATTTTGTCACTGATAAAGATTTACAGTAGTAGACACTTTGTAGTCACTTCTACGGTATTTCACTATTTGTTTTTGTTTTTCTTTAGGATGAGGATATTATACCTGAACTGCCAACTGAAGTTCTCGAACGAATCATCACAAGGCCTGAAGATCTTCCGGAAATGGTTGAGATGAATATACGCAAATACAAAGTGAATTTACTGAGAATTTTAGAGGTAAATAACTTTCATATGTGCAGTTAACATATACAGCCTGACATGTAGTATTACTGTAGATAAAATTCCATCAAACATTTCTAGATATATGTAACTAAGCCAGCCTCTGGGAATTCTTACTAGCAGTTTTGTTGACAAGTTAAATAGAATTTTATCTGGAAAAGCAAAGGATATCAGATTCCTTTAATTACAAAACAAAATGTTGCTAATATATTGTTGATCAAGTAATTATCAGACGTGATGAATGTGAAATCCTTATTGTTGAAAATATGAATTAAACCTTTACCAAACTATCCTGCATTTTAACAAACAAGAGGTAAAGGGCTTTTGAAAATATTGTGGGAAAAGGAGAAAATGCTGGTAACCAGAAGTTTATCCTTTTCAGACATTTTCCACCCTTTTAAGACAAATCTCATAATGTTGTCCTTTTTTATCTGTGTTCTACAAATATTTTAAATTTTTGTTATGTCTAAAGTTACTAAGTCAACTGAAAAGGACTTAACCCTTTACTCCATAGATACTCATTTCTACGCATTGCTTGTAGGAGCCTTTGGAAAACTTTGTGGCAAAAGGTGAAATTGCTCGTGACGAGCAATTTCACCGATTGTCACATTGTTTTCTATGCTATCAAAAGGTGTCATATACACATAAGAAACTGCTTCATCCTTGCTCTTATTTAGGGTCAAGTAGAGATACCATAGAAACGCCTTATAGGGTAAAGGGTTAACAGCTTACCAGACATAGACAACTTCTTTATTTTCCAGCAGACCACTTTTGAAAATGCTGAGGCAGAGGTAGAGATCTTTTTATGAGTAATTCTTCAGAATGTTCTCAAAAGTAGTCTTAGAAAAAATAAAAGAAAGTTGCAAGCAGGTTCTGATGTGCCTAAGGTATCTGGCAAAAGGGGGCTTAATGCATCTCCATGATATGTGATACCATTTGAGCCAGCAAGTTATTAGGGATCAATATTATATAGCCACTTTCTTGGATAACTAACTTAATTATGAGATGGACTGGTCCTTGGATCTATAGAAAATGACCATTAGCAGAAATTGTCCGTTCAAGTTTCAAAAATGAAATGGATTTACATGTATTCTGAAATATTGTAGGAGTACATGGGAGACCATGATCAGCAATACTTGATCGAAATGGATGCCAACCAGACTTCTTCAACTCTGTTCAAGGTGAGAAACTTGGACTCAGCTTTGAATGAATCCTTAACTGCACAAAGAGAATTTCTTGCAGTGGGTGACAGCATTTGAAAAATTAGAAGGTAGACAAGAAACTGCCTTTACCTTTTTTCCAACAGAGATTCCCATAGTTATGATAATGATTATTCATGTTGATTGTTTCGTCTCTGTGATGTATTTTGGATGAAATTTTAAGCATCTGGTATACTTATTTCATTTTGACTTTAAATAAATCTTTGTGGTCATATTCTTTCCAGCAGTCGAATTCTTAAAAAAAAAAATTTATTATATGAAGAAATTGCATGAAAAAAAGCAATTTTACTTTTACTTTCTCCTAACTTTTCACATGTATCAAGCGTTATGCTAGACTATCCTATCCTACACAATCATGCTTTTAATGATCCAGAATAAGACAGTCTTTGGAAAGAGTGTGGGGGAAGAGGAGAAAATGGTTAGAATTTTTCGTGTTATAGTCTGCAAATGCTTTCTAAATTGACATGTCGTTTGGTATGGGATTAAGTACATTTTAAACCCATTATCACACAATCCTTCCTTTTGAAAACCCTGAGAAAGCAGCCTGTGGAAAACATTGTAGGAAAAGGAGAAAATGCTGGTAACCAGCATTTTCTCCTTTTCCCACAATGTTTTCTACCCTTTACAAAATAAATTTCAAATTTTCTATAACTTTTATTTTGTCATCTGCAAATGCTTTCAGTTTGGATCAGTCTAAAATATTGTCATTTTGCAATGAGTTAAGGACGTTCTAAAAGTTTTCTTCTGCAAGACTGTTTTTAGGGGTACAAATTAGACACAAACAGTATACTGCTCAATCTATTTCTCTCCATTTCTCTTCAGGCCCCAGCAGTGGATTCCTTTTGAAAGAGTGCATCAACAACCACTTTTTCATCTATGTTTCTCATATCACTTAACTCTTTACCACACAAGAAAATTTTAGACAAGTCCAAATTGAAAGCATTTGCAGATGACAAACTAAAGGTGACTCAAAAGTTGAAATTTGTTCTGGGAAGGGTAGAAAACACTGTGGGAAAGGAGAAAATGCTGGTCACCAGCATTTTCTCCTTTTCCCCCAGTGTTTTTCAAAAGGCTTCTCTCAGGGGCGTCAAAAGTAGGGATTGTGTGGTAATGGGTTAAAAAGGCTATTTTTCTTCCGAGTAAATGTTTTCTTCTTTGTTCCATTTGAGTTATCAGTATGTATGAAAATAAATTACGTAAGAAAGTGTGAAAAAAAAAAGGAAAAATCTTTCTAACTTTGGATTCATTTTCAGCAAATTCTTCAGCGACTGAACTGCTTTGTTCTTCGTCAAGCTGCTGTACCACAGCGTCTCCAGGACCCAGAGGAGGAGGAGATTCCAGAAGAAATTGACACAGATGAATTAATGAGATCACTTGCTCCAAAACAAATGGTTGCTCCACGCTTCAGATGGCGAAGAAGCAAGTGGTTGAGAAATTGTCCCGTAGCTCTTCAAGAAGGAAATGTTGTTCCAGGAAAACCAGACTTAGCTGTTAGGTTTGTATTTGTGCTTATTAACAAAATAAAAGAATTCAGAGCTCCAGATAGAGGGAGTGATTTCAATTACATAATTGAAATATTAGTTATTCATTACTTAACCCCATGTTATGGATACTCTTTAGAATCGTCTCATCGAGACGATTCTAGTGAGTACCCACAACATTGGGTTTGGGAGAGAAATAACAGATTTAGAATCCCATCACTCCCTCTTATGTGGAGCTCTGAGAATTGGACAGCTTTTGGTTTATAGTCGAAATACTTTCAAATTATATTGTCTGCAAAAGCAACTAAGCTGATTTGGCCAGACAAATTTTTGCAACAAGTTTGACTTACATTCAGGAACGAATTTGCGTATGAGATCACTGAGTGAACCTGTTTCATTGTACAGGTAAATATTTTGTTTAATATTATTTTGATTTTCTACTTGAGTTTTTAATATGAAGAAAGAATTTATCATTCTGTATGACTGCTGTTAGAATGTTAATTGGGAGAGCAGTGTGAGGGAGAATGAACAACAATCTATGAATTAAATCACCATTTGTGTAGTAGCTTACTTTTTTATTTTTATATTTCTGCAACATTTCATTTGTGCTTTTGGTGGTAATTCTTGTATCATTAAGATTGTTCATCCTTTTCCTAGTTTCCTGGACAAAGTCTACTGTCTATCAAGTGCTGAAGCCATGGAGAAGTTTTTGAAGAACCCAAGACCCTATCTATTGCCACCACAACCCAGGCCACCCTGTAAGATATCTGTTCTAGGAGCCCCCTTCTCTGGAAAGACTACATTCAGTCATCTGCTTGCTCAGAAATATGGTGCTAAGGTATGTTTTTATTAAGCAAATAAAATTGACGTCTTTAAAAAATCTTGATAATTGGTGGAATTGCTCAGAATGGAATATTTAGACATTTTTGTGTTTGTATGTGAAATTATTTTATATTAGGGATGGCAACGAGTAACCTGTTAACCGAGTACTCGATCGAACGTCCGAGTATCGATTACGGAATTTGATATTCGAGTACTCGGTATTTTTTTCAAAAATGTACCATTTTGCTTTCCGAGGAAAAATTTCTTTGCAAAACAAACACTGCAGCCGATTAAATGTAATCGAAACATCGTTGCAAAAGTGCGAAAGTTACCGAAAGATAGCCAAACAATTCACAATACCGCACTTTGACAGGTGTTTGTAATAAACAACAACTGTGTCAATTATAACGTTAAGCCGTTCACTTTAATCCCTAATCATTACAGTTTTCGTAATTTCAGTAAGTCAGAGGCCGGCTAAAATGGTCTAATTAGGGAAGAGAAAGTAATTATCCTTAATCTTCACAGTTTGAAACTTATTTAGGCGTCGTGCGTATCTTGCGATCGCCAACGTGCCGTTGTATACCTACCGTATTTTGCTTTAATTTTTGGGATAGTAAAATATAAGTTTTTTCGTGTTCCAATACTAAGGTCTATTAAAAATAATTATTTTATAAGCAGTCCCAAAACTTATCAGACAAGACACGCTCGCAAACTCTAGGTCACTGACCGCTAACAAGTCGAACAATGCTGACATTAAAAAGCTATGCCATTGATTTCATAAACCAACGTTCATATGCCGGTTGGTCTATTTTTAGACAGATTGGAATTCCAGCGGTCAATTTGTGCACTAAACAGTCCAAAACTTGGCTTTTTCCCATTGTTTTCATTGATGATTAACTTGTAGCTGATTATTGTCTAGATCCTGGGCCAACGATGAAGATTGTTCTTTTTCGTTTTTTGGTAAAATCTTAATATAATATAACTGCTTACGTGGGGTGCATGACGTAAATTCCACTGACAAGGACCTGCTCGACTCGTTCTCAAATTTGATTGGTTCATCGATCTTCGATCGATAAAACTCGGTTAGATTACTGAATGTTGATTTATAAAGAACGAACCCGATTGACCGTGAAATACATGCTTGTCAACTCCATGGCAACCTTGGATGTATATACATGTATGTGTATCTTGGGATACAAGCTTTATCACACCCTTTTAACACGTATATCCGAAATCTTTTGAATTGGAGTTTGGATAGTCTGTCAGGTGATTGGATTTTTAGGTCTTGAATCAGGAAACTCCCTTTGAAATCGTGGTGGGTTGGGAAGCATGCTTATGACATTATGTACGTGTGTAGAACGTGAAATAAATGCTTGTAAACAAAGGGTATCAAACGGATTAAGATTTTTTGTTGAGTAGATTTTCATTGTTTCCAATTCTTTGGGACAAAAAAAAATACCGATCTTGCTCTGAAATTTTAGTATGGAATGTGTTAAAAATTGTCCGAGTAACCGATACTCGATTGGAAGAATGACCGAGTACTCGAGTATTAAAATCGATACTCGTTGCCATCCCTATTTTATATTGTCAAAAATTTGACTTAGTAGTACATTTTCTTAGCTTATAATTTGAAGAATTTTATCATAGTTAAGAATTCTAAGGCAAACAACACAACTGGCAAATATAAAACACACTAGATGTAGAAATTTGTGAAAAGAATGTTTCATTGTAAGAATGTTCTTTTTTTAACCCTTTCCCAAACAATCTTTGGTTTTCATGACCCTGAGAAAGAAGCCTTTTGAAAACTTTCTAGGAAAAAGAGAAAATGTTGCTTCTTTTCCCACAAGTTTTTCTACCTTTCCTAATACAAATTTCAATTTTTCAGTCACAGTAATTTTGCGGTCTGCAAATGCTTTCAGTTTGGACCAGTCTTAAAGTTTGTTGTTTGGTAAAGAGTTAAAGTATATCTATAATATCAGATCGGAGTGTTTGTGATAAAGAAACTTACCTGTTTTGTGTAGGTCTTAGACATGACAAAATTGATACAACCTCGTCTAGAAATAGAAAGAAAGAAAGCTGTGGAACAAGCCAGAAAAGATTCTACCGAAGCTGCCATTACTCAGGTTAAAACTAGACTAAAGGAACAAATGGAAGCAGAACAAGCAGCAAAAGAAGCCGCTGAAGGTAGGTTGATATTAGAAATATTTGTTTACATGTATCAATTGATATTGATAATTTACTAGAGAACCAAGACATCTGGAAATAGATTCACCACTTCATACATAGGTCTTTTGTCACATGGTGGTCAAAGAAATTTAATGACACTCATTTTCATTGCTTTATTTAGATATTACAGTGCACCAGGTGTAGTAGACAAATATGAGAAAAATTCTTGAATTGCAAAACTTATGCTACCTATACTTCTCATTCACTTAAATGATTATTATCTATGGAAAAAAAAAAAACTAAGATAACAAATAAATGATATAAAAAGAAAGCAAGTTTTTAGACGGAACAAATGCCAAGCCTCCAGGAAATGTGTATGTGTTTGCTTTGTTTATGTTATTTTTTTTTGTTCTTGTTAGTGCTTTGTTTATGAAGTTTTGTTGGTACAAAGAACTTTAAAGTACACTTTATGTTATACTAAATCATAAAAATTATGTAATTGTAGATCTAACTATTAAACATGGCTATTTATCAAAGAAGGGTGCAGTTTAGTTGGCAGCCAAACTATGGTAAAATAAGCCAAGATTCTGAGGAAGCTTGAAACAAGCATTTCATTGAAAAAGAAAAGGGGAATGAATCTGTAATTAATCGGTACAGCTATTGATGATTTATTTAAAATTATATGTGTTATTTTTTAAATTGTGTGTAGCTTTGTAGAATTAAATACATATGTTATTGTCCTCATCATTTTCTAATATAGCACAGCTGCCATCGAACTGAACTTTAAATTTTTATTGTAGATTTTATGATTATTCTTAAATCATTAGTCAGTTATCATAAAAACCTGTATGTATAAGCAGTTTTTACTAATGATAACCACAGTGCTTAGATATATAACAGAATTAGATTATAGTGATTTATTTCATGCCCTTTTTAAACCATTTTTAAGGGCCATACCTTCTGATGTTGAACTAGTTTTCAGTTCCATTTAAATCAGGCTCAGTCCATCAATGTTGGCTAGAATCACATTCATGAGCTTCTTTAAATTATGAGACTGATTCATGCTCCTGATTTATTGGTATGTAATTATACATGATTTGTGATGCTGCTTTCTCTAAAATATTTCTGTAAATTTAGATACAAGGTGCGTATCACAACTGTAGTTAAATATAAGACGGAAATGTTCATTTTTAATTGCTTTGCTTTTTTCACTCTTAAGCTGCTTAGATTGACTCCATGCAATTTCGCAGACAGGGTACATTAAGATTCAACTGCACAGAAAATTCCATGTAGTCTTTGGTCTACAGTGTCTAATGTGTCAATTTCCTTTCTAGCAAACAATGCTACAAAATAATATTCATATTTTGAGCATATTACAACATGTATTATATAGTAGATAGAAATACTCATTTAATGAAAACTCAAAGGTTGGAGATCATATACATATATATAGTAGATAATTTGTGATGACTTTTAATACATACCTCATACTCATTTAATGAAAACCAAAGGTTGGAGATCATATACATATATATAGTAGATAATTTGTGATGACTTTTAATACATACCTTATAACTTTTTTGCAAATAGAAAAATTAGTCAAATCGAACGATTCATATTTTTGCTATATTATTCTTCCCATATTCATTGTTATGAAATGGCTTGCAACATGCCAAAAGGGGCATTCGGACATTTGCGTAAAGCGTTTTCTCAAATCAGCCTGAGCAGCCTTTGCAGGCTAATCCGAAACAACGCTTTCCATTTATAAGTAATTTTCTATTTTGATCAAGTCTGTTGTAGCACAAAATCTGATATAGTCGTAAAGTGCGATCTCGGATTAGCCTGCTCGTGCTGTGCAGGCTGATCTGAGAGGACACTTTACACAAATGTCCACATTTACCTTTTTGCGTGATGTAAACCATTTGCAGTACTAGTAACTGCTTTTGTAGCTGTTTACTCTAGATGTTTCATACCCAAATATATCAGTGTAAAATAATAGGTTAATAATGATGTAACCTTGTAACATATTTAGCTGCAGCTAGAGAACAAGCAGAGAGAGAGGCAGCCGAAAGAGAAGGTACATTTTTAATGCAACCTCACCTCTTTTGTTGAGAAGACCTTCACCCTCTATTTTTCTGTTTCTTTTTATACATAGATGTGCCACTGGATTTTATTTTGATAAAGAACACTTTTGAACAAGGTTTTTTTTTTTCATTTTATTTTTCAAGTAATTGTATCTCTGAATTGTTTCCAGACAACAAAATGTTAGACAGGTCCAAATTTATTATGAACCATACTCTGGCAAAAGGGGGCTTAACTCTTTACCACATAATCCTGACTTTTAACAACCTTGAGAAAAAAGCCTTTTGAAAACATTGTGGGAAAAGGAGAAAATGCTGGTAATCATCATTTTCTCCTTTTCCCACAATATTTTCTACCTTTCATAAAACAAATTTTAATTTTTGATTCACATTTTATTTGTCGTCTGCAAATGCTTTCAATTTGGACTAGTCCAAAAAATTGTCGTTTGGTAAAGAGTTCATGCATCTCGTGATCCATAGTACCAAGCTGATCATCACATAATTATGTATCCATAATATCCACTTAAAAAAAGCACTTTCATCATGAGGTACACTACTCATCGGACATACAGAAAATTAACCAATAGCGAAAAGTTTCGGCCCAGGTCAACCTGCGTGAGTATGCAGGCTGACTTGAGTAGATACTTTTCGCATATGCAGTAAGCCCCCTTTTCACAGAGCATGGCTCATATATATTTGCAGATGAGAAATTAAATTTGACTCAAATGAGATTTCTCGTATAGGATTGAAAAAATTGTGGCAGTCAGTATTTCCTGTTTGTCCACAATGTTTCCCAAGGGTAGAAGAAAAGAGAAATGACAGATAATGGGATTGTTTTGGTAAAACTGTAACCCTTTACCACAAAATCACAAGTTTTAACAACCCTGATAAAGAAAGCTTTGAAAACAGTGTTAGAAAAGGATAAAATGCTCTTAACCAACATTTTTCTCATATTCTAACTATGTTTTCTATCCCTTCACCACACAGCCCAAAGTTTTAACAACCCTGATAAAGAAAGTGTTTTTAAACATAGTGGGACAAGGAAAAAGTGCTGGTAATCAACATTAGCTCCTATTCTCACTGTTTTCTACCCCATAAGAAACAAATTCCTTTACTTGAGCCACATTTATGTAGTTTACTGCAAGTGTTTTGAACTTGGACTAAGCCAAAATTCTTTTGTTTACTAAAGAGTTAAAAGAAACATGAAGGGACTATTTTGCATTGTTGGTATCACATGCTTTTGTGTACCAAACACTAAATCTTTGACAAGTCAAAGTTCAAAGCAAATGCAGTCAAAAGTCTTTTCCTCTGAGATACTAAAGATCGAGATTATGTGCTAAAGGGTTAAATCTATACAAAACCTTTTAAGGGTTAAGATTTATAGTATTAAAGTTTTATGAATTGTACTGTGTTCACAAACCATTCTGAGTCAAATTCTTAGTTTGTAGTTAAAGTGCTTATCTTCTGAAAAGTCTTTGCATGTCCGAGTAAATCATTTGAAAATGATTAACAAATGATTAGTAAAAACAGGGGTATGATCAAATCTAGTGGCCAAAAATTTAACTCTTTACAGAACGGCAAAAGATAAAAACTTGTCAGAATTGAAAGCTTTTGTACATGACAAGTTAAATATTGTTCAATCATAGGCCTCTGAAACTCCATTTGTCTGTCAAGGAATAAAGAAATTTTCATTATCGGACACTGTTACTATATATAAAACATTGGGAATTTCCCCTGTATCCTATACAGTAAGTCTTAGTATATAATTATGATACAGAAGGAGTCGCCAATGTGCTTTTGTGTTAGTGAAAATTTAAACATATATTCTGTGATATACAGGCGATGCACCAATGTGTTCCATGATTGACCAAAGACAATTTTAGTGTTCAATGATAGACCAATAGAGCCTCAGAGGCTTGTGGTTCAATTGGTGGAATTTGATTAGGATGAAAACATTGTGAGAGGAGAAGATGCTGGTTGCCATCATTTTCTCTGTTTCTCACAACATTTTCAAAAGCTTCTTTGTCAGGATTGTTAAAGCTCAGGATTGTGTAATAAAGGCTTAACTCTTTACCAAACGACAAAATTTTAGGTTTGTCGAAATCAAATACATTTGTAGATGACAAAATAAAAATGACTGAAAATTTGAATTTTTTTTTTGTGAAGATCAGAAAACATTATTGGAAAAGGAGAAAATGCTGTTTACCAGCATTTTCACCTTTTTCTACAATGTTTTCTAAAGGCCTCTTTCTCAGGGTTGTTAAAAGTCGGGATTGTGTGGTAATGGGTTAAAGTGTCTTTATTTGTGAAAATCATGTTGTTGTAGCCTATGTGTTTAGACCTTCCTTTACCCAGACTAAAACTATGTTAAGAATTGAGCTATGGTCTCGCAAAGGGGGCTCAATGCATCTCCATCATACTTGATACTAAACACGTTTATACATGTACAGGTATAATAATTATTATTGATCCATAATATCCACTTTTTTTAACTCTTTACCACACAATCCTGTGCTTTAATGAACCTCAGAAAAAAGCCTTTTGAAAACATTGTGAGAAAAGGGGAAAATGCTGGTGTGCTGACTGCACAGGCTGACCTTTGTCGATACTTTTCGGAGATGCACAAGGTCCCCTTTTTACAGAGCATGGCCTAATTTCATTTGGAACAAGGATTTTCCTGTTTATCCCAGTGAAGACTGTTGTTTAGATTTAGTGACTTTCTATTAGAAGACTTGCACAGAATTTCAACATTGTGAGCCCTTACACTTTACTGTTTTCCTAGCATATAGAGCATAGTTAGCACAATATAGTTTGTAGTTCTCTCTACAAAACTCACTTTATGTATTTCTCCCAAAAAAGGATTTTAAAAACACACATACAACAACTTCTGAAGACACAGGTGGTACAGGATCAATAGTTTGTAATGTGTCATTACTTCTTTCCCATCTTTGTTTTTCATTCAGTTCAGGAAAAGGGAATACAGTCTCTTAAATTGCTTCTTATTTCATATGTCTTTTGTGCCATGTTTTATTGGTTTCACCCTAGCTATGAAGTAACGAGCTACCTATAATGCGAACTCATCAAATACAAAATATATAATTGGTCCTTACATTCAAATGGACTTTATAGATATGATTAGATGATGTCAAAGCATTGAATTTTGCACTCACAGCTTTAAAGGCTGAGCAGGAAGAGGAAGAGAATCAAGGTGAGGAAGAGGAGGAGGAAGGAGAAACTTCCTCAGAGAAAGAAGGTGAATCTAAACCTGCAGGTGAGGAGGGTTGGCTAGGACAGTGTATTTCACTGTGTCATCATAACTGGCAGTACTCTATAATAATCACCTTATATCACAAAACCTACCATCTTGTAACTTGTTCTCCTTGCTAATATTTTCTAGTCACCTATATTTTTAGCTTTTTTTAGCACTGTGCAGTGAAACCTTGATAGTTTGAATGTACATGTAAGAGGGACCAATAAATTAGAATTACAATGCCGCGAGTACTTATAACATTTTTATCATGGTCAAATGTTACTCAATAAGACACTTACAATTTCTTTTATTTCTGTGGAGCTTTTTTCCCCTCTTTCACCAAGATTAAAGTCGTGATTTCAGATCTTTATTCATAAAGCTTAAAGCCTAGCACAGATTTGGTCAAGTATGAACCTTAGTTTTATCCAGATGGTACATTATGTTAATGTTACAGAAAGTTAATAAACTATACTCCTGTTAGGTACAAAGGGGGACAAGTCTATCGACATTTGTGATCAAGTCAGTTGATTTTAATTTCATAGAATTATGTAGGACATTTTTTCCCTTGGAGAAAAAAATGTTGCTACTTGATAGTTTATTTGCAACAAGACTGACTGATCCTATAAGTCTTTCAAAAGAACTATGTTGCTGCCATTACTTTTATCATTAAATTCTGCTTTCCAGCATGTTAGTGAAACCAAGGTTTTACTGTACTTTTCACTGTGTCTTTGCACCATGTTTACAGGTTTAGCACATCATTTATCAGTCATCATGGCTTATTTCTTTAGTTGCAGTTGCACTTTTTCAAAGTGGAGACACAAATAACCGTAGCAACTTTTTTTCTAGTTTTTAATAACTGTTGTCACAGTGCCTTTATCAGTCTTTGTAGCAAAGTGCATGTGTATAATGGCCTGCAAGATGCCAAAAGGGGCATGTTATCCCTTTACCACACAATGACGACTTTTAACACCCCTGAAAGTGATGGCTTTTGAAAACATTGTGGGAAAAGGAGAAAATGCTGGTTACCAGCATTTTCTCCTTTTCCCACAATGTTTTCTACCCTATCAAAGAAAACTCATTTCATATGAGTCACGTTGAAACTATCATCAGCAAATGCTTTCAATTCAGACAGGTCTGAAATCTTGTTGTGTGGTAAAGGGTTAAAAGGATATTTGTATAACATGTTGTCTCAGATCAGCCTGTGCCAAAAACAATAGTTACCGTTTTTATGTAATATCCTGTTTTGCACATGGCTACTGCAGGACAAAATCTAATGTAGTTGTTCAGTGTTGTCTCAGATTAGCCTTCGTATATAGCACAGGCTGATCCAAGACAACACTTTACGCAGATGTCCGAATGCCCCTTTTACTACGCTGCAAGCCATATAAGAAACATGTAGCCTGAACCCAGACAAAAATGATTTCCTCATAACTAATTTTTGTTGTCTCCATAGACCTATTTTTATATAAGTCTGAGGCAGTAATGTGTTTATCTAATTATAATTATTTGTCATTTTTCACAAAGTAATGGCAGATTTCTGATATATATATATAAAGATATGATCAGACTGGAACCTAGGCTTGGAAAATGGTAATGTGACACTTTCATTGAGCTTGTCTTTCCACAGTTAGTAGTTTTGTGTATATCATGTGTTAGTGAGCTCCCTTTTTTGTTTGTGTCTTTTGTTTTTCTGGCACAATAGATAGAACAGAAACAAATATAATTATGTACATTTCTTTCTAGTACGCTCAACATTACATATGTATATGAAGACAGTTTTCTGAAAAAGAATTGTTTTATTCAAATGTCAGAAAATCTGTTTTGAATTATTCATATCAATTTTTTTTTAAGTGGGTAATTTTGTGAAAGCATTTTCAAAAAAAGATATTGTAGCACAAATGCTAAAGTCTGCCACTTCTAACAGCTTACAAAATTTTTAAAGTTTCTCTGATAAAAGTGAAACTCAGATATATGAAAGGTAAAAATACTTTCCTTCAGCAAAAGTTGATGTTTTTGAGTAACTTTAATCTTTGGAAAAAAAGAAAAATTATAAATGCTGATGTTAGTCATATTTAATGCAATCATTATATTATGCAGGGGTGTAGCTAGCTAAAATCTGTAAGGATACATGAGAGGGCAGAAAGTGTGTGTGTGGGGGGGGGGGGGAAATCCTCCAGAAAATTTTTTAATTTTAGAAACTGGTGGCCTCTAGTGACATTTCATGGCAAATTCGTCCTTTTTTTAACTCATTACCAAACAACAGTATTTTAGGCTTGTCCAAATCGAAGGCATTTGCTGATAACAAAATAAAAGTGACTGAAAATTTGAATTTTTTTACGTGAAGGGTAGAAAACATTGTGTGAAAAGGAGAAAATGCTGGTTACCAGCATTTTCTCCTTTTCCCACAATGTTTTCTAAGGGCTTCTTTCCCAGGGGCACCAAAAGTAGGGATTGTGTGGTAATGGGTTAATGCAAATTTAACAGAACTGCATTTTTGCATACAGGCAGCTATATGGTTGTATTTGAGAAGTTTTTGCTATCAGCTTGTTTTTACTTAAATCTTCGATCATAGATATATTGGTCACTAATGTAATAAGCTAGAATGGTAATGGAAAATTAGGCTATGATAGGGAACGCTGTATAACACTGTAGTCCATGTAATTAATTCAGGCACCACATTCTACTGCTGACATTCTTTCATTTTCATCTTTTCAGTAGCTATGATCCCTTTCTGATTATTCATCACTATTTGTCCTTTACCACATGTACAATCCCAAGTTTTAACAGAAAAAGCTCTTGAAACACATTGTTGGAATATTCTCTCCTTCTCCCACATTGTTTGCTACCCTTCCTACAACAAATCCCCAGTTTTGTGCTGCCTTTAAATTTGGTCAAGTTAACCTTTTACCACACAATCCCTTTGTTTAACTCTTTACCACACAATCCTGACTTTTAACGGCCCTGAGAAAGAAGCCTTTTGTAAACATTGTCGGAAAAGGAGAAAATGCTGGTAACCAGCATTTTCTCCTTTTCCCACAATGTTTTCTCCCTCATCCAGAACAAAAATCATCATTTCAGTTACATTTAATTTGTCGTCTGCAAATCCTTTCAATTTTGACCAGTCCAAACTTTTGTTGTTTGGTAAAGAGTTAAAGACCTTGAGGAGAAGGCTTTTAAAAACATTGTTGGAAAAAGAGTAAATGCTGGTTAACAGCATTTTCTCCTTTTCCCACTCTGTTTTTTTCCCTATCAAAGACAAAAATGAACATCTGATCTGCAGTTAATGCATTGTCTGCAAAATGCTTTCAATTTGGTCTAGTCCAAAATTTTGTTGTTTGGAAAAGAGTTAATCCTTTGCTATAGAGTTAACATTCCTCTGGTGGCAGTAGATGCTTTTTCTGAAAAAATTACTAGAAATGGTGCATATTCTATGATGTGGTATACCATTGTTTTGCTTTTACAAATTTTATATGTAACTACAATATTGTGTCACTTCTATGCGAAGAAAAGTTAAATATAATTAAATAGAATGTGTATGATTTAGTTTTGAATATTTGTATCTTATTATTTTACTTTTATATCATTTAAATAGTTTATGGGTTTATTGTTTTTTACCTGCTCTACGTAAAGTTTAAACGGTTTGACCCTTGCCAGGTGACACTCTATAGCTGTTACACTATATTTATGATAATGAACATGTGGTTAAAATTCTGTGTAGATCTAGAATATTTCTTAAATATTACAATTGCTATTTTTTTTTTTTTATATAAGAATCCTTTTCTCCCATTTCTTTTTGGTCAAAATATATCTGCAGGAGAGTATTTCTAATGACATTAAAGATAAAAAAAGGTAGGGGTAGATTGGTCAAAATTTACCAATGTTTTCAAAAGTTAATACTTCTACGAAAGTGTAAGTAACAGAATTACCAAGTTAAAGAGAAACATTTGTTGTTTCTACTTCGGCTTAAGTGATTACATTGTACATCTTGTAATTACAAAGAAATAATCAAAATTACTTAGAACTGATGAAGGAACAGAATTCAGTTTTGTGAATTTTCTATAAGTGCTTCATTTGGCATACTTGCAGACAAACATGAAATCATTTTCTTAGTTAACTCTATGAATGTGCAAAAGTGTATGTACAATACAAAGGAAAACCTATATGTATATTTGTCTGTTTGTTACATGCTTTGCTAACTATTATATGTAAATAGTTTAACCCTTTACCAAACAATCCCGGGTTTTTACGATCCTGAGACAGAAGCCTTTTGAAAACATTGTGGGAAAAGGAGAAAATGCTGGTAACCAGCATTTTCTCCTTTTTCCACAATGTTTTATACCTGGCTGGAAACAAATTTCAATTAATTTGTCGTCTGCATGCGCTTTCAATTTTGTCGTTTGGTAAATAATTTAACCTGTGATACTACTCATATAGAAACACAAAAAGAGTCAGATGCTTCCAAAACTGAAGAAGAGGGAGAGGCTAAGAAGGATGAGGAAGGAGAAGAGAAGAAGGAAGGGGAGGCACCAGTTGCTGCAAGTGGGGATGATGCACAAGACAAAACTGATGAATCTCTGGTGTCGGGACAAGGTGTTTTTGCTGTGATATTTCTTATGCTTACACTAACTTTCCCCTCTCAAGCTGTTCTCTCAAGCAATATCATTAAGATGGACTGAAAACACAAAATAGAAAAAGCCACTATTGGAGTAATTGTTCTGAATTAGAAAAAAGAAAAATGTTCCATTTAAGCACAGAAAATGTGTTCAACAATGAACACAGACAGGTTCTGTAGAAATTTTTTACAAAGTACTTCAGAGACTTGGATTTACCACAACTAGTAAACTAAATTCTTGTAAGAGTCAATTCTTCTAATTTGTCCTTAAAAATGAAAATCCTGCTGAGAACAGGATTTGGAAAACAGTTAACCCCTCTACCAGCATGATAAGATATTAGCCTTGACCAAATGAAAGCATTTGCAGACAATAATTTCAGTAAGGTTCAAATGGTGCATTATCTTGCTTTGAAAGGTAAAAGCATTGGAAAAAGGAGAAAATGCTGGTTACCAACATTTTTTTCTTTTTCCCCACAATGATTCTGAAAGGCCCCCTCTACGGAGTTCTGAAAACCTGGGGTTGTTTGGTAAAGGGTTAAATGATTAACTGTCTTTTGTATGGGAAGACTTAAAAGTAAAAACAGTTTTTATGAATAACACTGGACTAGATTACAGCAAAGTTTACCAAAGTATGACATTTTAGCCCATTAACCCATTACCAAACGTCAAAATTTTGGACTTGTCCAAATTGAAAGCATTTGCAGACGACAAAATAAAAGTTGAAATTTGTTTTGTGAAGGGTAGAAAACATTGTGGGAAAAAGGAGAAAATGCTGGTTACCAGCATTTTTTCCTTTTCCCACAATGTTTTCTAAAGGCTTCTTTCTCAGGGGCGTCAAAAGTAGGGATTGTGTGGTAATGGGTTAATGCCTCACAGCTAATAGAATAGAGGTACAAATCCCATAAAGAAGAAAACTGTGAAGGCATAGAAAAAGATTGTCTTGGATTTCATGGGAACTATTTTGTAGGAACAATCTCCATGGTTGCTAGACATTGCTCTTTTTCTGTTATTGCTTTCAAAAGCTCTGTAGAGAAGGAATGACAATGTTATTTTGTTCAGTAATGCATTAATACAGACTTCAAACCACTGAAATGCTTAATTCTTCATCCTTATTTGCACATGACCTTTGATTGTGGTTTATTTTGCAAGGGTGATTCTTTTTTTTTTGTCATTGCTAATATTGGGTACTTTATAACAGAAAATATCTTCTCAAAACTTTTTATGCCACTTTCTGTGTCAGTATTTGCAAAAAGAATTTTTGAGTCCCAAATGAATGTTCGAGATTGATGGCACTAAACAATCCATTTAACCTTTTCCCATAGAATCTTGACTTTCAACACCTTTGAGAAAATAAAGCTTCAATGTTTTCAGCCCTATCATAGACAAGTGAGCCAATAATTTGTCATCTGCTTTCAACTTGGACAAGTCTAAAATTTCATTGTGTGGTAAAGAATAAAGTTTTCCCATTCTTTGTTGGTCTGAATTGGATCAGTTGTTCTACTGCTATCAACAAACAATTTCTCCATTTGTCAAAACGGTTTCAAAAGTGGTCTGCAACAGAAAAAGAAAATATCTGCAGGTACAGAAGCTTTATAATCTTTGTTATTTTTGAGAAATCTTAGACGGATATACACTTTTGTAGAACTTTTTATTCAAAATTGTATGGGACAGAAGTGGTTTAAAAACCTTTGATAAGACAGCAAAATTACTATCCGTTCAAACACTTTAACCCTTTCCCAAACAATCCCTGTTTTTTACGGGTCTGGAATAGTAGCCTTTTGAAAACATTGTGGGAAAAGGAGAAAATGCTGGTAACTAGCATTTTCTCCTTTTCCCACAATGTTTTCTACCCTATCATAGACAGAAATCATCTTTTCAGCAAGAGTTGATTTTTTGTCTGCAAATGCTTTCAATTCGGTCTAGTCCAAAAGTTTGTCGTTTGGGAAAGGGTTAAAAGGCAACAACATATTAGACTTGTCCTAATTGTGAGCATTTACAGACAAACAAATGACATGCTACTGAAATAATTAGATTTGTCTGTGAAAGAATAGAAAAGAGTGTGGGAAAAGTATGAAATACTGGTTACCAGAATTTTCTCATTTTTCTTACAGCGTCTTTACAATCCCTTTTCCTTTGGGCTTATAAGGAAAAGATTTGTATGATTTGCATATAGTGTGCTTGTTTTAGTTTTGAACCACAGTTTGGAGGAATAAAATCACAAAACAGAGAAGTCATCAGGCAGAACTTACAGCTTTTCCATCGTCCATTTTGTTTTAAGCTGTTTGCATGTTTGTTTTATGAACATAATATATAATGGTGCATGAATTTGAGTCTTTCCTTCTGCATTTTGATTACAGCTTGACTTTTGTAGTGCATTGAATTATATGTATTTACTTAGAAATATTTCTGTAAAAGAACTTGTAACAGTCCATTGTTTTGGTTAGTTGCGAATCACACCTGCTGCAATTGCCACAATCACATTTCGTAAATTTCTATTTACAAAGAAACGGTAGAACCATATTGTTAACTCTTTACAAAAAGACAAACTTTTACACTGGTTCATATTGAAAGCATTCGCAGACAACAGTTTCAGTGTGGCTCAGACAGTGCAATTTTTCTTTTACAGGGTAGAAAACATTGATGGAAAAAAAGAAAATGCTTTTACCAGCACTTTCTCCTTTTCCCACAATGTTTTCGCAAGGCTTCTTACCCGGAGGTGTTAAAAGTTGTGATTGTGTTGTAAAGTGTTAACACATTTTATATATAATTGAAATGCATTCTTAAAGTGAAAGAAAATCATTAAAAAAAAAAAACAACAAAATATCTACAGCTTAGGGTTTCAGGTACATCATTACAACACAACAGGCTGATTTCAGACCCACCAAGAAATTTGTGCAAGGGACACAAAGAAAATATGAAAATATATTTGAGGGAAAGGAAAATACATTTTCAATGATATTGAAAACATATTAACTCTATACCAACAGACAAAATTTTAGACTGGTTCAAACTGAAAGCATTTGCAGACGACAAAAGAAAAGTGACAGGAAATTTGAAATTTGTTTTGGAAAGGGAAGAAACCATTGTGGGAAAAGGAGAAAATGCTGGTCACCAGCATTTTCTCCTTTTCCCACAATGTTTTCAAAAGGATTCTTTCTCAGGGTCGTTAAAAGTCGGGATTGTGTCGTAAAGGGTTAAGCAAAAAAGCATTCACTTGTAGCAAACAGTTGTTCTATTTCCCACCATTTTCAAAATCTTACTCTCAACTGAACGAAACGAAATTAACCTTAAGGTAGAAATTTGCAGACTGATACAAAGCACATTACTATCTTTCTATCTGTGCTTTCTCTTCATACAGCCCCTGATTCAGAGAGGACTGTCAAAGAGCCAGTTATACCAGATGTGGATGAAAATCATGAGGATGTAAAAGCCATTGTTGACAAAGCTGTTAAGGATGCTGAGGGTAGTACAATAACTCTAACACCAGAAATCTATCTGGAAATTCTGGAGGAAGCTATAAAGGATGCTGAAAAACAAATGAGAGAAACCAAACCTGATGGTCCTATGTAAGTATTTCATGAACTCATACCCTCTTAGGTGCCGAGTCACGATAGCAAACAGGATTTTTTAGAACAGGGGGTTGTAAGTTTGATCCCCTGTTTCTGCCAATTTCTTTCTAAGGATTGGTGATAGTCATAGCAAGAGGTTTCATTCCTCTCTCACCACTGATCATTGTTTCGACAATTGCTATGTTGGAAAGCAGCCAGTGGCTCGGAAAGCATATTGTGCGGAGCACTGGCAATAGAAACTCCAGGAAAGCATGGATAGGTGCACTGGTTGCTGCGATTTAACTGATAAAATGTTGAAAAATGGTGTTAACTGTTTACCAAAAGACACAATTTTAGACTGGTCCATATTGAAAGTACTTGCAGACAACAAAATAAGCTTAATAAACAAAATATTGAAACTTGTTTCCAGCAGGGTAGAAAACATTGTGGAAAAAGGACAAAATGCTGGTTATCAGCATTTTCTCCTTTTCCTACAATGTTTTCAAAAGGCTCCTTTCTCTGGGGCGTAAAAACCAGGGATTGTTTGGTAAAGGGTTAAACACCATACAATCAATCGGTCATACCCAGTTATGTAATTCTGCAGCATACAAGTCTGAAAACATACATGTATATAAATTGACCATGCTGTGCTAAAAGGGGACTTAACTCTTCAACAAAACACAAAATTTTAGGTCAGACCAAATTGAAAGCATTTGCAGATGACATAGTATATGCGACTCAAAGATTGAAATGTGATTGCAGAAGGGTAGAAAACATTGTGGGGAAAAAGGAGAAAATGCTGGTTACCAGCATTTTCTCCTTTTCCAACAATATTTACCAAAGCCTTTTATGTTAGGATCATTTAAAGGCGGGGTTGTGTGGTAAAGGGTTAATGTATTATGCCAGGCAAGTTGGTAAAGCTTAATTATAGATCCCGAAAATCCATTTTTTCTAGTAATCTACTGGATCAAGAGGTAGAATGTTTTTTTTGTCATGCATAAAATTAAGTTGATGGCAAAACCTTCAACCTATGTCAGTCTGTGAGGACTGTGCAGGCTGACATGAGTGGATGCTTTATGCAGATGCATTAAGCACCCTTTTCACTGAGCCTTACTCATATGCATGTGAAAGTATTGTGGCAAGAGAAGAAATCGTTTTGTAGAGAGCATTTTCGCTTTTGTTGCAACATTTTCAAAGGTATTCACATATTGACTCCTTACCGAACGGCAGAGGTTTAGACTGGTCCAAATTGAAAGCATATGCAGATGACATTTAACTCTTTACCACACAATCCCTACTTTTAACGACCCTGAGAAAGGAGCCTGTTGAAAACACTGTGGGAAAAGGAGAAAATGCTGGTAATCAGCATTTTCTCCTTTTCCCTTAGTGTTTTCTACCCTTCCAGACCAAATTTTAATTTTTCAGTTACCTTTATTTTGTCATCTGCAAATGCTTTCAATGTAGACTGGTCTAAAATTTTCTTGTGTGGTAAAGAGTTAAATCTGACTGAAAAAAATAAGATTTGCTGTGGGAAAGGTAGAAAACTTGTTTCCGACCATGTTTTCAAAAGGCTTCTTTCTCAGGGTCGTTAAAAGTCAGGATTGTGTGGTGAACGGTTAAACCTTCCACAGTGTTGATTGTTCATATTTTACAAGGAGGTAAGCGGTTGTATGTTGATCTAAATGATGATATTTGTCTCAGAACAGAAACAGAAAGCATAGAGGAAAAAAAAATGTGCTTTGTTACTGTCATTTTCTTCTTTTCCCATAATATTTTCCTAAAGCTGTCTTCCTCAGGGTTGTTTAACTCTTTACCAAACAACAAAAATTTAGACTTGTCTAAATTGAAAGCATTTGCAGACCACAATATAAACATGACTCAAAAATTGAAACTTGGCTTTAGGAGAATAGAAGACATTGTGGGAAAAGGAGAAAATGCTGGTAACCAGCATTTTCTCTTTTCTCCATAATGTTTTCAAAAAGCTTTCTTTCTGAAGGTGGTTAAATGGAGTGATTGTGTGGTAAAGAGTTAAACTCAAGATTTTTTGTAATGATTGATATTTTATTGGAAATCCACATTGCTTATGTATTACAGTCATGGTGGATGGATTCTGGATAATTTCCCAAGTTCAAGAGATCAGTGGAACCTGTGTATTGAAAGGAACTTCATGCCCGATGATGTGATTGTGCTTAAAGATGGCGGGGACACCTCTAAGTTCCTCATGAAGAGATGGTATCACATGAACAAAGAAGCTGTTGATGCCAAAATCAATCAGCGCATTCAGGAAGAGGAACTGAAGAGACAGAAAGAGGAAGAGGAAACAAAGTAGGTCACCTCCTTTGTCTCTTTTCTACTCGACAAAATCACACACCTATCTTAACCCATTACCACACAATCCCTACTTTTGACGCCCCTGAGGAAGAAGCCTTTTGAAAACACTGTAGGAAAAGGAGAAAATGCTGGTAACCAGCATTTTCTCCTTTTCCCACAGTGTTTTCTACCCTTCCCAGATCAAATTTCAATTTTTAAGTCACTTTTATTTTGTCGTCTGCAAATGCTTTCAATTTGAACCAGTCTAAAATTTTGTCGTTTGGTAAAGAGTTAACAGAAAGCAACTTACCCTTTACCACACAATCCCAATTTTTATCAACCCTGAAGAAGAAGGCTTTTGAAACCAGCATTTTGTCCTCGTCCAACAATGGTTTTTACTGTTCAAAAAACAAATTTCAATTTTTTAGTCACAGTTATTTTATCATTTGCAAATGCTTTTAATTTGGACCAGTCTAAAATTTTGTTGTTTGGTAAAGAGTTATTAAAGACAACAATTCAAATATTGTTCAGTTCATAGAATTTGTCTTTGATAGGATGGATGCATTATGGTGCAAAGGAGAAAATGCTAGTTCACAGCATTTTCTCCTTTGTCCACAGTACTTTCAAAAGACTTGCAGCAGGACCATTAAAACTCTGGAAATTTTGGTACAACGTTAGTTCCCATACCAAATGGCAAGTTTTAAGACTCAACCAATTTGAAAGCATTTGCAAATGACAAGTTACCCTTTATCAGGTAACAAAATTTTAGCCTAGTCCAATTTGAAAGCACTTGCAGACAACAATTTCATTGTGGTTCAGATGTTGCAATCTTGCTTTGATAAGATAGAAAAACTTGTGAAAAAAGGAGAAAATGCTGATTACCAGCATTTTCTCCTTTGCCCACAATCTTTTTAAAAGTTTTAAAAGGCCTTTTCTACAGGATCATGAAAACTTGGGATTGTTTGGTAAAGGGTTAATTGTGGATTTGTCTTTGAAAGAGTCAGAAACATTATGGAAAAGGAGATAATAATGTATTGAAAAATAATAATTTTATTTTCATCTTTTCCTATATCGTATAGAAACATTCACCCACAAGATAAAAAGTGATATTGTTGTGACCAGACCATCATGATTATAATTGATTGCAACTTAAATCAACTGCTTGGATAATCCCAACTTATTCTTCTCCTTCTAGACACTCTAACAATTTGCTCAGCATTATTGAAGTGAATATATAGGACTCATGCTTGTTTAAACTCTTAAAGATTGCTAATCAAGCATTCTTTTTCTTAAGTTTAATACCCTTTACCAAGCAATCCCTGGTTTTTACGATCCCGAGATAGAAGTCTTTTGAAATCATCATGGGAAAAGGAGAAAATGCTGATTACAGCATTTTCTTCTTTTCCCACAATGTTTTCTACCCTGCTGGAAACAAGCTTTAATTTTTAAGTTACATTTATTTTGTCGTCTGCAAGTGCTTTCAATTTGGACCAGTCTAAGATTTTGTCGTTTGGTAAAAGGTTATTAATGGGCTTTGAAACATTCAAATGATAACATTCAGATTTGGAAAAGTTTTCTGGTATTTTTATGAATAAACAGTCAACTAGTGATTTATTAACCACTTTACAGAAATTTTCAATCTTTCATTATAAGATTATACCAACTCAGGTCAGAATATCGTATGAAATATCAGCATACATTCAATATCAGACTGCACACATTCTTTGCGACATGAACTTCATTTATATTCATATAAGAATGGAGTTTTCTGTAGCATTCTGTTAGCTGAATTTGTTAATAACTTGCAATATTAACTAGAATTGTAGAAATGAAAAATTCTTAGGAAGTAATATTGTGTGTACCAAGCAGAGAGTTTTGAACTCTGAATATGATTAGATAGTGTTTTTTCCATACTATTTCCAGAGGGGATGCCTTTCGGTAGGATGTTTGATTTTTCTACAAAGTTTTTAAATGTTTTACATGTTTATTGTGAACAAAATTGACATGTGAGTTTGGTTTTTGGATGTTTGTGCATCTTTATATATGGGAAGTCTTGTTTTGTTTATGTTATGTACCTTAATGATTTCAGTATGGTCTTTGCTTTTTCTTAGTACAAAAAGCAGTGAGGGGAGACTAATGAGATATTATGAAATGGAAGCAAAAGGAAATCTTGTTCATTTAATCCTTTACCAAACACTGGCTGGTTTTTACAACCCTGAGATAGAAGCCTTTTGAAAACATTGTAGGAAAAGGAGAAAATGCTGGTAACCAGCATTTTCTCCTTTTTCCTACAATATTTTCTACCCTGCTGGAGACAAATTTCAATTTTTTGAGTCAAGTTTATTTGGTTGTCTGCAATTGCTTTCAATTTGGACCAGTCTAAAATTTTGTTGTTTGGTAAAGGGTTAATTAGACAAAGAAACAACCTTCTTACAGTTGATACTGCAAGTCACTTGTTTTTGTTCAGGTTAAATATTATGGTTCATAATTGTTTTATGAATTGTTTTGCCCAGGTTATTGTTTTAGCTGTGTATGTTTTGTTACTGTTATATGCAGCTAACTGTAGTATTGCAGGCTGCAAGGAAATCAGTCCATTGTTCAGTCTTATGTCGTTACCAAAATAACAAAATTTTAGATTTATCTGAATTGAAACCATATGCAGACTTTAAATCGATGAACAATTTTCTTCAAAGTGCTAGAAAAATATTGAGGAAAAGGATGAAAAACGCTGTTGACAACCATTTTCTCCTGATTCAGCAATGATGTTATACAGTTTGTTCAAATTATAACAAGCAAAAATATTGTCTAAACAAAGTAAAATTTCAAACATAAAAGATGTGCATATGGTCAGTAAAAAAAGTGGCATTAATATGATGAAATAAATCAAAGTTATTATATTTCCTCAATTACCCTTCATATTCTATATTTCACTAACCATGAATTATGCTTTTGTATTTTTGTCCTGCGCAGAAGTTTATATTGAAACATAGCTCCTCATAGCCTTCATGATAAAGCTTTTGTGGTGTCTCAGTTTGAGAAAAATTTGAGTTTTAACATTAAATGTTCAAAAACATTGAATAAAGTATTCTGGAGTTTGATGTGCATGTGATTTTCAGGAAATTTCAATCAAGCTTTTGTTCTTAGAAGATATGTTCTAGATGGAAAAGATAAATTTGAGTACATAATTATGTTCATGTTCATCCCTTTGTTGGAGAGCATACATGGTATATACCGGGGTATCTAAACAATCCAATCCAACCTATTTGAATTCATTGTGATTGTATGACTGAGTTCACAAATTCTTTACCACTGTATCTGGAGTTTTAATGACCCTGAGAAAATATGCTTTGCAAACATTGTGGAAAAAAGAGAAAATGCTGGTAACCAGCATTTTCTCCTTTTCCGACCATGTTTTCTACTATTTCAAAGACCACAGCATCATTTGAACCATTTTTGTATTGTTACTAGCAATTGCTTTGAATTTGAACAATTCTAAAATGTTATCATTTTGTAAAGAATTACGGTAATAGACAAGCAGATTGTGACATGTATGTATCTAGATTGTACTGTCATATTAGGTTGATCTTAATCTACTGATTAGATTGATTCTAGTCTACAATTTCTTGAGAATAAACCAATTGTGGGTGTGGTAGGAAAAGTCTGTGGTGCTATAAAGGGATGGACAAAAACCTGCATGGGATTCCAGGTTTCATAACTAAACTGTTTAAGTGCTGAATTAACCCATTACCACACAATCCCTACTTTTTACCCCTGAGAAAGTAGCCTTTTGAAAACACTGTAGGAAAAGGAGAAAATGCTGGTAACCAGCATTTTCTCCTTTTTCCACAGTGTTTTCTACCCTTCCCAGAAGAAATTTCAATTTTTCAATCACCTTTATTTTGTCGTCTGCAAATGCTTTCAATTTGAACCAGTCTAAAATTTTGTCGTGTGGTAAAGAGTTAATCTGCAAGACTGATGCAGTGTGAAAGTCTGGTAATATCAAACTAAGTTTAGTCTCAAGGTTGCTTTTGGTTGGAATGTCTCTGCAAAGTGGACAGTGTAGAATGAAGATCAGATTTACTGCATACCGGTATTTATTTTGTGTGGTCTGATCTTCCATCAAAAGCACTTGGAAAGGTAGCTATAACTTTTGAAAGGTGTTTTGAGGTTTAATGTGTATTGTTTATGGGCCCAATTCATCAACCATTTTGAATTTGCTCCAGATTTTAAGATTAGCCATGATTGATTGTAATGTAATGTCTCAGCCTGTCATGTAATTTGTCTCAGAATACAGAAATAGAGTAGTTTAAATACAACACTAGATATTCAAAACATAGACATTGATGACCATCATTGAAAAAGTTTCTTCAGTTAAATATGTTCTTGCTAAATCTGTTTTTTGTTTTTTAGACGTAGACTTGAAGAAGAAAAGAGAGCAGAGGAGGAAAGGAAGAGAAAGGAGGAAGAAGAAAGAAAGAGAAAAGAGGAAGAGGAAGGTGAAGGTGGTGGAGAAGATGATGAAGAGGGAGAAGGTAGGTTGATACACTTAAAGTGATAATCAGTTTTGTTACTTTTGTCTTGTTGGCTTTGAGTTACATGCCATTTTCACTGCACAGATGAGCTGCCTACCAGTTTATACAATCTTTAAACTCTCGTATAGAATGACAAGTTGAAGTTTGCAGCCAAGTATTTGACCACCAAAAGGTGGATGTATCCAAATCTGTATAGAATCTTTAAACAGAACAAATTGATTGTTTTTACTTCCGTGCTTTAGTGCTGATAGCTTTAAAACAGTAACACTTCAGCAGTTATTTGATCACTGTGCACGCTCCCTCCCCCCCTCTTTTTTTAAAAAAATCATGCTAAGGAAGACTTTCATTAATGAAAAAATAATGTTACATGTATAAAGTGAATATGGCATGTGTTTGCATGTTAATGTTAAAGTAAATTACGTAATCATGTTTATCACCTTATCTATTGCATGAGATGTTAATGTTGCATATGTATATAACATACCAGTATATAGTTCTTTTGCTCCTTTTCGAAACATGATGACCTGTGGCTTATATTTAATCCTGTCAGCTGTATTTTAAGGTAAATTTTCAGGTAAATGTATTTTAAGGTTATATCTAGTTGGGGTAGAGAATTTACCTTGCCCAAAGAAAACACTCACAATATTTCCCCAGTGATTTTCAATGTAGATTAACCTATCGCGTCTACTTTAGATCAAAATATCTAGTAGATAAAACAAACAGAAATTTAAGATGTTATAACTATCTAGTACATGTATTTCAAATTTAAAATAAATATAAGCCTAAAAAATTTTTTTTAAAGATTTAATTTTCATACAGTTTCCTCATTTTTCTTGAATGTTTTTGTCAAATATGTATTTTTTCAGAATCAATAGGTACATGGCTTTCTGTAAATATTACACTGGTACACATTTGGGTGATATTTGCACAGTCTGTTGTTTAAATTTTGGAAAGATTGTGAGAAGCACAGATTCAGCACATAAACCTTCGCAGGAGTATAAACTAAACTAGGGGTGTTTGGGAACTGACTGAACAGAATGTTAACCTAAGCCATAAGATATAATAAATAAAAGCTGTTAAGACTTGAACTTACATCAGTTTGCCCACAGCAGATAGGTTTCCGAAATTTGTGGGCTCTCTAATTGTCCAGCTCACTCCGACCGATCAAAAGCCTTTCTGAGTTTCAGTGGGTGATATTTTCAACAGTTAACTCTTAACCAAACGAAAAAATTTTAGACTGGTCCAAATTGAAAGGATTTGCAGATGACAAAATAAAAGGGACTCAGAAATTGAAAATTGTTTTGGGAAGGGTAGAAAACATAGTGGGAAAAGGAGAAAATGCTGGTTACCAGCATTTTCTCCTTTTCCCACAATGTTTTCAAAAGGCTTCTTTCACAGGGTCGGGATTGTGTGGTAAAGAGTTAAAAGACCGTGTTTATGTAGTCATCACCAGAGTTAACCCTTATCCTGCTAAATAACATAAATGAAATTTACAATCCGACAGCGAAAGCCTAAATATTGCTATTTCAGAGGTATGTTTAGGGTAATAATATCTCCTTAGTGGATAGTGTAGATCCAAGATCAGACTGCATGTTCTGTACAGTCTAATCTTGATTTACACTGTCCCCAAGAGGTCAGTGAGTTGTGCGTAGCAGCCTAAGGTTTAAATTCTATGTTAAGACAAATGTATAAAATGTCGGTTGTCATGTTTCATTATGGGAGCAGTATAGTAATACCAACAACAATGCTGTCGTTATGTATATATATTTTTTAATATCCTTCGGTCAATGTTTCAGCATTGAAGCCTTCATCAGGACATATTAGAATTTTTTTTTTTATTATGGGAGCAGGAAACAATTACCCAATTTTTTGCATGAATTTCTCCAATCAGGACAAAATTAAAATACATATTTTTACTTACATAATTATAAGTAGATTAGTAAAAGCATGGAATTTTATCACAGCTTAAGCTTGCTTAATTTATGACCATTTCCTAATGCATATTAATGAAATTTATACAAAAAAGAAAATCCATTTTCAGACTTGTAGTAAAGGACTTCTCAATAAAACAGTTGTGCCATATTACATGTCCCAGTGTTGGAAATGTTAAAATGGTTACCATGATTAAATGAAAGAAGTATTGTCAGATATATCAACCAAATAGAATAAGTTCTATTTGTTTTTTGGAATGTTGTGTTAATGTTGAACTTGTTTTACTTATATGGGAAAGGATTGGAATTGAATAGTACATGTGCTGGGAACACCCTCTGATTCATTATATTCATGGACACAATATCACTGGTTCTGTTTATCACTTTAGAAAGGAATTGCTTTTTAATGAATTTTGAATCCTGCTTGAGGAAAGTTGAAAAATCTATCCATAATCTGAGGATGTTCCCAATGCATGGTGTTTTACACTTATCACTGTTTGTAAAAATTACACAAGGTGTGTAAAGTAGATAGTATTATGGTCTGACTTTGTGATGTGTCTCTAACACAATGTATACATACAGCGGGTCAAAAGGAGTCTGAAGAGGAAGGACAAAAAGAGGATGAAGAAAAGGAGGAAGAAGGTGAGGGTAAAGAGGAAACCCAAGAGGAAGAGACTGATGAGAAGCAAGGTAAACTAGCTAGCCGAGGGATTCTCTCAACGTGTGCAAACTCCCTTAGAATTGTTTCACTCCTTATGTATGGCTTGGGTGTTGTTTTGTGAATTCATATGTAGCTTTTTATGAAATATGAGTCCATCTAATAAACCAAGCTCTTGCTAACCCTTACCTTGTGAATTAACCCTTTTCCTGCTAAAATTTATGAAATTTTCAATTCTATAATAGAATCCGAAATATCACTGTTTCAAATTTACATTTTGAGGAATAGTATCTTCCTCCTTGACAATGTAAATTCAAAATCATACTGCACATTCTGTGCAGTCTGATCTTGGACTACACTGTCTTAAAAGGGTCATTAAGTCATGGTTAGCAGCCTAAGCAGCTTCTTTTGCTGCTACCCAAATTATTCTGTAACTGTACTTTTCTGATAGTGTATGTTGTATTCAGCTCATGACATCCTGCACCAAATAAGCAGCAGGTGTTGAAACAGTCCTTGTAAAATATGGACTATCCGCCATCTATTACACTAAGGTTAAATAGAGTACATGAATGTTTGTACAAGTATGGTCACAAATAGAAAATGTTTAACCCTTTACTCCATAGATACTTATTTCTATGCATTGCTTGTAGGAGCTTTTGGAAAACATTGTGGCAAAAGGTGAAATTGCTCGTGACAAGCAATTTTTTTGTCACAATGTTTTCTATGCTATCAAAAGGTGTCATATACCCACAAAAAAAAGGTTTCATCCTTGCTCTTATTTAGTGTCAGTTAGAAATACCATAGAAATGCCCTATTGGGTAAAGGGTTAATAAAGCAAAGAAATTCATTTTTCCACAATGTTGGTCTGTTGTATTAATATAAAGTCAACTGTATGTAATTATGAATTAATCCTTTCCTCATTCTGAAGCTTTTGTTTAGAAAATCATCAGCCTTTTGTGATTTTGCATTATGGCAAATGCAGAAGTTTGCTCTCAGTGTTATTTTCTTAACCCTTTACTCCATAAGGCATTTCTATGGTATCTCTGATTGACCCTAAATAACAGCAAGGATGAAGCCATTTCTTATGTGTATATGACACCTTTTCATAGCAAAGAAAACTTTGTGACAAAAGGTGAAATTGCTCGTCACGAGCAATTTCACCTTTTGCCACAATATTTTCCAAAGGCTTCTACAAGCAATGCATAGAAATGTGTATCTATGGAGTAAAGGGTTAACATACATTTCTTCTTGTCTTTTCTTTCATCTTTTATTACACATTGAAGCTTCATTCTCCGAAAGTTCTCCACAACCCATGTTTTACATGTAGAGTTGTATTGTGAAATATTGATAATTGACATTAACGCAGATATCCCTTTACCACACAATTCTGACTTTTAATGACCATGAGAAAAAAGCCTTTTGAAAACATTGTGGGAAAAGGAGACAATTCTAGTAAACACCACTTTCTCCTTTTCCCACAATGTTTTCTACCCTCCCAAGACAAATTTGCAGATTTTCAGTTGCATCTGTAGTGTTGTCTGCAAATGGTTTCAATTTTGACCAGTCTAAAATTTTCTTGTTTGGTAAAGAGATATACTAATACATGAGAAAATATTTTTGTAACTAAAGGATTAATTTCTTTTCACCTTCAATAATCCCTTTTGCCACTATGTTTTCCAGAGTGGAAAATCATTTATTTTCAGGGAGTTACAGGTACAGTGAAGAGAGATAATTTACAGCTGCATAATGTGGTCAAAGCTTTTGCAAATCACTCTTTTTTTCATTTCTTAAATTGCAGCGATATCATGAATTAAGTCTTTATTGCTACCTTTTAACCTTTTACCAAACAATCCCAGGTTTTCACGACCCTGTAGAAAAGGCCCTTTGAAAACATTGTGGGAAAAGAAGAAAATGCTGGTAACCAGCATTTTCTCCTTTTCCCACAATGTTTTCTACCCTATGAAATTGTTGTCTGCAAATGGTTTGAATTTGGACAAGGCTAACATTTTGTCATCTAGTAGGGGGTGAGCTTTCTACATCTTATGTAGATAATAGGTTGGTTACTTATAATTTTTCTTTCTTTTCCAAAAAAAGTCAAACGGAGACAAATTGCTTGTAAGAGAGGACGCACAAAGTAACACAAAAATAAATATTTATATAGACATATCATGCCTTTGGTGATATAGGAAGGGTACTCTGGCAAAAGAGGGTTTAACTCATTACCAAACAACAGAATTTAAGGCTTGTCCAAATGGGAAGCATTTGCAGACAACAAAAAAGATACTGAAAATTTGAATTTTTTTTTGTGAAGAGTAGAAAACATTGTGGGAAAAGGAGAAAATGCTGGTTACCAGCATTTTCTCCTTTTCCCACAGTGTTTTCTAAAGGCTTCTTTCAAGGGGCGTCAAAAGTAGGGATTGTGTGGTAATGGGTTAACTGTTTACCGTACGACAAAATTTTAGAATCCCCAAAATTGAAAGCATTAGCAGAAGACAGAATTAACGTGACTCAAAACTTGAAAATCAACTTTAGAAGAGAAGAAAACATTATGGGAAAAGGAGAAAATGCTGGTCACTATCATTTTCGCCATTTCCCACAGTTTTTTCGGAAGGCTTACTCCTCTGGGTCGTGAAAACCAGGGATTGTTTGGTAAAGGATTAATGCATCTCTGCGATGCCTCATACCAAGCAAGTAATCATGTAATTATGGATCTATAAAATTCATTTTGTCTGAGAACCAACTGAAGTCATGAGGTAGACTGGTTCTTTTACATGTGGAAAATGACCAGGAGCAAAAAGGTTCAACCCATGTCAGTCTACGCTGACAGTGGTCAATTAAGTTTTTGCACATATACAAAAACCTCTTTTTTACAGAGCATGTCTCATAATATTGCAGTGCTTTGATGCTAGCAATTATGGAGGAAAGAAACATTGTCACTGAGACTTTAAGCCTTTACCAAGCAATCCAGGGTTATAACAACCCTGAGGTAGAGGCCTTTTGAAAACAATTGTGGGAAAAGTTAACCACCATTTTCTACTTTTCCCACAATGTTTTCTACGCTGTCAGAGAACTTCAAAAATCATTTGCAGCACTTTCAGATTTGTTGTCTGTAGGTGCTTTTAATTTGGTAGGTTCTAAAATTAATCTTTTTGGAAAGGGCTATAATACTAAACAATTGCCTGAATTGGTATTATATTACCAATGATGAGAAGAGTTTAATACTTTATTCTATTCATCAATCTTTGTGTTTTTCCTTGGGCTTTCTTTAGCTTTTGCTATATTTTCATATAGTATATTTAAGAGAACATAAAAAGATATATTGGTGCTTTATTTCTGGACAGCAATGAGATCATTAGAAAATCATTGACACAAATTAACACTTGTCCAGCTGAAAAAAATTAAAAGAAACTTTCAAGCCAATAAGTTAAGCCTTTACCACTCAATGACGACTTTTGGCGCCCCTGAAAGAGAAGGCTTTCGAAAACATTGTGGGAAAAGGAGTAAATGCTGGTTACCAGCATTTTCTCCTTTTCCCACAATGTTTTCAGCCATATGAAAGAAGATCATTTCATACGAGTCACACTGAAACTGTCATTAGCAAATGCTTTCAATTCAGACAGGTCTAAATCATGTCATGTGTTAAAGGGTTAACTCTTTACCAAACAACAAAAATTTTAGACTGGTCCAAATTAAAAACATTTGCAGACAATACATTAGACATAACTCAAAGATTTAAATTTCTTTTGCAAGGGTACAAAACATTGAAGGAAAAGGAGAAAATGCTGGTTTCCAGCATTTTCTCCTTTTTCTACAATGTTTTCAAAAGGCTTCAAATGGGGCGTTAAAAGTCGGGATTGTGACTGTGGTAAAGAGTTAAACCAAAATAATGCATTTTTAAACTTATGTTTTGGAGAAAAGTATCTCCTTATTGGACAGTATAGATCCAAGATCAGACTGCACATTCTGTTTAGTCTGATGGTAATCTACAGTGTCCACAAAAGGTCAGTGATTCGCACTTGGCAGCCTTTGGAATGATTTTAAACTCTTTTTCTTCCTAATGAATGAACTGGTCTTTTTTGAGGACCAGAATTAAAATTTCTATACAGATTGAGAAATTTTGATCCTGGTTTAGAGTCAAATGTTAGGTAATAAAGATCCACAACAAGATCACTCATTCTGTGTTGTCTGATCTTTGTTGATACCATCTGCGGTGGCCACCTTTGTCAACCATAAAGAGTAAAAAGTTATTCAAATAACAAAAGATTTACTTGTACGTCACTACCTCCTTCAAGTTCTGTGAGTACGTAACATACATTGATTTACCAGAATGCAGAAGAGTTTCGTGATTAAAGTTTATGGGGACAAATGCTCAGACTTGAGAACTTGAAATGACTGCTCTCTCTTTCATATAACTGTAGCAAAACACCTGTCAGGTTTTGATACCAACAGAAGCATATTAGGGAGGTTGTATTTGGGTATTTTATGTAAGTGATGTTTTTGTCACAGAAATTTGTTCGTTTCAAGAAATTTGTAAAAGTCTCATCCGGAATGATCAGTCAAATTTACAAAAAGTCTTTTTTAGTAAAGCAGCACCAAACTGTTTTGTTTTTTTTTGCAGATGAAGATGAGACTGCAGACACTAGAACTGAGGTCACAACTACAGAAGCAGGTAAGACACTGTTTTTGTTTTTTTTCTCCTGCCTCTTCTTTCTTAACCCTTTACCACATGGCAAAATTTTAGACCTATCCAAATTGAAAGCATTTGCAGACAACAATTTCATAGTGGCTCACATGATGCAATTTTCCTTTGATGGGGAAGAAAACTTTGTGGGAAAAAGAGAAAATGCTGTTACCAGCATTTTCTCCTTTTCCCACAATGTTTTCAAATTTAAAGGCTTCTTCCTCAGGGGCATCAGAAGTAGGGATTGTATAGTAATGGGTTAATGCATTTCTGTGATGCATTGTACCAAGCAAGTCCCTGATCATGGATCCATAAAAGAACATTTTGTGTAACAACCTGTTGAATCATCAGGTAGAATGGTCCTTGGACACCACAAAATTTACCGATAGCAAAACAGTTTTGATTCAGCTCAGCCATCACGGATGCCATACACTGACCTGCATCGATACTTTTTGCAGATACATAAACTCATTACCAAACAACAAAATTACAGACTGGTCTAAATTAAAAGCATTTGCATACGACAAAATCAGTGTGACTGAAAAATTGAAATTTGATTTGGGAAGATTAGAAAACATTGTGGGAAAAGGAGATAATGCTGGTTACCAGTATTTTTCTCCTTTTTCCACAATGTTTTCAAATGGCTTCCCTCTAAGAGTCGTTAAAAGTCAGGATTTAGTGATTAAAAAGTTAAGTCCCCTTTTCACAGACCATGGCTCAGATATGGTTGACAATAAGTAAACTGGGTCATTTCATTATGATAAGCAATTTTATCTTTCCTTTTGATTAAGTTTTACTAACATGGCTAAAATATTAAAACCTTTTTGCAGGAGATAGTGGTGAAGAGAATCGTGTGGAGTTCAAAGAAGATGAAGAAGAGGTAATAAAAACTCAACTGAAGGTCATGAAATCTTTATAGTATAAAAATGTGATAGTTGGGGTAATTTTTAAAGTATTGGCCTATAGAAAAAAAAATGTGGGAAAAGGAGAAAAAGCTGGTAATCTTATCAAAGTCAGAAACCATCATATGAACAAGATTTAAATTGCTGTCTACAGATGCTTTAAATTTGGTCCAGTCTAAAACTTTGTCATTTGGTAAAGAGTTAATGAGTAATATGAAATTGCAGTTGGGTATCTGTAATAATTTTTTTTTTATTTGATGAAAGTTGTTTTTTCTCAGTAGATATTATTTTACCTGTAATAACCTTGATGACATATCATTGGAGAAATAAAAAAGGTCTGTTGTTTCGAAAATGTGTCTTTTTGTTTTGTTCCTAATTGCAAGATATTTCTCTTATTATTCACAGAAAATACCAGATGGTCCGGAAATGGACGAGTACAAAGAGAAGAGAAAAGAATTTGACAAAGATTTTCCAAATGTTTTAGCCACAATTAGTGGAGGTTCTAGTATAGATGTCATACAACTAGATGTGGAAAACTCCAAAGTTGAAGAACTCTTAGAGGAGGCCACAAGTACTGTTGAACGTATGTAGTTTTATTGTAAAAATTAATTTATAAATAACGAGTTTGTTATAAAGTGCACCGATTTCGAGGTTGTTCTTATCCAGAATATCTCGGCAAAACTGTCAGTGAAGATCAAAGATCAGACTGCCTATTTGTGCATTTTGATCTTAATTTACACTAGCAGTAAAGGCATTGGAAAGCTGGATGTATCTTATAATTATGCACATGTAAATATCTTAACTTTTTATTCAATTGCATTCTAGGTTTCGCTGGAGTATAAACCAACAAAAATATTTTTATACCATTCAGATTGAAAACATTTTGGGACTGATAAAGTGTGACTGGAATAATGTGGTTTGTCTTTAACCCTTTACCACTCAATCCCGACTTTTAACAACCCTGAGGAAGAAGCCTTTTGAAAACATTGTGGGAAAAGGAGAAAATGCTGGTAACCAGTATTTTCTCCTTTTGCCACAGTGTTTTCTATCCTTCTCAAAATATATTTCAATTTTTAAGTTACACTTATTTTGTAGTCTGCAAATGCTTTCAATTTGGACCAGTAAAAGATTTTGTTGTTTGATAAAGAGTTAAGAAGGTATAGAGCATAGAGAAAACAGGACATTGAAGCATTCTCTCCTTTTTCCTGTAGTTTTTCAAAATTTTTTATCAGGCGGAGTTGTCAAAGGATTAGACTGTTTGGTGAGGGAGTCAGGTAGTCACAAATACAGTGTGAATGTCCGTGACAGTCTACCCTGAAACTTTTTGTTTGTTACTTTCCATAGGTCAGTTTAAGTACAGTGGCTGGGAGTATGCAGGTATGGATGTAGATGAAGAGGAAGAAGACCTAGAAGCAGATGCTGCTACAGCTGCTGAAGAAGGAGAGGAAGAAGCAGAAGCAGAAGGAGAGGTAACGCTTGCTTTTATTTATGCTGTATTGTTTGTACATTGTATGTTTTACCAGTAGTTTTCTCATAAACACAAAGCCATTCTGACATTAATTCTTAACACATTTCTTTAATTTGTTTACTCGTTACCAAATGACAAAACTTTGGACTTGTCCAGATTGAAAGCAATTGCAGAAAACAAATTAAAGGTGGCAAAAATAACACAATTTGTACTTGATAGAGAAGAAAACATTGTGGAAAAAGGAGAAAATGCTGGTGACCAGCAACTTTTTTTTCCTCTTTTCACAATGTTTTCTGAAGGCTTCTTCCTCAGGTTCATTAAAAGTTGGAACTGTGTGGTAAAGACTGAAGAAGATAGTATGGGTGATGTAGCACCTTTTTCATTAACCCTTTACCACACATCAGAATTTTAGAGCTGTGCATATTGAAAGCATTTACAGATGACAATTTCATAGTGGCTAAAACGAGCATTTATTTTGTGATAGAGTAGAAAACTTTGTGGGAAAATGCTGGCAACCAGCATTTTCTCCTTTTCCTGTTACTTTTTCTAAAAGCTTCTTCCTCAGGGTTGTTAAAAGTCGTCATTGTGTGGTAAGGGGTCATCTATCGGTTTGTTTGTTATTTGCGTTTATTTATCGTCGCTACCGGTTGCCCATCTGAGCAACGCCCCCAGAAGACAGTTATTTGTTAAGAGGGATAGTGCAAGGATACAGGTCGAAACTACTGAGAGCTTCGGCTGGTTCTTTAATGTGCTCGGCGTGTAGCACCATCACACGGGACCTAGGTTTAATGTCTCATCTGAAAGACTATTAGAAATTTTAGTTGCCCAGCCAGGGATTCGAACCCACAACCTGTAGTGACCCGAGACATTGTGTTCACGAGTCCTACACTCTACCTACTGAGCTATATCGGCTGGTCATATATCAGTGGATTTAGTAGTTCAATTTATATTGTCACCATCAAGCCAAAGTACAATGTTACAGGAGACCACTCCTTCATGCTTGGCTTCATCCCTATTTAATCATTACCAAATGACAAAATTTTAGGTTTGTTCAAATGGAAAGCATTTGCAGACCACAAAATAAAAGTGACTGAAAATTTGAAATTGTTTTGTGAAGGTTAGAAAACATTTTGGGAAAAGGAGAAAATGCTGGTTACCAGCATTTTCTCCTTGTCCCACAATGTTTTCAACCCTATCACAGACAGTTTCATTTTTTTTTTTTTTTTTTTTTGTCATCTGCAAATTTACTCAATTTGAACAATTCTAAAATTTCGTTGTCTGGTAAAGAGTTAATAATTTCCTTGTGAAAGGGAGAGACACCAAGAAACCTGTTAGAAGGTTCAGAATTAATATGCACAACAGTCTTGAAACATGAATGCAATTGAAATCATTGCCACAAAGACAGAAATTTTTCTGTTTGCTCAGTATTTTCAAAAATAATCGGCTGCAAGATAAAAAGAGTTATTGGCAGAATAATAATTGTCTAGTTATTCCTTCTAGGAGGAAGATCCCAACAGAAACAAGAAGAAACCTCTGGGAGATACCAATCATTATTGCCCTGTGGCTCTTAAGGAGAACTGTGTGTTGTATCCAGGGAACCCAGAAATAGCTGCCAAATACAGGGAGAAGGTGTACTACCTGTCTACCCAAGAGGCCAGAGAAAGATTTCTAGCATCCCCAGAAGAATTCCTGCCAAAGGCTGGACCACCAAAGGTTTGAGATGTTTGTTTTGTTCTCTTGGTAAAAACTAGGAATCTCAGGTCGAAATATAGTTTACAACAGGTTGAGAGTGACCTGAAGAGAATGGGAGCACATACTTCTGCATAGAGCTTGGATAACAGTTTGCAGTCCTTGTCTCGTGCCACAAACATGGAAACCAGCTGGATTAGTGCCTACTGCCATTAGGTCAAGGGAAACCATAGTTCAGTTCATTTTAAGGGCTAATTTCTTGTTGTAGATGTATGCAGCAGCTAGATTCTAATTTCTACTCCATTTCATATATTCAAGTCAGGAATCAGATCCTGTGAAAATACAGGAGTGCAACACTTTTTTCAGTGTGTATACCAGAATTTATGTATACAAATATTTGCTCCTTTTCTGCGGTATTTTACAACTGGTTCCCTCTAGTACCTATGCAAACATCTTTTTTTTTTTCAAGTTTTAATTGCCACATCTATCGGTATGTGAGGGTCATGGCCATCCCCAACATACCTTACATATCAATGTTAGTAAATATTTTTTAGTGGTACCTATGCAAACATAAACCCTTTTCCAGATGGCAAAGGATTTAACCCTTTACTGCATAATGCCGACTTTAAATGCCCCTTGGAAAGAAGGATTATGAAAAAATTGTGGGAAAAGGAGAAAATGCTGGTAACCATCATTTTCTCCTTTTTCTCCACAGTGTTTTCTACCCTTCCCAAACCAAATTTCAATTTTTCAGTCACTTTTACTTTGTTGTCTGCAAATGCTTTCAGTTTGGACTAGTCTATAATTTTGTCATTTGGTAAAGAGTTAAGACCTGGTTGAACTAGAAGCATTTGCAGACAACAGTTTCATTGTGGTGCAAATAATGCAACTTTTCTTTGATAGGGTAGAAAACATTGTGAGAAAAGGAGAAAATGCTGGTAACCAGAATTTTCTCCTTTTCCCACAATGTTTTCAAGGAGCTCCTTTCCAAGAATGGTTAAAAGTTGGCACTGTTTGATGAAAGATTAAGTCTATCTAGCAGAATCTTGACTACCATCTCCTCTCATGTTCTTGCAGGCACCACCAATACGTATTCTGCTCCTGGGGCCTAGAGGTGCTGGCAAAACAGTGCATGGTCGACAGCTAGCCAAGAAACTAGGACTGTTCCACATCTCCTTCAAGGATAGACTACAAGAGTTAATCATGCACAAAACAAAGAAGAGGATTGGACCAGAGTATGAAGAAGACAATGAGGAAGAACCCCCAGAAGAGTAAGTGTTGGTGGATTTCAACATTTAAGTGGACAGAGTTTAGATAATGGTATTTGAAAAAAATGCAAACTTTCCTGTTAGCATAGTTTACAACAAGTATACCAACAAATTAGATCTGTTTTGATTTGGCGAATATTTCCATATGCAAAATGCCTTTAACTCATCTCCAAACGAAAATATTTTATGTGCTTGTCCAAATCGAAACCGTTTGGAGACAACAAAATAAAAGATACTGAATTTTTGAAATTTGTTTGTGAAGGTTAATAATATATATTCTGTAGGAAAATGAGAAAATGCTGATTACCAGCATTTTCTCATTTTTCCAAAATGTTTTCTAAAGGTTTCTTTCTCAGGGTCGTCAGAAGTAGGCATTGTGTGGTAATGGGTTAATTGGTATAACGCAAATTTATTGAAACATGTATATGTCCATGTATACAGTTAATATGTATGTATGTACTTTTAACCCATTACCACACAATCCCTACTTTTGACGCCTCTGAAAAAAAAGCCTTTTGTAAACATTGTGGGAAAAGGAGAAAATGCTGGTAACCAGCATTTTCTCCTTTTCCCACAGTGTTTTCTACCCTTCCCAGACCAAATTTTAATTTTTTAACCACCTTTATTTTGTCGTCTGCAAATGCTTTCAATTTAGAATGGTCTAAAATTTTCTTGTGTGGTAATGAGTTAATCATTGCACAATTTTGTGGTTTGTTTTACAAAGAGATGAAGATGAAGAAGAGGCAGCTATAGTAGATCCTGAAGGTAAACCAGTTAAAGAGAAAACACAGGATACCTCTAAAACATCATTGCAGTCTGACAGCAAAGAGAATGCGGTATGTTCCTTAATCTGTAATTGCCTTTTTTCAATTTCAAGAGGCACTTTTACTTGAAAAAGTAAGACTTACGACTTCCAAATAAGTTTTTAAAAAACTTTACACTAATTTTTTTTGTATAATAATATATTCCACTGAATGTGCATCTAATTTCTGAATTCACATAGAATGGTAGAAAGACTTGGTTTATCTTGTTTCATTGAACTTAACACTTTGCCAAACAATCCCTGAATTTTTTAGACCCAGAGGAAGTGGCCTTCTGAAATATTTTTAGAAGGCCTCTTTCTCGGGGTTGTAAAAACCAGGGATTGTTTGGTAAAGGGTTAAATTCAATAAATCTCTTTTTGTCTTTTCTGAAGGAGGAAGAAGAAGTAGAATACAATGAGGAAGAAGAAGCCATCAAAAATAACCTAGAAACAGAAGAGCCCTTGTCTAATGAAGTTTTGGACAACATTTTACAGCAATGGTGGCATAAGGAACCCTTTAAGTAAGTTTGTCAATGTTTGTCAGTCTTATATCTTACATGCATGGTTTTTTTTTTCAGTGTTAACCCTTTCCCAAACAGCATTTTCTCCTTTTCCCACTATGTTTTCAAAAGATTTCATTCCCAGGGTTGTTAAAAATTGGGATTGTGTGGGAAAGAGTTAAATCTGTCTCTCTGAAGGAGCATGGACAGATATATTAGTGTGTCAATCCTTTACCAGACAACAAAATTTTAGCCTTGTCCAAATTGAAAGCACTTGCAGACGACAATTTCAATGTGGCTCAAAATGGTGCAATGTTTCGCAGACAGGTTAGAAAACCTTGTAGGAAAAGGAGAAAATGCTGGCTACCAGCATTTTCTCCTTTTCCCACAATGTTTTCAAAAGTCTTCTTTTCCAGGGGCGTTAAAAGTCTGCATTATGTGGTTAACTCTTTACCACACGAGAAAATTTTAGACTGGTCCAAATTGAAAGCATTTGCAGACAACAAAATAAAGGTGACTAAAAATTAGAAATTTATTCTGGTAAGGGTAGAAAACACTGTGGGAAAAGGAGAAAATGCTGGTTACCAGCATTTTCTCCTTTTCCCATAGTGTTTTCAAAGGGCTTCTTTCTCAGGGGCGTCAAAAGTAGGGATTGTGTGGTAATGGGTTAAGGGTTAATGCACTTTTTATTTTAGTCATACTTCTCAGAGACCAACCATCCAATTTTGATTTCAGATCAACTGGATTCATTTTGGAAGGGTATCCGCGCACTGCAGAAGAAACCCGATATCTGGCTGAGTCAGGTTTGTTTCCTGATACTGGTGTAATCCTGACAGTAGAGGACACTGACGTCATTTCTAGATTACTGCCTCCACGTCTGAACAAGTGGAAAGTCAAACGAGACAAACGGCAGGCTAGAAAGGAGAGGAAGAAGGAAAAGGCAAAGAAGAAGAGAGTGAGTTCAATTAGTTTACACTATACCACACAGTCCCGACTTATAATGATCTTGATGATTGTGGTGTCCGTGGTCATGAGGTAGAGCATCGGCCTTGTAACCAAAAGGTCCTGAGTTCGATCCCCGGGAGCGGGTGTCAACTTCCGGATTTTTCATTGGCCCACACATTCGGTGCGAGTACTGGTGTAGTTCCCAGGAAGCAGAATCGAGAGAGATAGGTATAAGTTGTAAGAACTTGTTTCTCAATCGATGTAAAATAAATATGTTTACACTATAATGATCTTGAGAAGGAAGACTTTAAAAAAAAAATTGTTTGAAAAGGGGTTCCACATTATTTTCTACACTATCTAAGGCAACTTCAACAATTTTGATCACATTAACCCTTTACCACACAATGACGACTTTTAACGCCTCTGAGGAGGAAGCCTTGAGAAAACATTGTGGGAAAAGGAGAAAATGCTGGTAACCAGCATTTTCTCCTTTTCCCACAAAGTTTTCTACGATATCAAAGCAAGATTACATCATTTCAGCCACTGTAAAATTTCATCTGCAAGTGCTTTCAATTTGGATAGGTATAAAATTTTGCTGTGTGGTAAAGGGTTAAATTTGGCATTTGCACATATGTTTTTGGTTTTGACAGGACTGAATTTTTGTCATAACTTGTGGCAAAAGGTTAACTGTGACTTCTTTTGAGAATATGGTGGGAAAAGGTGAAAATACTGGTAACTGGAATTTTCTGTTTTTCTTATGATGTTTTCAGGTCATTTGAAAGACAGAAAGCATCTTTCTAACTACATTCAATGTATTGTCTGCCAATGTGTTTAATTTGGTAGAGAGTAGTATTTTGTTCATTTGGTAAAGATTCAATTCTATACTGTTAAATACTTTCTTTTATGTCATAAAAAAAAAAAGGTCAAGCTACGGGAAATGTTATTGAAAGAGGAGGAGCAATCGCTTTAAAAGAATAGTTCTTCTTTTTCTAAAAGTGTTTTATATACTGTTGAAAATCTGTATTTTGCCTACAGTACATGTATTATGTAATATGAAATACATGTAGGCAAAAAGCATGCATGTGCCTTGAGTGTTTGATTTAGTTTCAGTTTTAAACATATTTATTTTACATTGATTGAGAAACAAATTCTTACAACTTACACTGATCTCTGTCAATTGCATGTGCTTGATGGGTTAATCCATTTCCACACAATCCCTTCTTTTGACGCCCCCATGAAAGAAGCCTGTAAAAAACATTGTGGGAAAAGGAGAAAATGCTGGTAACCAGCATTTTCTCCTTTTCCCACAATGTTTTCTACCCTTCACAAAACAAAGTTCAAAATTTCAGTCACTTTTATCTTTTTGTCTGCAAATGCTTTTAATTTGGAAGTGTGTAAAACTTTGTCTATTGGTAATGGGTTAATGTTGAGCTCTAACTCCTTTACTCTACCAAATAACACAATTTTACACTCCATATTAAAAGCATTTGCAGACGTCAAACCAAATGTGACTGAAAAAAATTGAAATTTGTTTTGGGAAGGGTAGAAAACTTTATATGAAAAGGAGAAAATGCTGGTTACCGGTATTTTCTCATATTCCCTCTGTTTTCAAAAGATTTTTTGCTCAGGGTTGTTAAAAGTTGTGATTGTGAAGTTAAGGCTTAAACTCTCATTTTGTAAGGATCTGACAGACACAAAGTTGAATTTATTTGTCCAACTGAAAAGAATTCTCAATATCTTTTTTTAAATTATTTCTTGCCATTCTTTTTCTCATCAGTCCTGTGGTTTTGATCCACTTGAATTGAATAAAAACCAGTTCTTATGATTTTTGAACAGGTTGATTTTTTTATCTTTAACTCATTCATATCGTTGTTGTGGAAGTAACCATTCAAGTTTAAATCTATTTGTCTAAATGAAGAACTTTCTCAGTATTTTTTTGTTTCTTCTTCCCTTTTTTTTCTCGTCAGCCCCATAGTTTTGATGTCATCCACCTGAGTTGGTTGAAAAAAACAGCTGCTATGATTTTTTGAACTGGATAACTTTTTATCTTTAATTCATTCAAATTGTTGTATCTCAGGAAGTAGCCATCCAAAAACGTAGAGAAGAATTACAGAAAGAGCAGGAAGAGAAGAAGAAAGAGAGGGCAGCTGAAAAGGCAGAAAGAAAGGCTCAACAAGCAGAAGATGATGAGGAGGTTGAAGAAGAAGAAGAGGAAGAAGAGGAGGAGGAGGAAGAGGATGACATTGAAGCACAGCTGGCCGATGAATTTGAGGTCAGTCCAAAAAGCAGTCAGTTACTTGTATAAATATATTTTTGATATTTCATAACTGCAAAAAAAGAATGACAGCCATTGTAAGTTTTATCTGTTTAACCCTTTACTGCACAATGCCAACTATTAACGACCCTTGGAAAAAAGCCTTTTGAAAACATTGTTGGAAAAGAAGAAATGCTGGCTTTTCCTACAATGTTTTCATCCCTTTCAAAGAAAAAATACACCATTTAAGCAGCATTGAAATTGTCATCTGCAAATCTTTTCAGTTTGGAAAAAGCTAAAATTTTGGTGTTTGGTAAAGGATTAAGGGTTTCTCACTTGCATGTAGTGGAAAAGCAGCTAGTTGCATAGAAAGAGGTGATACAATGAAATTTATAATCATATCTATATTAGTAGTGGTTTTGTGATATTTTTCTATGTACAGGTTTTATACTTCTATTTGTAACTGAAAAACTGCACCTTTTGTGGGCGGATTTGACACGTTGATATGATAAGAACTGCAACAGTGTATACTTTTTAAAGAACTATTAGCAAAATGTGGCAAAGTATACCTTTTTAAATTGTTATTTTTTATTTCCATATTGTGTTTTCAGGAAGAGGAGGAAGAAGAAGATGAAGAGGAAGAAATGGAAGAAGATGCAACAGACAGAATCAGGAATGAGATCAACGATATTTATGACAATGATACAAACAAACTGGCAGCAGTGACCGTAAGTGCTAAGTGGTTATTTCAAAAACACCAAAAAATTGGAGCTGTGCTTTATTAACCCTTTACCCCATAAGGCATTTCTATGGTATCTCCAATTCACCCTAAATAACAGCAGGGATAAGGCTGATTCTTATGTGTGTATGACACCTTTTGATAGCATAGAAAACTTTGTGGCAAAAGGTGAAATTGCTCGTCACAAGCAATTTTACCTTTTGCCACAATGTTTTCCTAGGGCTTCTACAAGGAATACATAGAAATGAGTATCTATGGAGTAAAAGGTTAACTCTTAACTCATTACCAAACAACAAAATTTTAGGTTCGTCCAAATGGAAAGCATTTGCAGTCAACAAAATAAAAATGACTGAAAATTTGAAATTTGTTTTGCGAGGAGTAGAAAACATTGTGGGAAAAGGAGAAAATGCTGGTTACCAGCATTTTCTCCTTTTTCTTCAATGTTTTCTAAAGGCTTCTTTCTATAGGGTCATCAAAAGTAGGGATTGTGTGGTAAGGGTTAACCAAAAGTCAAATTTATAGACTGGTCCAAATTGCAAGCATTGCAGACAACAAAATAAATGTGGCTGAAGAATGGAAATTTGAATCAGGAAGGGTAAAAAACTTTGTGAGAAAAGGAGAAAATGCTGGTTACCAGCATTTTCTCTTTTTCCTTCAATGTTTTCTTAAGGCTTCTACCTGAGGCTCGTCGGAAGTCGTCATTGTGTGGTAAAGGATTAAAAGAAGGTTTAATTCATCTGAAAAAGTATCAACCCAGGTCAGCCTGCGCAGTCCTCATATGCTGATGTGGGTTGAATCTTTCTGATTATGGTGGATTTGCAGCATGTCTAAGGACCAGTCTATGTCATGACTCACCTAGTTGTTTCACAAACAAGATTTTACAGATATGTAAATATGTGATGACTTGCCTGGCATTATGCAGTATGGAGATGCATTAAGATCTCGTTTTGCCAGAGCACGGCTCATATTTATTTTGTTAACGTTACAAAGGATGCTCTAGTCCATAACTAGACTACAACTTACTTCAGTGTAAACTCTTTACCAAACAAAAAAAATTTGGACTTGTCCAAACTGAAAGCATTTGCAGACGACAAAATTAACATTACTCAAAAATTGAAACTTGACTTGAAGAAGAGTAGAAAACATTGTGGGAAAAAAGGAGAAAATGCTGGCCACCAGTATTTTCTCCTTTTCCCAATTTCTTTTTTAGAAGGCTTCTCCTCTGGGTTGTAAGAACCAGGGATTGTTTGGTGAAGGGTTAAGGCAGTTGCAGACAGCAAAACACATATGGTTAACAGATGGGATTTGTCTTATAAAGGGTAGAAAGTATTGTGGGAAAAGGAGATTATGCTGTTAACAGCAGTCCGTGCAGACTGACGTGGGCCAAAACTTTTCACTATTGGTCAATTTTCTGTATGTCCAAGGACCGGTTTACCTCATGATTTGGTTGGTTGTTCCAAAAAGTGGTTATTATGGATACATACATATGTGATGGGTTGATTGGTGAAATGCATCACGGGGATGCATTAGCCCTTTACTCCATAGATACTCATTTCTATGCATTGCTTGTAGGAGCGTTTGGAAAAAACATTGTGGCAAAAGGTGAAATTGCTTGTGAGGAGCAATTTCACCTGTTGTCACAATGTTTTCTATGCTATCAAAAGGTGTCATATACACATAGGAAACAGCTTCATCCTTGCTGTTATTTTGGGTCAGTTAAAGATGCCATAGAAATGCCTTATGGGGTAAAGGATTAAGCCCCCTTTTGCCAGGGCATGATTCAATTGTAATTCTACGTATGAAAAGATCTAATTGTTAGCTGCTGTAGACATTGAACTCATCAAGATACTGCCACCTTGAATTACTATTTTCTTTAACATTCAAAATTCATAAAATTTGCTTTCAGGACACAATGGAAGAACTTCTCATTCCAAAATTAGACATAGACGGTACAAGAAGACCTCACATTGTTCGTTACCTAATGAACAAAAAGTTGAAATCTGTGGTAGAAGCCAGACAAAGCATATTTGAAAGAGTGTACCCAGTCAGTGAAAAGCTGGCCAAGAAGATGCTCCAGACTGGTTATAAACAACCCAGCAGGTTTGGACGATGGTGCCCAGTCAAGGTAGGTGGCATGACTTATCTTTTTTCCTGACAATAAGCTTTTACACTTCTTCACTTATTATAGTCTTTACAACGTGACAAAATCTTAGACTAGTCCAAATTTAATGCATTTTTGTAGTAGAAAAATTAAATGTCAGTCCATTCAAAACATTTATCTTTCTAAAGAGGGGGAAAGGAAGAAAATGCTAGTGACCAGCATTTTCTTCTTTTCCCACAAGGGTTTCATAAAGACCTTTTTCTCATGGTTAAAGCTCGGGATTATGGGTTAGAGAGTTAAAATTGACACCAGAATGATTAGAACTGTTTTCTGAAACTGGTCTTTTAGAATAAGGAAAAGAGTTATATTATAATCCTTCAAGCACTTTTTTTATTGCCCTTTAGGAAAGTGTAGATTTAGATCAGACTGCACAGAACAAGTAGTTTAATCATGTCAATACCAGGGCCCGTATTCACCAACCGTTCTTAACCCTTTACCCCATATGGCATTTCTTAGATATCTCTAATTGACTCTAAATAACAGCAAGGATGAAGCAGTTTCTTATGTGTACATGACTCTTGAGATAGACACCTATTGGAAACATTGTGGGAAAAGGAGAGAATGCTGGTAACCAGCATTTTCTTGTTTTCCTACATTGTTTTCTATCTTGCCGGAAGCATTTCAATTTTTGAATTACCTTTACTTTGTCGTCTGGAAGTGCTTTTAAGTTGGAGCAGTCTGAAATTTTGTGGTTTGGTAAAGGGTTGATAAGCCATGAACTAAAAAGTATCAAAATTGAGCTGATAATACAGTAAAATAGTTTAATTGATACATGCTACAGTTTACATCATCGCCCAGAATGTAACTTTGCTCTAATTAAATATTCTGTCACCTACATGTATTTTAGGTAAAAAAAGGGGACTGTATACAGACGATGAGTGGACCAGGCTATATGATGTATCCATGTATATACAGATCACATGTCTACTATCTCTCCTCCATACAAGCTAGGGACGAGTTTGTCAGTGATCCAGTCAAATTTACCAGTCAGCCAACACCCAAACCTGTTGTGCCCATCAAGATTGCTGTGATTGGACCACCGAAATCTGGGAAAACTACATGTGAGTGAATCTGTGAAATCAGACATTGTCCAGTTTTTTTGTTTTTTTTTTTTCTTATTTTTTTAGGATCCTGAGTAAGAAGACAGCTTAACTGTTTGCCTTAGGTAGAGAGTTTGAAAGAAGCTATGTAATTAATATGACAATAATTTATTGCATATTTGTGAATAAACAGTCTTTCACTGCACTTAGCTGTGAATTACACCTTTTCCAAAAAAATCCATGGTTTAATGACCCCTGAGGAAGAATCCTTTTGAAAACACCTCAGAAAAAGGAGGAAGTTCTGGTAATCAGTGCTTTTTCTTTTCCCACATTGTTTTTTACCTGTTAAGTCTTTTATTGCCAGTGTTGCTTTGGATAACTTTTGTCTACAATACATGCAGTCTGATTTGATCTCAGAGCTGTACTGTCCACTGCCTTGTGCTAATCTTTGGGGCTTAACTCTTTACCACACAATCCCTACTTTTAACGACCCTGAAAAAGAAGCCTACTGAAAACATTGAGGGAAAAGGAGAAAATGCTGGTAACCAGCATATTCTCCTTTTCCCACAATGTTCTCTACCTTTTCCAAAACAAATTTCAGACTTGGAGTTACATCAAATTTGTCGTCTGCAAATGCTTCCAATTTGGACTAGTCCAAAATTTTGTCATTTGGTAAAGAGTTAACTCTTTACCACACAATCCCAGTTTTCCAGGACCCTAAGAAAGAAAGCCTTTGAAAACACTGAAGGAAAAGGAGAAAATGCTGGTAACCAGCATTTTCTTCTTTTCTGACAATGTTTTCCACTTTTCCAAAATCATAATTCAAGTTTTGATTCACATTTATTATAATGTATGCAAATGCTTTCAATTTGGACTAGTTCAAAATTTTGTTGTTTGATAAAGAATTAAACATTATGTCATCCGAGCCATATTGAATTTGTCGTCTGCAATGTACAATTCACGTCTAAAATTCTTTTGCCTGGTAAACTGTGAAAACATATTTTTCAATAGCATGCATTTTGTCCAAACTTTCAGTGGCCATCAGATTTGCAGAAGAGTATGGACTACTACGGTTGTCTATTGGTGAAGCTATGAGGATGGTCATGATGTCACAACCCAAATCATTCTTAGCAAGGGAAATGCACCGCCACCTAGTGAAAGGTCTCACAGTTCCTGATGAGTTGGCAATTCAAGCCCTAGAGATCTGCTTGTTGGACATGAAATGCCAGACTAGAGGGTGAGGAGATTTATATAAATAGATGGTCTTGAGGTCTGGGCATGATCTTCTTCCCATGAAAATTGTCATAACTGTCAATGAGATAAAAGTAAAAAGTCTTACGTCTTTTTCAGTCACTTGGGTTGGCAGAGTATAAGCTAATACAAAGGCAGATATTAGTTTTCAAGTTTTGAAATAAACCTCATTAAAAATCAGAATTGCTTGTAACCAAAACAGTGCTTATCATTACATAATGTTTTGGCATGTATTAACTCTTTACCAAACGACAAAATTTTAGACTGGTTCAAATTGAAAGCATTTGCAGACGACAAAATAAAGGTGACTGAAAAATTAAAATTTGTTCAGGGAAGGGTAGAAAACACTGTAGGAAAAGGAGAAAATGCTGGTTACCAGCATTTTCTCCTTTTCCTACAGTGTTTTCAAAAGGCTTCTTTCTCAGGGGCATCAAAAGTAGGGATTGTGTGGTAATGGGTTAACTCTTTACCAAACAAGAAAATTTTAGACTGGTTCAAATTGAAAGCCTTTGCAGATGACAAAATTAATGTGACTGAAAAATTGAAATTTGTTATGGGAAGGGTAGAAAACATTGTTACCAGCATTTTCTCCGTTTCCTACAATGTTTTCAAAAGCTTTTTTTCTCAGGGTCGTTAGAAGTTGGGATTGTGTGATAAAGAATTAACACTTTCCCAAACAATCCCTGGTTTTTACGGGTCAGGAATAGAAGCTTTTTGAAAACATTGTGGGAAAAGGAGAAAATGCTGTTAACCAGCATTTTCTCCTTTTCCCACAATGTTTTCTACCCTGTCATATAGAAAAATCATCTTTTTAGCAACTGTTAATTTGTCACCTGTAAAATGCTTTCAATTTGGTCTGGTCCAAAATTTGCCGTTTGGGAAAGGGTTAAACCATAACCCTGTACCATATATTCCTGAATTTGAACAGCCGTAAGATTGACAACTTTTAGCTCATTACCACACAAGTGCTACTTTCGATGACCTTGAAAGAGAAGCCTTTAGAAAAACATTGTGGGAAAAGGAGAAAATGCTGGTAACCAGCATTTTCTCCTTTTCCCACAATGTTTTCTACCCTGCTGGAAACAAATTTAAATTTTTTAGAGAGGTTTATTTTGTTGTTTGCAAGTGCTTTCAATATGGACCAGTTTAAAATCTTATCATTTGGGAAAGGGTTAAAACATAAAGGGAAAAGAAGAAAATGCTGGTAACCAACTTATTCTCCTTTCCCATTGTGTTTTCTGCTGTCTCAGACACAGATTCTATCATCTGAGCCAGATTTGATCTGCTGTCTTCAAATTTCTGTCATTTGACAAAGAGTTAACTCTTTACCACACTATCCAGACTTTAAACGAACCCGAGAAAAAGCATCCTCGGATACTCCGGGGTCTCCCTATTTGCTATGCTACATCGACCCCTGGGACAATTAATTGAATTTCCCTCGCTTTACCACTGGCCGAATGCTGACTTTTCATTGGTTCCATCATCATTTTGTGATGGGCGAGTCGATGTACGCTCTGACGTTTCGTATCGATTTTTCGGCGGCTGATTCAAAGTTTTATTAGTCAATTGTCCCAGGGTCGATGTAGCGTAGCAAATAGGGAGACCCCGGGGTATCCGAGGATGGAGAAAAAGGCCTTTTGAAAACATGTGGAAAGGAGAAAATGCTGGTTTTCTACTCTATCGAAGAAAGATTACAACATTTGAGCCACATTAAAATTGTCGTCTGCAAATGCTTTCAATTTGTATTACCGGTAATCTAAACTTTTGTCTTGTGGTAAAGTGTTAATTCAGATCATTGACCAATGCTTCACTGGGATAATTTTGGAATCTTGAGATACATGTGTAAAGTTCTGTTCTGTAATCTTTGGAGCCTCCATATAAGTTAATTAGAAACATGCAGGACTGACAAAAAATGAGTTTCAGTGCATGTAATGAAAAATGTTGCAATTTGCTGGTTTACATTCTATTACAGCTACGTCCTTGATGGCTTCCCGCAGACCATAAGGCAGGTAGAATTGATGACAGATAGATGTATAATCCCTGTCTGTGTGTTTGAATTGAATATAGACAGTAAGGAGATTATGATCAGGGGTACAAAGGACAGAATCGCAGCTACAAGGTAAAATGAATCTTCTTTGTTATATATTTAAACCTATTACTTCTTGTATGAGCCATGCTCAGTAAAAGGGGGCTCATGGCAGTCAACCTGCACAGGCTGAGGTGGGCCAAAACTTTTAGCTGTAAGTCAAAAATCCCATATGTCAAAGGACCAGTTTGCCTCATGATCCAGTAGGTTGTTACACAGGACAGATTTCAGGAAAGTAAAATACTCTGATGATTTGCTTCATATTATGATTCGATAAGCCCACTTTTACTAGAGAATGGCTCATATCAGTATAAAGCTTGGCTGTTTTTCGAAGAAAGCATTGAGGTATTGTTATTACCCTTTCATTTTCTGCCCCTGTGTTGTCGTCATGCAAAAAGTTTGTCATTATAAGTTGCAGGGTCAGGTGGCAGGGGACTTAGAAACTTGTTCATGGCTGGGGTGAATCATGTCGCCCTGAGCCTAAGGCGAGCGGGTGACATGATTCACAACAGCCGTGAACAAGTTTCCAAGTCCCCTGCCACCTGACCCTACAACAAATTTATTATACTGCAAAGTTTTACCATTCCAATGTCTGTTAAGCAAACTTTACATATTTTTTTGTTTGAGAAATTGAGTATGCTGATGAAGTAGAATTTCCCTTCTGAGTACCCCAATTCAATGAAAACTGATGTCACTGGGAAATGATGTCACTGAAACCTTGGAAATACATACATAACCTTGGTGTTAATCTTTATTGACACACCATTTTGGATGTTTTGTTGATAGTGTAGTCATGTATAATGGGGTCCTGAAAGGAAAATGCTTTTACATTGGTTTTGCCATTGTAAATGATATATATACTTGGGATACATTATCAAATCAGATCACTAGAAATTTCTTGCAGGATAATAATTTTTAATATCTCTGTCGTTACTGAAGACATATCCCTCAAACTTGGACTAGTTGTTACAATGAAAAGTAGAACCCATACAACAAGGGCAAGTAACCATCAAAATATATTTTGACATCACTATACCCCTTTAGAGACTTGGTCCTACAAAAACTTTGACATTTTATGATATTTCTGTTGATCTTTAAGATATTTACTTCAAACGATCGAAACCATCAAAATATTTTTCGCCAAATTACACCTCTTTCTTGTTTGACTTTGAGTTTTCACTGAAAATTAGTCTTTTTGTAAAAGCAAATGCAGCTGAATGATTGCGCCTGCATGTGATGTTCTTGTTAGATTTTTTGATGGGTATGGTTTATGTTACTTGGTACAATTTAGGTATTTAATTAACCCTTCACCAAACAATCCCTGGTTTTTACTACCCTGAGATGGAAGCCTTTTTAAAAAATAAAACCTTTTCCCATGTTTTCTACCCAGCTGGAAACAAATTTCTTTTTTTGAGTTACATTTATTTGTCTTCTGCAATTGCTTTCTATTTGAACTAGTCTAAAATTTTGTTGTATGGTAAAGAGTAAAAAAGTCTTAAATCATTACCAAATGACAAAATTTTTGGTTTGTCCAAATGGAAAACATTTGCAGACAACAAAATAAAAGTGACAAAAAATTTGAAATTTGTTTTGTGAAGTGTGGAAAATGTTGTGGGAAAAGGAGAAAATGCTGGTTACTAGCATTTTCTCCTTTTCCCACAATGTTTTCTAAAGGCTTCTTTCTCAGGGCCGTCAAAAATTTCACATTTGTCCGTTGGTATAGCACTTGCAGATTGCATAAATATCCAGTGCAGCAATAAATCTGCAAAGTTTAAGATGACTTTTCTGACCTTTTGTGGTTGCTTTTAATTTTTAATCTGCTTCATGTAACTCACTGCCTTTCTGCAGAATGTATAGAGCAAGATCAGACTCTACATTTTGTCCTTACTATGATGCTTTTTTTCTCATAAATTCAAAGATTTTCAATGTCTACCTGCAATTAGAATTTTTTATCTAGTTTTTTTTTCATGGCCTATGGGTGAAAATATTACTTAGATTTGTTGATCCAGATCTTGGAATTTAACCATGAAATATTTTTATTGACTTGCTAATCCATTATCATACAGGCAATTTCTAAGGATACAGACTCAAAAAGTAACAGAAAAGAATGATAATACAAGTACATGCAAAAGCATATATTATTTTTTGAGTGATATTATGAAAACATTCTTAAGCAAGCAAGTAATGCTAAGTTTTTTAGCAAAGTCTTTTTTTAATCTTTATATTGCAAGGACATAAATAGTATGTATTCATTTTAATAGATATTTTACTAAGTCTTCATAATCTTCTGAAGAATTTGGCAGATATATGGAGAACCTTATGCAATGAGGTAGTACATCTGTTACTGAAATAGTTCACACTTGTTTGTGGTTTAGAATTTGTTTAGCTTTAACCCTTTCCCAAACAATCCCTGGTTTTTACGGGTCTGGAATAGTAGCCTTTTGAAAACATTGTGGGAAAAGGAGAAAATGCTGGTAACCAGCATTTTCTCCTTTTCCCACAATGTTTTCTACCCTATCATAGACAGAAATCATCTTTTCAGCAAGAGTTGAATTGTCGTCTGCGAGTGCATTCAATTTGGTCTCGTCCAAAAGTTTGTCGTTTGGGAAAGGGTTAAAAAGCCTTTTACTTTTCTGAGGATTCTATGATTTTTTTATGTTAATAGTTCTTTGAATTATTTTTTGAAAGTAGGAGAGATTGCTTATAATTATCAAAAGAACCTGTCCATTTCATGTGATTTTTCAACAGAAAAAAAAGAAAAGCAAATGATAATTTGAGAGAACTATTGTGATAAAACAAAAAATTTCACAATAAAACGATCACGATAATTCTAACTGTTATCGTGACTTTTTTTTGCTTTTATGCCCACAAGTGACATGGTACCTATAATTAGATAAGAAAACCTTCGTCTACAACCTTATGAATTCTCCTTTTCCCTGAATGGTTTTAAAGTTGTTCGTAGGAGGCATTTTGAGTTGTCTATGTGATTTTACAGATGTCTGTTCATTTCAAGTCTTGTCAGAATTTACCAATAAAGCTACAATTATCAATGATTCAAAAGTTTACTTACTGCAATCTTATGAAGTCAAAAACTACTGAGTTCATCCAAATGATAAATTTTCTATTTATAGATATTGAGAAACGGATAGGACTATCACAACAATTTTATCTCGAATGTCAGCTTGGAGCATGATTGAGAAATTTTGCGATGAACTATTAATTTTATCATGATATCTTGATATGATTTCCAGGAAACTTTATCATAGTAGTTTTCTAAAACTATCATGATATCTATCTTGTGTCTCATGTCTTGTTGCAGAAACATGCCACCATAAGTAACACATGTGCTTTCTTTTAGATTTAATGAACCTAATATTCAGAAATTTTCTGCTTGTTTTGTTCTCATCAGATTAGCTGCTTGCATAAATTTGTGTTTTTCTTCATTTTTTATTTTTTATTTTAACTACCCAAATAAATTTAAACTTTCAATTGCCAAGGAGACCAAAGTTTTGTATTTTATTGTTTTTGGCATCACCTGCATGGCAAGTGACAGTATTTTTAAATATGATAAACAAACAGGGATTGGGGATCAGAGATTTAGGGAATTTTGTCTAAGAAAGTTTATTGCGATAAAGACTTATGATTTATATCTCTGTCTGTGTTGTGCACATTATACATTTATTTAACCCTTTACCAAACAATCCATAGTTCTTCCTACCCAAAGGAAGAAGCCTTCTAAAAACTTTGTGGGAAAAAGAGAAAATGCTGGTAACCAGCATTTTCTCCTTTTCCCAAAATGTTTTCTACTCATCTACAGTCAAGTTTGAATTTATGAGTTACGTTTATTTTGTTGTCTGCAAATGCTTTCATTTGGGACCAGTCTAAAATTTTGTCGTTTGGTAAATAGTGAAAAGGTAGTAAAGCAATACAGGGCTATCTTTGCGGCCTTGTCTTGCTGTGGCATAGTTTATTTCATTTATTTCTTTTTAGCCTTTACTTAAAAAATTGTTATTAAAGCCAAACTTCCATTTATTTTCCTACATGCAGCAATATAGTGAAAAGTTTTCGGTAAATATAACATGCACTTTATTGAAGAGAGGAAACATTTTGAAATCTGCCTTGTTTGGTGATTTATTACTGTAAAAAAATCTTAAGATTCTGAGAATGTGTAGATCTAGATTAGATTACAGAACAAGTATTCTGATTTTGGGTCTACACTATGTAGTGTCTTTTGAGTGGTTTGCATCGTTAACTAAAGCTTTCAAAACTTGAGTTTGTTCCTTTGGCAAAAAGTGTCTTTTGAATCTTTTATTCCTTTACCAGACGACAAAATTTAAGCTTGTCCAAATTGAAAACAGATGCAGCTGACAATTTCAAGAGTCAAATGGTACAACTTTCCTGTGATAGAGTAAAAACATTGTGGAAAAAGGAGAAAATGCTGCTTACCAGCATTTTCTCCTTTTTCCAAAATGTTTTCAAAAGGTTTCTTTCCAAGAGCTGTAAAGGTAGACTTTGTGTGATAAAGGGTTAGTTACATTTATGTATAATGTAACATGTAAATTTCAAAATGTTAACCTCATTATGTTTAGGCTGTAGTACATGTAGTATTGTTCTGTATATTTAGCTTTTATGAATGCAAAGTGTTCAATGTGAGTAGGTATAAATTGCTTACCATCCGTTTTCGGTGGGTCTATTCATCCAGAATTACAGAAAAGAAATATCTCCATGAGGCCACGAGGACAATGAATAGCAAAAACATTAAAATGCTAGTTACTGGTCATAAATGTAGAAAAAATTTACGAGGTGTGATCAGAATGTTCTCGGCCTGATACGCTTCGAGGCATTTCATTGGACAAAAATCTTGTTCAGTCTGTCATTCTATCTAATTGAAAGTCATTTGGAGAGTAAACAGCATTTGGTCATGCTTGATTGCTTTTGTATGACTGTATTTAGAGAGGACAGTGCATCAAACTTGCAAAATTGACTAGAGGTGTTCTGCTCTTGCAGGACAATGCGCCTGCTCACACGTCGCCATGACTGCTGCAACTGAATGCGGATTCAAAGTCCTTCCTCACCCTCACATATTCTCCTGATATGGCCCCTTCTCACTTCTATCTGTTCTCAAAATTGAAATCCAACCTTCATGGAACACAGTTTGGAAGCAATGAAGGCGTCATAGAGGCAGTGAACGAGTACTTGGGGGACCAGGACTTCTATTTGGAAGGGATAAGCAAGCTTGAACAGAGATGGACTAAGTGCATTGCCTTGAAGGGGGATTATATTGAAAAGTAATTACCAGATTTTCATTCCCTGGTAATCGGAAGCACTTGGGGCCAAGAACTTTTTTATCATACCTTGTATTCCTTTGTTTTGTTGGTAGATAATTTAATCCACTTGGAAACATGTGAATGTGGTAAAATTTGTGACCAACCAAGGTTTTCACACCCTTTGTTTGATGATATCTATTGGTATGATGATATCTATTGGTACTAATCAGTGATTAACTGCAAATGTAAAAAAAGGTTTTGTTTTGTGTAGCATAAAAATTCCTTAAATTATTTGACATTGAATAAAGGAATGATAATGGTCTCTAGTGTACTGAGTGATATGATCTGCAGACGGGGAAATCACTCCCATGGAATGAAAAAGTGCAAAAACAAAGCATAAATTTGTTTCCCGTCTTAATCATATATAATGCATATATACCTGTACAAATACATCTACATTTATTGAAAGAGGGATGACACTGTATAGGAACCAAGCGCATTGGCTGCGGCTTATGTGTCGGTGAGGCCTATACAATATTTCTTAATTCTAAAATGGTTAACATGGAAGAAGTGCAGCCTATACAGAGCAGCGGCTTATTGTCCGGAAGATATGTTAGTAACAATTCAGCTGTTACATACCCATACTTAACCATTGCCACAAAATCCCTACTTTTGATGACCCTGGAAAAGAAGTCTTTAGAAAACATGGTGGGAAAAGGAGAAAATGCCGGTAACCAGCATTTTCTCCTTTTCCCACAATGTTTTCTACCCTTTACAAAACAAATTTCAAATTTTCAGTCTCTTTTATTTTGTCGTCCATAAATGCTTTCGATTTGGACAAGCCTAAAATGTTGTCGTTTGGTAATGAGTTAAGTGAGCAATATAGGACAATCGTGGTCTGCTTGTTTGAAGGGTATTTCTGTGTCAGGTATTTATGCACTTAGTTCAGCTAGTTAGATGTACCTGTTGTGATGACTTCCATCTGTGTTGCTTTATATTAGGAAGCACTTCAGTCACTATCATTGGTTCTAAAAGAAATTCTCGAAAATTTTGACAACTCCATTGACATATGTTACTAAACATTCTGATTTCAATAACAAGTTCCTTGTTGTCATAAAGCTAGATTTAATGTTGAATTTTAAATAGAGACACAAGTTGTGATTTTTCAGAAGTCACTTTTCAAGCTCACAGATATTGATGAAAATAAGATCTCTGAAGTCAATTCCCAAATGGAGAAAAGTGATGTGTTAACCCATTACCACAAAATCCCGAGTTTTGAAGACCCTGACACAGAAAGGCAATTAAGCATTTTTAAACTTTGTGGGAAAAGGAGAAAATGCTGGTAACCAGCATTTTCTCCTTTTCTCACAATGTTTCTAATCTTTCAGAGACAATTTGCGATATATGATTTGTAGTTGGTCAGAAAAGGTCTAATAGAGAGCCTACGGTATGGACCTGCAGATGATTAAGGTGCTAATCTAACCTTCATGTGAAAATGTTCATTGTCTTGTGTGTGGATGGCCTCAGTTTTGAAATGTGTATATGTTTCAATGTCAGTCTTGTGTTTAGATTATAGCCCCCTCTTTAGACTGTGCTTACCTCCCTGTTAGATTAAAATACAGAGGATAATCTAGGAAAGTTTCCTTTATAGATGAAATTTAGAAATACATGTACATGTAAAGGAAAGTACAATAATTATAGGACATATAGTGTAGATTATTTTCCACTTAGGATCAAAGGCTGGTGACATTTCTCTGATTTTCAGAATTATGTAATGTATTTCAAGGACATGGATAATTTATCACTGAATTATACCTCCATTAGAATTAAGCAAATAATGTTAAATCTGATCTTACAGCTATGAATTTATTATATGTCTGCTGTTGTGAGATGTTTTAGGCCAAAATCAACTTTGTAGTATCACAATTGGTAGCTTAACCTCTTCCCAAAAGACAAATTTTAGACTCTTCCAAACTCAAAGAGTTTGCCGTCAACAATTTTAAATTTGATAAAACTGGCAGAAAGTTCTCCAAATGGGTAGAAAACACTGTGGGAAAAGGAGAAATTGCTCGTTATGAGCAATTTCTCCTTTTTCTACTGTGTTTTCAAAAGGCTTGTACTGCAGACACGTAAAAACAAGGGCTTGTTTGGTAACGGGTTAACTATACTATCCATTTTGGACAACAAAAATCTTGGTCCATTTGTGATTTCTGTCTTTGATAAGATAGAAGACCTCCTTACTTTACTGGACAATCCCCTGTTTTATTGACCCTGTAAAAGAAAGGCTTTGAAAAACATTTATCCGAAAGGAGAAAATGCTTGAAACCAGCATTTACTCCTTTTCCAACATTGTTTTCTATCCATTTAGAAAACTTAAGGTTATTTGTACAAATTTACTATTGACTCTGTCCTCCTATTTTCCCACAGTCTTTTCATCCAGTTAGAAACCTTCGTCTTACATGTACCAATTTACAGTTAACTTTGTGCTCCTCTTTAACTCTTTCCCAAATGACAACATTTTAGACTAGTCGTAATTGAAAGCATTTGCAGACGACAAAATAAAGGTACTCAAAAAATGAAATTTGTTTCCAGCTGGAAAGAAAACATTGTGGGAAAAGGAGAAAATGCTGATTTCCAGCATTTTCTCCTTTTCCCACAATGTTTTCAAAGGGCTTCTATCTCAGGGTCGTAAAAACCAGGGTTTGTTTGGTAAAGGTTTAACTCATTACCACACCCGACTTTTAACGACACTGAGAAAAAAGCCTTTTGAAAACATTGTGGGAAAAGAAGAAAATGCTGGTAACCAGCATTTTCTCCTTTTCCCACAATGTTTTCTACCCTTCCAAAACCAAATTTCTATTTTTCAGTCACATTCATTTTCCCGTCTGCAAATACTTAAAATTTGGATCGGTCCAAAATTATCTCATGTGGTAAAGAGTTAAGTAGAGTTAAACTTTGTTCTCCTGTTTTACAGAACTATGGTGTTACATGATAGTGCCCAAATTCTGGCAGTCAAGCTTGCTGCCTTCAATAAGAACATAGGGGAGGTTCGATCCTGGTACCAGAAGGAGCACATGAACTACTTAAACATAGATGGAGAGAGATCAAAATGGTGGGTCTGGAACACAACATTAGAGCATACCCGAGGCAGTGTTAGACAGATCCAGACTTATCTACAGAGAATAGGAGATGGTAGGTTAATCTTTTAGCATATCTACCAGTCATCCTAAACTCAGTTTTGAATCCTACAGCCGTTCCAATATTAACCCCTTACCACACAGTACCACACAGTCCCGAATTTTGACAACCCAGTGATAGAAGCCTCTTGAAAACATTTTGGGAAATGGAGAAAAATGCTGGTAACCAGCATTTTCTCCTTTTCCCACAATATTTTCTACCCTGCTGGAAACAAATTTCAATTTTAGAGTTCTGTTTAATTTGTTTTCTGCAACTGCTTTCATTTTGGACGAGCCTAAAATTTTGTCATTTGGTACTGAGTTAACCATAAGAATAGCCAATACATTCTGCCTTAGCCAATTATATGGCTTGTCTTTAATTTCAGCATAAAAGCGAAAAGAGCAATGCTGTGGTAAAAGGAAGTTTAACCCATTACCAAACGACAATATCTTAGGCCTGTCCAAATCGAAAGCATTTGCAGACGACAAAATAAAAGTGACTGAAAAAATGAAATTTGTTTTATGAAGAGTAGAAAACATTGTGTGAAAAGGAGAAAATGCTGGTTACCAGCATTTTCTCCTTTTCCCACAATGTTTTCTAAAGGTTTCTTTCTCAGGGGCGTCAGAAGTAGGGATTGTGTGGTAATGGGTTAACACATCCCTGCAATGTCTTATACCAAGGAAAGTCATCACCTAATTAGGGATCCATACAATCTGTTCTTTCTAACAACCAATTAAATCACTAGGTAGACTGGTCATTGAAAATTCAGAAGATTTACAAATAGCAAAGTTTTGACCCATGTCATCCTGCACAGGCTGATATGGGTAGATACTTTTTCTAGATCCATTAAACCGCTTTTCACCACACATGACACAAGTGTAGAATGCTTGGTTAACTCTTTACCAAACAACAAAATTTTAGACGGTTCCATATTAAAAGTACTTACAGACAACAAAATAAACATAACTAAAAAAATTGAGATTTGTTTCGAGCTGGGTAGAAAACATTGTGGGAAAAGGAGAAAATGCTGGTGACCAGCATTTTCTGCTTTTCCTACAATGATTTCTAAAGGTTTCTGTTACAGGGTCATAAAAACCAGGGATTGTTTGGTAATGGGTTAATACAGTATATGGCCCCCTATGATCTTCTAATGGGAATAATTACAATAATTATACCTCCATTTGTGTATAGTACCGTCAGTATCACCTCATTTGTGACCTGTTATGCAAAAGAGATCTGCAAAAAGGGAACATCTGGGATCTGCGAAGTGTCAACACTGGTCAGACTGCGTGGATTGCGCAGGCTTCCAAGGTCGACACTTTTCACTTTTATATTTTCTGTATGAAAAGTTGCCATTCTACCTTACTATACAATCATTTTTGAAGTATCAACTTAAATTGACCTGCACTATCTTTGATAATTGTTTTTATCTGATTGAGGTATGGAATTCCCAGATTGTCTCTTTTTGCATGGCAGGTCACATTTATACCTTGCAAACAACTTACGTTTGCCTTAAATCTTGAAACAAAACACTGTAGCAATAGGAGAAATTACCCCTAATGAGCAGATTGTTTTCAAAGTTCCTGTGAAATTGAAAGCCAATACCATAAAATATTTAGTGTTATCCATTTCCCTAACCTTTCCTTTTAGTTTGATCCATCTCAAAATGAATGTTAGACTTCAATTTTAACTGCAATATTGTAAAATCTCATACTAACCCTCGATCACCACACAATCCCAGCTTTTTAGGACCCTTAGGATGAGAGATTTTTATAACATTGTAGATAAAAGGAGAACATGCTGTTAACAGGCATTTTCTGCTTTTTCCATGATGTTGTCTGTCCTTCCAACAACGAACTTCCTTTTTTTTTCGTCACTTGTATTTGTCATCTACAACATGCTTTTAACTTGGTCGAATCAAAAAACAAAATATCATTTGGTAAAGTGTTAACTCATAATCAAGGTGTAGACTTTTTTTTTCTCAAATATCTTTCTTTTACTTGCTTACATTTTTACCTACTTGTTTTTATTTAATTGCAGGTAAAGCAGCTTCCATTGCAGATATGTGTATCACTCCTGATGAGTTTTCGCAGAGGAAAGGAGACTTTGATCAGTATTGTCCGGTCAGTTTGGCTCTCAGGGGCGAGCTTGTTGACTGTTCTACAAATATTACATTGGAGTTTGCAGTGGAATTCAGAGGTATGGAAAATAAAGACTTTAGATATATAGAGCGAGTTTTCAAAGTGGTCATATGCTAATTTTTAGCTCGGCTGTTTTTGAAGATAAAGTCAAGTTATTCTCATAGCCCTGACACCATTTTCACTGTTGCTGTGCAGAAACTTTGACAGTTTATGATGTCCCTATTATTACTAAAGATATTAACTTCAAACTTGGATTAGTTCTTATCTACCAAAGGGGACAGATAGCCAAAAAATATTTCTGACACATTAGTGTCCAATTTTCAACTTGACAATTTCACTAAAAGCAGCTGCAGCCAAGCTTTGGTGCCTGCATGTAGTTATCATACCATGATCAATGGGCTACCATTACCATTGGCATATAATCTTTCATTTAGCCCATGTGTAAAAAAAAATCCTCAGAGTGGTTGAATGATTTTAGCTGATTGGGCAGCAAGTAAGTAAGTTTTATTGTGAGATGATCACAGGGTAAAATTATATGGTAAGATTTTCATATTTATATGATTATTGATAAAACTCACTCCTACTTTTGTTTCCATGAGGATTTTCAAAAATTGTCCTTATTGTGTCGTCTTAAAAAAGTCATCTGACTCGTTGAGACATTTTTAAAACTGGTCTTTAATCGTTGATCAGAACAGAGGAAAAAAAATCACAGATATATACAACTATCTTGTTCCAGTATGATCAGGAGTGCCTAATGGCCACACAATCTTTCAAACTGCAATAGTTTTACCCCACAACAAAATAAATAGGGTGGAGCATACTTGAACTAGATTTTCCATTTGTAATGGCAGTTTTGGGTTCCCTCCTCCTCTTCTAAAAGTTTACAACCAATTTAGCTGAAATTCCAATAGAAATGAAGTCCATACCATGGGGAGTTGTATGGCTGCAAATTTCATGATGGATGGTCCACTAGTAGAAGTTATGCAGTCTGTAGATTGAGACACTCAACTCTGTATCATTGTAGGTCACTATTACAAATGTGCTGGGAAAAAGGAACTGGGTCAGTTCTTGGCAGAACCAGAGAAATATGTTCCACCATTGGCCCCCAGAAAACTACCACCACCCAGTAAGTTACCTCGAAGGAGGAAACCAGAGGAAGTCAGTGCAACAGCCAAGATTGAACTGAGTGGGTATTGCCCAGTTACGTTCCTGGATGGGAAGTGCAGGTAAGTGTCTTTTAATTTTTTTTTTTCTTCCATAAACAGTAAAGCCTGGTCTAGGCGCACACCTTTATTTAACACACAAACGCTTTACCAAGCAACTAAATTTTAGATGTTGTCATATTAAAAGCTTATGCAGATTACAAATTGAACATGACTGTAACATTGAAATTGATATTTGAAAGGTTGGAAAACAATACGGTAAATGGAAAAAATGCTGGTTATAGAATTCTTGATTACTTTAGAAAGGAATACACAAGTAATTTTGAGTACCTATTAGGTGATTGCTTAATATGGGTTTGAGTATACATTGTTGTTGACACATAAACTGCATACTAGCTGGAGTTACCACTTTCAACTTACTCCTAAGTTTCATGATCATGGAAACAGGATTCAATTTTTTTTTTTTTTTTGTAACTGCCATTTTTGCCTTTTCCTACAATGATTTTTTTTCTTTCACAGAGAAATATCATCAATTTAGCCACATGCACTTTGATATCTGCACATGATTTCAATTCAGATGAGTCTAAAATTTTGCTGTTTGGTGGCAAAGAGTTTGTTTTAGAAGGCTGTTGTTTAGTCACACAGGTAACGCAATAGACTTCTTAACCCATCACCACACAATCCCGACTTTTAATGACCCTCTGAATTTGGACCCGTCTAAAATTTTGCCATTGGGTTAAGAGTTAACTGAATGACATCTCATTAGAATTTTAAATAGTACTGTCCGAATTCAAAATTTAAAGACTAGTCATTTAGTGTCTTGACAGATCACATACACACATACATTCTTAAAGCATGGATTTTTGAGTTTGTATGTCAGGGTTGTGCTATTTACCTGATCTTACTCTAATAATGCTAGTAATTCTTGAATTCAGTTGTAGATGTTTTATTGTATGAGAATCGAGTGATGAAATGTTACAGTTTTCCAACAAGTTCAATAAAACATTATTAATTTTGTACATGTATAATGTAAAAGTATAGTGTAATTAAGAATTATAGCTTTGCTTACATGTGTTTGATTTTAAGAAAAGCAATATTTTCAACCTTCTTTTCACACACAGATATGAGGCTATCAAACCAGGCAACCCACAGTATATTGTAGAATATACAGAGAAATATTGGTATTGTGAAACAGAAGAAAAACTCCTGCAATTCATGAAGTAAGACTTTCTTTATTTTGCATAAGATTATTGGTTGAGACGAAGATAATTACCAATGTACTGTAATAAATGTATTCTTATACTTACTCTCAATGCTTCATATATATATCTATCAATCCCTATATAGGAACCCATAAATCACATATCAAGTGATATTTTCAATGTTGAAGTTTTTATTTGTTCTTCCTATCCACAACTTTTTGCTCTGAATTCTAATAGATTATTCTAAATACTTTTTCAAAAGTATGTACTATATAAATCACACCTCCTATATAAATCAGACCTCTTGTAGATGATTTTTGTGACAGTTGAAGACACTGCCACTTTGAGTTAAATAGTGAATTCTGAAGATCATGTTGCATATCTTATGCAAAACTGAAGAAAATAAAAACCAAATTAAACTCCATTTTTCTCAGACAAATGAGTTTTTTGATAGTGCTCAGATTAGAAATGGCATATAAAAATACACTTGGTGAGGCCATTGGTTGTGGAAGTAGATATTTTTGTTGAAGATAGCTTGTCCAGCTCATAGCCTTCTCTAAGTCGTATGATATATACAAAATTCTTCTACTGACCGCTTGGTTCTAGGCTATTTCTTTCCACATCAGTTCTCACACTACTATATTTGATTGTGCATCAATGTTTATAGAGAGAAATGATTGATTGTAATGTCGGGAATTAGATCTTTAAGGCCAAAGATGTCTCAAAATCATAGTTTTCAAGTAGAAACCTCATTTTATTTGATACCTTTGTATTGTTTCTCTCTTTACCCATCATTCATCCTACATTCAAAGGACTTTACCCCTGATGCCTACTGAATGATCATAGGGCGACGACCAATACACAAATAATGCTATTTTTGTCATGAGTACTCTTCCTTCAAGCAAAAAAGATATTAATCTGCTTAGCAAGTTGACTTTCAAGCCAATATTTGAATAAAAGTTCTCTTTCAAATGAATATTTCCTAACAGTGGCTTTCTTGACAAGTGCCACTCCAGCATTTTCAATGTTTTGATTTGTCTTGCAGTAGAACACTTATGTAAAAACTGTAGTTTAAAGGAGAAATTGTGTATTTTTTTTTTATATTTTTCATACAGACTGCCAGAAGAATATGCAAGCTTGAAACTTCCCCACAAATTGCCTCCAGCAAAGGATTCTCTCTCTGTAACCTCCCTCCCTATGTTAGGTTACATGGAACAAACATCAGCCACTGCTCTCGTTAAGGCTTTGACTGCTTGTGGGAATGCTAAACCCAAGTATCCGTTCCTAAGTGCAACTCGATCAGCTCTCTTCTTTATTGCTTATCATCTGAAAGGTAAGTATGCAGAGAAACTTTTATCATGCACCTACATTTTCAATTGGCCCAACTTAACCCTGTACCAAGCAACAAAATTTTAGCCTTGTCCAACTTGAAAGTATTTAAAGGTGAAAATTTCATTGTGGCTCTAATGGTGCAATTTCTCTTTGAAACGGTTAAAAAAAAATATTGTGGACAAAGGAAAAAATGTTGAAAATTTTAATGGCATTTTAACAGCTTAGGTCGTATCACGGCAGTCAGTGTACCTAGGCATGTGTTTCCTGGCTTTCTCACACTTGTACTAACACAACTTTCTTTCCAAGTCAGTGACTACACTACTTTTTCATATACATCACGGGTAAGAGGTAAGCAGTCACAGGAAAGAAAGCTTGCCTTAACAGGGTATCAAACTAGAAACCACCAGGTCATGAGTCAGATACGCTGACCACTGAGCTACCCAGGTGAACAATAATACTTCATGGGAAATTCTAAATTTTCTTCATCCAATGTCTCTCAACTTAACCCTTTCCCAAACAAGCCTTGGTTTTATGTGTCTGCAGTAAAAGTCTTTTGAAAACACTGTGGGAAAAGGAGAAATTGCCCACAGCGTTTTCTACCCTTTTAGAGAAGTTTATGCCATTTTCTGCAAATCTCAAATTGTCGTCTGCAAACTCTATTGGTTTGGAAGGGTCCAAAATTTGTCATTTGGGAAAGGGTTAAACACTCTGAAAAGTCCATCTTTTTTCTTTTCAGCATTCAACCCAAAGAGCTCTGACTATGTAAGAAAGAAGTACAAAAAGAAACTAGAACGCTTCCAAGAAACTTGTGATTTGATTAAATATCTTGGAGACACAATGACAGTGCGGTACAAAGAGCCAGCAGAAAGACCTCAAGATTTTGATACAAAATTACAGACTTTCTTTGCTTTAAGGGGTATTGAACCTACACCCACATGGATTTCATAGTGAATTTATGTACCACTTTATCATTTAACAATCGATAATTAGAAAATGACATTACATGAAATATTAAAGACTTTGCTAATAAGAAGATGAGTTATTGTTTTCTTGCAATGAATATTAATAGATGAAGTTTTGTCTGAAGTGATAAACAACATTGATTTAATAGTATTGTCCATTTGAGAAATAATCTTGTTTCTACCATGGTTTATCATTCAATAAACCACAGTTGTGAGTTATGAGGCATAATAAATAATCCATGAGGGTGATAGCCCAAGTTGGTTATTCATTGTGCCTCATAATTCACAACATGGTTTATTGAAAGATAAACCATGATAGAAAGAAGATTATTTTGATTCTAACTGACCAACTCTTAATAAAAGGAAAAACAAGTTTTTACTTAGTTAAAATAGGGATGCAGATTTTGTTCCATTGAATAACTTTCTTTATACAGAGTGACATCACTGTATACAGAATGACATCACTCTATATAAAATAACCTAGATTTTATCTCGCTTTTGTTGCACTGTGTTTATAAAGCCGAATTCATGTGTCATGTTAGAATTATGCTTTTTCTCACTCTAAAAAAAAGCAGTCTTCAGAGTATGGTGTTTACATACATGTACATGACTCTTGTAGATCTGAGACAAAACAACATTTGTATTGCTTGAGGATGCTACCTCTTGAATTTGTATTGCAGCCATGAAACATTTTCATGCAAGGGATAATTGATTATGAATTTACTCTTTACTGTACAATCTTGAGTTTTTGAGGTCCCTGCATGTATAGGCTTTTGAAACAAGGTGGGAAAAGGGGAAAACGGTGATAACAAGCATTTTCTCCTTTTCCCACAATGTTTTCTATACTTTCAAGGACATATTCCACATTTAATATGTCAGCTACATATGCTTTCAATTTAACTCTTTACCAAACAAAAAACTTATAGACTGGTCCAAATTGAAAGCATTTGCAGACGAGAAAATAAATGTGACGGAAGAATCAAAACTTGATTTGGGAAGGGTAGAAAACATTGTGGGAAAAGGAGAAAATGCTGGTTACCAGCATTTTCTCCTTTTCCTACAACTTTTTCCAAAGGTTTCCACCTCAGAGTCATCAAAAGTGGTCATTGTGTGTTAAAGGGTTAAATAAGTGTACAATTTTGTTGACTGGTAATGATTTACGGTTTCCCAAAATGTTCTCTTATTTGTCTTCCTGGAAGACAAAAAAGTTTTGCAGGTGTTGGTGTCTGTGATATAATAATGAAGTGGAAACAAGTCTGAAAAAGGAACACTTACATGATACATGTACTTTTTTATGTCAGTAAAAAAACACATTAACAAGACACTGATTAAATATATACATGCGTAATGTAAAATATAAAGTGACTTATTTATGAGCAGAAAACAACAAATATTTTCTAGCAAAACTTTTAAAACTGTTACATGTGATGCATGTATGCATTGTTTGAAGGCATATTTTTACCATATTAAAGTAATGTATTGACTGTTATTTTCTTTTTTTTACGTGTACATGTTGCCTAAAATTCCGTCCATTAAAAAAAGGAGAATCTTGTCTTTATAAATCGGGTTTTTTTGTTGTATATTTGTATTCATAGTACATTCCAGTTTTTCAGTATCTGATTTTTTTATGGTCTATTGAATGAATGGAAATGTCATGCATTTAACTCAACAAAATAACATTTGTTTGCTTTATCAGTGAAACAGATTTAAGTCTGGTCAAAGGAGATAAATCTGTTGCAACTTGTAAGACAGTGAAGCAAAGTTTTTTAATACTCGATACATCCAGAAACAATGTCACAGCAGACTTCTTGAAAACATTATTGTATGATATGGGTAATAAATATAAACTATTGTTTAGTACATTATTATTTGTGTTACCAATGAGGCAAGGGATATATTGCTGATCATGAGCTGTTTTTCCTAACACATTTGTTTTTCAAAAGTGATAAACTGAAAACAAATGATCTCGTACATGCATTAGTGCTTTGAAGGGCAATATCAAAACTTTACTTGCAGTCAATCAGAAATGAGTTATGCCCCGGCAAAAGAGGGCTTAACCCTTTACCTTAAAAGAAAATTTTAGATATGGTCCAAATTGAAAGCATTTGCAGACGACAAAATAAAGGTGACTAAAAAATAGAAATTTGTTCTTGGAAGGGTAGAAAACACTGTGGGAAAAAGGAGAAAATGCTGGTTAACAGCATTTTCTCCTTTTCCCATAGTGTTTTCTAAAGTCTTCTTTCTCAGGGGCGTCAAAAGTAGGGATTGTGTGGTAATGATTTAATGTATCTCCGCGATGCTTGATACCAAGCAAGTTATCACATGCTTTTGGATGTATAAAATAGTTTTTTCCCATCAGTTGACAGTCATAAGGTAGAATGGTCCAGAGACATACAGGAAATTTACTAATAGCGAAAAGTTTTGGCCCAGGTCAGCCTGCGCAGAGTGTGCAGGGTGATCTGAATCGATAATTTTGGCAGATGCATTAGGCCCCCTTTTTACAGAGCACAGCTGATAAATAAACAATCCATTTGGCTAGGGAATGACTGAATCCTGAGGTAGATTGGTCCTTTGACATGCAAAATATTAACATATAGCAAAGATTTCTGACCCATATCAGCCTGCACTGAGCGGCACACTAACATACCTTACGCAATATGAAATTTGTAATTCACTGCAATGATACATGTTTGTACTACAAGGCTTAGCCCATTACCTTATGCAGAAAATTTTTTTTGTCAAGTAGCAGTCCACTTTTAAAAACATAGTTAACTCTTTACCATGCGACAAAATTTTAGACTGGTTCAAATTGAAAGCATTTGCAGACGACAAAATAAAGGTGTCTGAAAAATTGAAATTTGTTCTGGGAAGGGTAGAAAACACTGTGGGAAATGGAGAAAATGCTGGTTACCAGCATTTTCTCCTTTTCCTACAGTGTTTTCAAAAGGCTTCTTTCTCAGGGGCATCAAAAGTAGGGATTGTGTGGTAAAGGGTTAAAAAAAAAAAAAAGAAATTGTTCATGATCAGCAATTTCTTCTTTTTCCACAGTGGTTTTCTATACATAATATGATGTTTACTCACATGATCCATGCTCTGGCAAAAGGGGGTTTAATGCATCTCTGTGATGTATTTTACTGAGTAAGTCATCACATGGTCTTGCATCCATAAAGGAATGGCCATCATCTGGAGGTAGAACAGTCCTTTGATGAGCAGAAAATTTACAAACTGCAAAAAAGTTTTTACTCATGTAGGCCTGTGTGGCTTGTATAGGCTGACATGGGATGATATTGTTGTAGATACATTTAGCCCCCCCCCTTTAACCCTTTACCACACAATCCCTATTTTGACGACCCTAAGAAAGAAGACTTTGAAAACATAGTGGGAAAAGGAGAAAATGCTGGTAACCAGCATTTTCTCCTTTTCCCACAATGTTTTCTACCCTTTCCAAATCATTTTCAATTTTAAATTCACATTTCTTTTGTCGTCTGCAAATGCTTTGAATTTGGACAAGTGCAAAATTTTGTCGTTTGGTAAAGAGTTAACAGAGCTTAGCTCATAGATACATGTATACTTGGTAAATATTTATCAACTAATCCATATTTGCAAGAATGTTTTGAAAGCCATCTCAGAACTCCAGATGAAAGGAGCGAGTTTGATTTCAAAATTCAAAATATTAATTATTCTCTATCTAACCGTATGTTGTGGGTACTCGTTAGAATCGTCTCATTGAGAAGATTCTAATGAGTACCCACAACATAGAGTTTGGAAGAGAAATAATGGATTTTGAATGCCATCATTCTCTTATCTTGAGCTCTTGTGGTCCCATCTGCTAAATATTTGTTTAGAGAGGTAATAAGTCAATTGAATGTATTGTTTCTGATATATCTTACAAGTATTTATAAATTCTTTGGTTCTACGACATTCAAATGATAATATAATAGAAATATAATTCAATGCCAATTTCTATGTTTGTTGTTGACTCATTTTTGTTGTCCATCAACCGTTAGCTATGTATGAGTCTTCTTTAATCTGATATTACATCATTTCATGTTCGAGATTACATGATAGAAGAAATATATGCTTATATAGCAAATATCTGTTTAGATCTTATTTTGCAGCAAAAGTTTCGGGACCATATTATCAAAATCTGTCCTTTAGATTAAAAATGGCCATACTATAGGGTAACATTTATTTAAAATGGTCATATATGTGTAAAATATTAGGATTTGGAATCAGAATGGATTGGAATATATTTTTTACCGATGTAGTTATCTAATGCACCTGTACAAAGAATGTTAGAGTTTTAGAATTTGAGATCATGTTTAGATCTTATTTTGCAACAAAAGTTTTGGGACTATATCATCAAAAACCTGTCTCTTGGGTTAAAAAAGACCTTCCTATATGGTAACATTTATCAAAAATAGTCATACACGTGTAAAATATGAAGATTTGGAACCAGAAATTGTTTCAGATTGTAACAAGTCATTAGATGATTAACTCGCAATTGACCCTTTGTACCTTTTTTTTTCAAACAAGCAACGTTTTTAATTATCAAATTCTCAAAACATTAGATTATCAAATGTAGTCACAAAGACAAAATGTGGCAAACGAAGAAATTACTTGACAATCTACATTTCAATCTGATGAACATTATTATAGATATACTTTTTTAACGTGTCACTTGGTAAGAAGTGCCTCCGTTGTCTTCGCACCACATATTCTTCGAAAATTCGACCTGTCTTATATGACGCATCACCCCGTCCCCAAATATTGGGGGGAATTGTGGTAATACGCGCTATAAAGTAGCAATGGAGAAAATGGTTTTTATCAATACGTTTGAGGAAAAGACATTTTTTTGCTCCAGATTTCTCTAAACTGCTGATCATAGCTGACTGAATCGCACTAGGTGGGGTTTTATTGAGTAAACGTTTATTTTAGTTTGAAATTCAAAGTAACGGTTGTCGCGTAGAAAAGTAGTCCGTTTCTCTACCCAGGATGCGCAAATTAGATAGATGAGTATTTGTAGAATACCATCTAGCGGGAGATAATGGAAGTGTCTCTGTACAAATAAATGACAGACGGAAATCAAAGGAACGATCTCGGTCACCTTTCGTGTAAATTCTAATCAATATAGCGTGCTGCTACGATCAAAGCGTTTCTATTATTCTTGTCCCCCGAAATTACTCTCTTAGGCTAGTAAGTGCGACTCAAGGCCCTTTTGCGGACAGTGTAGATCCAAGATCAGACTGCACAAAACGTGCAGTCTGATCTTTGATCTACACTATCCGATACAACGATATTTTTTCCCGAAAATATACCATTAAAATAGCATTTTATATTATTTTTATTATTAGCTTGAAAGTTTCGTTTCACTTATTTAGCAGGTTAATTAACTCTTTACCAAACGACCAAATTCTAGACTGGTTCAAATTGAAAGCACTTGCAGACGACAAAACTATTGTAACTCAAAAATTGAAATTTCTTTCGAGAAGGGTAGAAAACATTGTGGGAAAAGGAGAAAATGCTGGTTACCAGCATTTTCTCCTTTTGCCACAATGTTTTCAGAAGGCTTCTTTAGCAGGGTTGTGAAACCTAGGGTTGTTTGGGAAAGGGTTAAAGGCGTGAAATGAATATTTTATAACAGATTTTAACTAACAGAGATTTTGTCATTGACGACAAGTACTGTTTTCACAGGGGGAGAGAGGGTCGTGTATACTTTAGAAGTGTTGAGCTCTAACCCCTCCCCCCCCAATTCTCTTTCGCCTGTCTCTTTCTCTACTTGCAAAACTGCCCCGAGGGGTAACTCAGTGAATCGCCTATCTGACTCGTTACCTGGTGGTTGTGAGTTTGATAACCTGGTTGAGGCAAACTTTCTTTCCCGTGATGGTTTGCCTCTGACCTCTGATCCACTTGATAAATGTATTCTCTTATGCCAATACTGGTGAGAGAAAGCCATGGACATATGCAAAGGTGCACTAACTACCGTGATATGATCTTAGCTGTGAAAATGGCGTTAAACTCCAATACAATCAATCAATCTCTTTTCAACATAATTGTTCCAAGCCAACAATATTAACCTGGGGTTAAAAGAGCAAAGAGAGTCAGTCCGAGGTATCACGAGTTGAGTTCCTTCTGGGGATCTCTGATCTATGCGACCCGATCTTAGAGTTAGTTGGGAAGCAACTTTGCCAGACGACCTATCAGAATGCTTTCAATTTTAAAACTTTCACAAGAAATTAACAAATTGTTGAAAAACGAAGGGCCATATTCACCAACCATTCTAAATTCTTTCATGAATCAAAAGTGCAAAACAAGCCGTCTGACTTGCAGAGGTAGGCCTACAGCGTTTCAAGCATGAGGTCCCTAAAAATTTGCGAGCTTACTAGTTACACCTCTTTGTCGTCAATACATGTATGCCCCTGTTCACCCTTGCAGCATCCGCTTGAGAAAGCGTCCATAGCAACCTGTCTTGGCATCATATAAAATGTGTTTTGATGCCGATTCTATCCTCATTTCTCACCGTTCCGAGTTCACTGAAACAGTGAGTTCCCCGTAATAAGTTATATTTAGCCAAAATCTGTGCATACAACAGGGACAATGGTAAGTGAATTTTTTATTGGTAGAATTTTGAATTTTGTTTGTGACATTATTGTGATAATTCATAAAAATCAATGATGACGTTCATCAAGCTTAATTTACATTTTCAAAGTTTGACTTAATTTGTTTATCTCTTGTTGCTTTGATCAAAAACTTTTTTTTTTTTCTTTTTCAAAACCGAATAGGCCCTATCTAGTTAAAGATAAAAATGCAAATTCAAATAATAGTATCTTTCATTCAGAGAGCAATTTATTTTCAACTAATGTGATATATTCTTTTTTCTTTTTGTTTTATTCCATTGACATGTTTCGGTCAGGTGAAATTACCACTCTGATGGTGCATGTAGCAAACTACTTGTTCACTACAAATGTCACTGTCACTTTAAATTGATAGAATTTTAATCATAGACGATAAAAACAGAACTTTCAGTTATCAGGCTTTTCTGTTGTGTGAATAAATACATGTATAACGTTTGACTATTTATTAATCAGTGTTTCAATCCAAAAGTCAAAGCATTGATTTCATTGCCCAACTTCTCTTCCAGCGTGAATGCATATCAGTCCATATCGGTCAAGCCGGGGTCCAGATTGGTAACGCATGCTGGGAGCTTTACTGTCTGGAACATGGGATTCAGCCCGATGGTCAGATGCCGAGTGATAAAACAATTGGAGGGGGTGACGACTCCTTCAATACATTCTTCAGTGAGACAGGAGCCGGAAAGCATGTCCCAAGGGCCGTATTTGTTGATCTGGAGCCAACTGTAGTCGGTAAGTTGAATCAGTTTTAATTCTTCTACCAGACAGATGTTGAGTATCAGGAACAGATCAATCGACGTCTTTAATTTGGACCTAAGTAGGCCTGCACTGTACGTATCACTAGTAAATATTAAGAGATTCATTGAATTTTAGCATATTAAATTGAACTAGATCTACCTCCTAGATTGCACAAGACTCAAGACAGATTTTGGTACACCCTTGGTCGTAGGCTATCGATAGTTTTAAAAATTAATTAAGACCTGGCTGCTGAAATTATAAGAGAACACCTGCCTGTGTCACGCAACTTATCAATTATCCACTCAGTTTCTCCATTTCCGGAGAACACTTTTTTATAGATTTAATCGAAAATTTTCAAATAAATATTCATTGCTTGCAAAGAAAAAGAAAGACAGCTTGTCTTAAGCCAAAGATGAAAGAAGTAACAAAATAGGTACTGCATAGCTTAGACATCCCTCTCTCTCTAAAACAGACCCCTGTATTTGTCAGACAAAAGATAATGTTATTCACTATGATACACTCTTGCGTCAGTAACTAAGAACATAGCATTGGTTTACTTCCAAAACCTCGTAACCACAGCTTGTAACAAGCTGTAATTAAGAGGTTTTGGAAGTAAACCGACGATAGCTAGAGACACACTGATTTGGATAAACATCTAATAAAGATATTATTAGGTGCAAAGGCTGTATTTAGCACTAGTCATAAATTCCAACATTCCCAGAATTGCCATCTAATTGGCTAGGGAGCGGGTTCACCAATTATTCTAAATGCACTTTTAGTCTTACTTTTGGTTTGGCCAGTCAGAAATTGTCTTAGACGCTATACTGAAAATCTGAAAAACCTTGAGAATAACTCGAAGATTGGTGTAATTAAGGGTTAGTAAATGCGGAGTGAGTTTTCATAAACTTTTTCAAACTTTCTCTGATACATGCAGATGAAGTCCGGACAGGCACATATCGACAACTGTTTCATCCCGAACAACTTATCACTGGTAAGGAAGATGCCGCGAATAACTACGCCCGTGGACATTACACCATTGGAAAAGAAATCATTGACCTTGTCCTAGACCGGATCCGGAAGTTGGCCGACCAATGCACTGGCTTGCAAGGGTTCCTCATTTTTCATAGTTTTGGGGGAGGCACAGGCTCCGGATTCACTTCTCTTTTGATGGAACGCTTAAGCGTTGACTACGGAAAGAAATCAAAGCTAGAATTTTCAATCTACCCAGCGCCACAAGTCTCCACAGCAGTTGTAGAACCATACAATTCTATTCTTACCACTCATACCACACTGGAACATTCTGACTGTGCCTTCATGGTGGACAATGAAGCCATATATGATATATGTAGACGAAATCTGGACATAGAGCGTCCAACATACACCAATCTGAACCGCCTGATTGGTCAGATTGTCAGTTCAATCACCGCCTCCCTGAGATTTGACGGAGCTCTTAATGTCGACCTTACAGAATTTCAAACCAATCTCGTACCCTATCCCAGGATTCATTTTCCACTTGCAACGTATGCACCGGTTATTTCTGCGGAGAAAGCCTATCATGAGCAGCTCTCCGTCGCTGAAGTTACAAATGCTTGTTTTGAACCAGCCAATCAAATGGTGAAATGTGATCCACGTCACGGGAAGTACATGGCTTGCTGTATGTTGTATAGAGGAGATGTTGTCCCGAAAGATGTTAACGCTGCCATAGCAACAATCAAAACAAAGAGGACAATCCAGTTCGTTGACTGGTGCCCCACAGGTTTTAAGGTCGGCATAAACTATCAACCACCAACCGTGGTACCAGGTGGTGACTTGGCTAAGGTCCAGAGAGCAGTCTGTATGCTAAGTAACACAACAGCTATAGCTGAAGCTTGGGCTCGTCTCGATCACAAGTTTGACCTCATGTATGCGAAGAGAGCGTTTGTCCATTGGTAAGAAAATCTATTCATCTTTGAATGTCTATTTATTTGCAACTTTTTTGGTTAAAAAAGAATCAGATACTTTTATCTAATGTACAGACTGTCTCACAATTATTTGAAGTTGAAATTTTGATAAAGGAAAAGAGACCCTTTCATTCCATTATGAACTCAATACTACGAAAAAAGAAAACAAACCACGAAGTCAGATTAATAAGTATTGGAATGACATGGTTTTGTATGATTTGTCTATACTCACATGTAAATGGTTTGGTATCGAGCCAAAAGATATGAATGAAAAGTCTCCACCAGCTCTCCTGGGCCTGAATTCTTGAGAATATTCTTTGTCTTATTTTCCAAGAGTTTCTATATTTGTAAGTAACACAACTTATATCTGAAAGTAACGCAACTTCTGATTGGCTAAACCATTTGGTTTAGCCAATCAGAAGTTATGTTACTTTCAAATATAGAAAATTCTGGAGAATAAGACAAGGAACATTCTTAAGAATGATTGGTGAGCACGGGCCCTGCTGGATCGATACTTTTTGAAACTGCCAATCCCTACATGTCAAAGAACAATTTCACCTCCAGGTTCAATCGATCGTTAGACAAAATGGATTTTAGGGGTGCATAATTATGTGATGACTTGATTGGTGTAATGCATCACGGAAACGCATTAGACCTCCTTTTGCCAGAATGCCGCAAATTTCAACGTGTTTTCTGGAATAAATAAACATCGGAAGAATTTTTTAAAAAGTTGATTAGTTTCAAATAGATTTCAGTAACAATGATTGCATTTCACAAATCCAACCCAAAGTGTAATATTACATCTTCATCTATATTTTTTGTATTTTCTTTTCTTCTATCATATTTTAAAGGTACGTCGGAGAAGGAATGGAAGAGGGAGAATTCTCCGAGGCAAGAGAAGACCTGGCGGCTCTAGAGAAAGATTACGAAGAGGTCGGAGTGGATTCAGCAGAAACTGGAGAAGATGACGGTGATGAGGAGCAAGAGGAATTTTAACCGATCGATGTATATAACATGTACTCGGCCTGTATTCACCAATCGTTGTTGTAAAATCTTCGTCCCAAAATCTGAAAGGCCACTTCTAAGCCTTGCACGGATATTTAGATCTTTGAATTCATACAAAATTTCCTACACATTGTAATGAAAGAAACATAATTATTGCGATTTCAAAGTTCCTTACAACGCTAAGTTCTTTCCTTTTCGGATAGTGTAAAGCAAAGATAGCACCATGCATATAATGCAATATATAAGTCTGTTTTAACATGATATGAATGGCGAAGCTCGTCGCAAAACGAATGCCTGTGTACATTACGCACGGGGTCTGTATTCACCGACCATTCTTAAGAACATTCTTAGTCTTATTCTTCAAAATTTTGTCAGTGTGAAGGTAACAGAACTTCTGACTGGCTAAACAACTTGGCTTAGCCAATCAGAAGTTCTGTTACTTTCACAGTCATGAAATCTTAAAAAACAGGACATAGAAGGTTCATAAGAATAGTTGGTGAATATGGACCCAGGTCTGTGCAATGCGTTATGGACGCTACTCCTTTGGATAGAACAATACATGAATGTTGGGGTAAAGCACAGCCCTATTATGTTTCGTTTCTTTAAAAAGTGACAGACTGTATCTGAACCGCTCTATTTCCTTTTTAACTCTTTCCTTTTTTGTCATGAAATCCATAGGTGCACTCATCAGTACAAAACAACATTCATACACACTTTCACAAGAACAGGTAATAATACATGTATGTGACCCATCACGCTATTTAAAAGAGACTTCCTGGGAACTGCGAAAAGTGTCAACCCTGGTCAGACTGCGCGAATTGCGCAGGCTGACCAGGGTTGACACTTTTCGCTTTAATGACATCTTCTGTATGAAAAGTGGTTATTGTACCTTGTTATACAATCATTTTTGAGGTTATTGTACCTTGTTATACAATCATTTTTGAATTATCAGCTTAAACTGACCTGCACTATCGTTGATCTGTTTTCATCTAATTAATGTACAGAATTCCCAGATGATCCCTTTTTGCGTGATGGGTCACAATTTCCCATTTCTAACACGGCAATAACCGAGCAATGCCTTATGTACCACAGCCAAGAAGTTGAGAATACTAATTTATTCAAATACCTAATTAAGAATGGATTAACGATTTTGCTGGAAGTTTTCAGTGTAATTTCTGTAGGAAAGTTTATGAAGAAACGGAAAAAATAATTAATAGATCTATACCACATTGAATAACTTATTTGCTAGCTTTTCATGAAAGCAAATAAAAAATTCTAATAGTTGTCGAAAGATTATTCTAACCTTTTGTACGCCTCGGGGAACTGCACACATTGCAAACTTTTGCAAGCAAGGTAGTTCTAGATAAAAATCAGAACGCTCAAAATGTACAGTATGATCCTGACCTACACCGTCAGACAAAGTCCTATATCTGTTATATAGCGTGCTCTTTGAAAAAGGAGCTAAAGGTAGTGGACCCGTAATAGAAAAAAAGCTATTTCCACTATAATCCCCCTATATTATCCAACAAAATTTGCTATGATTAAAAATGAGTATTATTGTACTACTTTAACCGAGCCACTTTTTCCTTTTTTTTTTCCTTCTTATAACTATCATCAATGAATCTTAAACCAGGAAGATATTAATTACCTCCTTTTTCTGAAACCTGACAAATGTATCGACAAATAATTTCAAGATAGACATCAAAGGAATTTCTGGTCGGTTAAAATGTGCAAAAGTATTAAATCTGTGTAAATCCGCATTTGTCAGCTTTCAAGAAATTTTATTCCGCCCTGCACTAGTAAGTGTAACGGGTCTGCTACCTTAATGCATCTACAAGAAGTATCGACAGAGATCAGCCTGCAGCACAGTTCTTGCAAGCTAGCCTGGGTAGAAACTTTTTGCTATTGTTCAGTTTTCTGCATGTCTAGGGACGAGTCTATCTCATGATTTTGTGGGTTGTTAGATAAAATGGATTTTATGAATTAAGAATTATGTGATGACATGCTGGGTACCATATATCACAAAGATCTATTACATCCCATTGCCAGATGATGGCTCATTTTATCTATAATCACACCATTTTCAACTGTATTCAGTTAACCCTTTACTTAACGACAAAATTTAAGACTGGTTCAAATTCAAAGCACTTGCAGACGAAAAAATATACAGAACTAAAAAAATGATTTTTTTCCCAGCAGGGTAGAAAACATTGTGGGAAAAGGAGAAAATGCTGGTTACCAGCATTTTCTCCTTTTCCCACAATGTTTTCTTTAGGCTTCTTTTTTAAGGTCGTCAAAAGTCGGGATTGTGTGGTAAAAAATTAAATATGACTATCGGTTTTGGCTCCCAAGTAAAGTGACATGAAAGTAAAAAAGTTTTCACCACATAGATCTACCAGACGATTAGAAAATTCGAAATTCGATACAGCGGTATATTGAAATTAATTAGAAAATTTGAAACTCGATATATTTTGAAATACATTAGTCTTACGGCGCACAAACGCGCCATTACTTAACAGATTCGCTGGTGATTTTCTTTTAACCTTTTACGGTAAATTATTTTCTAACGTGGTGTAAGCAAGCATTTTATTGTAAGCATTCCGGTAGGTTATCGAGATATATTGGTGAAATATTTCTCGACATTTCGTGGTTACGAATACCGATTTTTATAGTCAAACTCTTCAAATGGAGGCGGAAACAGTTGTTCCGGCGCACTCTAATTGCCTCACTTGCACTCCGGATCAGCTTCTCCGGATCATGGTGCAAGTAACGAACGACAACTCTGCTCGGAGAATGTAGTTGCCTAGGTAAAATGTGCGTACCTTTAAACCTAAAGGGAATATGACATAATTTACCCTGCACGTCCACGGTGTTGTCTGATCTTGATCTTCAGTGTCCGTAAAAGGTCAGTGGGTCGCGCTTAGCAGCCTAAGGTTTACAATCCCTAACCTCAATCACACCGGATGCAGCTCGATATACTGACGGAAGTCAATATTGATCGCTTTCAAAGTCACGTGATGTAGCATTTATTATTCAGAAAAACAATATTTAAATAGAATTATTCTTTTGTCTCTTTTTTTGTCAATCGATAAAAGATTAACACTGTTTAATAAGATCTTAAGATGCAACCCGTTAAGAAGAACTAGAAAAGAACCAGAAAAAGAAGAAAAAAAAGAAGAAGAAGTACTAGAACAACAACTTGAGAGCGAGAGAGAGGGAAAGAAAGAAAGAAAGAAAGAAAGAAAGAAAGGAGTGTTTTTTATATAAAAAAATGTGGTTTTTTTTTTATCAAAAAATCGAATTTACAAGTAATTTTCTATTGAAGTCACGTACAGCAATTTTGCTTAATATTGCACTGTCGACCCTACCCCTTCGACGGCAGCTAAAAAAATAATTAACTAATACCTAGAAAAAATGACGGTAGATCATAATTTAAAAAATTCAGAAGTATAGATCTAAGACCGGACTGCACCTTTTGTGCAGTCTGATCTTGATCTGTGCCGCCCGCAAGAGCCTCTATTTTCACCTATGACTCTGACAACATTGAAATTTACAGGCAAACAGGGTCGATTTGAATAAGAAAACGGCTACAAAAGAGAGTTAAAATGCAAATAAGATTAAAACACTTTTTTGTCAATTTGAAAAGGTATGTTTATTTTGATTAAGGACCATTACTGCTTAAGTTATCGGCAACTTAAAGCTACAGTAACACAATTTATCAGATAAAAGTTTTGTAAACTTCTCACTTAACCCTTTACGAAGCAATCTCTGGTTTTTACGACCAAGAAGAAGCCTTCTGAAAACATTGTGGAAAAAGGAGAAAATGCTGGTAACCACCATTTTCTCTATTTCCCACCATGTTTTCCACTCTGCTAAAGTCAAGCTGCAATCTTTAAGTCACGTTCATTTTGTCATCTGCAAATGCTTTAAATATGGACAAGTTTCAAATTTTGTCATTTGGTAAAGAGTTAGTTCTTGCAGTGCCAAATGGTAACCTGCATTTTTCTCTTTTTTCCACAATGTTATCAGTTCTTTGCAAAACAAATTTCAAATTTTCAGTCACTTTTATTTTGTCGTCTGCAAATGCTTTCGATTTTGACAAGCCTAAAATTTTGTCGTTTGGTAATGAGTTAAATACAAATTAAAATTTTGTGCTTTTAAAGGGTTAACTGTCCGAAAGGCTTGTTTCTAGGTAAGGTGAAAGTGCGCATGCAAAAATGTTTGACTCTTTTTAAAAGTTAGGGATGTATCTAGTTCCAATTAAGTATCGCGTAGGTCAGGATCAGACAGTATAGATTGCAAATTCTGATCTTTGGTCCATAACGGTGTTCTTTTAAGAATATACTACGTAAAGAGCCCTGAAATTACAATTTTGCGGTGTTTTCCAGATTAGATCGACAAAATTCATTCATTTTGAGTATGAAAGGTTAATAAATATGTTTAATGCAAATATTTGCTATACAACCACTCTGCTTATGTCAGAAGTTAGATTTAGATTCCTACGCTGTGACTGCAAATATATAGTAATGTGGAATGAATGAAGTGTTTGATAAGACCAGTGATGGAAAAATATAATAAATTCATGGATAAAAATGACTCCTTCAAAATAGGTCTGTCTGTCTGTCTGTCTGTCTGTCTGTCTGTCTCTCTCTCTCTCTCTCTCTCTCTCTCTCTCTCTCTCTCTCTCTCTCTCAATACATGTATATCTTTTGCTCTGACACTACCAACTCAAAAAAATCTACTTTTATTGGTCTGAATGTTAGTGTTTGCTGCTCTAGAGACGACTATAGCTTTATTGGTTTTTTAACGGATTTAAACCAGCTAGAGTTTGTTGATTGTTTTACGCTGTTTTCAACAATATCTAAGTCACCTTAATGCGATCTCACTTACACATATGTTTCAAGGACTGATCTGAAATAGAGCAAGGGAACCCGATGTGTCTTGCCCAAGGAGACTCGATCAAGGACCGACACAGAAACCTCCGTTGTCTGTGCATGCCATATTCTTCGGAGATTCGACCTGTCTGCTATGATACATCATCAGATATAGCAGAAACTTCTGGATTGCAAGCACTGAGCTGCATGAGGGATACTTGACAGTGGGCCACGCGAAATCCCATGGAGGGGAAACTAGACACTGCGCCACATAAGTTCCCATTAGATGATACTATATAGATACTGATCCACGTAAGACCCTATTGGTGGATATTGGACACAGCGCCACATAAGACAAAGTTGGGATATTAGACACTGGGCCATGAAGATGCCATGGAGGACACTAAAATCTGAGCCACGTAATGAACCCATGTGGGCCATGCGAGATCCCATGGAGGGGAAACTAGACACTGCGCCACATAAGTTCCCATTAGATGATACTATATAGACACTGATCCACGTAAGACCCTATTGGTTGGTATTGGACACAGCGCCACATAAGACCACGTTGGGGACTGGAAACTGAGCCATGAAGCTGCCATGGAGGACACTAAAATCTGAGCCACATAATGATCCCACGTAGGCGATATTAACCCTTAAGCCACCAAGCAAGACACACTGAGTCGAACATTAGAAATCTCGAAATGAAGCTACTACTGGAAACCCTTATACTTATCTCCATTGGATACCATTTTGAAAGACAAAGAGTAATAAAGGTCGCCTGGCAGTAAAGCTCTTTATCACGCAACAAAATTTTAGACAGGTCCAAATTGAAAGCATTTGCAGACGACAAAATAAATGTGACTAAAGAATGGAAATTTGTTTTAGGAAGGGAAGAAAACATGGTGGGAAAAGAAGAAAATACTGGTAACCAGCATTTTCTCCTTTTCCCACAATGTTTTCAAAAGGCTTCTTTTAGAGGGATTTAAAAGTCGGGATTGTGTGGTAAAGAGTTTTAATGGTTGAAAACTGTCGAATGGTTACGTATAATAGCGAAATAGAAACGTTAATGAAGTAACAGTATAGACGAAATAAAATTGAAATAAAAAAGAAAGGGGACCACTTATGGCTGTAATCCGAGATAACTTGTCTTGTAATCGGTCAGGAAGAAATAAAACCGATTAACCATTTCCTCCATTGAAAAAATCCATTTTGATCACTCAGTTTTCTGTAATGTAAGATATGGAGATTTTGTGCTTGTGATACAGCGAGCTTTGGCCATTTTTCAGCGGATCGGACAGGCCCAATATTGCTATTTCAACTTGTTTTTTTTTTTTATTGGGGGGGGGGGGGGTAGGAAAATATCTCCTTTTTAACGGAGAGTGTAGATCCAAGATCAGACTGCACGTTCAGTGCAGTCTGATCTTGAATCTACACTGTCCGCAAAGCATCAGTTAATCGCCTTTATCAACTTCAAGGTCAACTCGGAACAAATAAGGAGTAAACAAGACACAACAAAATATGTATGCGGGTAAATATCTCTTATGTAATGCCAGGAAAAAAAAAACATCATGGTAAATGGAAAAGGAGTTATTTTTCTATTTGACACAATGCTTTAATTACCCGTAATTAACCACTAAAAGTCTTTGAACTTCTGCCAACCTGTCAAAATTCTACCTGCGGGAAAGGATTTCAGGTAAGAGCATTATCAGTCTGGGGGCTCAAGATATGAATAATATAGTAGACGGACATTTTGGATAAATATAGCAGAGGGAAATTTGGACAGGGAAACACATAGGATTTCTGTTGTAGGTATGTGAATATACTGTGATTGTTTGGAGTTAAATAATATTTACCAAGCGACAAAAATTTTAGACAAGTCTAGATTCAAAACATTAGCAGACGACAAATTAAATGCGCTTCAAACATTTGATTTGGTTTATAAATCGGTAGAAAATATTGCGGGAAAGGGAGAAAATGCTGGTTACCAGCAGTTTCTCCGTTTTTAGCCAAGTCCAAATCCAAAGCATTTGCAGACGACAAACTAAATGCTTCAAACATTTGATTTGGTTTATAGATATGTAGAAAATATTGTGGGAAAATGAGAAAATGCTGTTTACCAGCATTGTCTCCTTTTCCTACAATGTTTTCAAAAGCCTTTCTCAATGTTGTCGTTAAAAGTCGGGATGATGTGGTAAAAGGTTTAAGCATGGCGACAACTAGTAACTTTTTTGTGTAACATATTTTCATGCCCCCTTATGATTTAACCCTTTACCAACCAATCCCTGTTTCTACGACCCAGAAGAACAAGCCTTCTAAAAGCATTGTGGGAAAAGGAGAAAATGCTTGTAACCATGGCGCATTTTGTACTTTTCCAAAAATGTTTTTACTAGAGTCAAGTGTCAGTTTTTGAGTCATGTTTATTTTGTCGTCTGCAAATGCTTTCAGTTTGGACAAGTCTAAAATTTTGTCGTTTGGTAAAGAGTTTTCCCCACAATGTTTTCTTTTCTTCTAGATTCACTTTCAGTTTTTGAGTCAAGTTTGTTTTGTCGTCTGTAAATGTTTTCAATTTGGACAAGTAAAAAATTTCGTCGTTTGGTAAAGAGTGAAGTCGGAGGAAAAAACCAATTTTGTATTTTTCAAGGCCGATTTAACCAAGATAATTAAATATACATGAGCCATGCTCTGTGAAAAGGGGGCTTAAGGGGGCTGCAAACTTATCTCTTTAACCGACTTAACTCATTTCCAAACGACAATATTTTAGGCTTGTCCAAATCGAAAGTATTTGCAGACGACAAAATAAAAAGTGACTGAAAATTTTAAATTTGGTGTTTGAAGCTTAGAAAACATTGTGGGAAAAGGAGAAAATGCTGGTTAAATAGCAATTAATCCTTTAATTTAATGGCCCCGAGAGATAGGACTTTTGTAACCATGAGGAGAAGAGAGAAAATCCTGGTAACAAGGATGTACTTCTTTCCTGGCACTGTTTTCCAATCCTTTGTCCCAGGGACAGATACTTTTATTACTCCTTTACCAGACGAAAACAATTAAGCCTTGTCCAGATTGAAAGCAGTTGCAGACGAAAATTTCAATGTGGCTCAAATGGTGCAATTTTTCTTTGATACGGTAGAAAATATTGTGGAAAAAGGAGAAAATGCTGCATTTTCACCTTTTCCCAAAATGTTTTCTATAGGCTTCTTTCTCAAGAGTCGTCAAAAGTAAGGATTGTGAAGTAATGGGTTACAGCTATGTTGTATTTGTCATCTGCTAGTATGGAGGAACCTAAAATTTTGTCGACACCCTAAGTACTTACCAAACGACAAAATTTAAGACTTATCCAGATTAAAGGCATTTGCAGACTAGGAAATAAATGTGACCCAGAAACTGAAATCTGGCTTCTTCCTCTGGTTCGTTGAAACTTGAGATTGCGTTGTAAAGGGTCAACCCATTTCATTCTGAATTGAGCAATTGTATCATAAAATTGTCCGAAGTGGTTAACTGCAAACAATAAATGTTGTTTTCAGGTGGTTACCTTCCTGTTCTAACATGACGTTGGTTTTCTTGATGGTCTTCTTCAAATGGATTAATTTTAGAGCATATAAAACTTAATAGAACCTAACATTTTTTTTTCTTCAAATTTAGATACAATGATGACAGAATTAACTATAAAAAGAATGCTTCCAAAAAGAGAGAGACAAGAAATACAGAAAAAAGAACTTGTCCCAAGGGTCGTACAGCCAGGCGCAAGGATACCATCTTTACACCGTGACGTCACTGATGTGTGGACTCCATTGTTTCCCGGTATAAGGGAGCGCAACAAGGAGGAAGAAACTGAGCAGGAATCCAAACTCTCCGATCGAAGTGTTTCGTCAAGACATCAAAAGTATAAGAACTTATTTGAATACAAACAACGCCACAAAGCCGACTTTGGATTGCAGAAAAAATTATGGAAAATTCCAAATTACTCTAGAAACGTCTTGCCAACATCTACAGTTGAAGCAGACAATAATACTAAATCAAAAATGAAAATAAGTGGCTTGTATGAACAAGATTTTCAGCGGTGGTATGGCCGCCTTGTGCATGAAAACACTGTAATATTGCCCCCAATAGAGACATCTGTGCGTGCAAAGGAAAACGTATTCGATTCTACGAACTTGTCAGAAAAAAAGTATATTATGAAAGATAAAATGCGGACAGGTAATCTTGAGAAATTTGCCAGTGACGAAATGTACTTACCGGATGTATACAGGCAGTTCTTCACGTGCAAGGAGTGTAGGTCACAGTATGTCAGTGATATGTTTGGACAGAGATCGTTTACACGGCATAAAACCATGACTATGGTATCAAGGGAAAATACAAGATTTTATAAGAGTGTTGCCGAGCAACAGCATTGCGACGTTCTTGGCGAGAGATACTGCAGATCTTGTATTGAAAAAAGGAATAAAATATTCTCGAGAGAAATAGAAGACAAATTAGTTTATGTGAGAGAACTTAGCAAAATACATTACAAGTGAATGCAGTGATTCTGTGCCTTATAATTCTCCCGATTTTAGTGTTGAAAATGCTTTTTGTTTGTTTGACGTTATCAAAATGTTTGTATAGCAACACAGTTTATCATGGCGACTGAAACCAGAGCTAACTAATATTGCTCCAAGGTCCGGTACTATGATGCAATCAATCCTTTCCTAAACAATGTTTTAACCCTTTACAAAAAAATCCCTGGTTTTTACGACTTTGAAGATTGAAGCTTATTGAAAACATGTAGGAAAAGACGAAAATGCTGGTAACCAGCTGGAAACACATTTCAATTTATCATTTGAGTTAAATTTGTCGTCTGCAAGTGCCTTCACTTTAGACCAGTCCAAAATTTTGTCATTTGGTAGAATTAGCAAACCTGGATAAAAGGGCTTTAGAAAACATTGTGGGAAAAGAGGAAAATGCTGGTAAACCAGCATTTTCTTCTTTTCCCACAATGCTTTCTACCATTTTAAAGAGAATTCCTATCACTTGAGCCACAAGTTATTCATCCATTCTTATTTTTAGGCTTCCAATTTAATAAAGTCTGAAATTTCATATTCTGCTAATACGTTAAAAATTTCTTGTTTTACAGCGACAGCAATCGCTGAAATTTGAACTGGATGAAATAAAAAGAAAACTCGACAAATCATCGAAAATGACCAAATGACAAGGTCTGATATTTTAATCAAGATATAGAACACATAAAAATGCAACAAATAAATACAATTTAAAAATTACAATGTACAGTAGTATCACTACACTCTACGTTGTGTTACATCGTCACAGAGTATTATTAAAGGTTTTGTTAGGCCAGATTGCATAACATTACATATAGGGTGTTGTTTATACTAAATATCAGCAATGCAGTTATGACATTTTTGAAATCAAAGAAATTTGTAACTTTTTTGATCATTGCCCCCCCCCCCCCCCCCGAAAAAAAAATTGCGAAATTGAACAAAATATACAGATTTTACACATGTGTAAAAAAAAAAAAAACATTGTGACCAAAAGTTTTCATTAGCTACACCAAAGACACAAGAGGATGAGTCTAAAAAACAAGAAGATAGGAAAATAATGAACGATGAAGGCGAAAACGTTTTTGAAAACAATCTGGGGAAAAACAACTGCTGGTAACCAGCATTTTATCTTTTTTATCTTTTCAGAGACAAAGCAAATCATTGGGGGCTACTTTCTTTTTTTTTTTTCATAATTTACCATATGCACATGTTTTCATTCTTTACCAAACATCAAAATCTCAGACCGTTCGAAATTTAAAGCCTTTGCAGACAACAAAATATGCATGACTCAAAAATCAAAAATTTATTTTGGGACAAAGAGAAAATGTGAGAAAAGGAGAAAATACTGGTTACTGCTATTTTCTCTTTTTTCCACAACAGTCTTTTCTTCAATGATGCTAAAATTCATGATTGTGAGGTAAAGGGTTGAATTTGAATAATTATGAAATTGTGTTCTATTGTCGAGAGGTAAGTCAAAATCCCCCTAGAATAGGTAGAGACAACCTACATGGAACACCTGCCTATAAAACAAACACAGTATATAGATGAGCAAATCAACAAAGCACATGACTAGATGATAATAACAAGGGAAGAATATTAACCCTTTTCCACACAATCCCGAGTTCTAACAACCCTGATAAAGTACTTTTGAAAACATTGTGGGGGAAAAGGAAAAAATCCTGGTATCCAGCATTTCCTCCTCTTCCCAACAATGTTTTCTACCCTTTCACAGCCAAAAGGCTAAATTCATGTTTTTACACATTACCAAACTACAATATTTTAGGCTTGTCCAAATCGAAAGCATGCGAAGACGACAACATAAAAGTTGCTGAAAATTTGAAATTGTTTTGTGAAGGGTAGAAAACATTGTGGGAAAAGGAGAAAATACTGGTTACCAGCATTTTCTCCTTTTCCCACAATGTTTTCTAAAAGCTTCTTTCTCAGGGTCGTCAAAAGTAGGGATTGTGTGGTAATGGGTTAAACTTTTGTCTGAAAATGCTTCCAATCTGGACGACTACAAATTGTTGTCCTTTGGTGAAGCCTTAACCCTGTACACTTGTAAGATAAACAGTATAATATCTTACCATATAATTATTGAATCAAGTCTACTTTCAAAGGTATCTCTTTGGTGTGGGGGTGGGGGGACATCTTTTTGTCTGACAGTGTGGATCCAAGATCAGACTGCTCCTTCTGTACAGTCTGATATTGCTCTACACTCTCCACAAAAGATTCTTAAATTATGCCTAATACTCTTAGGGTTAAAATCGAAAAACTTTGGCACTTTTCACCCTCTGTGAAAATATATATTTTATTTATCATAATAACTCTCAAGATTGAAAATGATAACTATCTCTTTACAAACAAATAAAATATTAGTCTCAATCTTGTTAAAACCATGGGCAGAGGACAAGTTAAACCTTTCCAAAACGACAAATTTTAGACTCCTCCAAACTGAAAGATTTTGCAAACGACAATTTTAACTTTCATCATAACAATGGCAGAAAATTATCCGAAGGGGCAGAAAACACGGAGGGAAAAGGAGAAATTGCTCTTTATGAGCAATTTCTCCTTTTCCCACAGTGTTTTCTAAAGACTTGTACTGCAGACACGTAAAAATAAGGGCTTGTTTTGGAAAAGGTTAAATGTGACCCAGATGATATTTGAAAGGGTAAAAATGATTTTGGGAACAGGACAAAAACAATGGCTACCCACACCATGTTCTTGTCCCACAATGCTTTCAACAGTTTGGTTTCTCTACATTATTCTGTTTTCAACAGTCTGGTTTCTCTACATCATTTTATACTGGGTTGATAAAATGGGTTGAAGAAGAATCTAATAACTAAGGGAGACAACACATGTAAACAAACTAGCACTTGCTCAATTACTATTACCATAAAGTCTCAACTAAAAGCAAAGCTGAAAAAATACATGCAGAGACTAAAAAATTAATTTCATTATTTTGAAAATAATACCCCTGTACAAATTCATTACCATTCAGCAAATTTAGGCCACCATTAACCCTGTAACACACAATCCAGGGGTTTAACTCTTTCCCAGACAACAAACATATTTTGGACAAGTCCAAATTGAAGGCATTTGCAGCCGACAAAATAAATGAATCAATTTAACTCTTTACCAAACAAAAAAATTTCAGACTTGTCCAAATTGAAAGCATTTGCAGACGACAAAATTAATTTGAGTCAAAAATATAAATTTGATTTGGAAAGGGTTGAAAACATTGTGGGAAAAGGAGAAAATGCTGGTTACCAGCATTTTCTCCTTTTCCCACAATGTTTTCTTGAGGCTTTTTCTCGGGGTCATTAAAAATCGGGATTGTGTGGTAAAGAGTTAAGTGAATCAAAAATTGAAATTTGATTTAGTAAGGGTAGAAAACACTATGGAAAAAGAAGAAAATTTTGTTTCCTAGCATTTTCTCCTTTTCCCACAATGTTTTCAAAGGCTTTCTTTCTCCTGGTCATCAAAAGTCGGGATTGTGTTGTAAAGGGTTAATGACCCTGATGAAGAAGCCTTTGAAAACATTGTGGGAAAGAGAAAAATGCTCATAACTAGCATTTTATCCTTTATCCACAATGTTTTTACCCTATCAAAGAGATCTTCCACCACATTTACATTATCGATAGCAAATGCTTTCTATCTTGTAATGTGGTTAAGAGTTAAACTTGAAAAACATTTCATGAACAGAACAAAATAAATGATATGGATTAGAAAACATGTGATATTCTGGTTTTAAACTTTACTTGTGAACTACAATTTGTGTCCTTGTTCTCAAAAAATATCATTCTAAAAGCTTTTTATAAAACATCTATGAACAATTTTTTCTAATACTTCTACTTTTAACTGTTGTAAAGCTTGAAAAACTAACAAAAATGATATCCTCTATACATCTTTGTGTGTCAATATGAAAGAGATCTTAACCTACAGTCAAATTAATTAATTTAGCTCTTATGGCCACTGGAGTACCGTTACAAAACAAGTAAAGACAATTTTGGGCATTGTTTAACCCTTTCCCAAAAAATCCCTGCTTTTACGGGTCTGGAATAGTAGCCTTTTGAAAACAATGTGGGAAAAGGAGAAATGCTGGTAACCAGCATTTTCTCCTTTTCCCACTATGTTTTCTACCCTATCATAAACAGAAATCATCTTTTCAGCAAGAGTTGAATTGTCCTCTGCAAATACTTTCAATCTGGTCTAGTCCAAAACTTTGTCATTTGGGAAAGGGTTAGATAAAAGCATACAGATTAGATCCGCAATCCATTTGCATGTTTTGAACAGTTCGATCTTGATCTATAATGATCTTAAAAGAAAATGAACTCCACAAACATAATGCATAACACATCCCAGGGATGAATTAATCCATTACCACACAATCCCTACTTTTGACGACAATGAGAAGGAAGAATTGAGAAAACATTGTGGGAAAAGGAGAAAATGCTGGTTACCAGCATTTTCTCCTTTTCCCGCAATGTTTTCTACTCTTTACAAAATAAATTTCAAATGTTCAGTCACTTTTATTTTGTCATCTGCAAATGCTTTCCATTTGGCCAAGCCTAAAGAAGTGTAGTTTGGTAATGAGTTAAACTCCCTTTTGCCAGAGAATGGCTGAAATATACAGCAATAGCATGTAGTGTTTCAAAAAGTATAACAACTGTCCGACTACTCATGTCTGTGATTTTGATGTTCTTAAAAGTCAATGCATGAAGATATAATAACTCATTCTTTCGATAAATCTTCAAATTTCAAGTAGTTGTTACCATGACGTTGCACATTTAATTAAATGTGATCTATTGTGCTTTTTTTTAAAATTTCAACAATCAAGTCTTAATTGTGTTCAGCTCCTCTAGGAAAAAAAGGTTTATATTAAAAAAAAAAAAATCCAAAAAAACAATATAAATTAAAATCCAATACAAAAAAAACACATAAAAAAAACATAACAATGTTGTTCTGATAGAACACTAGTTACAATGTTTTTTTTTCTTTATGTAATTATTACTAATGTGTTAAAGCTCATTTTGATATGTGCCAAAGACTAAAGATATGTGTATTAACACATTACCATTCTAACTGACTCAACCCCTTACCAAATAATCCTGTATTTCTACAATTCCAAGGAGCAGGCTTTTAAAAGTATTATTGGGATAAGTAAAAAACGCTGTCTACAAGCATTAATCTTCACCAAAGAATCCTGAGTTTTAATGACCCTGAAAGAGAAGTCTTTTGAAAACCTTGTGGGAAAAGGAGAAAATGCTGGCAACCAGCATTTTCTCCTTTTCCCAAAAGGTTTTCTACCCTATCAAAAACAAATAGCATCATTTGAGCAACAATGAAATTATTGTCTGCAACTACTTTAAATTTGGACAAGTCTAAAACTTTATTGATAGGTAAAGGGTAAATTGCATTTTCTCCTTTTCCCACAGTGTTTTCCTTTTCAGTGTCAGACTATACTAATGATTCAAGCCACATTCACAATGCAGTTTGCAAATTCTTTCAATCTGGTCAAATCTATACTTTTGTCTTTAGTCAAAAGAAAAAAAACCTGCAATAAACTATTCAAATTTTTCAAAGCATCAGCTTAAACTATAAGGACCATAATTAAAAGAGAAACAAGTAAAACAACTGTGGCAAAATCATTATTGTTACAAGATTATCTTCAGTGACATATCTAGCAGGAAGTTTGCTGCAAGTTCAAATCATAATTAAGCTAGTGATGAGCTCATAGAAATTTTTGTTTTTCATGATTTGGTGAACATTTTGGGTGAAAAAAGAGCAATTTTTCGAGGTAAGGGGCACTATAGGGATCTATGCATGAGAACTTATGCCGAGAACTAGTTGATTCACAGGCCCTGATAAAGGAGGCAGATCCCATAAAGGGGACACAAGTAAAAAACCTTGCAAAGAAGCTCTAAGTAAATCTATAGCCTGTATAAAGAACGAAAAATATGGCAGACCCTTACAAAGCTCCAGATAGAGGGAGTAATTTTGATTTTAGAAATGAAAAAATTAATTATTCTCCACTAAACCCTATGTTATGGGTACTCATTAGAATCGTCTCATCAAGACGATTCTAATGAGCACCATCAACATAGGGTTTGGAAGAGAAATAATGGATTTAGAATACCATCACTTCCTCTTATCAGGAACTCGGTCCTTACAAGTGAAAACAGGTCACTTGTGATATATTTGAATGATGAGTAATGCAGCTTTCAATATTTCAGACATATCAAAGCCATAACCTTCATATTTATGTAGATCCTGGGTTTGGCCACAACTAGGACAATAGCACAAAATACCCAGTGCCTCAAGCAAGGAGCAAACCCAAAGCCTTCAGATAAACATTGTTTGCCTTCATCACTAAGCCATGCAGGACTAAAAAGGGTCCACAAGATAACACAAAGATATGTGATAACTTTTTCAGCAGAAAATGAATTGGTAATAACTCTTTACAAGATGACAAAACTTTAACCTTGTCCAAACTGACAGGAATTGCAGACAGCAAATCAAATGCAACACAAAACACAACATTTGCTTGTCATAGGGCAGAAAACATTGTGGGAAAGGACAAAATGCAGGTAAACAGCATTTTTTACTTTTCCCACAATGTTTTAAAAAACATTTATCTAAACTTGTTAGAAATCAAGATTGGAAAGTACAGGATTATACTCAGTTGATCATTCAGGGCACAATTAATCACAAAGAATATGTCAATATTCCAAACTTAATATACACAGAAATCTACCATTTTGTGTCCATTACAACAATATCAACATTTGACTGTTTGACATTCAACAACAGAACATTTCTTTTGCGTAGCTATTTCTAATTGTGACAAAAATCAATATATATACTATCAGAAACAGCCTAGCTCTTCACCACACAATCCCAACTTAAAGGATCCTGAGAAGGAGGCCTTTTGAAAACACTGAGAGAAAAGGAGAAAATGCTGGTAACCAGCATTTTCTCCTTTTCCCACAATGTTTTTAACAACATTTATTTTGTCATCTGCAAATGTTTTAAACTCGAACAAGTCTACAATTTTGTTGTGCAGTAAGACTTAACTCTGTCCGACGACAAAATGTAGATCTGTTCCAAATTGAAAACATTTGGAGCTGCCATAATGGTGGCAAAAATAAAGGGATTTGTCCATGAATGTTTACGAAACATTGTGGTAAAAAGAGAAAATGTTGATTGCCAGCATTTTCTCCTATTCCCACAATATTCTAAAAGCTTTCTTTGTTAGGGTTATTAAAAATCATGATTGTGTGGTAAACGGTTGATACGGGCTGATCTCGTATTGACACTACTAATATTTCATAATATGTAAACTGTACCGGATGATTAGTATCTTCCCTTTTCCACGTTGAAATTATTTGTGACCCATCATGCAAAAATGGACATCGAGTAGATAAAAACAGATCAAGATAGTGCTGGTCAATTTAAGTTGATAGTTCTAAAACGATTGTATGGTAAGGTAGAATGACCACCTTTCATGCAGAAAATATCATAAAAGCAAACACTGTTGACCCTGGTCAGCCTGCACAACCCAGGTTGTCTGACCTGGGACAACACCTTTCACAGTTCCCAGATTGTCCCTTTTTCTGTGATGTGTGTCACATTTGCTTATGACTAATTCATTGAGGCTGGAATCATGAAATAAATCATTGAAAGGCCTTTTTCCAGAAAGTTTTTCAAATCTTCTTCTTCAGAGTCATTAAAACTTTGAACTGTGTGGAAAAGGATTCTTATCTGTACTGTGAAGGACAGCTTTGAAAACTCTTTATGGTTATTTTTTTTTCCTGAAATTTTAAATATTGTCCTCTTAACAAATAAAAGTCTCCACCAAAGAAATTATGAGCTTTAATGACATTTGGGCAGAAGGCCTCTGAAAACACAGAAAGCATCATTTTCTTTCTTTCCTACATTGTCTAACCACCTGTGTAGAAAACATTGTGGGAAAAGGAGAAAATGATGGTCACCAGCATTTTCTCCTTTGCCACAATGTTTTCAAAAGGTCTCTTTCCATGGGTTGTCAAAAGTCAGCATTGTGTGAGAAAAGTTATAAGTTTGGTGTTTTTATTCTTTTCAAAATAACCTGATTCAAGACATGTCCATATAGAAAGCATTTGCAGACAAAAAAATTGTTTGCTCAAGTGGCCCTTTTTGTCTTTATAAGGGTAGAAAATCGCAAGACACAGAGATACTGGCATTTTTGCAGCATTTCCCACAATTTTTTTTTTAATCCTTTATCACACAATCCCAACCTTAAGGAAGAAGGCTTTCAGAAACATTGTCAGATTTTCAAGCAATGTTTTCTAACTTTACACAGACAAAACCCATTATTTGAACCACATGTACTTTGTCATCTGCAAATGCTTTAAACTTGGAGGTCAAATACATGTACTTTGTCTTTTGGTACAGAATCAAGCAGTCCTCTTTCTAAGGGTCATAAAACCACACAATCCTTCAGTAACAGGTTTAAGATTTAACAAAATTTACACTCGAAACAACATCTATAAATACACTACTTGTGAACTACTCTGTCTGTCTTGGACTTGTTGCTCTGAGTATTGCACTTGCATTCTGTAACTGTTTGAATGCTCCTGAATAACTGGGCGCTGGCGTACCTCTAGTTGCGAGACAAATTTAGCTGGTGGTACAATGTGATCAAAATTTTCTCCATTAGTTGGCGTATTTGGTCCACTGTGACTATTATGATGATTCACTTTCACTTCAATGGGTGAAAATGATTCTGAACCAACTGGAACACGAGCTTTATTTGAAACTATGGAAGAGTCTTCATGTATGCTTACTTCTCCATTCATTGCACTGTTGGAAGGTGCTGAGGGCCCATTCAACACATTGATGGGTAAACTATGTACAGAATTAGATGCACCAACTTGCCTTTTCATTAAATGTCTGTCTCCATACTGATCAGAATTGAGTTGAATGTTCTGCATTCCAGCCACGGTACTTCTGTGCATATTTCTCTGATTGACTTCATGTGTGACTGGAATCTCATATCTGATGGGTATAGATTTTATGTGCTCAACCTTTAATTCTACAATATCAGTCCTGTCACTAACTTGAACATTGTCGTAATCAATGTCTTCATCAGAAATAGCTGTTATTGTTTCATCCTGCATATTATCATAATCTGAGGCCTGAGACGGGGGTTTCTTTTCATATAAGTCATTTGACATATCCTCAATAGTTGTATCTCTTGTCAAGGTTTTGATACCATTCAGCTCAACTCTCTCCTCAATATCTTTAAATTCAATATCTTCGGGACTTACAGGAACGGGTGTGTGATGTATACCAAGATGATGTAAACTTTCAATGTCTGATCCATCAAATGAAGTTCTTGAGCTTTTAGGGGATGTTCTGCCACTGAAGTCAGCAATTGATAACCTTGAATTGGCAGCAGTGTCATACGATGACTGATCCCCAACAGAATATTCAGACAGTCGACTTGACTGAATTGATCGTGTATCTGCTCCACGCCCACCAAGTTCTGGAGTCGTGGCATGCCCACCTGCCCTCTTTCTGTAGTAGGCAGCCTTGCCACCTTTCATATTCTTTCTGAAATGTTCATCAAAGGTCTCATCTTTAATTGCAATCAGTTCTCTAACACTTGGCTGAATCTGTAAACCAAATGGTAGAGTTGGTAATTCATTTGAGGTTGCTTTGGGTGGAAGGTCCATTTTAGCCTTACGTAATTCATCCATGGCTACTTGTAACTGATCAATTACGGTATCATCATCGTAACCGAAGTCTTCCGCAAGGTCTTGTTGAAAGAACTGTAACAACGTGTCCATTTTGTGTTTCCTAATTTTTCCTGGAATGAAATTTATGCAGTGAATGAATGTCGTGTTATGGCACATTGACAGCTTTAGGCATTTAGCTCGCATATTCATAAATGAGCAATGTAGAATTTTGTGCTAAAAGATAATTCATTACCACACAATCCCTACTTTTGACGACCCTGAGAAAGAAGCCTTTTGAAAACCACTGTGGGAAAAGGAGAAAATGCTGGTAACCAGCATTTTCTCCATTTCCCACAGTGTTTTCTACCCTTCCCAGAACAAATTTCAATTTTTCAGTCATCTTTATTTTGTCGTCTGCAAATGCTTTCAATTTGGACCTGTCTAAAATTTTCTCGTGTGGTAAACAGTTAAACAAAATGATGACAGTAAAAAAAGATTTATTTAAGAAGAATTATGATTTGTGTAATTTTAACATGCAGGAAAGAAATGAGTGACAGGGCAATCCCTATCCACTCAAAAGATTAAAGTGATAAAGTTAAGATTTTAGTAAAAGGATTTCTGCAAAGATTTAACAGATATTAAAAGGTCTTTTAATGAAGATGGATTATGTGTAATCTCTAATGCACATAAAGATAAACTATTGAGTGGCTGAGCAATCCCTGCCTACTCAAAGTCTTAAGTAAAAGGTTAGGATATGAAAGTCCTAATGCTTAACCACAATCTTAGAGTAGTAAAGCCATCCCTATCCTTCAATTTATTTGAAAATAGGTCTTTTAACTCTTTTACAATCCACAAAACTTTAGGCTTGTCAAAACTGATAGCATGTGCAAACAACAACTCAAATGTGTTGCAAATGATATCTAATTAAAAAGAGTAGAAAACAATGTGGGAAAAAGAGAAAATGCTGGTTACCAGCATATTCTCCTTTTACCACAAAGTTATCAAAAGCCTTCTTCCTCCAGATTATTCAACCCTTTACCAAACAATCCCTAGTTTTACTATCCTAACATAGAAGCCGTTTGAAAACATTGTGGTAAAAGGAGAAAATGTGGATAACCAGCATTTTCTCCTTTTCCCACAATGTTTTCCACCCTGCTGGAAACAAGTTTCAATGCTTGAGTTACAGTTATTTGGTTGTCTGCAAGGGCTTTCAATTCGGACTGGTCTAAATTTTGTCGTTTGGTAATGGGTTAAAGATGGCATTGTGTGGTAGAGGGTGAAAGGGGCGTACAACTTACAAATATGTGTACTATTTGTGCCATGGGAAGTTATATACAACTTTAACCCATTACCACACAATCCCTACTTTTGACAACCCTGAGAAAGAAGCCATTAGAAAACACTGTGGGGAAAGGAAAAATGCTGGGTAACCAGAAAAATCAGCATTTTCTCCTTTTCCCGCAATGTTTTCTACCCTTCACAAAACAAATTTCAAATATGTAGTCACTTTTATTTTGTCATCCTCAAATGTTTCAATTTGGACAAGTCTAAAATTTTGTTGTCTAGTAAAAGTTTAATATGCATTATAAGTACAACATTTCATACAAAAGAACACTTGTGACCAGTCATGCAAAAAGGGACCTTCTGGGAACTGCAAAAAGTATCAACACTAGTTAGACTGTGTGAATTCCGTAGGCTGACCAGCATTGACACTTTTCGCTTATATGACATTTTCTGTTTGAAAAGTGGTCATTCTACCTTGTTATACAATCATCTTTGATTTATCAACTTAAATTGACACTGCACTATCTTTGGTCTGCTTTCATCTAATTGATGTACAGAATTCCCAGACTGTCCTTTTTCCCAAGACGGGGTCATATTTGTCCTAGACTTGTCTACTGTGTAGTATTTGCATATGATAGATTACGAGTAGCTCATTTGTCAGCTTGACAGTGGAAACTATAGGAGATTAACAAAGCTTTAACAGTTAAAGTCATAACATGGCTGTCCATGTGCTCCTTGGCTTTATCACACCATTACTGACTCAACTTTATTTTCAAGTCACTGATTTCTTTTTTCACACGCATCAGAGATGAGGTGTCAAAAATCACGGGGAAAAAGTTTCTCTCAACCAGATTTCAAACTCACAGCCACCAGGCGACAAGTCAGATATGCTTATCACTGAGCTACCTAGCTCAAGTGCCTCAAATGCTAAAGTAGGTCTAAGTACAAATACAAAACACCATACAGAACTCCAGATATGAGGGAGTAATGGTATTCTAAATCCATTATTTCTATTCCAAACCTTATGTTGTGGGTACTCAGTAGAATCGTCTCGATGAGACGATTCTAGTGAGTACCCACAACATAGGGTTTAGTTAAGAATAATTCATATTAAAACCATACTTACGACGGTGGAGTTTTATAATGGTGTAGCTCATGCCAGTCAAAATTTTATCCCCCTCCAAGATATAAATATCCCATAATCTCAATGTCAGTGTAAATGGAAGCTGAAAGAAAATTGAAAATATTACTCCACTGTTATTTTTTACCAAACCTTTCAAAAGCTGTTTCAATTTAGTGGTAGGTTAATTATAAATCAATCCAACAACTACAAGATTCAATCACACAAGACAAAACAGGAGGAGGTTTAAAAGCTCATCTGAATGACGTATGGACTATTTCTGCCTTACTGGATAGACTTTTGCTTTCTGTGTGTCAGGTGACAATTGAAGCCCTATATTTTATCACTGCATTTTTTTTTTTCTTTCATCTAATTTTCTGAAGATTACTGAAAAACAAATGATTCAAAAAAGAATATCTATAAATCATTACTGTATAATCTACCAAAGCAGACTTATATCTGCCCATTTTTATGTCACAAAACTTTATTCGCTTCAAAACTACAACGAAAACTGTTCTTGGAGGTGGCACTATTATGAAAATGAAATTTGTAACTTAAACTATCACAAGAATGCAACTTTATAACTCTATTATTAGAATGCCTCTATTAAAAAGGCTACTGTTCTCAGTGTTCTGATAGTTCACACTCAAGATAATAGACATAATTTCAAAGGATGATGTGGAACCAAGACTCTTTTACAATCCACAAAACTTCTGGCTGTGTATCACGGAATCCCATGACCAACTTAACATCCAAATAATGTGATTCAGGTATATCTTAACCCTTTACTCCACAGATACTCATTTCTACGCATTGCATGTAGGAGCCTTTGGAAAACATAGTGGCAAAAGGTGAAATTGCTCGTGACGAGCAATTTCACCTTTTGCCACAATGTTTTCTATGCTATCAAAAGGTGTCACACATAAGAAACAGCTTCATCCTTGCTGTTATTTAGGGTAAATAGAGATACAATAGAAATGCCTTATGGGGTAAAGGGTTAAAGCAATGTGTTAAGTCGAGCTGATTTTTTTTCATCACAAGATAGCAATCATTACTTTCAATAGTTCCAACATAAATAAACTACAGATACATGTCGAACTATAGACTTACCCTATCAAGAAAACATTGAAGAAAGTATTTAATGGTATATAGGCCTGCATCTATTCCCTCTTTTTCCTAAAATTCACAAAAGAGATATACTCAAAACAGATAAAATATAAACTGTACAGTTGTGTACAGAGTACAGTGTTACAACAAGAAAGGGAGTCTTTGCAACCCTTTGAAGAGCATTTGTTCGTTGGGAATGATCCTTTACCAGCCAACAAAATTTCAAACTGGTTAAAATAGAAAGCAAATGCTTAGGACAATTCAAATATGGCTCAAATAATGAAATTTGTCTTTTGTAGGGTAGAAAAATATTGAGGATGAAGGAGAAAATGCTGGTTACAGCATTTTCTCCTTTTCTTGCAATGTTTTCAAAATCCATTTTCCTCAGGGTTGTTTAAAGTGTGGATTGTGTGCTAAAGGATTCTATAGGACGTTCAGTACACTAATACTGTCTCTATCTACACTAACTCAACATAAAAGCCACTGGCGTTTTTTTCGTAGCAATAAAACAATACGAGAGACGATCTGTTGCAATAACAATTGTGATAGAACCTGCCAGAGGTCTTCAATCTGTTACTTAAAATTTTTACTAATCGACAAAATTTTAGACTTGTCCAAATTAAAAGCAGTTGCTGATGACAAATTTAATGTGACTAAAAAACTGAAACTTGACTTTAGAGGAGTAGAAAACATTGTGGGTTTCTAGCATTTTCTCCTTTTCCCACAATGTTTTCAGAAGGCTTCTTCGTCTGCGTTGTAAAAATCAGGAATTATTTGGTAAAGGGTTAACTGTTTTGCATAAGACAAAATGGATGACTTGTCCAAATGACGACACTGGAGCTTTAGCAATACCAAAATGTTTTTCTCTAAGAACAGCTGAGTTAAAAAAAGGCTTTACTCCTGAGAGAAAAATAGTTAAAAATAACTGTCCAAAATAAAAAATAAAATCTCTGCTATCTAATCAGACTTACCATATGTCTTCTTATCTTTGGAAGAAACTTTTTCAATATGGCTTCATGATGTTCTTGAAACCTTATGAGTTTTGGGAACTTAGGCATGAAAAATCCTGTGGAAATAGATCATAAACATTAACCCTTTACCCCATAAGGCATTTCTATGGTATCTCTAACTGACCCTAAATAACAGCAAGTATGAAGCCATTTCTCATGTGTATGTGACACCTTTTGATAGCATAGAAAACATTGTGACAAAAGGTGAAATTGCTCGTCACAAGCAACTTCACCTTTTGTCACAATGTTTTCCAAAGGCCCCTACAAGCAATGCGTAGAAATGAGTATCTACGGAGTACAGAGTTAAAACAATTTATAAAATGCCAGATTGGTAAATTTTGATCTCTACTTTGAAAATAAACTAATTGATCTCTACTTTGAAAACCAACTATTACAACAGAAAGCTACAAAAAAGGTATGTAATCTTTTGAAAAAGACACATGCAAGAAAGTTCTCATGATAATTAATCACTTGAACTTTAGCAAACAATCCTAAAGTAAAAATGACCCTAACAAAAAAAAATTTCCAAACCATGATTACCAGCACTTCCTCCTTTTCCAAACTATATTCATACCCTTACAAACTTGAAAGATAAATTTCATGATTTGAGCTATGCTGTATTTGTTGTCTGCACACACACTTAATTCTAAGGTAAGTTTCTTTTGTCTGGTAAAAGAGTTAATACAAAGATTGAAAAATCTCAGCAAATTTCCCATTTCAAATAAACTTGATTCAAATCAATACTGAAAAAGGTGCCTTTTTTAAATAACTATTTTTTGGTTGGTAAAAGAAGACAGCGGTCAGAGAAATTAGACCTGTTAAATGACCTTGAGGAAGAAAGCCCTTAAAAACATTGTGGGGAAAAGATTGAAAAGTTGGCAACAAGAATTTTCAACATTTTTTACAATGCTTTCAAAAAGACAAATCTCATAATTTATGCCATATTTGTAAACTGTAAATTCTTGTTTCAGTGAAATTATATATGTTGCCAAAGACTATACTTTTTTCTATCCCATAATTTCAAAGTATGAAGATGACCTAGCATCTGGGCTTTCTTTCTATTACATAAGCAACAATAACAGATAGTTTCATTAATTGAGCTAGAGCATCGTTTAATTAAACAGATAAACAAAAAATACACTTACCATGCAGCCCATGTCTTTTGCTGGTAAAAAGCTGTGATAATGCCCAAAATGCATCCTAAATTACAAAAAAAAACCCCAAATTATATCTAAATAGACATAAACAGTAAAATCAATTAAAGCATTACTCACATTGAACAGATCTAACTAATAACTGTTTTCAATTGACAAAAATTATGTAGAATATCTGTACTCACATACATTTCTAATATCCTCCAGTGGAAAAAATGATTTAACTCTTTACCAAATGACAAAATTTTGAACTTGTCCAAATTGAAAGCCTTTGCAAACAAAATAAATGTGCATCAAAAACTAAAAATTGACTTGGAAAGGATAGAAAACATTGTGGGGAGAGGAGAAAATGCTGATACCCAGCATTTTCTCCTGTTCCAACAATGTTTTCTATAGGCTTCTTTCTCAGGGTCATTAAAAGTCAGTCCTGATGGTGTGGGAAAGAGTTAAAAAAAACATGGATTAAGTTGAAAATGCTGATGACCAGCATTTTCTTCTTTTCCTGCAATGTTTTCAACAATGTTAAAGACAAATCTTTAATTTGAGCCAGTGGTAATTTGCCATCTGCAAAAAATTATTATATGGATCAAGTCTGAAAATTTTGTTGTGTGTTACAGAGTTAACCCTTTCCCAAACGATCCCTGGAAAAAGCGGCCTGTTGAAAACATTGTGGTAAATGGAGAAAATGCTGGTAACCAGCATTTTCTCCTTTTCCTACAATGTTTTCTACCCTTCACAAAACAAATTACAACTTTTCAGTCACTTTTATTTTGTCTTCTGCAAATGCTTTCAATTTGGATGAATTTAAAATTTTGTCGTTTGTTAGAGAGTTAAGTTGTTGGTGTACGATAAAAGGAGTATTATGCTGTAGAAACTTTCCTGGTGCTTGTATTTTGCTGCTTCAATCAAATACAGCACCAAGAAAGTTACTATAGCGTAATATATAGAGGGTATTTGGTTTTTTTTAGTGAAAGATAAAAATCTATTTCATCGAGTGAACATCGGTAATATTTTCATGAGTGGCACAGTCTGAAATCATTTTACCAAGATTTAATTTGTTGTCTGCAGACGCTTTGAATTTGGTCCTTTCCAAAAAATTGTTGTTTGGTAAAGAGTTAAATGCAGGGTTGGTTGGTAACCAGTTAACCCTGAAGATCCTTTTCTTCCTTACCTCCTCATCTAAATACATTAACATCAATGCAGCAACTTCACTCATCCCTTGACAATAACCCACTTCAGTATTGTACATTGAATAAGCTGCTAAAACATGAAATAGAGCTTGTTGTCTGAAACACAAGATAGAGAGAAACAAAGTAAAAAAACAATGTTTTTTTTAAATTGTGTTTCAGTTTGTCGCAAGGCAACAGCTCACATATTCATGTTTTCCTGGGTCTCACTAGTACTAGGCTAGGCTCTGAAGTACAACAGTTACATTCAAACACAACAGCGCCAAAAAAATAATCAAGACAGTTATAAAAAGTATTTGACAATTGTTCTAAAAAAAAATCAAGAGCTGTTAACTCTTTACCAAACAATAAAATTATAGACTAGTATAAATTGAAAGTATTTGTAGACAACAAAATAAGTGTGTCTGAAATATTGAAATTTGGTTTGGGAAGGCTAGAAAACATTGTGGTAAAAGGAGAAAATGCTGGTCACCAGCATTTTCTCATTTTCCCACAATGTTTTCAAAAGGGTTCTTTCTTAGGGTCGTTAAAAATCGGGATGGTAAAGAGTTAGCACTTTAACATAAAACAGTATCTCAGACTGGCCAAAACTGATAGTTTTTTTAGTATTTCTTTTTGAAAGGTTATAGAAAACAATGTGGGAAAAGACAAAAATGCTGGTTGGTTACCAGCATTTTCTCCTTTTCCCACAATGTTTTCAGATCTACGTCTTATTTCCCATATTTGTTTAAACTTGGAATTGTGCAATATAGGTATATACATAGAAAAAAAATTCTGTAACATACATAATTGTAAATTCTGTACAAAAGCAATTCATCATTTTTACATTATTAAGTATAAATTCATCACTTTTACATTATTAAGTATAAACTAAATTGATTACTTACCCAATACCAAACCTCTCCCTAAACCTTGTAGTGTTTCTGTATGTCCTATTGACATCGAGATCAATTTGACGAATATGTTGTGATATAGACCTGGCCCTACTTTTCATCCTCTGCAATATTGAAAATTTAAAATTAAGGTCCTTAGGCCCTAACTCTCATATTAAAATATGGAAGCTACCAAGATTGACCAAAGAGCCCTTACAAAAAAGTCTGTGTTGCAAGATATTTACCAGTGAGTTAGTGATTCTACACAATCTCTAAATCTTTAGCACAAAATGAACAGTTTGGAGGAAAAAGGAAGCATTGGAAACCATAGCAGGCCAGGAAAATGAGAGAAAATGCTGGTTACCAGGATTCCTTTTCTCACAATGTTTTCAACCCTTTTAGGCAGATTACATCCATGTGCCCAACATCATCATTTGTCAGCAGCAAAGGCTTTCAACTTGGACAAATCTTAATTCTGTCAGGTGGGAAAGAGTTAAATCTTCACCAAGTGTCAATACTCTAGGCTTGTCCAAATCGAAAGCATTTGCAGACAACCAAATAAAAGTGACTAGAAAAAATTTAAAATTTGCTGGTTACCAGCATTTTCTCCTTTTCCCACAATGTTTTCTAAAGGTCTCTTTCTCAGGGTCGTCAAGAGTAGGGATTGTGTGGTAATGGGTTAAATACATGTATTAACTCCAACTACACAACAAAAGTTTTCTGTTGGGGGTTATTTGATAAGCAAAGTAATTTTGTATCTGTTGACTTGAAACTGTATGACTGGTAACCCAGACAATTGATTTTGCCACTCCTGCTCTTAATCAAATGCCAAAATCAAAAAGGACTAAACCTAGCAATAGTACTCACTTGGTAGACGCCATCTTGCTCTGCTTTAACGATGTGGATTCCTAGTATTTTAGACCAGATTTCTCCCCGCAGTCTGTCAGGAATACCCTTGTAAACCCTCCTGGTCAACTGAAATACCAAAATTTATAATATGTTTGAAAGTGCTTGTCATGTTCAGAAAGGTCACTCTTCTGATTGGCCAAGCTAAAACATCTCAATCAAGCATTTGATTTACATTCAGTTTTTACCGTATGACAGACATGGACTTGTCCAAATTGAAAGCATGTGCAGATGACAAGTTTGATATGTGTCAAATTCATGGTTTCAGACAAGATTTTCAAAGATTTCAAAATTTTTCAGTTTTGTTGCCTTGGCAACCAGAGTTTTTGAAGGAATCAAATTCTTTTAAGAAATTCTGAGGAGGACCATGGCAGGATTATTTCTGTGACGTTTCATCAAAATTGGGCGTTATTTTCAGAGAAGATGATTGAAATAAAAATTAACGCATGGAATAACGGACGGATAGGCACACAGACCCAGGGCTATGACACAAGCCGATTGGCCGGCGTTCGGCCAATGGAGCTAAAAAACTACAAGTGTATCAGTAACTTTCTACCTTTTCACCAGGAAAGTATTTCTTCCAGTTCTTCATCATTTTGACCCATTTTGTTGTTCTCTCCAGCTCAATCTGCTTTGCCTGTTGAAGGAAAAAAAGGGAGAACATGAAAGAATACTCTACACTTTGAGGAAAAATAAAGTTATATAATAAAAGTATATGTCGTGTAACTTTATCAATTGGACTCAAAAAGAGAATTCTTTCCCATTATTTAGTCACTCCACCACAGACTGGGTACTAAGAATATTAATTTTTTCTCTGTCCCATCTATCGTTTCCATGAACTCTTTCCTGTCTGAGAAAATGTATTAAAAGAAATTTTATTAAAAACAGGTTATACAGTATTGTGGCTTCTATCTAATTTTGAGCAAAACCTTCATTGATTGCAGTACTGAATCTATGCATGCATGCTTTGGTAGGAATCAGCCTACATAGGCCTAAAAATCTAAATGGATAGATTTGTGTGTTGTTAACCCATTACCACACAATCCCTACTTTTGACAACTAAGAGAAAGGAGTCTTAAGAAAACATTGTGGGAAAAGGAGAAAATGCTGGTAACCAGCATTTTCTCCTTTTCCTACAATGTTTTCTACCCTTCACAAAACAAATTTCAAAATTTCAGTCACTTTTATTTTGGCATCTGCAAATGCTTTCGATTTGAACAAACCTAAAATATTGTCGTTTGGTAATGAGTTAAACATTAGGTATAGTGACTGGAAAACATTTCCACATACATATTCAGTTACATGTACATGTACAAGACTCAGTATGTTGCAATACACATTCATAAAGATCTGATGATAGAGCACCAAATAAAAAGATGAAAATTTAATGTGTTCAGTGTTGAAAAAAAAAAAATCCATTATATTGTTACTTCTAATGTTTTTTTTGCAAGAGCATTTCTGAATAACTGACAGTGTCAATTAACTCTTTACCACACAATCCCGACTTATAACGACCCTTTGAAATAGAAGAAACATGTGAAAAATAGAGAAAAATTGCTGGTCTTCTTCATGAAATATGTTTCTAAAAATTCTCTTCAGGATTCTTAAAGCACAGGATCCACTGGAAAAGAAATTTGTTTCAACAAACTGGCCAATTTACTTGATATAAGCATACTTTCGTATGCTCTGATCTTTCCTTTTTACTACGCTTAGCAAATAGACAAAATCTCTGTCTGTCTGTCTGTCGTTCTCTCAGTCTCTCCATCTGTCTGTCTGTCTCTCACTCTCTCTCTATCTCTTTCATTTGTATTATAATTAGTAGTGCGAACACTTGTAAATCTATTATATTGTATGGGGAGGGTCAATTTCTAAGTTGTTATAATTTGAGACCCAGCCCCATTTCCATGTAAACTTGAGGGAAAATAAGTATGTTTAAACTAAACTAAGAAATTAGAGTTATTACCTTTGTTTCAGCTGCATCAGACATGTGGGGTAATGCTTTATCACTGAAAGACACAAAAATGTTGCATTAACTCATTACCAAACGACAATATTTTTGGTTTGTCCAAATCGAAAGCATTTGCAGACGACAAAATAAAAGTGATTGAAAATTTGAAATTTGTTTTGTGAAGGGTGGAAAACATTGTGGGAAAAGGAGAAAATGCTGGTTACCAGCATTTTCTCCTTTTCCCACATTGTTTTCTAAAGGCTTCTTTCTCAGGGTCGTCAAAAGTAGGGATTGTGTGGTAATGGGTTAACCCATTATTATCTCTGATGTTAGAAATACCATCAAAGGTTTACATCTAAACAAAGCTACAGATAGACGGAGTGATTTTTATTTCAAAATTGAAAGTAATAATTAATCTCCACTAAACCCTATGTTATGGGTACTCATTGGAACTGTCTCATCGAGACGATTCTAATGAGTACCTACAACACAGTTTTTTGAAGAGAAATAATGGATTTAAAAAAAAAAATCATTCCCTCTTATCTGGAGCTTTGATCTAATTTACTGTCTCTCAAAAGTGACCTCTAGATCCTGTCTAACAATAATGTACACACTGTCAGCCCATAAATCATTTCTTCATTTTATGTTGATAACTATATTCAACCTCCGAACAATCTCTCTTGTCTTACATTGGCGAAATTATATAGTTCTATGTTTATTTAATCTTAACCATTAGGGGGCTTATTCTAAACATCAGACCTTTTCAATCTGGAAATAAGATCTGATGAACCCTTTACCACTCAATCCCAACTTTTCATGACCATAAGAAAGAAATCTTTTTGAAGACATTGTGGGAAAAGGAGAAAATGCTGATAACCAGCATTTTCTCCTTTTCCCCCAATGTTCTCTATCCTTCCTGAAACAAATTTCAACTTTCGGGTCACAATTATTTGTTGGGTCATATTTTTATTCTTCAATTTGGACCAGTCTCAAAGCTCCAGATATGAGGGAGTAATGGTTTTCTAAATCCATTATTTCTCTTTGAAACCTCATGTTGTGGTACTCATTAGAATCGTCTCATCGAGACCATTCTAATGAGTACCCACAACATAGGGTTTTGTGGATAATAAATGATATTTTCAATATTGAACTCAAAATCACTCCCTCTATCTGGAGCTCGGAGTCTAAAATTTTGTTATTTGGTAAAGAATTAACAGTAATATCTAGTTTACTGCTGTTGTCAAGGACTTCTCATTGAAGCAGACATTGTAGATCAAAGATCTGGCTGCAGGAAATGAGCAGTCTGATCTTGATCTGCATTTGCCATACTGGTGACTAAATATGTAAAAGGTACTTCAAAGATCAATTATGGTAAACTCACTGTATAAAGCCATATCTGTCTGTAACATGATACACCTCAAAAGCCGGGTCTTCCCAAGAATCAATTTGGGCTCCCTCTTCTCTCCCCTAAGTTTAAAAAAAAAAAGAGAGAAATAAATTGTGGAAAAAGGAACACATTGTTCTCCTTTGCTGTATAGTTATCTAAACCATGTAACTCTTTGTTTTACCCTTTACCACGCAATCTTGTATTTCAAATACCCAAAGAAGCCTTCTGAAAACACTGAGGGAAAAGGACAAAAGACTGGTTTCCACACCTTGAAAGATACTTTCGATTATTTAAGCCAAATTCAAAGTAAAGTCAGCAATTTTTAATCAATTTGGACACATCTAAATTTTTCTTGTGTGGAAGCAGTAGGTGCTTCTTTTCTGTGCTTTAACCCTTTACCAGATGACAAAATTTTAGCCCTGTGCAAATTGAAAGCATTTGCAGACGACATTTTCAATGTGGCTGTGGGAATTTGCCACAATCTTTTCAAGAGCTTCTTTTCCAGGGTCGTCAAAAGTCGTCATTGTGTGGAAAAGGTTTAAGGTTTTCTCAGGGTCTTTAAAACTCGGGATTGTGTGGTAAAGGGTTTATCCTTTATCAAACAATCCCAGGTTTAAATGACCATATATAAAAGGGCCTTTGAAAACATTCTTGGAAAAGGAGAAAATGCAAGTGACCAGCATTTTCTCCTTTTCCCACAAAAAGGCACATCTAATTTGTCTTATGCAAATCTTTTCAAATTAGATGTGTAGGACTTAAAGCAGGTGAATTTCTGTACCATCCTAATTTTAGGTTTTATAAGATAGAAAATTATATGTAAAATTTCATAATATAAAACTTGAATGTACAGAAAATGAAGAAATCATTCTAGACAATTGCCTTACAGTTACTGATTGACTTGACTATTTCCCCAAAATCACTGTGTTTTGAAACAGCTTCAAAAGCAGACAGAAAGGAATCAAAAAGTCCTTATTATTAACTCATTACCAAAAGACAAAATTTTGGACCAGACCAAATTGAAAGCATTTGCTCACGACAAAATAAAAGTGACTGAAAATTTGAAATTTGTTTTGTACTGGGTAGAAAACATTGTGGGAAAAGGAGAAAATGCTGGTTACCGGCATTTTCTCCTTTTCTCACAATGTTTTCTAAAGGCTTCTTTCTCAGGGGTGTCAAAAGTAGGGATTGTGTGGTAATGGGTTAATATAACCATATTTTGATAAAAAAAAAATCCAACATCAAACATCATTTTTAATAATAGATGAACAAGCTCAAGAATAATTGTAAAACATCAGGGCATCAAGTTTGACTTTGGGAAAGAGTTTGGCAAATGTGCTGAATGCTTGTAGTGAGCAATTTACCTTGTCATATTTTGCGACAATCTCCTGCCTTTCTCTGGCCACCCTCTGAAGTTCTTCATATTCATCTAAGCTGAGGGCATCTGGCAATAAAATTTTACAGTATTAACTCTTTACCTCCCTTTTCAGAAAACTAAAAAAAACTATCAACAAATAGTTTCAAGATGGATTGTCTGCCAATTCTTCAACTCTCTTAGAGTCATTGGCAAACACACAGGGTTTTGCAGATGGTGTTGAACAAGGTTAGACGGCACGGAACGTAAATATTATCTCCCTTTGAAATGATAATAGAGTGGCCCTAGATTTATAAATAATAATTCTGAGAAGGAAAAAATGGAAAAAGTGGCATAGTCAAAGTAGTATAATGATACTCATTTTCAATCTTAGCAACCTTTTAAACCATTACCACACAATCCCTACTTTTGACGCCCCCTGAGAAAGAAGCCTTTTGAAAACATTGTGGGAAAAGGAGAAAATGCTGGTAACCAGCATTTTCTCCTTTTTCCACAGTGTTTTCTACCCTTCCCATAACAACTTAAAATTTTTTAATCAACTTTATTTTGTCGTCTGCAAATGCTTTCAATTTGGACCAGTCCAAAATTTTGTCGTGTGGTAAAGAGTTAAGGATAATATCATTGTGGAAATAGTGGTATTCCATTAGAATGGTACTACCTTAAAAACAGATTTAAGTATCAATGTGTGTTGGATTAATATACTTTTTAATTCTTTTGTATATAAGAGAAACTGTAAATAATATAAAATTTTCTTACCCATTTCAACCCTGCTTGTACTAAATACTTTAATCTCACTTAACCATCCTCAGAGTTATGTAGGTCTAATGCCATTGAACTTTCTGAAATTGATTAAAGTCATCTGCTGATTTAACTCTTTACCAAACAACAAAATTGTAGACTGGTCCAAATTGAAAGCATTTGCAGACAATATCATAAAAGTTACTGAAAATTCGAAATTTGTTTTGGGAAAGGAAGAAAACCTTGTGGGAAAAGAGAAAATGCTGGTTACTGGTTACTGGTATTTGCTCCTTTTCCCCCAATATTTTCTGAAGGCTTCCTTCTTAGGGTCGTTAAAAGTCGGAATTGTGTGGTTAAGAGTTAAACCATTTAACTCTTTACCAATGACAAAATTCTGGATCAGTCCAAATTGAGAGCATATGCAGACGACCGGTTAAATGTGAACCAAAAATTGAAATTTGATTGGGAAGGTTAGAAAACATAGTAGGAAAAGGAGAAAATGCTGGTTACCAGCATTTTCTCCTTTTTTCCACAATGTTTCCAAAAGCGTTCTTTTTTTAGGGTCGTTAAAAGTTGGGATTGTGTAGTAAAGAGTTAAATTATAATGCATAGTGATGCATTAAAGAAACAATTCTGATTAACAGACACATTACTTCATGGACTGAACAACAATAATTTTCAACCTGTAACTGCATCTATGGGCTATTCTTGGACATATAAAAAAAATTCAAAGATCTTTACCAACACTGGGCTGCAGTTGCTTTCCTCTTTATCAAACAACAAAAGTTTAGGGTGGTCCAATTTGAAAGCATTAGCAGACAACAAAAGGAATTTGGCTCAAAAATTGAGATTTTATTTTGGAAGGGTAGGAAACATTGTGGGAAAAGGAGAAAATGCTGGTTACTAGCACAAGATCTATTGTAGTCGTAAAGTGCCGCCTCAGGTTTGCATACACTGACTTGGCAGGCTGATCCAAGACCATGCTTTACACCAATTTCCAAATGCCACTTTAAGCCTAATCCAAGCCATAAGAAGTGTTAAAATCCTACTTTTGTGCTCTATTTGTAAAACTATGAGAGTTGAAACATGTGCACAAAACATGTGTAGAGATTTCGACTTTTTTCCACAATCGTCTCTGTACCCAAAGATGACAAGTCAAAAATTGAAATTGCCTTTGGTTAATTATCGGTACCAGGATAAGAGTTCACTCTTTACCAAACAATCCCTGGTTTTTTTACAGCCCTGAGACAGAAGCCTTTTGAAAACATTGTTGGGAAAGGAGAAAATGCTGGTAACCAGCATTTTCTCCATATCCCACAATGTTTTCTATCCTTCTGCAAACAAATTTCAATTTTTGAGTTACGTTTATTTTGTCATCCGCAAATGCTCCCAATTCAGACCAGTCCAAGATTTTGTCGTTTGGTAAAGAGTTAAGTGCTTAACTTTCAAAAAGAGCATTTCTGTCACTATTTATATAATATATAGCTTGCAACATGCGAAAAGGGCATTCAAACATTTGCGTAAAGTGTCCTCTACGATCATTCTGCCCAATACACACAGGCTATAATCCGAAACAACACTTTCCATTTTTATGTAATTTTCAGTTTTCCCATGTCCACTGAAGGACAAAACCTAATGTAGTCCTAAAGCAAAGCCCTGTCTCAGATTAGCCAGCATGAACTGTGCCGGATGACCACAGACAATATCCTAAGCAAAAGTCCAAATGTATGCCATGTGTGCTACACTCTGGCAAAAGGGGCTTTCTGCATGTCCACGATATATCAAGTATTTATTTCATGCTTTCCGGTAGGATATCGAGAAATGGCAGTGAAAATATTTTTCGATCTTACACTGGTACCACCAGTGAAAATACCGATTTTCACGTTCTTGTTGCCTAGGTTAATTGCGCGTGCCTGACAACCAGATGGGAAATATGACGTCATATACCTTACATTTCACGCGCTTGACGTAACGTTGCTATGCGGGAGGGGTACGCCACGGGGAATAAGGGAAAAGAACTGTACTGAATTTTGATAAAGCTCCTCCCAGAAAGGGTTAAAAGCATAAAATAAATAGAATATTTGTATTTTTTCGGTGAAAGGTCGAAATTTATTTCATCTCGTGAACACCATCGGTAATATTTTCACTCGTGGCTGCGCCACTCGTGAAAATATTACCGATGGTGTCCACTCGATGAAATAAATTTCGATCTTACACCGAAAAAAACAAATATCCTCTATGTCATCACCAAATTACTGATCCATAAAATCTTTTTGTCTAACTACCGGCTGAATCATAAGGTAGAATTCTCTTAGACATGCTAAAAATATTAAGATAATGAAAAGTTTCAGCCCACATCAGGAGTCTGCGCAGGTTGACATAAGTTGAGATCAAATCATGGGGTAAGTGCAAGACTATTGTAAGTGCATATAAAATGTATATGCACTTACAACAGTCTTGCACTTACTCCTCCAAATGCATTAAGTCCCTTTTTATGGAGCATGGCCCCTGTATGAAAATAAAAGTGTCGATGTCCATCGCTTTCAGCAAATTTTGTCAAATGTCCTCATTGTAAGTTTCTAGCCAACATAATTAGTCAGGCTTTTTTAAATAGCTATTCAGATCCACAGAATAATTTGGTTGCATGCACAACAGAATGACACCAAACATTGCCAAAGATCACACACACAAAAAAAAAAGCTCCAATATTAATCAGAAAAAAAAATCCTAGAATTTCTAACCCCACCCACTTATTAAAATCATTCATGATCCAACTTCTCAAGAGAAATTTGGCTGTATGCTCTGACTAAAAATGATAGAACTTTATATAGATATTAAGGATAATATAACAATATAATATTTCACAGATGTTTGTCAAATTTCAGATGACTCAAAGGAAGAGTTTGACAAAACAACTCACATTTCATCTTTTAACCCTTCCGTAAAATCACGTGACCAATCAGCATCTAACTAGGTCAACTTATGTCAAGTTTAGGCCCAAGTTTTTTTAGGGAGAATAGCGTTTTGTAGTATTTTCACAAATTGCTTTAAAACTCACGAATCACTACAAATAATTTCATGTCTTCCGCAGGTAATCGAAAAAGAGATCAACCAATGTAATCCGCATTCCTTTAGGGGGTGTATCTGTCAAAACCAGAAATATTTAAAAACTTCACCGTGAATCAACCATTCGCCATCGGAGTGGGCACTTCATTTGAACAAGGTAGTCGCAAGTAAAGAAAGTCTTAACCTAGTTTACCTTGTCCTAGAGATCTTGTTTAGGCCTCTGCCTCTAGATCTAATGACCCTTTCTGATTTATTTTGTTTATATTGTCCGCTTCCGGTCCATAGCAGGAAGGAGAAAATTTAACTAGGTGGTTTTCCATACTATGTTTAACTGATTACCAAACAACAAAATTTTAGGTTTGTCATAATTGAAAGGAATTGCATACGACAAGATAAAAGCGACTGAAAATTTGAAATTTGTTTTATGAAGGGTAGAACACATTTTGGGAAAAGGAGAAAATGCTGGTTACCAGCATTTTACCATTTTCCCACAATGTTTTCTACGGGCTTCTTTCTCAGGGGCGTCAAAAAGTACTTAGGGATTGAGTGGTAATGGGTTAAAAAAAATTAAAACAGTTCACATTGTGACAGTTTTCAATGTCTGCAGGCAGTTTATTCCAGTTTTCAACAACTCAATTTGTAAAACTGATTTTTTTTATGTTTGTTCTGCACTGTTGCTTATATAATTTAAAAGTATGTCCTCTTGTTGTAAATCTTGAAGGGTTCATGTGTTTTTGGAAAAGTTTGGTTTCATCTAATCTATCTATATTCTTTTGAGTTCTAAAAGCTAGGATGACATCTGATCTTAATCTAATGATGGTAGACCTAACGATCTTAATCTCTCTGTATATGATTTGTTCTTTATCTCTGGTAGGATTTTTGTTGCTCTTCTTTGTATATTTCCTAATTTAGTGGATTCCTTCTTATAGGGTGTTGACCAGATGGCGCTGCCGTATTCCAGATGTGATCATATTAAACTTTTATATAGCATATGATCAGGAACATGTCTTTGTCATATAGTTAAATGATTTTTTAATAAGGCCCAGCATCTGATTTGCTTTCTTTATTTTAGAGTTGATATGTATTTTTGAAGTTTAATTGATTGTCAATATAAATTCCTTAATCCTTCTCATTTGATACTTTATGAATTTCCTGGCCAAACAGCCTATAATAAGTTGAATTTACTTTTTTTTTTGCAAAGTGCAAGTGTTTACATTTATCCTTTTTAAACTTTAGCAGCCAGCGATTTGACCAATTTTCCAATTTATATAGATCTTCCTGGGTGTTAACTATCTTTACTGTTCTAGTAGGTTTCACCCCTATCGACAACCAGAACTGTAAGTGACATTTATAAAGATTGGCTATTAATGAAAAGTATAATAGATTTTTCATGGAATTTTGCATGGAAAAGATTCAAGAAAAAGAGTCGTTCGAAACATCTTTAAAAAAAAAAAAAAAAGTATAAAGCCAGCTCAACTAAAAAGGCTGGAAGATTTAAGAAAAAGAGGGCCATGATGGCCCTGAAATAGCTCACCTGAGTTTATTGACCAAACATGCACCATCTAGTTTCCCAGTGACCTAGTTTTTTATCAGACATTACCCATCATCAAACACTTTTGAGATATCAATAAGACAAACATTCTGGCCAAGTTTCATGAGTATTGGACTGAAAATGTGGCCTCTACAGTGTACAAAAGGTTTTTCTAAGATTTCATCAAGTGACCTAGTTTTGGACCTGACAATTACCCATTATCAAACTCTTTTGAGACATCACCAAAACAAACATTCTGACCAAGTCTGAAGAGTATCAGGCAGAAAATGTAGCCTCTAGATTGTACACAAGGTTTTTCTAATATTTGACCCATTGACCTAGTTTTTGACTCCACATGACCCATTTTCAAACTCATTCAAGGTATCACCAGGACAAATATTATGAACAAGTTTTAGGAGAATCAGACTCAAAATGTGTCCTCCAGAGCATACAAAAGGTGTTTATAACATTTGACCTATTGACCCATTTTTTGACCCAACATGACCCATTTTCAAACTCATCCAAGATATTATAAAGGCAAACATTCTGACAAATTTTCAAGAGTGTTGGACTGAAAATGTGGCATCCAGAGCATATACAAGGTTTTTCTAAGATTTGACCTGGTGACCTAGTTTTTAACCCCCAATGACCCATTTTCAAACCTGTCTGAGATATCATCAAGACAAACATTCTGACCAACTTACAAGAGTTTCGGACTGAAAATGTGGCCTCTAGAGCCTACAAAAGGTTTTTCTAACATTTGACCTAGTGACCTAGTTTTTGACCCCACATGATCCATTTTCAAACTCGTCCGAGATATCATCAAGACAAACATCCTGACCAACTTTCATGAGTATCCGAATGAAAATGTGGCCTCTAGAGCATACAAAAGGTTTTTCTAAGATTTGACCTAGTGACCTAGTTTTTGACCCCACATGATCCATTTTCAAACTCATCCGAGATATCATTCAGACAAACATCCTGACCAACTTTCATGAGTATCTGAATGAAAATGTGGCCTCTAGAGCGTACAAAAGGTTTTTCTAAGATTTGACCTAGTGACCTAGTTTTTGACCTCGCATGACCCATTTTCAAACTCATCCAAGATATCATCCAGACAAACATCCTGACCAACTTTCATGAGTATCCGACTGAAAATGTGGCCTCTAGAGCGTACAAAAGGTTTTTCTAAGATTTGACCTGGTGACCTAGTTTTTGACCCCACGTGACCCATTTTCGAACTCGTTCGAGATATCATCCAGACAAACATCCTGACCAACTTTCATGAGTATCCGACTGAAAATGTGGCCTCTACAGTGTACACAAGGTTTTTCTAAGATTTGACCTGGTGACCTAGTTTTTGACCCCACGTGACCCATTTCCGAACTCGTCCGAGATATCATCCAGACGAACATCCTGATTAACTTTCATGAGTATCCGACTGAAAATGTGGCCTCTAGAGCGTACACAAGGTTTTCCTAAGATTTGACCTGGTGACCTAGTTTTTGACCCAACGTGACCCATTTTCAATCTCGTCCGAGATATCATCCAGACAAACATCCTGACCAACTTTCATGAGTATCTGACTGAAAATGTGGCCTCTGGAGCGTACACAAGGTTTTTCTAAGATTTGACCTGGTGACCTAGTTTTTGACCCCACGTGACCCATTTTCGAACTCGTCCGAGATATCATCAAGACAAACATCCTGACCAACTTTCACAAGTATCCGACTCAAAATGTGGCCACTAGAGCGTACACAAGGTTTTTCTAAGATTTGACCTGGTGACCTAGTTTTTGACCCCACATGACCCATTTTCGAACTCGTCCGAGATATCATCGAGACAAACATCCTGACCAACTTTCATGAGTATCCGACTGAAAATGTAGCCTCTAGAGCGTACACAAGGTTTTCCTAAGATTTGACCTAGTGAACTAGTTTTTGACCCACATGACCCATTTTCGAACTCGTCCGAGATTTTATCGAGACAAACATCCTGACCAACTTTCATGAGTATCCGACCAAAACTGTGGCCTCTAGAGCGTAAACAAGGTAAAAAGTTGACGACGGACGATGTACGATGCACGCCGGACACAGCACAATCACAATAGCTCACCATGAGCACTTCGTGCTCAGGTGAGCTAAAAAGAGTTGTTCGAAACATCTTTAAAAAAAAAAGCTATAAAGCCAGCTCAACTAAAAAGGCTGGATGCCTGTTTATGGTGGGTTGTACAAGAAATTTATTTGTATAGGCCTACTGCTCAGTGTGGCTGTAAGAGCTTTCAGAAATTCTTAGTTGATGCTTTACGGTGGTTGTTCAATATCCGAACTATCATGTCGCATGCGGGATAGCTAAAATATTAAATAGCGAAACAGTTATCTGTGTCATTAGTGAGTCCTCGTCATTTATATTAAATTATCACTAGTATTTCAAATAATAATATAAAAATCATGAGAAATTAAGAACTATCGACTAATCACGAACTGCCAGTGACAATCTTCTTTAAGGGACAAAATGCTCCGCTGAATACACTTGTAAAATATGGCAGCTTTGTCAACAAAAATCTGAAATTGAAATAAAAACAATAGTAAAATTCAGGAAGGTAGTTGATTATTATTGTGAAAAAGAAGGTAACTGATGCAAAATTTCAAAAACATTCTTCTACATCAGTGATTTTGGTATTAAGAATCCGATTGTGGAGAGGCACACCAGCTGAGAAACGAACCGTCAGGGTTCGGGACTTATTGAGTTATTCGTCCCAAAGCCATTTTGTAACTTCATGCCACACACTTTTTTTTGTGAACCCCATGAAATTCACCAGGGAAAAAATTACTCTAGCTGATACACTTTGGAAATTTTGTTATTTTGCAGTGTTGCATCCAGGCTGTGCGATTGCGGGATTCACGCTTTATTTTTTGCTGTCACACAATTCTGTGAATGTGGGAGCAATTGCGCAATATCGGTGTAACTCGCGCAAAAAGAAGACACGGCTGAGTGCATAAAAGAGAAATTTAGAAAAAAGTCGGGTCCGGTTTCAAGTCATTTCAATAAAATAATCGGAAGTCCGACAATGCTTCCTTACATGTAGACTGTTCCAGGTGGTTTCAGATTTCGTAGTGAAGTTTCTTTTGAAGCGGGGAAACAATATATCTACGCATGCGCATTGAATGTTAACTTTCATAATGCTAACGAATTGAAGAACCTGGCGATTTTAAACTTGCGATTTGTCATGTATTCCGCCAAAAGGAAACATGTCAAAGACTTCATGGTTCATACGATGATATTATGAAAAGAATTGAGTGAAAACAGCGGGGAATAAACTTGTGTTTGTTCGGCCCCAGATTCTGACTTTCCACCAAGGATGTATCGTAATCATGAACAAAAATTGATGTGTACATCTACAGATGTACATTATCAATCAAGAATGAGAATCTATAATGTTTTGGGTTAGAAATAAGGTAAGATCAACCAAATAAGCATCAACCATCCCCTGTCGGCCGTAAAATGTAGATCTAGCAAATATCTTATGAGCCCTAGCAAGACAGTATTCATTCCCATTCAAAAAAGGAAAATGACCAGATAAATACATATTTTGTGTATATTTAACTTCCTTTCACCCACCCACGAAAATTTTTACTCCTCCCATTTTGAAAATTCCATGGGAGATCTCCCCCTCTTGGCAGAATTCCTGGATGCAACACTGTTTTGTCAATAATCTCCACGCATTATCTTGCACAGACTTCATTTTACATAGGACTATTAAACTGAAAATCAGCATGGGTTTTGGGACAGCAATACTTATTTATAAGTATTCATATGTCTCAGTATTGACTTTTTCTTGCGATGAAAGTTCACAACAAATGAATGGCTGAAATACAAACCGCAGCTAACAGACTAATATCCTCATCTTTTGAGGTTTAAATGAACAGTACCATAACCACTGAGCTAAAGAGATAACGCAGTTGTTAGGTATTATATTTATGTCGGGATGAAGCCATGCATGAATGAGTGGTCTCTCATAACACACCCTCTCTTAAAGTCATCATTTATTGATGACTCAGAGCCTTATGAGGCAGGGTGTCCATTTTTGGACAACAAATGGGATTGATAGCTCAATGCCTATTCCAGACAAGCTCCTGGTTACAAGCTGGAAAGTTTGCAACAAACGCATTGCTGAAATGCAAACCAAATCTGGTGGGATTTGGTTGCATGATGGACCATTATCTTAGTTCATCGAGGTTTAAAAGACCAATACTATGACCACTGAGCTAAAGAGATATCTCTAAGTGCAGCTGACCTTTTCTTCAATTATGTTGAGTCTTATCTAATCATTTACAGTTTCCTGTAGCAGTTTACATTTATATAGTTTCCAGTATATTCTAGATTATAAGATCTTGGAGATCTGCTCTAAGCTATGGCTAGTGATCGTGAGACATTACGAGAGGTGTGGGAAGGAAGAATACCAATATGTTTTACATTATCTGCAGATGAGGTAGAGTCAGAAACACCTGAACCTATCTTTGTAAGTTGTCATATAAAAAAAAGTCATTAAAATTTTATCTATTTAACCTCCTACCAAAGAAAAGAAATTTTAGACTAGGTCAACTTGAAAGCATTTGCAGACCTAAAGTTGTACATGGTTTAAATGATTGAATTTGTCTCCGAAAGGTTAGAAGACATAGTTGGAAAAGAAAAGAAATGCTGGTTCCCAGCATGTTCTCCTTTTCCCATAATGATTTCAAAGTCATTATTTCTCGGGTTGTTAAAACTCAGGATTGTGTAGTAAAGGGTTAAACTTGTTTAAATCTTTCCAGATTTTTGTTTTTTGTCAATTCTCCCAGTGCTTGTTAACATGTCATAAACAAATTTCAGCAGTTTAGCCACATTTGAATTTTGTTAGCACGTACTTCCAGTTTGGACCTCTCTTAACCCATTATCACACAATCCCTACTTTTGAAGACCCTTAGAAAGAAGCCTTTAGAAAATATTGTGGGAAAAGGAGAAAATGCTGGAAACCAGCATTTTCTCCTTTTCTTGCAATGTTTTCTACCCTTCATAAAACAATTTCAAATTTTCAGTCACTTATATTTTGTCATCTGCAAATGCTTTCGACTTGGAAAAGCCAAAATTTTTGTCATTTGGTAATGAGTTAACTCTTTACCAAACTACAAAATTTTAGACTCAGTCAAATTGAATGCATTTCCAGACAACAAAATAAAAATGACTAAAAAACTGTAATTAGTTTTTGAATGGGTAGAAAACATTGTGGGAAAAGGAGAAAACGCTGGTTACCAGCATTTTCTATTTTCCCACAATGTTTTCAGAAGGTGTCTTTCTGAGGGTTGTTAAAAGTCGTGATTGTATGTATGGCAAAGGCTTAAACTTTTGTCCATTTGGTGGAGACTGAAAACTTTGTGGGAAAAGGAGAAAATGCTGGTAACCAGCATTTTCTCCTTTTCCCACAAAGTTTTCTACTCTGATTGAAACAAATTTCAATCTTTTAGTTAGTTTGTCGTATGTAAGTGCTTTCAATTTAGACCAGTCTAAAATTTTGTCATGTGGTAGAGTTAACTACAATATTTTTGCATATATGTAGGTTCTATTTCTTTATCATGATGACGATCCTTATTTTGCAAAGAGGTATTTGTAGCTGTGTGCTACAGATTTGTTTCAAAAGGTCATTACTATTAGTCAATAGAATAAGAAATGGAAATACACATACATGTACTAGTATATTTCATTTAATTCTTTACAGTTGACCGTCCCTAGACAGAGTTATTTCCCTTTGGTAACTGACAAAGTTTCTAAAATACTATCACAGTATGTACAGAAAGAGAGTGTTGGGGAATTCTGGTTAGATTTTGAGGACCAGCCATTGAAATGGTGGGTACATGGACAAAGAGCTATGTTTATTTAACTCTCTATCACATGTCAAAATTTTAGACAGGTACAAATTGAAAGTACTCACACTCACAGCCGACAAGTTAAACCTAATTCTAAAATTGAAATTTGTTTCCAGCAGGGAAGAAAACATTGTGGGGAAAGGAGAAAATGCTGGTTACCAGCATTTTCTTCTTTTCTCACAGTGTTTTCAAAAGGCTTCTATTTCAGGGTCGTAAAAACCAGGGATTGTTTGGTAAAGGGTTAAATCCTGAGGAGAAATGCTTTTGAAAACACAGTGGAGAAAGGAGAGAATGCTTGTAACCAGGATATTCCCCCTTTTCAACGATGTTATCTACCCTCTAATCTCTTTTCCATCCAAAAAAATTTGGACTCTTCCAAATCAAAAGCATCCTCAGGTAAAAAATTCAAATAAACCTATATTTCTAGTCTTGGTAGACAGCATTTTAGAAAAAGAAGAAATTGCTAGTTACTAGCATTTTCTTCTCTTTCCACAATGTTTTTAAATTCCTTGGTCTTCAAAGTTGTTAAACTAAAAATTGTTTGGCAAAGGGTTAGCATTATTTTGAATCTCTTATCTTAGTTGACTGAAAGTACTCATTTCTATTTCCATTAACTCTTTACCAAACAACAACATTTTAGACTGGTCCTAATTGAAAGCGCTTGCAGACAACAAAATAACAGAACTCAAAAATTGAAATTTGATAGAAAACATTGTGCGAAAACGAGAAAATGCTGATTACCAGCATTTTCCTCCTTTTCCCACAATGTTTTCAAAAGGCTTCTTTCTCAGGGGTGTCAAAAGTAGGGATTGTGTCATAATGGGGTTAATACTTTTTGCAGATGCATAAACCCCCCACCCCCTTTTTAAAAAGTATAGGCTGAAATAAGTTTGATAATTACATTTGCAGGCATTATCCAATTGGAGTTTTGTATGACTTGTATGGTTCTTCAGAGGATCTTCCCTGGAAACTTACAGTCCACTTTCAGGTAAATCATCAATACTTTCTTAGAAATGGTGTGACACCTTAGATCTTGTAATTATACCTTATAGATAAAGGCTGTTTGACAATATTAACTCATTACCACACGACAAAAGTTTAGGTTTGTCCAAATCGAAAGCATTTGCAGACGATAAAATAAAAGTGACTGAAAATTTGAAATTTGTCTTGTGAACAGTAGAAAACATGGTGGGAAAAGGAGAAAATGCATTTTCTCCTTTTCCCGCATTGTTTTCTAAAGGATTCTTTCTGAGGGTCGTCTAAAGTAGGGATTGTGTGGTAATGGGTTAAACTCTATACCAAACAACAAAATTTTAGACTTGTCCATATTGAAAGCATATGCAGACAACAAAATAAATGTCATTGAAAAATAGAAATTGGACTTAAGAAAAGTGGGAAATATTGTGAGAAAAGTAGAAAATACTGGTTACCTATAATGTTTTTAGAAGGCTTCTTCCTCTGGGAAGCCTTTTGACGATCCTGAGAAAGAAGCCTATAGAAAACATTTTGGGAAAAGGAGAAAATGCTGGTAACCAGCATTTTCTCCTTTTCCCACAATGTTTTCCACTCTTTTTAAAACAAAAATCAAATGTCTAGTCACTTTTATTTTGTTGTCTGCAAATGCTTTCGATTTGAACAAGCCTAAAATATTGTCGTTTGGTAATGAGTTAACTTTATGTTAAAGTTTTAGGCTGGTTCATATTTTGAACTGTGAAAGATAGCAAGATTAACCTGGTTAAGAAAGATGAATTTGTCTTTGGAAGGGTAGAAGAAACTGTGGGAAAATTAGAAAAGGCTGGTTACTTTCACTTTTCAGTACATGTACTTATAGTGTTAAATTGGTAAATTAAACATTAAAATGAAGAGAATTAAGAAGGAAGTATGACCTGAAATTATTTATTAGCTAGACAAATTCATTAATTAAAATGTTACCACAGTTTGAATGACTCCAATGGAAAGGACTTTTGAAAACATTGTGGAAAAAGGAGAAAGTGCTGTTAATCAGCATACTTTTGCTACATGTAATTTGTTGCAACTTCTTCCAATTTAGACTAGTCTGCATTCTGTATCGAGTATTTCAATATGATATTCTATCTTTAGTGAAATATTTATCCAGAACGAGCATGCATTATTGTTTCAAAACAAGCTTTTCATCAATGACACCTATATTTAGATTTGACCTGCAACATGCAGAAAGGGACATACGGACTTTTGTGATAGTTTTGTGGCATATAATCCTGCACTGTCCACGCAGGCTTATCCAAAACAACTCTTTACATTTTTATTTAATTTTCTGTTTTGTGCAAGTCTACTGTAGCTCAAAATTTAACATAGTTGTCAAGTGCTGTCTCGAATTAGCCTGCGCACTCTGCACAGGCTGATCCGAGTCGACACTTTATGTAAATGTCCCAATGACCCTTTCTAGTGTGTTGAAAGCCATATAACCCTTTACCACACAATCCTGACTTTTTACAACCCTGAGGAAGAAGCCTTTTGATAACATTGTGGGAAAAGGAGAAAATGCTGGTAACCAGCATTTTCTCCTTTTCCCACAATATTTTCTACCATTCCCAATACAAACTTGAAATTTTCAGTCACTTTTATTTTGTAGTCTGCAAATGCATTCAATTTGCACTAGCCTAAAATTTTGTCGTTTGGTAAAGAGATAATATGTTTTTGCAGAATTTTCCAGAAGATGAGTTGTTACACTGTCCAAGTAAAGAGGCTGTAGAATCGCATTTTATGTCTTGTGTCAAAGAGGCTGATGCTTTAAAACATAGAGGTCATATTATCAACAGTATGCAGAAAAAAGATCACAAACAAATGTGGTTTGGTATCACTAATGGTTAGTAGACCTTTCACCAAACGGTCATGTCTTTTTTGACAATCTTTAGGAAAAGAGCTTTGGAAAACCTTGTGGGAGATGGCAAAAATGTTAATGAGCAGTCTCCTTTATACACAATACTGGACCAAGTCATCACATAGTTATGGATTCAAAGGAGCCACTTTTTTCAATAACCAACTTAATCATGAGATAGATTGGCCCTTGACAAACAGAAAATTGACCAATAGCGAAAAGTTTTGGTCTAGGTGTGCCTGCACTGAATGCGCAGGCTTACTGGGTCAATCCTTTTTCCAGATGCATTAAGCCCCCTTTTCACAGAGCATGACTCATTGAAGCCTTTACCAAACAACCCCGCATTCTAACGACCCTGAATAAAGGGCCTTAAGAAAACATTGTGGGAAAAGGAGAAAATGCTGGTAACCAGCATTTTCTCCTTTGCCTACAATTTTTTCTATCCTACCCTTAACAAATTTTAATTTTTGAGTTGTCGTGTATGAATACTTTGGATTTTGACATCTTAAATTTTGTTTTCTGGTAAAAGGTTAAAATTTTCTCCTATTCTGACAATATTTTCTACCCTGCCCAAGAGTAAGACCATCATTTGAGCCATGTTTGATATGACATCTACATGCTTACCATAATTTTGGTTAGGTCCAACATTGGCTCCTCGGACAAAAAATGAAATAGAAATTTTAGGTTTCATCTTAGGACTGATATACTTGATTGTTTTTAATTATTGAACTCCTGTTTAATAAACTTGTTGAATAATTTTGACCAAAAACAGCTGATACTTTCTCTATTCTTCAGAAGAAAAAATAGGAAAGAAAAAGCAAAAGCTTATGCAGGCATAAAACTAATTCTTTAATCTTTCCCAAACATACCCTGGTTTTTACATGTCTGCAGTACAAGTCTTTTGAAAACACTGGGGGAAAAGGAAAAATTGCTCGTAACGAGCAATTTCTCCTTTTCCCACATTGTTTTCTACCTACTTAGAGAACTTTCTGCCATTTTTATCAAATTTGAAATTGTCGTCTGCAAACTCTTTGAGTTTGGAAGAGTCTAAAATTTGTTGTTTGGGAAAGGGTTAAAACAATATGTCATTGAAATGCAGAGCTCCAAATTAGAGTGAGTGATAGTGCATGTATTCTAAATCCATTAATTCTCATCCAAACCCTATGTTGTGGGTACACATTAGAATTGTCTCAATAAGACGATTCTAATGAGTTCCCATAACAAAGGGTTTAGTGGAGAATGATTAATATTTTTATTTATTAAATCAATATCACTCCCTCTGTCTAGAGCTCTGGTCATGTACAAAACCAGATATGAAGTTTTGAATGGTAAATGTTCACCAACTTTTACGGTGAATGCAAAATAACTTGACTGGTGGAAATCATGACTCCTTGAAATTATTTTATCACATAACCTCCCTCGTTTCAAGTATAATATACCCGCCACAATTTTTCTTGTCTTTCTTGTTACATGTTTGATATTACAGTTGTGTGACATCATTCGTTTTGATGTCATCTTGCATGTATTTCATAGAGGTGAATAAATTTTATGGATACTACTGCATGTGTATCTATAGATGGGTGTGCATCTTCTAATCTGTAATTTATGAAATATTGTAGTGTTGTAAAAAGAATCTGACATTTATTGGTGTTTGAGATAATTTCTTTTACTATACTCATCAAGAAAATATGTTATTAAGCTCGCCAGAGGCTTGCTTAATAAGTTTTTATCTAGACTCATTCGATAAAATAAAGTCTCGAGCGGGAACTCTTGTCAGATCTTATGTATATACCTGTTAAGAAGTATGAATGAAAAAGTTTTGATCCCTATCATATTATATTTATGTAGTGTACTGGTCTATCCCACAGATAGATGTGAATGTATAGCATATGTTTGTATGAGGGGCCACTTATAAAACCTTGCTATAAAGATAGCTTTTGTAGCGACATGGTAGAGATTTCGCCTTGAGACCTGTAGGACCAGGATTCAAACCCCGCTGGTGATGGATGTTTGTGAGAACTGTTATATCTGTTTGCTGTCTTTTGCTTTACCCTTTACCAAACAGTGCTGAGTTTTAATGACCCTGGGGAAGCAGCCTTTTGAAAACATTGTGGGAAAGAAGAAAATGCTGGTAACCAGCTTTTTCTCCTTTTCCAGCAATGTTTTCTGGTTTTCTGGCCTATCAAAAACAGAAATGACCATTAAAGCTATATTTTTTATTTGTAGCATGCAAATGCTCTCAATTTGGTCAAGTTCAAGTTTTTGTTGTTGGTAATTAGTTAACCCATAGAGAGAGGAATAAATGCAATGTTAATTTATCATTTGGAAATATGGCAATGATAAAAGCAGTTTCACAATTGCTATTGTCCAAAATGTCTCAAGAGTCAGTGCAGATGAAAGATCAGACTGCATCTTTTGCACAGTCTGACCTAGTTCTACAATGGCCACGAAAGTAATAAAATAATGAAATGCTCTCTAGGGTTATAAAACCCAAGCACGAACTTGGTACATCAAAGTTTCAACACTGAAAAATTAGTTGATAAGCTCAGAAACTGTAGCACAATTAATTTCATTCTATTACAGATAAATTTGATCAGTTTTGGCCAGTGAATAAAAAATTAATGGAGAATTCGGGGGATGAAGTGTTCAAATTTATCCCATTTAAACTTTACCAGGTAAGTAATCTCTGACTTCAAAATAGTTGTGATGAGCACAAACTTCTGTATAATGACACTCTGAATCCCTTAGAGAATAATCAAAACACTTTGAAAAATAACACTCTTATGTTCAATATTCTGGCTATTGCCTTTTTCAAGAGTAAGTAATAGTTTCTAACTCTTGGAAAAGGCAATAGCTGAGATATTGAACATCAGAGTGTTATTTTTCATAGTGTTTATGGAGAGTGTAAGTCCAATTGATGATTCATGCTAGCTTTTACAGGCATAAGATTTTTCCAATTTTCAGGGGATTTCTGATTTTTCGGACAGCTGATGGGGGTCTTGTGATTTGCGCAGATCCGATGAGAGAAGGAGCAGTTTAAAACAATCAGACTCACACTTTGTTAAAAAACGCATGCCTGTTGTGTGTAAATAGTACCTCCATTGAGGAAAGCTCTTCCTCCAAAACTTGAGAATTCTTCCTTCAAAATGGAGGTGTCCAGGTTTGAAGAGCATGGAAAAGAGGATCCGTTTTCAGATTTTTTCCTTTGAGCCTTGGTTTCATGCCTGCTGTTAGATTAATTGATGCAATAATTGTCATGATTGTGATGATGTTGTGTGATATTAATGTTATGGGAGACCACTCCTTCCTGCATGGCATACTCCCGATTTAAATACAATACCTGGCTTCTGCGTCAGGGAGATATCTCTTTGGCTCAGTGGTTAGGGTATTGGTCTTGTGTCCGGGAGTTCCGGAGTTCGAATCCCGCTCCGACCCTTATTTCTGCCATGCATTTATTCATTTGTTTCTTTGTTACGGACTTCGTAAGATTAAATTTTCTTCTGCTGCCTGAAGTAAATACAAGCACATGGAATGTTACTACAACAGTCATGATATTCTGCCTGTATACCCTAACTAAAAAGTTGAAATATAGTACAGATTAAACCTCGAAAAATTGAATAAATATGATAAACATTTTCTGATATCAAGACCTATTATGTCCTAATTACCCTTTATCAAACAATCCCTGGTTTTTATGACATTGAGATAGAAGCCTTTTGAAAAATTGTGGGTAACCAGCATTTTCTCCTTTTCCTACAATGTTTCCAACCCTGCTGGAAACAAATTTCAATTTTTGAGTTATGTTTATTTTGTTATCTGCAAGTGCTTTCAATCTGGACCAGTCTATAATTTTGTTGTTTGGTGAAGAGTTAAGACACCAGTTTGATCTCTCATAAATGTTGGACAGTATAGACGAGAAGTAAGATTAGACATGTATGTACTATGCATGCTTCTTGCAGTCTGATCTTCATGCACAGTAGCTCTAAAATAGCTGAAGCTGTAATAAGCATTCTAAAGATGACAATACTGGAATGTGTTCAGAGCCTACATTCTCTTCCAGGTGGAGAAACCATTTGTACAGAAATTGTTCAAACCAGTATCTGAGGAAGGTCATCCGCATACATTATTAGATTTACTCAAATATGTTTTACAAATTGAACAAGGTAATGCTTTGAAAATTCATTGTAGTTGTTGTTTGTAAATAATAAACTTGTTAATATACAAGTATATGCTGGTCTCACAAGTAAAATTGCAGGGCTTCAAGTTAAGTAATACATGTAATTGTGTGGCAAATAAACTTCTTGTCATGTAGTTTGCTATATATTTGGTAAAACTTGGGTATATGTGACTTCTTACCAAAAGATAAAGGTTTAGACTTGTTGAGTTTGAGAGCTTGCTGATAGTAAATTAAAGATTAGGAAACATTATGGGAACAGAAGAAAATGCTGGTTGCCACCATTTTCTCTTTTTATCACAATACATGTATTTGAAAAGCTTTTTTCCTTAGTGTCTTTAACCTTTTAACAAGCCTGAGAAAATGGCCTTTTGAAAACATTGTGGGAAAAGGAAAAAATGCTGGTAACCAGCATTTTCTCCTTTTCCCACGGTTTTCTACCTGTTCAGGAATAAGTGTTATCATTTAAAAAACATGTGAATTGTCCACTGTAAATTTCATGCATGAAGACCTGTCTAAAATTCTGTTGTCTTGTAAAAAGCAGTCGGTGAATTAGAGCCAAATTTTGATGCTGAAAGTGTGATGACATACTTAACAGACATTAGGAAGTGAGATTCTGGTATAATATCTATAAAAGTACCTGTGATGAGTAAATAAATTCCAAATTGAAATCAAAACTTTTTTGGATCTGCAAAAGTTTCGCTGAAACAATATGACTGTATAGTTCAGAGCAATTAATTTTGATGTCTGTCAAGAAATTTCTAGTGATAAATGTTAATTTACTGACATTTTGATTTATTTTATACAGATGACTGTCAGACTTTACGGGTGGTTGTACAAGGTATAGAGCCACCTCTAGAGACAGAACTTGCATGGTTGTCAGAGCATTTGAGTCACCCAGACAACTTTCTACATATATGTGTTTTGCCTAAACAGACTTTAGAATCAAGCAATGAGTGGTGATATTACATTGTGACAGTACAAATGAATAAATTGAATTAATATATGTATATTTTTTTTTACCCTTTACCACACGATCTCAAGTTTTAACAACCCTGAAGAAGAGGGCTTTTGAAAACCAGAGAAAATGCTTGTAACTAGCATCTTCTTCTTAACCCTTTACCAGACAAAAACAATTTAGCCTTGTCCATATTGAAAGCATTTGCAGAAAACAATTTCTATGTGGTGCAAATGATTCAGTTTTTCCTTGACAGGGTAGAAAGCATTATGGAAAAAGGAGAAAATGCTGGTGACCAGCATTTTCTCCTTTTTTTTCCACAATGTTTTCAAAAGGCGTCTTTCCCAGGGGCGTTAAAAGTTATCATTGCATGGTAAGGGGTTAACCCACAATGTTTTCTATCCTGCCATAGACAAGAGCTACATTATTTTATTGTCTGCAAATGCTTCCAAAATTGTTCTGACAGTCCAGAAATGTGTTGTCTGGCAAAGAGTCAACATATAATCTTTTGCAAATGAATTTCTTGACTGTTAAAGGCAGGTATTCAGAATTTTTACATCTCACCAAATTAAAAAATATATATATCACTGAAATTCATATGAAAAAATAATACAAGTCATCAATAATTAAGATTCATAAAATAATAAAAAAAAAAATTGTTTTGATGGTATTCCCTTAAAAGGCTACGTAGCCTCTTAAGCTATTTTTAGATTTCGCGCCAGAAATCAATAACGCATTGTGGGAATGTCAAGTGACTGGCACGTGACTCATAACGCTTAATTTCCTATCATAATAAACATGTAATAATTATTTTCCATAATGTTTTCTTCGGACGCTATGTTTGAAGTTTCTTCTGTGTATTCCTGTAAGTAAATGAGCGAATTGATCATCTAAAAATAGAATGTGTCTCCCGTTGGTGTCAACCTGGGCAGTGGTAAATCTCTAATTTCTCGTTTTGTCGGACGGTTTTCGACTACTGGGGTTTTATGAATGAAGATTAAAAGGCTTTGGGAGTATAAGGATAATTTTTTTGCTTTTTTGTAAAATTTTCGTCCCAAAATCTGAAGGGCCACCTTTAAAAGCATGTTGAGAAAATAAGACATTGCTTGATTTCTTTTCATGCCACAATGTTTTGTGTTCTTTATTTATATTATTAGTAATTTGCAAGGATGTATGCACATTTGTTGCTGCTGAATTGTTTCAGGAAGTAATGAGTAAACCCTTTACTTCATAGATACTCATTTTGACGTATCAACAACAGACAGCTTTTGAAAACATTGTGGGAAAAGGAGAAATTGCTCATACCTCAATCAGATATTTGTATCCTCATTTGTCCATATTTTTGACATCATATCTTTATTTGCTGCTGAAATGGAAGAGCCTCAAATTGGCATATCAGGTAAAGGGTTAAATAGCTACCTAACAACAGAATACTAGACTTATCCAAATCCAGAGCATTTGCTGACAACAAAATAAAAGTGGGGCAAATCATGAAACTTTTCTTTCAGAGGAAAGAAAACATTGTGGGAAATGGAGAAAATGCTGGTAACCAGCATTTTCTCGGTTTCCCACAAAGTTTTCAAAAGCTTTCTTTCTCAGTCATTAAAAGTCTGGATTGTGTCCCTAAGGGTTAAATTGGCACATTTCTAAACCCATAGACTTCAAAGTAAATGTAATGGACCTATGCAGCTGGTAAAAAAGATCCAAGTATTGCATTTTAACTGCTGACCACGCAACAAAATTTTAGATATGTCCAAATAGAATGAACTTGCAGATGACAAAGTAAATGTGACTTAACTCTTTACCAAACAACAAAATTTTGGACTAGTTCAAATTGAAAGCACAAAATAAATGTGAATCAAAAATTGAAATTTTATTTGGAAAGGGTAGAAAACATTGTGGGAAAAGAAGAAAATGCTGGTTACCAGCATTTTCTCTTTTCCCACACTGTTTTCAAAGGCTTTCTTTTGCAGGGTCGTAAAAAGTTGGGATTGTGTGGTAAAGAGTAAAATGATTGGAAATATGTCTTTGAAAGGTTAGAAGACATAGTTTGACAGTAAAAATTACTTGTAACCCACATTTTCTACTTTTCTTACTATGTTTTCAAAGGCCTGTTTCAAGGATTGTTAACACATGGCGCTGTTTGGTAAAGCTTGTAATGACTATGCATGTATTTCTTATTACTAGTATACCATGGAGGTTGCAAGTTTGATACCTGGTTGCGGCAAACTTGTTTTCTGGGTATCGTTTGCCTCTCACCTCTGATCCATATGAAAAAAGTAGTCAGTGGCTTTGGAAAGAAAGTTTTATTGGCACAGGTGTTAGAAAGCCAGAAAACACATGTGTCACAGACAGCCATATGACCTTAGCTGTTAGAATAGCATTATTAAAGTCCAATAAAAACTAAGCTAATCACACTGTTCAGAAGACGAAATCAGGCTTAGGATAAGAAATAAGACTAAGATATTTTGAAGTAAAAGATTAACCAAATATTGCAATCACAGTGTTGACTGTCAGATGGTGGAATTCAAGATCAGACTGCTCTCTCTGTGCCTATATACTAGCTCATAATACTCATTGATGGTTTTCAGTGACTTTTTACTGGATGACGAAATTTACAAATCATTTCATATAGAAAGCATTTTCAGTTGATCATATCATTTTCAATATCTGAATGTAATGAAAATTCTGATTGGTCAAACCATTTGGTTTGGCCAATCAGAAGTTTTGTTAAGTTCAGATTTAGAAAATCTTGGCAATAAGACCAGCTATGTTCTTAAGTATGATAGTTGAATTCTGCTGTGTTATTTGTATTGATCTCCATTGAATTCCATTTTGTTATTAGTAATTAAATCTTTTATCACTATAACAAGTTTATTTTCATTTACATTTCCAAAACTGCATGGGTAATATGTTTGATTTATGCAACAAATTTATTGCAATGCAGTGCTCCATTTGTATGTCTTCCCCACCCCATGTATGTACTTGGAAGGAGACATCCAGTTTTTGCTAGAACTGTCAGTCCATTCAACTGTCAATAGTGTCTTCATATTAGTGCCATATGTCAACAGTGCCTGGTCGACTTAACCCATTACCACACAATCCCTACTTTTGATGATCCTGCAGGGGTGTGCAATTTTGGAATTTTCCTACTTGCCCATGGACAAGTTGGACTGAATTTCCTACTTGTCAGCATTTAAAGTTTTCTTGTCCTTTTTCCCCCACAGCACCTGCATGTAGTGAGAGGCCTTACTGAGTCATTACATTTAGTTTGTACCTTGAAGGTGTTTATTTCAACACTGCATGGTAATGCAAAACTTGGAATAAATGGAGCGTTTGAGGATCATCATTGATGTAAATACCACATTTCCTCATCTGGTTTGGCTCAAAAATTCACTTGCCCGCGGACAGGTGCTCTGGAAAAATTCACTTGTCCGCAGGCAAAAAATCCTGGGTCGGGCAAGTCGGGCATAGGAATTCCACACCCCTGCCCTGAGAAAGAAGCCTTTAGAAAACATTGTGGGAAAAGGAGAAAATGCTGGTTACCAGCATTTTCTCCTTTTCCCACAATGTTTTCTACTCTTCACAAAACAAATTTTAAAATTTTAGTCACTTTTATTTTGTCGTCTGCAAATACTTCTGATTTGGACAAACCTAAAATTTTGTCGTTTGGTAATGAGTTCATTAAAAAATCACTAACTTGTATATCAACCTTAACTCCTTAACCACTGAATAACAAAGCTGCATTTTCTGTATGGCTACAAATACAGTCCCACTACAAGATGACGGGATGGTTCATCTGTAGTATACTGGTCTATCCCACAGATAGATGTAAAGGTATAATGTAGTCGGGTACAGGTATTTGGTGATATATCTTGCGGCCATATTGACATGTGGTTTGGTAGCTCAGTTGGTTAGAGTGCAGGAACGGTATTCCTGAGGCCCTGGGTTCGAATCCTGGTCGAGCCGCGATATTTTTTCAGCACCTGTTACACATCCATAATCTAGTATGTAGTAGTGGACACTGTAGACCTGTGCAGTCTGATCTTGATCTACACTGTCTACAAAAGCTTCTAGTATTGTCTGGTATGGGAAGAGTGAACAAGATTACATACAGAGCTTAGGTTTTGCAAGCTCAAGGTCAAGGTCACTTTAGTGGTGAAAGGTCAGGTGCACTGAAACCATCTCTGTTCTGCATCTCTTGTCCTATTTTAAAGGTTGGGTATTTAGAATTTTTACATCTCACCAAATTAAAAGATATATATATCACTGAAATTTATATGAAAAAATAATACAAATCATCAATAATTAAGACTCTTAAAATTACAAAAAAAAAATTTTGATGGTGTTCCCTTAACTCTTTACCAAACGACAAAATTTCGGACTGGTCCAAATTGAAAGCATTTGCAGACGAAAAAATAAATATGACTGAAAAAGTAAAACCTGGGTTGGGAAGGGTAGAAAACATTGTGGGAAAAGGAGAAAATGCTGGTTACCAGCATTTTCTCCTTTTCCCACGATGTTTTCAAAAGGCTTCTTTCACAGGGTCGTTAAAAGTAGGGATTGTGTGGTAATGGGTTAAAAGGCTATGTAGCTTCTTAAGGTATTTTTAGAATTAGCGTCAAAAATCAATAAAGCATTGTGGGAATGTCAAGTGACTGGCACTGGACTAATAGTGCTTAAATTCCATCATATAACAAACATGTAATAATTATTTTCCATAATGTCTTCTTCGAATGCTATGTTTGAAGCTTCATCCCTGTATATTCCTGTATGTAAATGAGAGAATTGATATCTGAAAATAGAACGTGTCTCCCATTGGTGTCAACCTGAGCCGCAGTAAATCTCTAATTTCATGTATTATCGGATGGTTTTTGACTACTGGGGTTTTATGAACGCAAATCAAAAGGCTTTTGGAGTAAAAGGATGATTTTTTTGCATTTTTGTAAAATTTTCCTCCCAAAATCTGAAGGGCCACCTTTAAAAAATGTTTAGATCTAACACACTTTTTAACCTTGATGAGATGATGTGCAGAACAGAGATTTTACACAGCAGTTTACCGGTACTTTGTTAGGGTCATTTGACTTTAAGAGTGTGAAATTTAATTTTTCACATGTGTACATCTTGTTAGCTCCACTGGCCGAAGGCCAGCGAGCTATTGTTATGGCGTTGTGTCCGTCATGCGTCCGTCTGTCCGTCCGTTCGTCCGTGCGTGCGTCCGTAAACTTTTTCTTTAAAAAACTTCTCCTCAGAAACTATTGACTGGATTTTTACCAAATTTCACAAGAATGTTCCTTAGGTGGTCCTCTTTCAAATTCCTTCAAATAATTGTGTTCCATGAATAATTCTGGTTGCCATGGCAACCAAAGTAAAAAACCTTTAAAAATCTTCTCCTCCAAAACTGCTAATTGGATAGCATTATTTTTTTGCAGGAATGTTCCTTAGATAGAGGTCTACAGAATTCCTTTAAAAAAAAAAGATCCGTCAAAAAACATGGCTTTTATGGGAGACTCATTTTCCTTTTATGGTATAAAGTAAAATCTTTGAAAAATTTCTTCTCTCAAACTACTTGTTTTGATTTCATTGTTGTATTGAAGGTTAGTTCCAATGGTGGTAAGTCTTTACCATACAATCCTGACTTTTAAGGACCCTAAAGAAGAAGCCTTTGGAAAACACTCTTGGAAAAGGAGAAAATGCTAGTAATCAGCATTTTCTCCTTTTCCCTCAGTGTTTTCTACTCTATCAAAGAGAGAAATCATCATTTCATCAATGTTTAATTTGTTGTCTGCAAATGCTCTCAGTTTGGTCACATCCCAAGTTTTGTCGTTTGGTAAAGAGTTAAAGACGGTTGCTTTACATAATCTATAATCCTTTTCATATAAAACAAGGGAAACTCTGCACTTTGATTAGTTCTGGTAAAGGTTTGTTGACCTACTGGTGACCTGGTACAAAGAGGGCTCTACTGTTGTGATAAGGCATTTTGTTATCCAATCAAACTGATCCCTGACAAAGAAGACTTTAGAAAACATTGTGGGAAAAAGAGAAAATGCTGGTAACCTTTTCCCACAATGTTATCTACCCTTCACAAAACAACTTTCAAATTTTCAGTAACTTTTATTTTTCCATCTACAAATGCTTTCCATTTGGACAACCCTAAAATGTTGTCGTTTGGTAATGAGTTAACTATAACCAGAAGAGAAAATTTTTATAACTGGCCATAATTGAAAGATGTTGCAGACAACCTAATAAATCTTCAAATTAGTAAAACTTCTATCAAAAAGGGTAGAAATTATTGTGTAAAACTAAGAAAATGCAGGTAACTTTTATTTTCTTCTTTTCTCACAATGATTTTCATAGCTTTTTTTTCTTTAGTGACCTAAAATGCAGGAATGAATGGTAATTGTTAAAAACTTCTCTTCACCGTTACAGAAAAATCAGGCCTGTGGAGCGATACAGGCGCTCAAGCGCCTCTAGTTTAACTCGTAACCAATTGACAATATTTTAGGCTTGTCCAAATTGAATGCAATTGCAGACGACAAAATAAAAGTGACTGAAAATTCGAAATTTGTTTTGTGAAAGGTAGAAAGCATTGTGGGGAAAAAGGAGAAAATGCTGGTTACCAGCATTTTCTCCTTTTCCCACAATGTTTTCTAAAGTCTTCTTTCTCAGGGTCGTCATAAGAAGGGATTGTGTGGTGATGGGTTAAATAGAATTCTCAAATTCAGTGTAGGGTCAAGGTCACCAGGGGTTAAGGGTCACACACACTTAATCTTTTGTTGTTACATCGCCATAAAGGTCACAAAAAATTGGGGAGGAGAAGTGTCTTCTATGAAAATTTAGTTCAAATGGAACATTATGTTCCTATGGTATGTAGAGGTACCAGAAAACAATGATTTTCATTTACTTTACAATATGCCTATAAGCATTAAGCCTATACCAGACAACAAAGTTTTAGCCTGGTCCAAACTGAGAGCATTTGCAGATGATAAATCAGTGTGGCTCAAAAGGCATAAATTTTCTTTGTTAGGGTAGAAAACATTGTGACAAAATGCTGATTACCAGCATTTTCTCCTTTTCCCACAATGTTTTCCAAAGGCTTCTTTCCTAGGGTTGTGAAAAGTTGTCATTGTGTGGTAAAGGGTTGAAATATTTAGAACCAAAAATTGCTTCCTTTTCAGTTATTATAAACAATCCTCGGAACCCAGGTTTGAAGCAATACTTTACTCTCCATGCATCTAGATTAACGAATGAATTTAAATCAGGTCAACGGCGATATTATGAACATGACCTCATTTGAAATTATTACAAAAAGAAAACGCTGGTGACAAGTTTAAAAGCTGCATGGCATTATGGTGATAAACAAATATGATGCTAAATTAAACTTTTTTACTCTATGCACTTTTCATGAAAACACTGTGAAAAAAAGGAAGGGGTCAAAACTGCCACATTCACACCGCAACTGGCACCATTTAGCCTGCAGCATGCAAAAAGGGGCATTCCAACATTTGCAAAAAGTGTTGTCTCGGATTAGCCTGCACAGTCCACTGAGCCTAATCTGAGATGGCACTTTACGACTTCTTTAGATTTTGTGCTGCAGTAGACTTTAAAATTACATAAAAACAGAAAGTGCCATTTCAGATCAGCCTGGGCAGGCTGATCCGAGATGACACTATGCAAATGTTTAAATGCCCCCTTTTTGTTGTAGGCTAATTATGAAATGATGTTAAAAAAAAAAGTGTTATCTATACAATCCAACTTTTTGAATATTCATATTTGAGTCATGTTTGGCTTTGTTTTAAACTATATGCTTGAAAAACATATATAGTCATGAGTAGAAAAAAGCAAATCTTAACCGCAATATTGACATTCAGGTAACTTAGAAAGTCTCAAGTTTTTTGTCAAAAATAAGATTTCCCAATTGACTAGCTATTTACTGTCCCATGTAATGTTTTTACAGCCCTTAGGATGGAAGAGATTTGAGAACATTTTCAAAAGAGGAGTGGGTGTTGCCATATGTCATTTGAGCTGTATATTATTTGTTCATTTCTTAATAATCACCTCAAAACGGAATGATCATGGTAGGAAGAAATGAAATTGACTTAATTGATCGAGCCATGCTTCAGCAAAAGGAAAGGGGGGGGGGGAATATTAATGCATCTCTGTTATCTATGCTATCAAGCCATCACATACTCATAGATCCAAAACAGCCATTTTTCCAACACCAAATTAATTATGACCCAGACTGGTCCTTGTACATACAGAATATTGACCAATAGTGAAAAGTTTCGGCCAGGGTCAGCCTGTAAAAGGCTGATCTGAGTCAAAACTTTTTGTAAATGCATGAAGCTCCCTTTTCTCAAAGCATGCCCCAATTCTAAACGCCACGGTCGTTATTTTGTTGTTTGACGCCTTTTCTAAACTTTATTCAGAACATTTATCAAAAAACTCCCCCAGCCACCCGCCCTTCTTCAATAAGCGTACAAATTATGGTCAAAGGGAAACAACTCCTACAATCTTCGATTAAGATTTCTTTATAGAGTCACATCCCTTATAATTGGGGCACAATATAATCAAAGTACGGACAGTCAACATGGAGATACTAACTGTATGAAATTCTACGATAAAGACAATAATCCCTGATAATTCTTCAGAAAGATTTCGTCTGGCAGCTCGAAAGAAAAATATGCAAGTATGTAGACATGTCGAAAAGCACAAAACTTTACACTTAAGCAGCTTTTCTTGTTTAATGAAACCGAAGCTGATACTTTGACAACCGCCAAAAATTTGAAGTCGGTTAGATACTTTGAAGGACGGTGAGGAAATCTCCATCACACTGTTATCATTTATTTTTTTATTAGATCTAACACCTTTACCGTTTATACTTTTAAAATTCGTCCATTCGATGTCCCAGGAGTACAAGTGGAAATGGAAGGGTTAAAGAAGCACGTCATTCTACGATTATAAGTGGTAATCGTCGTGGAGTTGTCAAGTTCTACCAGTCTTGTCTCTTCTTTATTGTTGAAGTCCCTTACACCACTTACACTGTACAAAATTATTTTAGATAGTTTCACATTCATGGTAATGATTTTATGATTCAAATGCATGTGCAACGTGATATATGGGCTTACTTGAATGTTTGCATACTGAATGTTTATTTGATAAGGGGTCGTATATAAGATCCCTGATTTGATAGCCAAGACTTTCCACGTCTTTGTCCATGCTCAAGGAAACAATAGATAAAGGATAGGTACGTAACAGTCATGTTGTGAGCTGAATTATGAGAATTATGTTATTAACCCTTTACTCCATAGACACTCATTTCTACGCACTGCTTGTAGGAGCCTTTTGGAAACACTGTGGCAAAAGGTGAAATTGCTCGTGACGAGCAATTTCACCTTTTGTCACAATGCTTTAGAACTATGCTATCAAAAGGTGTCATATACACATGTATAAGAAACGGCTTCATCCTTGCTGCTATTTAGGGTCATTTTGAGATACCTTAGAAATCCCCTTGGGGGTAAAGGGTTAATCATCCTGAGCGAGTGTTGCAATTTAGGAAGCCACTCTGTTTTAGTCTAATAAACAAAGACAGAGTTTTCTCCCTTAGACCATAAAACTCTTTTAACAAAAAGAAAAAAAAAAGATAACCGTATATCTCAATCTAGAAAGTCGCTTGTAACTAAATCACTTTTGTTTCACAAGGTTTACAAGTTTAGAAATATTGTAATCATTGCACCATATAAATTAATTTTTGTGTCACTGACCCTGTATTTGTCATGATCAGCCTGTGGATTGCGCAGGCTGATCGAGTCGAAACTTTTGGTAGATGCGGTAAGCCCCCTTTTCTCAGAGCATGGTTCAATTATAAATGCCGTGGTCGTTATTTCGTTGTTTATCGTTTTTTCTTTACTCTATCCCATATTTTTAACAAAAGACACCCCACCCGCCTATCTTCAATAAGCGAGCAAATTACGGTCAAAGGGAAACAACTCGTACGAACTTAGATTAAGTTTTTAATAGAGTCATCTCCCTTATAAAAGGGGGGGGAACCATGTTATCAAAGTACGGATAGTCAACATGAAATCAATATTTTCGATCTCTTGTGAAATCCTACGATAAAGCAGGGATTTTATCACTGGATAAAGACAATAATCCCTGATAAATTCTTCAGAAAGATTTCGTCGGGCAGCTCGAAAGAAAAATATCAAGTATGTAGACATGTCGAAAAGCACAGTTACACTTAAGCAGCTTTCCTTGTTTAATGAAACTGAAGCTAATCTTTGACAACCGCCAAAAATTTGAAGTCGGTTAGATACGTTAAAAGACGGTGAGGAAAACTCCATCACACTAAACATTGTCATTTTGTTTATAATTCGATTTATAACCTTTTACCGTTCATACTTTTAAAATTTGTTTATTCCATTTCAAAGGTGTACAACAGACTACATATGTATTGTTATTTTATATAGACCATTGTAAACAGAAGAGTTACCGAAACACATCAATCTCAATAAATGTTATCATCGCGGATAGGGTAATTCGCCCTTGAGTCGATTTCGCCCCAGAGTCGAACGATTTTGACCCGTAACTCAGCGTTTACAAGCCGTGATATACGGCAGTATCGGCTATTTTTAGAATCTATAACGTTTCCGCTAATTCATTCTACGTGCGGTTCATTTCGGCAGTTTCATCCTCTTTGTCATCGAGACGCTTATAATATATGTACTAAGTTCATGGAGAGCGCGTGACCTATTTGGTGGAACTAAAATGGTCAGGCGATTTTTTTTTCTTTTTAATTTTCGATGGTTGTACGGTTTGAAAAAAATTGAATACGGCCATTTAATATTGTTAGAAGTATACAACGCAATGTTATTCCTCATAGTTTTAAATTCAAGAGGTCATGCAAACTGTTTTTCATCTTGGAAACATCAAAAAACACATATTCAACATGCGAACTATTTTTCGTCCGCTACCAAAAAAGCCCGGGAATTTCTAGCAGGGGAATCTGACAAGGCCGTGAAATCTGATCTTTTCAAAATTTTGATCATGAAAATGTTTCTAAAACTCTATAATGATACATATCAAATGATTTCTTTCGTATATCTGCAAAATAAATCGAACCTTTTCCACAAGCCCTTTGATTTTGAATTAACTCATTACCACACGACAAAATTTTAGACTGGTTCAAATTGAAAGCAATTGCAGACGACAAAATAAAGGTGACTGAAAAATTGAAATTTGTTCTGGGAAGGATAGAAAACACTGTAAGAAAAGGAGAAAATGCTGGTTACCAGCATTTTCTCCTTTTCCTACAGTGTTTTCAAAAGGCTTCTTTCTCAGGGGCGTCAAAAGTAGGGATTGTGTGGTAATGGGTTAATAGCAAATTTTCCGAAACTCCTTACCATTTTATATTAAAGATGGGAAAGAGTTTCTATTTATTTGCTTTTTCAGTGTCTGAAAAACTTGAACTTTATCTACAGCATATGGTGCTAAGTTTTGTAGTCACTGAGGAAGAAAGCTGTTGCAAACATTGCGGAAAAAGTAATTCTTTTCTTTTCTTGAAACTCTTTAGCATGTAAACCTCTTTTTTTTTTGTAAGTTGGCAAAGAGTTTCTACCTATATGTTCAAGAAACTGAAATTTTATCCAACAGTGAATTGGGTGTGTGTGTGCATGGAAGATGGTAAAAAGTATCTATATCTTTTTATACTTTCATACAGAGGAAGTGTGGAAAAAGGATTTTTTTTTCAAAACTCTTTACCATTTTAATGAAAATATTTTGGTAAAATGGTTGGGAGTTTCTACTCAATTTGCTTTTTTATGTCTTGAAACTGCAATACAATGTAACAGCATGCATTGCAAAGTGCGATAGACACTGCAGAAGAAAGATCTTTCAAACAATAGGGTAAAACAGTAAAAAAAAAAAAATGAATTTCAAAACTCTTTACCATTTTAGTGAAAATATTTTGCTAAAATGGTTGGGAGTTTCTGCTCATTTGCTTTATTATGTCTTGAAATGGGAATATTTTGTAACAGCAAGCATTGCTAAGTTCTATAGACACTGCAGAAGAAAGATCTTTAAAACAGAAGGGTTAGGGAGACCCAAAAAAATATTGGATTTCAAAACTCTTTACCATTTTAATGAAAATATTTTGGTAAAATGGTTGGGAGTTTCTACTCATTTGCATTTTTATGTCTTGAAACTGGAATTCTATGTCACAGCATGCATTGCTTAGTTCTATAGACACTGAGGAAGAAAGCTCTTTCAAATATAAGGGTAAAACAGGTCCCCCCAAGAATATTGGATTTCAAAACTCTTTACCATTTTAGTGAAAATAATTTGTTAAAATGGTTGGGAGTTTCTACTCATTTGCCTTTTTTCTGTCTTGAAATTAAATATATTGTCACATCATGCACTGTTAAGTACTATAAACACTGAGGGAACAATATCTTTCAATCAATAGGGTAAAACAGTACCCCCCAAAAAGTGAATTTTAAAAGTCTTTACCATTTTAGTGAAAATATTTTGGTAAAATGGTTGGGAGTTTCTGCTCATTTGCTTTTTTTGTCTTGAAACTGCAATATAATGTAACAGCATGCGTTGCAAAGTACTATAGACACTGAGGGAAAAAGATCTTTCAATCAATAGGGTAAAACAGTACCAAAAAAAATTGAATTTCAAAACTCTTTACCATTTTAGTGAAAATAATTTGCTAAAATTGTTGGGAGTTTCAACTCAATTTGCTTTCTTATGTCTTGAAACTTGAACATGATGTAACAGCAAGCATTGCTAAGTTCTATAGACTCTGAGGAAGAAAAATCTTTCAAGAATTAGGGTAAAAAGGTAAAAAAAAAAAAAATTGATTTTCAAAACTCCTTACCATTTTAGTGAAAATATTTTGCTAAAATGGTTTGGAGTTTCTACTCATTTGCTTTTTTATTGTCTTGAAACTGCAATATAATGTAACATCATGCATTGTTAAGTACTTTAGACACTGAGGAAAAAGATCTTTGAATCAATAGGGTAAAACAGTACCAAAAAAAAAATTTGAATTTTAAAACTCTTTACCATTTTAGTGAAAATATTTTGGTAAAATGGTTGGGAGTTTCCGCTCATTTGTATTTTTTTGTCTTGAAACTGCAATATAATGTAACAGCATGCGTTGCAAAGTACTATAGACACTGAGGGAAAAAGATCTTTCAATCAATAGGGTAAAACACTTTAAAAAAAAAAATGGGTTTCAAAACTCTTTACCATTTTAGTGAAAATAATTTGCTAAAATGGTTGGGAGGTTCAACTCAATTTGCTTTCTTATGTCTTGAAACTTGAATATGATGTAACAGCAAGCATTGCTAAGTTCTATAGACACTGAGGAAGAAAAATCTTTAAAAAATTAGGGTAAAAAGGTAAAAAAAAAAAATGATTTTCAAAACTCCTTACCATTTTAGTGAAAATATTTTGCTAAAATGGTTGGGAGTTTCTACTCATTTGCTTTTTTTATGTCTTGAAACTGCAATATAATGTAACAGCAAGCATTGCTAGGTAATATAGACATTGAGGCAACAAGATCTTTCAAAAATTAGGGTAAAACAGTACCAAAAAGAATTGAATTTCAAAATTCTTTACCATTTTAGTAGAGATATTTTGCTAAAATGGTTGGGAGGTTCTGCTCATTTGCTTTTTTCATGTTTTGAAATGGGAACATTTTGTAACAGCAAGCATTGGAAAGTTCTTTAGACACTGAGGAAGAAAAATCTTTCAAAAATAGGGTAAAAGGAACCCAAAAAATATAAGATTTCAAAACTCTTTACCATTTTAGTGAAAATGTTTTGGTAAAATGGTTGGGAGTTTCTGCTCATTTGCTTTTTTTTTTGTCTTGAAATTGCAATATAATGTAACTGCATGCATTGCAAAGTACTACAGACACTGAGGGAAAAAGATCTTTCAATCAATAGGGTAAAACAGTTCCCCCCCCCAAAAAATTGAATTTCAAAACTCTTTACCATTTTAGTGAAAATATTTTGCTAAAATGGTTGGGAGTTTCTACTCATTTTCTTTTCATGTCTTAAAACTGCAATATTATACAACAGCATGCATTGCTAAGTTCTATAGGCACTAAGGAAGAAAAGGTTAGAAAAAAATTGGATTCCAAACCTCTTTACCATTTTACTGAAAATATTTTGCTGACATGGTTGGGAGTTTCTACTCATTTGCTTTTTTGGTCTTAAAACTGGAATATAATGTAACAACATGCATTGCTAAGTTCTGCGTCACTGAGGAAGAAAGTTCTTTTGGACACTGAGGAAGAAAAGTTTTGCAAACATTGTTAAAAATGCACAGATTTTTTTTTCAGATACTCTTTACCAGTTTAAGTTCTAAGTGTGTGCGTGTTTTTGTTTTTAACATGGTGTGTGGTATACTTTAAGCCATATTATCTTTCCACTGAATATGCAAAAGCAGCTCCATGCATGTATAGTCCAAATGGCTTCAGTTTATCATAGCCATCTAAATACCAGATAAAATCAGGCGCAGGTGCGCTGTCCGTCCATCTGATGAATCGTCTGGATATTCTATGTTCTACGCCAGCCAATTTACAAGTAAATATTAGCCATGCTCTATGAAAAGGGGGTTTAATACATTTACGAAAATATCGACTCGTTTCAGCCTGCGCAGTCTGTGCAGGCTGATATGGACCGAAATTTTTCCCTATCTTTTAAATTTTCTACATATCAAAGGACCATTCTCATTCTACATCAGGTTAACTCTTTTGAATAATCAAGTTACTTTATCTAGCACAAATAAGGGCAAAGGAATGTGCCCTCCGACACTTTCATAATTTAAACATATTTGAGCGGCTCTCTGACAAAAGGGGACTTAATGCATCACTGTGATGCTTCATACCAACCAACACATCGCATTTCTATGGTTCCATGGAAATCCAATTTGCCAAGCAGCTGACTGAATCATAATGTAAAATTACCCCTTGACATGCAGAAAATGTAAGAATAGCGAAAAGTTTTGGCCAATGTCAGATAGCATTGCGCCTTAAGAGGATCCATGCATGTTCTCTCAAAGAAAGAAAACAAACAGTGACCCCGAGTAAACAGTTCGTTTGAATTAAATGGTGGGCTTATTTATGAACACAAAAAATTATCATCCGTGCTCTGTGAAAAAGGGGGCTTAATGTATCTCCGTGATCCATGATACCAAGCCGGAAGACATCATCTTATTGTGGATCTATAGCATTCATTCATTGTGTAAAACCCATAGAGTCTTGATGCAGAATGGTCCTTTGACATGCAGAAGATTTAAAGAGAGCAAAAAATTTTGGCAAATGTGCGCAGGCTGATACGAGTCGATACTTTTCGTTCGTGGATAAACCCCTTTTTCACAGAGCATGGCTCATATTTACTTTCAGTTTGGCAGGCCTAGAACAGAGAACATCCAGATAGTCAAATGGACGAACAGCGCACCTGGCCCTAATTTTAATTCAATGGATGACTTGGATTAACAAAATCCTGAGTTAGGTTGAAGGCTATTGAATACATTCTTTTTTTTTTCTAAGACCTTAAGGAAGAAGACTTTCAAAACATTGTTGAAAAAGGAGAATATGCTTATAGCCAAAGATTTTCTCCTTTCAAAACAATCTTCTTTATTCTGTTAAGGACAGGTTCTATCATCTGAGTTATTTCGAAGAAGAGGGTGTATCATTTCCGCACTGTCCGTCTGTCAGTTTGTCTGTCTGTCCGAATTTTATTTCATCAGTCCTTCTAGCCAAATATCTTCTGAAACCCTTTATGAAAATTGATGCCACCTCATACATATGTTGCTCGTGATAATCTGCAGCTACAGTTTTTTGTTTATTTGGTTTGACGCCATGGAAAAAGGAGGCTTGGTGTATATTTCTATTATGGACAACATCTCTTTAAATACTGGTCAAAATTTCATGAACCTTCATATTTATATTATTTATCATAAGCCACAGACAATAATTTTTTGTTCTATTTAAGGAAATGCCATGTCATAGAGAAAGGGGGCTTAATGTATAATTTCGTTCTTGACAAATAACAAAAAAGCCATGTGTACATGCAAAACATGACACCTCTTACATGTTCATATAAAAAAATGGGGGTAACGTTACTTCACGATGGGCAATATCTTTTCCACGAAATGTTGCACAAAAATATAATTCATTTTGATGAATTTAAAATTTCATCATTTATTTAAGGTGGGATGGAAACTCTTTGCAATAATATTTGAAAGATTTTTATTCAGAATGCACTACTTATCATTAATGAGATGACAGTTTTATTTACATGTAATTTTACAAGCTTCAAAAGACGATAAATCTGTCTGACATTCAGTTTGATAGACAATTACTTTCTAGAATGTAGACTAAATAATTTCCTTTTTTTGTTTTCTTTCCTAAATCCTCAAAGGTGCTTCAAGAATGGATTGATGTTTTACACATTATATCAGTCATATAATATGGCGACAGCTCAGACACTCATGTATTTCCTGGGTTTTAGATACCAGTCTTATGCTAGGACTCTGAAGTGTTTTTGCAAAAGGGCACAACCACCAGGGATCTTATAAATACATGATCCCTGATCCCACGAAGGACCCATGGATCCAATGCGGCTTGAGCCCGTGGCCACCAGGCTACGAGTCCTACACCACAGGATGCCCTCTTTGTAAAGGGAACTTTGATCTATGGCAGATCATTGCGACACTGATATGAATGATAACGGTCACTACTAGACTTAGTCTTTAATTCATTACCACACAATCCCTTCTTTTAATGACCCTGAGAAAGAAGCCTTTAAAAAAACATTGTGGGAAAAGGAGAAAATGCTGGTAACCGACATTTTCTCTTTCTTCCACATTGTTTTCTACCCTTCAAAAAAACAAATTTCGAATGTTCAGTCACATTTAGTTTGTCATCTGCAAATGCTTTCAATTTGGACAAGCCAAAGATTTTTTTGTGTGAAAATACTCTGGTCGAACTAAAACGATAAAGCGGTTAAAATATTTTTTACTATGTACAGATATCCGGAGACTCCGGTATCACCATATATACACCGGTACATTTGAGTGCCGGAACTACTTTTACGTCAACCTCACTGCCATCTATAGTTAAAACTGTACAACCATTTTAGTTCAAGCGACCTATTTTGTATTTTGAAAATTGCAAAGAGCGAAAAGGAATAAAAATTAGTCAAACAGACACTTTTTAATCATTGGATGACATTTTGTGTCAAAGTATGCATTAGATCAGCCAAAATAGTGGTATTTTAACATGTTTTAAACAACAAAAAGAGCAGAGAACTATATCTCAGTCACTAGGGTGTTTTGCCGTAAAGTCGAACACTTTTCGCCCATGAAACGAACAGTGTTCGACTTAAAGGCAAAATTGTACTCGAGTCATAATTGACGTTTTGCACCTTTCCTTTTCAAATTGTTACTTTTTCTATTAGATGCATTTCATAATGTAATCTTTTGTGAGCAGGCTAACCGTTAAAACCTTTAACATTTCCTGAGCGATAGGAAGAAGCAGCGGCTTAAATTGTAAATAGCCAAGCTGTGTAAAACGCGCCGTTGTCACTTTTCAGTGGGAGCGTAACGTGGATTTGTTTTGAATGAAAAAAAAACAACAAACATGTTCTTTTGTCAGCCTTCACACTGGCGAAATTCTTTTATTTCTATGACAATCTTGAATCATTGTAAATTCATCCATGAGAGAATAAGTACCCGTCAATGAATGTATGTAGACTTTTTCCGTAAGAGAATAAGTAGGCCTACCCGTCAATGTATGTAGACTTTTTCTTAACAAGGTTGCCTGACTCCGATAACAACATTAAAAAATCCACAACTATTTCTTTTTATCCAATGATTTCTAGTCACAATTGTCCTTACAAAGATTATTTGACATAAACAAATGTGCCGGGGGAACTGTCTTGTTGGGGAACTGTCTTGATACCGTAATTTGACTAATGATAGCCTTGCTAGTGGCCAAGAGGCCTATCGTTTTTTTATCAGTCTTCACGTCTTCAACCTTGCATGTATTAAAGGAGCTTTCTGATTAGATTCAGACGACCAAATCATGTTAAAAAAATATCAAACTAATGTTGATTTATTCGATATTTATGAGTGGTCGGGATGAGAGGAGGATGGGGGAATTCGACAAACTGCCATTTATTTTTTTTTTTTAATATGTTTCACTCATACAGTAAATCTGTGTTCATACAACAATAATATGGATATTGCTTTCCACTTCTGTTTTCAGATGCCTTCCCTTTTTTCCCGGTCTTGTTTTGAAAAATCAGTTGAAAAGAATAATGTTTTCATGTAGTAAAATCGTCAGCGTTGTTCAGAAAAAGAGAGATTGGCATGATGAGCAAAAAGGACTTCGACACGCTTTTTGTCAAAAACAGTGAGAAGAACTACTAATTCATTAATCTATGTATGAGTAAAACATTTTGTACGACTTGCATGAAGTAGGTGTAAACTTTGTAAAGCAGAATATCCATGTGAGAAATAAATGCCTTGGATGTAGCTAGGGAAATTGGGAATTGGAGACTGGAAGACGTTAATGGACTATACATTTATGTGTTCTTGGCGGGACCTATCTTGCCTTTTCTCACAGCCGCAGAGAAATCTGATGTTATGAATTTAATAGAGGAAATCAACTGTTGCGCATGAAGACATTATTTTTTCTTTTTTTCTCTAACTGAAAATCCTTACGAACATCATTTTTTTTTCTTAATTCTTTCCCATCTGCAGCATTTGTACAACAGAAAACGCTTCTTTTTTCACAATATGTTTTGAATATGCGCCAGTTCAGCGATATTAACAGCTCCTAGGTTTTTTTTTTTTTCTTTTTCGCGAAAAAAACATATCTTTTATTTTACACAAATCTGCCAAAAGACTTTTTTTTCCCGACTTTAGTTAGTTATTCCAGACGCATTTCACTAATATTAACAGGCTTATGTTATTTTCTCAAGGTTTCAGTCTCAAATCGGCAAAATAATAGATTTAGGTTTGTTAATTGAGTTAAGGTAGTAGACCTTAATACTTCTTGTGCAGCATGGCATAAAACTTCTTGATAGTTGATAATTACGGATATACACAGATATAATACTTTTGCACGTTTTTGACCTACCAGAAATTCCTTTGATTTCTATCTTGAAATTATTCGTTAGTACTTTTGTTAGTTTCCAGGAAAAGGAGGTAATTATCATTTCCCTTTGTAATGACAATATAATATGGTTTTAGATTTTTAAATGGTAATTTTAAGAAGGAAAAATTGGCTCTGTGAAATAAGTACAATAATAATTGTTTTAAATCATAGCAAATTTTGTGGGATAATAGTATAGTGGAAATAGCTGTTTTGCTATTATGGGGCCACTACCTTAAGTCTAATTATTTTGCTTCGTCGAGTCTGAAACAAAGCTTCAACTCAGGATTTACAAACGTTACTATGGTCAGTTAATGTTACTAAAATGCGTCTCAGATAGGCCTAACACACTCAACTTAAGTCAAAACCTCAGACCGTTCGTAGACCATATAAATGTGACTCAAATATGAAACTTTCTTTTCGGGAATCAAACAAAACATTGTAGGAAAGTTGAAAATGCTGGTAAAGCTTTCTTTCTCAGGGTCGTTAAAAGTCAGCTTTGCCTGGTAAAGGATTAAACGTAACGATTCAAAATCCTTACAAACATTTCATATGTTTAGAAATTTCCCTGATCATTCACAAGCTTAGCTTGGACCTCAGGCCTCTGAAATTCCATTGGTCTAAATTACGGGATAAAGACTTTCATTGTTCTATCAAGGGATTAAAGAAGAATCTTTTTTATCGGACACCGTTACCATAAATAGAACAGTGGTGATTCCCTCTTTATTCTTTATTATATACAGCAAAGAAGCAGTTGCCACTATATACTATATATAGTAACGGTGTTGAAAATTTCAGTATTCCGCCATACATATAGGCGATGCACCAATACATGCTTTCATAAGTGTACAAAGATCGACCAAGGAAAATTTTATTATTCTGGGATGGATAAATGGAAATTCTAAGGCCTGTGCTTGGACTCAGATACTTAACCCTTTCCCAAACGACAAATTTTGGACTCTTCCAAACTGAAAGAGTTTGCAGACGACAATTTTAGATTTTGAGAAAATGGCAGAAAGTTGTCATGAAGGGTAGAAAACACTGTGGGAAAAGGAGAAATTGCTTGTTACAAGCAATTTCTCCTTTTCACACAGTGTTTTCAAAAGACTTTTTCTACAGACACGTAAAAAGCAGGGCTTGTTTGGGAAAGGGTTAATCTTCCCCTGTAACCCTTTCTCTTTGTATAGATATTGCAGATGATATGTCAGTGCTTAGATGACGACGCTCGATCAATATTCTTGTCCAAAAGGGATGAAACTATATGATTTTTTTCCCTTCTCATATATTTTTTCCCTTTCTGTTACAGACAATCATGATTTCTAACCTTTTTTTTTCCATACGTTCAGTCTTTTTAAGTTGTCTGCTAAACATAGACCTAGGCCCACTAATTTTTTTAGGCCTGTAGAGAAAGATTAAAGATATGAGTATTACCAAAATCACGTAGGCCTATATCGTGATAAAACTTTTACAAAGAGCATAGAACAACTTTCAACACCTCCCCAGGTCGAAATTTGAAATAACAGGTTTGTATTTTTATGTTTTAATAATTTTCCCCAGCGTGCACAGATGATGCTTTAAAAGGATGTATACATTATTTGTCTATACACTAGGTAAAGGTGTTTCTGTCCCTCAAAACATCTGGAGCCGCTTTTGCTTATGAGGAAACATGCAAATTGAATATCGTTCGACTCTAGGGCGATGTCAAATTACGTGTTCGAGTCAAAGGCAAACGCGTTCGTCTCACGGGCGAAAATCGGAAAGGAAGGTTTTTGACATATTTAGCACAATTATCGACCGATAACCATATCTTTTTGTGTGCAATCTTATCTAAGGTAAGGTCCGAGTTATCCGACTTTCATTCACAATGGTACCCTGCTCAAGATTTGAGCAGCGGCGGTACAAAGTGCTAACCCGTTCGACTCGAGGGCGAACTACCCTATATCAATTTCTGCCAGTCTTGTCTCTCCTTTGATAGCTGAAAGCCCGAAAACCACTTCCATTGTAATTATTTGAATCTAGTTGAGACTAAATTTTCATTCATAGTACTTAGTAATTTTATGATTGAAATGCTTGTGCAACGTGATGTATGGGTCGTCCTGCATGTACTCTCACTTGTTCAATTGATTACCAAGGCTTGAACCACGTCTATGCCCATTCTCAGGGAAGCAATAAATGAAAAAAATAGGTGGGTAAAAGTCATGTTGTAGGCTGAATAGATACATCCTTTAACCGTTAACGTCATAGACCTTTTTCAAATATCATTGAATTGTGCCATTCGTCCTTGTAAACCCTGTTTAAACAGTTTGTGCTTGGATAAATGAATTTATAAAATGCTAAGAATTAATTATAATTAAAGGAACTTACTGGATTAATGACTAATATTTTACAGCTATGTTGCAGCTCTTGTATTTTTTGCCGTTCTCGCGAAAGTGTAAAGGTTCAAGGAAAGCAAAAATATTTTCTCATCTTCAGCTGATTGTGTATTGATCGGAGAGACTGTTTGTTGACATATTTTCATTTTATTCTGTACTAAGATATAAGTATTTTTCGTGAGAGATGAAAAATTAGTGCTGTAAATTTCAGTCTAGTTTGCAAACCATGACAGAGCTATCATGCATTGTAGTTGGTAACATCAAAATCGCTTAATTGTAATTGTGATGCGTAAGTGTGGAACGAATCACTTTCGAACGAAACGTCATTTTCATTTCCACGGCTCCAAGAGTTATTTCCCTTTGTTACGAGGTCTCCATTTCCGACAGTTTTTGACAATCTTCAACTGGAACATAATTTCGATGAAGTTGGATTTTTTTGTATGCCCTTCTTTGCTTATCAATTAATGTTAAGTGACAGGATTAAAGTATGCAATAAAATTGTATAGACCCTTCGGCCACCCGCGTAATGATAATTCCATCTCGATAAAATCTACAGACTTTTCTGTCAAATCTTCTTTCTAAAAATTTCTTAAGTTAAAGCTCGAGGCGAGAGCTTTACCTAGTTTACGTCAGTCTCAGAATAAGATATTGATTTCTGCTAATGATTTTTATAGAAATAATGTTGTATGTAGAAGAAGAGTGCAATAATGCATTTAAATAGGTCACATTAGCTATATTCAACCTTCAGTCTGAGGGTGTCTGCTCAGATGCTATTTTTGTTACTGGTGTTCGCATATACCTTCAGATTAGCCCTCATTAAAAGTATCTTGAACTAACACTATTTTACCCGCATCTATCTGAATGGTTCTATGTGACCAAAGTTCCAATTACAGCTAATAAAATGGGCATGGATCATTAGATAAATGAGTAATCTTTACAAATTAACGTAAGTTAATATCTAAATCTTACCTTCTTGCAAATCAGTACTTTTCAACGTAAATAACCGTTAACCTACTTCACCAGAAATCAAAAGATGGTGATATCAATGCGCATGTCTCAGCAGAAATCGCAGTATCTCTGACACACTACAAGATGGTTTAGTTGCGAATTTCGCTGTTAACAAATGCACCTTGAGCAAAAATGGTTGTTAGGGTTAGAGAACCAGACTGTACAAAATTCATATTCCATTGAGTGCTCATGCCTGTTTAACGGAAGTCGCAGTGTTAGTTGTGTACAAATTACGTTGGATTTATTAAGTTGGGTGACTCAACTTAAATAAATCCAATGTAATTTGTACCCAAGTCAGTTTGTCTGACATTAGAGCTTAATCATTTATCTAACAATCCATGCCCATTTTATTAACTGTCATTGGTAATTTTGACGCATAGAGCCGTAGAGCTTTTAATGAGAGCAGATGTGAAGGTGTATGAGCATCAGAGCAGACACCTTCAGACTGAAGGTGCCTATATTTATACTACAAGATGAGTTAATCACTGAGATATGAGCCGTAATTCTTTTATATAAATCCCCCCCCCCCATTACTCAGGGTTTGAACCCTGAACCTCTGGGTCTCAAGTCAAGGCGAACACTATCACATCGATACAAAAGCTAGGTCTATAGCAAAGCAGTATAAGTGTCCCCGTATACCTGTAACCAACACAAGCTATACCTTTACATGTATCTTTGGAATAGACAAGTATACTACATACTCCCCCTGCCACACGAGGATTCGTCCATGAATCATTCAGTTACTTTTACTTTATCTCTCTAATAAATGGTTGTCCCACATTGGGCGCCAGTGTAACAGTTCTCACAAACAGCAGTCACTGGTGAGGTTTGAACCCTGGATTCGGCTACATATAATTGAATCTTTGAACTATATTGTAGGAGTTATGAGAGTTACAGGATGGCAAACTTGGACTCAGTTCAGGGATGGTTGACAGAAATAAGACTACTGACAGAACCTGAATGCATGTCTGTTTTACAAGGGAAATCACTTAGCCGAGATTTACAACAATGTTCCACAACCCTGATAAAGAGTAAGTCTGAGATTTTTTTTATCCCATTACCAAACGACAATATTTTAGGCTTGTCCAAATCAAAAGCATTTGCAGACGACAAAGTGAAAGTGACTGAAAATTTGAAATTTGTTTTGTGAAGGGTAGAAAACATTGTGGGAAAAGGAGAAAATGCTGGTTACCAGCATTTTCTCCTTTTACCACAATGTTTTTTCTGAAGGCTTCTTTCTCAGGATTGTCAAAAGTAGCGGGAATGGGCTAAAGTCACATTTCATTTAATTGTAAGTTACGAACAGTCTATCTGAATTGCCTAGATATTGCTGTGATGATATGGTATAAGGCAATCAGTATGTGAGGTGTGGATATATGAATACTTCAACAAAGATTGGATGGTTGGTGCATTTCATTGTGAATAAGCTCTTCTTTGGGAAAAGAAGGTTTAAAGAAAAGAAGGTTTAACCCATTACCACACAATCCCTACTTTTGACGACCCCGAGAGAGAAGCCTTTAGAAAACGTTGTGGGAAAAGGAGAAAATGCTGGTAACCAGCATTTTCTCCTTTTCCCACAATGTTTTCTACTCTGTTGGGGACAAGTTTCAATTTTTGAGTTACATTTATCATGTCGTCGGCATGTGCTTTCAATTTCAACCAGTGTAAAATTTTGTTGTACGGGAAAGGGTTAAAGCAAATAAAGTAAATTTTCTGTTTTCTGAAAGTCTACTGTAGGACAAAACCTTGTGCAGTGGTAAAGTGCCACCTTAGATTAGGATTGGGTAGTAAAGGTTCAACTCTTTCCAAGATGATGAATTCTGATTTCTTTCAAACGAAAATATCTCCTAAAGACAAAATGAGTCATATAAATAAAACTAAATTCTATTACAGGGTAAAAAACGTTTTTGGGAAAAGGAGAAAAGGCTAATTACCATTTATTTTATCCCAGAATGTTTTTAAAAACCTTTCTCCTTTAGCTTTGAGAAAACTTTGGATTGTGTGATAAAGTGTTAAACTAATAATTTCAGGTGGTATTGATACAGTACGAAATACATCTCACAGCATCAGTGATGAGTTTTCTAAATTATTCAGGTAAGAGTCTTATTCATTCAAAGGAATTCCTTTACTGTAAAATGTTAACCATTATGAACAAACTTTGAGACACCTTGGTCTTTGAAATACTTGATCAGTCTGTCTTTTTCTTAACCCTTTACCACACAATGACGACTTTTGACGACCCCGAGGAAGAATCGTTTTGAAAACATTATGGGAAAAGAAGAAAATGCTGGTAACCAGCATTTTCCCCTTTTCCCACAAAGTTTTTTACCCTGTCAAAGACAAATTGCGTCATTTGAGTCACTATTAAAATGTTGTCTGGAAATGGTTTCAATTTGGATGGGTCTAAAATTTTGCCATGTGGTAAAGGGTTAAGTCTTTACCACACGAGAAAAATTTAGACTGGTCCAAATTGAAAGCATTTGCAGACTACAAATTAAAGGTGACTGCAAAATTGAAATTTGTTCTGGGAAGGGTAGAAAACACTGTGGGAAAAGGAGAAAATGCTGGTAACAACAGTGTTTTCAAAAGGCCTCTTTCTCGGGGGGCGTCAAAAGTAGGGATTGTGTGGTAATGGGTCAAATGTTGTGTGCTTGAGATTGCAGGATACTTGTATTGTCAACCTCTGTTTTGTAGACTTTTAGAAACAAAAATATTGACTAACACAATTACATGCTTATGGTAGGAAGAAGTCTTTACATTTATCAATTTCTACATAATAGCTTTTTAACTTTTAACCAAACTACAAAATTTTAGACTGGTCCAAATTAAAAGCACTTACAGATGACGAAATAAAAAATGAAAATTGGAATTTGTTTCCAGTAGGGTAGAGAACTGTGTGGGAAAAGGAGAAAATGCTGGTTACCGGCATTTTCTCCTTTCGCACAATTTTTTCAAAAGGCTTCTTTCTCAGGCTTGTAAAAACCAGGGATTATTTGGCAAGGGGTTAAACTTAATGAATTGACAATGTCTTGATGAACATTTTTTTCGTCTAAAATAGAATAAGCAAATTTAAATATTCCAACAGTAAACAAATTTTCAACCATGACGGAAAAATGACAGTCTACTTTTTAATAGTAACAACTGCTCTTTTACCCAAATATGTTCTATTTATTCTTTGACATGTTACAGATATGTCGAGAACGATAAATGGAAACATGTTCACCCTCTGACCGTTCAACTGACTTGCCACATTCGTGCCTTGATACAAGAATGTAACAGATGTATACATCAAAGCCCCGTCTACTTGATGGAGGTAAGTTTATGTTGCCATGCCCTGACAGAAGGGGGTTTAACCCTTTCCCAAACAATCCCTGGTTTTTACGGGTCTGGAGTAGTAGCCTTTTGAAAACATTGTGGGAAAAGGAGAAAATGCTGGTAACAAGCATTTTCTCCTTTTCCCACAATGTTTTCTACCCTATCATGGACAGAAATCATCTTTTCAGCAAGAGTTATCTTGCAATATCTTTGCAAAAGCTTTCTTTCTTTGGGACCTTAAAACTAAGAATTGTTTGATACAGTGTTAACTCTTTAGACAAGTCCAAATTGGAAGCATTTGCAGATGACAAAATTGTGGTGGCTAAAACATGAAACTGGTATAGGGAAGGGTAGAAAACATTGATGGAAAAGGTGAAAATGCTGGTTTCCAGCATTTTCATCTTTTCCTACAATGTGTTCAGAAGGCTTCTTTCTCAGGGTCGTGAAAATCCAAGATTGTTTGGTAAAGGGTTAAGAACATATCAGACTATTTTAGCCATGCTTATTTGAATTTTTTTCAATGTGGGCAACTCTAATATTTTTTTTTCTGGTAAAAAGTGAATTGAAACATATCTTTTAGACCTTTTGCAAACAATCACTGTTTAATGACCATGAGAAAGAGAAAAGGAGAAAATACTGGTAACAAGCGATTTTGCCCTTTTCCACTATGTTTTTCACTCAATTAACTCTGTAATATGCAAAAAAAAAAAAAAATTAGACTTAAATTAAAGCATTTGCAAATGACAAAATAACTTTGTTTTCTTGAGAGTAAACAACATTGTGGGAAAAGGAGAAAAGGATTGTTACCATCATTGTCTCCTTTTCCCACAATGTTCTCAAGACGCCTCTTTTACAGGGTTTTTAAAAGTCAGTATGAAGTACTAATGAGTAAAAGGCAAGTTTCATTATTTGAGCCACCTTTGACTTGTCATCTGCAAGTGCTTTAGACTTGGACAAGTCTAAAATATTGCTGTCTGGCAAAGGAGTTAACTCTTTACCAAACAACATAATTTTAGATTAGTCCAAATTGGAAGCATTTGCAGACGACAAAATAACATAACTCAAACTTTAAAGGGAAGAAAAAATTGTTCGGAAAAGGAGAAAATGCTGGTCACCAACATTTTCTCCTTTTGCCACAATATTTTCAGAAAGCTTCTTTCTCAGGGTCATGAAAACCAGGGATTTTTTGGCAAACGGTTAACATGTTTGGCTGTCCATCATGATTTTCTTTTGTAAAAAAGAGACATGGTTCTTAAAAAAAAAAAACAATTGCAGTGTGTTATGTCTTGTCTTTGTTTTACAGCAACAAGAAGTGGTGATGGGAGAGTGTGCCAAATTGGCCCAGTTGGTAGAAAGGTAAGTCAAGATTGTCTTGATATGTATTAAAGGATTTCTGTGTGTTTAGCAAAAAGCCACACTAAGAAAGCACTGTTGGTAACTTCTACGGCTTTCAATGAAAGAAATATAAGACCTCATCTCTAGATGAGCATTTTGACTAGTTGTTGGAATTAAAATTGTCAACCTCATACCTCAGTGATCCACACACCTTAGTAGTGCAAGACATGTGAATGATACCTTGTATGTGCATGTCATATTCTTCAAAGATTCAACCTGTCTGATATGACGCATTACTCTACCCAAAATTGGGGGGATTGTAGTGAAATGCAATGGAGAAAATGGCTCTTATCATTACATTTGAGGAGAAATCAGGCCTATTTTAGCTCCAGATTTCTCTAAACTGTTGATCATAGCTGAATGAATCACACCACATAGCGTTTTATTGAGTTAACATTTTAGTTTGAAATTTAAGTTACCCATATGTTAGACACTCATGCATTTGGTCAGAATTTTTGCGGGGCCTGAAAAAAAATTACTAGATGATGAAAGTTTTTGACAGTCCATTTCATAAATTAAAAACATTTGCAGATGACACATCAAATGGTCTGCAACGCACAAAAAGAGGCATTCAGACATATGTGCAAAGTGTTGTTTCGGAGCAGCCTGCACAGTCTGTGCATGCTAATCTGAAACAACACTTTCTGTTTTTATGTTATTTTCTAAATGCAGCACAAAATGTAAAGTAGTCTTAAAGTGCCATTTGGGAGTAGCCTAAGTGGACTGCACAGGCTGATCCAAGACAACACTTTGTGCAAATGTCAGACTGCCCCTTTTCGCATGTTGCAGCCAAACATGGCTAGAATGATGGGATTTGTCTTTGAAAGATTTGAAAACTTGCTGGAAAAAAGAACAAAATGCTGATTTTCTTGTTTGTACTTTGCTTTCCAAAGCTTTCTTTTTTATGGCCTTTTAACACCTAGCAACACAATCCCTAGATTTAACGACCCTGAAAAAAACTCTTTTCAAAAACACTGGGGACAAAGGATAAATTGCTGGTAAATGCAATGTTTTCTATCCTTACAAAGAACATACATTCATTTATCTTTTTAATTTTGTTGACTGTAGCTGCTTTTAATTGGAGAGTAAATTTTATTATTTAATAAAGAGTCTCGAGTTTCAGGCAATGTAATTTATTTTCTGTCTATTCCAGCCATGTGAATCAGAAAGGGCAGCAGAAAGTGCAACTAGTGAATCAGTTGACATTTTTGGGACAATCTTTCAGTAGATTGGTAGACATGGCATTGGGATATCTTATTCAGGTAGGTGATTTGGGATTTTTAGAGGCGAAGTCACCCCTTAATTATTATGCTATAGTGAAGTTTAAGACCTATTCATTTTGAAAGCAGTGGGAGACAAAAAAAAATATGACTGAATTGATGAGATATGTCTTCAACAGAGTAGAAAATATTGTGGAACAAGTAGAAAAATGCTGTTTTTGATATCACTCAAATGACTGTCTATTGATTCCATAATACAGTATTGAAGATACTTATTCATTATTCAGGACAGATTTATTGTACATGTATATTACTTAGTAATATTTTTCATTGATTTATTAACTCTGTTCATGTATTTCAGAAACTAGTTGAAATACTGGATGAGTCCCACACTCCAATGACCTTGACCAGCTGTATCAGCACAGTGATAAGCTTGGGTCTGGAGGGAGAGCATATGTGTTTCCTTCTCTCAAGGGTATAAATCTTTGTCATTTATTATACATATAAGCCACACTCTGAGAAAAGGCCAATGTCTTAGAAATATGAGGTTGACAACCTTGAAAACATTTTTTTTTTTTTTTTTTTAAAAGATGGTAATTGTTTCAAGCATTTATAGCTTCTTTCTTTGGTGTTGTCATTAGCTTTCAAGGGAGACAACATTTTTCTCCCAGAAGTAATTTGTACCAAGTAGAAATATGTATATAATAATATGTAGGCTACGGAGTGAAAAGACTTTACACTTTACATAAGCAAGCACTGTAGCTCTCATAGTATAGAGTGCTTGTAATATAAGCTTTTGCTGGTAAAAATTCCAACTTGGCAAAGCTTCCTTTTTGTACTGTATTGGAGAAAGTGATTGTTTGGTTAACACTTTACCAAACAATCCCTGGTTTTTATGACCCTGAGCTAGAAACCATTTGAATACATTTTGGGAAAAGGAGAAAATGCTAGTAACCAGCATTTTCTCCTTTTCCCAGAATGTTTTCAACCATGCTGGAAACAAATTTAAGTTTTTGAGTTACGTTTATTTTGTTGTCTGCAAGTGCTTTCAATTTGCACAAGTCTAAAAATTTGTCATTTGGTAAAGAGTTAAAATAGAAAGGAATGAAGCCATTGCTAATAATGAGCAAGAATTTTTAATCTGTTGTATTTAAAATCCTTTTCTTCCTAATATGGACAGTACTGAAGTATTGAATAAGATCAGCCCATACACTGTTCGCTTATTTACAAAACATTCTAACAAAAATGGTCCTGAAATTGCACTACATGTATCTTCATGTTTTCTTACTGATTTGGAAATAAATGTTTCATAATTACGGTGTTTTTTTTTTTTAACTTTATTGTCCATGTGTAAACGGTACTTTAGGGTCGTGGCCATCCCTCAATGCACCTTACAGTATTAGTAATCTGTGTTAGTAAGCAAAAACATTAAACAAAAATCATAAATATAGATTCTAGATTTTTTACAGCTATTATTGTACTCCTATATTGATATGGTTACAAAACATAAAGATTTTAACATTAGTAATAGACTAATAAAGGTTTACTCTCTCTTAAATGGTATTTTTATCTCTAATATGTGGACAAAAAAAATATATTTTTGTATATAATGTGAAGAAAAAAAAAAACATACACGTGTATTGTATGAGAGTTGTGAGTTTGCAAGTGACTGTGTTGATAAAGTGCTACTTTTGACCTTGGTTTAAAGAATAGTGCTGAAGCGTCAAAAGCTAAAGGGAAACGTAACAAAGTAGGTATTGTTTTGAGGTTTCAGCACTGTTTCACTGTTCCTTTGCATGGAAAAAGAAATGCATTTGGTCATGTAGGTTTCGACTAATGTATTCTACAATTGTCGTAAGCATTTATATGATATGTTTAGCATTGTATAGGTAACCTCTATATTTGAGTTTTATATATTTTTACAGGAGGGTTGTATTCGTGCTCTGTTTGAGATTTGTAGGACAGATACTCTAGGCTTTGCCCATGTCCAGTCTCTTAGAGCCCTTGCTACCATTTGCTGTGTGGCGGAATCTATTCTTGAATTGGAAAAGGAGGGTGGGGTTGATATTCTTGCTGAGATTCTCTGTGATAAAAACATGTCTGAGGCTGTGCGTGGTGAAGCAGCAGGAGTTATTGCGCAGATTACCTCTCCATGTTTGGACAATTTTCACCATATTGCAGGATTTTTGGATAATGCAGGGGACCTACTGCAGGCTCTGATTCGTAAGTATATGAGGCATACTCTGTGAAAAGGGGGCTTAGTCCATTATGCCATATACCATGCAAGCCATCACACAGTTTGACACATTTTCTCTACCAAATGACTGAATCTTGGGGTAGAGTGGTCGTTGGAGGGGCAGAAAATTGACCAAAAGCAAAAAGTATCACCCCAGGTCAGCTTGTCGGCTGGAAGTCTTTGCAATTTTAGCATGTTGATAAAAATTGCTGAGGTATCTGCAATATAGCATAAATTTAGGTAACATTATGGTATGTTTCACCTAGACAATGGGTCATGTGATTGACTGAGACTCTTCTCAGTGAGTGCCTTTTTTCATCAAAGTTGATCAACATACCAGGCCAGTGGCACTTAATAACTGTTTATCAAAGAGTTTGTAGTTTGTCAATACAGGAACCTGGCACAAAAACAGCTTTAACCATTTCCCAAATGACAAACTTTTGGACTAGGCCAAATTGAAAGCATTTCCAGATGGCAATTCAACTCTTGCTGAAAAGATGATTTCTGTCTATGATAGGGTAGAAAACATTGTGGGAAAAGGAGAAAATGCTGGTTACCAGCATTTTCTCCTTTTCCCACAATGTCTTCAAAAGGCTACTATTCTAGACCCTTAAAAACCAGGGATTGTTTGGGAAAGCGTTAAAACAAGACTGTCTGGTTGAGTTTTCACGCAAGTTAAAAATTGCCTTAGGTCAGTATTTGATAGTTCTTGTAATTTCATACCTGCAATATTAATTTTTATTAATTAACTATTGGATATATAGAAGTTATACATGGAAACCGGTCCACTCGATACCAGTCACATTTCTGATTTCGTATAGTACACAGGTCGTGACCCCAGCTTAATACGACTTGACCTCCGATCAATACAGTTGACCCAGTATCAATATTGATGACCAGCGACTAATACAGAAATCCTTGAATGTGATTGGTCAAAAGTTCAGTGGCGTGAGCGTCTGCGCTTACTTTTAGCCAATCATGTTCAAGGAGGCGGCAAAGTGAACGTAACCTAAAAATTGATATTTGTTTCCAGCAGGGTAGAAAACATTGTGGGAAAAAGGAGAAAATGCTGGTTACCAGCATTTTCTCCTTTTCTCACAATGTTTTCAGAAGGCTTCTTTTTCAGGGTCGTAAAAACCAGAGATTGTTTGGTAAAGGGTTAATTAATAAAATTGTCATTAATCAAGTGATTTCGTATTGGCCCAGTTACAGGTCCGAGGTCAGCCGTATTGACCCTCGGCCTTCGGCCTCGGGCCAATACGGCTGACCTTGGACTTGTAACTGGGCCAATACGAAATCACTTGATTAATAACATTATAATACAGTTGATGTCTTGCAATCATCATTGTGGATCTGCTACCATCTGTAATATTTGATTTTTTTTTTATACTTTCAGATTTATTTTACCATACCCAATCCCATGAAACATTTCTGCTATCAGCGGCGGCCATTGCAAACATAACGTTCATGGACAGTCAGGCTTGTGAAATCCTGCAGCAGTTTGACACCCCTAGGCTCTTGATACAAGCCTCAAAACTTCCAAAATCAAATTCACTGTTTGTAAAGGATCAGGTATGTCTGTAAAGGAGAACATCTATTTTTATCTCAAAGTGATAAAGGTCTATTAATCAAAGGAGCAGAAATACATGGGAAAAATAAGGCAAAGTTATATTTTAGACAAAAAAAGACACATGGTATTGATTGTATTGACTTTTTCCCAAACAGCCCTGAGTTTTAACAATCTTTGAAAACATTGAGTTTTGAAAACATAGTGGGAAAGGGAGAAAATGCTTGTGACAAGCATTTTTTTTTCTCCCAAATTGTTATCTAAATAACTATAGACAAGTCTGGTTGTGTTGCTGAATATAGAGGTGCGTCAGTGCAATTTGAATGCATAGAGGATTTCTATGCTTCCCGAAGGGCGAGCATATAGTCGCCGCTTCGTCTGTCTGTCCGTCCGTCCGTCCATCCGTCCGTCCGTCCAAAGGGATTTCTCCACAACCCTTGGACCAAATTGGATGAAACTTCATATATGAACTCCTTAGGGTAAGGCGCCGATATAGTTTTCCCGGATTTTCCAGTTGACGCCGTGTCATAGAAAAAAGGGGCTTAATGCAAAATTGCAATTTTTACCAATATCTCATTCAGTTTTTGTCAGAATATCATGAAACTTCATGGTTATATTGTTTATGGAAAGTTTTAGCATGTGCCCTTGCTATTTTTAATCTGGGCATTTTTTAAGTTGACGTTCTGTCATGGAAAAAGGCGGCTTCTTGCAAAATTCCAATTTTTACTAATATTTCATTCAGTTTTGGTCAAAATTTCATTAAACTTCATGGTTATATTGTTTTTTCAAAGTTTCACCATGTGCTCTTGTTTCTTTATCTATGTGTTTTTCAATTTGACCCTCTGTCATGGAAAAAGGGGGTTTCTTGTAAAATGAAAAAGGGGCCCTAATGCAAAATTGCAATTTTTACTAATATCTTGTTCAGTTTTTATCAACATTTCATGGTTATATCTTGTTTTACAAGTTTCAACATGTGCCCTTTGTTTTTTGCAATCTATGAATGATTAATGCGCAAATACGTCTTTCTTGGTTTCTCAAATTAAGGCTACATCACGGAAAAAGGGGACTTCATGGAAAAAATTGTTTTTCACTATGTTCTCCTTTATCAGTGCTCAAAACTTTGTGAAATTTCAAATCTGAACTTGTTGGAACGTTGCCCAGGTACCTCTCTTCCTTTTTCTCAATTTCAGGCTGCGTCATGGAAAAAGGGGGCTTCATGTAAAAAATTGTTTTATGTAATATTTAATACATGACTGCTCAAAATTTTATGAAATTTCGAATTTTGAATTATTATTAAAAAATGCCACAAACCACACACCCGTTGTATTTATTGCAATGATCCAATATTGTCTTATGTGAAAAGGGGGCTTTAAGGGGGCTTATTGGGCTTATTGTCCTCTACAAGTTTGTGTTGGCTATCTCTAAGATAGTAATTGCCTTTTCACTTCAAATTTTGGGGGGCATGAACAGGTTCCTCTAGGATAAAAGAAGTGAATTTATATCAATTTCTTATATTTTATGACAAGCACTTGTTCAGGGAGCATAACCCGTCTCTGATGGCTCTTGTTTTTTTCGGTGAAAGATAGAAATATATTTCAGCGAGTGAACATCATCATCGGTAATATTTTCACAAGTGGCACGATGGTGTTCATGAGATGAAATAATTTTCGACTTTTCACTGGGAAAAAAAAATATTCTAATTATTTCATGCTTTTAACCCTTTCTTATCGAAATTCAGTACAGTTCTTTTCAGTAATTCTCAGTGGCGTATCTGTCCTGCATAGCAATGCATTACAATATTACGTCAAGCGCAAGAAATGTACAGTAAATAACATCATATTTCCATCTTTTGGTGGGTTACGCGCAATTTACCTAGGCATCTTGAACATAAAAATCAGTATTTTCAATGGTCGTACCCGTGTAATATCGAAAAATATTTTCACTGCTATTTCTCAATATCCTACCGGAAAGCATGAAATAAATAGTAATACTTAATACTTCCAGTCGTGAAGTGGAACTCTTCAAATTTAAGGTGCATTTAGACCTACTAATAAGACCATGATTGTGTAAACAAAAATCAATGCCATCATATATGAAGTACAAAGAAAGGCAGCTGTCTGTTCTAAGAAAGACTCTTATTGCAATGCATTGTCAAATAAGTTTACTTTGGCTTTCATGTAAGAAATAATCTTCTTTCTATTGTGGTTTATCGTTCAATAAACTACATGTATAGTGGTGAGTTATGAGGCACAATAAATAATCCACAAGGGTGACAGCCAGAGCGTTTTATACATTGCGCCTCATAATTCACAATATGGTTTATTTAAGGATAAAACCACAGTAGAAAGAGAATTATTTCGGTTCTAAAATGACAAAACTCTTAATCAAAGAAAAACAAGATCATGTTTAAGAGTAAAAATATAGATGCAGATTATATCCCATTGAATAACTTACTTACTTTATATAGAATGACGTCACTCTATATAGAATGACTCTACATAGAATAGTGTAGATTTTACCACTTTTTTGTTGCATTGTATATAGAGCAGAATTCACGTGTCATGTAAGAATTCTCATTTTCTTTCCCTATAATGGGTTATTTAAAGATTTGGCCACATTACCATTACTGGCACTGTGTAAGTTCAGATGATATTGTACTGTTTTTTATGGGACTTGTTCAATTTCTTACCATATATGCATAAGAGTTTTAAAAGAGAGACAACTTTGTCAGACAGGCAAAAACAAGTATTATCAACTTACCTTTTCAGATTGCCACTGTCCTGGCTAACATGGCAACTATAGAATCATCACGGCAGGATATCATACAATTCAATGGTATAGCATTGTTGATAGATCACCTGCAGCAGCGTCCAACTCAGTTTAAGTTTGAGGCAGAAGTGTCTGCTTGTGAGAGAGTGCAGCAGAAGGCAGCCATTGCTTTAACGAGAATATGTAAAGATAAAAGTACTGCACAAGCTATTGCCGATCAAAGAGGTATTGTGAAGTCTTTGCTTTTAAGCTAAATTGGCTGATTGATGACAGAAGGAGAATCCAAATTACTCAGTTTTGTTTTGAAATGTGATGATTTTGAAAGTTTATTCAATATTGGTCAAGCTTTTAGCTCACTTGAGCACAAAGTGCTCAGAGTGAGCTGTTGTGATCACTCACTACCTGTCGGCGTCCGTCGTCCATCTGGAGTCTGTCGGGCATCCGTCCAACTGTTCACATTTCTTTGTTTACACTCCAACATCTACAAATATCAACAAATCAACACCAAACCAATTGGCTCCAAACCTGATCAAAATATATATGACCATAAGATCTCGGATGAGTATGATTATGGGTCTAATTGGACCAACTGGAGTTATTTGCCCTTGAATTAGAAAAAATGCTAAATTTGACTTTGTTTACACTCTAGCGTCTACAAATATCAACCAATTAGCACCAAAGTTGGTCAAAATATAATTATATAACTGTAAGATCTTGAATGAGACTGATTGTGGGTCTAATCAAACTGGAACAACTGGAGTTATGTGCCCTTTAATTAGAAAGTTCTATAGAACAGTTCTTTGTCCATAGCACAACTTTGTTATCTCCAGTCAAATTGACTTAAAACTTGGCATTTTCTCACAATGTTTTCAAAAGGTCTCTTTCACAGGGGTGTTAAAAGTTGGAATTGTGTGGCTAAGGGTTAATGAAGCTTTCAAGCATAGATTCTGCTTTTTCAAAGGTATTTCTTGCAGAAAATATCTCTTAATCAGAAAGTGTAGATAAAAGATCAAACTGCATGTACTGTGCAGTCTGATTTTGATCTACACTGTCCAAAGAAGGTCAGAGAGTCATGTTTAGCAACCCAAGGGTTAAGAGTTGCCTGAGATTTAAATGTTCATAAAATCTAAAGAAAGGATGGTCAAATTTTACAGCTCTTCAATGAAGCCCTGTTTCTTTGATTTAAAACTCCAAGGTTTAATTTTTGCCTTCATTACATTCATTGGATAGAAGCCATTTCACCCTGTGTGAAAATATTATCAAAAAGCACTGCGTTTACTATAAAAAAAAAGAAATGGTAATGATTTTTAAACTTGGAAGGAGATATGAACAACATGTGTGAATTTACAGAAATCATCTGTAAATTTTGTCAATATTTCAATTCATGACCTTCAAAGCAGTCCTCTTGGGTTTTATAACATCTCAAATCTTTATAGGAATACCACGGCTTGTCCAGCTATGCAGAAGCGTGGAAGAAAGAAACAACAGCGATGCTGTTTTGGTTGCAAGTTTGGTATGTTTATTTCATGATAGTAGTAATGATTGTAATGACCCCCTGGAGCAAAAATAATACCGTGCCTGAAAATATTCTTGTATATCATGTTCAAAAATTTGAGATTTAACTTGATTTTTAATTGATAAAATATTTAAGCCTTGGTCACACCAAGCTAACAGATGAGATACGCAAAAAAGTCATTTTATCCATTCGTGTCCTTTGGTATCTGTTTTATGTCTGCTTCTCATTGGGTGAATCTGCTACTTATCTGGTCATGTCCTTTCCCTCCAGTGGAAAGTTTTGAGCATGTTCAGAATTTTCCTCCAGACAAGATGGACAAAGACATGCAAATGATAGATTTTGGATGCATCTGACAATTTATAATCACGGCATGAAATGGGACATTATGTTCCTTGTATCAAACATATGTAGCGGTTGTTACACAGCAGCTGGTGATGGCCAAAGATTGATATCGACCTGCAACTGAATATGAATTCTTTGAAAGCTCAGGTGTTGTGACAAATTAACTAAATGATTCATTGATATAACAATCCTGTGGAAGCTGTTTGAAAATAATCTTGGTAAAGGAGATCGGGGTAAACACCATTACTGTGTTTTTTCCATGATGTTTTCCCTCTATTAAGCTCCTTTCTAAACAATAAAATTTTAAATTCCCCCCATATTGAAAGCACTTAATTACAAAAACTTACTTGTGCCATGTCACTAGATGACGGGATTTATTTCTATATGTCCAGCTTATAAGGACTATTAAGAAGAAGTGTTTTGAAAACGTAGGAAAAGGAGAAAATGCTGGTAACCAGCATTTTCCCCTTTCCCCACAATGTTTTCTATCCTGCTGGAAACAAACTTCAGTTTTTGAGTTACGTTCATTTCATCGTCTGCAAGTGCTTTCAATTTGGACCTGTCTGTAATTTTGTTGTTTGGTAAAAGAGTTAATTCATATTTTTCCAAAGCATGGCTCATAATTACACTTGTGTACATTTCAGGCTGCTTTGAGAAAAATTCTTGCCCTTTGTCCCAACACTGATATGACAGCAGTAGATTACCACCAGCTGATTAAACCCAAGCTTATGGACTCTTTTCTCATGTGCTCTAACAGTGATGAGAATTTTGTGTGATGTTCATGTGATGATCATGATAAATGTGATAAACTGAGATCTTTGTGAAGTTGTGATATGTTGATGCAACCGTTTTTTTTCTGACGGTTTATATTGTCTCAATCAAAATTACACATAAGTATTATTTGTATAGGTTTCAAAGGTGAAGATAAAGGTAGTTTTATAGGGTATTACAAATTGTGACCCCCAGACCAAGCGACAACATCTTAATCAAATCCAAAGCATGTTGTAGATGTCAATTTAACATTGTATCAAATGACATAATAAGAGATTTATCCAGATTGAAAGCATCTTGCAGATAACAAAATAATTGTGACTTAAAAATAGAAATTTGCATTTGGAAGGATAAAAAAAATTTGGGAATAAGAGAAAATGCTGCTTAGGGCTTTAGTGTTGTCAGGGCTTTAATGCAAGTCAGTGGTGGGATTTGCAAGGGTAGAAATTATTGCGGGAAAAGTCCAAATTTGAAGCATTTGTAGACAACGACTTAAAGGTGGCCATTAAAGTTAGATTTGTCCTTGAAAGGAGAAAATGCTGTAACTTGCATTTTCTCCTTTTTCCTTAATGGTTTCGAAAGCCTTCTCCCTGTAGCCTATAATAAACTCAAGATTGTGTGGTAAAGGAGTTAAGGTGTCAGCTGGTAAATTCTTGACATAAACTAACTCCGCTTGTATTCATCAGAATCATTTTCATGGAACAAGTAAGAATACCAGAGCATGATTATTTCTCTGCCAAGGATGAATATGAGTTGACAAATAGTGGGTTTTCATTTTGCATTTGAAACCCATGCTCAGAGTGTCTTTTGCAATTCAATTATTTTACATGTAAGTTTTCATAATTGTCTCCTGCAAAACAGGTTTAGAAAGCAATGAATTTAGAACAAAGAGACCCTGTGTTGGTAAGTCTTTATTTCATGCCTTTCTGTAATTTATTGGAAAATAATTGCAGATTCAATATGGAATTACCAAAAACAACTATGCCCTTTATCACACAATGTCTATTTTTAACAGCTCCTGGAAAGAAGCCTTTTGAAAACATTGTGGGAAAAGGAGAAAATGCTGATAACCAGCATTTTCTTTTTTCCCACAATGTTTTTTACCCTATCAAAGGAAAGAGGGGTTAGAAGCATGAAAATAAATAGAATACTTGTTATTTTCCAATGACAGATCTAAATTTCGTTACCGAGTTAGATCATCTTGGCTGTGCTACTCGTGAAAATATTACCAATGAAGTTCTCTTGATGAAATAAATTCCAATCTTTCGCAGAGAAAAGAAAAATCTGCTAAGTGTTGTATCAGAGTTGAATTGAGATTTTGTACTTGTGATAAAACCTATTTTTTGTACAATCAAACTAATCTGTCGTATGGAAGAATACAAAATGTTTTGTTGAATGATAATTATGTATATACACATACGTAAATGTTTATAACATAATATTTAAGAACACATGCATATATATTTATATTATGTTACGGTTGTAACAATTCTAAGTCAACCATGTAACTTCATAAAGTACTTTTACAGGAGCACAGGGATCAAAATAGTACAATGAATTTTGTGCAGAAACATCAATTCTGTTATATATATGTACAACGATGTTTATTGTATGTGTTTGATAATTGCTAGGAAAGACAACAAACAAACCTCAGTAAAATTCTCATTATAAGGAAATACAAGCAAGTAACTATAGCTTATTTCATGTGGCAGTACAAGTGACACATAGGATAAGCATTTAAAGAGACCCAAAAAAGACTGTCTTTGTTATCTACAGAAAATTGAAGTGGAAAGAGTAGGAGCTGCTTTTTAACAAGTAATGACCCCTTTCCCATTATGTTTTCAAAGGCTGTCCACTCCACTGCATAGATTTGAAAAAAAAAACAGTAATTTGCATATTGATAGTTGGTAGCAGGGACCAAATAAACACTCAGATTGCCTTCCAAGAATCTTTAATCCTTTACCAAAGAATTCCGGGGTTACATGACCCTGAGAAAAAAGCCTGAAAACATTGTGGGAAAGGAGAAAATGCTGGTAACCAGCATTTTCTCCTTTTCTCACAATATTTTCGGCTCTTCCCAAAACAAATTTCAATTTTTGAGTAACATTAATTTTGTTGTCTGCAAATGCTTCCAATATGGACAAATCTGAAATAATGTCGTTTGGCATAGAGGTAAACACAGGATTGTTTGGTATAGGAATTTAGCAAAATATTGCCAGCGAACAAAAAGTGCTCTAAGTTTATGAACAACTTCTTTTGATTGTTGCAAGCCAGTCAAACCTTAATGATATTGTATGCACAAAAAAACATGTAGCGGTATGTAGATATTTATCTATACATGTATACTGTTTTAGATCAAAATGGAAGTGGGAATATATTAAAGTGTTTGTATTTTTATAGTGTCATATTTTCTTTTTCAGACTCATATACACTTTGTATGAAATAAATTTATTGTGAAGATCATTGGCACGTTTTCTTTCTTTGTTCATTTCAATGCTAGAGTACAATTCATCTTTAAACCAAATATCCACACAGTGACACCTATGTGATTCAGTACTTATATTTGATATATATTGCCTACATCATTTAACCACATCCTGACCTTTCTGATTGTACAGGGGTCCAAAAAGTAGTGCACTAACCTGAAAACACATTTATTGTTTCACAGATGCTCAAATTGAGCGACATTTTCAGTAAAACAATGCTGTACTCTCTGCAAAAAGCTGTTTTGAACATTCCGTAGGGTATCCAGTGGGATGTTGTGACAATCAGTTGTGATTGCATGTCTCAATTCGCCAAGAGAGCTTAAAACAGGGAGAGAAACAGATTTTTAGGAAGGTGCATGACTTTTTGGACACGCTGTATAAGTAGGCATTATGATTAGCATAACTCCGACAGTTACTTGGAAAATTATATATACACAGGAAGGCACTTGGAAACACAGGTAAGCAATTTTATGCCTTTGCTAACAAAGTGCACTCAAGGCGCATTTAGGGTCACTGTAGATCAAGATCTGACTGCACAGAACATGTAGTCTGATCTTGATTCTTCACTATCCAGTAAGGAGATACACCCCCTCTTCAAATAACTTTTATGGTGTCAGTGGTCATGAGGTAGAGCGTCGGCCTCAACCGAAAGGTCCCGAGTTGATACCCTGGAGCGTGTGTCAATTATAGGATTTTTCATTGGCACACGCATTTGGCGAAAGTACTGGTGTAGGTCCCAGGATGCAGAGAGATTACTATAAGTTGTAAGAACTTGTTTCTCAGTTGATGTAAAATAACTATGTTTAAAATAAATAACTTTTAAATTGCAATATTTATATCCCCTCAAAACAAATATTTTCGGGGGTATACTGGAATCAGCCTGTCTGTCTCTGTGTCCATCGGTTTGTGTGTCTTTGTGTACAAATAATTGCCTGTTTCTGTCAAAGTGCTGGCGGGGGTATTAGCCCCTTACCACACAATCCCTACTTTTGACGCCCCTGAGAAAGAAGCCTCTTGAAAACACTGTAGGAAAAGGAGAAAATGCTGGTAACCAGCATTTTCTCCTTTTTCCCACAGTGTTTTCTATCCTTCCTAGAACAAATTTCAATTTTTCAGTCACCTTTATTTTGTCGTCTGCAAATGCTTTCAATTTGAACCAGTCTGAAATTTTGTTGTGTGGTAAAGAGTTAAGTCATGTTCAGTGACAGCTCTAGTTGTTTTTGTTTTATTGACTGGAAAGATTGATCTAACTTATCCAGCATATTAAGTCTTTATCAAACAACAAAATTTTCGACTGGTCCAAATTGAAAGCAATAATTGTAGACATCAAAATAAAAGAGACCGAAAATTTGAAATTTATATCAAAGAGGAGAGAAAACATTGTGGGAAAAGGAGAAAATGCTGGTTACCAGCATTTTCTCTCCTTTTTGCACAGTGTTTTCAATATGCTTTTTTCTCAGGGTCGTCAAAAGTCGGCACTGTGTGGTAAAGGGTTACGAGTTGATTGGCGCGATACATAGAAAATACTTCTGTGACCTTTCGAGATGCCGCCGAGAGATGCAGAGGGTAAAAATATTGAGTATTGATATTGACCTGAGTCTTTCCCCTTCATATCCTTTATATATCCTCAAAACAAATATTTTCGGGTGTATACTGGAATCGAGACGACACCGAGTGATGCAGAAGGTAAAATTATTGAGTATGTAAATAATATTGACCTGAGTCTTTCCCCTTCCGCCCCCCCCCCCCCCACTTCCTCCAGGAGCTTTTATTAGGAGAAATACAGTAGGTTATTTAGTAGACCTCTTTAGATGGAAGTTATGCACATACTACGTGTATTTAGATCTTTTTCACGATGAGTAGAAATCAGACATGTACATAGTGTGGCAGCATATAAAATATATCGTAGTAAGAATCAATATTCGTCTTTCTAAGGCTTGACAATTATCAGTTCTCCCAACCCCACAAGATATTTTGAATTTTGATATATGGCAACACTATGTAAGTAAATCAGTCAATTGGAAATAATGTTACTCTAAAAACTTAGAAAATTCTTCAAAATGACATTTATGAGAATGTAGTTCAGACTGTGAAGTGAATATGTCCATTAACTCTTTACCACACAATCCCAACTTTTAACGACCCTGAGAAAGAAGCCTTTTGAAAACATTGTAGGAAAAGGAGAAAATGCCGGTAACCATTGTGAGAAAAGAAGAATATGCTGGTAATTTTTTAGTCATATTTATTATGTTGCCTGCAAATGCTTTTAATTTTTGTTGTTTGGTAAAGAATTAACCCTTTACCACTCAGTCCCAACTTTAAACAATCTTGAGAAAAAAGATTTTTGAAAACAAAGTGGGAAAAGGAGAAAACGCTGTTAACTCTTTACCAAACCACAAAATTTTAGACCATTCTAAATTGAAATCACAATGCAGACAACACAATAAACTCAAAAATTGAAATTTGTTTCAAGCAGGGTAGAAAACATTGTGGGAAAGGGAGAAAATGCTGGTTACCAGCATTTTCTCCTTTTCCCTTTCCAACAATGTTTTCAAGTCTTCCATCTCAGGGCTGTAAAAAAACAAGGGATTGTTTGGTAAGGTGTTGACTGGAGTTTTTCTTCTTTCCCACGATGTTTTCTACCTGTCAATGACAACTTCCACAATTTAAGCCTTTCCCAAACAATCCCTGGTTTTTACGGGTCAGGAATAGAAGCCTTTGAAAACATTGTGGGAAAAGGAGAAAATGCTGGTAACCAGCATTTTCTCCTTTTCCCTCAATGTTTTCTACCCTATCATATAGAAAAAATCATCTCTTCAGCTGTTAATTCATCATCCGCAAAATGCTTTGAATTTGGTCTGGTCCAAAATTTGCTGTTTGGGAAAGGGTTAAGCCACATTCCGTTTGTCATCTCTACCAGTCCTGCTCTGTGTTGGGAGAAGTTTAAAATTTTGTCAGCTTCACTATACCTCAAACAACAACAACAACTGCAAATGTTAACTCTACCAAATGACAAAGCTGTTGACTGGTTCAAATTGAAAGCATTTGCAGATGACAAAAAGAATGCGACTGAAAATATGAAAATCCTTTTAGGAAGGGTAGAAAACATTGCGGGAAAAGGAGAAAATGCTGGTTACCAGCATTTTCTCCCTTTCCCACAATGTTTTCAAAAACAGTCTATCTCAGGGTTGTAAAAACCAGGGATTGTTTGGTAAAGTGTTGACTAGAGTTGGCTACCAATATTTTCTCCTTTTTCCAGAAATTATTCATCACAGTTGAAAGTGGTCAGATTACAAGGAAATAAAAGTTGTCTTCAGGTAACCAGCATTTACTTTTTTTTTTTAACAATGGTTTCTACACTATCAAATACATGTACAGAAACCGTCGTTTCAGCTGCATCTAATTTGTCATCTGCAAATGTATTCGGTAAAAAATCAACTCTTTGTCAGACATCGTAACTTATGGCTTCCCTATATTGAATGCACTCAGGATTTGTCTTTGCAAGAGAACAAAATATTTTGAAACAAGAGCTTTACGAAGCGGTGCATACACGCCAGCAGGGACTATTCAGTGAAATGGGTTGAAACCTAGACTGCTTAACCCTTTCCCAAACAATCCCTGGTTTTCACGGGTCTGGAATAGTAGCCTTTGGAAAACATTGTGGGAAAAGAAGAAAATGCTGGTAACCAGCATTTTCTCCTTTTCCCACAATCTTTTCTACCCTATCATAGACAAATTATCTTTTCAGCAAGCGTTGAATTGTCGTCTGCAAATGCTTTCAATTTGGTCTAGTCCAAAAGTTTGTCGTTTGGGAAAGGGTTAAAGATATCCAAATATAAAGAGTCACATGAACAACTACACATCATAGTGATTTATTGTGGTAAGTTTTAATTTATTCCAATGGAAACTGTAGGAGGAGTTGGGCAAAAATTGCAAATGGATAAACGGCAGTCTGACGACCGGGGCCGTAACATAATTTGACCCTTCATGTGTATAAAAAGGACAAAATGGTGATTACCAGCATTTTCTTCTTTTCTCACAATGGTGTCAACAGATTTCTTTCTCAGGATTGTTAAAAGGACGGTTTGGTAAAGAATTAGATAATGTATCACTCGCATTTACCTATTTACCGTACAATCAATAGTTAACCCCTTACCACACAATGCCAACTTTTAATGACCTTTGGAAAGAAGCCCTTTGAAAACATTATGGGAAAAGGAGAAAATTCTGGTAACCAACATTTTTTCCTTTTACCCTATCAGAGAAAGATTGCACCACTTGAGCCACACCAAAATTGTCGTCTACAAATGCTTTCAATTTGGACAAGGCTGAAATTTTGTTGTCTGGTAAAGGGTTACAAGTACCCAGAGGTTTAAAATGTTTGTTTAAAATATCCAAAAGTTTGGTATGTGCATAACAAAAAAAATTTATTGGAAGTAAAATGTTTTATTCAACAACTTGGATACATATATAACAAGATACATATATAACACAGTTTTCGTAACTAAGTTTTTGATCCCATTTCCCCCATATGAAATTTTATAACAACTACAATGTACTTAGATTAACCCCTTCCCGTATTATTCAACTACCATATTGGCCTGCAACAGGTGATTAGGGGCATTCGGACATTGGTGTAAAGTGTTGTCTCAGATCAGGATGCAGAGTCACCACAAAATCTAATGTAGTCATAAAGTGCCATCTTGGATTAGCCTGGGCAGACTTTACGCCATCTTTGTGAGCCAAGTTTACGATCACTACATGGATCTTACCTTGGCTGATTGAGCCCAATTTCGAGATTTCTGCGATGCGTCCTCTATTGGATGTTGGTCATTACTCCCTTTTACATCGTGTTTCTAAAAGCAAATGACATATCGTTTTACAAACCGCTTACCAATACACATGAAGCGATATAAGCAGACATCCACTTGGGTTTCTATGTGTTATCTTTTATTCGAAAGGTAGAGACCTTGTTCTATTCTTATCAAAGATGAAATGAGAGCAATTTCATTCGTTGCAGCTAGAGCTGGCTGCATCCAATGAAAAAGTGTATCGGGTGAACGTAAAAATCAAGCTTGATCCGCCAAGGGTAGAGTAACGTAGTGAATCGTCGGCCTTGGCTTGCGAAGATGACTTTACGCAAATGTATGAATGCCCCTTCTCTGTGATGCAGGCTGTGTAAGATTTTTATTTTGCATTTTTGGACTAAAAAAATTAATCTGTTTGCTCTACACAAGTGCATCTCATGTGGGTGCCAATGCTGAGCTGCAGGTGCTTGATTTTAAGTGAAAAGTCCAAAAAGGGATATAAGCATGTCAAAAATCATTCGGTGACCTGCCCTTGTATGGGTTACATTATTGCTAGTTAACAACTTTTCCAATTTTAACTCTTTACCAAAAGACAGAAGTTTTACACTGGTCGAAATTGAAAGCATTTGCACATGACAAATTAAATGTTGTTAAAATGGTGATTTCTTTTTTCAACTAGTAGAAAACATTGTGGGAAAAGGAGAAAATGCTGGTTACCAGCATTTTCTTCTTTTCCCACAATGTTTTCAAAAGGCTTCTATCTCAGGGTTGTAAAAACAAGGGATTGTTTGTCGAAAAAGGGTTAAAGTAAATATCTCAAGCAATAGCAGAGATAATGTATGGTCTCAAAGGTTTAGTACAATGACACCAGTTATGCAGGAGTAGACAACAGCTGGGCAAGAACTCAAAAGCTTTCTTTGAAAACAGCCTACCTAAAAACTTTAAGCATTACATGTTGACCCATTACCGCAGAATCCCTACTTTTGACAACGCCGAGGAAGAGGCCTTTAGAAAACATTGTGAGAAAAGGAGAAAATGCTGGTAACCAGCATTTTCTCCTTTCCCCACAATGTTTTCTACCCTTCACAAAACAAATTTCAAACTTTCAGTCACTTTTATTTTGTGGCCTGCAAATGCTTTCGACTTGGACAAGCCTAAAATATTGTCGTTTGGGAATGAGTTAATGATTCAAAGGTAAAATGCATACAAAATATTGTCTGAAAAAAGAGAAAATGCCTGTAACCAACATAAACTGGTAATCAGGATTTCCTCTTTTTTCAATCTGAAAAAGGTACGTCGTCAGAGGATTACCCCTGTACCACACAATCCCCAGTTTTGATGACCCTGGCCAAAAAGGCTCTAAGAAAACATTTTGGACAAATGAAAAAACGCTGGTCATCAGCATTTTCTCCTTTTTCCACTTTGTTTTCTACCCTTTAACTCTTTACCACACAATGCTGACTTTTAACACCCCTGGTAAAGAAGGCTTTTTAAAAAATTGCGGGAAAAGAAGAAAATGCTGGTTACCAGCATTTTCTCCTTTTCCTACAATGTTTTCTCCCCATCGAAGAAAAATTGCACTATTTGAGCCACACTGAAATTGTCGTCTGCAAATGCTTTCAATTTGGACAAGGCTAAAAATTTGTCGTCTGGTAAAGAGTTAAAAGAAAAGTGTCCACATTTGGGTCACAATTGATTTACTCATTGCAAATACTTTCAGTATTTTTTTGCATGATGTTTTATTATTACCATTATTTCATGTGACAGATCACATATACATGTTTTCCAGGGTTTCATCAAACTAGGCTAGGCTATGAAGTGTCTTGCGCACCGACAATCCTGTCTCAATTTCGATAAGTCTAAAATTTTGTCTCGTGGTAATGAGTTAAAGGAATTAACGTTGTTTTGGGGCATTCAGCTTGTTATGGGTAAGGGATTAACAAATATGTAACAAGACAGAAAGACTACACTATCATGGAAAATTTGGTTTCCTTGCATAAAACTAGCTGGATGAAACATCAAACAAGAGGGCCAAGATGGCCCTAGATTGCTCGCCTGAATTTTTGAGAGGACCATAGCCAATTTTTTTTTGAGGTATTGAAACACTGGAAACAAAATCATTATTTTGCCAAGCAATTTTCAAAAGGTCACCTGTAAAAGTCCTTTCAAAATCTGAGAGGACCTCCCAAGGAACATTCTAGCCAAGTTTTGTCCAAATTGGCCCAGCGGTTTAGGAGGAGTTGATGTTTAAATAATTGTTGATGCCGGACGACACACAAGTGACAACGGACACTGGATGATCCTAAAAGCTCCCCTTGAGCATGTTGTGCTCAGGTGAGCTAAAAAAAAAGATAAAAATGAAGAACATGTACTTTAACCCATTACCACACAATCCCTACTTTTGACGCCCCTGAGAAAGAAGCCTTTTGAAAGCACTGTGGGAAAAGAAGAAAATGCTGGTAACCAGCATTTTCTCCTTTTACCAGAACAAATTTCAATTTTTCTGTCACTTTTATTTTGTTGTCTGCAAATGCTTTCAATTTGGACCAATCTAAAATTTTCTCATGTGGTAAAGAGTTAACCTATTACCAAACAATCCCTACTTTTGACGACCCTGAGAAAGAAGCCTTATGAAAACATTGTGGGAAAAGAAGAAAATGCTGATAACCAGCATTTCCTCCCTTTCCCACCATGTTTTCTTCCCTTCCCAAACCAAATTTCAGTTTTTGAGTCACTTTAATTTTGTCGTCTGCAAATGCTTCCAATTCAGACCATTCTAAAATTAGGTTGTTTGGAATAGGAATAATTCTAAAATGTTTTTGTGAGCCCTCTTCCTTTAGATTGTTGAAATTCAAAGTCAAAATTGTGTGGTAAAGGGTTAACTCTTTACCACACAAGAAAATTTCAGTCTGGTCCAAATTGATAGCATTTGCAGACGACAAAATAAAGATGACTGAAAAATTAAAATTTGGTTTGGGAAGGGTAGAAAACACTGTGGGAAAAGGAGAAAATGCTGGTTACCAGCATTTTCTCCTTTTCCCACAGTGTTTTCAAAAGACTTCTTTCTCAGGGTCATTAAAAGTCAAAATTGTGTGGTAAAGGGTTAACTCTTTACTTAAGGACCAAATTTTAGACCCAACTTTAATATGGCTAAAATGATGAACAATTGTCTAACAAAGTAGAACACATTGTTGGTAGTGGAGCAGCATGCGCGGATCCAGAGGAGGGGGACCAGGGGTCCAGACCCCCACCCCGCTGGAATTTTGACAAAATGTGGTTGTCGAATCCATGAAAATTAATAAATAATAATAATAAAAAAAAAGGTTCTAAATGTGGAGACCTACTCATGGTTGGAACTGGAAACGTTGATTTTTCTTGTAAACGGCTAACATCCACTGAAATCTGGAAATCATAGTATCATAATATTAAGACAAGTGCGTTTTCGGTGGGAGCCCTCCTGAGAAAAATATCTGGATCTGCGCATGAGCATTATCCCCTTTTCCCAAGATCTTTTCAAACTACCTTCTCTCTCAGAAGTGTTAAAACTTTGGTAAGATTTGTAATGGGTTAACTCTTTACCAAACGAGAAAATTTAAGACTGGTCCTACCAGTAATTCAAAGCATTTGCAGGCAACAAAATAAAGATGACTGAAAAATTGAAATTTGGTCTAGGAAGGGTAGAAAATAATGTGGGAAAAGGAGGAAATGCTGGTTACCAGCATTTCCTCCTTTTCCCACAGTGTTTTCTAAAGGCTTCTTTCTCTCCCGTTAAAAGTCGGGATTGTGTGGTAAAGAGTTAAACCAGGTTGAAATAATGACAAGGATATTTTGGTTTGGAAAATGAAGACGGATGCCTGAGATCTGGTAAACATAACCAATGTATAAATAATTAAAACTGTATAAACAAACCCTTTCATGTCACTTGCCCCTAAGCTCTTTGCTTTCACAGCTTTGGAATATATCATAATTATTTTAGACATTCAAAAAACACTGACTCAACTGAAATTCCGAATTCAATAAAACTAGGATACAATTGGACAAACTGTCGGTGAAAAAAGATTTTCTCCATTTCTCTCACTGTTTTCAGTTGCCCTAAACATGTCAATTCATGGTATGTTACAGTAACATGACAAAATAACAAGACTAATGCCTTTTTTCAATAGAAATTTCTAAGTGTTGATCTTTCATTATTGAAGCACAATGTATTGCACAAGCAGAAAAAGCAACACTATTTCTAATTACACTTCAACTCTTTCAGTTCTAAATAAATAAACTCTCTCTCTCCAAAGCTGAAAATGCAATGCCCTGAAATTTGTTAACCCATTACCACACAATCCCTACTTTTGACACCCCTGAGAAAGAAGCCTTTTGAAAACACTGTAGGAAAAGTAGAAAATGCTGGTAACCAGCATTTTCTCCTTTTCCCACAGTGTTTTCTACCCTTCCCAGATCAATTTTCAATTTTTCAGTCACCTTTATTTTGTCGTCTGCAAATGCTTTCAATTTGAACCAGTCTAAAATTTTCTCGTGTGGTAAAGAGTTAAGATTTTTATTTAACCTTTAATTCTTTTCTACACATTCCCAGCTTTTAACAACCCTGAGAAAGACACCTTTTAAAAACATTCTGGGAAAAAGAAGAAAATGCTAGTAACCTGGTAACCTATGGAAAACATTGTGGGAAAAAGAGAAAATGCTGGTTATTCCAGCATTTTCTCCTTTACCCACAATGTTTTCAAAAGGTTTTTTCCTCCGGGTTGTGAAAACCAGGGATTGTTTGGCAAGGGGTTAAGTACATTGCAAAATAAGAGTTGTAACACATTATTACAGAAGCAAACAAATTGAAATCATACAGATACTTTCAAAACTCCTTTCTGAAAAATACCATAACACTAACAATGACAATGTCTACAAAAAATAATATATATAATTTATATAAATATTCATAATTCAGGTTTGTAAAATAACTTTAGGTAAAAGAAAATATCTCTATAAACGAACAAACAGGTGTTTTGGTTATGTCACAAATTATAACTATTTTTCATCAATTAAATAACTAAATAGTTTATAGCTTGTTGAGTCCTCATGATTCCTGGGAGGTAAAAACATATGGCTACTAGTACTGGAGTTGTGAGTCTGAGTGCTGATAGAAGTCACTGACATAATGTTAACTCATTACTAAACGACAAAATTTTAGAATGGTCCAAATCGAAAGCATTTGCAGACGACAAAATGAAAGTGACTTAAAAATTTGAAATTTGTTTTGTGAAGGGTAGAAAACATTGTGGGAAAAGGAGAAAATGCTGGTTACCAGCATTTTCTCCTTTTCCCACAATGTTTTCTAAAGGCTTCTTTCTCAGGGGCGTCAAAAGTAGGGATTGTGTGGTAATGGGTTAAGGGAGACCACTCCTTCATGCATGGCTTCCTCCTTCCTACCTAACAACTGCTTTAGGAAGATATCTCTTAAGCTCTGTGGTTATGGTATACATGGATCCGTGGTGATAAGATAAACCGAATACCTTAGTTACTGTTGCCAAGGTCTCACAAACAACGTAGTCAATACATATACAGTATAGCAGATATAGGCTACTTAAATCGTGCTGTCATGACTGTTTCTCTCAATAAAATTCCGGAAAAAGTATTTTAATCATATATTTCTATCGATGATAAATTCTCAGTAAGCAATTTAAAGATGCTTAAACAATTTACATATGGAGATGTATTAAAAGGGCGAATTACAGGGGCGACGTCGATGTAACAGATTTACATGTTTAAACAACAATTTGAATACCGGTATAGAAAAAACATCAACAAATCTCCGTTTTGCCACAGAATAATAGAATTAACGATACTTATTTCTTTCGTTGGGCTAGTAAAGTGATCTCAGCATCATACCAAATTAAATAACGCTGAATTACAAACCTTTCGAAAAGTTTATAGAATGTCTGATTGTACAGAGAGGTTTAAGTTAATGAAAAAAATTAATATCAGGTTAAGGGGAAAAGGGTTGTCTGATAGATTATAAAATGCGTTAAGTGTGTTGTCAATTAAGAAAATTGTTAATATCATTGACGGTAGTATATGATATACTGATGACAACGGGTGGTCAAGTTGATTAGAGCGGTAATTTGCTTTGCAATCAAACACACTTCCTATCAAATTAACAGTTTACCAACACACCCTTTGTGCTAATGTGCTGATGTGCTAATCCATTAAAACTTGTCACCAAATGACAAAATTTTTAGAGCAATCCAAACTCAAATATTTGCATAAATGATTCAAAAATTGAAATTTGTTTTTGAAAGAGCGCAAAACACAGTGAGAAAAGGATAAAAATGAATGCTACAAGCATTTTCTCCTTTCTCCGCAATGCTTTTAAAAGCTTTCTACGGGTCGTTAAAACCCACTATGTGGTAAACGGTTAAAATAGATAAGTCAAGAGAAAAATTTCCAAGTTCCACCAGACCAGAAGTTAGACTTTTTTTTATAATTGAAATATACTCCTAGTGAGGAAGAACTGCACGTCAAAGTGCTTGTTGTAATCAGCAGGTTCTTTAAATCCAAGACTAATCATCATGTAATTTGCAATCTGATCTATATCTACACATCAGAGATCGTATATACGATCCCAGTACGCATTCAGCATGTTCTTCATGCACCATGGGTTAAGATTAATGTCAAATTGAAACATTGGTGACAAGTTACGCGGCTACTTTTTGAATGTGCATAGGTTATTGAACAAGGTTAGATATTCAAGTAAAAGTATTTTCCTTTTATTAATACTTCATATAGGTCTATTTTTACCTTTGTTTTCCAGTTTTCTGTTTCAGAGAGGAAAAATTATAGAATACTTTGAATTAATCCATTATCCAGCGCTGATCAGCTCTTTGCATAAGTTCAAATTTTCAGTAATCATCACAATTTAAACTTGTCTATAGCTTCTGCGTGATCTCACGTCATCGGTACACGTTCGCAAAGCACATTTTTTAAGCTTTTTTTAAAATTCAAACGTTAAAAACACAACATAAATAAAGAAAATTGCATTCTTCCAACGTTAACAGTCGTTTATTTGTGAGCCAAAATAGCAGAAACCAAGGTAGGACATCGTGTAGAATAAATGCGATGTCCTGATTGGTCAAATATCGCTTTCCACGGATCCATGTATTGGTCTTTTAAACCATACCACACAATCCCTACTTTTGATGCCCCCTGAGAAAGATGCCTTTAGAAAACTTTGTTGGAAAAGGAGAAAATGCTGGTAACCAGCATTTTCCCCTTTTCCCACAATGTTTTCTACTCTTCACAAAACAAATTTCAAATTTTCAGTCATTTTTACTTTGTCGTCTGCAAATGCTTCCGATTTGGACAAACCTGATATTTCGTCGTTTGGTAATGAGTTAAACCTCGAAAAACAAAGATATTTGTCTGCATGAGTTTGAATTCCTACAGAAGCTGTCTGTATTTCAGCTTTGCATTTGTTCATTTGTTTCTTTGATACAGACTTTGTTCATTAGGCACACAATTCATCCCTTCCTTACCACTTAACCCGTTACCACACAGCAAAATTTTATACCTATCCAAATTGAAGGCATTTGCAGACAACAATTTCGAAGTGGCTCAAATGGTGCAATTTTGCTTTCATTAAACATTGTGGGAAAAGGAGAAAATGCTGGTAACCAGCATTTTCCATCTCCTTTTCGCACAATGTTTTCAAAGCCTTCTTCCTTAGGGTCGTTAAAAGTCATTGTGTGGTAAAGGGTTAACCAAGTTATCTTTTGGGATTCGAAAGGACTAAGGTAAGCACAGAGTTTAGTTCTTGTTGAAGTTGCCTCCTCACATAAATTGACTGAATTAGCAGTAATTGACCTTTCTGCCCATTTGATTGACATGTCTACCAACGTCTTATCGACCAATGAAAATGCTGCATTGGGCATCATATAAACAAAAAAGTCTGACACAATTTCTGGATAGCTTGTCAGGCTTGACAACCAACATAGCGCATAACTAAGGGGGGTATGCCAAACTCGCATTTACAGAAAGGTCAAATAATTATTATCCACTATAAATGACCATCATCTCTCCTAGGAAAGAAATTGGGCCAACTTGGGATTCAAAACAGTGGCTCCTGACTTGGTTGTTTGGAAGGTGATAAACAGAAGAGGTTTAGGAGACCGGGAAAAATGCATGAACATTGTGGCAAATATCAGGTACGATCACCTTACCAAATGACAAAATTTTAGACTAGTCCAAATTGCAATCATTTGCAGAGGATAAATCAAACTTTGCTGACATAATGGAATTTGTCTCTGAAAGGAAAGATTACCTGTATTTTCCCTTTCCCAACAGTGTTTTCAGAACTTTCTTTGAATAAAGGTTGTTAACCCATTACCACACAATCCCTACTTTTGACGCCCCTGATAAAGAAGCCTTTAGAAAACATTGTGGGAAAAGGAGAAAATGCTGGTAACCAGCATTTTCTCCTTTTCCCACAATGTTTTCTACCCTTCACAAAACAAATTTCAAATTTTCAGTCACTTTTATTTTGTGGTCTGCAAGTGCTTTCAAACTGGACCAGTTCAAAATATTGTCATTTGGTAATGGGTTAAACTTTGGGATTTTGTGGTTAACTCTTTACCATAGGATCATCATTAGACAGCATCAGTTCAATGGTATCGCTTTTCGTACATGTAATTGCCAGAATTTGCTTCATTTCACTACTAACCCTTTACCACACAATCCCAAATTTCAACAACCTTGAGAAAGAAGCCTATAAAAAACATTGTGGGAATAGGGGAAGATGCTGGTAACCAACATTTTCTCCTTTTCCGACAACATTTTCTACCCTATCAAAGTCATAAATCATTGTTAACTCTTTACCCCATAAGGCATTTCTATGGTACCTGTAATTGACCCTAAATAACAGCAAGGATGAAGCTGTTTTTTTTCTGGGTATATGACACCTTTTGATAGCATAGAAAACATTGTGACAAAAGGTGAAATTGCTCGTCACGAGCAATTTCACCTTTTGCCGCAATGTTTTCCAAAGGCTCCTCCAAGCAATGCGTAGAAACAAGTATCTATGGAGTAAAGGGTTAACTGGTACCTTACATTTTCTCCTTTTCCAACAATATTTTCCACCCTTCCAAAGTCAGAAATCATCATATCAGATGTACCAAGATTTAGTTTGTTGTCTGCAGATGCTTTGAATTCGGTCTAGTCCAAAAATTTGTTGTTTGGTAAAGAGTTAAGAAAGAAGCCTTTTGAAAACATTGTGGCAAAAGGAGCAAATGCTGGTAACCAACAAATTCTCCTTTTTCTACAAACTTTTGCCCTTCCGATACCCAATTTCAATTTTTGAGTCACATTTATTTTGTTTTCTGCAAATGCTTTTCGATTTGGACCAGTCTAAAATTTTCTTTGTGCTGTAAAGAGCTGAGGATTACTGTAAAACATCCTGCATTCTGGCAGGTCTGTGACAAGTATAGAATAATACAGCAATAGGTAAAAAATAGATATGCATGACATAATGAGTCTGAGGCATTCAAAGATCATCCCCACTTAAAAAACAAGAGGTCCATTGGCCCTGGAGCACTCACCTGACACTATAGCTTTATATCAAAGCTCTACACCATCAAGTTTCAGAAAGAAAGAAATTTTTCCTTCTTCGTTCCTGTTTTCGAACTTATGACCCCCGAGACTGGGCCAGTTTTGCCCCCAAAGGCATCATATGTACAAACTTGGTAGAGGTCCACTAGGAGATGCTACATACCAAATATCAAAGCTCTATGCCTTTTAGTTTTTGAGAAGAAGAATATTAAAGTTTTCATTTTTTGTTCCTGTTTGAACTTGTAACCCCCGGGACATGGCCAGTTTTGACCCCAGGGGCATCATGTAAACAAACTAGGTAAAGGTCTACTAGCAGATGCAACAGACCAAATGTCAAAGCTCTACACTTTCTAGTTTCAGAGAAGATGATTTTTAAAGTTTTCCTTCATTGTTCCTATGCTCAAACTTGTGACCCCCGGGGTTGGGGCCTGTTTTTACCCCAGGGGCATCATTTGAACAAACTTGGTAGAGGTCCACTAGGATATGCTACATACCAAATATCCAGGCTCTACGCCTTCAAGTTTTAGAGGAGAAGATTTTTAAAGTTTTCCTTTTTTGTTTCTATACACTAAGTTGTGACCCCCAGTGGTAGGGCAAGTTTTGACCCCAGGGGCATCATTTGAACAAATTTGGTAGAGGTCCACTAGGCACTAGGAGATGCCACATACCAAATATCAAAGCTCTAAGCCTTTTAGTTTCAGAGGAGAAGATTGTCAAAGATTTTGTATTTTTTTCTTTTTTGTTGCCATGGCAACTAGAGTTATAGGTGGAATTCAATTCTTTGAACACTTTTGGTAGAGCTTTACCTAAGAAATATCCCTGCCAAGTTTCATCAAGACTGACCTTGAGGTTTAGAAGAAGAAGATGTTTAAAGAAATTGTTGACTAACGCCGGATGCCGGACATAAGGCGATCACAATAGCTCACCTTTAGCATTTTATGCTAAGGTGAGCTAAAAAACAACAACATTATAATAACAATGAAATACTAATTTATGTATAAAACTATCTTCCATAATAATAATAAAAATAAATTTTTAACCCTTTACCAGATGACAAAATTTTAGCCTTGTCTAAATTGAAAGCATTTGCAGACAACAATTTCAATGTGCCTCAAATGGTGTAATTTATCTTTGATAGAGTAGGAAACATTGTGGGAAAAGGAGAAAATGCTGGTTACCAGCATTTTCTCCCTTTTCCACCATGTTTTCAAAAGGCTTCTTTCTCAGGGTTGTTAAAAGTCGGCATTGTGTGCGTTAATTTCTTAAAGCTGCTTAACTATATACATAACAGAGACATAGACATCCTGAATATAAAATTGCTATGGCAGGTACGGTGAAAATACAATACATGAAGGACACATGAGATTGCTTAGGTATATCAGAGCAAAGAACAAACAAAACAAATGCCTAGCTATATCATAGAAATATGAAAAAAATAATCACACAATATCCCTTCACCAGGTGACAAATTTCCAACTGGTTAAAAATGAGACCATTCGATGGGACAATTGAAAAATGGCTCAAATTATGGGATTTTGCATAGAAAACATTGCAGAACAAGAGCGGCAAATTGTCGCAAGATACGCCCGTCTTACCCCAAGTTGTAAAGCTGGGGCATGCACTGGACAAAATTCAAGTATGAAAAACAAAAATAAAGCGAGCAAGAGTTATGATTCCTGTGCACTGCACTCCCCCTTGATGAGATGTATCCACCTATGAAATTTCATAACCCTAGCTAGTATAGTTTTGGAGATATGCTCCGGACAAAATTCAAGTATGAAAAACAACAAAGGGCAATAACTCAAAAATTAAGCAAGCAAGGATTATGATTCCTGTGCACTGCACTGCCCCTATGTGATATCTATCCACCCATGAAATTTCATAACCCTAGGTAGTATAGTTTTGGAGATATGCTGCGGACAAAATTGAAGTATGAAAAACAACAAAGGGCAATAACTCAAAAATTAAGCAAGCTAGAGTTATGATTCCTGCACATTGCACTCCCCCTCGATGAGATCTATCCACCCATGAAATTTCATAACCCTAGCTAGTATAGTTTTGGAGATATGCTTCGGACAAAATTCAAGTATGGAAAACAACAAAGGGCAATAACTCAAAAAATTAAGCAAGCAAGAGTTATGATTCCTGCGCACTACACTCCCCCTCGGTGAGGTCTATCCACCCATGAAATTTCATAACCCTAGCTAGTATAGTTTTGGAGATATGCTCCGGACAAAATTCAAGTATGGAAAACGACAAAGGACAATAACTCAAAAATTAAGTGAGCAAGAGTTATGAATCCTGCGCACTGCACTCCCCCTCTATGAGATCTATCCACCCATGAAATTTCATAACCCTAGCTAGTATAGTTTTGGAGATATGCTGCGGACAAAATTGAAGTATGAAAAACAACAAAGGGCAATAACTCAAAAATTAAGCAAGCTAGAGTTATGATTCCTGTGCACTGCACTCCCCGTCAATGAGATCTATCCACCCATGAAATTTCATAACCCTAGCTAGTATACTTTATGAGATATGCTCCGGACAAAAATCAAGTATGAAAAACAACAAAGGGCAATAACTCAAAAATTAAGCAAGCTAAAGTTATGATTCCTGTGCACTGCACTCCCCCTCGATGAGATCTATCCACCCATGAAATTTCATAACTCTAGGTAGTATAGTTTTGGAGATATGCTCCGGACAAAATTCAAGTATGAAAAACAACAAAGGGCAATAATTCAAAAATTAAGCAAGCAAGAGTTATGATTCCTGCGCACTGCACTCCCCCTTGATAAGATCTATCCACCCATGAAATTTCACAACCCTAGCTAGAATAGTTTTGGAGATATGCTCCGGACAAAGAACTGGACGCCGCCCGCCCGCCCGCCCGCCACGGGTGATCCCATAATACGTCCCGTCTTCGACGGGCGTATAAAAAGGAGAAAATGCTGGCTACCAGCAATTTTTCCCTAACGCTCTACCAAACAAAAAACTGTTAGACTTGTCCAAATTGAAAGCAATTGCAGATGACAAAATAAATGTGGCTCAAAAATTGAAATTTGTTTGCAGCAGGGTAGAAAACATTGTGGGAAAAGGAGATAATGCTGGTTACCAGCATTTTCTCCTTTTCCCACAATGTTTTCCAAAGGCTTCTTTCTCACGATCGTTGAAAGCTGGGATTGTTTGGTAAAGACCACACGGGAAAATTTTAGAATGATCCAAGTTGAAAGCATTCAAAAATAAATGTGACTGAGAAATTGAAATTTGGGAAGGGTATAAAAAATTGTGGGAAAAGCAGAAAATGCTGGTTACCAGCATTTTCTCCTTTTCCCACAATGATTTCCAAAGGCTTCTTTCTTAGGCTTGTTGAAAGTCCGGATTGTGTAGTATAGCGTTAAGGTTATTAAAACTCAGTAAAGTTAAACTACACTTTTCTACAAACAAATGACTGCAAGGATTGACTGTCACCGATGACAATGATTTCAAAGGTCATATAAAGTATATTATAATAGAGAAAAAATCAGTCAAAGTACTAAGTACTAACTGACTTTCTAGCCCTTTAACCCCCTACCATATGATCCCGAATTTTAACAGCCACAAAGAATTTTTGTTTTGAAACCTTGTGGAGAAAAGAGGGAAAATCCTGGTTACCAGGATTTTCTTCTTTTTCAACAATATTTTCTATCCTTTCGAAGACAAACTTCAGGTTTTAACTCATTACCAAACGACGATATCTTTGGCTTCTCCAAATCAAAACCATTTGCAGACAACAAAATAGAAGTGATTTAAAATTCAAAATTTGTTTGGTAAAGGGAAGAAAACAGTGTGGGAAAAGGAGAAAATGCTGGTTATCAGCATTTTCTCCTTTTCCCACAATGTTTTCAAAAGGCTTCTTTCTCAGGGGCATCAAAAGTAGGGATTGTGTGGTAATGGGTTAAGTAACATTTCTCATCTGCAAATGATTTCAATTTTGAAAAGGCTAAACTTCTGTCCCATGGTAAGTTTAGAGTAAATATTTGGTATTCACCTAATTCAGTGTTACTAAAATAAATAGATATGTCTTTGAAAGGTTAGAAAACATTGTGGGAAAAGGAGAAGATGCCAGTTTCAGGTGTTTTCCTCTTAACCTACAATATCTGAAAGAGCCTTTACCAAACAATCTGTGGTTTTCATGACCCCGAGATAGAAGCCTTTTAACTCAGGGTTATTTCATAAAAGGTTAATACAAGTAAATGACAAAATTTTAAACTTGTCAATATTGAAAAATATCCCAAAAAAAGAAATTGGTCTGTAAAAAGGCAACTCTTTACCGCACAAGAAAATTTTAGACTGGTCCAAATTGAAAGCAAAATAAAGGTGACTGAAAAATTAAAATTTGGTTTGGGAAGGGTAGAAAACATTGTGGGAAAAGGAGAAAATGTTGGTTACCAGCATTTTCTCCTTTTCTCACAATGTTTTCAAAAGACCTTTTTTTCAGAGTCGTTAAAAGTCGGGATTGTGTGGTAAAGAGTTGATGCATTTGCCAAAAAGTATCCAAAGAGATCAACCTGCGCAGACTGACCTAGATAAAAGGTTAACTATTGGTCAATTTTCTGCATGTCTAAGAGCCATTCTACCTAACGATTCAGTCAGCTGCCAGACAAAATGTATTTCACGGATTTATGTACCTATGCAATGACTTCCTTGGTATAATACATCACAGATATGCATCGAACTCTCTCATAGCGGAGAACTCCATCAAATATTTGGTAACATTAATGAGGTAAACAAGGTCATAATAACCTATAGATGTCTTGACTTTGGAAAATAAGAGGCGAAAAAAACCTCAAGAAATACATCCATCTTTACCTTTTCAGTTCCTTGCTGCAGTACGACGTAGCGACGAGCTACAAAACAAAACGACACAATTTTAGACTTATCCAAAGCATTTTGCAAATGACTAAAATGTAACTCTATTGAAATTTGTTTATGGGAAGGTAGAAAATACTGTGGAAAAAAACAAGAAAATGCTGGTTACCAGCATTTTCTTGTTTTTTTTTCACAATGTTTCCAAAAGTTTTTTTTTTTCTCTAGAGTTGTTAAAACTTTGAATTGTGTGGTTAAGTTTTTACAAACAGAAGCAAAAAAGCTTGATATATAACTGGAATGTTGCGTAGGAGGCTTAATTTTAAAAAAAAAAATTTGATCAAGGTTTCAGAGATCACTATCACTATCATCTCCAAGTCTGATCACAGTTTCTCCATTATTCACAAGACTCTTCATAGCCATGTCGTCCCCTCTTCTGTACGGAACAAATCTCCGATGTATGTAAGCTATCACGCCACCAATCACTAAAATAACGAGTATGCTCCCTGCCGCATGCCAGGCAAAAATCATTGTTGCTATCATCATTTGTCCATGATCCTCTTCATTCCAGTGAAAAGAACTTTTAAAGGGGGGGTAAAGAATCCAGCCAACTTGCCAGAACCAGGTACCTTGCAGCAGTGTAAAGTAGGGACGAGCTAGAGCACATAGGATATTATTTCTGTACCGCATCTCTAGTATAACTGATAGGATAGAGGCAGCTATTGCATATAACAGAAGGGTATGCAGTAATACATCTAAGTCTGTCCTGCCATGTAAATGAAAACGAAATAAAACAAACTCGCACATCAATGCAAAAACCATCGAAATATAGTCCATACCAGGTGGAAGTGGGGCTTTGTAATGAATTAAGACGTCCATGACGCCTGTTAATCCAAAGTAAAAGAACATTGTTGCATGTTGCCCATTGCCAATATGAACAAACTTTCCATTTACAAATCCAGTGTAGATTTCTAATCCAAAACCAACACTAACAAAAAACAGTTTAATAAATGCTTCTATAGGTAATTTTTTCAACTTTCCACAAAGACACTGGCAATTGAATGTAGCTGAAGACATAAAAGAGTTCTGTTTATGTCGACTAGAATAGTATCTGTTGAACATCTGTATTGCCCACCACAGGGCAAATATTATGAAAAATGACCCTGGGAGGGCATGGCCACCAAAACTACCCATTGTTTCGTCTGAAGTTTTGCTTTGGTTTCCTCAGTAAAGCTTCTCACAAACCTAGAATTAGAAATAATAATTTCACCCTTTACCACCCAGCAGAATTTTACACCTATCCAAATAGAAAGCATTTGTAGGCAATAATTTCATTGTAGCTGCAATTTTTCTTTGATAGAGAAGAAAACTTTGTGGGAAAAGGAGAAAATGCTGGGTACCAGCATTTTCTCTTTTTCCCACAAAGTTTCCAAAGGGTTGTTCCTCTGGGGCGTTAAAAGTCATCATTGTTTGGTAAAGGGTTAACTCATTGCCACACGAGAAAATTTTAGACTGGTCCAAGTTGAAAGCATTTGCAGACAACAAAATAAAAGTGACTGAAAATTTGAAATTTGTTTTGTGAAGGGTAGAAAACATTGTGGGTAAAGGAGAAAATGCTGGTTACCAGCATCTTCTCCTTTTCCCACAGTGATTTCAAAAGTCTTCTTTCTCAGGGGCGTCAAAAGTAGGGATTGTGTGGTAATGGGTTAAAGGACTGGCAATTATTGGCATTACAAAATATTACATGACTCGCCTCCTCTGAAAGAATTTGCAACCTTTCAACTAAATTTGGTTCAAACAACTGGTTTTTCTAGAAAACATTGTAAATACCAGTGTTTTGTCCTTTTCTCACATTTTCAATAGCTATTTTCTTCATGGTCATCAACTCATTACCACGTTATTTCAGGGCTCCAGATGTGTGTGTGTGTGTGGGGGGGGGGGGGAATTAAGAAAACCATCACCTTTTTATATACCCGAATATTAGAGAGGAAAAAAAATAAACGAAATTCCTCTTCCTTCAGAGCCAACCAATATTTTTGTAACCGACCCACACAGTCGGAGCCTTTCTTGAATTACGCCCGTTTTCAATTGTTTTCTGTAGATTCTTGGATTGAGCCAATGGAAACGTCAAAGACAATTATCTAAGCCTGCAGATCAGGAAAATTTCTTTAGTTTGCTTATTTCAAGGGCAGAAAGAGCGTGCATTTATCTCCAAGACATATTATTTTGGCTACGGTCAACCCACGCCACAAATGATTCAGACAACATCGAACACCTGTTCTAACTTTCCGTAGTGCAGAAAACACGTTGAAAGACCAGAGGATTGAATGAAATTCTCCTTTTTTTTAATTTCAAAGACATAAGAACGCATAATTACAAATACTGACATGCCTAACTATTTTGGGATTGTTTTTCAGCCGACATCTTCAGAAACGGAAGACCAACACAACATTTCCTCGTCGGAGCCATTGGCTCTGAATATGAAGTTTCCTACCCATGTACTGTTTGTTGGATTTATGTCAAAATCCACAGGCTTGCATCTATCGGTGAGATAAACAAACTGTGCAAGTTTCACAAAAATCTAATTACAAATGCACATTTTATCCCGTAAACAAGATTTTGAAATTTTCCACTAGAAATGGCTACTTTTCTCATAATGTTTGCTGGAATTTTCTCAAAATCAAAAGGGTTGAAACTACTGATAAGATAAACAAACTGAGTGATTTTCATGAAAATCTGACAAGAAAGTCCGACTTTATCGTGTAAACATGAATTAGAAATTTTCAACTTGAAATGGCTACTTTTCCCATACTGTTTGTTCGATTTTTTTTCAAAATCAATAGGGTAGAAGCTATTGATGAGATAAACAAACTGTGCAAGTTTCACTAAAATCGGGCAACAAATGCAGACCTAATGGCGTAAACAAATTCAAAATTTTCAACTTGAAATGGCAACTTTTTCCATACTGTGTGTTGGATTTCTCTCAAAACCAACAGAATTGGAGCTATTGATGAGAGAAACAAACTGTGCATGTCTCATGAAAATCTGGCAACAAATGCAGACTTTATTGCGTACACAAGAAAAAGACAGACAGACGGACGGACGGCGGAAACCATGCCATGACATAACCTCTGCTGGCTGAAAGCCAGTAGTGCTAAAAAACCATAAAATACCATATTTTCACCCCATATTGCTATTCCCAAATTTTTGTCCTCTTCAAAATCGTTTTCCAATGTAAAGTCTGCGACATTATTTGGCATGTGATGGACACATGACCTTACTTTTCCCATGTATAGTAATACTGTGAAGAAAATTAAAGCAACACCTTCCTGCGGTCCTTATGGGGGTCTCCCTAAAGAGCGTTTACAAGTGTCTACAAATGTCTACAAGTATCTAGCAGATTTAAAAATCAAACAATAAACATGAAACAATATGGTTGATTTAATTCAACGTGACTGCCATAAGTTTTTACTATTTTGAGAGTATTTTATTTGGTTCTTTACATCACCAAACCATTAGTCTCGCTGTACTTATGCTAACGAGCATATGATGAGGCAGAAAATACTGTTAACGCGAGGATATGACGCCCGCAAGCATGTGACGTTACAGTATGGTTGTCATCTACGATACCACGGTTATCCTGAAATACCTAATTTGCAAACGTAGCGCCACCTAACCATTGTTTACTCTTATCAACTCAAAAGCAAAAGTGTTCTTGTATCGCATCGGTTAAAAAATAACAGATATATCTTCATTGATGATGAGTTACTTTCAATATTCACAAATTGCACAGATAAAGTACACTTTTCCTCCATGTTTTGAAATTAATTACCCCCAACTCTTCCAAAAACCGACAATTCACTTTTGACAGGTAAAGGTCATCTGCTGTAGCGCCATAGTGTTCGCCAGAAACAAAAGCTATGGTACTTAAATTAGTTTTTTTAATATGAATGTCATATTTGTAATTGTTTTCCAAATTTCAAGTGTTACCGTGGTACCATAGTGGACTCCCTTCGGAGCATCTGTAGTCAACATGTTAGCTTGACCTAGATATTTTTGTCTGAAAAACAAGACTGAAGCTTTGATAGTGCACATGTATTGTAACTTTACATGTAACAATTTATCACAGTATTAGAAAATACATGTGAGTTCCCTCTCTGTTAGTAAATTTTCGGCCATCGAGCACCATCCTATATTTGATAATACAGGGTCAGCAAAAAAAAATTAAGCTGTCTCCTGAACTAGTCTGAATAATGAGACGCCCCGGTGATCTTTTTCATATTTGGACATTTACGGTACACCGTACCATCTCAAGCCCATCGTAAATTTTCCGGTAGCAAATATACAGCGCTAAACCGACTTTCGGTTTTATCTGTATTGCAGTGAAATGCAATTAAATTTTCTCAAAATCAAAAGGGTTGAAACTACTGATAAGATAAACAAACTGAGTGTTTTGCAATTAAATTTTAGTACTGATCATGACCAAAAGCAAATTGTTAAACCTTTCATTACATAAAAAGCTTGTAGCAGTCATTTACAAAATGTTTATCTCGGAAAAATCACGCGAAATTTATCGTGCATGGCGGCCATTTTGAATGTTTTCGGGATCGTAAACAGCTCGAGTCACTTATGAAATGCACGGTATTTTCTCACGAGCAGCATTTGAATTGAAAATATTTGTATTTTCAAATGAAAGAATATTGAATACCCAAGCCACGGGTATGTTTAAATCGTAGTTTTGTGCTCTATTTAGGAAATTATAAGAGTTCAACCTTGCGCACAAAATCTGTGTGGAACTTTCAACTGATTTTGTCCGGATTGTCTCTGTACCCAGAGGCGACCAGTCGAAAAGTAACATGGCCTTTGGGGACAGTTATCTGTACTATCTCCTGAATAAGAATTTCTTATCAGAAATTGTTTAGAACCAAATGTTTGCCTACATCAGAATGATGATATTGTGGATCAACTTAGCAAAAATATAAACTGGAAAAAAAATGACCTTTTTTGATATTTCATATTGAAATCTCATTGTAATCAATGATATATTTATAATATCTATCATCAATACAAATTTACGATTAAAAACTTAAACCAATCATGATAGTTGTCTGCTAATAAACTCGTTAGACAACTTGATCATATTTTCTCAATATTTGGGCCAAATCTTCCCCAAGTTTACAACGGCTGGTCCTTCGGCCGAATCTTCTTGGGGGCGAATCGTCTGGCATCCCACAATTTCAAGTTCCTTAAGCTCTCACAAACATAATACTTACGTGAATGAAAATCAGAAAGTTTCCGATTTCAATTCTGTCTACGAAAACACTATCCAGTAAACTTATACACACACACAAAGAGAAACTGGGATTGAGCTGTGCTGTTCAGTAGAGACTTGACGCCAAAAACAACCTACGTGACCGGTATCAAGTTTGTTTGTTTACATGCGTGGATCTAATAATCTATAGCGTGAAGGTACACAGCGGTAGAATGAGCGAGGGTTAAAGTAGTTCCGGCTTAAACTTTGCCGGAATATCCCGTATGTTTGTAGCTTGAAACTGATTCAAACGCTTTGGAATTTTAGTTCAACTCACACGAGAACGACTTGTCCAAATCAAAAGGATTCGCAGACGACAATTTAATTCAGGTTAAAATGACAGAATTTGTATGATAGGCTAGAAAACATAGTGAGAAAACGAGACAATGCCGTTTCTTGTATTTTCTCTTTTTTCCACGATGTTTTCAAACAGATTTTTTCATCGGTTTGCTAAATGCGAAAACTCGAAATTGTCTGCTAAAGAGTTAATTGACTAGTCTTCAAAAATAGTTAAAATCCCAAATGTAGCAATTGTCATTTTCTAAGCTTTTTAAGTCTTTGGATTTCAAACTCATTATAGATCTACATGTATGCTTTTAATTAAATGACTGGAATCTACATGGGCAGAAAAAGGACATGTAGTAGATCTATACATATATAAAGTCATTGCCAACAAGTTTTCTAATTCTATACAAACCATACCGTGGGTCGACTCTTAACGATCCCGAAAAAGAAGGTTTTTAAAAAAAAGTGTGGGAAAAGAATAAAATGCTGGTAACCAGCATTTTTTTTTCTTTTCCCGCAATGTTTTCTACCTTTTGAAAGACAAATTTAAAAAAAAAATTGAATAACATTTCAAATGTCACTTGCAAATTTATGCTTTCGATGTCGACATGTCTTAAATTTTCTCGTTTTGAAGAGAATTAACTCGTTACCTGATGCAGGCCCGTAGGAACGGGGGGGGGGAGGGGTAAGCCCCCCGGGGAGGGGGGGAGGGGGTAAGCCCCCCCAAATGATTTTGACAATCATGGTAATTCAAATTACCCTTTGTCGCGGATAGTTTCAATCGACGCAAAATTTTCCATAAAATACGAGTTAGCATCCCCCCCATCTTGAATTGCTTCCTACGTCCCTGTGATGGTCATATTTTATATTTATCTATACTGAAAGCATTTGCAGATGACAAATTATGATAGATGTATATCAAATGACAGGATTGTCTTTGAAGTGTAGTAAACGTTATGGAAAAGGAGAAACTGTTGGTTACCAGCACTGTCTTCTTTTCCCGCAATGATTTTGCGATTTTCACGCTTCTTCCTCTTGGTTATCAGAACTAAAAAACTCAGACTTGTTTGGTAAAGAGTTATATTGGGACATATTAATACGACATGAAAACATTACAAAAACATTAATAATGGCAAGCCTTATACACATTTAAAATTTCGAAAAATTAAAGGTGTAAAAATTGATTCAAATTTGAATCAGAAAGACTAGAAAACACTGTTGCCTATGTGCCTAATCGGCATTATGGTTAACTATGTACCTAATCTCTTTAGAATAATTTCTGTTTTGTATGTACCTAAACTCTTTAGAGTCTTCTTCACAAACTAAAGAGTTAAGGTACATACAAAACAGAAATGAAGATTCTAAAGAGTTAAGGTACAAACACAACAGCTGTGAGGACTCTAAAGAGTTAAGGTACATACAAAACAGAAATGAAGACTCTAAAGAGTTAAGGTACATACACATCAGACTTGACGACTTAAAAGAAATTCGGTGCGTACACAACAATGATAAAGACTGTAATGAGATTAGGTTCCTATCAACAATGATGACAGCTCTAAAGGGAATAGGTACATCAAAACAGAAATGAAGACTCTAAAGCGATTAGGTACATATAAAACCGAAGTGAAGACTCTAAAAAGTTTAGGTACATACACAACAGATATGACGATCCTAAAGAGTAAAGGTACATATAGAAAAGAAATGAAGACTCTAAAGAGTTAAGGGACATACACAACAGATATGAAGATCTTAAAGAGTAAAGGTACATAAAAAACAGAAATGAAGACTCTAATGAGTTAAGGTACATACATAACAGATATGACGATCCTAAAGAGTAAAGGTACATATAAAACAGAAATGAAGACCCTAAAGAGTTAAGGTACATACACAACAGCTGAGAGGACTCTAAAGAGTAAAGGTACATACGCAACGGATATGACGATCCTAAAGAGTAAGGGTACATACAGAACAGAACTGAAGACTCTAAAGAGTAAAGGTACATACGCAACGGATATGACGATCCTAAAGAGTAAAGGTACATACAGAACAGAAATGAAGACTCTAAAGAGTTAAGGTACATACACAACAGATATCTCGATCCTAAAGAGTAAAGGTACATACAAAACAGAAATGAAGACTCTAAAGAGCTAAGGTACAAACACAACAGATATGACGATCCTAAAGAGTTAAGGTACATACAAAACAGAAATGAAAACTCTGAAAGTTAAGGTACAAACACAAAAGCCGTGAGGACTCTAAAGAGTTAAGGTACATACGCAACTGATATGACGATCCTAAAGAGTAAAGGTACATACAGAACAGGAAAGAAGACTCTAAAGAGTAAAGGTACATACGCAACGGATATGACGATCCAAAAGAGTAAAGGTACATACAGAACAGAAATGAAGACTCTAAAGAGTTAAGGTACATACGCAACGGATATGACGATCCTAAAGAGTAAAGGTACATACAGAACAGAAATGAAGACTCTAAAGAGTAAACGTACATACGCAACGGATATGACGATCCTAAAGAGTAAAGGTACATACAGAACAGGAAAGAAGACTCTAAAGAGTAAAGGTACATACGCAACGGATATGACGATCCAAAAGAGTAAAGGTACATACAGAACAGAACTGAAGACTCTAAAGAGTAAAGGTACATACGCAACGGATATGACGATCCCTAAGAGTAAAGGTACATACAGAACAGAAATGAAGACTCTAAAGAGTTAAGGTACATACGCAACGGATATGACGATCCTAAAGAGTAAAGGTACATACAGAACAGAAATGAAGACTCTAAAGAGTTAAGGTACATACGCAACGGATATGACGATCCTAAAGAGTAAAGGTACATACAGAACAGAAAAGAAGACTCTAAAGAGTATGTACCTTTACTCTTTAGAGTCTTCATTTCTATTTTGTATGTACCTTCACTCTTTAGGATCGTCATATCTGCTGTGTATGTACCTTAACTCTTTAGAGTCTTCCTTTCTGTTTTGTATGTACCTTTACTCTTTAAGATCGTCATATCTGCTGTGTATGTACCTTTACTCTTTAGAGTCTTCATTTCTGTTCTGTATGTACCTTTACTCTTTAGGATCGTCATATCCGTTGCGTATGTACCTTTACTCTTTAGACTATTCATTTCTGTTCTGTATGTACCTTTACTCTTTAGGATCGTCATATCCGCTGCGTATGTACCTTTACTCTTTAGACTCTTCAATTCTGTTCTGTATGTACCTATACTCTTTAGGATCGTCATATCCGTTGCGAATGTTTCTTAACTCTTTACACTCTTCATTTCTGTTCTGTATGTACCTTCACTCTTTAAGATCGTCATATCTGCTGTGTATGTACCTTAACTCTTTGGAGTCTTCATTTCTGTTCTGTATGTACCTTTGCTCTTTAGAGTCTTCTTTTCTGTTCTGTATGTACCTTCACCCTTTAGAGTCTTCTTTTCTGTTCTGTATGTACCTTTACTCTTTGGAGTCTTCATTTCCGTTCTGTATGTACCTTCACTCTTTAGGATCGTCATATCTGCTGTGTATGTACCTTAACTCTTTGGAGTCTTCATTTCCGTTCTGTATGTACCTTCACTCTTTAGGATCGTCATATCTGCTGTGTATGTACCTTTACTCTTTGAAGTCTTCATTTCTGTTCTGTATGTACCTTTGCTCTTTGGAGTCTTCTTTTCTGTTCTGTATGTACCTTCACTCTTTGGAGTCTTAATTTCTGTTCTGTATGTACCTTTACTCTTTGGAGTCTTCATTTCTGTTCTGTATGTACCTTCACTCTTTAGGATCGTCATAACTGCTGTGTATGTACCTTTACTCTTTGGAGTCTTCATTTCTGTTCTGTATGTACCTTCACTCTTTAGAGTCTTCTTTTCTGTTCTGTATGTACCTTTACCCTTTGGAGTCTTCATTTCTGTTCTGTATGTACCTTCACTCTTTAGGATCGTCATATCTGCTGTGTATGTACCTTTACTCTTTGGAGTCTTCATTTCTGTTCTGTATGTACCTTCACTCTTTAGAATCGTCATATCTGCTGTGTATGTACCTTAACTCTTTGGAGTCTTCATTTCCGTTCTGTATGTACCTTCACTCTTTAGGATCGTCATATCTGCTGTCTATGTACCTTTACTCTTTGGAGTCTTCATTTCTGTTCTGTATGTACCTTTACTCTTTATAGTCTTCATTTCTGTTCTGTATGTACCTTTAATCTTTAGGATCGTCATATCTGCTGTGTATGTACCTTTACTCTTTAGAGTCTTCATTTCTGTTGTGTATGTACCTAAACTCTTTAGAGTCTTCATGTGGGAACGAGAAAAATTGCTTGTTACCATCATTTTCTCCTTTTCCCACAATGTTTTCTAACGTCTTCTTTATCAGGGTCATCAGAAGTAGGTAGTGTTTGGTAATGGGTTAAAGCGCATGTTAAACATATTTCGGTCATAAAACAACTAAACATATATATTTATCAGCGATTTAAAAACAAATTTCTACAAATTATCAAAATCTCTCTTGATTCTGCTTCCTGGGAACTACACTAGTACTTAACCCGGATATGTTGATCAATGAAAGATCCCAAACTTAAAAAACCCCGCTCCTGTGTATTGAACTCCAGTCCCTTTGGTTATGTGGCAGATGCTCTATCTCTCAACCATGGACACTATCAATTAAGCTTTAGCCGATTTATTTTGTCGCTGTCAAAAGGGAAACATGCATTTTTTTTTTAAATTTTAAACATGCTTATATTGTTTATGTACCTAAACGCTTTACAGTTTATACTGCTTTCTAGATACCTTAACACGTTGGAGTAGACTACATCATCACTACGTTCTCTGTCCTAACCACATACAAACAGACAAAGCAATCTTTATATGCTCTTTTATCGCAAAAAACGCCAGACGGGCTGAAAAACGTAATTTCAAGTGTATTAACAGTCCTTTTCAGAAGAAGACGCCTGTCAATGAAATTGATAAATTAATCTACTTCCGAAAGGTCCCGGGCTTTAGCGCAATGATATTAAAGTTGGCATAAAGTAGTTCAATTTTAATAACTTGAATATTGGCATTTTCTTCTTAATTTGCAGATATCTAGGACGATATTTAAATTTTAATTTTGATCTGCAGATCTTCTATATGATACATATTTCTACATATGCCAGCGTTTCCATTTTGTCATACCGTACCCTCGCTCTTTAGAGTCTATACCGAGTCTATATCAAAACAGCGTACCCTCACTCTATAGAATATTAGTTCAACCGTTTACATGTTACAAGTTTAATTTGCGGGGCAAAGTGTATTTCCCGGCCCTACCTGTCAAAATGGGTCATAATTCCCGGCCCTTGCGGCCCCCATGCTAAATCTTTTATTTTTCGTTGTATTATGCTCAGAATGGTATTAAAATGAAGCCTAGATGTCAGACTTTTATAAGATTTTCGTATTTCCTTTCAGGTATTCTGATTTGGTGAGTTACACAAATCCGGCCCCTATGCTAAATCTTTTATTTTTTGTTGTATCATACTCTAAAAAATACTAAATTGAAGCCTAGATTTCAGACTTTCATATGCTATGAAATACAATATGGTCATTGCAAAACCTTCTGAAATATTATCAATCAAAAGTAGATAAGATTTGTGTATTTTCCTCCAGGTATTAGATGAGTAACACAAATCTGGCCCCTATGCTAAATCTTTTATTTTTCATTGTATTGTGCTCAAAATAGTATTAAATTAAAACCTAGATATCAGGCTTTCATATGAACTTAAACTTTTGACTGAAGGGATTCCTCATATCCGTAAACATATTCTTTATTTACTGAATACTACAATAATTATGAAGCAGGAATAAAGTATTATGACATAATGTAGACAATATCAGGTATACAAAGAATCAGCAAATTCTATGTTTTGTCAAATATCATCCGGGTAATGAAAATATTTCATAAATAACGCCACAAAAATCGAAGGGAGATTTCTGTGCGGAGTTAATCCATGGACAGGGAGATAAACATCCCTGGTTTTTACCCCAAGATAGAAGCCTTTTTCAAAACATTGTGGGAAAAGGAGAAAATGCTGGTAACCAGCATTTATTCCTTTACCAACAATGTTTTTTACCCTGCTTGAAACAAATTTCAATTTTTGAGTTACATTTATTTTGTCATCTGCAAGTGCTAAAAAATTTGGACCTGTCTAAAATTTTGGCGTTTGGTAAAGAATTAATTCTTTATGATTTTCTGGCAGAAACAAAGCTTAGAAAACATCTTGTGAAAAGGGAAAAAAATCCTCATACACTGCATTCCTCCAATTCTCATGGCTGATTGATTGATTGATTGAATTGGATTTAATTGCCATTTTCACAGCTGAGGTTATATCATGGCAGTGAGTGCACCTATACACTGGCTTTCTCACAACTGTACTGACATAACTTTCTTTCAGGATCACTCGCTACATTCTCACATGCATCAGCTGTAAGAGGCAGGAAAGAAAGTTTGACTCAAGCAGGTATCAAACTCACCACCATCAGGTCACAAGTTTGCTGACCACTGAGCTGCCTAGGTGAGCTAATCCCCGAGAAAAACAGAACTACAGAAAAGTGGTGAAAATGTGAATACACAACATTTCTCCTTCTCCTGCAATGTTTTTTCCCCTTTGTCAGTAAATGCTTTTAGTTTGAGTCTAAAAGGTTTTCATCTTGTAAAATCAACAGGAATTTGGTCGAAATAAAGAATTAACTCATTACCAACCGACAATATTTTAGGCTTGTCAAAATCAAAAGCATTTGCAGACGACAAAATAAAAGTAACTAAATATTTGAAATTTGTTTTGTGAAGAGTTGAAAACGTGAGAAAAGGTGAAAATGCTGGTTACCAGCATTTTGCATTTCTCTTTTTCACACAATATTTTCCAAAGGCTTCTTTCTCAGGGTTGTCAAAAGTAGGGATTGTGTGGTAATGGGTTAAAAGCAGTAAAAACTTGGGTTGAACTTGAAACATTCCTACATTTAGGTTTGCATGCTTGAATACTATGGCATTTCTTAAATCTGGCTGGCCATCCATTGGAATAAGATAAATCCTGAATCCCCAGCTCACAGCCAAGTTTCTTCGCCTTTTTGACAAGCATATTACCACTTACAACAATACATGTATTTCTTGAACTTAAGTCTGAGTACCAAGCATAAAGGGTCTCATCCAGGCTCATGTGTTTTGGTGTGCTAGTCTGAACCCTGTAATCTTTCGAACCACTGGTCCATTCCTCTTTGTTTTTCAAATAAACCACTGAGTGTGGATGGTGGAAGACTCTTGCCTCATTTTTTGGTTAAATACTTCACAACTTCTTCTCAGAAAATATTAAGGTTTACTGTCACATGCTTGGCGACTTCTCTCTTCTCCGACGAGGTAAACTAGTTTCTGCGTTTTGCACCTTCCTTCCATATTTACACTACAAAAATGGAAAGAAAAGTTCATTAACCCTTGGTTACCTCCAAGAAAATATATTTTGAAAATAATGTGGAAACAGGAAAATATTGGAAATTAGCATTTTCTCCTTTTCTGACTGTGACAAATGTTTTTTTTCTATCAAACACTAAACCCATTTTTGAACTACATTCCCAATATGTTTTCAGCTCTGTCAAAGACAAATCTCATTGCTTGAACTACATTTTATTTGTTGTCTGCAATTCCTTTTTATTTCAGCAAGTTGAACTAGAGCTGTGACTTAATGTGACTTAATACCCCTGCCAGCCCTTTGACAGAAAAAAGTGTCAAATTCAAAGGGAGATACTTCTTCAACCAGGAAGACTTGACACTTGAAAAGTGCATCTTGCAATCTTCAATATATGATTAATATATGTGCAAAGTTTCAATACAGTTGAAGGAAAACTGTAGGAGGAGTTTGCGACACAAATTACTGGTGTTTTGTACACAGACGGACAGACACACAGACAAACAGGATGATTCCAGTATACCCCAAAACATTCATTTTGTTGGGGGGGGGGGGGGGTTACAAGAATTTCTTATTTTTTTTGTAGTTTCTCAGCATTTTCTCCTTTTCCCAATATGTCTTCAAAAGGTTTCTTTTTCAGGGTTGTTGAAAGTTGGGATTGTGTGGTAAAGGGTTTAAGAAGAACTCAATTATTAATCAAACATTCTTTAACTTATCGTTTGGCATGTGGTCCAAATGGCTCACGAAGTCTGCATTGGCGTTTGCTCGTATAAAAATATCTCACTGCCACAATGCTTTCAAAGGTTACCTGACTGCATGACAAAAAACTCCGCTGTGCTTGACGTAAAAGAGTTTCTGTAAATTACAGATTCGGGAAAATGGATGTACTGTATGTAGATACATTCTTATCTTGAATGTGTGAAGGATATATGTTTTCTTAACCTTTTTTTAGGTGGTCTAGTTTTAGCATTTGTTATATTTTGTAGGATTTTCATTAATTATGATTTATTCTGATTGATGAAAACTTGAAGTCAAACACAGTTAAAGACAGGTGAAGGTGTGATATATACGAAGCCCGGTAGGTGTCATACTCTACACAATTTTTATTTCGAAATAACGAAATCCTAAATCGTTTAACTCATTACCACATGAGAAAAATTTAGACTGGTCCAAATTGAAAGCATTTGCAGATGACAAAATGAAGGTGACTGAAAAATTGAAATTTGTTCTAGGAAGGGTAGAGAACACTGTGGGAAAAGGAGAAAATGCTGGTTACCAGCATTTTCTCCTTTTCCCACAGTGTTTTCTAAAGGCTTCTTTCTCAGGGGCGTCAAAAGTAGGGATTGTGTGGTAATGGGTTAAACAAAATACTATTTCGAGAAAACGAAATGCTAAATCGTTTTAACGAAATGCTATTTCAAGAAAACGAAATGCTAAATCGTTAAAACGAAATGCTATTTCGAGAAAACGAAATAGGTTTGTTCGGAACACTTGGCTGTCATGGTATACAGATTGTGAAGTCACGGGCTTTTCGTCCCTGGGCTTTTTCGTCCCAAGTTACGTACCGTAATTCCCCCAAGTATTCGGACGGGAAAAAATAATTTTTTTTTTGTGTCCGAAAACTTATTAAATTATTTGGGTGACTGTCCGAAAATTTCGGGAAATCTATTTCCAACAACGACAACAACTATCCTTCAATAAACATAACATATCCTTTAACAGACATCGTACAGTATGTACAAAATACAGTACGGCATATATTTCCCGAAAAGAACTGACATGAAATCAGCCTTTATGGATTAATAAAACTTACTTGTGAAAAGAGTTCACACAATCACGTATTCGAAGGCAAATAGCTACTTCGCTAAACAATCCTAAATCATGGTCGTGATAAGGGTTATACTTGACCTGACTAAAATTGGTTACGTCACCCATACATGTGCTCGTCTCCATGCCAACATGTCTGTGTACAGGTCGTTACAACTAGCCATCCCGTTATGCATTAAAAGTGTATTTTATTGCGTTTATCGATCAGATTTACATGCGTCACGGGTATTTGACTAAATATATACAGCCTGTGCAACACATATTAGCACCTGCATTCAGTCTACCGCGATCCAGCAGATACCAAACAAAGGATTTAAGCTTAAAACATAGATCGATTTACTCTTCTCAGGTACTTGCTAATTAACTCTTTACCACACAATCAAGAATTTAAATGATCCTGGGGTAGAACCTTTTGAAAACATTGTTGGAAAAGGAGAAAAAGCTGGGATTAATTATTTTCTCCTCTTCCCCCACTGTTTTCTTCGTTATCCAATCAAAAATCATTTTAGCAAAATGTAATTGTCGTCTGCGAATCCTTCGAATTTTATCTAGTCCAATAACATTTTGGTTTTGTAAAAGTTTACCATATCCCAAACAAGCTTTTGTCGTATGCAAACTCTTTCAGTTTGGAAGAGTCTTTAATTTGTTGTCTGGGAAAGTATTGCAGACCGTCGATCTTCTGAACCATTTTAATTTATTGTTTGTGAAAGATTATAGCGGGTCTTCGTCAACTTTTAAAGCATTTTAATTTGTTGTTTGGTAGAGTACTGTGGGTCTTCTAAACCATCATAATTTCGTGTCCGAAAATTTAGGGACAATTATTTTACCATGTGTCCGAACTTAGGGACAAAAAATAAATTATTTTGGAAAATAATTAATGGTGTCCGAAAATTTAGGGTGTCCGAATACTTGGGGGAATTACGGTATGTGCCAAGCAAAGATTTAATACTGCATACTTCACTGATTTTACGGATTTATATAGATTTTGACTGCACATGATATGTCCTTAGCTGTTAAAGTGGCGTTAAACCCCAATACAACCAATCAACCAACCAACCACCACCATGGCCATGTTTTTCGATGGATCAAAATTTAACAAACATTTTTTTCTAAATGGGTATCCAAGGAACATTAATGTGAATTAATTTCAAATTCTGAGAAGAAGATTTTTAAAAAATGTGAAGAGCCCGCCTCACCGCGGCCATGTTTTATGACGGATCAAAATTTCGCGAGCGATGTTTCAAAAGGGTCACCCAAGGAACATTTCTGTGAAATTATTTTACAATCTGACAAGCGTTTTCGGAGAAGAAGATCTTTATAGAATTTCTAATTTCCAAAAGAGGACCATCCAAAAGAACATTCCTGCCAAATTTGGTCCAAATTGACCCAGCGGTTTAAGAGGAGAAGATCTTTAAAAGAATTCTTGACGAATTTGCTTTTAAACAAGATGTCGGGGGAGGGGGCCCCCCTCCCCCCAGCCCCCCTCCCCTTCCCGTTCCTACGGGCCTGTGATAGCACTATAAACAACCAAGAGAATGTTTTAGGTATTTTTATATGTAAATAACAACTCATTTTAAAAGGCAATTAGCACTATACATTCAAACACGATCTATAAGGAAATGTGGGACGAGCAAGCTCGAGCGAACAAGACCAGCGGACGAACAAGCCCAGCGGACAAACAAGCCATGGAACGAAAAAACCCGAAGCCACTCATCTCACATGGCCATGGCAGACTATGACAACCAAGTGTTCGGAACATACCTATTTCGTTTTCTAGAAATAACATTTCGCTTTAACGATTTAGTATTTCGTTTTAACGATTTAGCATTTCGTTTTCTCGAAACAGTATTTCGTTATAACAATTTAGCATTTCGTTTTCTCGAAATAGTATTTCGTTTTAACGATTTAGGATTTCGTTATTTCGAAATAAAAAATGTGTAGAGCATGACACCTTCTGGGCTCCATAGATATATATTATACTGCATATTAATCTCTTTATTATTAAAGAAGGCTGAGTAGAATACAGAAAATTGTACAGATATACCCATACTCGGAGTAATTCCCCTTGAATAAAGCTATTTAACCCTTTCCCAAACAATCCCTGATAATTACGGGTCTGGCATAGTAGCCTTTTGGAAACATTGTAGGAAAAGGAGAAAATGCTGGTTCTTCCAGTCTGGAATGGTAGCCTTTTGAAAACATTGTGGAAAAAGGAGAAAATGCTGGTAACCAGCAACTACCCTTCAAGTCTGGAATGGTAGCCTTTTGAAAACATTGTGGGAAAAGGAGAAAATGCTGGTAACCAGCATTTTCTCCTTTTCCCACAATGTTTTCTAACCTATAATAGACAGAAATCATCTTTTCAGCAAGAGTTGAATTGTCATCTGCAAATGCTTTCAATTTAGTCTAGTCCAAAAGATTGTCATTTGGGAAAGGGTTAAAAACCTGTTTTGATCACACACCCACAAAAAATTATAATTGATATAATGATATGACATCTTTAAAAGAAATTAAAGTTACTTGATAATAAAAGGTCGAGTTTAAAAAGTGCTCTAGAAAATAAGTTGTCGATAAGACCAAAGTTTGCAAACATGTTTCCACCGAAATGACCAAAATGTGTTGAAATGACAGTGTGACGAAATTACCGGGTGTTCAAATGACTGTCATTCGATCGAAACAAGTTTTTACAACTGTATTTATACCAACCTCTCTCAATTATGCTATTTCCTTTATTTTCTTTCCAACTAACGTAAAGTGCTGTAATGAAAAATTTCAAATTTTTCTCACAATTCAAACTTTTATCCGAATATATCTACAATCCGGATACTGAGCAGATAATTTCCGTCCATGTTTACTGTTTTATTGTCTTTGATATAGTTCATATGCAAAGATATACACGTGTTTACTTGAAAAAAAGAAACATGCGACTTACAACCATTGGCACACGTAGAATCGTAAAGAAATTAAGGAAATAGTGTCAAGTCTTCTCAAGCTTAATTATTTGCTATTTCCGGTTTGCTCCTTTCGCATCAATTTTTGTTTGTAACACCAATTTACATTGCTTTTTCTCTTCAATTTGTTTAATTTATTGCTACTATCGCTTATTTTCGTAAATTTTATCTGCAATTTTGCTTGGCTTTTTGTTCCGGGCTGATATTTATTCGAAATACAAGAGTCTTGCAAGAGAATGATGAACGACGAATGGTCAAAGGGAAACAACTCGTACAAAACTTTGTAATTAGTAATGCTACAGTTGCCTCCCTTATTGAAGAGGAAAGGGCTTATTTCAAACTGCTTCACGTCGCGAGTACGTGCATACCATTGAATGGTACGCCTACAAAACAAAGACTCCGCCCAAAACCTCGCTTTGGCTACCGTTCGGAGGTGCTTAATTACTTCGGCTAAAGTATGTGCATAGTATGTGCAGAAGGCGGGACATGGAACCGCCTCTTCCTGTCTGTGGTCCTTATATGCCTGTGCACCTTACAAAAAATGCCAGCCAAGAGCAAGCATAAAACCGAGGACGAATAAAAACGGTTACGTCTGTAGAGTCGATTCGTTTGACGAACGATAATTTTTCGTCTAGGTGTAACGAATTTCAATCAGTTCATTAGGTCAAATTGTTAATTTTAACCGTTCTAAAAACGACATGCCACAAAAAAAAGGTCAAACTTATTATTTTTCTTAACAGGCGGCAGGTAGTCTCCCGTTCATTTCATGTTAATTATAACCGCCATGATTTGAATTTGGAATTCAATGTAAGATCGCACTACAATAAAAATGCAACATTTGGTAATAGATATCATTGAGGTAATAGATGTTCAGTAAATGAAATTAATGAGTTATGATAACCACTACGACGACTTAACACAAACTTACAAATAAAACTATGTTTTCATTCAATGACGATATCGACATATATCGCTAAATATAGAAGGTCATTTTATAGCTCAACTTCAAAACATAAATTGGCTTATCACGATAGGAAGATAATGTTTAGTCAGTAAAATTAATCCCAATGGATATCAAATTGCTCCCGTTACAAACCCATAGACCGCCAAATAAACAAGAGATAACTTCAGTCTAAAAAAGTCTATCCAAACAAATAAATATAAATTAAGGGTTTAAAGTTGCATAAAATTGTATGGAAAGTCTGGGGAAAGTGGACAGTATAGATCAAAGATCAGACTGCACGTTCTGTGCAGTCTGATCATGATCTACAAAGACCGTGAAGGCAACTTTTATTATATGGCACTTTGAAGTTTTCGTTTTTACGCGCTTTAAGACATCAAACCACTGTCGACGATTTGAAGAGTGTACCGGAACTATATCTATCTGATAAAGATTTTAACGCTATCCAAATAGGCTTAACCCTTTCGGCGCCATAGGCGAAAGCAGAGTCTTAAATTGCGGACGGCATAAATCAAGATCAGACTGCACAGAACGCGCAGTCTGATCTATGTCATCCGCTGGTGTAGTCAAACCTAGACAAAAAAATCTTTGTAAGTTTCAATAGAATGTGTTTAGAGCCGTCCGCTGGAATTTGAATCTATTTATTTTGCACTGAAAGGTTTACGAAACAAGTTAACTGTGTAGACTCGGAATCAGATCGTACATTCTGTGAAACGTCATTTTAAACTATGCCGTCCGCACACCTCATTCCTTTGCAAATGGTAATTTTCAAAGATTAAAACCCTTCTCGGTGATCCCAATCGACTTTCAAGTAGAAAAAGCAGGAAATAATCTTATTTAAAACTTCTAGATTTTCTTCTTTTCCCATAATGTTTTCAAACTGCTCCTTTTAAAGGGTTGTTAAACGTTGGGATTTTGTGGTAAAGGTTTAAACAGGAATATGAGTTTACTGACTTCACTTTGTTTTAATGATCATTCTTAACCCTTTACCGTACAATCCCTGGTTCTAGTGTTTTGTATTAAGGTAGTGGACCCGTAATAGGCATAGTGCAGCATGGCATAAAATTTCTGGACAGTTGATAAAGACAGATTTTGTACAGATATGATACTATTGCACATTTTAGCCGAACAGAAATTCCTTCGGGGTCTGTCTTGAAATTATTTGTTGATACTTTTGTTAGTTTCCAGAAAAGGGAGGTAATTATCATATCCATTTGTAATGAAATTATAGTAGTTTTAGATTTATAAATGATAATTCTAGGAAGGACAAAAAGGAAAAAGTGGCTCGGTGAAAGTAGTAGCAAATTTTCCAGGGTAATATTATAGTGGAAATAGCTGTTTTCTATTACGGGTCCACTACGTTAAAATCAATATCAATGACACTCTTTTGTTAAAAAAATTAATTGAAATCTTCATCAAAAACAGATTAAAAACGTTACATCCACGTCACCTTTTTCTCAGTGTTAAGTTTAGTACTTTGATCCGTCAAGCGTCCAGGAGAAATGATGAATGGCGAATCATTATAAGGGAGACTACTCTTGTTTTACTCTTACTCTTAGACAGTACGAGTTTTCTCCCCTAGACCATATTTTTTTTAAAAAAATCCCAGCTGCGATAGTTTTGCAGTGCGAGTCTATGGGTATCATTTATTGGGTTGATTGATAAGAGATACAATTCGATATTGTAATTAAACTGTATCTAATTGAGAAAAATGGCTATTTATCTTTTTTTTTTTACATATATGAATCAAGGAAAATCATATCTGCACATCATGTCTGAAAAGGTCCTTGAGTTGCACTTAACAGCCTAAGAGTTGATACTATTCAAATATTTTCAAATATCACAGCTGCAACAACTTCACCTATACATTTTCTCCCAGCTTTTTTTTTTCCAGCACTTCTCACTATGGTGTTCCTAAGTCATTGGCTCCTTTCCCACATAACCATCTAGGGCATCATACACAGGTTATTCAGAAGCAAAATAGGAATGTAGCCTGTTGCAATGACTATTATAAATTCTCTGACAGAAATTGGCAAGCTGGAATTTTGTACCAGCCACATGCTCACTCAAATGTTGTTACCAGCTGAGCTACAGGGCATTTTCATCTTTTCCCACAATGTTTTCAAAAGCTGTCTTTTTCTCAGAAGACTTCTCCTTTTCTGGTCACAAGCATTTTCTTCTTTTCCAACAATGTTTTCAAAAGCCATCTCTTTCTCTGAAAGACTTCTCTTCTGGTCACCAGCATTTTCTTTTCCCACAATGTTTCCAAAAATCTCCAATATTTTGACTCTTTACTAGACGACAAAGTTTTGACCTTGCCCAACTTGAAAGTATTTGCAGACAACAATTTAAATGTGACTCAAATAATGAAATTTGATCCTGATAGGGTAGAAAACACTGTGGGAAAAAGAGAAAATACTGGTTAACAATACATTCTCCTTTTCCCACAGTGCTTTCAAAAGGCTTCTTCCTCAAGCGTGTTAAAAGTCATTATCGGGTTGTAAAGGGTTAAAAAGCCTTCTTTTTCTTCAAAGACATCCGTCCAGTTACCAACATTTTTTTTCTTTTCCTACAATGTTTTAGAAAGTCTACAGTGTTTTCAAAAGCCTTCTCTACTTGGGGTTGTTAAAACTCAGGATTGTGTGGAATGGGGTAAAAGGAATGACAAGATAAAAAGATAGAAATTCATCAAATAAACCTTATTTATTTCACAATGCAGTTCTGTGCATAAATATATATATGCATTTTTTTTACAAAAATATTCTGAGTGTAATTGCTGAACTCTGTACCAACGACAAAATTTTTAGACTGGTCCAAATTGAAAGCACTTGCAGACGACAATATAACTGTAACTAGAAATTTAAAATTTGTTTCCAGCAAGGTAGAAAACATCGTGGGAAAAGGAGAAAATGCTGGTTATCAGCATTTTCTCCTTTTTCCACAATGTTTTCAAAAGGCTTCTCCCTCAGGGTCATAAAAACCAGGGATTGTACAGTAAAGGGTTAAGAATTATCATTAAAACAAAGTGAACTCAGTAAACTCATATTCCTGTTTAAACCTTTACCACAAAATCGCAACTTTTAACAACCCTTTGAAAGGAGCAGTTTGAAAACATTATGGAAAAGAAGAAAATGCTGATAACCAGCATTTTCTCTTTTTCCCACAATGTTTGCTATCCTGCTGAAAACAAATTTCAAGTTTTGAGTTACCGGTACATTTATTTTCTTGTCTGCAAAAGCTTTCAACTTGGACAAGTACGGTATAAAATTATGTAGTTTTGTGAAGATTTAAAAATTTAAATCAGTGTTTTCATTCTCACTATTTCCTGTACATGAAGCTAATACTTTAACAAACAATACTGAAAGCATTTGCATCTGACAAATATAGGTCAAGGGATGGTTACTGTTTTGAGGTGTTAAACAAAACTTGGGGAAAAACAACAAGTAGGTCATCTACATTTTCCTCTTTTCCCATAATCTTTTCAAAAGCTTTATACCCTCAATTCTCATGACTGATTGATTGATTGATTGAATTGGATTTAATTGCCATTTCAACAGCTGAGGTCATATCATAGCAGTCAGTGCTTCTATGCATGTACTTCCTGGCTCTCTCACACCTGTACTTATATAACTTTCTTTCAGGATCACTCGCTACATTCTCACATGCATCAGCCATAAGAGGCAGGAAAGAAAGTTTGCCTCAGTGGGTATCAAACTCACCACAGCCAGGTCACAAGTTTGCTGACCACTGAGCTGCCCAGGTGAGCTAATCCCCTAGAAAAACAGAACTACAACAAGAGCGGCAAATTTTCGCAAGATACGCCCGTCTTACCCCAAGTTGTAAAGCTGGGGCATGCACTGGATAAAATTCAAGTATGAAAAACGACAAAGGGCACTAACTCAAAAATTAAGCAAGCCAGAGTTATGATTCCTGTGCACTGCACTCCCTCTTGATGAGATCTATCCACCCATGAAATTTCATAACACAAGTTCGAATAGTTTTGGAGATATGCTCCAGACAAAATTAGAGTATGAAAAACGACAAAGGGCAATAATTCAAAAATTAAACAAGCAAGAGTTATGATTCCTGTGCACTGCACTCCCCCTTGATGAGATCTATCCACCCATGAAATTTCATAACCCTAGCTAGAATAGTTTTGGAGATATGCTCCGGACAAAATTGAAGTATGAAAAACGACAAAGGGCAATAACTCAAAAATTAAGTGAGCAACAGTTATAATTTCTGTGTACTGCACTCCCCCTTGATGAGATCTATCCACCCATGAAATTTCATAACCCTAGCTAGTATAGTTTTGGAGATATGCTCCGGACAAAGAACTGGACGCCGCCCGCCTGCCCGCCCGCCACGGGTGATCCTATAATACGTTCCGTCTTCGACGGGCGTATAAAAAAAGACTGAAAAAAGGAGAAAATGCAAATATACAACATTTCTCCTTCTCCTGCAATGTTTTTTCACCTTTGTCTGTAAATGCTTTTGGTTTGAGTCTAAAAGGTTTTCATCTTGTAAAAAATCAACAGGATTTTGGTTGAAATAAAGAATTAACTCATTACCAAACGACAATATTTTAGGTTTGTCGAAATCAAAAGCATTTGCAGATGACAAAATAAAGGTGACTAAAAATTTGAAATTTGTTTTGTAAAGAGTACAAAACAGTGTGAGAAAAGGAGAAATTGCTGGTGAAAAAAAAGTCAACAGGAATTTGGTTGAGATAAAGAATTAAAACCAGTAAAAACTTGGGTTGGACTTGAAAAACATTCTTACATTTAGGTTTGCATGCTCGAATACTATGGCATTTCTTAAATCTGGCCGGCCATCCATTGGAATAAGATAAATCCTGAATCCGCAGCTCACAGCCAAGTTTCTTCGCCTTTTTGACAAGCATATTACCACTTACAACAATATTTCTTTAACTTAAGTCTGAGTACCAACAATAAAGGCTCTCATCCAGGTTCATGTGTTTCGGTGTGCTAGTCTGAACCCTGTAATCTTCCAAACCACTGGTCCATTTCTCTTTGTTTTTTAAAAAAATACACTGAGTGTGGATGGTGGAAGACTCTTGCCCCACTTTTTCGTTAAATACTTCACAACTTCTTCCCGAAAAATATTATGGTTTTTGATTTCTCTCTTCTCCAATAAGGTAAACTAGTTTCTGCGTTTTGCACCTCCCTTCCATATTTACACTACAAAGATGGAAAGAAAAGTTCATTAACCCATGATTACCTCCAGGAAAATGTATTTTGAAAGTAATGTGGAAACAAGAAAATATTGGAACTAGCATTTTCTCCTTTTCCAACAAATATTTTTTTCTATCAAACACTTAACCTATTTTTGAACTACATTCCCAATATGTCTTTGACTGTCAGAGACAAATCTCATTGCTTGAACTACATTTCATTTGTGGTCTGCAGTTCATTTTTATTTCAGCAAGTTGAACTAGAACTGTGACTTAGTGTGACTTAATACCCCTGCCAGCCTTTTGACAGAAAAAAAGTGTCAAATTCAAAGGGAGATAATTCTTCAACCTGGAAGAGTTGACAAAAATTTCTCATTTTTTTGGTAGTTTATATAGAAGTAGTTTGTAGTTACCAGCATTTTCTCCTTTTCCCAAAATGTTTTCAAAGTGCTTCTTTTTCAGGGTTGTTAAAAGTTGGGATTGTGTGGTAAAGGGTTTAAGAAGAACTCAATCATGATAATCAAACATTCTTTAACTTATCATTTGGCGTGTGGTCCAAATGGCTCACAAAGTCTGCATTGGTGTTTGCTCATTATTATATTTTGTAGGATTTTCATCAATTATGATTTATTCTGATTGATAAAAACTTGAAGTCAAACACAGTTAAAGACAGGTGAAGGTGTGATGAATATTATACTGCATATTAATCTCTTTACTAAGAAGGCTGAGTAGAATACATAAAATTGTACAAATATACCCATACTCGAGTAATTCCCCTTGAATAAAGTTATTTAAAAACATGTTTTGGTCACACACCAACACAAAATTACACTGATATGACATCTTTAAAAGAAATTAAAGTAACTTGATAACAAAAAGTCGAGTTTAAAAAGTGCTCTAAATAATAAGAAGTCGATATAACCAAAGTTTGCAAACATTTTTCCACCGGGGATTGAAATGACCAAAATGTGTCGAAATGACTGGGTGTCGAAATTACCGGGTGTTCAAATGACTGCCATTCGATAGAAACAAGTTTTTACAACTGACCTCTCTGAATTATGCTATTTTCTTTATTTTGTTTCCAACTAACGTAAATTGTTGTACTGAATAAATTTCAAATTTTTCTCACAATTCAAACTTTTATCCGAATATATCTACAATCCGGATACTGAACAAATGAATCTCGTTCATGTTTACTGTTTTATTGCCTTTGAGCTTGATATGGTTCATATGCAAAGATATACACGTGTTTACTTTAAAAAAAGAAACATGCGACTTACAACCATCGGCACCCATAGAATCGTAAAGAAATCAGGGAACTAGTGTCATATCTTCTCTACCAAGCTTATTTGCTATTTTCGGTTTGTTCCTTTCACATCAATTTTTGTTTGTAACACCAATTTACATTGCTTTTTCTCCTCAGTTTGTTTAATTTATTGCTACTATCGCTTATTTCCGTCCATTTTATCTGCGCTTTTGCTTTGCTTTATATTTCGGGCTGATATTCATTCAAAATATATATGGGTCTTGCAAGAGAATGATGAACGACTAATGGTCAAAGGGAAACAACTCGTACAAAATTTTGTAATTAGTAATGCTACAGTTGCCTCCCTAATTGGAGAGGAAAAGGCTTATTTCAAACTGCTTCGCGTTGTGAGTACGTTCATACCATTGAATGGTACGCCTACAAAACAAAGACTCCGCCCAAAACCTCGCTTTGGCTACTTCCGGAGGTGCTAAATTACTGCGGCTAAAGTATGTGCATAGTATGTGCAGTAGGCGTTACATGGAACCTCCTCTACCTGTCTCTGGTCCTTATATGCCTGTGGACCTTACCAAAAATGCCAGCCAAGAGCAAGCATAAAACCGAGGACGAATAAACACGGTAACGTCTGTAGAGACGATCCGTTGGACAAACGATAAATTTTCATCTAGGTGTAACGGATATCAACCAGTTCACGTGGTCAACTTGTTAATTTTAACCGTTCTAAAAACGACATGCCACCAGACAAAAAAAATCGGTCAAACTTATTATTTTTCTTAACAGGCGGCAGGTAGTTTCCCGTTTATTTTATGTTAATTATAACCGCCAATATTTGAATTTGGAATTCACTGTTAGATCGCACTACAATAAAAATGCAATATTTTGTAACAGATATCATTGAGGTAATAGATGTTCAGTAAATGAAATTAATGAGTTAATGATAACCACTACGACAACTTAACGCAAACTTACAAACAAAACTATGTTTTCATTCAATGACGATATCGACATATATCGCTAAATATGGAAGGTCATTTTACAGCTCAACTTCAATACATAAATTGGCTTAATGTAGGAATATGATGTCTCGTTAACCCTTTACTCCATAGATACTCATTTCTACGCATTGGTTGTAGGACCCTTTAGAAAACATTGTGGCAAAAGGTGAAATTTCTCGTGACAAGCAATTTCACCTTTTGTCACAATGATTTCTATGCTATCAAAAGGTGCAATATACACATTTATAAGAAACGGCTTCATCCTTACTGTTATTTTGGGTCAATTAGAGATACCAAAGAAATGCCTTATGGGGTAAAGGGTTAAAATAAATCCCAATGAATATCAAACCATTCCCGTTACAAACCCATAGAGCGCCAAATAAACAAGAGATAACTTCAGTCTAAAAAAAATTTCCGAACAATTAAGGTTTTAAAGTTGCATAAAATTGTACAGAAAGTCTGGGGAAAGTGGACGGTGTAGATCGAAGATCATATAGCACGTTCTGTGCAGTCTGATCCTGATCTACAAAGACTGTAAAGGCAATTTTTATTATATATGGCACTTTAAGTTTTCGTTTTTACGCGCATTAAGACATCGAACCTCTGTCGACGATTTCAACAGTGTAACGGAACTATATCTATCTGATAAAGATTTTAAAGCTATCCAAATAGGCTTAACCCTTTCGCACTGTGTTGTAAGCTGTACGGTACGAAATGTGTAGTCACTTCCAAGATGGCGGACTGTTTACATGGAGAAAGGTGGGTGTCACATTTTATCACCAAAAACTTTTTTTTTTTGAAACCTTCGAGTCATGATACTTATAATTTATTGTGGGGGAATGATGTGGTAATCCTCGGTACTTTATAGCAAAGAGCCAGTGCAATTATTCGATACGTTATATCGGCGTAAACATTGCCATTCGGTAAAATTTAAATTTGAAGTGAGGAACTTGCATCGTTTTTAGTTATAGAATGGAAAATAAGCCAATGCAGTGGATGAATACGGAATCCTGTTTCCGCCATCCACTTTTCGACCTACGAGGAACTCGAAAAGTAGAAATTAGGCACACTAACTTCCACTTTTCTAGCAAAAAGGTTACCTCGAAAAGTCGAAAAGTTGAAGTTTTTGACCTGACAATTGTCATAAAACTTTCCACTTTTCGACCTCACGTTTGTCTAGAAAAGTAGAAATTAGGAAGCACTAACTTCCACTTTTCGCCTTAAAATGCTAGGTCGAAAAGTAGAAAAGTGGAAGTTTTTCAGATGACAATTGTCAATAAAACATCCACTTTTCGACCTAGAAAAGACAAAGTCGAAAAGTCGAAAAGTAGAAGTTAGCGTTAAAACTTCTACTTTTCTAGTTAGGACTGATTATCACGGGATGTTTGTTTATCAGCACCGAATAATGTTGGAGCCGGTGTAGGGGTAAAAATTCCTGTGTCACCGGTCCTTCGTATTTGGACCCGGTGAAAGTTAAACCTCCACCGAATAAGTATACATGTACACTGTTTAAGTCTGACGTCTATCTTTATCCGATACCGCCTATGGGCTGAGTTTATAGTTACACAAATCTAGTCAGGAACTGCGCATAAAGCGTGCGCCCAATTTGACATTTTCAAACTACGTTTAACCCATTACGAGATGACAAAAAATAAAAGACCGTCCAAATTTAAAGAAACTGAAGACGACATTTCAAAGTGTGCATGGAAATCTAAGTGTAATATAGAGTAGACGACATTGTGAGAGAAATAGTTTGTTAAAAGTTATTTCTCCTTTTCTAACAATGTTTTCCTAAATAATATTTTGCAAAGGTGTCAAAAACAGGTATCGTGTGGTAATGGGTTAAAATGTGTGACTTGTCAACATCTGGGTCGCTGGTTCGAACACTGGCTTGGCGTGGGCACCGGGATCCTTCATAATCTTTACAAGGTTAATAAAAATGTCGATGTAGGCCTATCTATGATGCTGATCGGAGTCGATTATGGATTTATGTCCTCCGAACTCGATTACGGATTTCTGTCCTCGGAACTCGATATTTTCCCCATTGTTACATTAACATCAATATGACCTCCCTGAATCTGCCGCGTTGGTATTTCAGTTGAGTAATGTCTAGTAGTGTCATTTCATGATATGCAACCCGTCACATGAAAAGGGACCATCTCGATCTGGTCAGACTGCAGGAATTGTGCCATGTTGAAACTTTTCGCCTATAGCAGGTTTTCTCAAAGTAAATCCGAGTTAGATAAGATCCCTTAAAAAATGGTTTAACGGATGATCTTTCGGCAATCTATCTGCGATTTTCCAGATAGCACAGGTCGCAGCTTAGTTTTTTGACATGTCAAAAATCTAGTTTCGATCTTTTTTTGGGGGGAATACTTTCCCTCGACCTTGTGCGACTACAGAAGACCAAGGTGCGTTCAACCGCCGATTACTTGCGATCAGCAGCGATCAAGCCACATTTTGAGATCGCAACTCAATCTTCAGGGAATATTTTTCGGTGAAATGGGTCCTTTAAATTTTAAAGACTAATCAGTGTCCAAAGTATCAACTATATATGGCTTGCAATATGCGAAAAAGGGCATTCCGACATTTCCATAATGTGTCGTCTGGGATCAGCCTGCGCAGATCGTACAGGCTGATCCTACACGGCACTTTAAGACCACATTAGACTTTGTGCCACAGTAGACTTGGGCTAAAATGAAAATTACATAAAACGGAAAGTTTTATGCGAGGGCTGATGCGAAGCGACACTTTACGCAAATGTCCGTACGCCCCTTTTCGCGTGTTGCAGGCCACATGATTTCAATACATCTAATAATGTGTACACCGTTAAAGCCTGAAGGACGTAGCAATGCGATAAGGGCGGGTTTAAAATGAAAATTAGGGAGTTGCCGTATTATGGCTGACATCACACTTATTCGGCGTACATTTAACCTCTACCATTCGCTTGAACTGGCCACCGTTGTATACCGTGTATTACAACAGGCACAAGCTAATCGTACCGTGCCCTGTGATTGGATAATTGATACGGCCAATGAAACAGCTCGAAACATATATCGAGTAACCTGACAATGTGCTCAGTTGACTTTATTTCATTCTTATTTTGATTATTATGTGATTAATAAATAATAGAATACAGGTATTCATAGAGCATAATTTATGACTTTCAGATAAAAGGACCTTTTCCATCTAGAATGATCATTTTTTTTTTTTAATAAAAAGGAGAGGGAAATATGAACATTCCATTGTGAGAAAAGGAGAAACTACTTGTAACAAGCAAATTCTCCTTTTCTCACAAATTTTTCTACCCTATATAGTACTTATTTTCAATTTAAATGCTCTTTAAAATGTCGTCTGCAATTTGTTTCAATTTGGACTAGTCTAAAATTTGGTCGTCTGGTAATGGGTTAATTAGATACTTTTATTTCAAATCCTCTCTAAATTCTTTATTCATTTAATTTTTTGACTATTAGACATCCGAACAACTGAGTAATACATAAATATTCGGCAAGCAATTTTCCCCCCTTTTAATTTTTTTCCCCCAAACAGTTGTTAGTAAATGTTGAAACATGCTTCTTAATTCCTTACAAAACAAAGAAATTAAATGTTAAGGGAGAATTAAATGATAATTAGACACCACATGTGTTTTATTGCCCCTAGGCTTATCTCTGCAGGCTTCTTCAAAGGGACAACAGACTTTAATCTTTGAGAATTGCAACCTACAATTCAATTTATAAGATAATTGATTATCTTATTACCCTTTCTGCTTTATCAAGTACAAACTTGTGCATTATATTTGTTATTTTGATGTTAATTTTTTTAGTAAAAGTTCAACGTCAGCACTTGAAAATTTTTCATGTATTCATTAATTTAGCTTCTATTATAAACATAATAATAAAATAATACTCTTATAATCATTAACTTTTTTTTTTCTATCAAATTTTAGACATTCACCTATTGCTTGTTGAAATGATACCATGCATAATGATCACAAAACAATCACTTTCAAAGACAGTAATATTGAAAATTATTTTCATAGCTATTGCTTTTTACACCCACCAAAACACAAAAATCAAGAGACGCTACTCTAAGTTACTACATGCACAGTTACCTCGCATAATACGGGCAGAATTCGCCCCGTTTCGATTAGCCTGTACCGGTCCCTATACACGTACAATCTCCGAGCAGAGTTGTCGTTCGTTACCTCACATACATCTCTGCGATGGGCTAAATGACAAGAATCTTGTCAAACCGAGGAAAAGATGTTTTGTTACTGTTTAACTGTTTCATATGTAAAATTGTAAGTTAGACAAAGGAAATATGATTCTGGGTACATTATAGGTGCGTTCAAACTGATGAATTTGCCTGTATTAAATGGAACTATTTTTCTTTTAGCCTCTTCACTTTTAAGAATCTTACGCCGATTGTAACAAAAATAGATGCGCCCATCAATGATGACAACTGATTTGACACACCGCTGGATCTAAGTTTGTACGATTAAAAATCAAGTTATCATCCTATAAAGATATTTAGGCTTTTCAGAAAGTCCCTCTTGTGTTCATTAACTATCGTTTAAGTCTGATTGGTCCCATGCTGTTTAAACAGCACACGAAACAATCGGTATTGGTCTTTCTTTCACCGGCGTTTGTGTAGCTATTTTGAGTTATGGTCATGTGACAAAAATATGACGTAATGACGGTCTACTTTCTGAGCCCACTACAGAGGTAAATGTAATGATCCGGAGTGCAAGAGAGTGATACACGTAGTGTATCAGGGGCGGTAACCAGTCTACCATTCGCTCCCGCCATCTTCCTTTGTCCGGTGTACATTTAAAATAATAACGCGACCAATTTATCCTGCGAAAAATTAGTCCTAACTAGAAAAGTGGAAGTTTTAATCGGCTAACTTCCACTTTTCGACTTTTCGACTTTGTCTTTTCTAGGTCGAAAAGTGGACGTTTTATTGACAATTGTCATGCGAAAAACTTCCACTTTTCTACTTTTCGACCTAGCATTTTAAGGCGAAAAGTGGAAGTTAGTGCTTCCTAATTTCTACTTTTCTAGACAACTGTGAGGTCGAAAAGTGGAAAGTTTTTTGACAATTGTCAGGTCAAAAACTTCAACTTTTCGACTTTTCGAGGTAACTTTTTTGCTAGAAAAGTGGAAGTTAGTGTGCCTAATTTCTACTTTTCGAGTTCCTCGTAGGTCGAAAAGTGGATGGCGGAAACAGGATTCCGTAGATGAAGGTTGTTGTTAATGTAGGTATACATCATGAGCTTTCCAACGATAAGGTTAATTTTTGTGAAATATGTCTAGAAAGACCAAAAAACATGTGTTTTGTATATCGCTAATGCAGCGGTGTAGTCCACATCAACATATACACACACAGCGGTGTAGACCCGTTGTTTTCTGAACGGTTTAGACGCAGACATAAGCTTTATATTCTGTACGGTTTAGACATAAAATTTGACAGTATCTGTGGTCTAGACATATGAACTGGAAAGACTTTGTCTTTTGATATTTGTGTTACATACCATTTACCTGCTTAAAAAAAAAAACACTTTGTCTATCTTATATTTCAGTTTCACGAAATTCGCGTGCTACCAATGCCCATTTGGAGATTTAGAAAGTGTTGTTCGACACTTCATGGAACAAAAATAGCACCAGGGCTTTTTGAAATACAATATTATTGTTCTCCTGTATATTCTAAAAGACAAACTTATATCAAATAGGAATAATTCATGTTTTGAAAGTGTTTTACTAATCATCGACTGTCTTTCTATCAAAATTTGGGAAATTAAAATTTCTTTGGTACTTCGCGAACGGGTCTGCCTATTCACCTACCAGATGTAGTCCGAGGCCGAAAGGAACATTCGAAAAACGATAAAAAAAAACTTTATGAGATAACTTATCTTAATGGGTAACATTCGATTTTATCAATATAAATCCATGGCCCGTATATTATGAAATCAAACTGTACAATGGTAAATGAAAATTGTGAATATCGACCACACGGCATCTTACGATTTTTCCTTTTGGGGTAAAAACAACAATTAGGCTACGTAATTTTTACTCCAGTCCATCCCCTGTTAACCTACTGGTTATATTTTAATCGAACAGTGGCACAGAAAGTAAAAAGGCCCTTATACTCTTTTTAAGCCAATTTTAACTCATTCTGATTTTATCAAAATACAGTCATTCTTATATATCTTCATACCAAATATTGCGCCTGATGGTTGGAAGGTTGCTTAGATTACAATCGATAGAAAATGCATTTTGCTGAGTTGCGGCCTTCCATCTAAACAGACTCGTCGTTTCCGTTTTTAGTCAGCGAAGCTCTCAGCTTCGCGGAGTTAAGTTAACATACAAAATTCTGTCCTAAAACGAGTTCAAACTGCCCTTGAAGGCTTAACCACTGAACTCTACGCCATTCAAATAGTCCTAATGGAATTTTGTAATTTTTAACAAGTATCTATCTATTTGCATTTAAAATGAATAGATTTATGTGAGAAATTCAGACACAAAAGCTGGACATGTGTTCATTTATAGATCTAAATACAAAGGTTTGGCCATAAAGTTTAGCGCAATAATATTTCCGTCATAGCTGAAAGGGTGATAGATGTTCGGTAACAGACGAGTTCGGTAACATAGACTTAAAGAGTAAATCGATTGGATGTTTCGGTAACAAAGCAATTATTATTGTGTTTGTGTTCTGTGGCATTCTTTACACCTAATGTATGGCTTTAACATTTGCACTTTTCATCCATTGATAAATCATAGGTTCAAACCTTTTATTTTTTCACTCTCTACAGCTTTTCGCTCGATAGATGGGCAATCCAAATGGTCGATACTCGTATACAGCATGAAATGTGGTACATAACAAAAATATCATATATGAAACATAGTGGAATTTACAAAATAATGTTTTAAAGGCGGCCCTTCTGATTTTGGGACAAAAATTTTACAAAAATGCAAAAAAAATCATCCTTATAATCCCAAAGCCTTGCAATTTGCGTTCAAACCCAAGTAGTCGAAAACCATCCGACAACACGAGAAATTAGAGATTTACTACGGCCCAGGTTGACACCAACGGGAGACACGTTCTATTTTTAGATGATCGATTCTCTCATTTACATACAGGAATACACAAAGGAAATTTCAAACATAGCGTCCGAAGAAGACATTACGGAAAATAATTATTACATGTTTTTTATGTAATGGAATTTAAGCGTTATTAGTCACGTGCCAGCCACGTGACATTCCCAAAATGCTTTATTGACTTTTGGCGCGAAATCGAAAAATACCTTAAGAGGCTACGTAACCTTTTAAGGGAACACCACAATTTTTTTTCCTGTAATTTTATGAGTCTTAATTATTGATGATTTGTATCATTTTTTCATATAAATTTCAGTGATATATGGGTATTTAGAATTTTCAAATCACACCAAATTAAAAAATATTTATATCATTGAAATTTATATGAAAAACAATACAAATCATCAATAAGTAAGAATCATAAAATTAAAGAAAAAAAAAATTTGATGGTATTCCCTTAAAAGGCTACGTAACCTCTTAAACTATTTTTAGATTTCGCGCTAAAAATCAATAAAGCATTGTGGGAATGTCAAATGACTGGCACGTGACTGATAACGCTTAAATTCCATTACATAACAAACATGTAATAATTGTTTTCCATAATGTCTTCCTCGGACGGATGTTTGAAACTTTGTCTGTGTTTTTCTGTATTTAAATGAAAGAATTGATAATCTAAAAATAGAACGTGTCTCCCGTTGGTGTCATACTGGTCCGTAATAAATCTCTAATTTCTCGTGTTATCGGATGGTTTTCGACTACTGGGGTTTTATGAAGGCAAATTAAAAGGCTATGGGAGTATAAGGATGATTTTTTTGCTTTTTTGTAAAATTTTCGTCCCAAAATCTGAAGGGCCACCTTTAAAGAAGGTTTGAAAAGAAATAAATCCATGCGTTGGGTGTGAAGAATGTCACGATACATAAAAACTATATAATTGCTTTGTTACCGAAACATCCAATCAATTTAGTCTATAAGCCTATATTACCGAACTCGTCTGTTACCGAAACAGCTGAAGTAGGCCTAAATTGAACGCGCATCTTTCACGAAAGAAGGTCATGTTGATGAAGCGGACAGATTTCAACCTAAACCGTTAAGGTGAGTCATAAGTTTCGTTTTGATACAAAATGGGCTAACTGTCTTTGTTTCTTCCTTATTTAATATGCATTGTATTGGCCCGAAATGTGAAAATAATACTAATTCTCACAGTGCAGATGCAGACCGACTTCTCACTCGTAATGGGGCCTTGTCACATGTCGGGACATTTCCTGTTATCACTGTCTTATGGTTTATGCCTTTTGCTCGCATTTTTATGCTCTCTGTGATTGTTAAACTGTTCGAAGCGATTGTTCAGGACTTGTGAAATAAAAGTGTCTAATGAAATGCATATATTTGTTCTGCTGACGATTAGTAGGCCTAACTTGTAACAGTAGGCCTAGATTTTTCTAAGCAGAAGAAGATTCGGACCCGAGAAGATTCGGCCTAACCTGAAAACTGCAGAAGGTTCGGCCCACATACGAGAAGATTCGGCCCAAGTATGAAGAAGATGACGGGCTATTTCAATGTTTCGTAAGCAGAGGAAGAATTGGCCATCATTTTAGACTTTGATACCCATCGTAATATTAGATCGAAGATGATTATAGGAGCAAGTTTTTCATAGATCTACATTGTAGTTTGAAGATAATTAAAGCCGTTTGAAAGCTATGGATATCAAGGACACATTCTACAGTTTTAAAACTTTCATACTGTATGTAATTGAAGGTTTTGGATCGGTCTATTCAAAGTTTGAATCTCATTATCTATACCTGCTCATTAATTGGAGAATTGATATATTATGGGTACCTGTATTATGATTAGTTAATTTTCTATTGTTTGTACCATATTTATTTACTTTGTCATTTAAGTCTGTACCAAACAATCCAAGGTTTTTATGACCCTGAGATGGAAGCCTTTTCTCCTTTTCCCACAACATTTTCCACCCTGCTGGAAACAATTTCAATTTTTGAGTTACTTTTATATTGACATCTGCAAGTGCTTTCAATTTGTACCAGTCTACAATTTTGTCGTTTGGTGAAGAGTTAAACATACAAGTCATGAAAAATATTAAGAAAGATTTTTACAGAAACCTTTTAGAAAATGCCAAGAAATAAGCTAAGGAAACATTATGGCAAAAGGGAAAGGAGCTTTCATCAGTTATTTCTCATTTCTAACAAGAATCTTCAGCTCTACCCAATACCACCCCATTTCAACCCAATTTCAATTTTAACAAATGTCAAGGTCATACAATGCCAGAAACAAAGGCATCTGTGTTTTCCACAAATGTATATTGTTCTGCTTTAATTAACCCTTTACCTCATATGCCAACTTTAGGCTCAAGTTTTCAATCATTTTTATTTTGTCGTCTGCAAGTGCTTTCAATTTGGACAAGCCTAAAATGTTGTTGTTTGGTAATGAGTTAAGAAAGTTTAATCTGATGTAAAATATGGCTTCTGTGGATGGGAGATCATTTCTTTTTCATTGTATGCACTAATTTTTTTCCCCAAAAACTATTGAGTGAATTTCACATGGATGGTCCTGGTGTGAACCTTTATTAGATTCGATGAAAAAATTACAGTCCCTTGAAAAATACGGCTTTTGTGGGCAAGGCCTCTTTCCTCAATGGGATAATTTGAAAACCTTGGGAAAAAGCAGAAAATTTTGAACATTCTTTATTCTACTCAATAACTTGTAAAATAATTGAAATTAATTATTTCACACTTTCTGTACTTTGTTTATATCTTACAGAAAGGAGATGCCCCATCTTTTACTGCTAGTGCTTCCATTGTGGCAGTATCCACTGGTGACAGAGACCACGAACTCCTGTTAGAGGATGATCGTGTCGTGAAAGTTAGCAAAGACCTAGTTCAGTCTGCGACGGATGAAGACAATGAACAGCTGGTTTTAGATGGTCCTTTGAGGGCCAACATCACATTCAAAGGAGCAGATGTCGTTGCTTTAACATTTGCATAATGAGTTCAGAAAGAAAGACTTTTCTTTTTTGGCATCATGTTATTTCAAACTTCAATCTAGTCATCCATTTACATTTGTGTTCTTGTTTGTAAAATGCTTTAACCCTTTACCAAACAATCCCTGGTTTTCACGACACTTTCAAACTTCAATCTAGTCATCCATTTACATTTGTGTTCTTGTTTGTAAAATGCTTTAACCCTTTACAAAACAATCCCTGGTTTTCACGACACTGACAAAAAAGGCTTTAGAAAACATTGTGGGAAAAGAAGAAAATGCTGGTTATGACAAATAGTGAAAAATGCAAAGACGACCTGATACATGATCTGATGATAGATTTTGGACTCGTCCATAAGGTGTTACTATGGATGCAGCTTCTTCTTTTAATAACTGTCGGTGTAAACAAACTATGATATGACTGACTGCAAAAAGTACTGGGGCTGTAGAAAATAAAATGATTGACATACTTTTTCATTTTTATTTTCTTTTTGTAGACATCAGAGATGTATTAAATTTTGACGTTTTTCAGAAGAAACATAATACTATTGATGTTTGTATTTCAAATGACTACGCCCTTCTTAACAATAATCCTCTTGATTTAATGTATGAAAATACATTTTCCTTGACTGATTGGTGCTCCAAGAAATGTGCATCTCGGCTCTTGGAAAGACGCTTATTATTCCCCATCCATTATATTATATAAGGTGCTTGCATTACTTACCAGGTAGCCAGATTTCACAAATACCGATTGTCCGTCCTGCGTAAGAATAATAGGTGCCAGCTTTGTTCCATTACAACTCTGCAGTTCTTGTCAATAGATTGTTATAACCCCCTCCCCCTCCGACACACACATACATACATACATACATACATACATACATACACCTACAAAGGAGAGGAGGTATAATGGTTTCACCATGTCAATCCGCTCGTATGTGTCGTGCTCTAACTGAAAAGCCATTCTATGTAGGACCAAGAAATTTAATTCAATTGTTGCCCATCAGCCAACGGGGTGCCCTACTGTATTTTCGTCTGATAGGTCAAAGGTTCCTGCGCTCTAACCTTTTAGCTATTTAATTTATAACCACGGAACATAACACACTTGTTGCCCTTGATTCAACATGTGACTAAGTTCAAATTTCCTGAAGCAGTCATGCTTCGCTGGCTTACAGTACTTTCAGTACTTTGATTTGAATAGAAGATTTTCGATATCCGTTATTTACTCGGGTAGATTCGTATAATGATCATGCATTCTGTCTCTTGACTATATTTGACCTTCGCCCTGCGTATACTGAGGAAAACAAAAGAAAATGTTGGTTTCTCTGTTGCAGCCTCAATTTTCAGACGGAGGTCGCAGCCTATATGCAAGTTACACTGTATCCGACTCTAGGCGTAAAGCAACGGTAAATTTCCGTGACGCACCGCCATTGTTTACAGCTTCGATCGGCTGCCAGTTTTCTTCCAACCAATGTTCAGATACCGAAGAAACCAGAGAAACACAAACCTCCGCGTTTCTTTTTTTCAGTAACACCATACATTTTGACCCGTAATTTATCCTTGTGTACACAAATCTTGACCGATTTTCTGTACCATGCTATTTTTTATTGAAATTTAACAGCGTTTCTGCTCACCAGCTGTAGACGGGTATCTTCAACTAGATATTAAACAAACAGATACCAAGATACGAATCAGCGAAAGTATTTCAAACAACTCCGAAATAAAAATGATTGGCAAGTCCGGGATGGTAATTATCATACTAAGTGAATGATTGAAATTATGGCTGCCAGCATGCTGGAATTGATTTACAATTGCACAAACATTCATCAGTAATTTCATAATTTATTTTTTCGTGATATAATACTGATTACTAGTATTACATAAATAATATCGTAAATAATCTCTTGATGCACTCTTTTGTTCCCAACTATCTCTCTTCGTTCCACCATGATCCCTTGTCGGTTCCAGACGATTCCTTTGGTGGGTGTCGGTGATAAGGATCGAGACTGTCTCGAACTATTGGTGCCAATTTTCAGGATTCTGGGTTAACGCCAAGTTACATTATATTCAGAAAAGAATACATTCATTTCAAGACCAAGCCAATTGTGTCTAAACCGTACATACATTGTGCTTTAAATTGTGTCTAAACCGTTCAAAAAATATTGTGTCTACACCGGGGTGTGTGAAATTGTTGATGTGGACTACACCGCTGCATTAGCGATATACAAAACACATGTTTTCGGGTCTTTCTAGACATTTTTCACAAAAATTACCGTAATCATTGGAAAGCACATGATGAATACCTACATAAACAACAACCTTCATCCACTGCATTGGCTTATTTTCCATACTATAACTAAAAACGATGCAAGTTCCTCACTTCAAATTTAAATTTTACCGAATGGCAATGTTTACGCCGATATAACGTATCGAATAATGGCACTGGCTCTTTGTTATAAAGTACCGAGGCTTACCACATCATTCCCCCACAATATATTATAAGTATCATGACTCGAATACGGTGGCACAAAAGTGACATGGAAGATATATTTTATACTATGTGCGCACGCAGTAGCTAATACGTGCGCACGTATTAGTTATTACGTGCGCACGCAGTAGCTAATACGTGCGCACGTATTAACTAATAGTGCGTGCGCACGCAGTAGCTAATACGTGCGCACGTATTAGTTATTACGTGCGCACGTAATAATCCACCAATCAGAATCATGAACGGAAGCCATTGTTTCAAGATAGAAGTAGACATTTATTGATTGTGAATAGGCCTCAAACCGTCACGCGTTGTTTATCGCGTTGCATTGTGGGATTATTTGGGGGGAATCTTGGATTGCAATAATTATGGTGGACAGAATTGTGAAACTATGAGAAGAAGATATAAAAGGCGCCGTACTACCTGATCCAGTTGTTGAGGACAACGATGCAAAGGATCTCGCAAGAAGGCTGAATTGTTGAGGCTTTGCGGCGAACACAAGTTGTTCAAAAAAGAGATTTACTAACAGGTAAATTAAGAGAAATATCTTGCCGACTAGCGCGACGAGCTGTGACTCTGAGCGAGTTTGAATCGCCGTCCTTATGTTTTCAGACATCGCCCATATAGACTGATTATACACTAAACTGTTTATCATGCATCCAAAGCCTAAGTTGTGGATATTCTTTTGAAAGGGAATTCCAATGGTTACGGGTCCGTAACTTTGATGTTTTGGCCTACTATTCGGGGTTCCCCTAAGATCCATTTTCTTCTATGTGCTGGCGGTTTTTAGCTCCACTTGCCGAAGGCCAGCGAGCTATTGTCATGGCGTTGTGTCGGTCGTGCGTCCGTCCGTTCGTCCGTCCGTTCGTTCGTCCGTGCGTGCGTCCGTAAACTTTTTCTTTAAAAAACTTCTCCTCAGAAACTATTGCCTGGATTTTTACCAAATTTCACAGGAATGTTCCTTTGGTGGTCCTCTTTCAAATTCCTTCAAATAACTGTGTTCCATGAATAATTCTGGTTTCCATGGCAACCAAAGTAAAAAACCTTTAAAAATCTTCTCCTCCCAAACCACTAATTGGATAGCATCACTATTTTGCAGAAATGTTCCTTAGATAGTGGTCTACAGAATTCCTTAAAAAAAAAAAGATCCATCAAAAAACATGGCTTTTATGGGAGACTCATTTTCCTTTTATGGTATAAAGTAAAATCTTTGAAAAATTTCTTCTCTCAAACTGTTTGTTTTGATTTCATTGTTGTATTGCAGGTTAGTTCCTATGGTGGTAAGTCTTTACCATACAATCCTGACTTTTAATGACCCTAAAGAAGAACTCTTTGGAAAACACTCTTGGAAAAGGAGAAAATGCTGGTAATCAGCATTTTCTCCTTTTCCCTCAGTGTTTTCTACTCCATCAAAGAGAGAAATCATCATTTCATCAATGTTTAATTTGTTGTCTGCAAATACTTTCAGTTTGGTCACATCCCAAATTTTGTCGTTTGGTAAAGAGTTAAAGATGGTTGCTTTACATAATCTATAATCCTTTTTATATAAAACAAGAGAACCTCTGCACTTTGATTAGTTCTGGTAAAGGTTTGTTGACCTACTGGTGACCTAGTACAAAGAGGGACAGGGCTTTACTGTTGTGATAAGGCATTTTGTTATCCAATCAAACTGATCCCTGACAAAGAAGACTTTAGAAAAGATTGTGGGAAAAGGAGAAAATGCTGGTAACCTTTTCCCACAATGTTATCTACCCTTCACAAAACAACTTTCAAATTTTCAGTCACTTTTATTTTTTCATCTACAAATGCTTTCCATTTGGACAACCCTAAAATGTTGTCGTTTGGTAATGAGTTAACTATAACCAGACGACAAAATTTTTATAACTGGCCATAATTGAAAGATGTTGCAGACAACATAAATCTTCAAATTAGTAAAACTTGTATCAAAAAGGGTAGAAATTATTGTGTAAAACTAAGAAAATGCAGGTTACTTTTATTTTCTTCTTTTCTCACAATGTTTTTCATAGCCTTTTTTCTTAAAATGCAGTAATGAATGGTAATTGTTAAAAACTTCTCTTCACCGTTACAGAAAAATCAGGCCTGTGGAGCGATACAGGCGCTCAAGCGCCTCTAGTTATTTTCCACAAGAATATTTTCTGTATTTGGTCTAAACCAATGTGGAAAAAGATGACTTCAGCATATGCAAACTTAAGCAATATGCACTAGATTCCCATTCAGCTGTAATTAATAAATTTAACACCTGTAAACGGCATTTATTAATGATTTATTTATTTATAAATATATCTAAATATAGGCTAGCATACTTATAACTTGAAGCTAAGACTAGTAACATTCTACACTTGATGTACAGAATAACTTTTAAAATATTGTGCATTGTTTGATATTTCAGGGTGAAAGATCTTCAAGAGAATGGACTTTCAAAGTTTGTTGTTGACCCGGATGTATCAGAATGTAGTCAGAATGTGTTAACTGAGGCAGACTGCGGAATCCATAAAGATATTAATTTTCCACTTCCATTACTGAGAAACTGGACAACAAATATGGGTTCTATTCCAAGAGGTTTCAACTATGCTTGCATAGTTGACTATCTAGTTAAAAGAAAATTAATGATAGTTCATGCTGCAGACTCTGACAATGAAGACTCTGTTACAATCACAGATTTACCTGTTGCCCAGAAACCACTGAGGAAAGGTTTTAACTTTTTTAAATCTGGTCATGTAAGTGATGTAAAATTTAATAAACTGGAAGACTACACACATGTCAGTGGAATGGTGTTGTCATCATACAAGAGCAAGACATTTCAAACAGATTTAGTTTTAAAAAACAGCACTGGTGAAGTTATGAAAGGAAAGTGCAGATTTATGTGCAGCAGGACTTGGAGCAAAGTGCAATCATATAGCCATTGTACTTTTTGGCCTATTGGACTTTCAAGAATCTTTAAATGATGCACCAGAAAGCTGCACTTCCAAGGAACAGAAATAGCACCTGCCTTCAAGAAAAGCAAAGAAGCTAACCAAACCCATAAAAACAGGTATTTTTTTTTTACATTGTCCAGTTGTGATAAAAAATCTATAAAATGTCTTTGATAGGGTAGAAAACAATGCGGGAAATGGAGAAAATGCTGGTTATCAGCATTTTCTCCTTTTCCCACAATGTTTTCAAAATGCTTCTTTGTTTGGGTTGTTTAAAGTCAGGATTGTATGGTAGAGTTAAAATAAAGGTTTTTTTTGCATTTTCATTATACAATGTACAGTACTACAACAAACATCAGAAGCTTTCCCCATTTGTTCTGAAAATTTGTGACATTTGTGTGATGCTTTGCATCGCTTTCGAAGTGTATTTATAAAGTTTGCTGCCGCTTTCGACAATTTTTTTTTCATTTTATATTTCTCATGTGACCAGAAGGTCTGTTGTTGGGACTTGAAACTTTGAACCACAATCAGTGTGACCACAATACCTCACAGGTCTGAGATTACAAGCTTTAACCACTGAGCCTCACCAACCCTGTTATGCATTTGGAAATAAACTTGGACTAAGAATGGAAACCAAAATGTTTGGTGAACAAAAGATCCATGCTAATCAAACTGTGTTCTTTTAACATTTTTACAAAAAATCTGATTCTCCCATTTCAGGTGTTCGTGTTGTCCAAAAACATGTATTTGGACGCTCTGTATGACGAAAAAGACCTCTTGAAAACTATGATGGGTACAGTGTACAAATGAAAAAGGCCATCTTAGATACCACTGCCTTAAAAGAAGACTTGAAGCAATTACTTCATGAAACAGGCTTGCTGATGGTAAGCACTAAAATTTCAACATTGATGAAAACCATTCTTGGAGCTTCTTTGAAATAAGTAACATTTACATGCAGTGTCTTTTTCATTGTTGAAAATAATCACAGGGACAGCACTGTGCCAATCTTTCAGGTGGTTGACAAATGTATTCTTTAACATTTACGTTGACTTTTGTCAACATTTACAATGCTGAGTAAACATGATGAACTTTTTTCAAACATTGTGCAAGGTTGTTTCAACCATAACCTGTAGTAAGGTATTGGACAATATAGATCAAAGATTAGTCTGCATGCTCTGTGTAGTCTGATCTTGATCTGCACTGATGGTAAAAGCAAGTTTACTTGATTTTAGCATTGTGAAGGTTAGAATGAAAAGCAAAGGATAAAAAGGATAAAAAATAACCCAACATACATGAAAAACTATTTAATTCATTTTCTTCAGATTCTTAACTCAAGCACTGATACTGCTAGTGAAGGTGAAGAAGAGAGGATTAATACTCATCAACTTCCAGAGGAAATAGTTTGTCAAAAACTTAAGGTATTTACATATAAGACTTTATCTTATAATTTTTTATCAACAACCTCAGTTTAACTCATCACAAAAGGACAATATTTTAGGCTGGTCCAAATCGATAGCAATTGCAGACAACAAAATAAAAATGACTGAAAATTTGAAATATGTGTTGTGAAGGGTAGAAAACATTGTGGGAAAAGGAGAAAATGCTGGTAACCAGCATTTTCCCCTTTTCCCACAATGTTTTCTAAAGGCTTCTTTCTTAGGATCGTCGAAAGTAGGGATAGTGTGGTAATGGATTAAATGACCTCAGTAAGAAAGTTAACATAAAGTTCTGTTAACTCCTTACGGAACAACAAAGTTTTAGACTTGTCCAAATTGAAAGCTTTTGCAGACGACAAAATTAATGTGACACAAAAATTGAAATTTAATTTGTGAAGGGTAGAAAACATTGTGGGAAAAGGAGAAAATGCTGGTTACCAGCATTTTCTTCTTTTCCCACCATGTTTTCAAACAACTTCTGTCTCTGGAGTCCTGAAAACCAGGGTTTGTTTGGTAAAGGGTTAAAGACATCAAATCTTTAAGCAAGCAACATTTTTCATCTGCAATATTTTACATTAGGTTTAGTAAAGAAAGAAAAAGGTTGATTTTTTTTCCAGCAGGGTCAAAAACAATGTGTGAAAAGGATGAAATGCTGGTTACCAGCATTTTCTCCTTTTCCCATAGGGTTTTCTAAAAGGTTTTTTTCTCAGGGTCATTAAAAGTCGGGATTGTGTGATAAAGAGTTAACTTGAAAGCAGTCGATAAATGATAACAGCTAATTTATTGCCTTTATAGGTCACAGAGGCACGACAGAAAGAAATCGAAAAGCAAACTCGTGGACAAGCAAATAACCCATTGTGGTTCAGGCACAAGAAAGGCAGGATTACAGCAAGCAAGGCGAAAAAGTTTGTCTGAAAGGGAAATATTGGAACCCTAGTTAAAGATATTATTCAGATAAGAAAACCAAAATTGACATCCATTCCAGCTGTCAAATATGGGATAGATAATGAAGTTGTTGTCGTTAAATACAAGCAGCAGAAAGCAGCACAAGGTGTAAATATAACAGTCTGTGGGTGTGGTTTGTTTGTTGATTTGGAATTTGGGCAGCTTGCTGCTAGTCCTGATGGCCTGATTACAGATCCTTCAGAGAAAGATCCACATGGATTGGTTGAAATTACGTGTATTTATTCTTGTAGAGATATTTCTCCTAGAGAAGCCATTGAAAGAAAAAGGTCTTCTAGCCAGTTTTCACTTAAAGCAGTTGGAGAAACAATCATTATGAAAGAAAGCCATTCTCATTGCTATCAAATTCAAATGCAAATGGGAGTGACGAAACGAAGATGGTGTGACTTTGTTCTTTTCACTAAAGAAGATGAGGAAGTTTTGATACTTTGTGTGAACTTTGATCCAAGTTTTTGGGAAAAAGTGAAAGAAAAGTTGTTGGACTTCCACACAATGAACATTGTACCTACTTTGGTAGCTCAGAGATTTTATAAAAAAAGGATAAAAATAGGTCTTGAGTGGTAGAAAACATTGTGGGAAAAGGAGAAAATGTTTCCATTACTTTTTCCTTTTCCTACAATTTTTTCGAAAAGCCTTCTTTCTAAGGAGTGTTAAAAGATGGGATTGTATGCTATGTGTTAGAACAAAGAATTTGCATTTAACCCTCTACCAAACAATCCCTGGTTTTTACGACCCAGAGGAAGCAGCCTTCTGAAAACATCGCAGGAAAAGGAGAAAATGCTGGTAACCAGCATTTTCTCCTTTTCCCAAAATTTTTTCTACACATCTAAAGTCAAGTTTCAGTTTTTGAATCACGTTTATATTGTCGTCTGCCGAATTTGGACAAATCTAAAAATTTGTCGTTTGGTAAAACCCAGAGCACTTGTGAGAAAATAGAAACTACTGGTAACCAGCATTTCCTCCTTTTCTCACAAAGTTTTCTAGAGCTTTCTTTCTTATGATAATCAAGACTCAAGGTTGTTTGGTAATGTGTTAATTTAAGATGTCCACAATGTCTACAATTATGCATTTTTTCTTCCATTTAAGACTTTCACTGATAAACATAAAATACATGTATTATGTAAAAAAGACTAAGGAAAGTTGACACATAATTTATTTTACTAGATGACAGAATTGTAGACTTACTCACTTTGAAAGCATTAGCAGATCACAAGTAAAATGTCAATGAAATATGAAATTTGTCTCTCATCTAAAGAAAGGAAACTTGGAAAGGGAGAAAATGCTGGTTACCAGCACTTTTTCTATCTTTCCACAATGTTTTCAAAAGTTTCTTATAGTGGAATGCTTAATTCAGGACTGTGTGGTAATAGATTGAAATTCACAGCACTTACTCACCATGTTTATAAAATGTGCCATTTTAATAAAAAAATTTGAAATTTAGTAATTGTTACTTCTTCAAAACATTTGTCCTGATGAAAATGGAAATAAAATGTAAGTGAAAAATTTAGACTCTGGTTTGCCTGCAGTCAGATTTATGAAGGTGGATGCTTTTCCCTTTTCCAGAGAAACATTTAATAGCTAACATTTGTTTTACTGACAAGTAATAGGTGGGTAAAAATGGAACACATTTGCACAGAAATATTAATTATTAACCCTGTCCCAAACGACAAATTTTAGACTCTTCTCAATTGAAAGGGCTTGCAGACGATAATTTTAAGTTTCACTAATTACAAGCAATTTCTCCTTTCCCACAGTATTTTCAAAAGATTTGTATGGCAGACAAGTAAAAACCAGAGCTTGTTTGGGAAAGGGTTAATTAAAACTTTAAAGTTTTCAAATGCATTATTTCCAAGAGGAGTTGACAGTTGGCATTACAGGATAAAGGTTCAAATCTTTACCAGACGACAAAATTTCAGACCTTTGTCAAAATTGTATCTGCAGATGACAAGTTCACTTTGTTAAATAATGACTGCTCTGCATTCATAATTCTGTTGAAAAGTACATGTATCATCACCATTTTGTTAGATGAGTTCAATACCATTCTAAGTGCCTATACAATGTACATGTATAGGCACTTAGAATGGTTCTGCACTCACTCATCAATTTACTCAGAGTCCTTATATACTAATGGGGGCCAAAATAAAACCAACATTACACACAACTGGAAGATGTGATTAATGTGCTTCCAAAAAGTGATAGGCACTTTAGAAGACAAAATGACCCACTGCTTCAAGCGCCCCATGAGCCTTTCAACATGAATTCTGACACGAGCAATAGAAACAGATTCAACAAGATTCTGTATTTGCATTTGGTCTTTATCGCTCAAGAAATGTGGCGTTACAAGTCTAATTTTATGTTTTGCAAGAGACTCCCGTCCTGTAAATCCACGGTCTGCCATGATGGCATCTCCCTCCTGAAGTTTTTCAACCAATCCACTATCAAAAATTATCTGATTGTCAGAAATAATCCCTTGGAAAAGATCTGAAACGAATGTTGGAATTCCATTTGGACTTATACCAATGAGGTCTTTCAACGTGTTGCAACTCTTGTATGTGGAGTAAGTTGCTGCCTGTACCTCAAAGTCAGATGGTCTTTCCAGTGATATTTCTGTACAGTCAATTATAATCCGTACATCCTGGTAAATTTCCTTGAATATATTTGGACTGTTACGCCTTATTTTTCCCCTTGACATCCAAATGTCTAAACTACACAAGACACTGTGCATAAAGTTCACCCATGTAATAAATATGCGTGACACATGGATTTCACTAATACCAAACCTCTCTGCCAGATCCAAGTTGGCAGAGCCTTGCTTTAGTTTCACTAGGGTCATGAACATTTCATCCATTGGAATAAATGTTCTCTTTCTGCCACATTTCAAACTGTCTCCATCTTTAGTGGTTGAGTTATTTGCACCCCAGTACTGTAAACATTTTGCCTCCTGCTCCAGCATATTATGATAGAATGTCATCAAAGCCTGGTAGGAGTAAAATCCTGTCCAAAAACCTAATGTCCGAATCACTTCCCTCAAACCTTTTTAGGAAAAATCTGTCATAATGTCTTAACTCAACCACACAGTCCAACTGCTCTTTCACATTCATAAGCAATTTGGTCACAACAATCAGCAGGGCTTGTAATTCCCTTATACTGTTTGGATCAGGGTCAGAATCTTGGGAGGATAATTTGTTTAGAATATTTTGGAGCAGCTGTTGAAGTTTGTCTTTTACTATCACCGTACTACCCTTTTGGTTTTTGCAGGCTTTTTCCTGAAATACAAAAATATGATTTGGAATATAATAGTCATAAAGGCACAAGTCTTTTTGACTTGATTTTGTTCCTTAACCCTTTACTCCATAGATACTCATTTCTACTCATTGCTTGCAGGAGCCTATGGAAAACATTGTGGCAAAAGGTGAAATTGCTCGTGACAAGCAATTTCACCTTTTGTCACAATGTTTTCTATGCTGTCAAAAGGTAACATATACACATAAGAAACGGCTTCATCCTTGTTGTTATTTAGGGTCATTTAGAGATACCACAGAAATGCCTTATGGGGTAAAGGGTTAACCAGCTGTTTTTTTAGGTATTTGTTCATCTTGCCAAAGCAAAGAATGCAGGTCTTTTATGAACCTATCGAAAACTGAGGAGTGAAAAAGGGAGAAAATGCTTGTGTTCTGTATTTCCTCCTTTTTCCATACTTCTTTCTCCAGTAGGAGAAACAAACTTCATACTTTTGATAACATTTGTAATCTGCAACCAAAACTAAAACTTTGTACGATGCTAGGGCTCTGAAATGCTATGCTACAGTCTTGCCAGTTTTTCTCAACCACAATGCAAGATAACATCATGGGTTATAAATGTTACAAAATTTATTCTAAATCTTAAAACATTGACAATTTAAAGTTAACTTTGGGAAAAGACAAAAATACTTGTACCAGTAACCACAAAGTTTTCAACCCTACAAGGTGCATATTTTGTGTAACATTTTAACTGTTATTTACAGACTCTTTCATAAAAATTTCTTGCCTGGTAAAGAGTTAAGAAAAAGACAATATTATAACCTGAGCATTTGGCTGTCCGACTGTCTCTAACAACAAATGATTTTCATCTGCGATTGTAGATTCATCCAAGCTTACTGTATATGATGTTCTCTCCACATTTAAGGTACTGATATTTGCCTGAAATAGACAATACAGTATGAAAAGAAAAAATTACACCTTCATGTGGACCAAAAGATAGTGGAGGCTCCGAGTTAAAGCGTCACTGGATACACTATGTTTTTTATTGGAGTGTCCTGGGCAAGACACTTCAGGGCACCAGCCTTGTACTACAGAAACCCAGGAAATACATGAATATGTGATACCACTTAAACAATCCTTCAATCAAGTAAACTACACCATCAAGATCAAGGGTAATATTTTAGACAAAATATTGTGAAATAGCAAGAGACAGACTGAATCCTTTCAATGTTAGGCCAGTGGACTACCCTCTTTAAACTAGTCCAAATTCAAAGCACTTGCAGATGACAAATTAAAGGTGACTAAAAAATCAAAATTGTTTTGGGAAAGGTGGAAAACCTTTTGGGAAAAGGAGAATATGCCGGTAACCAGCATTCAAAATCTTTCGACAACACCCCTCCAAGCGCGGATCCAGATATCTTTCTCAGGGGGGGTCCCACCGAAAACACACTTGTCTTATTATATGATACTTTGGTTTCCGGATTTCAGTGGATGTAAGCCGTTTACAAGAAAAGTCAACGTTTCTAGTTCTAACCATGAGGAAGTCTCCACATTTAGAACCTTTCTTTTTTAAAGTTATGGCTGTATTTTACATAAATGCTGTGCAATATCAAACCAGTACCATTTCACGAATCCGGCAACCGCATTTTTGCCAAAATTCCAGGGGTGCCCGGACCCCCAGTCCCCCCCTCTGGAGCCGCCCATGCCTTCGTTGGGTCGTTACAAGGTAGGATTGTGTGGTAAAGAGTTAAGCCAATACCAGCTTGTAACAACCATATGGAAGAAGCATTTTGAAAACCAGATGGGAAAAGGAGAAATGCTGTTAAACAGCATTTTCTCCTTTTCTCACAATGTTTTCTATAGGAGTGGCAACAGAAATCATCATTTGGTATGATGTGTTGTCTGCAAATGCTTCGAATCACGGTGGTCCATTTAAAAACTTTGTTGTTTGGTAAAGAACTAAGCTGATTTGCTGTTAGTTTGTTTGATTGAACTTTAATCTTAGTAAGTTACGGGTTGTGATTTTAACCCTTGACCAAACAACAGACAATATTTGACACATCCAACTTTGCCAATGACATATTTGTCACTGACAGGTATGAAAACATTGTGGGTTAAGGAAAAATTGTTGGTTACTATAATCTTTTCAAAATGTTTCTTTCACATGGTCGTTTTAAAGGCTCGTTTGGTAAAAAAAAAAATGATTGGTTGGTTATTGTCCAAAATATGCATCCATTTGCATCTATTGATTTAAAAGAATATGGTATACCTGTGTATCAAAAGTCTTTTTCTCATCCTCTTTTCTCTTGCTGTACTTCCGTCTTCACCAGTTTTCTGTCTTTTCCTGTAAGACTGAGGCTGAACCATTTTGAGTGATCTGAATTTCGGTCTTGCAGGGTCAGATCTGTTGTTATACGTGTAAATTACTTTCTCCCAATCTTGCGACCATGGAAAGATTGTAGGACAAGAGTCATCATATGTCTTGCGTCCATTAACAAAGTGGAGACTGCACACGCTGGTCCATTGAGACTCCGTTCGCAAGTTTTCGTTCCGAATCAGCCTTATCCAAGTCTGTCTTTCACGCGTTCCTTTCTTGGGAAGCCGATAAAAAGGTAGGTTACCTTTAGATTCTGCAGTACACAAAGGAACACAATAATTTACTCGAGGCATGGTGAAAATGCAGCGCGACTGATATTTGTTTACCAGAGTGACGTCATAGGGGTAGAGGTCTGATTGGTCGATTAATACGTGGGCACGTAATAGTTATTACGTGCGCACGTATTAGTTAATACGTGCGCACGTATTAGCTACTGCGTGCGCACGTACTAGCTACTGCGTGCGCACGTATTAGTTAATACGTGCGCACGTATTAGCTAATACGTGCGCACGCAATAGTATTACGTGTGCACGTATTAGTTATTACGTGCGCACGTATTAGCTACTGCGTAAATATATCTTCCATGTCACTTTTGTGCCACCGTACTCGAAGGTTTCAAGAAAAAAAGTTACTGATGATAAAATGTGACAACCACCTTTCTCCATGTAAACAGTCCGCCATCTTGGAAGTGACTACACATTTCGAACCGTACAGCTTACAACACAGTGTTTCGGCGCCATAGGCGAAAGTAGAGACTTTTGCGGACGGCATAAATCAAGATCAGACTGCACAGAACGTGCAGTCTGATCTTTGATCTTTGTCATCCGCTGGTGTAGTCAAGCCTATACAAACAAAATCTTTGTGAGTTTCAATAGATTGTATTTATAGCCGTCCGCTGGAATTTGAATCTATTTATTTTGCAGTGAAAGGTTTACGAAACAAGTAAGCTGTGTAGACTCGGAATCAGATCGTACATTCTGTGAAGCGTCATTTTAAACTATGGCGTCCGCAAACCTAATACCTTTGCAAATGGCGATTTTCAAAGATTAACACCTTTCTCGGTGATTCCATTCGGATTTCATGTAGAAAAAGTAGGAAGCATAAAATGTTTGATGTTTGATGTTGCACAGCTTAGATTTAAAACTTAGATTCTAGTGTTTTGTATTAAATCAATATCAATGACACTCTTTTGTTAAAATTAATTGAAATCTTCATCAAAGAGAGATTAAAAACGTTGTAATGCAAGTCACATTTTTCTTAGTGTTGTGTTTAGTACTTTGATCCATCAAGCGTCAAGGAGAAATGATGAAGGGCGGATCATTATAAGGGAGACTACTCTTGCTTTACTCTTACTCTTAAAAAGTACGAGTTTTCTCCCCTAGACCATAATTCTTTTTTAAAAATCCCAGCTGCGATAGTTTTGCAGTATGAGTCTATGAGCATCATTCATTTGGTTGATTGATAAAAGATATAATTCGATATTGTAATTTAACTGTATCTAATTGAGAAAAATGGCTATTTATCTATTTTTTTCGTCATATATGAATCAAGGAAAATCATATTTGCACATAATTATGTAGACTACACCGTAGCTTGTTTAAATCAATGAAAAATTTTGCCAAACAGTATGCTTGTATATGACTCTTATACATTTTAATCAAATAATTCTCATGCAATTTAACCATTTACAAGACAGTCCCGATACTTAGGGACACTGTTTAGGCTTTTGGAAAACATAATGAGAATCTTGAGGAAAACTTCTGGTTACATGCTATTTTCCTTTTGCCACAATAATTCATATCCTTCGCAAAGTCCTTCTTTTGAGAAACTTTTGATCAAACATTATCAGCATGCGCGGATCCAGATATCTTTCTTGGGGGGGGGGGGTCCCACCGAAACGCACTCGTCTTATTATTATGATACTTTGGTTTCCGGATTTCAGTGGATGTAAGCCGTTTACAAACAAAGTCAACGTTTCCAGTTCTAACCATGAGGAGGTCTCCACATTTGGAACCTTTTTTCTTTTAAATTTATGGCTGTATTCTACATAAATGCTGTGCAACATCAAACCAGTACCATTTCACGAATCCGATATCCGATAACCACATTTTTGCCAAAATTCCAGGGGGGGTCCGGACCCCCGGTCCCCCCCTCTGGATCCGCCCATGATCAATAAATGTTATTAATACTAAATAGTACAGAACTTTTATAGTTTGGCAGATTTGTTTGTTTAAAATTCAACCCTTATCCTACTTAGTAACAGATGAAACCTTCAAACTGATAGTAAAAACCAAAATTTAGCTATTTCAAAGGTATTTTTTTCAGGATCAGACATCCCCTTATGGGACAGTGTACATCAAAGATCAGACTATTTGTTGTGTGCAGTCTGATCTTGATCAAAACTGTCTGCAAAAGGTCCTTGAGTTGCACTTATCAGCCTAAGAGTTGATACTATTCAAATATTTTCAATGATATCACAGCTGCAACCACTTCACCTATACATGCTCTCCTAGCATTTCTTTTCCAGCACTTCTCACTATGGTGTTCCTAAGTCATTGGCTGCTTCCCCACATAACCATCTAGGGTTAGAAGCAAGATAGGAATGTATCCTGTTGCAATGACTATCATAAATTCTCTGACAGAAATTGGCAAGCTGAAATTTTGTACCAGCAACATGCTTGCTCAAATGTTGTCACCAGCTGAGCTACAGAACATTTTCATCTTTTCCCACAATGTTTTCAAAAGCTGTCGATTCCTCAGAAGAATTCTCCTTTTCTGGTCACAAGCGTTTTCTTCTTTTCCAACAATGTTTTCAAAAGCCATCTCTTTATCTGAAAGACTTCTCTTCTGGTCACCAGCATTTTCTTCTTTTCCCTGCAATGTTTTCAAAAACCTCCAATATTTCATCTCTTTCCCAGACAGCAAAGTTTTGACCTTGCTCAACTTGAAAGTATTTGCAGACAACAATTTAAATGTGACTCAAATAATGAAATTTGATCCTGATAGGGTAGAAAACACTGTGGGAAAAAGAGAAAACGCTGGTTACCAGCATTTTCTCCTTTTCCCACAGTGCTTTCAAAAGGCTTCTTCCTCTAGGGGTGTTAAAAGTCGTTATTGAGTGGTAAAGGGTTAAAAAGCCTTCTTTTTCTTCAAAGGCATCCTGTCTGGTTACCAATATTTTTTTTTCTTTTCCTACAATGTTTTAGAAAGCCTACAGTGTTTTCAAAAGCCTTCTTTACTTGGGGTCGTTAAAACTCAGGATTGTGTGGAATGGGATAAAAGGAATGACAAGATAAAAGGACAGAAATTCATAAAACGAACCTTATTTATTTAACAATGCAGTTCTGTGCATATACATGTATATATACATGTATTTTACAAAAATATTCAGTTCTCTGCGTGTAATTACTCTTTACCAACAACAGAATTTTAGACTGGTTCAAATTGAAAGCACTTGCAGACTACAATATAACTGTAACTGGAAATTTGAAATTTGTTTCCAGCAAGGTAGAAAACATTGTGGGAAAAGGAGAAAATGCTGGTTATCAGCATCTTCTCCTTTTCCCACAATGTTTTCAAAAGGCTTCTCCCTCAGGGTCATGAAAACCAGGGATTGTACAGTAAAGGGTTAAGAATTATTATTAAAACAAAGTGAAGTCAGTTAATTCATATTCCTGTTTAAAGGTTGCCCTTCAGATTTTGGGTCGAAAATTCAACAAGAATACAAAAAAATCCTACTTATACTCCAAAAGCCTTATAATTTTCATTCATAACACCCCAGCAGTCAAAAACCATCCGACAACATGAGCAATTAGAGATTTACTACAGCCCAGTTCGATATCGAGGGGAAACACGATCTGTTTTTAGGTAAGCAACTCGCTCATTTACACACCAAAAATATACAGACAAAGCTTCAAACATAGCGTTTGAAGAAGACATTATGGAAAATAATTACATGTTTGTCATTTTATGAAATTTCAGAGTCATTAGTCACGTGCCAGTCACTTAACATTCCCACTATGCTTTTTTTTTATTTTTGGCGGGAAATCTAAAGATAGCTTAAGAGGCCACATAGCCCTTTAAGGGAATACCATCCAAAAAAAATTTTTTTGTAATTTTATGATTCTTAATTAGTGATGAATTGTATTGTTTTTTCATATAAATTTCAGTGATATATATATTTTTTTATTTGGTGGGATTTGAAAATTCTAGATACCCACCTTTAAACTTTTACCACAAAATCACAAAGTGAAGTCAGTTAATTCATATTCCTGTTTAAACCTTTACCACAAAATCCCAACTTTTAACAACCCTGTGAAAGAAGCAGTTTTAAAACGTTATAAGAAAAGAAGAAAATGTTGATAACCAGTATTTTTTCCTTTTCCCACAATGTTTGCTACCCTGCTGAAAACAAATTTCAATTTTTGAGTTACATTTATTTTCTTGTCTGCAAAAGCTAAAATCATGTAGTTTGGTAAAGCTAAAATCATGTAGTTTGGTAAAGTGTAAAAAATTTGAATCAATGTTTACATTCTCACTATTTCCTGTACCTGAAGCTAATACTTTAACAAACAATACTGGAAGCATTTGCATCTGACAAATATAGGTCAAGGTTACTGTTTTGAGTTGTTAAAAAAAAAAACTTGGGGAAAAACAACATGTAGGTCATCTACATTTTCCTCTTTTCCCATAATCTTTTCAAAAGCTTTATACCTAAGGGAAGCCAAGCCCTGGTAGCTCATTCGGTAGTACGCAGGACTTGGGAACAAAAGGTCGTGGGGCTTGATCCCTGGCTCAACAAATTTCTTTTAGGGGATTGCTGATAATCATTGCCACAGGAATCATTATTCTCCCAACACTGGCAATGGCACTGGCAATGGTTATGTGGGAAACCAGCCAGTGGTTTGGAAAAGAAAACTGTTTGATAAAAGAGACTCCAGGAAAGCATGAATAGGTGAACTGGCCACTGTGACATAACTGAAATAATACTGAAAGTGGCTCTAGTCACCATACAATCAAAACAATCAATTGTACCAGAAGGTATTAAACTTTTACCACATAATCCTGTTTTATTAACCCTGAGGATGAAGGCTTTAGAAAATAATGAGGAAAAAGGAGAGAAACGCTGGTAATTAGCATTTTCTGCTTTTCTCACAATCTTTTTTATCCATTCCAAGACATATCTCAACATCTGGTTGACATTTAATTTGTTGTCTGCAAATGATTTCAATATGTACTGGTCTAAAAGGCAGCATTCTCTCATTTTCCTGCAATCTTTTCTATCCTTTCAAAGAAAACTTTTCTACTCTGTGCACCATGTAATTCGTCTTCTGCAAATACTTTCAGTTTTGACCATCCTTTATTTTTTTTTTCATTGTAAAGAGCTGAAAGAGACTACTGGTATTAATCTCAGTGAATACCTACTCTAATACTTTTCCTGTTTTCCTTTCAGTCATTATTTGCCTACTCAAATATTCCTTTAGCCACAAATTGTTAATTTGCAATATATCTTAAATCTTTACCAGATGACAAAATTTTGGACTAGTCCAACTTGAAAGCATTTGCAGACGACATAATAAGCATGACTCAAAAACTGAAATTTCATTTGGAAAGGGTAGAAAACATTGTGGGAAAAGGAGAAAATGCTGGTTCCAGCATTTTCTCCTTTTCCCACAAGACTCAAAGATTGAAATTTGTTTTCAGCAGAGTGGGAAACACTTCGGGAAAAAGAGAACATGCTGGTTACCAGCATTTTCTTCTTTTTCCACAACCTTTTCAGAAGCCTTCTTTATCAGAATTGTTAAAAGTCTGGATGGCTTGGTATAGGGTTAAAGCAGTTGAAGAGGACAGTTTGAATTTAGCTTCAGGTTTTGAGATTTGAAAATACATGTATTGAACAATGAAAAGGAGAAAAACCTTAGATACCAGCATTTCCTCCTTTTCCATCAGTGTTTTCTGCTTTTTTAGATCATGAATCTCGTAACTTCAGCTATATGTAATTTACAGAATACAAAACCTTTTAACCCTTTACCAACAAAAAAATTTTAGCCTGAAAGCATTTGCAGATGACAATTTCAAAGTGGTTACAATTGTGCAAATTTTCTTTGACAGGGTAGAAAACTTTGTGGGAAAAGGAGAAAATATGTGGTTACCAGCATTTTCCCCTTTTCCCACGTCTTCCAAAGGCTTCTTTTCCAGGAGGATCAAAAGTTGGCATTTGGTGTTAAAGGCTTAACCTGGACAATTTTGTAGTCTCAGTTATCATGAGTTAACCCTATTCCAAACAACAAAATTTTAGACTGGTCCAAATTGAAAGCACTTGCAGACGACAAAATAAAAACCTAATTGAAAAACTGAAATATGTTTCCAGCAGGGTAGAAAACATAGTGGGAAAAGGAGAAAATGCTGGTAACCAGCCTTTTCTCCTTTTCCCATAATGTGTTCAAAAGGCTTCTATCTCAGGGTCGTACAAACCAGGGATTGTTTGGTGAAGGGTTAAGCATTTTGTTCTTTTGTTACAGAATCAAAATACTGAGTTTCAACACATGGTAGTTATCTTCTTGTGAGAGGGACATACCACTAGCTGGTTCTGTTTCTTTATTTGGGATGTGACCAAACTGAAAGCATTTGCAAACGACAAACTAAACATTGATGAAATGATGATTTCTCTTTTTGATAGAGTAGAAAACACTGAGGGAAAAGGAGAAAATGCTGATTACCAGCATTTTCTCCTTTTCCAACAGTGTTTTCCAAAGACTTCTCGTCTTTGGTTGATTATGAGTAACTTCACCTTTTCCCACACTGAAAACAACAATGAAATCCAATGAATAGTTTGAGAGAAGAAATTTTTTTAAGAGTTTACTTTTATACCATAAAAGGAAAATGAGTCTCCCATAAAAGCCATGTTTTTTGATGGATCATTTTTTTTAAAGGAATTCTATAAACCTCTACCTAAGGAACATTGCTGCAAAATCATAATGCTATCCAATTAGCGGTTGGGGAGGAGAAGATTTTTAAAGGTTTTTTACTTTGGTTGCCATGGCAACCGGAATTCTTCATGGAACACAATTATTTGAAAAAATTTGAAAGAGGACCACCTAAGGAACATTCCTGTGAAATTTGGTAAAAATCCAGTCAGTAGTTTCTGAGAGGAAGTTTTTTAAAGAAAAAGTTTACAGACGCATGCACGGACGAACGAACGGACAGACAGACAGACAAACGCCATAACAATAGCTCACTGGCCTTCGGTCAGTGGAGCTAAAAACCAAAATTTGGCTATTTCAAAGGTATTTTTTTCAGGATTAGACATCCCCTTATTGGACAGTGTAGATCAAAGATCAGACTATATGTTCTGTGCAGTCTGATCTTGATCAACACTGTCTGTAAAAGGTCTTTGAGTTGCACTTAACCCTTTACCCCATAAGGCATTTCTATGGTATCTCTAATTAACCCTAAATAACAGCAAGGATGAAGCTGTTTCTTATTTGTATATGACACCTTTTGATAGTGTAGAAAACATTGTGACAAAAGGTGAAATTGCTCGTCACGAGTAATGTGTAGAAATGAGTATCTATGGAGTGAAGGGTTAACAGCCTTAGAGTTAATACAATAAAATACTGTCAATGATATCACAGCTGCAACCACCTCACCTACATGTATATATGCTCTCCCAGCTTTTTTTTTTCCAGCACCTCTCACTATGGTGTTCCTAAGTCATTGGCTTAATTCTTTCCAACATTATCATCTAGGCCATCATACGCAGGTTATTCAGAAGCAAGATAGGAATGAATCCTGTTGCAATGACTATCATAAATTCTCTGAGAAGAAATTGGCAAGCTGGAATTTTGTACCAGCAACACGCTCCCTCAAATGTTGTTACTGGCTTAGCTACAGGCATTTTCATCTTTTCCCACAATGTTGTTAAAAGTCATCTCTTTCTCAGAAGGCTTCTCTTCTGGTCACCTGCGTTTTCTTCTTTTCCTACAATGTTTTCAAAAACCTTCAATGTTTTAATTCTTTATCAGACAACCAAAAACCTGGTCCAAAGTATTTGCAGACAACAATTTATATACATGTGACACAAATAATGAAATCTGATCCTGATAGGAAAGAACACACTGTGGGAAAAAAAGTGAAAATGCTGGTTACCAGTATTTTATCCTTTTCCCACAGTGCTTTCAGAAGGCTTCTTCCTCAAGGGTGCTGAAAGTCGTTATTGAGTGATAAAACATTTTCTTCTTTTCCTACAATGTTTTAGAAAGTCTACGGTATTTTCAAAAGCCTTCTCTATTCAGGATTATTAAAACTCAGGATTATGTGGTAAGGTTAAAAGGAATGACAATATAAAAAGGCAGAAATTCATAAAATAAACCTCATTTTATTTCACAATGCAGTTCTGCGCATATATATACATGTATTTAACAAAAATATTAAGTTCTCTGTGTGATTGCTTAAAAATCATTATTAACCCTTTACAAAACGGCAATATTTTTTGCCTGGTCCAAATTGAAAGCATCTGCAGACGACAAAATAAAAGTGACTGAAAAATTGAAATTTGTTTTGTGACGGGTAGAAAACATTGTGGGAAAAGAAGAAAATGCTGGTTACCAGCATTTTCTCCTTTTCCCACAATGTTTTCAAAAGGCTTCTATCTCAGGCACATAAAAACCAGGGATTGTTTGGTAAAGGGTTAAAACACAGTAAATTTGTATTCCTGTTTAAAAAAGTAAATCAGTGTTTACATTTTTACTTTTCTTGAACCTGAAGCTAATATTTTAACTAATATAATATGTTTACAGTATTTGCGACTGACAAATATAGATCAAGGGATGGTTATATGTATGACATGCAGACCTGGGGTCGATTACATACCAATGTAATCGATTACAATTACAATTACTCCCAAATTTAATGATTACTGATTACATTATGATTACACAAATTTTCAATGTAATTGATTACAATTACAATTACTTTTGCTTTGTAATCATGATTACATTATGATTACATGTGATTACATGTGATTACATTCTGATTTTTACATTAATATGATAAACTGCAGTCCATAATTATAAAAGGTTGAGAACTATTCTTTAACATTATGATAAAAGGAGATATTAATAATTACTACATGTACTAATATTCTCACTTTACAATCTGTAAATATTATTAGTTAATCATAAATGCATGAAAAGTATCCAGACTGATAATAAAGACTCTTTTAGGATGTTTCTTTTATTTTCACAACAATATATTATAAAATATTTGAGAATTTGAGATTAATTCTTTACCAAATGACATAATTATGATTTGACTATTTTGAAAGTATTTGTCTACTGAGTACTGATAATTTCAATATCACTTGGATCAAAAGAGCTCTCTGACAGAGTGATAGTCAAATACAAAAACATATTAACATTCTATGAATACAACTGCTCTTAACTCGGCCAAAATTTCTCTCTTAATCACAGCAGTGACTAAATATGTAGATAAAAGAAGAAAAGGCATTTCTCTCTTTTCCTGTATGTATAGGTGTAGAATTTTGTTGTCTGGTAAGAGTTAACCCGAAGTTAAACCAGCTAAAATTTTTCTGTATCCAAGGGTTTTCCTAAATTTCACTGGAACATTTTCAGTTTTTGTAGACTATCATACAACTTAAGTTCATATTTCATACTGTCCTAAATGGTACTGGTAATAGTCTTTCTTTGATAAAAGCAGAGGGGGGCATGGAAAGCTTGAGGCTGTATACTGTTATTTCAGTTTGACACCTCTTCCACCCTTTATCACTGTTGATCACAATGACTGATTTTTAAGACATTATAAATTCCTTTACCAAACGACAAAATTTTTTATGTTACCAAATTGAAAGCATTTGCAGACGACAAATTAAAAGCAGCTAAAATGATGATTTCTCTCTTTGAAGGATTAGAAAACACTGTGGGAGAAGGACAAAATGCTGGTTACCGGCATTTTCTCCTTTTCCAAAAGTTTTTTCCACAGCTTTCTTCTTAAGGGTGTTGAAAGTTGGGATTGTGTGATAGAGATTTAAATTATTACACTTTAGCAGATGACAGAATTGAACTCTTTATACTGTAAACTAATAAACTAGCACTTCCTTCGTCTTGTAATGTTTCCAAAGTTTATTATCCAGGCAATATAACTTAAAAAATGTTGATAAAGAAATCGGCTGTATGTCTGATGACCAGCTCTTTCTCCTTTTATCACACTTTTTCATAAGCTAATTGCTCTCTAACCTTCTTTTCCCACGGTTTTCTAAAGCTGTTTGTTAAAATCAGAATTGGGTTGGTAATGGGCAAAGAAGAGGATGCTTGTATTAGAAACCATTGTGGGAAAAGGAAAAATGACATACTATTTCCATTGTGGGAAAAGGAAAAATGACATACTATTTCAAGAATTCATTACTCAGGCAAACTAAAAGACATTTGTATCTCTTTACCTTTAATTGCCTTTGATTGATTTAGATTCTGCAAGAGTGGAGATATTCTTTTTGTTTTCCAGACTAATAATTCAGATAATTGCAACAAAGCAACAAAAACAAAGCTACAGTTAGTTAATACTGTAACTCTGTGACAAGTGACAAAGTTTTCGACTAGTCCAAAAAAATGAAAGCATTTACAAGCGACCATTTAAATGTGAATCAAAAATTAAAACTTGCAGAATGGGAAGGGTAGAAAACACTATGGGACAAGAAGAAACTGTTAGGTCCTCAAAAATCCAGATTGTGTAAAAAAGGGTTTAAACAACCAGTGGCCCTTACAATAACAAATTTAATACTGTTTGGAAAAATCAGAAATAGCCTGCCTTTTCCTATTTAGTATTTTCCTTAACAATAATTGACAAGTGGCAAAGAATATTTTCCCATTGTAATCATAAAGTAATTGAAATGTATTCATGATTACAGGCATTTTTACAATGTAATCAATTACATTACGATTACATGTAATCATGAAAACTCACGATTACAGATTACATTGCGATTACTCAGATTTTGTAATCGATTACATGTAATCACGATTACAGATTACAATGACCCCAGGTCTGATGACATGTAGGTCCACATTTTTCTCTTTTCCCATAATTTTTTCAAAAGCTTTATACCTAAGGGAAGCCAAGCCCTGATAACTGATTTGGTAGTAAGAAGGACTTGAGAACAAAAGGTTGTGGGTTTGATCCTTGGCTCGACCAATTTCTTTTAGGGGATTGCTGATAGTCATTGCCACAGGAATCATTATTCAGTCGAACTAAAATGGTCAGCTGATTTATTGTACTGCCATTTTAGTTTAGCCTCATTACGCTCCCAACACTGGCTATTGTCCTCACAATGGTTATGTGGGAAAGTAGCCAGTGGTTTGGAAAGAAATCTGTGTAGAGTACTGGTAAAAGAGACTCCAGGAAAGCATGGATAGGTGAACTAGCCATTGCGACGTAACTGAAATAATATTGAAAGTGGCTCTAAACACCATACAATCAAAACAATCAACTGTACCAGCAGGTATTTAACTTTTACCACATAATCCCCTCTTTTATTAACCCAGTGGATGAAGGCTTTTAAAGAATGAGGAAAAAGGAGAAAAATGCTGGTAATTAGCATTTTCTGCTTTTCTCACAATCTTTTCTATCCATTCCAAGACATATCTCAGTATTTGGATGACATTTAATTTGTTGTGAAATGACAATTTTCAAAGGATGTCAGATACTTAGACCCCTGACCATTTTGAGACCTTAAAATTTGGATGACAATTAAACCCCTGAGACACATAGACCCCTATTTTATTGAGACACTTAGACCCCTATTTTCAAAAAAGAAAATTTACATATTACTTGACTATGTTTATGGATTGTATTACTTGTAAATATTTTCTTGTAACATAAAATAAGTAATATTTTCTTGTAACATAAAATAAGTATTTTGACTTTTGAGACCATAATTATATTAATCCAGAAATATAGTAGTTGATGAAATAATTTTGAATTACTAACCAGCGCTGTAGGAACAGGGGAAGCCAGGGGGGCACGCCCCCCCCCCCCCCCCCAATAATTTGATCACCAATAAAATGACTGTGTCAGCATTTCGCTGAATATTGCTAGACAGTCATCGTGCATAAAGAGGATGAAATAATAGAAAATTACAAACGATTTAAAATAGTTCTAAACAAACGGCGGCGAACCATGGAAATTTTTCTTCTACTTTTGTTATCTGACAGACACCAAACAGTTTTTGATGTCACATTGCATTCCGTGTGATTTTCTGCTTTACTTTTTCTCCAAATCTCATAATTCACCACATTGTTGGACAAATTTCCTTCCTTTTCAGTTATTAGTATTAGTAGGTGGGTTATTTCTCACTGCATAACCAAACGCAATATATGTAAAATCAGGACAAGCCGGTTCTCAAATGATGTTGCCCCCCCACCCCCACCCCCTCTTCCAATCCAAAATTGCTTCCTATGGGCCTGCTAACAGCCAACAGAAAAATTAAACATGCATTTCTATTTTCAGATTCTTTTTTACAGTAGCTGGTTCTTTTCCATAGTATGCTAATTGCTTTCTTTTTTTCTCCCAAATTCCTCACGTTTTGTATTTTTAGTAGAATATGGTTAACAAACTTTTAGTCTGCCAAGTTTAAGTAAACATATGACTCTAGTACAAAGATTAATTACCTTTATAGATTTGTATGAACCCTTTACCACACAGTGCCGACAATTGACCACCCTGAGAAAGAAGCCTTTTGAAAACATTGTCAGAAAATGCTGGGTACCAGCATTTTCTCCTTTTCCCACAATGTTTTTCTCTCCTCTTCAATACAAATTTCAAATTTTCAGTCACTTTTATCTTGACGCCTGCAAATGCTTTCAATTTGGACCAGTCTAAAATTTTGGCGTACGGTATAGAGTAAGTGAGCTTTAGAAGTAAAGATTGAGGCAGAAAGTGGTCAAGTATGGATATAAACAAAATTTACAATATGCAGTTTTATTGCAAAGGGGAATGAATAATTTTATAAAGCTTCAATTAATAACTGACAGACTCAAACTGTTCAACATGACCAGTGACCACCATAAATCAATAAAATTCCTCCTTTCCCATGGTGTTTTCAGTCTTCAAAAGACAGAACCAACTAATATAAGCTATGTTTTATTTATTGTGTGCCAATTCTTTGGCCTAGTATTTATCTATCCACCCTTCTTTCTTTCTATCTATACCTCTTTTTAATCCTTCAGTCATCATTAATAAAACCATCAATTTACAATAATCCATTACAACACCATAAAATTTTGGAATTGTCTACATTGAAAGCCTCTGCAGACAATAAGTTTAATATGGCTAAAATGATACAATATGCTTCTAAAAGGGTTGAAAACCAGAGACATACAATACACATTTTATGTCTCTGTTGAAAACATTGTGGGAAAAGGAGACAATGCTGGCTTCATACATTTTCTCCTTTTCTCACGTTTTCAAAAGCCCTCTCCCTCAGAATCTTTTCAAGTTGGGATTATGTAGTAGAAGGGTATAATGGAAACTTTTCAGTCATGAAACAAACAGATTTTGATATTTAACAACAGTTTTCAAATTTTAGATTTGTAAGCTGAACAGTACTGTCAAAGTTATAACTTACAACACGAAAAATATATAAGTAATAATGATTGAATTTCCACTCATCTGTTGTAAAAATCACAGCTATTCAGTCATGAACAGGTGGAAAAGTGTGAATTGAACATATTCAAAATTACACCTGATTACTTTGCAAAATGAAAAACTAAACTATTGAAAACCATTCTAACAGTCAAATTGTATGATGCTGATTAACTGGAAAAATAAGGTTCATAAATATAAAGAGGGGTCCAAGTGTCTCCAAAACAAAGTGTTAGAAGTGTCTCAAAAGGGTCTAGATGTTACCCAAAATCTGAAATTTTATGGGGTCTAAATGGCCAGGGGCCCGTTTCACTAAAGTGCGTACGCACGAAATTTCCGTAAGTTTTTACGTACGCAAGCGTCCAGTTTGAAAACCCGTTTCACTAAACTCCGTAACTCTACGCTTTACGTAAATTTTAGCGTAACTTTACGCCAGCTCAACCCTTTGCGTAAAACTCGATAACCTGGCGTAAGTGTCATGGCCGCCGTATTTGCTGCCTTCGATCTGTTGCCTAATCGGTGCCGCCTTTTTAAGTATAGAAAATACCAGCTCGAAATTTTGGAGGAAAGCGAGATTTTGGAGAGATATCGTCTTGATTTGGATGGCAAACGATTCCTGGAAGGTCTCATTAGTCAAACTCATGACTGTGGTCCGAGAAGCAACAGAAGTCGTGCCTTGAGTACACGAACAAAAGTAAGTCTATGCATAGTTCAAAGTTAATCTTTCGTTTACCGTGCAATCCCAACTAAAACTTATACCTCGGATGATTTGTCTGGGTATCGATAGTAACATATCACCGCATGACCGGTCTCCAAAAAGCGTCTACAAGTGTTTACAAGCGTCTACAAGTGTCTACAAGCGTCTACAAGTGTCTACAAGCGTCTACAAGCCTCTAAAATGTTTTTTAAACCAAATATTCATTAAATATATAAAAATACATGACTTTAATCAGTTTCTGTCCAGTTCCAAATTATAATTTTACATTTAAATGGGCATTGTTCGTAAGATTATTGGCCGCTGTGCGTACGTTTTACTATGAAGCAAACTGATTAAAGTAATGTATTTTTATACTTTTAATGAAAATTTGGTTTAAAAAAACATTATAGAGGGTTGTAGATGCCTGTAGACACTTGTAGACGCTTGTAGACACTTGTAGACGCTTGTAGACGCTTTTTAGGGAGACCCCCGCATGACGGTCCTACTAAATACCACAAAGACACCCTAAACACCACAAAGACACACAAAGCACCACAAAGACACACAAAGACGCACAAAAACACCAAAAGATGTAAAAACACTAAAAATATAGTTTTTCAGCTGTTTGCATTATGCTAGGTTAAACAAATGACAAGCTAGCGCAGACACATATGTAGGTCCAAGAATCCGCTGGATCATTTCCTGCAACTTATTTTCCTGTTAATCATTTAATCTCTGGTAATTTAAAGGCCTTGTCTTTTGATGTCAAGTCGGCATCGTAAAAATTTTGCTTATTAGTAAATTGTAGTTAATGACATAGTTTGTTCTTTGACCATAATTAACTGGACAGTCTCATTTCGTATAGCTAACAGTTTGACAACTCATTGTAATATATTGACTGATTTGTAAGGTTCAAGATGATAGAGAATAATACGAAATTAATGACATTTATTGAGTCTCAATGAAAGAGAGGCATGTTGGTATAGAATGGAACGTTTAGTAGGAATCTGTAAAAAGTAAACATTGAAGACGAGTAACATGTTTAATTCTTGTTTTGTATTATTTATATATTCGCGATAGATCCAATTTCCGATAAAAGAATACCACTGTGTTGTAAGCTGTACGGTACGAAATGTGTAGTCACGTCCAAGATGGCGGACTGTTTACATGAAGAAAGGTAGGTGTCACATTTTATCACCAATAACTTTTTTTCTTGAAACCTTCGAGTCATGATAATTATAATATATTGTGGGGGAATGATGTGGTAAGCCTCGGTGTTATATAGCAAAGAGCCAGTGCCATTATTCGATACGTTATATCGGCGTAAACATTGCCATTCGGTAAAATTTAAATTTGAAGTGAGGAACTTGCACCATTTTTAGTTATAGAATGGAAAATCAGCCAATGCAGTGGACGACAGTTGTTGTTTCTGTAGGTATTCAGCACGTGCATTCCAATGATAACGGTAATTTCTGTGAAATATGTCTAGAAAGACCCGAAAACATGTGTTTTGTATATCGCTAATGCAGCGGTGTAGTCCACATCAACAATTTCACACACAGCGGTGTAGACACGATATTTTTTGAACGGTTTAGACACGGTTTAAAGCACAATGTATGTACGGTTTAGACACAATTGGCTTGGTCTTGAAATGAATGTATTCTTTCCTGAATATAACGTAACTTGGCGTTAATTCAGAATCCTGACAATTGGCACCAATAGTTCGAGACAGTCTCCTTTATCACCGACACCCACCAAAGGAACCGTATGGAACCGACAAGGGATCATCGTGGAACGAAAAGAGATAGTTGGGAACAAAAGAGTGCACCAAGAGATTATTTACGATATTATTTATGTAATAATCAGTATTATATCACGAAAAAATAAATTATGAAATTATTAATGAATGTTTGTGCAATTATAAATCAATGCCAGCATGCTGGCAGCCATAATTTCAAACATTTACTTAGTATGACTAACCAGCCCGGACTTGCCAATCATTTTTATTTCGGAGTCGTTTGAAATACTTTCGCTGATTGGTATCTTGGTATCTGTTTGTTTAATATATAGTTAAAGATGCCCGTCTACAGCCGGTGAGCAGAAACGCTGTTAAATTTCAATAAAAAAATAAAAATAGCATGGTACAGAAAATCGGTCTTTTGTGTACACAAGGATAAATTACTGGTCAAAATGTATGGTGTAACTGAAAAAAAGAAACGCAGAGGTTTGTGTTTCTCTGGTTTTTTCGGTATCTGAACATTGGTTGGAAGAAAACTGGCTGACGATCGAAGCTGTAAACAATGGCGGTGCGTCACAGAAATTTATCGTTGCTTTCCGCCTAGAGTTGGATACGGTGTAACTTGTATATAAGCCGCGACCTCCGTCTGAAAATCAAGGCTGCAACAGAGAAGCCTACATTTTCTTTTGTTTTCCTCAGTATACGCAGGGCGAAGGTCAAATACAGTCACGAGACAGAATGCATGATCATACGAATCTACCCGAGTAAATAACGGATATAAAAATCTTCTATTCAAAAAACGGAAACGACGAGTCTGTTTAGATGGAAGGTCGCAAATCAGCGAAATGCATTTTCTATCAATTGTAATCAACCATCAGGCGCAATATTTGGTATGAAGATATAAGAATGACTGTATTATGATAAAATCAAAATGAGTTAAAATTGGCTTAAAGGTGGGTATTTAGAATTTTTACATCTCACCAAATTAAAAATATATATCACTGAAATTCATATGAAAAAATAATACAAATCATCAATAATTACGATTCATAAAATTACACAATTTTTTTTGATGGTGTTCCCTTAAAAGGCTACGTAGCCTCTTAAAGTATTTTTAGATTTCGCGCCCAATTTCAATATAGCATTTTGGGAAAGTCAAGTGACTGGCACGTGACTCATAACGCTTAAATTCCATCACATAACAAACATGTAATAATTATTTCCATAAAATCTTCTTCGGACGCTATGTTTGAAACTTCGTCTGTGTATTCCTGTATGTAAATGAGCGAATTGATCATCTAAGAATAGAACGTGTCTCCCGTTTGTGTCAACCTGGGCTGTAGTAAATGGCTAATTTCTCGTGTTGTCGGACGGTTTTCGACTACTGGGGTTTTATGAATGAAAATTAAAAGGCTTGAAGTGTATAAGGATGGTCATTTTTGCATTTTTGTAAAATTTTCGTCCCAAAATCTGAAGGGCCACCTTTAAAATGAATATAAAGGCCTCTTTAAAGTTTTTACTTTCTATGCCACTGTTCGATTAAAATATGACCGGTAGGTTAAAAGGGGATGGACTGGAGTAAAAATTACGTAATCGTTGTTTTTACCCTAAAAGGAAAAGTCTTAAGAAGGAATTCCGTGTGATCGATATTCACAATTTTCATTTACCATTGTACAGTTTGATTTCATAATATAAGGGTCATGGATTTATATTGATAAAATCGAATGTTACCCATTAAGATAAGTTATCTCGTAATTTTTTTTTATTTATTCTTATCGTTTTTCGAATGTTTCTTTCGGCCTCGGACTACATCTGGTTGGTGAATAGGCAGGCCAGTTCGCGAAGTACCAAAGAAATTTTAATTTCCCATATTTTGATAGAAAGACAGTCGATGATTAGTGAAACACTTTCAAAACATGAATAATTCCCATGGCATCTTATTTGATATAAGTTTGTCTTTTAGAATATACAGGAGAGCAATAATACTGTATATCCAAAAGCCCTGCTGCTATTTTTGTTCCATGAAGTGTCGAACAACACTTTTGAAATCTCCTTCAAATGGGCATTGGCAGCACGCAAATGTCGTGCAACTGAAATATAAGATAGGCAAAGTTTTTTTTTAAAGCAGGAAAGTCTTTCCAGTTCATGTCTAGACCACAGATGCAGTCAAAATTTTATGTCTAAACCGTACAGAATATAAAGCTTATATCTGTGTCTAAACCGTTCAGAAAACAACGTGTCTACACCGCTGTGTGTGAAATTGTTGATGTGGACTACACCGCTGCATTAGCGATGTACAAAACACATGTTTTCGGGTCTTTCTAGACATATTTCACAGAAATTACCGTTATCATAGGAATGCACGTGCTGAATACCTACAGAAACAACAACTGTCGTCCACTGCATTGGCTGATTTTCCATTCTGTAACTAAAAATGATGCAAGTTCCTCACTTCAAATTTAAATTTTACCGAATGGCAATGTTTACGCCGATATAACGTATCGAATAATGGCACTGGCTCTTTGCTATATAACACCGAGGCTTACCACATCATTCCCCCACAATATATTATAAGTATCATTACTCGAACGTTTCAAGAAAAAAAGTTATTGATGATAAAATGTGACACCCACCTTTCTCCATTTAAACAGTCCGCCATCTTGGAAGTGACTACACATTTCGTACCGTACAGCTTACAACACAGTGAATACATTCTATGAATAACCTTTTCCTATACAGACTAAGACCCCCTTATCGGGGAAGCAGTATTCAGTGCACATTTTTCACGAGTAACTGACAACTGCCTTCATTTTCTCATCTTAATTTTTTATTACTCCCGTTTGCAAATAACACGAATGGAGAAATGTTCAAGAAAAATACAGTAACCAAAGGAACGTTCGGTACTTTTAACCCTTTACCACACAATTCAGGGTTTAAACGATCCTTTGACAAAGACAGCCTTTGAAAACAATGTGGAAAAAAATAGAAAATTCTGGTTACCAGCATTTTCTCCTTTCTTCACAATGTTCTCTATCATTCAGATACTAATTTCATGATTTCTGCAATACTTGATTGGTCGTCTCCAACTTTGAGTCTGTAGGAGTCGGATAATTTTGTCGTTTTGTAAATAGCTTTCAATTTTGCAGTGCAGAATAAGATGAAAAGAAAACGGCTAAAGATAAATTGTCAACCTTGCCTTTGAAAATGCAAAATTGAACTTTATAGAAGGGTTTCAAGCTCATCATCATCATCATCATTATTCATTCATCATGGTGTTTAACTAGAGAAAATATTTGGTGTACACGTATAAGAAACAGCAGAACAAGAAAAATATGGATCCGCCTGACAGGGCTGCACATGCCCTAACCAATGTAGGTGTGATTTTCATGATTTATTAATTTTTCCACCCGATCATAATGCAAACAACTAAAAATCAAAGTACTGAAAGTACTCATGGAAGTCGATTTCAGAATTAGATTGAGTAAATGAAGAAATCGTTCCCCCTGGTCTGAAGGTGCGTTCAATTTGGATGTGACCAAAAGTTTCTCATCATGTGCAGAGTGAAATAGTCAACAAAACTCAATACTAGTTAAGGTGAAACAGTTAAACAAAAAGAAGAACAGAAACAAAGCTTCTTTTCTTTTTTCAATTTAATTTGAAAGAAGTATCATCTTCTAGTAACATGAATCGAGTACCACAACAAAATGAATATTATGTAAAGGTAGTTGAAACAAGTAAGCAGTATATTTGTGAATAAACACCTCAATCTCAAGCAGGACATGTCAATACCCTTTCGCACACAATGACGACTTTTGACTACTCTTGGAGAGAAGCAGCTTGAAAATATTGTGGCAAAAGTAAAAAACAATTGAATACTAAGTGTTACATTCTTATCCCAGTGCTTTGTCTCAATTCAGACCTGTCAAAAAGGCTCGCAAAAAGACTAGGAAGTTTAACTTTGAACTGCATAAAAAAGAAAATGTGGCTTTTATTGCATAATATTTCAAGGGACCAAAACAAAAATCTCATATTTTTCTTATATTTTCGAAACATCAAAATAAGTAATAATAGCTTGTAAAGATCTTTCTGATATATTTTTTTAATTGTATGCCCTTGTAGTATGATGAACATTGAAAGTATATTTTAATACTTCAGCTAGAGTATATTCTCATATTGTTAAATTTGTTTAATGCAGAGAATACTTCTAAGACAACTTTAGGGACCATACAACTTGTATAAAGAGAAATAAATGGCCCTTGAATCAAAACTTAACCCATAGCCAACTAGCCCGATTTTTAAAGTTGTTCGGTATATTTTTGAAAGCACTGTGTCCAAAGGTAAAAATGCTTGCGACAAGCATTTTCATCTCTGCTGATGCTTTGAGTTGCAAATAAATGAAAGTAAAAAAAGCTCAAAGTCTTATAATTGATGATGACTTTTAAAAAGAAAACATGAGTACATGTATTTAGCCAACAACTTGCACACTATGTCAAAGGAATCTACAGATAAACACTGGTACATTGCAACACAATGCTTTCTTCATATAATCCAAATAGTGTCTCTTTCCAATAATGTTTATATTTATCCTTTCAGTACCTTTTCCACTTTTTTGGCCGTTTTTTGAAATTGTCTGCTGAAATCTGGGACAATTTAATTTTTGTCTGCTAGTAACTATTTATTAAAAAACAAAATTTTAGACTGGTCTAAATTGAAAGCACTTGCAGACAACAAAATAAAGTCAACTCAAAAATTAAAGTTTTCTTCCAGGCAAGGCGGAAAACGCTGTAGAAAAAGGAGAAATTACTAGCAACCAGCATTTTCTCCTTTTCCAACAATGTTCTCAAAAGCCTTCTATCTCAGGGTAGTGAAAACCAGGGATGATTTGGTAAAGGGTTAATTGGTTAAAGAACAGGCAAATATAGTAAGATACAGCATGTAAACATAAAGGTAGTGGCAAAAATATTATGAACATGTACCAAAAAGTAATCAAGTGAAAATATATACACAAAAACCTGACTAGCCAGACGATGTGCATGTAAAATATCAATCTATCACTCTATGTACATAAAAAAAAATTTAGTCTTGAAAAGATTTGCAAACAAGAAATGAACTTTTGCTCAAAGTGTGCAGTAGCCTTTTGAAGAAAGAAAACATGGTGACCGATGGAGTAAATACGCATTACAAGCACTTTCTCGTATACCCAAAATGTTTCCAAAAGCATTCTACCTCAAGTCTATAAACTAGAGGCGCTTGAGCACCTGTATCGCTCTACAGGCCTGATTTTTCTGCAACGGTGAAGAGAAGTTTTTAACAATTACCATTCATTCCTGCATTTTAGGTCACTTTAAAAGAAAAAAAGCTATGAAAACGTGAGAAAAGAAGAAAATAAAAGTAACCTGCAATTTCTTAGTTTTACACAATCATTTCTACCCTTTTTGATACAAGTTTCACTAATTTGAAGATTTATTATGTTGTCTGCAACATCTTTCAATTATGGCCAATTATAAAAATTTTGTCTTCTGGTTATAGTTAACTCATTACCAAATGACAACATTTTAGGGTTGTCAAAATGGAAAGCATTTTGTAGATGAAAAAATAAGTGACTGAAAATTTAAAAGTTGTTTTGTGAAGGGTAGATAACATTGTGGGAAAAGGTTACCAGCATTTTCTCCTTTTCCCACAATGTTTTCTGAAGTCTTCTTTGTCAGGGATCAGTTTGATCGGATAACAAAATGCCTTATCACAACAGTAAAGCCCTGTCCCTCTTTGTTACACAGTGTTCTCACTAGGATTTTAAAAGTTGGATTCCAGGAATCCAAGTCAAGAAAAAGTTGGATTCCAAACTGAAAAGTTGGATTCCAGCCTGAAAAAGTTGGATTCCAAAACAGTTCGGAAGAATTTTCACGTGCAAGTTATCAACATCTCAAAACTGTAAATTTTAGATTTGTGCATCATGGAGACATAATGTCTGTAATACACAAGTCTAGATTTACAAAGGAAATTACTTAGTATGTAAGATTTTATTGTAATAGCTCAAAGAAATAAAGAAGTTTAATAACTTTTCACTTATCTTTAATTTAGTCTATGTAAATAATTCAACATGATAATGCATATTTCAAATATTTGTGATAATAATACAAGTACATGTGGCAATAGTTGTAGATCCTTCGTGACAAAATTTTGTAAATTCAGTTCTTATTCCAATTTAATTTTTGTCAATATGGATTATGATGTCTACATTTTCCTTGACAATACTTTAGACCTGTCCAGATTTAAAGCTTGCATAAATTTGCAGATAACATAATCATGGATTGAACAATTCATTTTGGCTTTCAAAATGTTCTCAACTTGTAATTAAGTACACAATGAAAGTCAAATGAAATGAAAATCAAATGAAAATTCAATCTCTCTCCTTCTTTTCATGACAAATCTACATTTATAAAAAGTGCCCTGGCTTTGCTTCAAATCTACAAAAGCTCATCATAAATGCTATTTACTTCAATTTGATGAACAGGAATAATTGACAAAATTTTAGACTTGTCCAAATTTAAAACATTCGTAGATGACAAATTACATGTAACTCAGCAAATTAAAATTTATTTTGGGAAAGGTAGAAAATATTGTGGGAAAAGGAAAAAATACTGGTGGCCAGCATTTTACCACTTTTCCACAATGTTTTCAAATGCCTTATTTCTTAGAGTATTATAAGGTATTATAAGCTGAGGGACTGACAGACTGTGGTGAAAGTTAAGCAAAATCATTAAGTTGTTTACTCTCACTGTTCATACACATTTTATCACTTTCGTCTTATTCTCTTTGCTAAGAATCTTCTGACTGCTGGTTGTGGGCCAAAATCTTCTAAGGAGGGACCCTCTTCTTTCACTCCCATGAGTTTAGTGACAGTATCATGCTTAAGGCGAGCTCTTCCTTTTGTTTTGATCTTGTTGTGAACACTAAACCCTCTTTCACATGCGATGGAAGTGAGTGGTGAAGTCAGCACAATTGTAGTTTTTCATAATGATACTGCAGGCTTCTGGTAGTGAACAATTAAGTGATTTCAAAATAACTTTCAGTTGGTAGTAGTCTTCTTTTGCTTTATTTGCATCCAACACTCCATTTTCTTCTCCATACAGGTAAGTTAGCTGCCTGAGTTCTTCTTCACCATATTCTTCAAGGCTGTTTATATTCTTTGGTATTTCAGCTGGATTGAGGACTTTGTTCAAGAGTTGGAGATTTTTTATGGAGTTTTCATCAAATCTGGAAGTGATATTATCAATTAGTTTTTCAATATAATCTGTTGAGTTATTTTGAAACTACATTCTTAACTGTTGTTTGTTGTCAATTTCATTCCTTTGCAGATGCTTTTTGTACTTTCAATGTCATCATATATTTTTGTCAGTACAAATTATTTGTACTAGGTCACCAGTAGGTCAACAAACCTTTACCAGAACTAATCAAAGTGCAGAGGTTCTCTTGTTTTATATGAAAAGGATTATAGATTATGTAAAGCAACCATCTTTAACTCTTTACCAAACAACAAAATTTGGGATGTGACCAAACTGAAAGCATTTGCAGACAACAAATTAAACATTGATGAAATGATGATTTCTCTCCTTGATAGAGTAGAAAACACTGAGGTAAAAAGAGAAAATGCTGATTACCAGCATTTTTTCCTTTTCCAAGAGTGTTTTCTAAAGACTTCTTCTTTAGGGTCGTTAAAAGTCAGGACTGTATGGTAAAGACTTACCAGCATAGGAACTAACCTCCAATACAACAATGAAATCAAAATGAATAGTATATATGAGAGAAGAAATTTTTCAAAGGTCTGAAAGAGATTAACTCATTACCCAAATGACAATATTTTAGGCTTGTCCAATTGAAAGCATTTGCAGACCAAAGATAAAAGTGAATGAAATTTTGAACTTTGTTTTTTGAGGGGTAGAAAATATTGTGGGAAAAGGAGAAAATGTGACTTACCAGCATTTTCTCCTTTTCCCACAATGTTTTCAAAAGGCTTGTTTCCAAAGGTCGTCAAAAGTAGGGATTGCGTGGTAATGCGTTAACTTGAGGACAATACTGTCGAAAGTTTAATTATCCTTTTACATCTTGGTGATTCTGTTAAAGATACTGAAAGCCAGTTTGTGACATTGCTTTTCTGGGCTTTGTCAAATAGAACTTCAGGAGCAACATGTAAATGTGCTTGTGCTAATGGTGAACAGACACACAATAGTCAAAATACCAACCCATCACAACTGTTCAACATGAGCACTAGGGATAACCTGGGAAGACTAGAGTGGATTTAATACCTTAATTTCAGTCTTTGTTTTGGTTGACACTGACATCTCGTCTCTGTATGTACTGACAACAACAATTGTTAGCTGTATGTATTGACCCATTAGGTTCTTTGAACTCATCTTCCTCCACTCCCTCCATAGTGACACCTTTAAGTCATCTGTGCCATCTTGAGATCTTAACTGTCTTGACCTGGACGTCTGTCCCTCTGACCTGCACAATCTTCACAATCTCTTCCTAAAACAGATACAAAGAAATATAACCAAATGATAGCCATACAAAAATCTGAACAGTATTTAACTTAACATTCTTCTTTTATCAAAGATGCATATTGTAGATTGATGCAACATCAAGTTATTGTCCAAAGAATTGAAGAGGGCCTTGATTGTCTAAAATTACCCACCTTACTGTTCAGCAATATTTTCTTTAACAAAAATGTTTTTCAAAAATCTTTTCAAGGGTCAATTTTACCTCTTATGCTGCTGATTTCCCAGAATAGACTATTCCAGATTTGCTTCCGAATTTCAGTCACTGTAAAATTTGCCAACAGTGCAGACCAACATCAGACTGAATGGCTATGCAGGTTGATCATTGGTCTACACTATTAGCAAATATGACCAATGTTGCAATAGGCAAGATAGGGGTTAAGGCTTCCCGTTAAGCTCAGCCCGCATTTCTTTAGCTTAACTGCTTTATCCCACTTGAAAGCATCATGCTAACACATACAAACCAGGTCTAACCCCTTTACCCATTGACAACATTCTAGCCTTGTCCAAATTGAAAGCAGTTGCAGACAACAATTTCAATCTCATTATCTGAATCAAATGCTGCAATTGTTTCTATGACATAGTAGAAAATATTGTGTGAAAAGGAGGCTTCTTTCAAAACTCATCACCGAGTGGTAAAAGGTTAAAGAATGCTTCACATCTTTTGTAGATGATAAAATATTGGTTTTAATGTTCAATCAAGGATCATAATCATTTGAGACAAATCTCCCTGACTGTGGCAATTGTTAAAAGCTAAAGTGGTCCGAACAGACATACATGTATCTAAAATGGTTTGCATTCTGCATCAAATCAACAGTGCCACTGGTTACCTTAAACTCTTAAGACTACCAAACAATCCTGACTTTTAACGATCCTGAGAAAGAAGACTTTTGAAAATATTGTAGGAAAAGTAGAAAGTGTGGGTAACCATCATTATCTCCTTTTCTCACAATGTTTTCTATTCTTCCCTAAACAAATTTCAATTTTTGAGCCACATTTATTATGACATCAGCATGGCTTTCAATTTGGACCATTCTTAAATTTTGTTGTTTGGGAAAGAGTTAACTCATTTCCAAATGACAAAATTTTAGACTTGTTCAAATCTAAAGCATTAAATTTTGCAGACGACAAAATAAAGGTGACTGAAAAATTGAAACTTGTTCTTGGAAGGGTAGAAAACCCTGTGGGAAGAGGAGGAAACGCTGGTTACCAGCATTTTCTCCTTTTCCTACAGTGTTTTCAAAAGGCTTCTTTCTCAGAGGCGTCAAAAGTAGGGACTGTGTGGTAATGGGTTAAGCACACATACTGTACAGCCTTTTTACCTATGCAAACACAATTTTCAAAAAAAACCTTTTATATCAGATTTGACTCTTTACCACACAACAAAATTCAGACCGATCAAAATTGAAAGAAATTCCAAGAGACATAGTAAATGTGGCACAAGTAATAAGATTTGTCAGTAAAGGATAAGAACACATTATGGGAAAAGAAGAAAACATTGGTTACCAGCATTTTCTCCTTTCCCCACAATGTTTTCAAAAGCTTTCTTTTGTTCGGTTTTGCATGCACATTCATTTAGGTTTTTTTTTTTCAATATTAATGTTTAACCCTTTTCTCTACAGAAGCAGGTATCAATTTTGCGAGATACATGTACTTGCCAGCTAAATTGAATGAATCTACTAAATATTATGTCAATTAACTTCAAAAACTTCAATACCATGACACTTTTTGTATACATTTTTTATGTTATTCCCTTAAAAGGCTACATAGCCTCTTAAGGTATTTTTGAATTTCGCGCCAAAAATCAAAAGAAGCATTGTGGGAATATAAAGTGACTGGCACATGACTAATGACGCTTAAATTCCGTAACATAACAAACATGTTATTTTCCATAAACTTCTTCAGTCGCTGTGTTTGAGGCATCATTTGTGTATTTCCGGTAAGCGAGTGAGCAAGTTGCTCATCTAAAAGTAGACCATGGTTCCCATCGGTGTTGACCTGGGCCGTATTAGATCTCTAACTTCTCCTGTTGTCGGATGGTTTTCGACTACTGGGGTTTTATGAATGAAAATTAAAAGGTACTGGGAGTATCAGGATGAATTTTAATATTTTTGTATAAATTTCGTCCAAAAATCTGAAGGGCCACCTTTAAGTGAAAGTACAAAAGCTGCAATACTTTTGACTGAGCCAATTTAAAGATTTAAATGCATATATATGTTAGATCCAGGTTGACAGCATTAAAGTCAAAATTAACTATATGAAAGGGGAAGAATAGATCACCATTTTATATTTTTCCAACATTTCAATATACTTTCACCTTAGGGCTGCAAAATCCTAGTGCTGAAAGGTAAGTTTAAAAGATTATAAACGTGTAAGATTTATTACACAAATGCAAACCATGTAAACTCACGTTAGGAGAAAGGGCCGAAATTGTAATGGGCCGAAATTGTAATGGGACGAAATTGTTATCGGTCGAAATTTCCAGTCACTGTGAGGACTGTTGACATTTGGGATTCGTTAAATATTCTTCTTCGACGAAGAGCAATACATTCAACTAGTTATGGCAGCAAATGGAATACAAATCATTCATATTTATATACTAATGTAGCCTTCTGTAACGCAGGCGTAAAGCTTTCACGAACTTACAATCAATCAAAATGGCGACTGTAATCTTCATAAACAAACACTGACCTACTTCGTTTCTAAACAATACTTAAGTAAAGACGTAATGTCCTTCACGTTTAAAACAAAAACACATTTCAAAAAAGAAAAAAAAATACATTGAACTTTACCTTTGCAGCCTTGGGTTTGTTCAGATCAAATTGTGACTTGCTTGCCTTGCGTTTCACTCGCCGCCGTTTAAGCTGTGGTGTGGATGAAAGTCACGTTGCGAGTATGAATAAATTAGGTTACTAGCTATTCAACACTTCAGACATTCAAGCAAATTTTTGTTGAAAATGTAAATGCCTTGTAAAATAAACAAGCCAATAATTTTATTGGTAAGAGTATTAATGATGCGTGTTTAACGAAAGCTATTTTTTATGTGAACATGGATCCGAGTGACATATCATTCATAAAATAGTGCCCGATTGGAAATCGTAACATCTCGGCCGATTTGATGGCTCTCAACATCTGAGTAATGCCGAATGGCTAGATTCGTCCGCATTCATATAGAAAAATATAGGATCTGTGCATTAACAAATATTAAGATTTGATAATTATTCATTGAAATGTCATAACAGTTCAAAGAAAATATCTGTTTAGTGCAATAGTTTGGCTTATTTCATTTTTTATCTGAAATTCAATCGTTTTATATGTTTAAATGCTTGAATGTCATAGAACTTTTTTTTCGCTGGTTGAATATTGGTGTTGTTGGGTGATTTCCCAAATGCCTGAGCGTTGCTATAGGAAGACCGATTACTGACGTAATCGACTTCCAAAAACTAACTCTTTTTTTTTTTTACATGCTTTAACGTCTTTGTGGTGTCATTGTGCGTCTTTGTGGTGTCTTTGTGTGTCTTTGTGTGTCTTTGTGGTATTTAGGGTGTCTTTGTGGTATTTAGTAGGACCCCCCCCCCCCCCACCCCCCGCATGACACCAGCTTGAACTAAAATGGTTGTACAGTTTTAACTATAGATGGCAGTGAGGGTTCCGGCCACTCAAATGTACCGGTGTATGTAAGGTGATACCGGAGTCTCCGGATATCGGTACATAGTAAAAAATATTTTAACCACTTTATCGTTTTAGTTCGACCAGAGTATTTTCACACAAAAAAATCTTTGGCTCGTCCAAATTGAAAGCATTTGCAGATGACAAACTAAATGTGACTGAACATTCGAAATTTGTTTTTGTGAAGGGTAGAAAACAATGTGGAAGAAAGAGAAAATGTCGGTTACCAGCATTTTCTCCTTTTCCCACAATGTTTTTTTAAAGGCTTCTTTCTCAGGGTCATCAAAAGAAGGGATTATGTGGTAATGAATTAAAGACTAAATCTAGTAGTGACCGTTATCATTCATGACAATGTCGTAGTGATCTGCCATAGATCAAAGTTCCCTTTACAAAGAGGGCGTCCTGTGCATGATTCAGTGGTGTAGGACTCGTAGCCTGGTGACCACGGGCTCAAGCCGCATTGGATCCATGGGTCCTTCGTGGGATCAGGGATTATGTATAAGATCCCTGGTGGTAGTGCCCTTTTGCAAAAACACTTCAGAGTCCTAGCATAACACTGGTATCTAAAACCCAGGAAATACATGAGTATCTGAGCTGTCGCCATAATATATGACTGATATAATGAGTAAAACATCAATCCATTCTTGAAGCACCTTTGAGGATTTAGGAAAGAAAACAAAAAAAGGAAATTATTTAGTCTACATTCTAGAAAGTAACTGTCTATCAAACTGAATGTCAGACAGATTTATTGTCTTTTGAAGCTTGTATTACATGTAAATAAAACTGTCATCTCATTAATGATAAGTAGTGCATTCTGAATAAAAATCTTTCAAGTATTATTGCACAGAGTTTCCATCCCACCTTAAATAAATGATGAAATTTTTAAATTCATCAAAATGAATTATATTTTTGTGCAACATTTCGTGGAAAAGATATTGCCCATCGTGAAATAACGTTACCCCCCTTTTTTTATATGAATATGTAAGAGGTGTCATGTTTTGCATGTACACATGGCTTTTTGTTATTGGTCAAGAATGAAATTATACATTAAGCCCCCTTTCTCTATGACATGGCATTTCCTTAAATAGAACAAAAAATTATTGTCTGTGGCTTATGATGAATAATATAAATATGAAGGTTCATGAAATTTTGACCAGTATTTAAAGAGATGTTGGTCCATAATAGAAATATACACCAAGCCTCCTTTTTCCATGGCGTCAAACCAAACAAACAAAAAACTGTAGCTGCAGATTATCACGAGCAACATATGTATGAGGTGGCATCAATTTTCATAAAGGGTTTCAGAAGATATTTGGCTAGAAGGACTGATGAAATAAAATTCGGACAGATAGACAGACTGACTGACAGACAGACGGACAATGCAAAAATGATACACCCTCTTCTTCGAAATAACTCAGATGATAGAACCTGTCCTTAACAGAATAAAGAAGATTGTTTTGAAAGGAGAAAATCTTTGGCTATAAGCATATTCTCCTTTTTCAACAATGTTTTGAAAGTCTTCTTCCTTAAGGTCTTAGAAAAAAAAAGAATGTTTTCAATAGCCTTCCACCTAGGCTAACTCAGGATTTTGTTAATCCAAGTCATCCATTGATATAAAATTAGGGCCAGGTGCGCTGTTCGTCCATCTGACTAACTGTCTGGATGTTCTCTGTTCTAGGCCTGCCAAACTGAAAGTAAATATGAGCAATGCTCTGTGAAAAAGGGCTTTATCCACGAACGAAAAGTATCGACTCGTATCAGCCTGCGCACATTTGCCAAAACTTTTTGCTCTCTTTAAATCTTCTGCATGTCAAAGGACCATTCTGCATCAAGACTCTATGGGTTGTTTTACACAATGAATGTTATAAATCCACAATAAGGTGATGTCTTCCGGCTTGGTATCATGGATCAAGGAGATACATTAAGCCCCCTTTTTCACAGAGCATGGATGATATATTTGTTTCCATAAACAAGCCCACCGTTTAATTCAAACAAACTGTTTACTCGGGATCACTGTTTGTTTTCTTTCTTTGAGAGAACATGCATGGATCCTCTTAAGGCGCAATGCAGGCTGACATTGGCCAAAACTTTTCGCTATTCTTACATTTTCTGCATGTCAAGGGGTAATTTTACCTTATGATTCAGTCAGCTGCTTGGCAAATTGGATTTCCATGGAACCATAGTAATGCGATGTCTTGGTTGGTATGAAGCATCACAGTGATGCATTAAGTTCCCTTTTGTCAGAGAGCCGCTCAACTATGAAGTGTCGGAGGCCACATCCCTTTGCCGTTATTTGTGCTAGATAAAGTAACTTGATTATTCAAAAGAGTTAACCTGATGTAGAATGAGAATGGTCCTTTGATATGCAGAAAATTTAAAGATAGCGAAAAATTTCGGTCCATATCAGCCTGCACGGACTGCGCAGGCTGAAACGGGTCGATACTTTTTGTAAATGTATTAAACCCCCTTTTCATAGAGCATGGCTAATATTTACTTTATTTACTATATTTGGCTGGCGTAGAACATAGAATATCAAGACGATTCATCAGATGGACGGACAGCGCACCTGCGCCTGATTTTATCTGGAATATAGATGGCTATGATAAACTAAAGCCATTTGGACTATACATGCATGGAGCTGCATTTGTGCATTCAGTGGAAAGATAATATGGCTTAAAGTATACCACACACCATGTTAAAAACAAAAACACGCACACACTTAGAACTTAAACTGGTAAAGAGTATCTGAAAAAAACTCTGTACATTTTTAACAATGTTTGCAAAACTTTTCTTCCTCAGTGTCCAAAAGAACTTTCTTCCTCAGTGGCGTAGAACTTAGCCGTGAATGCATGTTGCTACATTATATTCCAGTTCTAAGACCAAAAAAGCAAATGAGCAGAAACTCCCAACCATTTTAGCAAAATATTTTCACTAAAATGGTAAAGATTTTTGAAATCTAATTTATTTCAGAACTGTTTTACCCTAATGTTTAAAAATATCTTTTTCCCACAGTGTGTACAGAACTAAGCAATGCATGCTGGCACATAATATTGCAGTTTCAAGACATAAAAAAGCAAGTGAGCAGAAACTACCAACCATTTTAACAAAATATTTTCACTAAAATGGTAAAGAGTTTTGAAATTCTAATTTTTTTTTTTTTTTGTACTGTTTTACCCTATTGACTGAAAGATCCTTTTCCCTCAGTGTCTATAGTACTTAACAATGCATGATGTTACATTATATTGCAGTTTCAAGACAAAAAAAAAGCAAATGAGCAGAAACTCCCAACCATTTTATCAAAACATTTTCACTAAAATGGTAAAGAGTTTTGAAATCTAATATTTTTTGGGTTCCTTTTTACCCTATTTTTGAAAGATCTTTCTTCCTCAGTGCCTAAAGAACTTTGCAATGCTTGCTGTTACAAAATGTTTCCATTTCAAGACATAAAAAAAGCAAATGAGCAGAACCTCCCAACCATTTTAGCAAAATATTTTCACTAAAATGGTAAAGAGTTTTGAAATTCAATTCTTTTTGGTACTGTTTTACCCTAATTTTTGAAAGATCTTTTTTGCCTTAATGTCTATAGTACTTAGCAATGCTTGCTGTTACATTATATTGCAGTTTCAAGACATAAAAAAGCAAATGAGTAGAAACTCCCAACCATTTTAGCAAAATATTTTCACTAAAATGGTAAGGAGTTTTGAAAATCAATTTTTTATTTACCTTTTTACCCTAATTTTTGAAGATTTTTCTTCCTCAGTGTCTATAGAACTTAGCAATGCTTTCTGTTACATCATATTCAAGTTTCAAGACATAAGAAAGCAAATTGAGTTGAAACTCCCAACCATTTTAGCAAATTATTTTCACTAAAATGGTAAAGAGTTTTGAAACCCATTTTTTTTTTTAACTGTTTTTACCCTATTGATTGAAAGATCTTTTTCCCTCAGTGTCTATAGTACTTTGCAACGCATGATGTTACAATATATTTTAGTTTCAAGACAAAAAAAAAAGCAAATGAGCAGAAACTCCCAACCATTTTAGCAAATTATTTTCACTAAAATGGTAAAGAGTTTTAAAATTCAATTTTTTTTTTTTGGTACTGTTTTACCCTATTGATTGAAAGATCTTTTTCCCTCAGTCACAGTCAGTGTCTATAGTACTTAACAACGCATGCTGTTACATTATATTACAGTTTCAAGACAAAAATACAAATGAGCAGAAACTCCCAACCATTTTACCAAAATATTTTCACTAAAATGGTAAAGAGTTTTAAAATTCAATTTTTTTTGGCACTGTTTTACCCTTTTGATTGAAAGATCTTTTTCCCTCAGTGTCTATAGTACTTAACAATGCATGATGTTACATTATATTGCAGTTTCAAGACATAAAAAAGCAAATGAGTAGAAACTCCCAACCATTTTAGCAAATTATTTTCACTAAAATGGTAAAGAGTTTTAAAATTCATTTTTTTTGTACTGTTTTACCCTATTGACTGAAAGATCTTTTTCCCTCAGTGTCTATAGTACTTAACAATGCATGATGTTACATTATATTGCAGTTTCAAGACAAAAAAAAAGCAAATGAGTAGAAACTCCCAACCATTTTAGCAAACTATTTTCACTAAAATGGTAAAGAGTTTTGAAAATCATTTTTTTTTTTTACCTTTTTACCCTAATTTTTGAAAGATCTTTTTCCCTCAGTGTCTATAGTACTTTGCAATGCATGCTGTTACATTATATTGCAGTTCCAAGACAAAAAAAGCAAATGAAGAGAAACTCCCAACCATTTTAGCAAACTATTTTCACTAAAATGGTAAGGAGGTTTGAAAATCATTTTTTTTTTTTTTACCTTTTACCCTAATTTTTGAAAGAACTTTTTCCCTCAGTGTCTATAGTACTTTGCAATGCATGCTGTTACATTATATTGCAGTTCCAAGACAAAAAAAGCAAATGAAGAGAAACTCCCAACCATTTTACCAAAACATTTTCACTAAAATGGTAAAGAGTTTTGAAATCTAATATTTTTTGGGTTCCTTTTTACCCTATTTTTGAAAGATCTTTCTTTCTCAGTGTCTAAAGAACTTTGCAATGCTTGCTGTTACAAAATGTTCCCATTTCAAGACATAAAAAAAGCAAATGAGCAGAGCCTCCCAACCATTTTAGCAAAATATTTTCACTAAAATGGTAAAGAGTTTTGAAATTCAATTCTTTTTGGTACTGTTTTACCCTAATTTTTGAAAGATCTGTTTGCCTCAATGTCTATAGTACTTAGCAATGCTTGCTGTTACATTATATTGCAGTTTCAAGACATATTAAAGCAAATGAGTAGAAACTCCCAACCATTTTAGCAAAATATTTTCACTAAAATGGTAAGGAGTTTTGAAAATCAATTTTTTATTTACCTTTTTACCCTAATTTTTGAAGATTTTTCTTCCTCAGTGTCTATAGAACTTAGCAATGCTTTCTGTTACATCATATTCAAGTTTCAAGAAAGCAAATTGAGTTAAAACTCCCAACCATTTTAGCAAATTATTTTCACTAAAATGGTAAAGAGTTTTGAAACCCATTTTTTTTTTTTTTATGGAACTGTTTTACCCTATTGATTGAAAGATCTTTTTCCCTCAGTGTTTATAGTACTTAACAATGCATGATGTTACAATATATTTTAGTTTCAAGACAAAAAAAAAAGCAAATGAGCAGAAACTCCCAACCATTTTAGCAAATTATTTTCACTAAAATGGTAAAGAGTTTTTAAATCCAATATTTTTGGGGGGTCCTTTTTTACCCTTCTGATTGAAAGATCTTTTTTCCTCAGTGTCTATAGAAATAAGCAATGCATGCTGCAACATAAAATTCCAGTTTTAAAACATAAACAAGCAAATGAGTACAAACTCCCAACCATTTTACCAAAATATTTTCACTAAAATGGTAAAGAGTTTTGAAATCCAATATTTTTTTGGCTCCCTAACCCTTCTGTTTTAAAGATCTTTCTTCTGCAGTGTCTATAGAACTTAGCAATGCTTGCTGTTACAAAATATTCCCATTTCAAGACATAATAAAGCAAATGAGCAGAAACTCCCAACCATTTTAGCAAAATATTTTCACTAAAATGGTAAAGAGTTTTGAAATTCAATGTTTGTTTACTGTTTTACCCTCTTGTTTGAAAGATCTTTCTTCTGCAGTGTTTATCGTACTTTGCGATGCATGCTGTTACATTATATTGCAATTTCAAGACATAAAAAAGCAAATTGAGTAGAAACTCCCAACCATTTTACCAAAATATTTTCATTAAAATGGTAAAGAGTTTTGAAAAAATAAATCCTTTTTCCACACTTCCTCTGTGTGAAAGTGTAAGAAGATATGGATACTCTTTACCATTTTACATGCACACACACCCAATTCACTGTTGGATAAAATTTCAGTTTCTTGAACATATAGGTAGAAACTCTTTACCATCTAACAAAAAAAAATGAAGCTTACATGCTAAAGACTTTCGAGAAAAGAAAAGAATTACTTTTTCCGCAATGTTTGCAACAGCTTTCTTTCTTAGTGACTATAAAACTTAGCACCGTATGCTATAGATAAAGTTCAAGTTTTTCAGACACTGAAAAAGCAAATAAATAGAAACTCTTTCCCATCATTCTGTTAATATAAAATGGTAAGGAGTTTCGGAAAATTTGCTATTTATTCAAAATCAAAGGGCTTGTGGAAAAGGTTCGATTTATTTTGCAGATATACGAAAGAAATCATTTGATATGTATCATTATAGAGTTTTAGAAACATTTTCATGATCAAAATTTTGAAAAGATCAGATTTCACGGCCTTGTCAGATTCCCCTGCTAGAAATTCCCGGGGTTTTTTGGTTGCCGACGAAAAATAGTTCGCATGTTGAACATGTGTTTTTTGATGTTTCCAAGATGAATCAAAGTACTGAAAGTACTGTTGGAAGGCGAGTTTAGAATATAGGCATAACATATTGAAATACATTTTCCTGTACTTAAATCGCCTCTCCTGATACAGCAAAGTCTATAGAGTTGTGCAATGTTCCTGTGCAATAAAGACCAGTTTACCATTCTGAGTTTTAAAAAATTTGAAGAAGGCTTGTGAAAATATGTTGAAAAAAATTAAAACGAATACTTTTCTGAAACTCTTTTCCATTTCATTTGAAGGAAAAGTTTTATGTGATAGCAAAGAGTTTTAATTTGCTGTTACCCGTATATGTTTTTACGTTGTATAGAAACTTAGATCTAACCCTCTATTACCCAAATAATGAGTTTAAAAGGTCTAGGAAGAAGGCTTGAGAACTTTTGGTCTGAAAAGGAGAATACGGTGCTAATTGACATTTTTTCCTTTTCCTAAAATGTCTTCCATCCTATTTCATACAGGTTCCATCAATGGTGCCACATCAAAAAGTTGCTACCTGAAAATGCATTCAATTTTGGAAAGTCTGAAATTTTTTCTTCGTGTAAAGAGTCAAGAAAGTTTCTCCTTTTCAAAATTAAGTTTTTAAATGGCGTCTTTCTCAGGGTTGTTAAAACTGTACTTGATAGGGTATGGTAAAGGATTAAAGAATAGTTTTTGCTTGAAAATGCAATCAATTTTGATAGATCTAAAACTGTAACTCTGTAATGAGATGGTTAATTTCTTGAAAGTCTTTACCATTTTATTCCATGGATAATTTTATTGAGAGAGCAAAGAGTTTTTAGAAAGGTACATTTTAGAGTATAGAAACTGAGATTCAGCCTTTTAAATCACAATACTGACTTTCAACAATGTTGAAGAAGAGGCTTTTCAAAGCATTGTAGGAAAAGTAGCAAATACTGATAATCAACCTTTTGTTTGACTTTCCTACAATGTTTTCCATCTTAGTAACCCTTTACAAAACCCTTCAGAAAATAACAAAAAATTAGGGCCGTCTACATTAAAGCAATTAGCAGATAATAAGTTAAGAGCAGCTGAAAATGTGCCGTTTTGCTGGGAAAAAGTACAAAACATAGTGGTAAAAAGAGAAAATACTGGTGACTAGCGTTTTTTCCTTTTCCAAAAGTATTTTGAAACTTTTTTTCCCTTGAGGTTGTCAAAATTTCAGTGTCGTTCAGTTAAAAGGCTTTTTTTGTTTTTTTTTATCTGTTTACCATTTTATTTGAAATATACTTTATCAAGACTGAAAAAGACTTTAAAAACAAACGACTTTCAATGTTCTAAACGGAGATTTAACATTTAGATTACAATACATGTGCTGGATTTTAATGACCGTAAAGAATGGGGCTTTTTAGAAAGGGAAGGGTATTTTGAAATCATGCAGGAACATGAGAAAATACTGGCAACGAATATTTTCTCCGTTTTGCGCAATGTTTACCCCTATTAAGGATAACCAACCAACATCAATTGACGGTTGACTTCTTAGGTCCTATAAGGAACGTCCGAAGGTGTTCTTCGTTTATACGATTCTTGTAATCTATGACTCTGTTAACCCTTATACTAGAGTGTTGGATTGATGAAAATGGCATTTTACATCTCGGGAAAAAATGCTTAATTATTGCAACCTCACCCTGGGCTGTTTTGGTCGGGTTATTACAATATAGCTAATCCGACATAAGATTGCATATTCTGTGCAGACTATAGAATCGTCTGTCTTGTCTTCAAAAGAGACAGGCGTAATAAACGATTTAAGGCTTCATTGACATTAACGCTTGTCTTTCATTAATCCCGCGTAACCGGAATGTACGTTCAGCTTGTCGGCAAACATGAAAGCAAAATGATTGCCAACTCGTCAATATTGAGATACACCCTTTTCCTTTGTTCGACAAAAATATATCGTGCACAGTTACACATATACAGGCCCTTGGTCCGTGTTCTTAGAAAATCATGAACACGTCCGATGCACTCTAGGACAGTGGGATTCTCCCTGTCAAGTTAATTTTATCATTGTGTTATTCAGTTTTGGAAAAAAGTGTATAGTTGAAGGAAATTCTTTCGAGGAAAATAAATGGGAATATATAAGGTAAAGATTTCAGTTCTAATAATGACAGAGGTACATGTAAGTGATTATGATAACAATTCATTGCGATAAGCGTTTATTCTTTACCTGACAAAGAAATTTCAGAATAAGTTGAAATTGAAAGCACTGATTCATACAGATGACAAATTCAGGGTGGCCCAAATTAGCGACGAAATTTGTTCTTGATAGGGTAGAAACATTGTGGTAAAATGAAAAAAAAAAAAAATGCCCGTTTCCGATTGTAATTTCCCCTCTCCTCTCGATGTTTTTAAAAGCTTGATTTTCAGAGTCGTTTCAAGTGAGCGGTAAAGGGTTAAATATTTATGAATACTTGCTGAACGTTAAGCAAAGTGACGACCAAAAGAAGAAGTTAAAATTCTTTGCATGTCAAAACGTTTATAGATCATGTTATTGTCATTTTTGATATAGTAAAATCCGATCATACTCGTATATAAGGAAACACGCGATCAGACTGGAACCCAGGGTTTACATCGGTACATTATACTGACCAGAACTACTTCGAAATGACACATATTGTGATTTCAACTGATTTACCCTTTTCTTTTCACGGGTCTCCAGAATCAAAACTCGGCCACGCCGATGCGTAACAATAACCTAGTCATTGATCATAAAGTCAAGCACAACTTTGATAAAAGAAAAATATTTCTTTGAAAGAGAAAATTTTGTTTAAACACTTGATGATTCAAAGGAATTTATTTCATTGAAATTTTACTTCTCACAAAGACAGAATAAGGTTGCTAACAGAGGAAAGGGGTCTATCAGCGATACATCATTCAAAGAAGCTATCCGATTGGTTAGTTCTGGGATCGTAAATTTACATGTACGATCCCACTGGTTAGTTGTTTATGCGTTGTGAAGTGGAAGTAGGTCCGAATGACGTCATGTTAGTAGCTTTCGATTGGCTTATAATAGCTATGGTTTATTTGTTGCTGTAGCAACATGATTGTATCAATGAACTCATCCAAAGTATTTTGCATTTGCTAAAAACGATTCTTTTTACGAATTCGATTTCATTCCTTCTAGAAACTTGAAGTTTTTTCTTGCTGTTCTGATTAAATTTACAATGGTCTCGACATTATTTTCTTCTAATGTACTCGAGAAGTATCGAACTATTTGAAAGGCGTTTTGATAATGCTGCTCAGAGGCATTTTCAGCAAGCTACCGAGCGTTGACATATGAAGGCGAGAATGAAAATCTCGCCTTCCAAAAACAGTTTGCATGACCTCTTAAATTTAAAACTATGAGGAATTACATTACGCTGTATACTTCTAACAATATTAAATGGCCGTATTCAATTTCTTTCAAACCGTACAACCATCGAAAACTAAAAAGATAAAAAAATCGCCTGACCATTTTAGTTCGACCATGACACCATGGAGACTTATGTAAACAGAATACCGGCGCGGAGTACGAAATGACTATACACGGGCAGGAATATTGACACCTGACATGAAAAATCTTCTCTTACATATTCTTTAATACAGGTACAGTCGGTACTAAATAAGCTAAACTATCAGAAATTTTGAAGAAGGATTTCCATTTTTAAAGCATTTACTAACTTCAATTAGAGATGAAAATAAGAGTTAAAATGGCAGGAAGAAAACAACCGAGTTGAGGGCTGATAAAGTTTGAAAATCAAATTGCAAAAGGTAAGTTCATAAAGTTTGTTGAGGCCCAATGCACAGTTATGTGCATAAGCTAGTAAGCTTCTTGGATGGCCCATTCACGTGTCGTTTTCCCAGTTTAACTTTGAACAATAATTTTGGACTTCCTATGTCCAACACTATTTAATTCATGGAGTGTCGCTCCCACCAAGAATTCACTATCCACTTATATTAACATTATAATACACTATACACAAACTGGTGGTCACTATTTAACACTAACTTCAACACAGTCTGCATACATGACACATATAACATATATGATATATATGTACACATATTTTTTTTTCCTTCTTTTAAACAGCCTTATTCCTATCGAACACACTAAAAAATAAAACTGAGTATTTGTGAGTGGTTGCCATAGTTAATTTAACAAGGTTTTATTACCAACAAGTTTTATTTTTTTGCAGTTCCCTGATTTTGATTAAATAGGATATTATAGAAAGTTGTTCAGCTGTATTAATCATTAACTTAGTAGATATTTATTCTTTAAATCAGTCTGCAGTATGGCAGTCCATCACTCAGAACAGGTTTGTATTCACTTTTTTATCTTTTTGGGTATTTTATTTTTTTAATTCCTAAGGGATATTTGAATGTTTTTATTTTTTTTTTTCCTCATACTTCTTACAATTTCATGTATAAATGAATTTAATTCTTAGTTATCAAATTTGATTAGGTGATTAGGTTGTAACTAATAAATCTAACATTCCAAAAAAAAAAATTTCAGTACTGCAGTTGAAAGTAAGTAATAGAATTCATTTAACCTGTCTATAGTATGGCAGTCCATCACTCAGATCAGGCTTTGTCTGTAAGGATTCATAAATTGTGAATTATTAAACTTTACAAGTAATACATTAGTTGGTTATATCCTTACATAGTAGAAATCAACTTAAAAGTCAGCTTCATATCTGTTTATAACATTTCGGATAAAATTTACTTGCAACTTTCCAATGTTTATTTAGTCTACTTTTAAAAGTGTTAACTGTTGGAGAGGTGACTATGTCATTTGGGAGTTTGTTCCAGCTGTCAACAATATGATTACTGTAACAATTTCTCTTAACGTTGCTCTTGAATCTTGTTTTATACAGTTTGTAACAGTGTCCCCTTGTTCCTTTATCTTCCGTCTTTTTTAGAATGGGCTTAGAAGTTATACCTATTGCTTGTAACAATTTATAGGTTTGTATAAGATCCGATCTTTCTAGAACTGTACTCTAAGCTTGGTAAACCAAGTATCTTTAACCGTTCCGGATATGACAAGTGAGATATAGGTCGTACAATTTTCGTAGCCCTTCTCTGGACATTTTCAATAGCGATTCTATCTTTTTTGAACTTTGGTGTCCAGATTACAGATGCATATTCCAGATGTGGTCTCACTAACGATTTATAAAGTTGAAGGAACATCATTTTATTCATATAAGTAAAATTTTTTCTTATAATCCCTAAATTTCTGTTTGCCAAGTTAACCTTAGCACTTATATGTTGTTGAAAACTGAGATCTTGATCGAATATAACTCCCAGATCTTTTTGATTTGTAATTCTTTCAACTTAGAGATATTCCCGTCGTTATTTTTCACATAGAAGTCTCCAGGATCTTTTTTTCCTATATGTAGCGTTTTGCATTTAGTTGAATTAAAGGTCATCTCCCATTTGTTAGCCCAATCACATGCACTGAAAATATTGTCTTGTAGACTATTCTCATCCCCCTCAGTATTGATTTCCATATACAGTTTTGTATCATCAGCAAACAACTTAGATGAACAGCTTAACCCTTGTGGGAGGTCATTTATGAAGATTATAAATAAGATTGGTCCTAATACACTTCCCTGGGGTACTCCGCTTGTTACTCTCTGCCAAGAAGAAAATTTTCCATTGATCATAACACGTTGTGTTCTATTCTGTAAAAAGTTTTTTAACCAGTTGTATATTTTCCCTCTAATCCCCATATGCCATATTTTATTTAGTAATCTTAAGTGTGGTACTTTATCAAATGCTGATTTGAAATCCAAGTAGATGATATCCAATTCCTTTTTATTATCAACCGCGTCAGTCCAATCTTCCATACATTCTAGCAGTTGAGTTGTACATGATCTTCCTTTCCTAAATCCATGTTGTTCAGGTTGGAATAGGTTGTTATTTTCAAGATGTAGTCTAATACACAAGCCACATTCGACGATTTAATCTGCTGGTTTGAAAAAAAAAACTTGTTAGCCTGACCACTTTAGGAACCTTTGTTTAATGAGGTATGTAAACGAAGAAGAGTTTAAATGGTATCTACCGTTTCTAGAGTAAATCGCATGCATGCAAAGATTGTGATTTTCTAGTGGAATATAAATTTGACAGTCATTGAAAACAGGGAATTTAATGATGTTGCAGTATCTTGATAGAAATCAAAATTGTGATAAGAAAGAGCAAGAAAGTTTGTGTTTGAAGAAAGAATGACCAGAAATGCATGAACAGTTTCCAAATACCATTAGAAAAATTATAAGTCTACCTAAGGTTTAATTTAAAGCTTATTTTATTAAATTTGGCCAACAAATAGAATATTTAGATAGGAGGGCCATTTAGGGCTGGGAATTATTACCTTTTTTTTATGGGGGGGAGGCGATACGCATACCCTGTTTTTTACAGTGAGCGGGTCAGTATGGCGATTTTGATCTAAACTCATTGATACTGATTAGGAGTTATGTGTTGGGGCCATTTATTCCTAAATGGAATGGGTTGATTAGTCACGAACAACAGAACAGTGGAGGGTGATACGTATATTCAGACCCTTGAACAGTACTTTTTACCAGTTACAGTTGGACATTTCGGAACTGAACAGCAGAATTTTGCAAAGAAAATGCACCATACCATGTGTCCAGAGCCTCAAATACCTGACAGAAAATAATTTCAGTCTTCTTAATAGACCCTTACAAAGCAAAAGTTTTATATTTTTGTCATTAAATTTGAATGGAATCCATAGAACATCAGGAAATAACTGTGATGTTGGGAACTCAATTTTGGCCACTGAGTGTACCTTTATTGCTGCCCTGCTAAAGTAGTTCAGGAAGATAAGCTGCAAATTATTTTTTTTGCATATAAATCTGACTGGCTGACACATCTATAAATGAAAAGATATATCTGAACATGAAAACTGTAAATCAAATTGATTTATTGATAACTGGTATATTTTATACATAGATGTTTTCAATTTTTACAGTTGCTTATTACACTGAGATATTTGGCCAAAGGAGACTTCTCTAGCACAGTCGCTGACTTGCATGGTGTGAGCAAGACTTCAGTATGCCGAAGTAAAAAGCAGGTAGATATACTTTCCAGTTTATTGTGAAATCAAACGTTTGTTTTCATATTTGTGGTAACAAAGTGACCTAACTCGCATTTGTTCTAAAGTTCTAATTCTGGTGACAAGGAACATTAAAAAACAAAGGTTGATTTTTCCATGACGAGTTTAATAAAATTTTATCTCAAATGCCCACAAATATCAGATTCTTTTTATCATATGACGATATTTCACAAAATATAGATCAGATGATGCACAAACATTCATAAATGCTCCTGCGATATTTTCCATGAGACCCATTCACTTGTCTGAAATGCGTACAAAATGAGGTACATAAGTTGTGAGTGATCTGTCTCAGTTTTTTGTCAGCTCTATTAGGCTTGTACAAGGAAGGCTGATTATAATCATGTTGAAATACATAAGAGTCATGGGGGCGGTGTTCATCTGCAAAAAAGTATCATATTATGTAGGGTTACACAGTCCACACATGCTGATCTTGGTCAGACCTTCTTGCAGTGGGTAAATTTTCTACATGTCCTAGGACCATTCTACCATATGGTTCAGTTTGTTATCAAACAAAATTGATTACGGTATGTGAATCCTGAATTATGTGATTCCTTCCTCATTATAATGCATAAAAAAATTGCATACAATACTATTTAGCATTGCTTATTTACAGGTACTATGCAAAAATCTTTTGTTTTAACTTTTTACCACATAATCCTGACTTTAAAGGTAGGTATTTAGAATTTTCACATCACACCAAATCAAAAAATATAAATGTCAATGAAATTTATATTAAAAAAACAACACAAATCATCAGTAATTAAGAATCATAAAATTACAAAAAAAAAATTTGGTGGTATTCCCTTAAAAGGCTACGTAGCCTCTTAAGCTTTTTTTAGATTTCCCGCCAAAAACGAAAAATCATTGTGGGAATGTCAAGTGACTCGCACGTGACTAATGACAATTAGATTTCATAGCATAACAAACATGTAATTATTTTCCATAATGTCTAGAACTTCGGACGCTATGTTTGAAGCTTCGTCTGTATATTTCCGGTATGTAAATGAGCGAGTTACTCATGTAAATATAGACCGTGTTTCCCTTCAGTGTTGACCTGGACTGTAGTAAATCTCTAATTTATCTAGTTGTCAGATGGTTTTCGACTACTGGGGTTTAATGAATTGTGATTATAAGGCTTTGGGAGTACAAGGATGAATTTTTTTGTATTTTTGTAAAATTTTCGTCCCAATATCTGAAGGGCCACCTTTAAAAGACCCTGAGAGAGAAGCCAAGGGGAAAATATTGTGGAAAAAGGAGAAATTGCTGGTACCTAGCATTTTCTCCTCTGCCAACAATGTTTTCTACCTTTCTAAAATAAAATTTAATTTTTCAACTACTTTTGTCATCTGCAAAAACTTCCAATTTTGTTCTTTGGTAAAGACTTAAGCTAGAACATTTTTTGTATTCCCTAGATGCTTGTCCAACAGGTTTCTATTCTTGAAAGAAATGGAGGTTAGTCTTTAGTAAATGAATTAATGCTTTTACAACCCTGGGAAAGAAGGCTTTTGAAAATTATGATAATGCTGTATTTCATTATTTATCATCATGCCTCCTTTAATATCATTGTGACTTAATTGTAAAATTAATTTATAACCATACCCTTTAGCTGTACACCTCCGTGAGATTCTTGCACCCAAATGGAATTTCTTATTTTTTTTTTTTAGATTCACAAACCCAAATGCTTGGTGGCCAGGATCGACACATGACTGCAGCTTTTGAGAGCTGTAGTGTCAAACAATGGCTCGAGGATGTGAAGCTTGGTTGGCTTTTGGTAGATTCTGGATACCCCTTTGTCAGTATCTGATTACACCAATAGTAATAAACAACAACAACAATGATGATGATGATAAAGCTTTTAATGGGCCAAATAACAGAACAGCAGTGGAAATCAGACAGTTCCTTGTGGATATGCTATGAAAGTGTTTTTGTTTGATTCTTATGCTCCCAAAAGAGTGAAGATCTGGTTGCCCCTTTGTCTATGCGTCATCTTTCCATCTGTTTATCACACTTTTGTCAAGAGCGCATCTCTGGCATTATCCCTTTACCAAATGACAGATTTTAAAACTAGACCAAATTACAGATGACAAAATAAATTTGACTGAAAAATTTAAATTTGTTTTAGGACAGGTAGAAAACCTTTTGGAAAAGGGAGTTAAGGCTTGTTAACAACATTTTTCTCTTTTTCCCACAATGTTTTCAAAAGCCTTCTCTATCAGGGTCATTGAAACTGGTAAAGGAGTAAAAGGACCATGAATAAACTTCAAATATTGGTAGAGAGTAATGAGAAGATGGACAGAGCACAACAACTATATTATATTTAGATAAGGAATACACTTTTTTTTGTGATGAAATAATACATACATGTATATGCCACAACACAGGCATGATCATTAAATATTTGAGTATTTTAGGAAAAAATGTTATAAAAATACCAAAACTCGGTCAGGTTTTACTTATAAATAATGCAATACTACATAAATAAATTTATTTTATACTTTGTTATAGAAAATTTAACCTGAATACCACAACAACTGATGTATGCCCTTATATCTTTTGAATTGAGAGCTCTTTGATTTTTATTTTATTGTCATGGCGTTGTGTCCGTCGTGCGTCCGTCCGTCCATCCATCCGTCCGTTCGGACGTGCGTGCGTCCGTAAACTTTTTCTTTAAAAAACTTCTCCTCAGAAACTACTGACTGGATTTTTACCAAATTTCAAAGGAATGTTCCTTAGGTGGTCCTCTTTCAAATTCCTTCAAATAATGTTGTTCCATGAAGAATTCTGGTTGTCATGGCAAGCAAAGTCAAAAACCATTAAAATCTTCTCTTCCCCAACCGCTAATTGGATAGCATTATTATTTTGCAGGAATGTTCCTTAGGTAGAGGTTTACAGGATTCCTTAAAAAAAAATGATCCGTCAAAAAAACATGGCTTTTATGGGAGACTCATTTTCCTTTAATGGTATAAAGTAAAATCTTTGAAAAATTTCTTCTCTCAAACTATTCATTGGATTTCATTGTTGTTTTCAGTGTGCGAAAAGGTGAAATTACTCATAATCAACCAAAGTCGAGAAGTCTTTGGAAAACACTGTTGGAAAAGGAGAAAATGCAGGTAATCTCCTTTTCCCTCAGTGTTTTCTACTCTATCAATGAGAGAAATCATCATTTCATCAATGTTTAATTTGTCGTTTGCAAATGTTTTCAATTTGGTCACATCCCAAATTTTGTTGTTTGGTAAAGGGTTAAAGAGGGTTGCTTTACATAATCCATAGTCCTTTTCATATAAAACAAGGGAACCTCTGCACTTTTATCAGTTCTGGTAAAAGTTTGTTGACCTACTGGTATAAGTGCAAAGTGGACAGAAGGGGTGTTAATCCTGGTGACCTACATGTAGTTTTCTATATTTAGATGTTTCCCCACCCAAAATGGTTTGTGACAAGACCCTCTTTAACTATAACCAGATGACATAATTTTGTAACTGCTCATAATTGAAAGATGTTGCAGACAATATAATATAGCTTCAGATTAGTATAAAACTTGAATCAAAAAGGGTAGAAATTATTGTGGAAAACTAAGAACATGTTGGTTACCATTATTTTCTTCTTTTCTCACAATCTTTTTCTTAGCTTTTTCTCTTCAGTTGGTAGCTAAAATGCAGGATTGAATGGCAATTGTTAAAAACTTCTCTTCACTGTTACAGAAAAATCAGGCCTGTGGAGCGATACAGGCACTCAAGCGCCTCTAGTTCAAAATATTTTATCCCATTTATCAAGAAAATTTTTAATAATTCTTTACCATACCACAAAATTTTAGCCTTCTCAAAATTGTAAGCATTTGCAGTCAACACAAAATATTGTGGTTAAAAACAAGAAATTCTATATCATTGTGTAGAAAACACTGTGGAAAAATGAGAATATACTGGTTAACAGCATTTTCCCCTTTTTCCACAATGTTTCCAATAGCCAGCAGCTAAAGTATACTTTGTGTGTTAAAGTGTTAACAAATGTTTATATTCACTTTGAAATGGCTACTTTTCCCTTATCAATTGTCAGATTTTTTTTCAAGCTATTAATGACAGACGACAGGAACTAGGGCGTGACATAAGCTCTGCTGGTCTTCAGCCACTAGAGCTAAAAAACAAAATCAATGGTAGTTTGATGTGGACTATGAAACTTCCTAACGTATTTTAAGAATTCACAATTCAAACAAAAATTCTGGGAATACCAGACTCTCAATAGTGAATAAGTTATTGTACTTGAGGCATTTTTCCTGTTCAGGCTATGTATTTCATTATTTTTTAACTGTTACTAAATCTTAGACTCATCTATAATGAGAGTGACGGCAGACAACAAATTGACTTTGGCTAAAATAATAGGATTCATATTGAAATGGTAGATAAACATATGAGATAGTGTTAGTGACAAGCAATTTGTAGATATTAAAAAGCTTTTACAAAAGTATTTCATTGGTTTTTTTACACGATATTTGTCTAGCCGTTATTTCTCCTTTTCCCACATTAAAAGACTACTCACATTTAATTGTCATCTGCCAATTGGTTTGGAATTTGGATAAGTAGAATAACTAGAGGCACTTGAGCGCCTGTATCACTCCACAGGCCTGATTTTTCTGTAACGGTGAAGAGAAGTTTTTAACAATTACCATTCATCCCTGCATTTTAGGTCACTAAAGAAAAAAAGCTATGAAAAACATTGTGAGAAAAGAAGAAAATAAAAGTAACCTGCATTTTCTTAGTTTTACACAATAATTTCTACCCTTTTTGATATAAGTTTTACTAATTTGAAGATTTATTATGTTGTCTGCAACATCTTTCATTTATGGCCAGTTATAAAAATTTTGTCTTCTGGTTACAGTTAACTCATTACCAAATGACAAAATTTTAGGGTTGTCAAAATGGAAAGCATTTGTAGATGAAAAAATAAAAGTGACTGAAAATTTGAAAGTTGTTTTGTGAAGGGTAGATAACATTGTGGGAAAGGGTTACCAGCATTTTCTCCATTTCCCACAATGTTTTCTAAAGTCTTCTTTGTCAGGGATCAGTTTGACTGGATAACAAAATGCCTTATCACAACAGTAAAGCCCTGTCCCTCTTTGTACCAGGTCACCAGTAGGTCAACAAACCTTTACCAGAACTAATCAAAGTGCATAGGTTCTCTTGTTTTATATGAAAAGGATTATAGATTATGTAAAGCAACCATCTTTAACTATTTACCAAACTACAAAATTTGGGATGTGACCAAACTGAAAGCATTTGCAGACAACAAATTAAACATTGATGAAATGATGATTTCTCTCTTTGATAGAGTAGAAAACACTGACGGAAAAGGAGAAAATGCTGATTACCAGCATTTTCTCCTTTTCCAAGAGTGTTTCCAAAAACTTCCTCTTTAGGGTAGTTAAAAGTCAGGATTGTATGGTAAAGACTTACCACCATAGGAACTAACCTGCAATACAACAATGAAATCAAAACAAGTAGTTTGAGAGAAGAAATTTTTCAAAGATTTTACTTTATACCATAAAAGGAAAATGAGTCTCCCATAAAAGCCATGTTTTTTTACGGATCTTTTTTTTTTAAGGAATTCTGTAGACCTCTATCTAAGGAACATTCGTGCAAAAAAATAATGCTATCCAATTAGCGGTTTGGGAGGAGAAGATTTTTAAAGGTTTTTTACTTTGGTTGCCATGGCAACCAAAATTATTCATGCAACACAATTATTTGAAGGAATTTGAAAGAGGACCACCTAAGGAACATTCCTGTGAAATTTGGTAAAAATCCAGTCAATAGTTTCTGAGGAGAAGTTTTTTAAAGAAAAAGTTTACGGACGCACGCACTGACGAACGAACAGACGCACGAGGGACACAATGCCATGACAATAGCTCGCTGGCCTTCGGTCACTGGAGCTAGAAATTACACTAGTGCTCAACAATTTTTTCATGTTGTTTCATTAGTTTGGTTGATAGGGAAACCTGATAGAAAAGAATGAAATAACAATTTAATTTCTTTCAAATGTTCAGCATTTTTCCGTTCAGTATCCAAGAGTTTCATAAGCATTTTTCTGTTCTGTATCCAAGAGTTCCATAAACATTCTATTTTTCCTCCCTTTTTCGCTCTATTTGTTCTCTTTGCAATTCTAGCAGCTCATCATTGTATTTTGTCTGGAGGGCTAGTGGAATAGAAACAAATCATCATTTCATTATTATTCTTTTCATTAGGTATATAGAGAGATGAAAATACTAGTAGTTACCAAAAGTATTTAACATGTATGATGTTTATTCTAACATGACACATGAATTTGGCTCTATAAACAACATTCCTAATCTTCCTACATTGTTTTCTACCCTTGCAAAAAAAAAGATTTTTTGAGGCACATTGAATTTATTGGCCGCAAGTATTTTATATGATGATAAATCTAAAAGAGTTAAGCAACTGCTTCATTTACTAAACTAGTTCTGTAACTTTAAAATATATTTATCACGCAAGAGTAGGAATAAGCACTGGTGTGTACCTCTACATGTTTGTAGTTTTATTTGAAACATATTTGTTTTGCATTGATAGTTGAAGTAACAATGAATGCCAATTTTAGCCTCTACTGGGCCTTTGAATAAGTTGTTTTAACTTTTACTGATTACTTTCTAACGTTGTTATTGGAAACCTCTGTGTTGCAATGAAGGCAGATGCATAGGCTAATCACCCCCGCCCCTCATCAGCTTCCCTATTTAGACAACAGTCAGTAATGTTTTTGCATATTCTGTACTTTAATTTTCATCCCTTGTCATGAAGTATTTTTCTTTTTTGTCTTCCCATCCATTAGTTTTCTTACAAACAAGAGGACCATGATGGTCCTATATCGCTCACCTGATTACTAAGCATCAAAGGTCTACAACAAAGATTATAATTACCAAATATTGAGGTTCAAGGGCTAATGATGATGAAATAAGAGCGGCAAATTGTCGCAATATATGCAATCCCACCGCCAGTTGTAAAGCAGGTATAATAGTTACAAAGGGCAGGCAATGCAACAAACAATTTGACTACAGACTTCATAATTCCACTCTGGACAAGCAAACAATCCTATTAAAATAAAGATCAAAGTGGAATTACTCAAAATCCATGCTAGGTAGAGTCATTGTTCTTGAACACAGTACTCTGTAATATCACAACAAACATGCATACCAATTTTGAAGTCGTTCTTACTTGAGATGACAAAGTTATATTCCGAACAAGCATTCAATGCAGACTCGTGTGAGGTTTTATTGAGAGAGACATTCTTACCAATTTTCAATTCAGCTTAGCAAGAAATGTGGTCTCAAGAGTGCTCACAAGAAGACCTTTAAAGATTTCCCTCTTTATCTCTATGTGAAATCTGAGACCAACAACATAGGGCTAACTTTCACACCAGGACCATAATTTGAAGTATTTCGGTAGAGGGCCACTAGATGATGCTACATGCCAAATATGAAAGCTCTAGCCCTTACGGTATGGGACAAGAAAATTTTCTAAGATTTGCTTCTTTATCTCTTTGTGAAATCTGAGACCCCACAACATAGGGCCAATTTCCGCACTAGGGTGATATTGTGAAGTATTTTAGTAAAGGGCCACTAGGTGATGCTACATGCCAAATATTAGAGCTCTAGCCCTTACGGATGGCAAACTGAGGTTTTACTTGTATTAATCTCTACTAAACAATCCTAAATTTTGATAACTGAGAAAAAAGGGTGGGAAGAGGACTAAATGCTGGTTATTTACAGCTTATTGTTTTCCACAATGTTTTAAAACCTTTTTACATAATATCCAACTAGATCATTTCGGCCAGGACAAGAGTAAGATGTTGCTGCTTCATTTGAACACTTTTTCCTTGTAACAGCATACTTTCACATTCATGTATTTAATTAAGAAAAAAATATGTGTATTTGAAAAAGGGTGTTATAACTCTTTCCTACATGAAAAAAATTTAGGCCAGTCCAAATTTACAGCAGTTTTTGCAAGCAACAAAATAAATGTGACTGTTAACCCATTACCACACAATCCCTACTTTTGACGCCCCCAAGAAAGAAGCCTTTAGAAAACATTGTGGGAAAAGGAGAAAATGCTGGTAACCAGCATTTTCTCCTTTTCTCACAATGTTTTCTATCCTTTAAGAAACAAATTTCAAATTTTCAATCACTTTTGTCATCTGCATATGCTTTTGATTTGGATAAGCCAAAAATTTTGTCGTTTGGTAATGAGTTAAAGCGAATTTTTCTTTTTGAAAAAGGTGGAAAACATTTCTTTAAGAGCATTTTCTTGTTTCCCCCGATGTTTTCAAGAGGCTTCTTTATTAGGTTTACTGAAAGTTTGGATTGTGTTGGATTTCCTCTACTTTGATCTGTTTATATTCATGAAATAAGGGGTCAGTTTTATGTTCATAAAGATACTAAATAAATTCAATTAGTTGCCATTCTATTAATTACCATACATTTTCCCATAATTATTATCCACTCCCTGACAGATATTTTATTACTGACGTTTTTATTTTATTGATTAACTTTTTGCGTTGACAAATAAATGGCATTCACCACCTGAAAATGTAGATCCACTGATGTAGTTATTTTTTGTGAGAATGAGTATGAAATAAAAATTATGAATATGATGCTTTTGTTTCATTTTTCATATAGAACTGCATCAAGAACTAGTGGAATTAAAAATTGCCTTAATTTCGCATGGCTTCAAATCTGCTGCTTGGGGCCCACCACCAGTTTCAGAATTGTATAGCACCTTCGCCCTTTCCTTCCTCTTTACTGCAACTTTCAGATCGCTGACTTTGTTTTGCCTCTTCCAGGGTGTGCCCTAACTTGCTTGTACTCTTTACCCTGAAAATCTATAACAAATGTTTATTTTAAATTCTAGTGGCTGATTGATGGTTATGTGTGCATGTTTACAATAATAATAACAATCTCAAACTCTAATGACATGGTCATTTTTACCCAATGAAGATTAACCCTTTACCAAACAATTCCTAGTTTTTACTGCCCTGAGATAGAAGCTTTTTGAAAACATTGTGGGAAAAGGAAAAAATGCTGTTAACCAGCATTTTTTCCCTTTTCCACAATGTTTTCTACGCTGCTGGAAACATATTTAATTTTTTGAGTTAGGTTTATTTTCTCGTCTGAATGTGCTTTCAATTTGGTAAGTTTAAAATTCAGTTGTTTGGTAAAGGGTTAACCATTTACCAAACAAGTCCTTGTTTTTACAAACCAGAGATAGGAGCCTTTTGAAAACATTGTGGGTAAACGAGAAAACACTGGTAACCAGCATTTTCTCATTTTCCCATAATGTTTTCTACTGTTCTAAAGTCAAGTGTTAATTTTTTAGTCATGTTTATTTTGTCGTCTGCAAATACTTTCAATTCGGACTTGTTTAAAATTCGATTGTTTGGTAAAGAGTTAAAGTGATATTGAAAAGACCTGAAACAAATTTGATTTGATACTGTTGGAAAATTTGGGTTGTTTTTGCCTAGAACTTTGTAGTCTAACACAGAATTTCCTTTGATAAGCTGATTCTGAATGTTTTCAAAATGGTCAGAGTGTTACTGTGTGTCTAGAGTATTTTACATAGGACATACAGTTCAATCAGTGTGATAACCAAGGGTAACAACCTACGTCACAGGAAGTGATATCGGACCTGCGCATTTTCGCAACTTATATTACGATATGAAGATAGAGTGAGGCTAGCTTGGGTTGATACAAACGGACTACAAAGACACTCATGTATTTATCAAAGACATTAGATGAATACATTTAATATTCTGATGTTTTAGACAGGAAGCAGATGTCTATATGCACAAACACTTTGACCAAATATCAAAAAGTGATTGGGTTTAATAGTTGGTCGAAGTCCATTCCATTATTATAAGAAGTTAACAAAAGCTTTGACAAAAAACAAAGTCCCTAGGCATTGTACGCTTTGGAGGTCTAAAGACTTTTTTCAGATAATTTAAAGGAACGATTACAAAAAATAAAACAGTCTTACCAAACACGCACATTGACTTTATAACAAGGGTCCGATATCACTACCTGTGACGTCACACTGACGTAGGTTGTGAGGGGTGGATAACTGAAGGCCGATGATGTTTACCTGACAGTCGTGTACACACTGAAGAAAATTCATACTGCGAGGCCGACTGTCGTGTACTCAATGAAGGAAAACTCGTTGGGTGCCCGACGGTCGTGCCCGGACTGATGAAATTTCGTCTTGGGGGCACGATTACGTGCCCGCTATTTCCGATTTCTTCATTCCGTACACGACGCGGTCGTGTACGCACTGAAGAATTGGACTCTTACGTACACGTGTAAATGAGTTGGGCCAAAACGCAGACTCTTACGTGAATCGGCACGGCGTAGACAGTCTCATTGGAGCACACGGCAGTAGTCATTTATACAGCGTGTTACAGAAAAAATGCACTTGTAAGCGTAGCTGGCATCCTTTTTATACGTCCGAAGGCTCGTATTATTTTATACTGTACACCCGGTCGTCCGTTTGGAATTTCTTGTGTGCGCAACTCCTCCTACAGTTTCAATCGGAATTATATCTATTTGAAATTTGCCACAGTGGTATCCAGTCGTTTTGGCACCCAGTCATTTCTACACCCAGTCAGTTCGAAACTTTTTGGTCGTATCGACCCATATTTTGGTCAATTCGACCCACATTTTTGTTTTTGCAACAAATGGTCGTTTCGGGTGACAGATGTTTCGGTAACACACGAGTGCGGTAACATAGACTTATAGAGTAAATCAATTGGATGTTTCGGTAAAAGCAATTATATTGTATTTATGTTCTGTGACGTTCTTTACACCTAATGTATGGCTTTGTTTTGTTCACACCTTTTACTTTTACACTTTTCATTCATTGATAGATATAGGTTCCAACCTTTTATTTTTTCCATTCTCTACCCTTTTTCGCGTAATAGGCATTTTCACATGGTCAATACATACAGCATGAAATGGGGGTACATAACAAAAATATCATTTATGAAATATAATGGAAATTACAAATCAAGGTTTGAAATAACGAAGGTTTGATAAAAATACAGCCATGCGTCGGGTGTAAAGAATGTCATATCAATGATTGCTTTGTTACCAAAACATCCAATTGATTTACGCAATAAGTCTATCTTACCGAACTCGTCTTCTACCAAACATCCGTAAATCGTCGTTTCGACCTCGTTCATTTTCCTCGTCCCGAATATTGAGCAAAAAAAAAATGTGTTTTTGTTTGCACAGTATGTTGTAAATATTTCAATATTTTTTTTGGGAAAAGTGCCTCTTCACCGATGTTTATATTTACTTTTTTTGTTCTACTATTGCAGATACATTATCATCTTGATACATATAGCGGTGGAATTGTATTTGCGGATATTGGTAATTGAAGAAGATAGAAATGTATTACTATGTGTTCTAAGAACAGAATCTCTATGTACTTTTATCGTCCAAAATCAGTTAAGTTGCGCCATTTACACTGTAATTTCGGTCATAATATTTGGAACACAAAATTTAATTCAACCTCGTTTTTTGTATGCTTTCAACCTTTTGATATACAGATTCGATACTTAAAGTGTTTGCATTGGATTTTTTAAGCACAAAAATCAGACCCTATGGAAGTGGGTCAAAAACAGCCGTGAATTACGTTACAAAACCGCGACTTGATAAAATGAATATCTACTATGAACATGATACGATATATTGCTTTCATGTGTAAATCTGAACACTGCATATGTATCTTTAAAATGAACAAGCATCAAATTTTGGTCATATATTGCATAATGAGAAAGCAGTATCTCTTTGATTTGAACATGTGATGAAATTTTTGGTTGCAAATCTTAATCGCATCCAATTCTAAGAAATACAGTAATTGTCGTGGATCTGTGTGAAAGAAATTGACGATCATTTATAACTTATTAGGAAGCTATGTTATCCTGCATTATATGAATGCTTACTTGGTATTGATGAAAGCAACTATTTTACTGCGGTCGGCTTGTACTATGGAGTGGTAACTTGCAACGTAATTCACATATAGAAGAAAATTAAAATGAACTAATATTTAAGAAATGTACCTCCTTTTATTAAACTAAAAAAACTAAAATCCTGTAAGAATACTAGAGCGAACTGAAAATTCATGGACCTTTAAAACTGTAAGAAATGAATAATAACACTTGAGATTCAACAGCAGCAATTTACGTCAGTTTTAGATACAACTTTACAAACACTACTAAATGTACTATGTGCAGGGCATAAAAAGCGAATAAAATGCAAAAGTCTACTATTTCCTAATAGGCTATAGAATGTTCCAGTCATAAATTATAACCAAATATGAGTACAGACAGTTCACTATATGATGAAAATTTTGTAATGTAATTCAAGTCAAAGCTATAACGTAATTCACTTGTACTTCAGTGACTTATTTATTCGGAAAATAAATCAAATTACTTTTAACCCTTTCCAAAAGAACAAATTTCAGACTCCTCCAAATTGAAAGTGTTTGCAGCTGATGATTTCAAATTTGATAAAAATGGCAGAATGGTCTATAAAAGGGTAGAAAACACTACGGGAGAAGGAGAAATTGCTCGTTACGAGCAATTTCTCCTTTTCCAACAATGTTTTCAAAATACTTGTACTGCAGACACGTAAAAACCAGGGCTTGTTTGGGAAAGGGTTAACTCTTTACCAAACAACAAAATTTAAGACCAGTCCAATTTGAAAGACTTTGCAGACGACAAAATGAATCTGACTTATAAAATGAATTTGGGTATGGGAAGAGTAGAAAACAGCGTGGGAAAAGGAGAAAATGCTGGTTACCAGCATTTTCTCCTTTTCCCCCGACTGTGTTCAAAAAGCCTCTTTGTCAGGGTCGTTAAAAGTCGGGATTGTGTGGTAAAGAATTAAAGAAACTCAGTGTAACACAAACTGTCTCTCGTCCAGTATTGTTTACTTTTTATAGGCCAAACAATTGTTCAATGGTGTTAATTTATTCCTGTCGGAATTTGAATATGTTTTTCCAATGCGAATTGGTTCGTTTGCAGCCATTAATATAGCGTTGGATGTTATCCAGACTGTGTCTGGCTTACCGGGCCACTTGAAGAATTTTTTTTGCGTCAACCATGGACGATACAAAGTATTCTTGGTCACTAGGGTCACAGTGAAAGAAAGTGAATTACGTTACAGTTTTTGTGAATTACGTTATCATATAATTCATACATCACATTCAAATATATCTCTTTTAATTTCTTTAATTCAGACAAGATAGAAGAATACAAATGTCAATCTTCAAAATCGAACATCACACATGTTATGAGAAGGGATACACACTAATTAAATTATATAAACCAATAATCCTTACTGTGCAATAAAGTATTCACATCCACCAAGGTCAAAAAAGATAAACAGCACCAGTAAATGACGTTTACATATGACGTACCTATGAGGTCAGTGTTTACACCGAAATTAACTCGTGTATTTGAACAGTTTGGTGTTTCGTTCAGGTAATCCTACATTCAGTGTATCGTAATTCACTGTAACGTAATTCACCCCAGCGTCTAAAATGCAATTTGAATCCTTATTACTTAACAAAGATAAATGATATCTTGATATATCAGAAAGGCGGACATGGACTACCCATAATGGTGTTTAATTTCCTTTCCCACGTTTAGTATCTTAGAAAACATGTGTAACGTAATTCACTAAAAATGTGAAAAATTGAAAATTCTAATTTGAATAAAGTGTGGTTTAATTTTTTTCTAAGGTAAACCCGAAACATTATTTTAGCTGTTAAATATGATGCTCATAGAAAGAGAAAAAATAAGTTTTGTGCTCTACCTTTCGTATTTCATTTTAATGCAGTTGTGTTACTTAGTATAACGTAATTCACTATGATTTAAGGGACAGTAAACAGACAAAAATATCAAAAGAACTAACAAATTACAAGCTTTATTTCGACTTTGTGCCTCATTGTTTGGCATTTACGACTAAAATGAACTGTACCTTATTCATGCTATGTGGTTTATGTTTGTGCGATATTTTCCGTTATTATAACCTTTTGTTTGTGACATGGCTTTTTGTTAGTATATGTCTACAATCAGCTTCAAATTTTCAAATTCAAAGTGTTCAGATCTTGGATTTGTACATTTATATTTTTGGCAATATCATTTGGACTATGTGTAACATACAAAAGTAGACTGAAGGGCCTAAAATATCTTTTCATTTGACTGTGACTGGAAATTAAGTCATTGGCGCAACTTAACTGATTTTGGACGTTATGTTTTTTCATGTTGCTTGAATAAATGCTAATTATGAAATAAAATGTTTGTTATAGTTGGAATTAATTGTTTCTTTTGATTTGTTTGAATTTGATAATTGTATTTCGCAAATTATACCCACTGATAGATTGTTTGCTTCAATTGTATACCGTTGTCAACAGTTTCTCTAAAAAATGTAATTTACTTGAAAACAGATAAAAAGTATTGGTAATTCATGTGAGTAGGCCTACATGTATTCAAAGAGTTATCTAGATAGGGGTATCCCAAAAAGTATTTAAAGGAGATGCAGTTGAAATTCAGCTACATATACTATATGTGCTGTTGGAAATAACTATGTAGACTACTTAAATTTGCAGTGACAAGAATATGTTAATAGTTGTTTTGTGTGTGTTTGTTTTTGGAGTTATTCAGTCTTATTGAAACAAAATCTCTATGTGCCCTCTAAAATCAAGGCCGTCGGAAGCGGTCCGGCCGGTCCGGCCATGGCCGTACCAAATTTTCGGCCGACAATGAAAAATGGCCAGATCAATTTTCGAAAAAAAAAATGCGCAAAAAAAAAATAAAAAGAAATGCGCCAGAATGCACCAGAGAGCGTCTTATTTTCAAAATTTTTCCGGGGGAGCATGCCCCCGGTCCCCTAGCATAGGTGTCTAAGCGTCTCAAACCTGTCTCGGTGATTCCATTCAAATTTCAACTGGTAAAACAGGAAATGTTCTTATTTAAAACTTATATTCTAACGCTTTTGTAATAGACAATTTGCCAATTAGATCTGATATAAGCGATATTTCCATTTTATCGTAAGCGGCGCACCAGAAATATCACGTGACACCGGACAAACAAAGCATTATTTCAATAACAAATGCTGTATGTCCCGATCGCAGTTCCTTTAAATATGGACAAATTCATAACTAAAAAGAAAATGGCAAGGCAAGAAATCTAAAGAAAATCAATTCTAACACATTTCAAACATATTTCGTGATATTGCTTTTGAAAAAAAAAAAAATAATCAGAAACAGACAAAATATGCATTTTATGAGATCGTATTGAAATAAAGAGAATGTAGACTAAGAACGATTAACTTACCCTCTGCCGGTCCTACTAAAACACGCCGTACCAGAAAAATGCGCCGTACCATACGCCGTACGGATTAAAACACGCCGTACCAAAATATGAATCATATTGTATGCTCTTTTTGGTATTTTTAACCTAAGTAGCGATATCACTTGCCAATTTTTCATATTTGTCAAGTTATTTGCCAATTTTAGACATTCTTGCACCGGACCAACAGGTGCCCGTTACGCCGTACCAATTACATGAGCGCCGTACGAATTTTGAGGCACAAAACAACTAAATTAATATGCAATTATCTACTTATTTACGAGTTCATGTTGCTCTATTTCATGTCTTACAAAGGTTGCAGGTACATGTCAAGCATTTATCCAGCGGATGCTTACAGAAGGGAAATAACTCTGAAGTTTATACAGAGAACTTTACGTTAAACATCAGTTCAATGAAACCTTGTGGAAAAACGAGAAATTGCTTATGACCGTTTCTCTTCTTTTTTGATCCTGAAAAATATGGCTTTTGAAAATATCTTGGGAAAAGGACAAAATACTAGTAACCAGTATTTTCTCCTTTTCATATAATATTTTCTACCCTCCAAGAACAAATTTCAGTTGTGTCGTCTGCAAATTTAGAACAGTCTACAATTTTGTCGTTAGGTAAAAAGTTCATGATTGTAGAACGTGGACTGTATTTTTTCATTCTTTAATCAATTTTTCCATTTAGTGCTGGTTTTTCCATGCTGTATCGTTGCGCACTTTGAAAAAATTGACTTTTATCCATACGTTAGACCCATACAAACTGAAACAGATTGCAGACGACAATTTTAAACTTGACGAAAATGGCGGAGAGTTCTCCAAAATGGTTGAAAACATGGTATAGAAAAATAAGGATAGGTGAACTTAGATAATCCAATTTGTGTGCCCTCAGTAACACTTTCTCAACCTTTACATGTGCCGATTTGAATGATATCTTCCGAAATTGTCATCACAACTCTTGCAATCAATAAACTATAAATTAGTATTGAAATAGATCTATTCTATTTTTTATGTCCCGGCATCGGAAGATTGGGGTCATATAGCTTTACCCTTGTCCGCCTGTCCGTCTGCATAAACGGGGGCATTAATAGTGTTTCACAAACATGTTTTTCTTTTGTTCCGGTGATTTTTTACCAATAAACAATGTAAAGAAATTTGACAGGCAAATGTTGATTGATTGATTTTATGGTGATTTACGCCACTTTAAGTACATTATTTAACTGCGGAAGCTCACATATCCATGTACTTCCTGTTTTTACCAGTACTAGGCAAGGGCCCTGAATTTTCTTACCCCTGGAAATATCTGAGAAAGAACCCATTTTCGCATCATTTTTTATTTATTTAGAAAGGGGATGATGAGGGTAACGTCTTTTCCCGTTTACTTCAATGTGTTGGCACTGAGAAGGGCCGTTTTTAAGACAATTTTTCGCAAAGATAGATTTCTGTGAAATTAGTGGCCTTAACAAGGGCCGTTGGTGTTTGGAAGGGTCGTTGTTGGTTGGCCCTTAGAAGGGCGGTTTTCTTACAGTCACACATTTAAGGAAACATGGCTTTATTATACCCGATCTGTTTCCACACGTAGCGATGTTTCCATCTGCTAAGCGGAACAGCTTCATCCCTTCTTGGAGGTATTTCTTCACATTAAGTGTGATGATGACTTGCGAGCCCTTCTTCGGTAGGGTCTTGGAAGCGGCAAAGTGAATGTACTGGCGATTCATTGTCCTCAAGCCTTCTTCTTTTATGTGTTCGTAGGCTTGTAATGTAGTGCCTTCAGAGCAGTATTCAATCCCTTTTGGTCATATCTATTTTGGTCACCTAAACCTTTCCCAGACAACCCTTTTTTTTAAGTGTCTGCAGTATAAATCTTTTGAAAACACTGTGAAGACAAGAAATTGCTCTTGTGTTCAAACCATTTGGAGAACTTCCCACCATTTTCACCAAGTTTTAAATTGTCGTCTGCAAACTAGTTCAGTTTGGAAGAGTCTAAAATTTGTTGTTTGGGAAAGGGTTAATTCATTCGCAGTTGGCAACGATACTGACTGTAAAACACCAGAACTAGTAATGTAATCAAAGTACTGATAGTACTGAAGGCCAGGGAATTGGGGATACGAAACAATACAAGAATTCAATTTTAATTAATACAAACAGGAAGACGGACAGGGATTCCACTAAGCCCCTGGAATTTTTGGTTTTAACAGGAAATTTTGAACTGATACAAGAAAGCACCAGCCAGAAACTAATTAAGCCAGAGCTAGGCATGTGCTCACAGTTATGGGGTGCTTCATAATGGCTTAGAATACTTAGTAATTTGTCGTTCTTGTAAACAATCCCACGTCAAAATTGAACTATTCGGTCGGTGCAATAATAATAACAATATTGTGGTTTTGTCTCGAAATCAGGATGCTCTGTGGACAACACGCTTTTTAAATCAGCCTGGCTGGTGATCAACGTAAGTTTGAGAGAGAGATAAAACAGGCTATTTGAAAGATATTTGTAGCTTGCACTGGTCAGTATACCTCCAATCCCGAGATTTTCAGAATTATCAACATTGAAAGTACATGTATCTTGCAGACAACTGAAGTGTTGCTAAAATGATGGTTTTATCAGTGGAATATAGTTCAGTTGGTAGCGAAGTACACTTTAAGAGTCCACAAGCTCGGTCAATTTCCTATTGAGGAATGATGATAGGTATTGTGATAGGGTACTAATTCTCTCTCATCACATACTAATCATACAGGTCTCTGAAATCTAAGTCCTTTGAATCTCTGTGAATAAGTTTTTTTCTTTTTCAAAAATCTCCCTTAACCAAAAGACATTTTTTTTTTCTGGAAAAAAAAGTTGAAAGCAGTTGCAGAAGACAAATCAAATGTTAATAAAAAAGTAATACTCGTCTTTCAAATACTACAAAATATTGTGGGAAAAGGAGGAAATGCTTTTGTGGAAAAGGGTTTCAATATACAATCACCAGAAATGTGATTCAATAAAACATACTTTATGGGATCGAACTGGTAATATCACGATCGACGGCTGGACATGAATCTCGTATTGGGTGATGGAAAATGTACAAGTAGGACAGGGCAGGAAAATATACGTAAGAGAGAGAGAGAGAGAGAATGAAAAAAAAATCTTCATACAATAAATCAAAATAATGGGCATATATGAATATAAAAAAATACATTAAATGGCAAGCGAACCACTACAGAAAAAAATATAAGCATTTATTTGGTTTCAAATCAAAGTCAGTCAAATATATATTTTAAGAACAGAACAGAACATATATTTATTCATGACTTGTACACAAAATACATCGTCAATTATACAAATTTAACATTCCAAATATACAACTTCACATAGGTCAAAGCAAGCAAAGGACTATAACAACAATAAAAAGAATGAAAGAATCTAAGTCTGAAATCTGAAATAACCCAGTAGACATTCGTTAGAAATAATATTTTGGAGAGTAAGTCAAAGAGGAAAACTTTAGGATAAAATGCAAATTAGTTGATTTCGCAAAAAGAACGCTTCCTTAAGGAAGTGAGCAATGCTACACAATGTTTTCTTCTCTTTAGATTGAAATAACTGACATAGTTTATACATAGAAGGTTTTCTAATAAAGGATGCTGGTAAGTATTTATTTCTAATTTCAACAAAACTTGGACACACACATATAAAATGATACATATCGTCTAATTCATTTGAATAACAAAGCATACAAAACCTTTCATGTCTTGGTATTCTATTTTGTCCATATCTACCAGTCTGTATACGTAACGAATGAGCAGACAGTCTTATTCTGGTTATGTAAAATCTGATGTCATAAGGAACAACATCTACATAATATTCGTACGTAAAAGAATGTTTATTCCCCACTATTAGGGTCAAAATCACCAAATAATCTGTTAAGGGTTGGCAAACTAGCTATAAGACATGATCTGAAAGTCTGTTTACATGTATCAGACCATTTGTACTTAATTTCATTAATTTCTCTACCTTGCAAAGGAACATTTTTACAAGCTAGGGAAAACTGTATAGGTGCGTAAGAACCACACAGGTGTAATCTATTTGTGACAGGTGTAAAAGGTGTGAAATACATCCTATCAGTGTGAAATAGGCAGTTATAAACAATGGCAAAACTACCAAATAACTTTTGGATAAAGGTAACTAATACACATAATGTACGTATTAAAGACAACGAAGTTTCAAAAATATTTTTTATAGATAACTTGAATAACGATATGGATGAAATTTGATGTTGGGGTCGATTTCTCTGAATTTTATTTGGGGACGATTTCACCAGATTTCTCCGGAGAAATCTTGTCCAAGCAGTTTGGGGACGATTTTTCCAGGGGCCGATTTCTCCAGCAGTCGGAAATTGCTATCACAACAGCGGGTGGTTTGTAGAGAAGTGGACACGCTAGTGGGAAATGATTGATTTTTGTTGGTGTAGAAATCAGCACAGTCAAAGTACCCTAGATTTAGTCGATATACATATGAAAAAGTGATAAACGTAACACGGGCCAATAATCTATATGTAGTTTGCTTTATTTACAATCGCATTTCAGTGGAGACGCGTTTTGTGACACATATGTTCAAATGTCAACGCAACGTTATAGATATTAACCGTATAGCTAGTAGGAATACACAACTGCCGGATAAAGCTAAATTTATTAGGTTACCCCTTTATTAGGTCAATGTTAATGACGAAAACGGGATAAAAAAAAAACACACACACACACATTCGTCAGTTATTTAAGGGTCGTAATACCCTTGCAATTCCATGGCACTTTACAGATGAAAGCTTTGAGGGAAACTAGTTGTTTTGGCGGACTCAGCGATATCGAGTGGACACACCGTTGAACATTTTGTCTGAAAGTAGTCCGGAAAAGGCAGCTTACGATCCCTATAGGCAAGGGAATCCCTTGAGAGGGATTCCCTGGCCTAAAAATGGATTAATGAATGACAAAATATAACTGAGTTTTAATATTACAAATTCATAAAATAGTATCTAGTTTAATAACAGTGAAATAAACTAAAAACAAAAGGACTCATCGTAGAACCACGTCCACGTCGTTGAGTCTGGACACATTTTAACGCCTAAAAGTTCTATGTACAACCATTTAATCTTAACCAAACGACAATTTTCAAATGGTCCCAGTTTGCTAACGACACAAATGAAATTTGTTACGAGAGGGTTACCAACATTTTCTTCTTTTCCCTAAATATTTTCAATAACCTTATTTTTCAAGACCAGCAATTTCTTATTTTTTCACAAGGTTTCATTGAAGTAATGAAACGTAAAGTTCTCTGTATAAACTTCCTCAGTACAACAGAGTTATTTCCCTTCTGTAAATATCTGCTGGATGCTTGAAATGTACCTACAACCTCTGTAAGACATGAAATAGAACAATACGAACTCGTAAATAAGTAGATACATGTAATTGCATATTGTACCATACATTCTTATTGATTTGGTTGTTTTGTGCCTCAAAATTCGTACGGCGCTCATGTAATTGGTACGGCGTAACGGGCACCTGTTGGTCCCATACAAGAATGTCTATAATTACCAATAACTTGACAAATATGAAAAATTAGGCAGTAATATTGCTACTAAGGTTAGATTATATGTTTTTCAATATAAAAATACCAAAAGAAGCATACAATATAATTCACATTTTGGTACGGCATGTTTCAATCCGTACGGCGTATGGTACGGCGTATTTTTCTGGTACGGCGTATTTTAGTAGGACCCCCTTCTGCAACCTGTTTAAAATTCATAATCCCGTCCACTAATGATCACTAAAGGGGTAAATTAACATGAAACAAAAGATAAGAAGAGTCAGTTTAATGTGACACGTGGGTGTTAATCTGTAAGAAGCAAGTACATTACAGCTGTTCTAAAGGTCACCCACCCTGCAGTGCGATACCGAGATCAAAGGAGCACCGAGTTAGCCCTTTGGAAGTCGATTACGTCAGTAATCGGTCTTCCTATGTCAACGCTCAGGCATTTGGGAAATCACCCAACAACACCAATATTCAACCAGCGAAAAAAAAGTTCTATGAAATTCAAGCATTTAAACATATAAAACGATTGAATTTCAGATAAAAAATGAAATAAGTCAAACTATTGCACTAAACAGATATTTTCTTTGAACTGTTATGACATTTCAATGAATAATTATCAAATCTTAATATTTGTTAATACACAGATCCTATATTTTTCTATATGAATGCGGACGAATCTAGCCATTCGGCATTACTCAGGTGTTGAGAGCCATCAAATCGGCCGAGATGTTACGATTACCATTCGGGCAAGTGCTATTTTATGAATGATATGTCACTCGGACCCATCACTCTCCTGCTCGGAGATTGTCGGACCCATGTTCACATAAAAAATAGCTTTCGTTAAAAAAACGCATCATTAATACTCTTATCAAAAGAATTATTGGTTTGTTACACGTTTATTTTTCAAGGCATTTACATTTTCAACAAAAATTTGCTTGAATGTCTGAAGTGTTGAATAGCTAGTAACCTAATTTATTCATACGCGCAACGCGACTTTCATCTACACCACAGCTTTGAAACGGCGGCGAGTGAAACGCAAGGCAAGCAAGTCACAATTTGATCTGAACAAACCCAAGGCTGCAAAGGTAAAGTTCAATGTATTTTTTTCTTTTTTGAAATGTGTTTTTGTTTTAAACGTGAAGGACATTACGTCCTTCCTTAAGTATTGTTTAGAAACGAAGTAGGTCAGTGGTTGTTTATAGAGATTACAGTCGCCATTTTGATTGTAAGTTCGTGAAAGCTGTACGCCTGCGTTTCAGAAGGCTACATTAGTATATAAATCTGAATGATTTGTATTCCATTTGCTGCCATAACTAGTTGAATGTATTGCTCTTCGTCGAAGAAGAATATTTAACGAATCCCAAATGTCAACAGTCCTTACAGTGACTGGAAATTTCGACCGATAACAATTTCGTCCCATTACAATTTCGGCCCATTCTCCTAACGTGAGTTTACATGGTTTGCATTTGTGTAATAAATCTTACACCTGTATAATCTTTTAAACTTACCTTTCAGCACTAGGATTTTGCAGCCCTAAGGTTAAAGTATATTGAAATGTTGGAAAAATATAAAATGGTGATCTATTCTTCCCATTTCATATAGCTAATTTTGACTTTAATGCCGTCAACCTGGATCTAACATATATATGCATTTAAATCTTTAAAATTGGCTCAGTCAAAAGTATTGCAGCTTTTGTACTTTCACTTAAAGGTGGCCCTTCAGATTTTTGGACGAAATTTATACAAAAATATTAAAATTCATCCTGATACTCCCAGTACCTTTTAATTTTCATTCATAAAACCCCAGTAGTCGAAAACCATGATCCGACAACAAGAGAAATTAAAGATTTACTACGGCCCAGGTCAACACCGACGGGAACCATGGTCTATTTTTAGATGAGCAACTTGCTCACTCACGGAAATTTATACACAAATGATGCTTCAAACACAGCGACTGAAGAAGTTTATGGAAAATAACATGTTTGTTATGGTATGGAATTTAAGCGTCATTAGTCACGTGCCAGTCACTTCACATTCCCACAATGCTTCTTTTGATTTTTGGCGCGAAATCTAAAAATACCTTAAGAGGCTACGTAGCCTTTTAAGGGAATACCATAAAAAATGTATACAAAAAGTGTCATGGTATTGAAGTTTTTGAAGTTAATTGACATAATATTTAGTAGATTCATTCAATTTAGCTGGCAAGTATCTTGCAAAATTGATACCTGCTTCTGTAGAGAAAAGGGTTAAACATTAATATTGAAAAAAAAAAACTAAATGAATGTGCATGAAAAACCGAACAAAAGAAAGCTTTTGAAAACATTGTGGGAAAAGGAGAAAATGCTGGTAACCAATGTTTTCTTCTTTTCCCATAATGTGTTCTTATCCTTTACTGACAAATCTTATTACTTGTGCCACATTTACTATGTCTCTTGGAATTTCTTTCAATTTTGATCGGTCTGAATTTTGTTGTGTGGTAAAGAGTCAGATCTGATAAAAAAGGTTTTTTGAAAATTGTGTTTGCACAGGTAAAAAGGCTGTACAGTATGTGTGCTTAACCCATTACCACACAGTCCCTACATTTGATGCCTCTGAGAAAGAGCCTTTTGAAAACACTGTAGGAAAAGGAGAAAATGCTGGTAACCAGCGTTTTCTCCTTTTCCCACAGTGTTTTCTACCCTTCCAAGAACAAGTTTCAATTTTTCAGTCACCTTTATTTTGTCGTCTGCAAATGCTTTAGATTTGAACAAGTCTAAAATTTTGTCATTTGGAAATGACTTAACTCTTTCCCAAACAACAAAATTTAAGAGTGGTCCAAATTGAAAGCCATGCTGATGACATAATAAATGTGGCTCAAAAATTGAAATTTGTTTAGGGAAGAATAGAAAACATTGTGAGAAAAGGAGATAATGATGGTTACCCACACTTTCTAGTTTTCCTACAATATTTTCAAAAGGCTTCTTTCTCAGGATCGTTGAAAGTCGGGATTGTTTGGTAGTCTTAAGAGTTAAAGGTAACCAGTGGCACTGTTGAGTTGATGCAGAATGCAAACCATTTTAGATATGTCCGTTCGGACTACTTTAGCTTTTAACAATTGCCAAAGTCAGGGAGATTTGTCTCAAATGATTATGATCCTTGATTGAACATTAAAACCAATATTTTATCATCTACAAAAGATGTGAAGCATTCTTTAACCTTTTACCACTCAGTGATGAGTTTTGACAGCCCAAGGAAAGAAGCCTCCTTTTCCCACAATATTTTCTACTATGTCATAAGAACAATTGCAGCATTTGATTCAGATAGTGAGATTGAAATTGTTGTCTGCAACTGCTTTCAATTTGGACAAGGCTAGAATGTTGTCAATTGGTAAAGGGGTTAGACCTGGTTTGTATGTGTTAGCATGATGCTTTCAAGTGGGATAAAGCAGTTAAGCTAAAGAAATGCGGGCTGAGCTTAACGGGAAGCCTTAATCCCATCTTGCCTATTGCAACATTGGTCATATTTGCTAATAGTGTAGACCAATGATCAACCTGCATAGCCATTCAGTCTGATGTTGGTCTGCACTGTTGGCAAATTTTACAGTGACTGAAATTCGGAAGCAAATCTGGAATAGTCTATTCTGGGAAATCAGCAGCATAAGAGGTAAAATTGACCCTTGAAAAGATTTTTGAAAAACGTTTTTGTTAAAGAAAAAATTGCTCAACAGTAAGGTGGGTAATTTTAGACAATCAAGGCCCTCTTCAATTCTTTGGACAATAACTTGATGTTGCATCAATCTACAATATGCATCTTTGATAAAAGAAGAATGTTAACTTAAATACTGTTCAGATTTTTGTATGGCTATCATTTGGTTATATTTCTTTGTATCTGTTTTAGGAAGAGATTGTGACAGGGTTCCCACAACTTTCTGCTTGAAAAATTCCAGACTTTTTCCAGGATTTTTTTCAAAATTCAAGGTTTTCTGCGATAGAAGAACTGGAACTGCAAAATCTTTTGAAAGTTACTTTCTTACATACATTCCTTGTTTTAATGAAAAATTGAGATTTAAAGAACATTCTAACAGCATGATAGTTTTAATTTCTTTACTTGGCCAGTTACAAAACTACAAAGGACCAAATATAGATTCAGATCAGCCTATCCATACAGGCAGTTTAATAAGGATCCATGCTGTTCTCTTAGAGTTCCTACAAGTAATGAAGAGTTTGAAGGCAAATAGTATAGATCCTTATAAGACTACATAACCAGGCAAATTGGGAACAATAGGACCATGATGGTCCTATATGACTCACCTGAGTACTAAGCAATAAAGGTCTACAGTGAAGATAAATTTATACCAAATATCAAAGTTCAATAATTCTGACAGGGTATGTAACTGTGCAAAAAGCATTTTCTTCTTTTCCCAAAATGCTTTCACAACCCTTCTTCTTCAAAGTCATTGAAAGTCAGGATTGTATAGTACGAGATTGAATTAACTTTCAGAGGCAAGGCATTCGTTTCCTGGTCAAAATGGTGGTCGAATGACAGATTAAAAAACATCATTCGCTCATTGTTAAGACACAAATGAGACTTGTCTCAATGACTTTTTATCAAATTTCAAAGGATGTTGGCTGAGACAGTAATCAAGCCAGCGCAAACTGGGAACCCTAGACTGACAGCTCACAACAGTACTGACTAATTTATTGGAGCTCGATAAGTCCAGTATGTGAAAGGTAATCCCTTTTTCCATGACTCATCTTACAAAGGGAAATTGTATCACAAGACTATCCCAAGGAAGACATGTATGCCAAGGACTTTAGAAGATAACCGTCAAGGTGGATGGATGGGCCAATTGCCTGTAATTGGTCCGTAATGAAATTATACATTTAGTCCCCTTTTTTGATTACATGTCGTTTCATGAAATAAAATCAAATAAGTTTTATAACTATTGTCTGCGGCTTAACAAGATGAACTTTAACTACATTTTGTCCTGTAATGATGATATTGGTCCACAGTGGAAATATACACCTAGCCCCTTTTTTCCATGACATGACATTTAATGAAAAAATGTAAAATATTGTTAGTGGGACACTATCATACGGAACATATGAACATAAATTCCATCTTGTTTCAGAGCAGCAGAATTTTAAAGTTTTCCTTCTTTGTTCTCATGTTCAAACTTGTGACCACCAGGGCGGGGCAAGTTTGAACCCCAGGGGCATCATATGAACAAACTTAGTAGAGGTCCTCTAGAAGATAGTACATACAAAATATCAAAGCTCTAGGACTTCCAGTTTCAGAGAAAAAAAAAGTTTTCCATCTTTGTTCCCATGTTTCAAATTTGTGACCCCTGGGGCGGGGCCAGTTTGAACCCTGGAGGCATCATATGAGCAATCTTGGTAGAGGTCAAATAGCAGATGCTGCATACCAAATATCAAAGCTCTACAACTTCTTGTTTCAGAGAAATAGATTTTTCAAAGTTTTCTTTTATTATTCCCATGTTCAGAGAAGATTTTCAAAGATTTTGCTCTTTTTTCCTTGGTTGCCATGGCAACCAGAGTTATGGGTGGAACAACTTTGGTAGAGATTCAAATAAGGGACATCCCTGCCAAGTTTCATCACGATTGGCCTAGCGGTTTAGGAGGAGAAGATGTTAAGAAATTGTGGACGATGCACGACAGACATAGGGCGATCACAAAAGCTCACCTTGCGTTGTTTTTTCTAATATTGGGAATTGTTTTCTTTATTATTTAAGACACAGAATCAAGTATTTGCATATGATTTACTATCAAAGTGCACGACAGTTTAGTTGTAAGCCTTCAAATAGAGGTTCTTTTCCCTCTTCAGTCATTGAAACTAAAACCTAATTCTAAAGTACCATGTTTTACTTTCAGTTTTCATGACCTGAAATACATGAATAAATAAATAGGTCGTTTCAAAGGGCAATATCCCTGCTTTTAAAGTTTCTGAAAATACGAATAATCGTAACTGTGTTAGATTTAATACTTGAAGTGTTTTGATCCATGATTGCAGACGAGCACTTACTTTCAGTTTCCTCTGACTCGTCAACCTCATTCCGACTAGAATTATAACGTGCCTTCATAAAGATAAAGTCTTTTAACCTTTTAGACCCCTATAGATTTAAATTTTCAGTAATATTTACTGTTGTAGCTCATTTTCACGCCAATTCACTTCAGCTCGTCTCCCGGAAAATACAAAGCACAGCTGCAATGTGTTTTAGGATAAGTACCGAGTTCTCCGAAATCAATACGCTGGATCCCGTTTGTTTAAATGTTAGAAAAACTATTCCGGGACCAGTAAACCTACAAAAAGACTATGTATTTCGGAAATTCACCTTCTTCGTGTTTATATAGAAAATATTGGACCTTTATCCGAAAAATGGAGGACGCTGACCGGAGATTAATATGGTCCTAAATTCTTGTTTCATACCCAAAATGTTTCGTACTTTTCCCGGGTTTTTCCCGACTTTTCATAGATATAACAAAATTCAAGACTTTTTCAAGACCGGGAACGGGTTTTACGAAATTCCCGACTTTTTCCCGTTTTCCCGACAGCGTGGGAACCCTGTTGTGAAGATTGTGCAGGTCAGAGGACAGATGTCCAGGTCAAGACAGTTAAGATCTCACGATGGCACAGGTGACTTAAAGGTGTCACTCTGGAGGGAGTGGAGGGAGATGAGTTCAAAGAACCTAATGGGTCAATACATACAGCTAACAATTGTTGTTGTCAATACATACAGAGACAAGACGTCAGTGCCAACCAAAACAAAGACTGAAATTAAGGTATTAAATCCACTCTAGTCTTCCCAGGTTATCCCTACTAGTGCTCATGTTGAACAGTTGTGATGGGTTGGTATTTTGACTATTGTGTGTCTGTTCACCATTAGCACAAGCACATTTACATGTTGCTCCTGAAGTTCTATTTGACAAAGCCCAGAAAAGCAATGTCACAAACTGGCTTTCAGTATCTTTAACAGAATCACTAAGATGTAAAAGGATAATTAAACTTTCGACAGTATTGTCCTGAAGTTAACCCATTACCACGCAATCCCTACTTTTGACGACCTTTGGAAACAAGCCTTTTGAAAACATTGTGGGAAAAGGAGAAAATGCTGGTAAGTCGCATTTTCTCCTTTTCCCACAATATTTTCTACCCGTCACAAAACAAAGTTCAAATTTTCATTCACTTTTATTTTTGGTCTGCAAATGCTTTTAATTTGGACAAGCCTAAAATATTGTCATTTGGGTAATTAGTTAATCTCTTTCAGATCTTGCATGGCCCAACGTAAGATCTGGAAAAAGATTGATCTTATGCCGTTTGTTTACTAACATGTTGGGACATTCTTATTGGTGTATCAGCATTGATGATAATTCAACATTCTTTTTTCAGGAGACTGAAATAGGGCTATCTTGACTCACTTGTTTCCTCAGTCATTTGCTATTGAAAATAATAGAACCACTGTGATTCTCTAAAATTCTCAAAGTAACTGTGACTCAAATTATATATTTCCATTATCACCAGACATTCTAATTTCTATGGGCATAGATCAAGAAAAGTGCAGAGATACTGCAGAAAATCCTTACATTGCTAATGCATATTGCAGCTGATTATTAGGAAACATACTAGTTAACCCATTACCACAGAATCCCTACTTTTGACGACCCTAAGAAACCAGCATTCTCACAATGTTTTCTACCCTCCACAAAACAAATTTCAAATTTTCAGTTACTTTTATTTTTTGGTCTGCAAATGCTTTTGATTTGGGCAAACCTAAAATATTGTTGTTTGGTAATGTTAACTGCTACTAACACAAATTATGTGTGAAAAATAGCCCAGAATATTTTTTTTGTGTGGGAATTTCATACTAACTTGTTTGTTTGATTTTCAAAAGTAAATTCATTTTTTTTTTTAAATTTCAATGGCTTTTTTTTTTCAGAATTGCCAGGAGCCATCCTCCCAAGTAGAAGGGGAGTTGCAGGCATACATTGCAGAAAACAAGTACACCATCATTAAGAGCAACTACGTAAAGCACTAAACTACAGCAGTGCAGACTCAGACTAATCTCTACAAAGAAGATGTTTATGTGCGTTTTTCCGTAAACTTTTTCTTTAAAAAAACTTCTCCTCAGAAACTATGGACTTGATTTCTACCAAATTTTACAGGAATGTTCCATAGGTGGTCCTGTTTCAAATTCCTTCAAATAGTTGTGTTCCATGAATAATTCTGGTTGCCATGGCAACCAAAGTAAAAAACCTTTAAAAATCTTCTCCTCCCAAACTGCTAATTGGATAGCATTATTTTTTTGCAGGAATGTTCCTTAGATAGAGGTCTACAGAATTCCTTAAAAAAAAAAGATCCGTCAAAAAACATGGCTTTTATGGGAGACTCATTTTCCTTTTATGGTATAAAGTAAAATCTTTGAAAAATTTCTTCTCTCATACTATTCATTTTGATTTCAGTGTTGTATTGGAGCTTAGTTCCTATGCTGGTAAGTCTTTACCATACAGTCCTGACTTTCAACGACTCTAAAGAAGAAGTCTTTATAAAACAATCTTGGAAAAGGAGAAAATGCTGGTAATCAGCATTTTCTCTTTTTCCCTCAGTGTTTTCTACTCTATCAAAGACAGAAATCATCATTTCATCAATGTTTAATTTGTTGTCTGCAAATGCTTTCAGTTTGGTCACATCCCAAATTTTGTCGTTTGGTAAAGAGTTAAAGATGGTTGCTTTACATAATCTATAATCCTTTTCATATAAAACAAGAGAACCTCTGCACTTTGATTAGTTCTGGTAAAGGTTTGTTGACCTACTGGTGACCTAGTACAAAGAGGGACAGGGCTTCACTGTTGTGATAAGGCATTTTGTTTTCCAATCAAACTGATCCCTGACAAAGAAGACTTTAGAAAACATTGTGGGAAAAGGAGAAAATGCTGGTAACCTTTTCCCACAATGTTATCTACCCTTCACAAAACAACTTTTAAATTTTCAGTCACTTTTATTTTTTTATCTACAAAATGCTTGCCATTTTGACAACCCTAAAATGTTGTCATTTGGTAATGAGTTAACTATAACCAGAAGACAAAATTTTTATAACTGGCCATAATAGAAAGATGTTGCAGACAACATAATAAATCTTCAAATTAGTAAAACTTGTATCAAAAAGGGTAGAAATTATTGTGTAAAACTAAGAAAATGCAGGTTACTTTTATTTTCTTCTTTTCTCACGTTTTCATAGCTCTTTTTCTTTTAAAGTGACCTAAAATGCAGGAATGAATGGTAATTGTTAAAAACTTCTCTTCACCGTTACAGGAAAATCAGGCCTGTGGAGCGATACAGGCGCTTAAGCGCCTCTAGTTTATAGACTTGAGGTAGAATGCTTTTGGAAACATTTTGGGTATACGAGAAAGTGCTTGTAATGCCTATTTACTCCATTGGTCACCACGTTTTCTTTCTTCAAAAGGCTACTTCACACTTTGAGCAAAAGTTCATTTCTTGTTTGTAAATCTTTTCAAGACTAAATTTTTTTTATGTAGATAGAGTGATAGATTTATATTTTAAATGCACATTGTCTGGCTAGTCAGGTTTTTGTGTAGATATTTTCACTTGATTACTTTTTGGTACATGTTCATTATATTTTTGCCACTACCTTTATGTTTACATGCTGTATCTTACTATATTTGCCTGTTCCTTAACCAATTAACCCTTTACCAAATCATCCCTGGTTTTCACGACCCTGAGATAGAAGGCTTTTGAAAACATTGTTGGAAAAGGAGAAAATGCTGGTTACCAGTAATTTCTCCTTTTTCCACAGTGTTTTCCACCTTGCCTGAAAGAAAACTTTAATTTTTGAGTTGCCTTTATTTTGTTGTCTGCAAGTGCTTTCAATTTAGACCAGTCTAAAATTTAGTTGTTTAATAGTTACTAGCAGACAAAAATTAAATTGTCCCAGATTTCAGCAGACAATTTCAAAAAACGGCCAAAAAAGTGGAAAAGGTACTGAAAGGATAAATATAAACATTATTGGAAAGAGACACTATTTGTATTATATGAAGAAAGCATTGTGTTGCAATGTACCAGTGTTTATCTGTTGATTCCTTTGACATAGTGTGCAAGTTGTTGGCTAAATACAATGTACTCATTTTTTCTTTTTAAAAATCATCATCAAGTATAAGATTTTGAGCTTTTTTTACTTTCATTTATATGCAACTCAAAGCATCAGCAGAGATGAAAATGCTTGTCGCAAGCATTTATACCTTTGGACACAGTGTTTTCAAAAATATACCGAACAACTTTAAAAATCGGGCTAGTTGGCTATGGGTTAAGTTTTGATTCAAGGGCCATTTATTTCTCTTTATACAAGTTGTATGGTCCCTAAATTTGTCTTAGAAGTATTCTCTGCATTAAACAAATTTAACAGTATGAGAATATACTCTAGCTGAAGTATTAAAATATACTTTCAATGTTCATCATACTACAAGGGCATACAATTAAAAAAAATATCAGAAAGATCTTTACAAGCTATTATTACTTATTTTGATGTTTCGAAAATATAAGAAAAATATGAGATTTTTGTTTTGGTCCCTTGAAATATTATGCAATAAAAGCCACATTTTCTTTTTTATGCAGTTCAAAGTTAAACTTCCTAGTCTTTTTGCGAGCCTTTTTGACAGGTCTGAATTGAGACAAAGCACTGGGATAAGAATGTAACACTTAGTATTTAATTGTTTTCTACTTTTGCCACAATATTTTCAAGCTGCTTCTCTCCAAGAGTAGTCAAAAGTCGTCATTGTGTGCGAAAGGGTATTGACATGTCCTGCTTGAGATTGAGGTGTTTATTCACAAATATACTGTTTACTTGTTTCAACTACCTTTACATAATATTCATTTTGTTGTGGTACTCGATTCATGTTACTAAAAGATGATACTTCTTTCAAATTAAATTGAAAAAAAAAACAAGCTTTGTTTCTGTTCTTCTTTTTGTTTAACTGTTTCACCTTAAATAGTATTGAGTTTTGTTGACTATTTCACTCTGCACATGATGAGAAACTTTTGGTCACATCCAAATTGAACGCACCTTCAGACCAGGGGGAACGATTTCTTCATTTACTCAATCTAATTCTAAAATCGACTTCCATGAGTACTTTCAGTACTTTGATTTAAGTAAGATTTCATTTGATTTTTTTAAATACTCAAAATGAAGCTTGAATAAATATTTTGTGAAGAAGTTATGGATGGTCTGAAATTTGATCTGAAGCCACGTTTCTTTTGTTTCATATCTATAACATGAATTTATTCGTCAATAGGCACATACCTTAAAGTGCAACAAGGATGTTTGGTAATAGTGCTTTAATATCAGTAAATGGACTGTCCCTGGACAGCTATTTAACCCTTTTGCCAAAGTATTTCAAGCGACCCGGAAAAAAAGAGGGCAGACGTGCTGATTTGTCTCACTGTCTGTTATTTGTCTCACTTCATCAACCTTAACACCCCACCCCCCTAACAAAAAAAGTAATCAATATGTAGTTCAGAAACATCTGTGAAAATTAAATTTTTAAAGTGTGAGAGAAAATATTTGAGGAAAAAAGGAAGGGCTTGCAACGAGCATTTTCTCCTGTTTCAACAATAGTTTGTTTTTTTTTTTTCAAAGACAATTACGACCATTTGACCCACCTTTATTCTATCGTCTCCATATGCTAAGTATCTGGACGAGTCCAAAGTGTTGCCGTCGGGTGAAAACATTCACGGTAACCATTTAAAACCCATATCCCAAGCTTTTTATGACTCTTAGAAATATATATAGGTTTTAAAAATGTTGTTGAAAAGGGATAAAGTTCTAGTAACCAACCTTTTCTCCATTTCCTCTGCTATCCTTCCTACAGAAAATTTCATCCGTCCATTCCCTCTAGGAAAAAAAAAAAGATATTAGAGATTTATTTTCAGGAAGCGAATACGTGCTATACTTGTTTTCATTGCAAAGCTAGTAAAGGGTTAGCTGGGTGTTCGTTTGATCTCGGTATTTCACCGTCAAAGTGGATGATATATATGAAAAGCTGTGATGGTCTTTTTAGGTACCGACTAACACACAAGTGTCACAATTTATCCGGTTTAGTCTTAGGTTGATCACTTGTAAAGGTTTGGAATTGTTATACGCTGTGACGGAGGGTAAAAGTCTCGAGGAAAATATCTCCGTATCGGATAGTGTAGATCTAGGATCAGACTGCACTTTCTTCGTAGTCTGATCTGAATCTATATTGTCAGCAAAAGGTCACGCTTGGCAGCCTAAGGGTTAATGCAGTCTGCATACAAAAAGTTCTATCAACTACCCGGCAGGAGACAATTTAAAGGTGGCCCTTCAGATTTTGGGACGAAAATTTAACAAGAATACAAAAGAATCACCTTTATACTGCAAAAGCCTTATAATTTTCATTCATAACACCCCAGCAGTCGAAAACAATCCGACAACATGAGAAATTAGTGATTTACTACAGCCCAGTTCGATACCGACGGGAAACACGGTCTATTTTTAGATAAGCAACTCGCTCATTTACACACTGAAAATATACAGACGAAGCTTCAAACTTAGCGTCCGAAGAAGACATTATGGAAAATAATTACATGTTTGTCATTTTATGGAATTTTAGAGTCATTAGTCACGTGCCAGTCACTTAACATTCCCACAATGTTGTTTTTTTTTTTTTTTTTTAATTTTTGGCGGGAAATCTAAAAATAGCTTATGAGGCTACGTAGCCTTTTAAGGGAATACCATCAAAAAAAAATTTTTTTTTGTAATTTTATGTTTCTTAATTATTGATGATTTGTATTGTTTTTTCATATAAATTTTAGTGATATACATATTTTTTTTTTATTTGGTGGGATGTGAAAATTCTAGATTCCCACCTTTAAACGTTTATGAAACCGCTTTACTCTCTGAAGTCTACCGAAAAATTGATAAAACAACAGTTCTTTCGGAAGAGAGGACCAGTTTTTGAAAATGAGAAATGGTATTACAACAATGAAGAACTGGTAATCAAGGATAACTTTAATTATTTGGGTGTAATATTCAATTATACGGGGTCTAATGTTTTGAATAATCAATGTTTAAAGGGGAAATCATTGAGGGCGATGTACACTTTAATTAACAACATTAAGAAATATCAAGTTAAACCTGATGTTGCATTAAGCCTATTTGATTCATTCGTTGCTCCTATATTGAATTATGCCAGCCCCATTTGGGGTTTTCATAAGTCAGAGGAATTAGAATTAGTTCATCTAAAATTTTGTAAATTAATATTGGGAGTACGAAGTAGTACAAGTAAAGTAGCTGTATACGGAGAATTGGGTCGTTTACCCCTGTACATTAATCGTTATGTGCAAATAATAAAGTATTGGTTAAAAATAGTAAAGTCTGATAATATTATTTTATCGGCAGTTTATGAAAGTGCAAAAGAAAGATTGAATCAAGGTAAGAAAGGGTGGTTGTACAATATAAAAAAGTTACTAGATGATTATAGATTTTCATATGTTTTTGATAGCACTGACCAAATACACGAAAGTATTTTCATTTCTGAGTTCCGACAGAGAGTAAAAGATAACTTCTATCAAAAATGGTTTTACGATTCACACTGTAATCTTAAAACTGACTTCAGTATGGAAAATTACTTAACTTGTATCAATTAATTTCAAATAAGATCAGCCATTTCACAATTGCGAATAAGCGCACACAACCTATAAATATTGAGAAATTAAGATATGGCCGTGATCGAAAGGAAAGATCGAAGAGAATTCACGGTGTAGGACTGGAACTGTACAGTGTTTGAGATTGTATGTCACTTGGGAGTCTGTACAGTGGTGAAATGTCACTTGGTCGTTGAAAATTGCTAATACACGGTAAGTCAAGCTGGTGATTTTTCATTTATTTTGATAGCTATTATAAAACCTTCATATCCAGTTGTTTGTTTGTTAATCATAGACAGTATCAGGAACACTCATGTGCTCTGAAAAGCTTTCCTGGAGATATGGGGATGCCTTGATCATGTAACCATACTAAAATACAGATGATTTTGCCTAAAAACAATGAGGTATTTTGTTTGATTAATCATCCTTAAAAGCTTTTTTGCTGAACGGAAAATGTATAGACAGTTTCTTTATTCACTTTTGTTTGAAAACCTGTAAAGAATTGGTAACAAAATCGACTACAATCCTCCTAATCGTTCGTTTAAAATGGCATGTCAACATAGGGAATTTGTACTGTCACTTGATAAGCTGTTGTACAGTCACTTGAGATCTACAATATTTTATTCCGTATAGTCACTTGAAGAGCATGTCTTTTATTACGAAGAATGAAAAGGGAAATTCGACAAAAAGTTGTTTATTTGAAGTGATATGAGACTGACGTGTTTGACCAACTTTTAAGTAGATTGATTTGACAGATTCTCACTGAAATGTTGCTTTTACTTGCTATAATATTCGAATACTTTATTAGACACTGAAAATCCCAGTAAGATTACTGCACCAAGGAAACAGGAGCAAGTTTCAAGTTCTATAACTGACTACTACCGTCTTGTACACTGCTGCATAAAAGCGCGCTTTAATACAGATCGCAAACTTTTTAAGTTTTGTTTATGCTTGAGAACACCTAATTGATTGATTGTATGGTGTTTAACACCATTTTCAACATTATTTCAGTTATATCGCAGCGACCAGTGCTGCTATCCATGCTTTCCTGGAATCTCATTTATAATCAGTACTCGCACAATTTTCTTTCAAAGCCACTGGCTGCTTTCTCACATAATCATCATCGAAACAATGGTCAGCAGTGGGAGAGGAATGAATACTGTCGCAATGACTATCATCAATCCTGGGAAAGAAAATGACCGAGCCCAGGATCGAGACCACTGAGCTACCAGGGCTCGGCGAGAACATCTTTAACGACTATAAAATTTGACTGGTTTAAGCTTTAACTTCAGACAATTGTAAGACCATATTGAACTATCTCGGCAAAGATTTCATTATAAGCACAGCCTACTTTTTCAGACCATCCAAAATTGTCCAGATAGAATGGATGACAGCCTATTTCATATACACTGCTTATTTCATAATGAAACTTGAATGATGATGGATACAAGTCCTGTCTTATTTAGCTACACCCTGCCTGTGTCTAAAAGGTTGAGTAGGCTCAATAATGAGACGCTTCGGTGATTTTTTTTTCATATATGGATATCTATTGTGCACCGTACCGTCTCAAGTCCCTCGAAAATTTTCTGGTAGCCAAGGCAGAGCTCTATACATCTTCGCAAGCCAAGGCTGATGATTCACTACGCTACTCTACCCTTGGCGGATCGAGCATGATTTTTACATTCCCCCGATACGCTTTTTCATTGGATGCAGCAAGCTCTAACTGCAACGAATGAAATCGCTCGTAGCAAGTGTCATCTTTGATAAAAATAGAATAAGGTCGCTACCTTTCGAATAGAAGGTAAACATGGAAACGCACGTGGATGTCTGCTTATCGCTTCATGTGTATTCGTAAAACGATATTTCATTGGCTTTTAGAAATATGATGTAAAGGGGGGTAATAACCAGCATCCAATAGAGGGCGCATCGCAGGAATCTCGAAATCGAGCTCAATCAGCCAAGGTAAGATCCACGTAAATAGTGATCGTAACCTTGGCTCGCGAAGATGAGCTCTATACTGCCTTTCTGTTTCGTTGGTTTAATCTGTATTGCAGCAAAATGCAACTAAATATAAGTTGGTTGGTTGGTTGTATTGGGATTTAACGCCACTTTAACAGCTACGGTCATATCATGGCGGTCGGTGACACACGTGTTTCCTGGCTTTCTCATACCAGTACTAACACAACTTTCTTTCCAAAGCCACCGACAACTTTTCTCAAATGTTTCAGCAGAGGTGAAAGGCGAAAATACGCCGGAAAGGAAGTCCGCCTCAACCGGGTATCAAACTGACAACCACCAAGTCATGCGTCCGACATACTCACCACTGAGCCACCCAGGCGGGCCTAAATATAAGTAAATAAAATGACCAAAGGTAGATTATTAAACCTTTCATCATCTTAAAAGCTTGTAGAAGTCGTTTATGACAAGTAAATCTGGGAAACTTTTCGTGCGCGGCGGCCATTTTAAGTGTTTTCGTGAATGTAAACAACTAGAGTAACAGATGTTCAAAATGCACGATTTTCTCTTATGTTCAGCATTTAAATTGAAAATATTTGTATTTCAAACGAAGGGTTATTAAATACACAAGCAACTTGTATGTTTGAATCCTGGTTTTGTGCTCTATTATTGTTATTATTTGTTATTGTGCAAAATTATGATAGTTCAAACTTGCGCACAAAATCTGTGCCGGAGGTGACCAGGAAAAAAGTAACATCGCTTTTGGGGACAGTTATCTGTATTATGTCAGTCCTTTGGTCTCAAGACTCTAATGGTGTGTAAAAACACCTCTGACTTACATATTCAGAGCCGGTCTACATATTCGGAGCCCTTCTTTATTTTTATCATTTTTTGCGTTCAGTTCTTTTTTCAGTATCATTTCTGTTCAGTTCTTTACCAACAGTGAATATAACATTTCAAGACATAAATTCATGCCTTAAGGACAGCAAGATTCTCTTTTTTTGCCAGTCAAATGGCAATAATAGACTGAATATAGGTCCGTGACGTATTATTTCGGCTACGGTCGACCCACGCCACAAATGATTCAGACAACATCGTATATTTGTTACAACTTTACACTGTAGACAACACGTTGAAAGACCAGATTATTGTATGAAATTCGCCTCTTTTCAGTTTCAAAGACATAAGAACACATGATTACAAATAATGACAAGCTCACCTGTATTTGTTAACTCACCTGAGCACAACGTGCTCAAAGGGAGCTTTTAGGATCACCCGGTGTCCGTTGTGCGTCAGTGCGTCGTCAACAATTCTTTAAACATCAACTCCTCCTAAACCGCTGGGCTGATTTGGACCAAACTTGGCTTGAATGTTTCTGGGGAGGTCCTCTTTAAAAGCTGTTCACAGAATTTGATTCCATCAAAAACTCTGGTTGCCATGGCAACCAAATGGATTTTTTAGGGGGAATTCTTTGACATTTCTTCTCCTCTGAAACCGCTGGTCAGATTTTGAAATAATTTCACAGATATGTTCCTTGGGTGATCCTTTTCAAAATGTGTTCATAAAATTTTGATCCGTCAAAAATGGGCTCTGGTGAAAGGGGGCTACTTGCACCATACAGAAATGAAGGAACTCTCAAAAATTCTTCAGCTTCTCTGAAACCGCTGGTCAGATTTTGAAATAATTTCATAGAGAGTTTCCTTGGGTCACCCTTTTCAAAAATTGTTCACAAAATTTGATCCGTTAAGAAACACGGCTCTGGTGAATGGGGGTACTTGCAGTATAGGGAAATGAAGAAATTCTTAAAAATTCTTCTTCTCTGAAACCACTTGTTAGATTTTGATATAATTTCACAGAAATGTTCCTTGAATGACCCTTTTTAAAAATTGTTTGTGAAATTTTTATCCATCTAGAAACATGGCTCTGGTGAATGTGGGCTTCTTGCACTATATGGCCATGAAGATTTTGAAATAATCTCACAGAAATGTTCCTTTGGTAACCCTTTTCAAAAATTGTTCGCAAAATGCTGATTTGTCTAGAAACATGGCACTGGTGAATGGGGGCTACTTGCACTATTTGGCCATGAAGAAATCCTTTTTGTCTGAAACAGCTGATCAGATTTTTAAATAATTTCACAGAAATGCTTCTTAGCTAATCCTTTTCAAAAATTGCTGTAGAAATTTTGATCCATCAAGAAACATGGCTCCGATGGCTGTGGGCTATTTACACTATACAGACATGAAGAAATTCTTAAAAATTCTTCTTCTCTGAAATGGCTGATTACATTTTGAAAAGAAATGGCTATGGTTCTCTCAGAAATTCAGGTGAGCGGTCCAGGGCCATCTTGGCCCTCTTGTTTGTTTTTCAGTCGACATTTTCAGAAACGGAAGACCAACATATTTTCTAATCGGAGCCATTTGCTCTGAACATGAAGTTTCCTACCCGTGAGACTACAAACAAGGTTTTTCCAAGACTTCATGATTGTCTTTACTATCATCAAGACAGATATTCTGACCTATCTTTAACAGCCCTAGGCCGAAATTGTGGCCTCAGAAAGAGTGCACAAAAGGATTTTCTAAGATTTTGTCCTATGACCTACTTCTTGACTTGGCGTGACCAAATTTTAAATTTGTATAACATATTACCATGACAAACGATATTTCCAATGTTTATGAGTAACTGACAAAGTGACATGGCCAATTTTCAAACTTTTCCAAGATATTATCAAGACAAACATCCTGACTAAGTTTGAAGCGTATCGGGTTGATAAAAGTGGTCTATAAAGTGCACACAAGCTTCTTCAAATATTTAGCCCACAATTTCGAGCTTGTCCGCGATAACATCAAGACAAAAATCCAACCAAGTTTTATGAGTAGCCTACCTGACACTGTGGTCTATAGAGTGCAAACGAAGTAAATGTTGACGCATGGACGAGAGATGACGGACGACAGACACAGCACGATCACAAAAGCTCACCATGAGCACTTCTAACAAATGAATGAAAAATCCAATGCCACAAACGACAAAAAGCCACAAGCACTTGCAGTAAAATGCCTTACATCTTCCAGTCTCCGAGCAGAGTTGTCGTTCGTTACTCTCACATACATCTCTGCGATGGGCTAAATGACAAGAATCTTGTCAAACCGAGAAAGATGTTTTGTTACTGTTTAACTGTTTCATGTGTAAAATTATAAGGTAGACAAAGGAAATATGATTCTGGATACATTATAGGTGCGTTCAAATTGATGAATTCACCTGTATAAAATGGAACTATTTTTTTCGAGCCTCTTTACTTATCAGAATCTTACGCCAAGTTTAACAATAATGGCTGCGCCCATGAATGATGACAACAGTTTTGACACAACGATAAATCTTAGGTTATAAGATTAAAAAACAAGTTATGGTCCTTTTAAAAGACATCTAAGCTTTTCATCTAAGCTTTTTTGTCTTTTTCACATTTCCTACCACTTGGTCTGATTGGCCGTATTCTGTTTCAACAGCAGACAAAGTAATCGATATTGGGTGTTTCTTTCACCGGCGTTTGTGTCGCCATTTTGAGTTCTGGTCATGTGACGAAAGTAACACGTAGTGACGGACTACTTTCTGAGCCCACTACAGAGGTGAATGTGAATGATCCGGAGTGCAAGAGAGTGTACATCTTCGCGAGCCAAGTTTACGATCACTACGTGGATCGTAGTGATCGTAAACTTGGCTCGCGAAGATGAATGCCTTGTGTAATCCTTCAGAACATATTGGTTTGAATACATTGATAGGATTGCGTCACGCGGTATCACCTTACGTAAATTTTGGCCCGCATAAGTTATTCATCATTTCATACAAATGAAATATACTGATCAATACCTAACTTACAGTTTGTCCTACTTTCTAACTGACTGACAGATACGGATAGATAGAAAGAGCCATACAAGAACGACAGAAAGCTCTGTTCCCAACGCCTCTTTGATTTGAGGGTGTATTTTAGTCGTAGTACGTCACTATTATTTTGTCTTTGAACTAGTCTAGGGACAAATTTTGTCTATGGCCATGCTCTTTTAAGCGCTAGGATCAGCATTGGATGCATGCTTTGAGCTGGTTGACGACGAGATATTTTATAAAGAATTTATTTTTCCCCAACACAGGCGACGTCTCGCTAACGCAACTGTGTATAATAAACACCCAAAACCTGGATTCATTTCCCTCTAAAGTTGCAGGATCATGTGCAAACATTGCGGGTGAAGGAGAAATTGCTTGTAAGGAGCAATTTTTCCTTTTCTGCAATGTTTTGTTTCTTCCACAGACAAATCCTATAAATTGGACAAGTGCGTATGAGGCCATAATTGAAATATAATCTATTTTCAGCCAGAGGACACAACAGAAAAGCAATAACATTTTATATGTTGATTTCATTTCGCTGTGTCCATCATGTGGGTCAACATACGGGGTCAAAGCAAACAAGATTTTGTTGTATAGTGTCCAAATTCCTTATTTCAGAACAAAATAAGTTTGAGAACGGATTCAAGTGACAGTACAGAGTCTTGTCAAGTGACAGTACAAATCAAACCTATTGCTTTCCAAGTAACAGTTCAAAGTTCTGTTGGTAGACATGCTGGAATTTCGTCATTTTAATCGCCTTTAAGGTCACAGCTTGGAACTTGTTGATGGAAAGAGAAAGCAGACACACCGGCAGACCTTTTTATCGTAGAAAGAACTCTCTCGTATGCGCTAAAGCGAAAATTCTGCTACTTTTTGTAGTCGAAAATAATTTCAATTTTCTCATATCAAGATGATCAAGACATTCTTATTGCTATAAGGAGCTAGTTACACATTACACCATCAGATGCCTGGCATGTTTAATATATATCAAAAGTACAAGTGGATGGAAAGAATTCAATCAAATATAAAAATAAATGAAAAAAATATTAACTTCACTTACCGTGTAAACACAATTTTCTAGAATCAAGTGACATTTCGCCACTGTACAGACTCCCAAGTGACATACAATATCAAATACTGCACACTTCCGGTCCTACACTGTGGAATTTGTATCCTATGTAATAGCGGTGAAATAGAAGACGAATTTCATTTCTTGTTCAAATGTTCCAAATTTGATGATTTACGATCGCAATTTATCAAAAATTATTATTATCGTCGCCCAAGTATGGAGAAAGTACTTCAATTAATGAGGGAGAAAAACAAGTCAATAACATTTAAGCTAGGAAAGTTTATTCAACAGGCATTTAGAAGAAGAACTTTGTTACAGGAATCATAATCTCACTAGTATTGTTAATAATAATCTTGTACCTGCTACGAAATGGAAATTTCCAGTCATCGGTAATGAATAATTTTTTGTTACCCATTCTTCTGACAATGATCATGTGGGAAAGCAGCCAGTGGCTTGGAAAGAAAATTGCCAAGGTATTGGTAAAAAATCTCCAGGAACGCATGGATCGGTGCACTAGACGCCGCGATATAATTGAAATAATGTTGAAAACAGCAATATATCCCTTACTGCAGTGATAGTGGGTGTATATATATTGCATGAATTTGTGTATGTGTATATATACAGACGCTAAAATTGTAGTTATACTGTCTTCATGTTTATACATTCTCCATTATATGTCTTTACTTAATCACGGGGGTAATACCAAAATCGCTATTTCTGCTGTCGACCGAGCTGGTACTGCGTAAAGCTGCTGTCGACCGAGGAATACGGTTTTCGACCGAGCAGTACGGCTGTCGATAGGGGGACAAGGTGACTTTGATGCCCTTGGAGAAGCAAAAACGTAAGTATTAACATTTACAAACGCTATCAATCTTTTAAACAGACAACGTGTTATTTGTCTGTTCACTTATAGAGAGTTGTGACGCTGAAAAACACTATAAAATGCCCATTCTTTCGAAAAAAATCAATTTACATAGAATATCATTAATCTAATGCATTATAAAAGGTACGAAAGCAACAAAACGCCTTATATATTTCGTGTATCATTTACGCTTCTACAACAAAGTGTGTTTGGCATAATTCATGCACTCTGGAAGATTTTATGGACCTTTGAAAAATATCAGGATACGGCTGTCGATTACCAGTGATACGGCTGTCGATGGTTTCGTAGTCTGAATGATACGGCTGTCGACAAAATATGAAAACTACATTTCATGTATCTGTGTTAAAATACATGATTTATTCTATGACTATTACTGAAATCTCCACTATAAGGCAGATTTCCCTGGGAGCCATGAAGAAAATTGTATGTTTGTGCGGACTGGTGTCTTAAAAGTCGCAACAGTCGCCAAGAATGACTCCACCCTTAACTCGCCCGTATATAGTTCACACAACAGACTACAAGGCTGGTCACAGATGTAAATACTTAAACATGTAAAGGTCAAATCAGATTAAGAATAAAACTGCAAAATATGATTTTAGACTAGCAAAGCTAGTCTATAGGCATCCAGATTGAGTCAGACTCAATGTAAACAAAAAACCCCACAGTTTCAAAATACTGCCTCACAAAAAATACTCCTTACTGTTAAGAATCTTAATTCAGTCATTACGACAACTTTGACTTCAAGCGCAGAGTCTCTACCATCCCAATTTGAACTTGTCCACTTTCAAAGCCGTAGATTGTACAAGATGTCATTGATAAGGTACATGATGCTTGCTTATAGGTAAAGTAAGTGACCTATATGCAAATCAGGCTCATATCACTGATTCCTACCCCGGAGTACATAAAAGTATGAATGGATCTAAAAGTAATACCTCCAGGTGACTTGTAGCAAATCCCAGCTACACAAACCCTAACTGGCCAGGGAACCTTTCTCATTCCTCCAGTCATTCCTTATTTAGATCATTTTGAATGCGAAAGTGATACGTTAAACTGTTGTTTAACGTCTTGTATATCAACCTTTTACCACACAATCCCAAGTTTTCACATTAGTGGGGAAGAAGCCCTTTGAAAACATTGCGGGAAAAGAAATAGGAAATACTAGATACAAGCATTTTCCCCTTTTCTCGTGTTTTTTCAACCCTTTTAGAATGTTTTCATCAATTTAATCACATTTAACTTTATTGTCTGGAACAGCTTTTAATGTGGAGGGCTGTAAAATGTTTGGTTTTGTAAAGAGTGAAATAGTTGACTATTGCATCCATTGCTGTTAACCCTTTACCACACAACAACAACTTTTAACGCCCGTGAGGAAGAAGCCTTTTGAAATCATTGTTGGAAAAGGAGAAAATGCTGGTAACCAGCATTTTCTCCTTTTGCCAGGTTTTTTTTCCTATCAAAGCAAAATTGCACCGTTTGAGCCACTTTGAAATTGTCATCTCCAAATGCTTTCAATTTGGATAGATCTAAAATTTTTGTGGTAATGGGTTAATTAACTGTATAATCCAAGTTATTCCTCAACCTGCTTAAAAAAAGGTTAAATAAAACATTCTGGCGGATGTGTATATTTTTGTAAAAGAAAAATATCCCATTATCGGTTATTATTAATTAACTATTGGATATATAGAAGTTATACATGGAAACCGGTCCACGAGATACCAGTCACATTTCTGACTTCGTATAGTACACATGTCGTGACCCAGGCTTAATACGACTTGGCCTCCGATCAATACAGTTGACCTCGTATCAATATTGATGACCCGCGACCAATACAGAAATCCTTGAATGTGATTGGCCAAAAGTTCACTTGCGTGAGCGTCTGCGCTTACTTTTAGCCAATCACGTTCAAAGAGGCGGCAAAGTAAACGTAACCCAAAAATTGGTATTTGTTTCCAGCAGGGTAGAAAACATTGTGGGAAAAAGGAGAAAATACTGGTTTCCAGCATTTTCTCCTTTTCTCACAATCTTTTCAGAAGGCTTCTTTTTCAGGGTCGTAAAAGGGTTAATTAATAAAATTGTCATTAATCAAGTGATTTCGTATTGCCCAGTTACAGGTCCTCGGTCAGCGTATTGATCTTCGCCCTCGGGCCAATACGGCTGACCTCGGACTTGTAACTGGGCCAATACGAAATCACTTGATTAATAACATTATAGTTTAGATCCAAGATCAGATTGCACAGACTGTGTAGCCTGATCTTGTTCCACACTGTCTGTCTGCTCCTCTGTCCAGACAGACATCTTTTAAAATCCTTGATGAAAATTGGTGAAACATCCTTAATGTATTCCTTACGATAGTCCACCGATAAAGATTCCTTCTTCATTTTTTCATTTGATGCCGTGTCATCGGAAAGGGGGGGGGGGGCTTGATGTATGTTTCCATTACGGACTGATATCTTTTTAACTATTGGACAAAATTTCATGAAACTTCGTATTAATTTTGTTTATAGGCCGCATCATATTTGTCTTATCTTTTCAAATGCTATGCTATGGAAATAACTAAAAGGCAAGGTGTACATGCAAAACACAATTTACCTCTTATTTCTTTCTATCTGAAGATGTCTTTTTAGGCAGGAGATTTCATCTCAACAAAAAAACCTGTTTTAAATTGAAAGTTAACAAACCGAAGTTTATCGTAATATTTCCTAGAGAAGAAAATAGTCAAGAGCGTCGGGTAAAGTCAATGGATTGAACTGCATTTGAATTGAACCAACTTGGATTAATAACCAGATTGAACCGATGGACCTGGAACGGACCCAGAAACCAGATATGACAATATTTCTTCAATCAGGTATAAATCAACAAAGATTTACATTTACCATAACCACACACTAGTTCCAAATTCGCTAGTCTGTCAGTATTTTCAGTACTTTGATAAAGGAATAGGGCTGCAAACATGTGCAAATACTCTTGAAGAATGATGTCGGAAAGAGCACATGCGCTTGACGTATAAATGCAAAAACAGATCAAAAGTTCTAAATATTTTTGCTACATGAGCCATTACGAAATTGCATATAGATTACGTCAATATTAACCTTGATATTTAGCATTTTGAGGGGGTTTTCAGAGCGAAGAACTTCAAGCGCCTATGGAGAAAGGAACATTTCGCAACAAATGTCATGGTAATCGGTAGGGTTGCTCAGCAGATATGGCCCTTGAGTAATTTGCAATGGCTATCTCTAGAGAGCGGCTGCATGCTTTGAAATATTTTGACCTGGTCAAAGAAAACTTTCCAGATTTTCAGCAAACGGTTAGGAGTTTCTAATCAATAAGAAAAAAATTCAATTGCACTGAATGCAAAGATTGCATTTTGTCCATTATCTGGGAATTTTTCTATATGCCGTCAACTTTGAGCGTATTTGCTTCAAAGTGACTATTCATTACGTTAACAATCCCGTGCAGTTCAAACCCCTGTGAACCCCACTTTATAAAGTGAAAAGTGGGGTTTGCAGGGGTATGGGCTATTTTTCTTATTTTTGTTTAAAACATAGGTTTTGGTTGATCATTAGAACCGCCTCACCGAGGCGGTTTCAAAGAAACCTTAAAATCTATGTTTGGATCAGAAATAAGAAAAGATACAAAGGTTTATATTCCGAATAAATGCATCTTCTGACACCATGTCACACAGCATTAAAATTGCATAGGTATGTTAATTAAGATAATGATTTCATATGTGATGATCAGCTTACAGTCTCATTTTGGACTCACACAACAGAATTTTAGACCTCTATAATTTCCTTATAAATTTGGACGGATTACATGGAATTTACGTCAAAATGTTTCTCTTTCCAAGACCATTCTTCATGTTCCAAGATCATTCTAAGTTCAATTTTTTTACTGATTTGACACATATAACACCGATTTGAGAAAAATTACTTGTTTGAGAAAATGCAAGTATTTGCCCTTTACAAAATCATAGCGGTATGCAGGATTTTAGTATCAGAAGCATGGTATACGATGGATACCATTGCAAATATTCTCTTTGAAAGTTTTAAGTGACCAGAAAACAGCATTTTGGTTGCTATGGTAACAGAGCCATGGCATAATATCCTACTTGCAAGGATATCCATCGTATAGCATGCTTCTGACATCTGACTTCTGCATACTGCTATGATTTGTGAAAGGCAAACACTTGCATTTTCTCAACAAATAATTTTTCTCAAATCCTTTTATTTTGTGTTATACGTGTGTATGTGTATTTTCAGGTTAATGTATACTAGTTGGGCCAATTCCTGGACTTACAGTGACGCATTTTGGTGTAACGTCGAAATGCTTGAATACATATGCTGCTACTATTCGTATAAGTGCACTGCCCATCACGAAGTCATTGAACATGCGTGCTCAAGGCATCCGTCACAGGCCCTAAAATTTCGTAAAAAACTCTATATCCAGAAAATGGAAAGTTTGGCTACTTCCGTATGTTGTATGATGATCTGATTCCATTAGAGAAAGAGACTGTGGGGGTGCGCAGGATCGCCTAAACCTTTGCTGTACGCATATGCAATAACTGCTATTTTCCTGCGTCACAGCTCACATGTAAACCTGATTTCGCACACGATAACTGCAGAGTTAATAATTCCTTACAAGCTATTGGTCCAAATTGTCGAACTAAACGGTCCGCACCAAACACTAAACATTGCTATCTGCTTAACTGCATGTTCTTGAAGAGTGCACAAACCACAGGACTTGCTTTTTACCCATGAGTAAATGCGTGTGCCAAAAAGTACGGATACACAACGGTGTTTTGCATTTATCAGGACGTACAAACTGCATGTATACATCCATTTTATTCGTTGAAATGAATGAATCATAGCACTAGTAGCGACACAATCGTCTAGACTGACATCTGAATCAACAAACTGTAACCCTTTCGAAGGACACAATGACTGACGAAGAATGTAACAGAAATTTTATTGTTTAACTGGTTATTTCCCAGAAAAATCTGTCGGTTGCACTCTCGATCAATCATCGACAGCCGTATCCAGTAACGTCGACAACCGTACCCGGTAAACTTTCAGATCATCGACAGCAGTATCAGCGAAAACATAAAAGGTGCCATAGATGCATATAAGCGCATGCACACACACAAATAAAAGGTAATCATGTATACTTATGATATATCTGCATTGTACCGCCCTCGATTTGCCATGACACTGAATAAGAATCACGCATTTCCCCGAAAATACTTATTTTACATATTTTCACGATTAACTGCCCTCAGTGTTAAAACAGGATATTAGCCAAACTTCCAAAACACTTAAAACAATAGCAAAATATTTCAGAAACTGTTTAAACCCAAAAATATAGAAACATATAGTAAAATTACACACTTATAGCGTATTTAAATCACCTTGTCCCCCTGTCGACAGCCGTACTGCTCGGTCGAAAACCGTATTCCTCGGTCGACAGCAGCTTTACGCAGTACCAGCTCGGTCGACAGCAGAAATAGCGATTTTGGTATTACCCCCGTGTTAATCAATTATACTAAGTCCACAGTAGTTTTTTGTGGTATTAGAGATGTACAAGCCGACACCGACTACAGACATTTGACAAGATATACGGCAATCTCCGAGCAGAGTTGTCGTTCGTTACCTCACATACATCTCTGCGATGGGCTAAATGACAAGAATCTTGTCAAACCGAGGAAAAGATGTTTTGTTACTGTTTAGCTGTTTCATATGTAAAGTTGTAAGTTAGACAAAGGAAATATGATTCTGGATACATTATAGGTGCGTTCAAACTGATGAATTTACCTGTATAAAATGGAATTAATTTTTTCGAGCCTCTTCACTTTTCAGAATCTTACGCCGATTTTAACAAAAATGGCTGCGCCCATGAATGATGACAACTGATTTGACACACCGCTGGATCTAAGTTTGTACGATTAAAAATCAAGTTATCGTCCTTTTAAGATATTTAGGCTTTTCAGAAAATCCCTCTTTTATTTATTTCCTATCACTTAGTCTGATTGGTCCCATACTGTTTGAACAGCACACGAAACAATCGATATTGGTCTTTCTTTTACCGGCGTTTGTGTAGCCATTTTGAGTTATGGTCATGTGACAAAAATATGACGTAATGACGGGCTACTTTCTGAGCCCACTACAGAGGTAAATGTAATGATCCGGAGTGCAAGAGAGTGGATATACGGAGTTTAGACAAGAGGTTCGTCTCAAAATCTACGAGACTATCCACGACGGGGAATCACGTGACACAACAACAACAACAATGACCGATATTTCAAAAAAATTCCCCGACTTCAGGTAAGAAAATCTTCAATAATTCCGTTAATACATGACCGATTGGAATTTGGTTTGAAGCAGAGAAGGCGGGAGGACTCCAGGGATTTGCTAGATGTGTTAGATTTTTTAAACAATACCTGATAAAAAAGTTATTGACGAGCAAACAAATTTTTTACCCTGGATAATTTGTTTGCTCGTCAATAACTTTTTTATCAGGTGTTGTTTAAAAAATCTAACACATCAAGCAAATCCCTGGAGTCCTTCCGCCTTCTCTGCTTCAAACCAAATTCCAATCGGTCATGTATTAACGGAATTATTGAAGATTTTCTTACCTGAAGTCGGGTGATTTTTTCAAATATCGGTCATTGTTGTTGTTGTTGTGTCACGTGATTCCCCGCCGTGCTATCGATAAAGGTAATTCGCTATTTCACGGGTAGGAAACTTCATATTCAGAGCCAATGGCTCCGACGAGAAAATGTTGTGTTGGTCTTCCGTTTCTGAAGATGTCGGCTGAAAAACAATCCCAAAACAGGTAGGCATGTCAATATTTGTAAATATGTGTTCTTATGCCTTTGAAATTCAAAAAAAGGAGAATGTCATTCGATGCTCTGGTCTTTCAAGGTGTTTTCTGCACTATGGAAAGTTGGAATAGGTGTACGATGTTGTCTGAATCATTTGTGGCGTGGATTGACCGTAGCCAAAATAATATGTCTCGGAGATAAATTTAGTCTGTTATTACCATTTAATTGGCAAGTAAGAGAGAGTCTTACTGTCCTATTTAAGCCGTGAACAAATGTTCTTAAATGTTACATTCACCACTGGTCAAAAATTGAAAAGAAAAGCACAAGAATTGATAAAAATAAAGAAGGGCTCTGATTATGTGGACCGGCTCTGACTATGTTACTCGGCACTGATTCAAGAGGGCTCCCTTTCAAAATTTTAGTTTTCTGTAAATAATTAGTCAGGACGTAAATTTTGGTTTTCCATTAATATCTTTCTGTCCAAAATTAAGTTCATTTGTTGGATGGAACATGATTGCATGTATGAAAATATAAAGGACTGGTGTTGCCACGTTAGAAAAATGCTGTTTAACATTAGTCTATCTAAATTTTGAAAATACTTCTGCATAGCTTTTGATTAGACCGAATGGTCCATTTATAAAATTTTTCGTGCTTTTGTCGCAAATGCAGCCCACACATAAGCAAAAATAATGAAAAATATTTTCTTTTAGAAGTACGAGAATGATAAACACAGCGCGTGTTTGAATGGTCTAGATGCATGAATTTCCATTATGAAGTTTATGAATCATTATTCAGCCATCAACATAATTCTTTACATATAATTGAAACTTTGGAAACAAAATCATTATTTTGCGAAACAATTCAAAAAGGTCACCTGTAAAAGACATTTCGAAATCTGTTACCACCCCTACTATCATCACCACATCAATGATTTTAATGAATTCGAATTCTGCAAATAAACTTTGGATAGATCACCCAACAACAATTTCTTGCAGAAGAGCACAAGCTCGAAAGTGACTAAAATCATGAGTCCAACGAGAGAACCACATGCAGGTGCCAACCATAAGATGCTGTTTTTCGACGGATTAAAAATTTCCAAAACGATTTTTGAAAAGGGTCACCCTAGACATATCTGTGAAATTATTTCAAAGTCTGACCAGCCATTCCAGAGATTTTTTTTTTTAATTTCTTCATGTACATACAGTGTTAATAGACCACAGCCATCAGAGCCATGTTTCTTGATGGATCAAAATTTCTCGAACACTTGCGAAAAGGGTCAACCAAGGAACATTTCTGTGAAAGTATTTCAAAATCTGACATGCCGTTCCAGAGAAGAATTTTTAATAATTTCTTCATGGCCGTATATAATGCAAGTGGCCACCTGCACCCCAATCAGGGCCATGTTTCTAGACAGATCAATTTTCGCGAACAGTTTTTGAAAAGGGTCACCAAAGGAACATCTCTCTGAAATTATTTCAAAATCTGACCAGCCGTTTCAGGGAAGAAGAATTTTCCGTATAGTGCAAGTAGCCCCCATTCACCAGAGCTATATTTATTGACGGATCAAAATTCGCGAACAATATTTGAAAAAGGTCACCCAAGGAACATCTCTGTGACATAATTCCAAAATCTGACCATCGGTTTCTGAGAAGAAGAATTGTTAAGAATTTCTTCATGGCCATAGTGCAAGTAGCCCCCATTCATCAGAGCAGTGTTTATTGACGGATCAAAATAAAGAAGATTTTTTAGGATTTTTTTTTTTTTTTTTCATTTCTGTATAGTGCAAGTAGCCCCAATTCATTGGCATTCAACAGAGCCAGGTCTTTTGACATCAAAATTTCGCGAACAATTTTGGAAAAAGGTAACCCAAGGAACATTTCTGTGAAATTATTTTAAATCTGACCAGCGGTTTCAAGAAGAATTTTCAAGAATTTCTTCATTTCCGTTCAGTGCAAGTAGCCCTCATTCACCAGAGCCATGTTTCTTACGGGCTTACAATTTCGCCTACAATTTTTGAAAAGGGTCACCCAAGGAACATCTCTGTGAAATGATTTCAAAATCTGACAAGCAGTTTCAGAGGCGAAGATTTTGAAAGAATTTCCTAGCAACTATGGTTTTTGATGGAATCAAATTCTGTGAGCAATTTTCAAAGAGGTCCTCCCAAGAAACATTCCTGCCAAGTTTGGTCCAAATCAGCCCGTGGTTTAGGAGATGTTTAAAGAAATTGTTGACGACGGACTACGGACGACCGGACGACGGACACATCGTTATCCTAAAAGCTCCCCTTGAGCACCTTGTGCTCAGATGAGCTGAAACCGGAATGAATCATTTACGCGTCAATGTGTGTGACTGACATCTGATAGAAAATGAGTTCTTGTAACCCAACGGTCATTTAAATTCTAGTACAGACTTCCGGCCATATTTGAATTCACGATGCCAGCGTTTTACAAGGTCATATGATGGGGCATTATCACCATAAGTTTCTTTAAATTCATTAAAAGTCTCCTGTGTTGTGCGTCCTTTCAAGTACAAAAACTGGATCACTGCGCGACACTCATCTGTCTCGAATTTAACACTTGACTCAGTTCAAACACCTGCAAATTCCAAACAACAATTAGCCTAGAACTGTAATTTGCCACATAAGCTATAGAGACATAGATCATTACACATGCAAAAATTCAGCTAGATCAGACAACTGAAATTGGGTCAGGGACATTACATATTGAAGACCCCTCGTAACCCTATTGTCTCATAGAGTTTTATATAAGGAAATAGCAAAGATAAGTATTTTACCAATTTTACATATTGTCAAATTGACATTTTGTTAATATGAATGTACGATCAGAAAACGTAAATGATGCCATTCATTCCGGTTTTAGCTCATCTGGCACAACGTGCTCAAGGGGAGCTTTTAGGATAACGATGTGTCCGTCGTCCGTCGTGCGGTCGTCCGTAGTCCGTCGTCAACAATTTCTTTAAACATCTTCTCCTCTTAAACCACTGGGCTGATTTGGACCAAACTTGGCTGGAATGTTTCTTGGGACCGGGACCTTTTTGAAAATTGCTCACAGAATTTGATTCCATCAAAAACCCTGGTTGCCAGGAAATTCTTTCAAAATCTTCACCTCTGAAACTGCTCGTCAGATTTTGAAATAATTTCACAGAGATGTTCCTTGGGTGACCCTTTTCAAAAATTGTAGGCGAAATTGTAACTCCGTAAGAAACATGGCTCTGGTGAATGAGGGCTACTTGCACTGAACGGAAATGAAGAAATTCTTGAAAATTCTTCTTAAAACCGCTGGTCAGATTTAAAATTATTTCAAAAAAATGTTCCTTGGGTTACCCTTTTCCAAAATTGCGAAATTTTGATGTCAAAAGAACTGGCTCTGTTGAATGCCAATGAATTGGGATACTTGCACTATACAGAAATGAACAAAAAAAAATCCTAAAAAATCTTCTTTATTTTGATCCGTCAATAAACACTGCTCTGATGAATGGGGGCTACTTGCACTATTGCCATGAAGAAATTCTTAAAAATTTCCTTGGGTGACCTTTATCAAATATTGTTCGCGAATTTTGATCCGTCAATAAATATAGCTCTGGTGAATGGGGGCTACTTGCACTATACGGAAAATTCTTCTTCCCTGAAACGGCTGGTCAGATTTTGAAATAATTTCAGAGAGATGTTCCTTTGGTGACCCTTTTCAAAAACTGTTCGCAAAAATTGATCTGTCTAGAAACATGGCCCTGATTGGGGTGCAGGTGGCCACTTGCACTATATACGGCCATGAAGAAATTATTAATAATTCTTCTCTGGAACGGCATGTCAGATTTTGAAATACTTTCACAGAAATGTTCCTTGGTTGACCCTTTTAACAAAGTGTTCGAGAAATTTTGATCCATCAAGAAACATGGCTCTGATGGCTGTGATCTATTAATACTGTATGTTCATGAAGAAATTTTTAAAAAAATCTTCTCTGGAATGGCTGGTCAGACTTTGAAATAATTTCACAGATATGTCTAGGGTGACCCTTTTCAAAAATCGTTTTGGAAATTTTTAATCCGTCGAAAAACAGCATCTTATGGTTGGCACCTGCATGTGGTTCTCTCGTTTGACTCATCATTTTAGTCACTTTCGAGCTTGTGCTCTTCTGCAAGAAATTGTTGTTGGGTGATCTATCCAAAGTTTATTTGCAGAATTCGAGTTCATCAAAATCATTGATGTGGTGATGATAGTAGGGGTGGTGACAGATTTCGAAATGTCTTTTACAGGTGACCTTTTTAAATTGTTTCGCAAAATAATGATTTTGTTTCCAAAGTTTCAATTATATGTAAAGAATTATGTTGATGGCTGAATAATGATTCATAAACTTCATAATGGAAATTCATGCATCTAGACCATTCAAACACGTGCTGTGTTTATCATTCTCGTACTTCTAAAAGAAAATATTTTTCATTATTTTTACTTATGTGTGGGCTGCATTTGCGACAAAAGCACGAAAAATTTTATATGTGGACCATTCGGTCTAATCAAAAGCTATGCAGAAGTATTTTCAAAATTTAGATAGACTAATGTTAAACAGCATTTTTCTAACGTGGCAACACCAGTCCTTTGTATTTTCATACATGCAATCATGTTCCATCCAACAAATGAACTAAATTTTGGACAGAAAGATATTAATGGAAAACCAAAATTTACGTCCTGACTAATTATTTACAGAAAACTAAAATTTTGAAAGGGAGCCCTCTTGAATCAGTGCCGAGTAACATAGTCAGAGCCGGTCCACATAATCAGAGCCCTTCTTTATTTTTATCAATTCTTGTGCTTTTCTTTTCAATTTTTGACCAGTGGTGAATGTAACATTTAAGGACATTAGTTCACGGCTTTGGGACAGTAAAACTCTCTCTTACTTGCCAATTAAATGGTAATAACAGACTGAATTTATCTCCGAGACGTATTATTTTGGCTACGGTCAATCCACGCCACAAATGATTCAGACAACATCGTACACCTATTCCAACTTTCCACAGTGCTGAAAACACCTTGAAAGACCAGAGCATCGAATGACATTCTCCTTTTTTTGAATTTCAGAGACATAAGAACACATAACAAGAAATATTGACATGCCTACCTGTTTTGGGATTGTTTTTCAGCCGACATCTTCAGAAACGGAAGACCAACACAACATTTTTTCGTCGGAGCCATTGGCTCTGAATATGAAGTTTCCTACCCGTGTATTTGAGAGACGCTCGCTGTAGATCGTCTGCTTTTGCAAGGTACTTTTTAATAGACCACGCTAAAATTTCACTTCTCAGAGAGTAAAAACGATGTCTGTAATATTTCTATGAGGAATTGTAATATATGTAACACACTGAGTTACGTTTGGCCGTAACTCTTCTTTGGATCGTATTGTGGATTTCAGTTTACTACTCTTTGGTCTATTGCAATACAAGTAAACTACCCAAACCACCCAAACATTAACTAATCAAAGCGTTGAAAACGCTGAAGTGGTATTTGTCAAGGAAATCCATGTGTGGAATTAATAGTTTGAAAGAAACAGAGACATATTGTTCAGATATTGGCTTAAAAGTCAACCCACTAAGCAAATGAATACCTTTTCGGTTGAAGGGAGAGTATTCATGACAAAGTTTGGTTTATTTTTGTATAAGTGGTCTCCTTTTGATCACGAGGAAGACAGTAGGATGCATGACGAATAGAGAGAAAAATCCTGTTGATATATCGAACAAAATTAAGTTTGTTCCTGAGAACTATAATTATGAAATATCTCTAGCCTTTTACATTTAATTTCCAACATTACAATCAATAGACGGTAAGCGATATTTCCATTTTATCGTAAGTGGCGCACCAGCAGTATCACGTGACACCGGACAATCACAGCATTATTTCAGTAACAAATGCCGTATGTCCCGTTCGCAAATCCTTAAAATTTGGACAAATTCATAACTGAAAAGAAAATGACATAGCAAGAAATCTATAGAAATCAATTCGAACACAATTCAAACATGTTTCATTATATTGCCTTTGAAAAAGAAAATCACAAACAGACAAAATATGCATTTTATAAAATCGTATTTAAATAAAGAGCATGTAGAGACTAAGAACAGACTAAGCCTCCGAAACCTTTATAAAATTCATAATCCTGACCATTAAAGGGCCATGAAACCAGATATCGAAGTGCAAAAATTTTAGAAAATGTTCGAATTCGGCACTAAACTTGATTTTGTTGGGATGGACGATGTTATCTTAGTATAATATGAAAGATTGAGGTTAAAAATCAAGACAAACAAACCCTTTTTCGTAGGAATTCCCTTGATTTTTTCAAAAGCGTCACTACGCTTTTCATTCTAAATCAGAAACACGCACCTGAATATTCGCGCATGCCTAAACGAATAACAACAACCAGGACGCCATCTTTACCAACGCGGAAGTGCGTCCGAGGAAAAGCGAAAGTGCCACAAAAACGTACGCTGATTGAAAGACACAGGAGATATGTTAAAACACGTCAACCTATCGGACCAGGTCGAACAATGGCAAGGACTTAAGGATATCATAGGTGTAGAGAGCGATCGTGACCCGGCAGAATACCTGATTGATTCGTAAGTATTGAAGGAATTCGTATTGGAGGGGGGGTCTCAAAAGTGTCAACCAAGAAAAGCATTCATACATCATGCATTTGAAAATGCAGTTACGCGGAAAAATACACTCACTATGTGACTTACTGTCATCATTTACATATTTCCTCACGCACAGGAATTATGATGTGGTTTGAGTCTTGTAGAACGGATAAAAAGATCAGGTTGGGCTTATGTGCAGGCTGATCTTGCTATGTGGACGTTCAGCTTGTCTAGATTCACTTACAATTTCCATCAATCCATCTATTTAGTTTGAAAAGGCACCAGGAATGGATCTACTTTAACCCATTACCACACTATCCGTACTTTTGACGCCCCTGAGACACAAGCCTTTAGAAAACATTGTGGGAAAAGGAGAAAATGCTAGTAACCAGCATTTTCTCCTTTTCCCACAATGTTTTCTACCCTTCACAAAACAAAATTCAAATTTTCAGTCACTTTTATTTTGTCGTCTCCAAATGCTTTCAATTTAGACCAGTCTAAAATTTTGTCGTTTGGTAATGGGTTAAAAAAATATTGTTCTGGGTCAAACTGAAAGCAATTGTAGACAACAAATTCACACATTTCAAACAATAATTTGTGCTCTTGATATGGTTAGAAGTGTTGTGAAAAATGGAGAAAGTGCTGATAACCATTATTTTCTCTTTTACCCACAATGTTTTCATTTTTTTCAAGTGTTCAGGGTCCTTAACTCAGTGTGGTAAGAAGTAACCAGTACAAGGCTAGTGCTCTGAAGTTTCTTGAAAACCAATGCCTCCAGATAATGAATACTTGGCATTCATCTCTGAGCTGCAAAGGACTGTGTGATTAATTGGTGCACTGATGACTAGAGAATTCCTCAATGCTTTACAAATAAATACCACCCTCACAGCCCCTCTCCCATGAACACTTCTTACTTCACTGTGCTTATAACAAATTTGATTTTGGCTATGCCAGTGGATCTCTATTTAAAAGAGTTTGACAGAAATATTAATTCTTATCTTATTGCACTGAAACAGGTACTTGGAAAGTCAAACACCACCCTCTTTGGCAGGTGTCATTTTTGAAAGCCCAGTGAAGAGGCAAAGGATTGAAAAACAAAAGGTGTCAACACCAATAGTGGGATCAAAACGCCTGCCATCGGATCCACAGATCTCCTCTGTAACAGAGTGGAGTGATTCTCATGAAGAGAAAGGTGTAGAGTAAGTAAGAATATAACTGAGAGAATGCATTACCACACAACCCTACATGTAATGGCCCACAGGAAAAAGGAGTTTGAAAACCTTGTTGGAGAAAGAGAAAATGATGGCAGACGGCATGTTCTCCTTTTCAAATAATTTCTTCCACTCTAACAAGAAGAAATTTCCAGTATTTTTTGGTTTGCATTTGTTTTCAGTTTGGACAAACCTAAAATTTAGTCATTTGGTAAAGAGTATTATTGATTAACCCTTTACCAAAAAATTCCTGGTTTTCACAACCCTGGGATAGAAGCCTAATGAAAACATTATGGGAAAAGGAGAAAATGCTGGTTACCAGACAAAGTTTTTTATCCTGCAGGAAACAAATTTCCTTTCTGAATTACATATATTTTGTCGTCTTAAGTGCTTTCAGTTTGTTCAAGTCTTAACAACTGTCGTTTGGTACAATGTTTGTACTGTATCACACACAGCTAACCCCGGGACTCTTCTTGGTCTTCTGTTATTAATAACACCAATGTTTTCCCGGATAACTTTATTTGCAAAGTTAATGGTTAAATATTCCTTAAAAAACTGAAATATACAAATAAATTCAATGTACTATGTGTTTTCATCTCTTATTCTTTCCCAAAGATAATGTTTTCTCCAAATCTATGGAAAAGCATTTTGGCAAATGCACCAATTGCTCTGAATAAGCAACCGTCCCATTTGCCACAATGTATTTGTTTTCAACATCATACATGTACTTCCAGTTAAAAGTGCAATTAATTGTGACAGTCTAAAATTCTAATAAAAAGGTTAAATATTGCAACAAAGTATGAAACTCCTCAGGCTATAGCAGAGCTAAGCCTAAGATTACACTAATCCTGAGACTAATCTGTATGTGCAGCAAGAAGCATACAACAACTTGATGCACATGAACCAATAGAAATAAAGTGACTAATGCACAAAAGGCACTTGCTCCACAATATTAACTCATATATTAAGTCGCTAAACATGACTCACTGCCCTTTGCAAACACTGTAGATCAAGATCAGACTGCACAGAATATGCATTCTGATCCTAGATTCACAGTCTTTGATCAGGACCTATCTTTTCCCAAAAAAGTTTTGGAAATTGCAAAACTAGGTCTCTGCTGAATACTTGAAATGTTAAACAGAAGTTATTTGACAGAATAAGGGTTAAAACTCTATTTACGACTTATAAACTCAAGCTTCGATAGAAAACAATGGGATTTCTACATCAATTCCCTCCAAGCAGTTTGAACAAATGACGTCATCATAAACTTAAATACTCCAAAATGCACCTATTCAAGTCCAACAGCAAAATATTACAAAGCGATTGAAATATAGAAGTGTTTAACACACAAAAATGACAATAATTACCCTGTGCACCACTATAGTTTACACATTCTCGACCACTAAACGGGAATTTTCTCTTCCCTGCTGCATCCATATTGGACTTCACGTGCAAAAGGAGAGCTTCAGTAAAGGCGAATAACTCTCGCAATACTGAAATGCAAATCCAGTCTAAGAGAAGTAACTCTATCAAACTGATCAACTGATCAGCAAAAAAGAGCTACGTCCCTTGACACCTTATGCCAGTTCCAAATCTGACAAATAACAACTAACAATGGAAAGCCATTGGAAAGAATAAGCTTATAAAAAATATGATCCATTACAATGTTAATTTGTCATAAGTTAAAGGGTGAATGTTCTGGAGCACCAGTTTTTAGAAACCAATGACAGAAGTCACAAATTAGGCTACTGTGCATGTGCATGGTATTTTTTTACGTTTTGATAGATTGATGAATGGAAAAATGCACGTTAGGGGGCTATTTTTTAAGAAAGGGAGGAATTGCATGATCAAAAGCTGCCTGCTACACAGGTTTAAAGTCCTTTTTATTTTGTAATGTATAATTTGATTGTTTGCAATATTGAATGTAATGGCAATGAGGGCAGAAATAGAAGAAAAAAAATATTATGATGTAATGAAAAAGAAATAAGTATCTTTGCCCAGTACCGCAGATCTCTACTTTTGATGACCCTGACAAAGAAACATTGTGGGAAAAGAAGAAAATGCAGGTAACCACAATGTTTTCTACCCTTTACAAAACAAATTTCATATTTTCAGTCACTTTCACATGTTGTCTGCAAATGCTTTCGATTTGGACGAGCCTAAAATATTGGTGTTTGGTAATGAGTTAATTCTTTACCACACAACAAAATTTGAGACCCATCCAAATTTAAAGCATTTGCTGACAACACTTTCAATTTGGCTAAAATAGAAAAATTTGTTTTTTTAAAAGAATAGAAAACGTTGTGTGAAAAAGAGAAAATGCTTGGTACCTTTCTAAAAGGTGTGAGTTACTGCTCTGTTAGACCTATCAATGAGCCAAAGAAATATGTCTATTTTCCAGAGCTGCTCACTACGATTGCAATGGAGTATGTGACAGGAGAAAACACCAACTTGAAAGGTTCAGACGGACACACGTCAACCAAAGAGAAACGCCTAACTATTGCATCGCAACCACCACAAACTACAGATTAAGAAAAAAACAAATTTAAAAAGCAAAGGGAAAAGTTATTCTGGATGACTGACTGTGTTGATTATTATGCTGGAAATGAACAGGACTTTATATTACTGGGAGTGGTACCAACAGTTTTCTTAGACATTATACTTCTACATCATACATATTTATCATTTGAAGCAGAGCCCTGGTAGCTCAGTTGTTAGCATACAGGACTTGAGAACAGGGTCATGAGTTTGATCCCTGGCTCAGCTAATTTTTTTACGAGAATTGATGATAGTTTTTTCAACAGGATTCATTTTTCTCCCACTGCCGACAATTGTTATGACAATGATTATGTGGGAAAGCAGCCAGTAGCTTGGAAAGGGTATTGTGAAGGGTACTGGTAAAAGAGGCACCGGAAAGCATGGATAGGTAAATTGGCCACCGCGATATAACTGAAATAATGTTGAAAACAGTATTAAACACCATACAATCAATTGTCATTTAAAGATCCAAATGGTCACAGGCAAACCCTATTCCATACAATATAACTTTGGATTTGTCCAAAATGAAAGCATTTGCAGACAACAACATAAACATGACTCAAAAACTGAATTTGTTAGTGGAAGGGTAAAGTTATTTTGGGATTAGAAGAAAATGCTGGTTACCAGTATTACCAGCATTTTATCCTTTTTTCACAATGCTTTCAGCAGAGTCTTCCTCAGGGTGTTTGATACTCAGGGTTGTGCGGTGAAGGATTAAAAAGATTTCAGCATGCTGCAGTTGAATCAAAGTAGGCAAATATCCTTATAGTCTAAGTATCTTTTGTTGTCCAATTCTGTTACAATGGTAAGCACTTGAGGATCTTCCTTTATTTGACCAATTTCACTCTTTACCAATATTCCCATGTTTAAAAGGCCCTGAGGACGAAAGCTTTTGAAAACTTTATGAAAACCATTTTCTTCTTTTCACAAAGTTTTCTACTCTTTCCATTACTAATTCCAACAACATAAAAGCATCTTGTTTGTTATCTGCAAATGCTTCCGAAATTGGAAAAGTTTGAAACTTTGTTGTTTCAATGGTTAACAGTTAAATCATCAGTTTATTTTGATCATGGAAATTCCCCATCTGCTTCACCATTTTATTCACTTATTACTGTTTCAGCATTTGCACATGATCAACTTACCACACTTTGAAATATGAATTTCAAAAACTGCTGATGAACAACAGAAACTTGTTTAACTCATTACCAAATAACAATTTTTTTGACCAGTCCAAATTGAAAGGATTTGCAGACAACAAAACAAGTGTGTATCAAAATTGAAATTTGATTTGGAAAGGGTAGAAAATATTGTGGGAAAAGGAAAAAATGCTGGTTACCAGCATTTTCTCCTTTTCCCACAATGTTTTCAAAAGGCTTCTTTCCCAGAGTCGTTAAAAGTCTGTATTGTGTGGTAATGAGTTAACTAATTCATGTTCACTTAACTCATTACCAAACGACAATATTTTAGGCCTGTCCAAATCGAAAGCATTTGCAGACGACAAAATAAAAGTGACTGAAAATTTGAAATTTGTTTTGTGAAGGGTAGAAAACATGTGGGAAAAGGAGAAAATGCTGGTTACCAGCATTTTCTCCTTCTCCCACGATGTTTTCTAAAGGCTTCTTTCTCAGGGGTGTCAAAAGTAGGGATTGTGTGGTAATGGGTTAAAAAGAAATCATTGCTGCTGAAGTAGATATTGTTGATTGGGAGCAACTTCTCGATTTGCAACAAGGTTTTTTAATGAGGTTTGCTGACATAAAGAGTTCACTAAACAAGCCTTTATTCTACCCTTAGGAAGAAAGGCTTCAACTGTTTACCAAGGCTCCACTGGCAATAATTTGGATTTGAACAAAATTGTAAGCAATGGCAGATTAATCGAAGTTTAAATTGTCTTCTGTCTTTCACTGGGAAGAAAACATTTTGGGAAAAAGAGGAATGCTGGTTACTAGCATTTTCTTGTTTTCTCTCAATGCTTTCAAAAGTCATCCTACTCAAGTTCATTCCACTGCCAGCCCTGCATGATGCTAGAGTGGGAAAGCTTCCAGTAGCCTGGAATGTATATTGTAATGCAAAGGACTGGTTACAGAAACTCTGAAAATGTGTGGATAGGTGCACTGGTTAATGCAATATAACTTACATAAGGTTAAATACATGTATGTGGTGTTAACAGACAGACACACTCAAACAGAAAAAAACATAACTGCATTTATAGATTTTTTTTCTTTATTTCTCTAATTATAAATGGTATAGAAGCATATGTATTTTGTAGTCAGATGGATTAGAGTTGTTTGCAGACTTTTTACATTAGCTAGGTTAGTGTCATCCAATGTTCAAATCTGAACAGCAATTTTTAAAGCTTTATCAACAAGCCTGTTGTAAAGATCCTGATTAGGAAGGTTTTTTTTAAGCATTCAGGAAAAAGGAGAAAATTTTGGTAGTTAGCATTATCATATTTTTCCACAAACTTTTCTACCCTCTGTGAACTCTTTACCAAATGACAAAGTTTGAACAAGATCAAATTGTAAGTATTTCCACATGACAAACTAAATGTAGCTGAAATGATTACTTCTGTAAGTAAATAATAGGGTCAAAGGTGGGAAAAGAAGAAAATGCTTTTAATAAGCAGTATCTTGTTTTAGTAAATTCTTTTAAACCTACTGCCAAATATGGACCAGATCAACTTGAAAATGTTTTCACTTGACAAAATCGGTGTAACAAAAATTGATATATCTATGACCGCATCAAAAGCATTGTTAGAAAAAGAGAATATGCTGGTAATCAGCATTATCTTTTTCACAATGTTTTGTACCCACTATGAACTCTTTACCAAATAACAAAGTTTGGAACAGACAGAATGCATTTTCAGATGACAGGAAAAAGAAGTGTAACTCAAATATT